>CM069136.1:71512458-72929958 GCA_035221665.1 Okamejei kenojei | reverse complement strand
CGGAACCAGCCGCCACCTTAGCTCCTTTCTGCCGGTCCCCTCACCCTCTGGCAGTTCTCCGTCTACAAACCACTCTCCTGCCGCTCGCTGGCCTCACTCATGTCTTTAAATTCCGACAACGCGATTGAGGTTACTCGGCTGTGGGAATTTAAGGATTTGCAGGAAGCCGCTGACATGAGCGAAGTCGGCGAATGGCAGGTGACAGGTGTTCTGACGGAGAGCACTGCCAGAGGTGAGCGGGGGCCGGCAGAAGGCGCTGAAGTGGCGGCCAGTTCTGCTGTCGGGTACCGGCGGCCGCTCGTAGCTACCCGAGCTGCTTCTATCCCCAGCTACAGTGCGGGGGCTTCGTGCCCGGAGAGCTGCGGCAGCGGTGAGTAAGTTTCTGCCATTATCCCCGACACCCTCCTTGTCAACACTCGTGCCCTCCCCACAACTTTACCCCTGACACACTCTCCACACGCTGTGAAAGGAACAGTTCCCCCAATTGGTCTAGGACTAGGAAGCCTTGGGCAAATTGAAATGTCACTGTTTTTATTTATTTAATTATTTAACGGGAGCGAACAATCTGTGCATGCGCGGTTTCTTTTTTTTTTAGCGGACTGAGTGCCTACCCTGAGTAATTACTCACGGCACGTGCCTGCCTCCCACCCATATCCATCCCTCTGGCTTTTCGTTTCACTGCTTTTTTTTTCCTTATTTGACACCCATTTGTTTCCTTGTCACCTCCAACCTTCGTCGCGAGCCAATTAATCACCCATTAATTCCCTCAACAGAAGCTGAGTTCTTCCAACACTTTGTGTTTTGCTCAAGATTCCAGCATCTGCAGTGCCTTGTATCACCCAAGAGCCAATGCCCCTCACCTGTATCCACCAATTACTTGGTAGACAAAAATGCTGGAGAAACTCAGCAGGTGAGGCAGCATCTATGTAGCGAAGGAAAGAGGCAATGTTTTGGGTCGAATGAAGAAGGGTTTCGACCCGAAAAGTTGCCCATTGCCTTTGCTCCATAGATGTTGCCTCACCCACTGAGTTTCTCCAGCATTTTTGTCTACATTCGATTTTCCAGCATCTGCAGTTCCTTCTTAAACATTCCACCAATTACTTGCCAGGTTTATTCTTACCTCCACCTCTTTTCCAGTTTTCTCTCCGCAAAGCACCAGTCTGAAGGATACCGACCCAAAACATTATCATGTTTTCCCTCCACAGATGCTGCCTAATCCGCTAAGTTCCTCCTGCACTTTGTCGCAAGTGCAAGATTCCTACATCTGCAGTTCTTTGTATCATTATTCCCCAGTCTGGATTGCTGGAAACAAAGTTTTAGAAATAAAGGTAGCTACATGCTGCCAAAGAAACACATTTTCAGACCTAGGAAACAAAAATTGAATGTGCAATTTAAATTCTGTATTAGATATTGGACTGCAGATGCTGGAAATCTGGAATAAAATCAGAGAACACTGGAAATGCTCAGCAGGTCAGTCTGTTGCTGCGGAAAGAGGATCTGAATCTCATTTGCTCTCCGTAACACGTTTATCTTTCACTTACCTAATTCTTTGTTATCAGCCAGTTTATCGTATCGTATGCGTACAGTTCAAGTCATCACACATAGGATAGGGGAGTTTAAAATTAGAGGGAGTACGTTTTAAGGTGAGACGGGAGAATTTAAAGGGAATCTGAGGAGAAAGTTTTTCCAGAGGCAGTGGAGGGTATGTGGAACTAATTGCCAGAAGAGATGGTAGATGCACGCACAATTAAAACATTATTATAAAACATTTGGACCGGTATAGAGGGACATGGGTCAGCATAATCAAGGACGAGTCACCCTCTTCTCCCCTCGCCATCAGGCAAGAGGTACAGAAGTGTGAAAATGCACACCTCCAGATTTAGGGAGTTTCTTCCCAGCTGTTATCAGGCAACTGAATGGTCCTATCACCAACCAGAGAGTGGTCCTGACCTACTATCTACCTCATTGGAGACCCTGGACTTTATCTTGCACTGAACGTTATTGCCTTTATGCTGTTATCTGTACACTGTCAATGGCTTGATTGTAATCATATATAGCCTTTCCGTTGACTGGATAACACGCAAACAAAAAAAGCTTTTCACTGTACCTCAGAACACGTGACAATAATAAACTAAACTAAATGTGAGCAAAAGGAATTAGTTTAGAGAGGCAACTTAGTCAGTATGGACAAGTTAATCTGACAGGCCTGTTTCCATCCTGTCTAACTCTACAAATGCAAAATCATTGCGTGTGATGCATGTAGGTTTGCAGAAAGGCAGAGGTTGAATCTTCTTAAATTGGTTTCCAATAGATTAATCTCAGATCCCAGTAGTGACACATGCATGCGGAATTAATAAGTTTTTTAGCTAGATGCAGTATTCAAACTTTTGGTTGTTTAGACTATAACTTATGTTGATGTGCCATTGTTCATGACTTTATATACAAGTCTTTAATACTCAATATCCTGGAGCATCAAGGTTAGCAAGTCAGCCCCATATGAAGAGATTAATTGTGTTACCTTTGCTTCCTTCCCCATCATTTCTTCGATACTGCTCCGATAACAGGAAAATAAAGGTTCTTCACCAAGAACCTTTTATTAGAAATATTTCTTGGATATACTATTTTCAACACCCTTATTTTTGAACATTTAAGATATATAAAATATTGCTAAAATAAATCAACCTGACAAGTTAATCAGCTCTGTTGCTATTGAGAATATATATTCAGTCCACAGAATTTCTGTACGCTCAGAAGTTATATCATTAATAAAACGCAATAAATGATGGGGATTGGGACTATGAATTGCTCATATTGTACAGCATCTGTGCTGAGAAGATACAGGTTGCGATCTTGGTCAGAAGTTGAAGAATGACCGTGCTAAAGAAAGTTACCATTTATTCCCCTCAAATGTGCCAAACTCTTTCTCACATGGCCCATATCCCTCTAAACTTTTCCTGAGTACATGTCCAAATGTCTTTTTAATATTGTTTATAGTACCTGCCACAACTATCTCCTCCAGCAGCTTGTTCTATATACCCACCACCCTCTGTGTGAAAGAATTGCCCCTCAGGTTCCTATTAAATCTTTCCCCGCACATCTTAAACCTATGTCCTTTGGTTCTTCATTCCCCACTCTGGGTAAAAAAGCTCTGTGCATCTATCCAATGTATTCCCTCAAGATCTTTTCGACCTCTACAAAATCATTGCTTACCCTCCTGCACTCCAAGGAATAAAGTCTTAGCCTGCCTTACCGCTCACTATAGCTCAGGCCTTCAAGTCCTGGCAACATCCTCGTAAATCTTCTCCACTGTTTTCAGCCTGTTTGAAAAAGTTGCCCCTCTGGTTCTTATTAAATCTTTCCCAGCTCACCTTAAACCCATGTCCTTTGGTTCCTCATTCCCCACTCTGGGTAAAAAAAGCTCTATGCATCTATCCAATATATTCCCCTTGTGTTCTTTTAGACCTCTACAAGATAATCGCTTACCCTACTGCGCTCCAAGGAATAAAGTCCTAGCCTGCCCTCCCTCTCACTATAGCTCAGGTCTTTATGAGTCCTGGCAACATCCTCATAAATCTTCTCTGCACAGTTTTCAGCTTAATGCCATCTTTCCTATTGTCGGGTGACCAAAACTGAACAAAATACTCCAAATTACAATTCTGTTAACAAATATTGTTGATAAATTTATTTACAACTCAAGAGAAATTGCACTTAAATATTCAAAAAATAAAACTATTCACGTAAATAACAGTAAACACTGTCAAAACAACGTCTGCTAGTGTTTTCTTAATTAGCAATTAAACATGAATGGCCACACATATATTGCATTTCGACGCATCATTAGCAGACCCTCAGTACAGTGAAACCAGAACAAAATAAAGTGTCTGAGAAAGCAAGTTTACACATTTATACAGATTCTGAAATTTCCAAAGGTTGAAACAAATCTTTGCCAAGCACAGATCAGCCGCACATTACTCATTGTGTTACAAGTTCATGGGAAGAAAAAACATTTTAAATTCAAACCAACAATACTGTCATGTAAACAATGATTATTTCCTCCACTGTTTTGATGAGCCTCCACTTCCTAGCAGTTTTCAAAGAGGTTTTCATCAAAGTTGGGCAATTCGTGATCTCCTGCTAAAGAGTTAAGAGTTGAAATGGATAATAAATCTACTAACATGTCATCCTTAATAGGACTCCCAAACGATGACGTGTGAATGTTTGTTATGTTGGTGAACTCATTTTTGTAAGCTTGTTGTGGCATAGTTGAAGCTGAAATAGGAGATGTGAGATTATTGTTTGCCGTCCTTGAACCTATGTTGCAGTTAGCACTCAGTTTACCATTCGCTATTCCACCTGTTGGTGGTTCACCATATAGCAAGTCATCAGGTTTCATGCAGTTAAATGTCGTGGCTGTGGTCGGAGTGAAGAGTTCTGCAAGTAATTCCTCGTGGCTTGGGCTACTGTTGAGCGATGCATTAGAGCTGGTACAAACAGAGTCTCTGTCTTCAATTCCAGCCTGACCACAAAGATCATTCAAAAAGTCATACATCAGGTCTCCGTTATTATTTGCAAGGTTTAATGATTGTCCAGCGTTCAGATATTCACCACATTGATTAGTCTTCATTAGCTGGTCAAGAGAAGCCAATTGATTTTTTTTGGTTTGAAGTTTTTTCAGTAACTTCAGACGGAGCTTTTGAGCTTTGGAATCGATGTTATTCAGTTCAGTTTTATCAACTGGGACTAAACTCTGATGGTTCACGTTATAAGTCCCTGTCTCGCTCATCGGGGAATTATTAAATTTTGATGAATTAGAAAGATATGGTTTATTTAAAGTATGGGCACCCATATATATTTTCTTGCAGTTGTCCTTCATATTACTGAATCGTTGAAGATTGTTATTCTGCACACAGGTAAGGTTTGGAGCATTTAAATCTGGAGATTCAGGCAGATTTTTGATGGCCTTTTGTACAGATTTTGGGGTATTTTTGCTTCTAAACCCATCAAAATGAGCCTTCGCAGAAGACTTTGAATTTGTCACACCCGGCAAACCACTCTGAGTATTCCCAACTTCTTTCTTACTTGTTGTTCCAGGTTCATTGGTGGTCAGAATTGAAAGATGCCGGTTCAACAGATTCTTTCCCCAGCCAACAGTGAAGTTTCGTTTAGCCACTGCAGTCTTGGGAATGTCAGTCGGTGATTTCTTTGCAGCAGGCGTTTTTGCAGTTGGAGATACCAAGATCTTATTGCAATGCCCCTTCTGTATTTTGATGTCAGACTTTGTCGGGATCTCCAAAATGCCAGATGGGATTACCATTCCTTCTTCACATTGAATTGTTAGGTTTTTTACAGTTGAATCTCTTTGTAATATTGCTGAAGGAATATCAGCTTGGCCAGTGTCTTGGAGCTGCAATGATTGGGATGGACTAAATGGCATTTCAGACTGCAAAATCTGTTTTTGACCCGTATGAGAATTTGCAATAGTTTGATAAATTTGACAACATTCTTCACTGGAATAATGTACTTCACCAGGAGGGTGGACAGGGACATTACAGTCAATAGTCATAAGTGGTGCATTTTGTAACGGCTGCTGATCTGGTATGAACTGAATGTTGTCCAATGGGGTCCCTTCATCACCCAGTTTAATCTCAACAAGATTCAGTGTTATAGTTGCATCATCTCCCAGATGTTGCAAATCTGTCAAGAAATTACTGTTTGAAGCTCCTTTTATATCGTTTCCCTTTACACAATCCACATTTGGTGTGGTGGTCTCTTTCAGTGCACTGATTATTTGTTTATCTGGTGCACTAAGCTGAGCAGTATTAGTTAAAGGTATTTCACTGGGATGTTGCACATGAGAGGGAATAGCCTCACTCCTTAAGGATGGAGCATTAAGCCCAGTTACAAATGAAGAGTCACCATGTGGAATGATATCCCTGCAAGTTGCTTTCTCAAAGTCGCTCCTTTCCCAGATGATAATATGGACTTCATGGGCAGGCACCTCTAATGTTGAACGTCTGACACAACTGAAACCTTGCAAATCATCGCACTGAAGCCATGAGCCTATAGGGGCAGATAGAAATGAACCAAATGTTATTTCAAAAATGATTCCACTTGTTTAGAACGAGAAATTAATTACATGACCAAAAAAATGTTAACACCACCTTTAGAAAATACAGACAACATGGTGCAGCACAGTGGCAGAGTTGCTGCGTGATCCTGATTATGGGTGCAGTCTGCACGGAGTTTGCAAGTTCTCCATGTGATCGCATGGATTCTCGCCAGGTGCTTCGGTTTCCTCCCACACTCCAAATACGTACGGGTTGTAGGTTAATTGGCTTCAGTAAAAATCGTAAATTGCCCCTAGTGTGTTGGATAGTGCTAGCGTATGGGGTGATCGCCGGTCGGCGCAGACTCGGTGGGCTGAAGGACCTGCTTTCGCACTGTATCTCTAAAATCTAACTTGACCCAACACCTTGAGACAAGCTCAATTTCTGAACAAAAATGCAGCTCATCAAGTTTGCTAAAAACTGATCTAATGTGCACGCTTATGTCATGGGTAATATGAATGTAAATACATTTTTCACACTAATTGCAATATTCATGGTTGTATAACTAAAAACCTACCAAATATTAAATTTGTGATTTTAGGAATGGGAACAGAGTATAAGAACAAAGTACCAACTATAAATGTTAAATATTCTGCATTGATTTGTGCACACTATTGAGAAAATAAAAATCAAAGGAGGTTGCGCCATTTAGGCTATTGAGTGCTTATCACCTGTTTCACAACAAATCCAAGTAGTCCCACTTCCCTGCCCTGTGTCATGAAAATGGCACTGGAATTTTTTTTAATTGAATCATACGGTACGGAAACTGGCCCTTCAGTCCAACTAATCCATGCCGACCAAGATGCCCCATCTAAGCTAGTCCCATTTGCCGTTAGCCGAATGGGACGCCGAAGGACAAGAAGCCAAAGCCAAGATGCCGAACGGACATCACATCGAAAAGCCGAGATGCCGAACAGTCACGAAGCCGATAGGAAATGTCAAACGGACATGAAGTCGAAAATTTATGTCGCCGAACGGACATGAAGCCAAAATGATAAATAGGTATGAAACATTTTTTTAAAAACCTATATTTGCTACAAGAATTGTTGTATCTTGTTACATTTTAAAATAGTAAAATTGTTGTACATCTCTGGGGACGGGATTGGTCCGACACCTTGTCAGTCAGCGACAAAGGTCAGCGATTGGTCCAGACCCCCATGTCCATCGCATCACTGCCTCTGTGGCAATCGCATCAACTTGGAGTCACTGCCACCATTTTACAAACGCAAGCTCAAGATCCCCCCCCACCATCCTGTCTCCCCCCGGCCAGTGATGTGATGGACGCGGGGGTCTGACAAGGTGTCGGACCAATCCTGTCCCCGGAGGCTTCGTGTCCGTTCGACTCCGTGTCCGTTCGGTATCTTGGCTTTTCTGCGCGATGTACATTCAGCATCTTGGCTTCGGCTTCTCGTTCTTCGACGTCCTGTCCGCACACGCATTTGCCCATGTTTAACCTGTATCCCTAAAAACCTTTCCCATAAACGTATCTGTCAAAGTGTCTTTTAAATCGGGTAGATCGGATAGACGCACAGAGTCTCTTGCCCAACGTAGGGGAATTGAGAACCAGAGGTGAGGGGGAAAGATTCAATAGAAAATTGAGGGGTAACTTTTTCACACGAGGGTGGTGGGTGTATCCAAGTTGCCGGAAGAGGTAGTTGAGGCAACACTTAAAAAACATTTAGGCAGGTACACAGATAGAACAGGTTTAGAGGAATATGGGCCAAATGCAGACAGGAGCGACTAGTATAAATGGGACATGTTGGCCGGTGTGGGCAAGTTGGGCCAAAGAGCCTGGTTCCACGCTTAATGGCTCCGACTCTATAAATGCTGCAAATTTTCTTTTCAACATTGGAACGGAATTAGTCTTCACCACTACTCCCACAGTGCATTTCTGACCCCTACTATTCAACACATACACTTTCATTCCATGCTCCCAAATCTTCCATCATTAAAATAGAACATCATTTTGACCTTCATGATTTAAAAAAAAAAAAAAAAAAAATCAGATTGCTTTGCAACCTCTGCTGTTCCAAGAACAGCAAAACCCACTCTCCCCAGTCGGTCTGCACAACTAAAGTTGCTCACCCATGGAATTATTTTGGCAAATCTTTTCGGCATTCTCTCCACCTTCTTCCTAAAGTGTGGCAACCACCAATGGACACAATTGGCCAGTTGTGACCGAACCAATGCTTTACAATGGTCCATTGTGACCCACTTGGACTTGTACTGAAACCTTGCCTGCCTGCTTTTATAACTGCTCTTAAAATGTGCTCTGCCACTCTCGCTGAACTTGGCCCAAACTGTTCTTGTACCGCTTTTGAAATGCTTTTTTTTTTAAAGACCTCTTAATCCACCTCACATATTTTACACTTCAAAAAATTTAATCTGCTACCTCTCTATTACCATCATGCTCACAGTTCATTGCAACTTCAAATTCTGTATCATCTGTTGACTTGGAAATTATGCTCTGTAAACTTGGGCACCTGATATAAAAGCAATGCAGTGTTCCCACTACTGACCCTGGGGAACGTCACAGAATATTTCACCCAGTGCAAATGTCAAATGGTCCTAAGAAGGAGGAAACACAAAAGACTGCAGAAGCTGAAAGCTGGATCAAAAGATAAGTTGCTAGGAAAAACTTCAGGTTATTTATATAGATTGAGAAAATCAATCATAGTGTCGATCGCAATATTGATTCAATGGCATCCTACATTATAGTTAGATCATTCATTCATCAGTATAATTTTCTTTGCATACAATACCACTGAAATAAATGAAACACCATTTATTTCCATTATCCAAATAATGGGTATATGGCATAATATTCAATGCCTTTTGAATACACAAGAAAACATCTGTTGCAGTATCAATCCTTTCTATTCATTCTTCAAAACAAAACATAAGATTCTCCCCATGGATCCTTATGTGAATTGAACCGCAGGTGCTGGTTTATACCAAAGATTGACACAAAAGACTGGAGCAACTCAGCGGGTCAGCATGCTGCCTGACCTGCTGAGTTACTGTAGCTTTTTATGCTCATCCCTGTTTGGACTTCTACATTCAAGTGATAGATTAAATCAATGATTGATTGATGAAAACCAGCCCTTCGGCCCTCCGTATCCGCGACCCCCTTCGATTCACACTAGATCTGTATTATCCCACTTTCACAACCATTCCCTACACACTAGGGGCAATTTGAAGAGGCAATTAACTTACAAACCCTTTGGGATATGGGAGGAAACCAGAAGAAACCCATGCAGTCACAGGGAGAACATGCAAACTCAACCTAGACAGTATCCAAGGTCAGATCTCATTCATAAAGTTAATAAAACTTATCAAAGAGCCAATCAGCCAGCCAGGAGAGGGGGGGGGAGGAGGAGAGGAGGGGGGTGGGGGGAGATGGATAGGGAGGGAGGGAGCGGAGGAGGAGAGGGGGAGGGGTGGAGAGGGGAAGGGGATGGGGAGGAGAGGGGAACGGGATGGGGGAGGAGAGAAGGAGGGGGGGAGGTGGAGGAGAGGGGGAGGTGGAGGAGAGGGGGAGGTGGAGGAGAGGGGGGAGGTGGAGGAGGGGGGGAGGTGGAGGAGGGGGGGAGGTGGAGGAGGGGGGGAGGTGGAGGAGGGGGGGAGGTAGGTGGAGGAGGGGGGGAGGTGGAGGAGAGGGGGAGGAGGAGAGGGGGAGGTGGAGGAGAGGGGGAGGTGGAGGAGAGGGGGAGGTGGAGGAGAGGGGGAGGTGGAGGAGAGGGGGGGTGGAGGAGAGGGGAGGTGGAGGAGAGGGGGGAGGTGGAGGAGAGGGGGAGGTGGAGGAGAGGGGGAGGTGGAGGAGAGGGGGAGGTGGAGGAGAGGGGGGGTGGAGGAGAGGGGAGGTGGAGGAGAGGGGGAGGTGGAGGAGAGGTGGAGGTGGAGGAGAGGGGAGGTGGAGGAGAGGGGGAGGTGGAGGAGAGGGGAGGTGGAGGAGAGGGGGAGGTGGAGGAGAGGGGGAGGTGGAGGAGAGGGGGAGGTGGAGGAGAGGGGGGAGGTGGAGGAGAGGGGGGAGGTGGAGGAGAGGGGGAGGTGGAGGAGGGGGAGGTGGAGGAGAGGGGAGGTGGAGGAGAGGGGGAGGTGGAGGAGAGGGGGAGGTGGAGGTGGAGGAGAGGGGGAGGTGGAGGAGAGGGGGAGGTGGAGGAGAGGGGGAGGTGGAGGAGAGGGGAGGTGGAGGAGAGGGGGAGGTGGAGGAGAGGGGAGGTGGAGGAGAGGGGGGAGGTGGAGGAGAGGGGGAGGTGGAGGAGAGGGGGAGGTGGAGGAGAGGGGGAGGTGGAGGAGAGGGGGAGGTGGAGGAGAGGGGGAGGTGGAGGAGAGGGGGAGGTGGAGGAGAGGGGGAGGTGGAGGAGAGGGGGAGGTGGAGGAGAGGGGGAGGTGGAGGAGAGGGGGAGGTGGAGGAGAGGGGGAGGTGGAGGTGGAGGAGAGGGGGAGGTGGAGGAGAGGGGGGGTGGAGGTGGAGGAGAGGGGGAGGTGGAGGAGGAGGGGGGGAGGTGGAGGAGAGGGGGAGGTGGAGGAGGGGGGAGGGGAGGGAGGTGGAGGTGGAGGAGAGGGGGGGAGGTGGAGGAGAGGGGGAGGTGGAGGAGAGGGGGAGGTGGAGGAGAGGGGGAGGTGGAGGAGAGGGGGAGGTGGAGGAGAGGGGGAGGTGGTGGCGGTGGAGGGGGAGGAGGAGGGGAGGGGGAGGAGGAGGAGAGTGCTCCGGTTTCCTCCCACACTCCAAAGACGTGTCGGTGTGTAGGTCAATTGGCCTCTTTAAATTATCCCTAGTGTGTAGGATAGAGCCAGTGCATGGGTGACTTAGTCGGCTCGGACTCGGTCATGCGAAGGGCCTGTTTCCACACTGTATCTCTAGACTAAAGAAAGCTTACTGTCAACATGGATAACCTTTCACCTCAAATTTCCCCTTATTTTACCAAATACACGATAGCATTGAAGAGAAAGTTAAAAACCACCGGTGTGTGATTTACTGTTACATTTCCCCATGACAGCTAAGTTTAAAATAATTTCAATATTGAGAGATATTAACTGATTAGTCTAATAGGTAGTAGCGAAGGAAAGTTTTAATGCTGGTGAACATTTGAGCATCTTTTTTATGTGGAATATCTCAATTGTACTTAGAAGACCTGCTGGAAGAGGTAGCTGAGGCAGATACTTTCACAGTATAGTCAGGTACATGGTTTGGAAAGGTTTAGAGGAATATGGGTCAAACACGGTGAGGTGGGACTAACGTAGATGGGCATCTTAGTCGGCATGGGCACCTTGGGCTGAAGGGCCTGTTTCTGTGTTGTATGACCGCAAGAAATTGCAGAGAATTGTGGACGTAGCCCAGTCCATCACGCAAACCAAGCTTCCTCCCATATCCTCCATTCACACTTCACGCTGCCTTGGCAAGACCGCCAGCATAATCAAGGACCAGACTCACAAGGAATAGGAGTAGAATTAGGCCATTTGGCCCACCATTCAATCATGGTTGATCTATCTCTTCCTTCCAACCCCATTATCCTGCCTTCTCCCCATAACCTCTGACTAATCACGCCGGACACTCCCTCTTTTCCTCTCTCCCATCAGGCAAGAGGTACAGAAGTGTGTAAACACACGTCCAGGTTCAGGGAGTTTCTTCCCAGCTGTCATCAGGAAACAGAACCATCCTACCAACAACTAGAGAGTGGTCCTGACCTACCTCACACCTCATTGGAGACCCTTGGCCTATCTTTAATCAAACTTTATCTTGCACTAAATGTTATTGCAATAACTTTATCCGTATTTGTACATCGTTGAGTACTTGATTGTAATCATGTGCAGTCTTTCAGCTGACCAGATAGCGTACAACAAAAAAGCTTTTCACTGTACCTTGGTACACATGACAATAAACTAAACCAAGCTAAATGCTCAAAACAGTGATTCTACCACATATTTGTGGTTATCAGATGTGTACTGCCCGGTTCTGGGAAAGGGGATTGGAAGTTCCATGACTCACAGGCAGCGGTGAGTAACTATTCAAATAATTGCCACTGCATCTACAATTTGAAGAACCGTCTGTGTTTTTTTGTACATTGCCAATAAATGCATACACACATGTCAAATGTATAAATGCATACATACTTTTCAGGAAAACACTATTCAAAACATCGACATCAAGCCAAAAAACGCAACTCATACCATCAGAATTTCGAATCCACGTGACAAAATGCTTCATATTTTGTAAATACTGAATAATAGAGCAGATTCTGTACAAGCTTCCTTCAAAGTCAAATCCATAGGCATCCAAGTCTATATGTGGTGGACCATCCACAAAATGTAGCATGTATATTGAGGAGATCCTAAGAGAAATCAAAAGTTATAAAGAAGTTCCAAAAACGTAATTGTAATATGTTTATATTTATAAGCAAGATACCTACCGTTCTATGTGCATTTTCCGCCTTTGATCTTTAGCTTGACATTTATTGCAGGGCGATTTATGAACAGCATTCAGCGGATGCCAATCTGAATCTATTTTTGTAAATGTAGTCAAGGTTTTTGTACACCTATAAACAAAAAAGTACCATAAGCAACGCGTAGAAACATTTCTATTTTAAAAAGCCTGATCTACATCCTAGGTCCCAGATTATCAGGCGAGTGCATATTGTTATTTTTAAAGACATTTTATTGAGAAATAAATTAGCCTCCATTTGGCATCCTCATTATTTGGTCTTAACGATAAGAAAACAAAATACCGCAAAACATAGAGTGCTGGAGTAACCTAGCAGTTCAGGCAGCTTCTCTGGAGAACAAGGATCGGTGATGTTTTGGGTCGAGTCCCTTCTTCTGACTCAACCCAAAACTTCACCAATCTATGTTCACCGCCTGACCTGTTGAGTTACTCCTGCACTTTGCTTCCCTTTTGTGTATTAATCAGCATTTGCGGTTCCTTGTTTCCTTTTCTCCAGAGATGCTGCCTGAGCCGCTGAGTTACCCCAGCATTTTGTCTCTATCTTTTGAGTAAACCAGCATCTGCAGTTCCTATCTATACAACATATTTGATGGGTTTGGCATTTCATAAAGCAATTGAACAGCCACGGAGTCATATAGCAGAGAAACAGGCTCTTCGGCCCAATTTGCCCTTGCCGACCAAGATGCCCTCCGAGTACTTTTGTTTTTTTTTGGATGTGATCAAAATTAATCAAAAACATACAATAATAAACAATGACGCTCAAAATAGTTAATTCCTGGACTGGTGGCAGATGTTGTCAAATCATTTGAATTCTTTAAACCGGTTAAGGAACAATTGATGCAGAATATAACGATAGTCAAGATGTCACAATCCATAAATGGGAACTGAAAAGAGCTGCTTTCCACAACATGGCAGAATAAGAGATGATACGCAAAGAGCCAGTATGAATGAAGCCCAATATTTGGCACCATCTTCCTCCATGTTTTTCTGGAGATGTTCAGACAACTGGCCCGGTTTAGCCAAGATTCAATCAAATGCAGAAAGATTTGGCCTCTTCATCAGTTATTTATGCAGTAAAAATACCATAAATAACTGGTGAAGAGGCCAAGACATTGGGTGTTTTTAAATGCAGAGGTTGATGGGTTCTTGATTAGTCTTCTTTGAGTCCGTTGCAATCTCAGATGTCGTTCTGCCAGTATCTGGTGCAGGTCCCAGCTGGTCGGGTCGGTTCAGCCAGGTCCTGGGGGCTGCACTGGGGGGGCGTCGTCACACTCCAGTAGATGGGACATTGTGTGTACTGCTCCACAGCTGCATGTGTCTTCTGCCTGGTAGTTCCATGCTTTCATACTGCTTTGCACCTCCCCTGCTCCACTCTTGATTAGTAAAAGCATTAATGGTTACGGCAGGGAGAAGGCAGGAAAATGGAATTGAGGGGGGAAAATAGATCAGCCATGATTGATTGGCGGAGTAGTCTCAATGGGCCGAATGGCCTAATTCTGCTATATTTTATTGTCATGGCATATAATCATAGAGGGTTAGGGCTCAAATGGATTGATACAGCACCACATTTCAATTGAAATATGTCTCATTATTCTTGGACTCAGGTTTACTCATGTAATTACTTGCTTTGTAATCTTATTGAAATTCACCTTTTATACAAAGTGGGTATACATTTTGAATCCACAGTATGAAACATTCTATACTCATCTGAATTTCCCATGTCCAGGCATGAATCTCTGAGAATAAATTCAGTGGAAGAATAACATTTTACAGGAATTTGCAGGATGAAATCACTGGTTATCCATATTATAACATGGCACGAATTAACATACACCAGCAACACAAGTTAAATTTTAGTTTAAAAAGTACACTTGCCTCTCTTCATATTTGTAGCCACACTTCATACATTCAAAACTCCAAATATATGATTGTATAAAAAACGTCTCAATGCAGGCATCCTGCTTAAGGAGAAGTGGGAAAGCAAAGACTGGGCAGTCAGGTTTTCCTGAAAAAGACATGAAAACATTAGGTCTATTTTTTTCATATACTCCATTTGATGTAGTTGTATGTCAGGAACAACAGCTTTAATGATAGCCAGAAATATTTCATTTGGGAGAGCACCAGAAATAGCCCAACAGGAGGAGAGGAAAATAATGCAGTATGAAGAATAATGTGGTTCATTATAGTTTAATTAAGTTTAGTTTATTATTTTTGTTGTGTGTACTGAGGTACAGTTAAAAGTGTTTTTATTGCATGCTATCCAGTCAATGAAAAGACTATACATGATTACAATCAAACGGACTACAGTGTTCAAAGGAGTGGAGCGATTGTAATGAATTGTACATCGGTTTCTGGGACCAGCACGCAAAGTCACCTGGCTTCGGCACCATCACAGAGCACACAAACATGTACTAAATGAAGTCCAAAACAAGACACCCAAGGCCACAACAACTGCATAATTTAATTAGTCTGCACCATTATACAAGCTAAATAGGCATTTACTATTTGGCATTAATATGTTGATTATTAAAAATGAGATAGCAAATTTTCAATTGAAGATACAGGATGGTTCCTTAGCAAATTCCTCACCAAAGGGTTAACAGTTGGATCCAAAAAAATTGTACGGTAATGGAGTTTAAAAGAAATATAAACAGCAATTTGATCCTGGGCTCCTTACATTAAAGGTGCTTTTACAATCAATACCCAGGAATGGTAAACAGTGACGAAGATTAACATATCAGAGTGATGGCAAGAGCAAAGTATGGAGGAGACCAGGAACACAGTGGTGGGGGTGTTATGGTCTGGGCATGTGTGGCTGCTGAAGGTACTGGCTAATTTATCTTCATTGATGATACAACTGCTGATGGTAGTAGCATAATGAATTCTGAAGTGTACGGACACATCCTATATGCTCAAGTTGAAAAAAAAACACCTCAAAACTCATTGGCCGGTGGCTTATTCTACAGCGAGACAATGATCCCAAACAGACTGCTAAAGCAACAAAGGAGTTTTTCAAAGCTAAAAAATGGTAAATTCTTGAGTGGCCAAGTCAGTCACCCGATCTGCACCCAATTGAGCATGGCTTTTATATGCTGAAGGGAAAACTGAAGGGGTCTAGCCCTCAAAACAAGCATAAGCTAAAGATGGCTGCAATACAGGCCTGGCAGAGCATCACCAGAGAAGACACCCAGCAACTGGTGATACCCATGAATCGCAGACTTCAAGCAGTCATTGCATGCAAAGGATATGCAACAAAATACTAAACATGACTACTTTCATTTGTGAAGAAGAAAGCGAATGTTATGTTAGCATTAATAGCAAAAGGATTTGAGTATAGGAGCAGGGAGGTCTACTGCAGTTGTACAGGGCCTTGGTGAGATCACACCTGGAGTATTGCGTACAGTTTTGGTCTCCTAATCTGAGGAAAGACATTCTTGCCATAGAGGGAGTATAGAGAAGGTTCACCAGACTGATTCCTGGGACAGCAGGACTTTCATATGAAGAAAGACTGGATAGACTCGGCTTGTACTCGCTAGAATTTAGAAGATTGAGGGGGGATCTTATAAAAACTGACAAAATTCTTAAGGGGTCGGACAGGCTAGATGCAGGAAGATTGTTCCCGATGTTGGGGGAAGTCCAGAACAAGATGTCACAGTTTAAGGATAAGGAGGAAGTCTTTTAGGACCAAGATGAGAAAAACATTGTTCACACAGAGAGTGGTGAATCTGTGGAATTCTCTGCCACAGAAGGTAGTTGGGGCCAGTTCATTGGCTATATTTGAGAGGGAGTTAGATGTGACCCTTGTGGCTAAAGGGATCAGGGGGTATGGAGAGAAGGCAGGTACAGGATACTGAGTTGGATGATCAGCCATGATCATATTAAATGCCGGTGCAGGCTCGAAGGGCCGAATGGCCTACTCCTGCACCTATTTTCTATGTTTCTATGATTACTTTCATTTACATGACATTGCAGTGTCCCAAACATTATGGTGCCCTGAAATGGGGATATTAAAATCTGACAATGTGCACTTTAACCACATGTGATTTTTTTTCTCTTACAAATCGCAAATTGTGGAGAACAGCCAAATAAATGAATTATGGATCTTTGTCTCAAACATTATGGAGGGCACCGTAGGTCAAATCAGTAATAGAAGTACGGGTAGCATCAGTATTATTACAACTAAGAAATGGGGATAGGGTAAATGTGCAGTCTTTCTCCCAGAGTAGGGGAATCAAGAACCAGAGGAAAGAGGGGAATGATTTAATAGGAAACTAAGGGAAAACTTTTTCACATAGAGAGTGGTGGCTATATGGAACGAGCTGCCAGAGGAAGTAGTTGAGGCAGATAATACAAGATTCAAAACACATTTGGTTAGGTACATGGACAGGAAAGGTTTAGTCCAAGGGTTCCCAACCTGGGATAAATTTATCCCCGGGGGTAAATTTCGACTATCCAGGGAGTAAATTTGTTGGATTTGTACATTTTTTCTCATTGACTGACTGTGTTTGGTTCTGGTATCTGTTCATCATTAGTTGTTCATGAATAAGTGAAATAACATTGTTACGTGCTATTAAAGTTGCCCGGGGTAAACGGGACGAAAAAGGTTGGGAACCCCTGGTTTAGAGGAATGTGGTCCAAACACGGGTAAGTAAGACTTGGTTGGCATAGACAAGTTGGGCCGTAGGGCCTGCTGTCGTACTGTATGACTCCGACTCATTTCCAATATTCTCCATTAGATAAATAGCCCTAATGGTGAAATTATCAATAGGGACATCCGTTAACAAAAAGGGAGAACCACCAAGAGAACCACTTCCCAACATTAAAAAGAGAAAAATACTAAACAGGAAAAAGACAGAAATGGGAGACAATCTTAGACCTGTTACTGTAAATAATTCCAGTGCAGCACCATCTGTGAGCCATCATAGGTCAGAAAATTAATTTTTATATAAAAATATTAGAGGGAACATTTATTATAGGAACCAAAATTAGTTATTACCTAACTCGCATCTCAGCTTTGGTTGAAGCAAATTGAAGATTCTCTCCCGGATATTGTTCAGCATTAATTCTATCTGAGCAAGCAACTGGGGAGGAATCTTCCATAAACCATCACCTGCAAAAATAAATTGAAATAATTTAAGAAAATGTACATCAAAACAATTGATCCACCCAAAATTAATTTCATTTTTGTTTCTGCGTTATTAAATTGGACGCAAAACAAGCATATTTTCAAACAGAAATACCTAAAATTATAACCATAGTGTCGACTGTCTTTTCCCCCTCCACCAATCATAGTAGATATGGTGATGCAACAAACTGCAGATGCTGGTTTACCAAAATAATAGAGAAGTGCTGGAGTAACAGCGGGTCAAGCAGTATCTCTGGAGAACATGGACAGACGACGTTTCAGGTTGGGACTCCTCTTCAGACTGATTCATGAACATGGAAATAATGAATGTGCTGCTTTATAGTAGGGATGCTAAAAATAAAATTGTTCATTTGCAGCTGAAACTCTCATCCATGCCTTCCTTGATTTAACATTTATTATTTCAATAACTTTCTAGCCAGTCATCCACCCTTTATATTAAAAAAAATATCAACACTCTACTCATACCCTAAATTATAAAAACAAATGCTCATCCATCAAGTCTGTATTCAATTATTTTAAAAGGTCCACTTGCACCTCAATTTTAGATTGTCTTCAATTCAATTTCCAAGACAAAGAGATAATATATTCTTAAAAACTTTCGCCGAACTAGCATTTGATCATGTGTACTAATATTTAATTAAGTGGCTCTGTATACATTTTTATATTGGAAGGACAAAGTGTGGGTAGAGTGGCACAGCCCCCGAATTGCTGCCCGACGGCACCAGGTTCAATCCTGACTATAGGTGGTGTCTGTACGTTCTCTCTGTGATCCTCAGTGTATTTAATTGCCTCCTTAATGCAGGTATATGAGAGCTCTCAGCACCTAGTCTTTACTCCAGTCTTTCCATCACCTTTGGAAACTTTTATTGCTGTTTATCAACGCGAGGACCAAAGTTGTGCCAATGAACGTCAAAGAAGCCATTATGAGACTGAGAAACAAGAATAAAACTGTGAGAGACATCAGCCAAACCTTAGGCTTATCAAAATCAACTGTTTGGAACATCATTAAGAAGAAAGAGAACACTGGTGAGCTTACAAATCGCAAAGGGACTGGCAGGCCAAGGAAGACCTCCACAGCAGATAGCAGAAGAATTATTTATATAATAAAGAAAAATCCCCAAACACCTGTCAATCAGATCAGAAACACTCTTCAGGAGTCAAGTGTGTATTTGTCAATGACCACTGTGCGCAGAAGACTTCATGATCAGAAATACTGAGGCTACACTGGAAGATGCAAACCACTGGTTAGCCGCAAAAATAGGATGACCAGGTTACAGTTTACCAAGAAGTACTAAAAGAACAGCCACAGTTCAGGAAAAAGGTCATGTGGACAGATGAGACGAAGATTAACTTATATCAGAGTAATGGCAAGAGCAAAGTATGGAGGAGAGAAGGAACTGCCCAAAATCCAAAGCATACCACCTCATCTGTGAAACATGGTGGCGGGGGTGTTATGGCCTGGGCATGTATGGCTACAGAAGGTATTGGCTCACTTATCTTCATTGATGATACAACTGCTGATGGTAGTAGCATAATGAATTCCGAAGTGTATAGACACATCCCATCTGCTCAAGTTCAAACAAATGCCTCAAAACTCATTGGCTGGCGGTCCATTCTACAGCAAGACAATGATCCCAAACATATTGCTTAAGCAACAAAGGAGTTTTTCAGTTAAAAAATGGTCAATTCTTGAGTGGCCAAGTCAAACACCCAATCAGAACCTATTTGAGCATGCCTTTTATATGCTGAAGAGAAAACTGAAGGGGACTGCCCCCAAAAACAAGCAGAAGCTAAAGATGGCTGCAATACAGGCCTGGCAGAGCATCACCAGAAAAGATACCCAGCAGTTGGTGATGTCCATGAATCACATACTTCAAGCAGTCATTCCATGCAAAGGATATGGAACAAAATACTGAACATGACTACTTTGATTTACATGACATTATGGTGCCCTGAAATGGGGGGACTATGTATAAACACAGCTGTAATTTCAACATGGTGAAACCAAAATTTATAAAAATGGCCTTTATTAAAATCTGACAATGTGCACTTTAACCACATGTGATTTTTTTTTTCTATTACAAATCTCAAATTGTGGATTACAGAGGCAAATAAATAAATGGTGGGTCTGTCCCAAACATTATGGAGGGCACTGTATCAATGTTATTAGGTACACTCACAAGAAATAACTCCAGGCTCAAGTGAAGTCCATTTGAATGCAGGTTAAAAAATAACAAGGGGAGGAGGGCACTGGGAAGAATAGCGATTTTGAGCGCCACCTTCCCTTCATCCAAACACCCATACAGTAGCCATGCTACAGGAATTAGACGTTAGACATATAGTGCCCTTTGCTCTCAGAGTCCGCACGGACGAGCGATTACCCCGTACACTAGCACTATCCTACACAAGGACAATTTATATTTTTATCGAGGCCAATGAACCTACAAATCCACACGTCTTTGAGAGTATGGGAGGAAACCGAAGCACACGGAGAAACCCACGTGGCTACAGGGAGAACATACAAACTCTGTACAGACAGCACCTGAAGTGAGGATTGAACCTTACAGCTCTGGCGCTAAGGCAGCCACTACTGTTATGCCACTATGCCGCCTATTGGTTTAAATCAAACAAATTACTAATAAAAAAGCAGTAATTATTGGAGACTTTAATCTTTATGTAGATTGGGTTAATCAAGTTGGAATGGAAACTGACAATACTGATCTGGTTAAGTGCATTTGAAATAATTTTCTGAACCAAGACATTATGGAACTGAGCAGGGAACAGTCTATCCGGGATAGTAATGGGTAATTAGACACATTTTGTAAATGACCTTGGGATAAAAGATCCCCTGAGATGTACTAATCACAGTATGATAAACAAATTTCATGATTTGAGAGGGAGAAACAACTGTGTTTAACTTAAATAAATTATGATAAAATGAGATTAGGGTTAGCTGATAGATTGGCAGGAAAGATAATATGGAAGTTGGGACAGATATTTGTAATTTAAGGCAAAAATGTATCCTAATAAGGAGGAAAGTTTCTACGGGTGGGATAGCGTTTGACGGCACTGGGCCTGCACTCGCTGGAGTTTAGGATGAGGGGGACCTCGTTGAAACTTATCAAATAGTGAAAGGCCTGGTTAGAGATGATGTGGTGAAGATGTTTCCACTAGTTGGAGAGTCTAGGACCAGATGCCATAGCCTCAGAATAAAAGGGTGTGCCTTTAGAAAGAAGATGAGGAGGAATTTCTTTGGTCAGAGGGTGGTGAATATGTGGAATTCATTGGCACAGCAGGCTGTGGAGGCCAAATCAATGGATGTTATTAAGGTGGATATTCTTGATTAGTACGGGTTACAGGGAGAAGGCATGAAAATGGGGTGGAGGGAAAGATAGATCAGTCATGATTGAATGGCGGAGGAGACTTGATGTGCCAAACGGGCAGATTCTGCTCCTAAAACTTATGTTCTGCCACAAATCAAGTAAGCATCCAATCTTAGCTGCTGTATCTGCAAGATTGGAAGATCTACAAAGCCATTGAAGAAGAGACAGAGATCTACTAGAATAGTTCGCAGGAATGAGGGTCTGATGTTATAAGGGAAGCTTAGACAAGCCGAGAATGCTTTCCTTGGATTTAGATGGTTGAAAGACATATGACGGAGGTGTTCAAAATAATGAACAGTCTATATAGAACAGAGAAACTGTTCTCTTTGGATGAAGAATTGAGAATCAATAGATACATCAGTTCCAAGCCCATCAAATTTTTGTCAGGAGCAATCTTTGTTTTGGTCACAGAAATTTCCAAATTAAGTATTAACTTTCCGATTCAAATGTTTCAACTTGTCACCCTATTTGTTGAATTCTTAACACATTATCAAAGTATTTCCTTTGATAAATCTACCATGCTATGGCACTTGAAGCTTTCACTTACTGTTGAGAATACAAATGTATTCAAAAGTTTATTTCAATTTCCCCTAAAAAAGGATTGTTTGCAGGAATTAAGTTTTCCTTTGTACAAGACATTGATTTCTCTGATCATGATCAGTGTTTCAAAGCAAGTGGTGAACATAACACGTGTAAAATCTGAATTGTTTGTGTACTGCAGCACAACATGGATGACCAATTACCTCAATTTATACATACACAATTCACAACTTTTCTACTCTTGAGTTTCACATTTTCCCCAGAGATGCTGCCTGACCAGCTGAGTTACTCAAGCATTTTGTGTCTATCGTTGGTATATATCAGCATCTGCAATTCCTTGTTATTACATAGAAGACCGATGATCACTTCCTACCTGTTCCACGACATTGGCTGCTAGACAGTAATGCACATGCCTGGTCATACTCAGTGCATAGTCTCTTAATTGGAGATTCCACTTCTGTTCCTAAATTGGTTATGACATTTCGAAGTACTTTCGAATGGACCAGAGCTGTTAAGATGCAGTCTAGCCAGCAGAGTGCAGCCGTGTTCTTCCACTGAAGAATTAATTGTTCGATAGATAATTCCTCTTTAGGAACTTCCAATTCAGAATGTTCGGATTCAGTCGATGGCTCCTTTCTTTTGCCACATAATTGTTCAGGAGCCACACAAATTGGCTCATTTGTGACACCTGTACCATGCACTTCAGCAGAATTAACTGTCTGATGATTGCTTCCATTATTTGAATAAGGAATAAAGTTGTCTATTTTATTCAATCCGCTGGCTGTAAACTTAAAAGCACTTTCCTTGGATAGACTACTGAAACTATCCCAAGTGCCTTTGTTACTACAATTCAAAGTCTTTTGTCGTTTCACATTCTGTTTGGACGATTGAATCAGCAAGTTTGACTTATATATGCTCTCCCCACTATAAAGTGATGATTGAAGGCTTGGCAAGGTGGATGAAGTTAGGATCTCATTCAATGGTTTACATCCCAAAGGAAAGAAACACTATAAAGAAAATAACACACTTTCACTTAAAAAGCAGAAACATTAGTGAATCTACAAATGTCAGAACTGCCCCCCCGAAATTTGTAACAATCAAATGTCAGATTAGTCTGCTGGTATAGATGGAAAATAATTACATATATTTTTACAATTCTAGATTAATAATTATAGAAAGATCCAGTAGATACAAATAATTAACAGCACTGCAATATTTAAAATTTTGACTTTCAAAAGATGGCCAATTTGTAATATTGTAAAAAGGATTCTATTAGCTTGATGACATGCAAAAAATTCTAGCTCAAATCTCTTCCCCAAATATATTAAACAATTCATTAAGTAGACAAGGAACTGCAGATAGTTTATGAAAAAGGACACAAAGTGCTGGAGTAACTAAACATGTCAGGCAGTAGTCTTGGACATTTCACGTCGAGAGGCTGCAGAAACTCAGTGGGTGCAGCAGCATCTGAGCGAAGGAGATAGGCGACGTTTCAGGTCGAGACCCTTCTTCAGACTGGTCAGGGATCAGGGAAACGAGAGTAGTTTTGGAGAGCATGGATAGATGACATTTCACGTCGAGACCCTTCCTCAGACTTCCAGAGTCCGAACAAAGGTCCCAACCCAAAAGGTCGCCTATCCATGTTCTCCAGAAATGCTACGTTGACCCGCTGAATTACTCCTGCACTTTGTGTCTTTCTTTAAAAGAAATTCGATAATACTCAGTACCTGTGGATTACTACAAAGAAGAATGGATTCTTCAAAGCTGATACCATATCTGCGTAGGACCTGCCGTTTCCCTTTTGCTGCACAAACTGGACAATATTCATGTGGATCTAGTGAAGTACTTTGAAAAAACTGCACATAGAAACAAAAAATGGTATCAAGAAAAACTTTACAGTTAAGAATTTTATTGGGGAAAATAAAAAAATAAAAAATCAGAGAGTGAAATGTTTGATGCCATCCACCATTTCAAGACTGAATAGAAACTTAAACCTATTTAATATAGTGTTTTCATTCATTCTAATGAAAAAGATTACATATACCAAGTATATTTTCATATTCTGGTTCTCACTTGAAAGCAAGTCATGGATGTCCTCAAGTGTATTTTGTAATTATCACTCAGAGGAATACCATTTTACCTTAGTAAAATCTTTCGCCATAGCACTTTGTGCAAGATTTCCGTGTCACTATAAGTGAGCTTAGAATGTTCCACATTTCTTGATCTTTTCCAGAAATAATAATAGATCAAAAATAATTTAGAAGTGTAATAAAATTTAGAACTTTGTGCAGTTGAGAGAGGAATAAACAGTTTTACTGACTTTTCCCAAATACCCCACCGTGTGGATGGAAGACACATTTATATCAGTGCCTGGACCACTCAGTGGCAAACAAGTCTTGGTCTTCTGTCTATCCATCATGCTGGGCCATAGGCTAACCTTTACCATCTCACCGGTGATCTGAAGCACATATCAGGAACTTCACAGATAAAGCTGTTAAAATAAAAGTTGAAGATATCATTAGCGGATATCCAAAACCTTAACATAGATTCCTAGATAGGCGATAGGCAAATAAGCAATAAACCTAAGCTACAATACACAGGCACAAATTTAGAAATAATCATTTGGTATGTCATATTTTAAAGAATAGTTCCAAATGAATTGAAACCTAGCTATCAGCACCTCACCAAAGTTTTAACTTGAAAATTATCGGATTGCCATTGTAAGAATATTGGTAACTCAGTTTTAGTTTAATAATAAAATCGATCCAACTAAAATATTTTTTGCTTAAATATACAATATAATATTGCATAAAATTCACTAAATTTGCAGAAAACCTGTGCACAAACTAATAACTAAATAAACACATGCTTACCTTATCTCAAAATCATACTAATTCTTGATATGGCAATTGTTTGGTGATAATTACTTTTCAAAAACACCCAAATTGATACACAAACTCAGCAAGTAACTTTCCAAAATTAATAATTAAGAGATTAGTATACAAACTTAAAGCACACGGTATTGGCGGTTCAGTATTGATGTGGATAGAGAACTGGCTGGCAGACAGGAAGCAAAGAGTAGGAGTGAACGCGTCATTTTCAGAATGGCAGGCAGTGACCAATGGGGTACCGCAAGGCTCAGTGCTGGGACCCCAGCTATTTACAATATATATTAATGATCTGGATGAGGGAATTGAATGCAACATCTCCAAGTTTGCGAATGACACGAAGCTGGGGCGCAGTGTTAGCTGTGAGGAGGATGCTAGGAGGCTGCAAGGTGACTTGGATAGGTTGGGTGAGTGGACAAATGCATGGCAGATGCAGTATAATGTGGATAAATGTGAGGTTATCCACTTTGGTGGCAAAAACAGGAGGGTAGACTATTTTCTGAATGGTGGCCGATTAGGAAAAGGGGAGATGCAACGAGACCTGGGTGTCATGGTAACCAGTCATTGAAAGTAGGCATGCAAGTGCAGCAGGCTGTGAAGAAAGTGAATGGTATGTTGGCATTCATAGCAAAAGGATTTGAGTACAAGGGCAGGGAGCTTCTACTGCAGTTGTACAGGGTCTTGGTGAGGCCACACCTGGAGTATTGCGTACAGTTTTGGTCTCCTAATCTGAGGAAAGACATTCTCGCCATAGAGAGAGTACAGAGAAGGTTCACCAGACTGATTCCTGGGATGGCAGGACATCCATATGAAGAAAGACTGGATAGACTTGGCTTGTACTCGCTGGAATTTAGAAAATTGAGGGGGAATCTTGTAGAGACTTACAAAATTCTTAAGGGGTTGGACAGGCTAGATGCAGGAAGATTGTTCCCGATGTTGGGGAACTCAGAAAAAGGGGTCACAGTTTAAGGATAAGGAGGAAGTCTTTTATGACCGAGATGAGAAAATCATTTTGCACACAGAGAGTGGTGAATCTGTGGAATTCTCTGCCACAGAAGGTAGTTGAGGCCAGTTCATTGACTATATTTAAGAGGGAGTTAGATGTGGCCCTTGTGGCTAAAGGGATCAGGGGGTATGGAGAGAAGGCAGGTACAGGATACTGAGTTGGATGATCAGCCATGATCATATTGAATGGTGATGCAGGTTCGAAGGGCCTACTGCATCTATTTTCTAGGATTCTATGAAAATATTGTATGAATCTTTCCAATGCACAAGAGCAAGTTTCAAAATAACATTAAAAAAAACTGAAAAGACAAGCTAGTTATCAACTGAAGCTTGTTTAATCGACAAGCTTAGGCACCATGATCCTGATTACATCAAGGGTTTTCGGAACAGAAATGAGACCAAAAAATGTAAAAATCTTATAAATATTGGAAACTTATCTAAATATCACATGGGTAAAAAAAGCATAGGAAAATCTCAGTTCTGCTGCAAATATTTTTATTAATTTAAACCATGTTATATGAGGTTACAACAATACCTACAAAAGAGGCAGCATCTTGCAGAGCTTTTAACTCATTGTTATTTATGCCGAGATTTCTTCATGAAAATGCTGACATGGTCACTAGATGTGAAGAGCAATGCGCACAGAGGACAATCAACATACTGCGAATCTGATAGGTCAGAATTTGAGTTAGAACTGATGTTAAGAGAATCTTAATTTCTCCCATCTACCCTGTCAAACTATACAAGAGCTTTGCATCTATCAATGAGATTAGCTCTTATTCTTCTGAACTTGAAGGTATAGGCACTGTTTTCTGAATCTCACCTCAGGACAATCTGCTAACATCCTAGAGATGCTCTTGTATTGGGTAGGTCACTGACTTGAGGTCAAGTCTAAAATCAGTACCAAAAGATCTTGGGGTTGGAAGTAGAACACTGACAAGATCTGGACTGTCCTCCTAAAAATCCATTGGAAATTTATGGAATGAAAATAAAATAAAATGAATTTTAAAAAGCAAATTAGGACAGCTATTTTTGGATAGTCAAATTAAAAGGGGACTGAGACAAGTGGCAGGACATAGGAACAGAGAGAACACAGAGTGCTTGAGTAACTTGGCAAGTCAGCTAGCATCTGCAGTCTCCATAGGAACATGAATCTGGGTTGTGGGGGAATAGGAATTATCAATGCTTTGGAGTGAGACCCTGCATCAGGATTTTGACCCGAAACATGGACAATTTCTCTCTCTCCCTCCCTACTCCCTATGCTGCTTGACCTGTCATATTCCTCCAATAGATTATATTTTATGCTCCAGATCCCAGTATCTACAGTCTCTTCTGTCAACATTTAATTGCTGTTATTTTAGCCAGTTAGAGAATGTCAAACCAATCAAATTATCTTTTGTTCATTTAATAAAGCACAATCCCTTTATTTTTAAACAAAATTAAATAACATAAACCATGCCTTCATTTCCAGCATTCTTAAGAAAATGTTACGTTCTGGTTCATAGAAATCGGAATACGTCCTATTTTCTGATTTTTAAATAACTCGGGTGTTATAAATAATTAAACAATTGCAATTAACATTATCAAAACGGTGTTTTGAAAATCACTCACCTTAGGAAATGCAAAAATCTGTCATCTGTACCCTAATTTCATTCGTCTTGAGTCAGTAATAAATAGTGCTGCCAGTTAGACCAAATATCAAGTAACCACTATTCAACTCAGCTTTATAAAATCAATTTGATGCACGTTGAGAAAACAAAAAGGTTTATACAATATAGAAATGCCCAGACAATATGATTTTTTTTTTAAACTCATGATTTGCCATTTCACAAATTCCATTTTTTGAAAATTTGCTCCATGATTTACCATAATGTTTACCATAAATGACCTTTCCTTGAAAACTACGCACCCAGTAATTTTTGCAGAAATTCGCCTAGTTGTCCTTATTTGCAATTTGTTGCTGATTGACCAAGAGGACAAAGCTGCCAAACCATTTCAAAGAGTTGCCACACTGGAAGCTTTTCCCAACTGTAGCCAGAGATTGTGCAAAGACCAAAGATGTGCTTTATCTTGCACTATACTTTATTCCCTTTATCCCGTATCTGTACACTATGGACCGCTCAATTGTAATCGACTGGATTGGATCCGCTGATTGGATAGCACGCATCAAAAAGCAAAAAACGTGTCAATAATAATAAACAAAACTTTTTTTTTAACCTATGGGAATCTTGCACCGTAAGTACAGATTTAATCAATATAGAATAACCGAAGAACTTTAAAATAAAAGATAGATTTCAAAGTTTCATAAGTTTTATTTAATTCATATACCACAATGTTGACCTCTTCCTATTTATGAACAAAGTTATTTGATTTATATGACTTACAGAATATTTGTTGAAATGAATCACTAGTTTAGCCACCTGCACGTTACTAAACAAAAACGACTAAGACCAATTAGACTGGCCATGGAAAAAGCAATGATGTTGCAGGGTAATGTTGATATTATTATGAATCAAATTAAATATTAACGAAATAACAAAATTCACAGAATAGTGTAGTTCAAAATATGAATGATGCAGCCATTGGGAGAACCAGGTGAAATTGAACACAAAACACAATGTGCTGGAGGAACTCAGTGGGTCAGGCAGCATCTGGTGATGGTATGGACATGTGACGTTTCAGGTCAGGACACTTCTTAAGGTGGGAGCGAGCGGGCTGAATAAAGGGGCATGCTAAATAAAAGAGGGTAGATAGGTTGGACAAAGCCTCCAAGAGTTAGTGGATACAAGCAAGAAAAGGAGTGAAATATAAAGCTGGAAGGGAAATGTGGGTGGCAGGGGATGAGGGTAAAAAAGGGAGAAATAGCAGACTTGGAAATGGGAACGAGCCGGGTGACATGGAGAAAAATTGTGGGAGAAGTGGGAGCATATTGGCCGGGGGGGCGTGAAAAAAAGATGGGATGCAGAAGCATTAGTTGAAGTTGGAGAATTCAATGTTCATACAGTTGGGATTCAAGGCCCCACGTAGAACATGAGTGGAACAAACTTGCATGTGGCCTTACTCTGGCAATGGAGTAGGCCCAGGACAGAGAGATCGGTATGGGAACAGGAATGGGAAGTTAAACTGGTTAGAAACTGGGAGATCGAGCAGGCCTTGGTGGACAGGGCACAGGTGTTTGGCGAAACAGTCACCTAGTCGAAGGTTGGCCTTGCCAATGTAAAGGAAGCCACACATTGGGAATACGGAATGCAGCAGATCAGGTTTGGAGAGGTGCACATGAATTTCTGTCTTATATGGAAGAGTTGTTGGGGGGGGGGGGGGGGGGGGGGGGGGGGGGGGGGGGGCTGGATGGAGGAGTGGGATGTGGTGTAGGAACAGGTATGACATCTCCCACAATAGCAGGGAAAATGCCTTGGGCGGGGGGATGGATTGAATGGAAATGGATAAGGGAACTAGAGATGCAGAGGGAACAGTCTCTACTGAATGGGAAGATGTGACTGAGTGGTAATGGGATCACGTTGAAGGTGGTGAAATTAACAAAGCTGGACAATGAAAATGTTTTAAGTGACATTTCCAAACTCTTTGTAAATTCATATGCAATACTAAAACCCAGTGCACATGGTTTCAAGAAAGAACCC
Source organism: Okamejei kenojei (assembly GCA_035221665.1). Lineage (NCBI taxonomy): Eukaryota > Metazoa > Chordata > Chondrichthyes > Rajiformes > Rajidae > Okamejei > Okamejei kenojei. The sequence goes on along the minus strand of CM069136.1, from coordinate 72,900,806 downwards.
GATTGGAAAAAAAAGACCCAATTAAATTTACACTATGATCTTTTAAATTTAACACCACACCTTGGATCACAACTTTTTATATAATGTAAACATGAATACAAAGTGGCCCACTTCAATAATAGTTTGGTTTTGTTATTTTGACATGGACAAACAGGAAAAAGATTTAAAAAAACTAATGCAAAATATTCAAATTCAGAGAGGCAATCTTAGAATGTCAAAAAAAAAACCAGGCTAGAATACCTGCATAAATTATAAGAGCACTAAAGAATGTTTTGGATTAGAACATTGTCGAGGAATAAATGATGTGGACTGGCGATTGAATATAATTTGAAGTTTGACTTAACTTCAAATTATTGACTAATTCCCGGGATGGCGGGTCTGTCATATGCTGAGAGAATGGAGCAGCTGGGCTTGTACACTCTGGAGTTTAGAAGGATGAGAGGGAATCTCATTGAAACATATAAGATTGTTAAAGGTTTGGACACGCTATAGGCAGGAAACATGTTCCCGATGTTAGGGAAGTCCAGAACCAGGGGCCACAGTTTAAGAATAAGGAGTAAGCCATTTAGATGGAGATGAGGAAACACTTTTTCTCACAGTGAGTGGTGAGTCTGTGGAATTCTCTGCCTCAGAGGGCAGTGGAGGCAGGTTCTCTGGATGCTTCCAAGAGAGAGCTAGTTAGGGCTCTTAAAATAGCGGAGTCAGGGAATATGGGGAGAAGGCAGGAACGGGGTACTGATTGGGGATGATCACATTGAATGGTGGTGCTGGCTCGAAGGGCCGAATAGCCTACACCTGCACCTATTGTCTATTAACTTATCTATCATGCAAGATTATTAAAGCACCAGGAAAAACTCCAGTAAAAGAATGGCATGTAAACAACAGAGATAATCCCTAAATGAATTAAAGCCAGATATTTTTCACCCAATATCTAAGAATACTTCACTTTCAGCCACAGCACCAGGTTTACCAACAGTAGGTGGGGTGAAAATTAAAAACACAGGCAACGCAAAGGGTTCCTGAGACATTAAAGCACCTTTGATGTGCTGGCACTGATGCATTAAAATAAACATAGTCTTTCAAAATGTCTCTGTCTAGGTTCCATAATGCAAAACAGAAATAGAGAAAAAAGTACCAGCATTTGCTCCAGCACCCTAGTCTGTATGTGAATGAATCACAAATGTCCGAATTTATGGATAATCCATGATTCAAGAGTCTCAGATTTGTATTTGGAATTAGTGGCCTACCTTACGAGAAGATGGGCAGAGACTTGAAGCGCCTTTACTGCGTAGTCACTGACGTATAACAAAACAGTTGTCGGTCTCCAAATCTTTATCTAGGTTCATTAAAGCAAAATAGCACACATTAAGTACAGAGCATCAGTCCCCATCCAACACTCTGGCTATGTACGTGAATTCTTGGCAATTTCAGAATTCATGGAAAAATCGACGAATCAAGACCTGGAGAGTTGTGGAGATGGGGAGTTGATGGAAGTGGGGGCTGAATGGATGAGGATGGGGGGGTCACTGAATGGTATATAGGGAGTTGATGGGAACACGGGAAGGAATGGGGAATTGGGAGGGGGGCTGAGGAGAGAGCTGGGGGGAGTTGATGGGAGCGGGGGGGGGGGGGGGGGGGAAGAGTTGATGGGAGCCGCGGGGGGGGGGGGGGGGGGGAGTTGATGGGGGGGAGGAGTTGATGGGAGAGTAACCCCCGCATTACCCTTCTCCCGCACATTACACCCTCCCTCACGTTACCCCGTTACTACTCTCCCTTCCTCACCCCGTTACCACTTTAGCCCCCCGATACTCCGCTCCCTCCGTTAAACCATCTCTCTCCCCGTTATCCCTCCTCCCCCATTACCTCTCTTCATTACCCATCCCTCCTCATTATCCTTCTCCCCATTACCCCACTTTCCCCACGTTACTCCCTCTCCCCACGTTACTCCCTCTTCTCCACGTTACTCCCCCTCTCTCCACGTTACTCCCCCTCTCTCCACGTTACTCCCCTCTCTCACGTTACCCCCTCTCCCTGCCCCTACCCTACCCCTCTCCCCCTGTCACCCCCTCCCATCCCAGTGTACCCCTCACGCCGGCTCCTCGCGGCCTCTCCGTCGCGCCGACAATTCCCCGACTTCCGGTAGCGGCATTCCACATCCGGTGCGGGCACAGCACGGTTGTTCCCGCCCCCATCCCGCCCGTCACTCACCCGCCGCTCCTCCAGCCCCGCCCCCTCCCGCCCGTCATCACCCGCCGCTCCCGGCCCCCGCCCGTCATCACCCGCCGCCCCGCCCCCTCCCGCCCGTCACTCACCCGCCGCTCCCGCCCCGCCCGTCACTCCAGCCCCGCCCCCCGCCCGTCACTCACCCGCCGCTCCAGCCCCGCCCCCTCCCGCCCGTCACTCACCCGCCGCTTCCGCCCCCTCCCGCCCGACACTCACCCGCCGCTCCCGCCCCCCCCGCCCGTCACTCACCCGCCGCTCCTGCCCCCCCCCCGCCCCCCTCGCCCGTCACTCACCCGCCGTTCCCGCCCCCCCGCCCCGCCCCCGCCCGTCACTCACCCGCCGCTCCCGCCCCCTGTGTCCGGCCCCCGCCTGTCACGCACCCGCCGCTCCAGCCCGCGCCCCCGCCCGCGCCCGTCGTGTAACCGACTCCCAGCCCAGCCCGCCGTCGACTAAGGGAATGGGGGATGAAGAAAGCTCAGGACACCGGAGCTCCGTCCTCCCTCCCTCCCTCTCTCTCTCTCTCTACTCGAGCTGGTGTGGAAAAGCCTCCAACTGGCGGTGGTCCAGAAACTCCTCGCCACCAGCGGCAACATGGAGTGCTGGAGTAACCCAGCGGGACCGGCTGCATCTCTGGAGGGAAGGAATGGGTCACGTTTTGGGTTGAGACCCTTCTTCGTGCTGCCTGTCCCGTTGAGTTACTCCAGCATTTTGTGTCTACGGTTTAAACCAGCATCTGCAGTTCCTTCCTAAACACGCAGAGCACCCAGTCCCCGCCACAAATGCTGCCTGGCAAATGCTAAGTTCCACCAACACTTTTGTGTTTTGCTGCATATTCCAGCAACATTTGCAGCTTCGTCATTGGAAACGTGCAGTCTCGCCCTCCGTCCTGTTTTCCAAGCTTGATAATCCAGAATACCCTTTTCGAAAGTTTTAAGGGAGTAACATTTCAAATGAGTGACACAGAGGCTGAAGAAGAGGCCTTTTTATGATCTTGGATTTATGCACTGGAAATCTCTCCAATTGTTAAGTAAGATTGAAGTCGCCAAATTCAAATTTAAAATCTCCCAGTCATAAATGAAAAATAGAAGAGTCTTGCGGCCTACAATTTCTGTGCCAAACATGATGTCAAGATCAACTCTTATATGCATGCACGTAACTTATATCCCTTCATTTCATGCAATATCCGGAAGTCTCCTAAATGCCACTATCCTATCTGCCGCCATCACCACCCCTGGAAGCACATTCCAGCCACTCACCACTCTGAAGAAAAACTTGCTCTGCACATCTCCTTTAAACTTTGCACCTCTCACCTAATGCTATGCTTGCTTTGATATTTCCATACTGGGAAAATAGTTCTGACCTTCTACCCTATCTATGCTTCTCATAATTTAATGTACTTAATTCTTCCATCAATCTCTGGCATTCCAGAGAAAACAATCAAAGTCTGACTGACCTCTTCCTGCATCTAGTACCCCCTAATACAGGCATCCGTCTGTTAAAAGGCAGCATCTCTGGATAGTAGGAATGGGGGACGTTTTGGATCAAGACCCTTCTTCAGACTGAGTCAGAGGAGAGGGGGTCTCCTTGTACCGCGATGGACAAGCAACGGGAGATGGTGCCTGTCCGCTGAGTTACTCCAGCATTTTATGCCTATCTTCAGAGTAAACCAGCATCTACAGTTCCTTCCTACACGTCAATCTGGTATATTTTTCAAAAGCCTACACATTCTTCCTGTAATGCCAGAACTGCAGGTAATACTCCAACTGCGGCTTAACCAAAGAAATGATACTGTATCATGACTTATTAACACTCAATAAATAGCCTGACCTATGAAAGCAAGTACAACATATGCTTTAATAAACCATTCTAAATCTCCTAACGTGCAACTTTCAGGGACTTATGGACGTGGACTCCCTCTGTGCATTAATGCTATTAAGGGTCTTGCCCAATATTTTCCCCTTACATTTGACCTCTCAGAGTGCAATACCTCAATACTTGCCCAAATTAAACTCCATCTGCCATTTCCCCTGCCATTTCTCCACCCATTTCTGTAGCTGATCTACTTGAAATGAGCTTCATTAGTTTTGAGGCACTTTGACATGTCCTTGAGTGCCAAAGGTCTCTATTAAAAAGCAAGATATAATTTCCTAAAATGTGCTTTTAAATTTAACAGAGGCTTACAAGGATAGATTTCCTGCAAGATATGATATGTGCAACTGAATATGCATCAGTTTGTCCTGCCATACAAAAACCATTAATGGTTAGATTCCTGGCTTTTGAATCAAGGACCACAGTCGTACGTTAAGCAGCATAATGCGTAAGAAAGAATCTAAAGCCTCCAGCCTTATTGTTCCCCAGCCCCGCACAGCATGTTTTTATCTTGTCCCTAAAATCATTCCATTCTTTTTTTTTTATCTTGACATTTATGGGGTTTTTTTCTCCCTCTCTTACTTTTTACCTATATAAAAAAATATTAGAAGCAGAATGAGTCCTCAATTGATAATATTAATAATATATGATCGATACACATGAAATGTTTTCACCATAATATGTTTGCTTCTAATATTTTTTTTTTAAATCCACAAACAGAACTGTCCTGGCAGACCCATTGTTTCTGCTTGTTCATGCCCCACCAAATTAATTTCCACATACCTCGACTCCATCCTATCCCCCCGGTCCAATCCCTCCCTACCTATGTGCAAGACAGATCACACACTCTTCGTCTCCTCAATGACTTCTAGGCCCCCGCTCCCTCATCTTTACCATGGATGTCCAGTCACTCTACAACTCCATCCCCCACCAGGAGGGTCTTAAAGTCCTTTGTTTCTTCCTCGACTGTAGAATCAGCCAATCTCCGTCTACCAATACTCTCCTCCGCCTAGCAGAGCTGGTCCTTACCCTCAACAACTTCTCCTTTGACTCCTCCCACTTCCTCCAAATCCAAGGCGTAGCTATGGGCACCAGCATGGGCCCAAGCTATGCCTGCCTCTTTGTGGGGTACGTCGAACAATCCCTGTTCGAGGCGTACACTGGCCCTATCCCCGAACTCTACCTCCGCTACATTGACGACTGCATTGGTGCTACCTCCTGCACACATGCAGAACTCAACTTCATGACTAATTTCCATCCTGCACTCAAATTCATTTGGGCCATCTCAGACATTTCCCTCCCATTTCTAGTGCTCACCGTCACCATCACAGGAAACAGACTATTGACTGACATCTACTACAAACCTACTGACTCCCATAGCTATCTTGACTACACTTCTTCCCACCCTACTTCCTGTAAAGACTATCCCCTACTCCCAATTCCTCCATCTACGCTGCATGGATGAGGTGTTCCATACCAGGACATCAGATTCTTTAGGGGGTTTCCCTCTTCCCATCAGCATTCTATAGGGGGTTCCCCTCTTCCATTATAGATGAGGCTCTCACTAGGGCCTTCTCGATATCCCGCAGCTCCGCTCTTACTCCCTCTCCCCCCATTCGCAACAAGGACAGAGTCCCCTTGTTTTCACCTTCCACCCGATCAGCCGTCGCATACAGCATATAATCATCCAACATTTTGTTGTATTTTGTAATCCTCCAGCTATTGTTGTATTGGGAATGAAGATCGATGTATTTAAAAGATCCATAGTGAAAATGGGACCTGGAAATTCATTTGCAGCTACAGGTTTCATCAATGTAAATGGGAAGGGACTGAGCATGTGGCGATAGAATGGGTTCTCGCTCCACAGATGCTACCTGACTTGCTGAGTATTTCCAGCATTTTCAGTTTTTAGTTCAGTTTAGTTCTGCTTTTGGCTTGCTTCTAAATGCTGATTTGATTATTGGATGAGTAAAAAAATATTCTGAATGTTTAAAAAGGATTATGAAAGAAGTACTACTTTGTTTCTCCTTTATTGCACCATGATAACATAACATTATCTACTGCCCATACCACATTATTTGGAAGGTTTTTCTGTAATCACCAAAAGGAAAATATGTATCACTAAAAAGGCTATTTTCTTCATGAAGTCCGACGTGTTCTACATAATCGTTCCTCAATGCAACTGGGCAATATATGACATTTATCCATTTATCTAGTTCTTTAGTTCCACTATTCATTGATTGATAGTTGGCTTTCAATGATGTTGTTCCTTCATGGAAACTTTCATGAAAAGTTATATTCTCCTACTCTTCGGCACTGTGTCAAAATATGAATTGAGATAGCATCTTTGGAACTGGTTTGTACATCAAAATATTGGTTGTAACATTACTTTCTCATTTCCCTCTTAGCTTCCAAAGACCTGGATTGGAATCAGGAACCAGTGGATTAGAGGATTATCCTTGTCCTGTAAAATCCTCCTTGTACATGGTAGGCATGACCTCCTCCCTCAGTTGAACGAACCAGGTAGTGCCATAAGTGCATTGTATTGACCATCAGAATTTTCTGTATGAGACCACAAACAATCTAATTATTAAGGGCTTAGTTTGGCAACACATGCCCTGGAAAGAAGGAGATCGCAAAAAGTGGTGAGCACTGCCCAGTCATCACAGGTACTGAATTCCTCACCATCAAAGGGATCTATAAGAGATCTTCTTCTGCTCCTCTAATGGAGCATAGGCCATTTACAAATGTCCTCCACCTCACTCAGTTGTTGGCAGTTCTTTTGAGATCTCCCCAGTTGAGCCCACTCTCAGACATTTCTGTCTGGACACCTCTTCTCCAGCTGTTCCTGGGGCGACGTCTTTTCCTTTTGCCTTGGAGATTCCATTTCAGGACTTGCCAGGTGATGTTTGTGGCAAGTTTCCTGAGGGTGTGTCCAATCCAACTCCATTTTCTCCTTCGAATTTGTAAATCAATAGACTCCTGGCATTGTTTTCCACAGGTCCACATTGCTTACTTTGTCTCTCCACCAGTATTCTCCGAAGGTAAGTGTTAATGAATGTTTGCAGCCTGTTTGTAGTGTGTTTTGTTGTTTTCCATGTCTCTGATCCATACAGCATCACCTGTTTCACATTTGAGTTAAAGATTAGTATTTTGGTGTTGATTGAGATGTGTTTTGAGCTCCAGATCTTCCTGAACATGTAAAAACACCACCCTAGCCTTATTGATTCTACTTTTTATGTCTGCCTCTGCCCCTCCGGTGATGTCCACAACACTGCCTAGGTATGTGAATGTTTCTACCTCCTCTAGAGCAGTGCTGTGCATAAGGATAGGGTTGCTGGTTTAGAGTGGATCCTCATCACCTGTGTTTTTACTGTATTGGGTGTATGACCAGGTTTTGTTGCAGCTTGTGAAAGTCTGTCTGTCTTCTCCTGCATTTGTATCTGTGTGTGTGATAGGAGAGCCACGTCGTCTGCTAAGTCAAGATCATCTAGCTGCTCCCACATTGTCAACTGAAATCCATTTATTTTTCCTTCAGTTGTTTCCATCATGATCCATTCAATTGCCAGGAGGAACAGGAATGGTGACAATAGACATCCCTGCTTGACGCTCGTTCTGACACTAAAGCTCTGAGAGGGCTGGCCTGCATGCATAACTTTGCATGAGGTTCTATCGTACAAGTTCTTGATTAAGTTTATGATCTTGGTGGGAATCCCAATTTCTCCCAAAGAAGCCATAGAGCATATCTGTTGATGAGTCTATATCTACTTTCAGGGCTTCAGGTGGGATATTGTCAGGGTCAGCAGCTTTCAGCATCCGTAAGAGATGCTGACTCAAAAAGGCAGCCAGCATAATCATGGATTTGCACCACACTGGGCATGCTCTCATTTCACTCCTGCCATCGGGTAGAAGGTATCGGAGACTGAAAGCTGTAATGTCCAGGTTCAGAAACGGCTTTTTCCCAACAACCATCAATCTATGGAACACTACGCATTCCAACTAAACTACAAACTGCCTGGATTGCACTAGCGACTGCACTTTATTTTGTTTTTGCATAATATATATGTTCTTTCATTTATTGAACTTTTTTTTGTTTGTTTATTATATTATTTATTGAGTACTGTATTTATTGAACCTGTTGTGCTCCTTCTGCAAGTAAGAATTTCATTGTTCCATTTTGATATTTATGTCAATAAAACACTCTTACTCCAACTTACTTCCGATATAGTTGTAGGGTTCAGCTGTAGAGTTCGTAATACCACTTGTTGCAATCCATCTCTGCTTCAAAGGGAAGTCTGTAATATTATCTGAAGTAGGGACCTGACCTGAAACGTCGTCTGTCCATACCTTCCACAGATGTTGCCTAATCCACTGTTACTCTAGCACTGATTGTTGTGTTTCGTGATATCAGCAAGCTGCTGATCTGCATTCTCCACTGCAAGTTCTTTTAGATGCATTTTCTACTGTGGACCATTCAAGATGAACTCTTTAAATAAAAAGCATCTGTCACCTCGCTTATGGAGCTGTTGCTACAAATTGGGAGATATGGCTGGTGTTTGTCACGACTACCAAGAAAAAAACAGATGGAAAGATGTTAAGGATCAATGTAGCCATTACTGCAACCCTACTAGCAAAGCAGACCAAGCCCAACTCTTTGATTGAAGCTTTCCATCCAAGCAGCTGAGAATACCAGTGACCATCCTCCACTCTAACCAATCTGGAAAAAGGTCCTGGCCCTGTCCATTTCCTCCCCAGACGCTGCCTGGCCCACTGAATAACACATGCACTTAGTGTTTTGTTCAGGATCCCAGTAACCACCTGCTTCATAAACTTCAGCTTCCTTTCCTCCCTAGTAAAGTGCACTTAGCACTTGCAATGCTTATGAAGAATGGACCTTTTCCCTTTTTTTCAGAATTCTGGCATAATCTTCAGTATGTCCATCTCCTCCCCCAGTCCTCCCCCCATGTCATACTGTCTACCCAGTGAGAGTAGATCGTAAAACCACAACCTCAACAAAAAATGGGCCCTCCTGCATCCCATCATCATCCCATGTAAAATCTTAACCAGCCTTGTACTTTAAAAAACTTGCAACTCACTGAGGAATCTTTTAAATAGGTTGCGTGTTGGGGAAAGGGGTTCACACTGCTGGTAAACACTATGCGTGGTTAGAGTCATAACGTCATATAATGTGGAACCTGGCCCTTTGGTCCAACTTGCCAACTAACATGCCCATCTACACTAGTCCCATGCCTATGTCTGGTTAACATATGAAGTTTGCATAAGAAGGAACTACAGATGCTGGTTTAACTGAAGATAGACACAAAAAGCTGGAGTAACTCAGCGGGACAGGCAGCATCTCTGGAGAGAAGGAATGGGTGATGTTTTGGGTCAAAGCCCTTCTTCAGACTGGTTAGGGTTAAGGGAAACAAGAGATTTAGATGGTGATGTGGAGAGATAAAGAACAATGACTGAAAGATATGCAAAAAAAGTAACGATAAAGGAAACAGGCCATCGTTAACTGTTGAAGAAGGGTCTCGACCCGAAATGTCACCCATTCCTTCTCTCCAGAAATGCTTCCTGACCCGCTGAGTTACTCACTCCAGCATTTTGTGTCTACCTTCAATTTAAACCAGCATCTGCAATTCTTTCTTACACACATTGATAGCAGTTTGTAGGGTGAAAAAGAGAAGCTAGTGCAACCTGGGTGGGGGAGGAATACAGAGAGAGGGAATGCCTGGGCTACCTGAAGTGAGAGAAATCAATATTCATACCACTGAGCTGTAAGCTGCCCAAGCAAAATATGAAATGCTGTTCCTCCAATTGGCATTTATCCTCAATCTGACAATGGAGGAGACCTAGGACAGAAAGGTCTGTGCAGGAATGGGAAGGAGAATTAAAATGTCCGGCAACCGGGAGATCAGGTTGGTTCATGCGGGCTGAGCGAAGGTGTTTGCGAAACGATCGCCCAGTCTGTGTTTGGTCTCGCCGATGTATAAGAGTCCACATCTTGAAAAACGGATACAATAGATGAGGTTGGAGGAGGTACAAGTGAACCTCTGCCTAACCTGAAAAGACTGTCGGGGTCACTGGACAGAATTGAGGGAGGAGGTATAGCGACAGGTGTTGCATCTTCTGTGATTACAGGGGAAGGTACCTGGGGAAGGGTTGGTTTGGGTGACAAGGGATGAGTTAACCAGGGAGTTGCGGAGGAAACGGTTTCGGCAGAAGGCGGAAAGGGAGGAGATGGCAAAATGTGGCTAGTGGGTTCCCGTTGGAAGTGGCGGAAATTTTGGAGGATTACAGTGGCTTGCAAAAGTTTTCATACCCCTTGAACTTTTCCACATTTTGTCACGTTACAACCATAAACGTAAATGTATTTTATTGGGATTTTATGTGATAGACCAGCACAAAGTGGCGCATAATTGTGAAGTGGAAGGAAAATGATACATGGTTTTCAAATTTTATTACAAATAAAAAACTGAAAAGTGTGGCGTGCAAAGGTATTCAGCCCCCTTTACTCTGATACCCCTAAATAAAATCCAGTGCAACCAATTGCCTTCAGAAGTCACCTAATTAGTAAATAGAGTCCACTTGTGTGTAATCTAATCTCAGTATAAATAAAGCTGTTCTGTGAAGGCCTCAGAGGTTTGTTAGAGAACATTAGTGAACAAGCAGCATCATGAAGCCCAAGGAACACAGCAGACAGGTCAGGGATAAAGTTGTGGGGAAGTTTAAAGCAGGGTTAGGTTATTAAAAAAAATCCCAAGCTTTGAACATTTCACGGAGCACTGTTCAATCCATCATCCGAAAATGGAAAGAGTATGGCACAACTGCAAACCTACCAAGACATGGCCGTCCACCTAAACTGGCAGGCCGGGCAAGGAGAGCATTGATCAGAGAAGCAGCCAAGAGGCCCATGGTAACTCTGGAGGAGCTGCAGAGATCCACAGCTCAGGTGGGAGAATCTGTCCACAGGACAACTATTATTAGTCATGCACTCCTTTATGGAAGAGTGGCAAGAAGAAAGCCATTGTTGAAACAAAGCCATAAGAAGTCCCGTTTGCAGTTTGCCACAAGCCATGTGGGGGACACAGCAAACGTGGAGGAAGGTGCTCTGGTCTGATGAAACCAACGTTGAAGTTTTTGGCCTAAATGCAAAACGCTAGGTGTGGCGGAAAACTATCACTGCACATCACCCTGAACACACCATCCCCACTGTGAAACATGGTGGTGGCAGCATCATGCTGTGGGGATGTTTTTCTTCAGCAGGGACAGGGAAGCTGGTCAGCGTTGATGGGAAGATGGATGAAGCCATATACAGGGTAATCTTGTAAGAAAACCTGTTAGAGTCTACAAAAGACTTGAGACTGGGGCGGAGGTTCACCTTCCAGCAGGACAACAACCCTAAACATCCAGCCAGAGCTACAATGGAATGGTTTAGATCAAAGCATATTAATGTGTTAGAATGGCCCAGTCAAAGTCCAGACCTAAATCCAATTGAGAATCTCTGGCAAGACTTGAAAATTGCTGTTCACAGATGCTCTCCATCCAATCTGACTGAGCTTGAGCTATTTTGCAAAGAAGAATGGGCAAAAATTTCAGTCTCCAGATGTGCAAAGCTGGTAGAGACATGCCCCAAAAGACTTGCAGCTGTAATTGCAGCGAAAGGTGGTTCTACAAAGTATTGACTCAGGGGGGCTGAATACTTTTGCACGCTACACTTTTCATTTTTTTCTTTCTAATAGATTTTGGAAACCATGTATCATTTTCCTTCCACTTCACAATTATGCGTCACTTTGTGTTGGTCTATCACATAAAATCCCAATAAAATACATTTACGTTTGTGGTTGTAACATGACAAAATGTGGAAAAGCTCAAGAGGTATGAAAACTTTTGCAAGCCACTGTATGTGTGTATGCGACGGCTGATGGGGTGGAAGGTAAGGAGTAGGTGAATTCTGTCTCTGCTGCGACTAGGGGGAGGGGGAGCAAGGGGTACCGAGGAGACATGAGTGAGGGCCCCATCTATGATGGGAGAGGGGAACCCCCGTTCCCTAAAGAATGAGGACATGTCGGATGTTCTAGTATGGATCACCTCATCTTGGGTGCAGTTGCGGTGCAGACGGAGGAATTGGGAGTAGGGGATAGAGTCTTTGCAAGTTGCAGGTTGGGAAGGAGTGTAGTCGAGAGTTGTGGGAGTCAGTTGATTTGTAATAGACATCAGTCAGTAGTCTATTTCTTGTGATGGAGACTGTGAGATCAAGAAAGGGGAGGGAGGTGTCGGAGATGGTCCAAGTAAATTTGAGTGCAGGGTGAAAATTGATGAAGTTGATAAAGTCCATGATTTTTGCATGGGTGCAGGAGGTAGCACTGATGCAGTCATCAATGTAACGGAGATAGAGTTCGGGGATAGGGCCAGTGGATGCCTGGAGCAGGGATTGTTCAACGAACCCTATAAAGACCCAGGTATAGCTGGGGCCCATGTGGGTACCCATAGGAAATGGGAGGAGTCAATATATTTTTTTCCTTGTTCTTTATCTCTCCACATCATCGTCTATATCTCTCGTTTCCCTTATCCCTAACCAGTCTGACGAAGGGTCTCGACCTGAAACGTCACCCATTCCTTCTCTCCAGAGACGCTGCCAGTCCGGCTGAGTTACTCCAGCTTTTTGTGACGCCTTTCTATATTAATTCCATCACCCGGGTACTTGGCCCATTGCCCTCTCTGCCTAAGCCATTCAAGTGGTCATCTAAATACTTCTTAAACGCGATCAGCCACCCAGCTTCAAGTACTCCAGATGCAAATGATCAGCCCATGAGAACTGTTTAAGAGGGAACTGCAGATGCTGGAAAATCAAAGGTAGACATAAATGCTGGAGAAACTCAGTGGGTGAGGCGGCATCTATGGAGTGAAGGAAATAGGCAATGTTTCATGTCAAGACCCTTCTTCAGACTGAAGCTTGTAACACGGGAAGCTCTGTGCAACGCATGTGCCGTCAGCGCTGCCTGAAGCCATCAATGACAAGCGGGGCTGAAGGCAGCAGAAGTTCTGTCTTTGCAGCAGTGCGCATGTGCATCGGTCTACTGTGCATGTGCAGAGCAAGTTTCTTGGCGGCGTTTTCAAATATGGTTTGTCAATATTTTAAGTGTATGTTAGGTAACAAAGAGAGAAGAATGGAGCTTGTGTACCAATAATGTGGTAAGTACATTTTGTGTTTATGTTTTTAAATACTGTATTTCCCGAGGGGGGGGGGGGTGGGGGGAGAGAGCTCCTTTCACAGTGTTTGGGGAGTCTGGCCTGGGGTAAGGTTGCGGGGAGGGCACGAATGTTATGAATGAGGGGATTGGGATAATGCCACTTGCGACGCTCCTTGCACGGACATCACACCACATTGAGGCGGGGGGGGGGGGGGGGGGGGGGAGAGAAGTAGCTCGGGTGGCTGAGCGGCCGCCGGGCCGGACAGTGGAACCAGCCGCCACCTTAGCTCCTTCTGCCGGTCCCCACTCACCTCTGGCAGCTCTCCGTCTACAAACCACTCTCCTGCCGCTCGCTGGCCTCACTCATGTCCTTAAATTCCGACAGCGCGATTGAGGTTACTCGGCTGTGGGAATTTAAGGATTTGCAGGAAGCCGCTGACATGAGCGCAGTCGGCGAACGGCAGGTGACAGGTGTTCTGACGGAGAGCACTGCCAGAGGTGAGCGGGCCGGCAGAAGGCGCAGAAGTGGCGGCCAGTTCTGCTGTCGGGTACTGGCGGCCGCTCGTAGCTCCCCGAGCAGCTTCTGTCCCGAGCTACAGTGCGGGGGCTTCGTGCCCGGAGAGCTGCGGCAGCGGTGAGTAAGTAGGTTTCTGCCATTATCCCCGACACCCTCCTTGTCAACACTCGTGCCCTCCCCACAACTTTACCCCTGATACAAACTCTCCACACGCTGTGAAAAGAACTGTTCCCCCAATTTGTCTAGCACTAGGAAGCCTTGGGCAAAGTGAAATGTCACTGTTTATTTGTTTATTTATTTATTTAACGGGAGCGAACAAACTGCGCATGCGCGGTTTAATATTTTTTTTTTAGCAGAGTGAGTGCCTACCCTGAGTGTGTATATATATATATATATATATATTTGTATGTATGCTCATTCCACACAGCCACCACCCTCTGAGTAAAGAAGTTCCCCCTCACGTTACCCCGAAACCTCTGTCCCTTAATTCTCATGTCATGCCCTCTTGTTTGAATCTTCCCTGCCCTCAATGTATGTAGGTATGTGTATGTGTATATGTATATATATATATATATATATATATATATATATATATATATATATATATATATATATATATATATATATATATATATATACATATATACATATATATATATATATATATATATATACATATATATACACATACATACATACATACATTGAGGGTAGGGAAGATTCAAACAAGAGGGCATGACATGAGAATTAAGGGAATATATATATATATATATATATATATATATATATATATATATATATATATATATATATATATATATATATATATATATATATATATATATATATATATATATATATATATATATATATATAACACACATATATATATATATATATATATATATATATATATATATATATATATATATATATATATATATATATATAATATATATATATATATATATATATATATATATATATATATATATATATATATATATATATAATATATATATATATATATATATATATACATACATACATACGCGCACACACACACACACGCCGAAGGTCGCCAAGAACAAAGAGGGACTCAGGGTGGGGGGGGGGGGGAATCATGGGTTGGGGAGAAGGAAAAGGGACTATATTGAATACTTTTGTAACTTTGTCAGTGTCCTTTGTGTGGTGAATCTTGCATACATGTACTGTATACATATATATGTGTGTGTATATATATAGTCCATTTTTGTGTTCCTTGCTCTGAGGCATTTTTCTCCTTTAATTCAAACTCTGTGTCCTTTTTCTCCAAATATTAAACTGCTTCAGAACACAGGCCTATTGCCTTTTAATGCAACCCTTTAGATCTAATACTATCTTGAACATATTTTGTATTCCATGATTGATTCACATTTCCTTTTGTGCTTTTGTGCCATTTCAGTATTTATGGCTGTTGCAGTCTATGTATTTGTTCCATATAATATTAGCCTTAAATGTTCCAAATTGCGAACAGAATTCTTTCCAAACCACTGAAATCAACTGTCTCCATTTGCAGACTTTTGATAGTTCATATTCCACCTTCTCTTCTTGATGAATACATTTCATTCATCATTTACCACATCACTACAAAGAATAATGTCATCTGTAGAACTGGAGTAATTATGTTCTTTTGACATATATCTTTAATTTATTTTCATTGGATGGTAAACCACATTTGCTTTCCTTGGACTGTACTGTTCTATTACATTATCTGGCACAATGATGGATGGAAAAGATTCTGATGTATCCTCTTGCAGACGTCTGGTTTAATCTGTAAAGTTTCTGAAGCACTATCCAGGAATATTTCTGAAACACTATCCAGAACAATTGTCTTGGTTCAGTATAGAAATACAGCACAGAAATGGGCCTTTCAGCCAACTGAATCCACGCCGAGAATTGATCAGCGGATCACACTAGTTCTATGTTATCCCACTTTCTCATCCACTCCAGGAACAATTTACAAAGGTCAATTAACCAACAAACCTGCATGTCTTTGGGATATGGGAGGAAACCCATGCGCTCATAGGGAGAACATGATGAGATGTAGCCGGGAACACTCCCAGCTGCACTGCTCGCCGAGAACCCCTGCTGTACTGTTCTATGACTTACTGATAACTGCAAAAAAAGAGAAGATATGCAGGTCGTGCTTTTTCACAGTGGGTGGTGAGAGCCTGGAATACGCTGTCAAGGCTGGTGGTTGAAGCCGATACGTTATTGGCATTTGAAAGACTTTTGGATGGGCATATGGATATGCAGGGAATGGAGGGATATGGGTTATGTGCAGTAGATAAGCAATAGCCTTGCCATCATATTCGGCAGACATTGTGGGTTGAAGGGCCTGTTCCTATGCTGTACCATTCTATGTTCTATGAGTCAGTGTGGGTGCTGTATTTTTTCGGAGACAGGTTGAGAACCTCCTTGAATTGTTTCCTCTATACTCAGAAATGAGAAGGGCAGAGATCACATTCCAGTTTTCATTACTAGGTCATCAGTGGAGAAAGTTAGCAGCTTCAAATTCCTAGGCATTAACATCTTGAATGACCTGTCCAGGGCCTGACATTCGGGACGATGGTTCCTCATTGGTACGGAGGTTTGCGTTTTGCCCCCATCGCGGGTAAACACTTGTTCCAGCAAGCGGGGGCCTTCTCTCACTGCAGTTAATGGCAGTTCCATACGGACGTATGGGGTTCGTACGGTCCTGCTCATCTTTGGCCCCTGCCATTTTACCTGAACTTTTATGGTTGCTGATGTCTCCCAGCCATTGCTGGGTGCAGATTTCCTCCGGGCCCAATTCTTGTTGGTAGAAGTGCGGGGGCAATGCTTCATTCATGCTGTGACCTTGGAGCCGATCTCCTTACGCCCCGCTGCATCCACTATGCCGTGCAGTGACCCGGTGTCTTCCGTGGACGATATTTATGCACAGATACCGGCGGACTTTCCTGACAGTCTGACCGCACAATTTCATTCGGCCATCCCCAACCACAGAGTGGTAAATCACACCCTCACCTCAGGCCCACCGCTCCACGCATGGACGCGCCAGCTTCCTCCCGACAAGCTCCATATCGCCAAGGCGGTTCTGCCAGATGGAGGCCTTAGGGATTGTACGGCACTCTAACAATCCGTGGGCATCTCCTTTACACGGTTCCCAAGGTGTCCGGCGATTGGCGGCCTTGTGGGGTTATCGACACCGCAATGACGCCACAACCGCAGACCGGTACCCAATCCCGCACATTCAGGACCTTTCCGCCCATCTGGTTGGTGCCCGTTTTTTCTCCAAGGTTGACCTGGTGCGGGGCTATCATCAGATCCCTGTACGCCTGGAAGACATGACGGCTATTAGCACTTCCTTTCCATTCATTTATTTGGACAATATTCTCATTGCCAATTGTACTTGCCAGGAGCATTGTGTGCACCTCTGCTGCTGTGGCAGCAGCTCAGTGAGCACAGCCTGGCCATCAACCTGGACAAATGTCAGTACGGCTTCAGTTCTATCGACTTCCTGGGCAATCGCGTTACCCAGCATGGTGCGATCCCGCTCCCGGACAAGGTGGCGGCCATCCGCCAATTTCTGCGGCTGTCCACGGTGTGGGGGCTCCAGGAGTTCGTGGATATGGTGACTTATTACCATCGGTTCGTGCCCGCGGCAGCTCGGATCATGCGGCCGTTGTTTCAGTTCCTGGCCGGCAAGCAACGAGACCTATCGTGGGACGCTGAAGCTGTGACCTCTTTCGATAGTGCCAAGGAGTCGCTGGCACGGGCGACAATGCTGGTCCATCCGCGAGCTACCGCCCCGACCGCCTTGATGTTGAATGCCTCTGACTCTGCTGTGGGTGGCGTGCTGGAGTAGTTAATTGATGGGTGCTGGCAGCCTCTGGCCTTTTTCAGCTGGCAGCTCAAGCCCGCGGCACGGAAATACAGTGCTTTTGAATGGGAGCCCCTGGCGTTATATCTGACGGTGAGACATTTTTGTTATTTCCTGGAAGGCCGGGATTTTTCCGCCTTTACTGATCATAAGCCTCTCACCTTTGCGTTTGCGAAGGTGTCTGATCCCTGGTGTGCTCGGCAGCATCGTGTAGCGTACATCTCGGAGTTTATGCATCTGGCACAACCAGGGTAAAAGCAACCGGGTCGCTGACGCGTTGTCTCGGCCCGCCATCAGTGCTGTCCTGGATGTCGCTCCGGGGATCGATTATTCCGCCTTGGTGGCTGTTCAGCTGGAGGATGCCGAGATTCCCGCCTACCGCACTGCCATCTCCTGCCTGGAGTTGGAGGACATGGCGTTTGGTCCAGCTGGTACCACGGTCCTGTGCGGTGTATCCACTGGTCAGCCGCGGCCGATCGTGCCGGCCGCCTGGCGCTGTCGGGTGTTCGATGTTATCCACGGGTTGGCGCACCTTTCCATCCGGGCGACAATTGAGTGGGTGGCGGCCCGGTTCATGTGGCATGGCTTGTGCATGCAGGTCGGTCACTGGGCCTGAGCTTGTATTCCGTGTCAGATGTCCAAGGTCCAGCGTCTATTCAGGGCTTTGCTGTGCTTAACTGGCGGTACGACCACATTCATGTGGATATCGTGGGTCCGCTGCCCCGTCCCGGGATGCCACACATCTCCTTCCGGTAGTGGATCATTTCAAGTGATGGCTGGAAGCTGTTCCGCTGGCTGATACCTCTGCTGTGATGTGTGCCCGTGCCCTTGTTGCCCATTGGATTGCCCGTTTCGGGTGCCAGTGGACATCTCTTCAGACTGGGGGGGCTCAGTTCACCTCTGAGTTGTGGTCTGCTATGGTCCGCCTGTAGGGGGTTCATCTCCACCAAACCATGGCCTATCATCCCCAATCCAACGGTTTGCTGGAGCGGTTTTACCGCCATCTGAAAGCCGCTCTCAAGGCGCGGCTCATAGAGCTGGAGTGGATGGATGGGTTACCGTGGGTTTTGCTGGGGATTCGTACTGCCCCGACTTGGCTTCCTCCTCTGCGGAATTGGTTTATGTAGCAATGTTACAAAATTTAGAGATTTCAAAAATCAAGTCTGCAATTTATCCCATCAGATAAAGCATAAAAAGAAGTTTAATTTGACATCTAATTTACTTTCATATCTTCAGTATTAAAAAAGTGATGGCCATTTTCATACTCGGAAATTAGCATCTTGTTCCCTATTGCTTTTCCATTGATTTAACACAAAAGCTGTGATCGAGGACAGTCAAAATCCCATAACTTTCTAAAAATTAAGAGAACTGAAAGAAAATTTCAGTTATTATAGAGTGAAGCATTCTGAAACAAATATGAAAGAATCTTACTTGAATGACCTGAAATTAATGCATATAATTAGTTAGTTACCCAATTGTAGCTAATTACAAAATTCAATTCTAAACATCTATCCATTTCTTCAGAAAAGATTAACATTTTTAAATAGCCTAAGTGTCCAAATAACATTCACACAAGAATTCACAATATAACATGATTTTTAAATCTCACTGTCATGAATTTATAGGACAAATGGAAGGAATTTAGTGTTTCATCCCCGCAAATTAATGGGCGTTTAAATCATCTTGCGAGTGGGATTTTGTGGAACGCGATCAATTGGAACGTTGTGGTGGCGGTGAATTTAAACCCCATATCGGCAGGAAAAACACTACCGGTTTGTATGGGGCCTAAGTCACCTTTTCGCAACGTAAAATTTGGATTAAGGTCATCCAAAGAAGCACGTTTATATGTAAAATAAACGGCTTTCCTTTTGCTGTCCCATACCTGAAATCCATCCTGTTGTCGGTGTTCACGGCATTAGAAGCAGATTTTTATTTTACTCCAGCGCTGAAATTGTCCAGCGATTTAAAAAAAAAAAAAAAAAAAAAAAAAAAAAAAAAAATTCACAGAACGGCCGTCGGAACAATTCTTCAGCAAAAGCTTGCACCCTGAGAAAATATATCCAGGACAGGCAGGAGAAAACCGTATTTTAACCCCCCCCCCCCCCCCCCCAAAAGGCGCCAAAGTTGCGCACACGGTTAGTGACAGAACTGCAGCGCCGCTGAAGGTAAGTTTTGTAACATACCTAGTTTATGGTGCTCCGTCTATGGTTCATGGGGATTTTGTTCCAATGGCACGTGGGCACGGCTAGAGTCAGTTATTAAAGATGGGATAGCAGCACATTTGGAAAGTGGTGAAATCATTGGATAAAGTCAGCATGGATTTACGAAAGGTAAATCATGTCTGACGAATCTTGTGGAATTTTTCGAGAATGTAACTAGTAGCGTGGATAAGGGAGAACCAGTGGATGTGGTATATCTGGACTTCCAGACGGCTTTGGACAAGGTCCCACATGAGAGATTAGTATACAAACTTAAAGCATACGGCATTAGGGGTTCAGTATTGATGTGGATAAAGAACTGGCTGGCAAACAGGAAGCAAAGAGTAGGAGTAAACGGGTCCTTTTCACAATGGCAGGCAGTGACTAGTGGGGTACCGCAGGGCTCAGTGCTGGGACCCCAGCTATTTACAATATATATTAATGATCTGGATGAGGGAATTGAAGGCAATATCTCCAAGTTTGCGGATGACACTAAGCTGGGGGCAGTGTTAGGTGTGAGGAGGATGCTAGGAGACTGCAAGATGACTTGGATAGGCTGGGTGAGTGGGCAAATGTTTGGCAGATGCAGTATAATGTGGATAAATGTGAGGTTATCCACTTTGGTGGGAAAAACAGGAAAGCAGACTATTATCTAAATGGTGGCCGATTAGGAAAAGGGGAGGTGCAGCGAGACCTGGGTGTCATGGTACACCAGTCATTGAAAGTAGGCATGCAGGTGCAGCAGGCAGTGAAAAAAGTGAATGGTATGTTAGCGTTCATAGCAAAAGGATTTGAGTATAGGAGCAGGGAGGTTCTACTTCAGTTGTACAGGGTCTTGGTGAGACCACACCTGGAGTATTGTGTACAGTTTTGGTCTCCAAATCTGAAGAAGGACATTATTGCCATAGAGGGAGTGCAGAAAAGGTTCACCAGACTGATTCCTGGGATGTCAGGACTGTCTTATGAAGAAAGACTGGATAGACTCGGTTTATACTCTCTAGAATTTAGGAGATTGAGAGGGGATCTTATAGAAACTTACAAAATTCTTAAGGGGTTGGACAGGCTAGATGCAGGAAGATTGTTCCCGATGTTGGGGAAGTCCAGGACTAGGGGTCACAGCTTAAGGATAAGGGGGAAATCCTTTAAGTCCGAGATGAGGAAAACTTTTTTCACACAGAGAGTGGTGAGTCTCTGGAACTCTCTGCCACAGAGTGTAGTTGAGGCCAGTTCATTGGCTATATTTAAGAGGGAGTTAGATGTGGCCCTTGTGGCTAAGGGGATCAGAGGGTATGGAGAGAAGGCAGGAACGGGATACTGAGTTGGATGATCAGCCATGATCATATTGAATGGCGGTGCAGGCTCGAAGGGCCGAATGGCCTACCCCTGCACCTAATTTCTATGTTTCTATGTTCCAGGAGCCGCCCTCGTCTGTGTTGGTCAGTTTGCGGGAGAAGATGGGCACGCTCTCTCCTGTCCCGAAGACTCGCCATGGTCTCGTTCCGTCTGCTCTCCAGGACTGTTCCTTTGTGTTCCTGCGCCGTGATGTGCATCGCACGTCGCTGCAGCGGCCGTACGAGGGGCCCTTCCATGTTTTGGACATGGGGGTCGGCATTAGTCTGTGTTGGTGGCTCGTTTGAAGCTAGGCCATGTCGATCTTAATCAACCTGTGCTGGTTCCGGCCGCTCCCCCCTTCGCCTTCCCCAGTTGTGTCCCTTGTGGGGGGGGATGTGTGCACGAGGTCCGGCCGCCGCGTTCGTCTGCCCTTTCGTTTCCGTGCCTCTGGTTTGGGGGGGGAGTGGTCCTGTGGCACCACCCGGTGCTTGTGGGCACTTACTGTGCGAACCCTCGTGAGTTTGGAGCAGGGTCACGTGACTGGGTTTGGTGGGGAGGAGTCGTCACGGGATTTACGGATGTGGCCTGGATTATATAATGAGCCCCGGGTTAACCTTCCCCCATTCACATGTGTGCTGTTCTGTTTGCTTTGTCAAGAAAGATCTATTTGTTTCACCACATGTGACTTGCTTATTCGCCTGTCATAATAACATCTTTTTTGCATATTGTCTGAGATATGTGCCTGTGGTGCTCCTGCAAGCAAGATTTTCAATGTTCCTGTAGCACACCATACTTGTGCATATGACAATAAACTCGACACAAAGTGGTGGAGTAACTCAGCGGGTGAGGCAGTATCTTTGGAGAACATGGATAGGCAACATTTCAGATCGGGATCATGCAGACTGATTGTAGGCATTTAGACAGACAATGGCTGATTAGGGATAGTCAGCATGATTTTGTACCTGGGAGATCATGTCTCACAAATCTGATTACGTTTTTTTTGAAGATGTGACCAAAAATGTTGTACATATGGACTTCAGTAAAGGATTCAACAAGGTTCCTCATGGTAGACTGCTCTGGATAGTTAGATCACCCGGTGAGAGGGCCTGAAACATCGGGCCTCCGTGAAGGCGACGGCGGAGGCCTCATTAGACCCGACTATGGGTGGACATCGGGATGAGGCCTGGACTTTGTGCCTTCCCCCACAAAACCTACCTTCAGCGGCACTGTAGTTCTGCCACGCGTGGCTTTGGGACCTTTGGGGGGGGGGGGGGTAAAATGCGGTGTTTATCCTACCTGTCCCAAATATATTTTCTCGGAGTGCAAGCTTTTGCTGAAGAATTGTTCCGACTACCATTCTGTGAAATTTTTTTTTTAATCGCACGACAAGTTCAGCGCAGGAGTAATTTAAAAATCAGTTCCTAAAGCCGTCAATGCCGACAACAGGGACAGATTTCACGTATGGGACAGGTAAAGGAAAGCCGTTTATTTTATGTATAATAGTGCTTCTTAAGATGCCTTTAATCCACATTTTACGTTTGCGAAACGGTGATTTATTCCCCATACGAACCGGCAGTATTTTTCCTGCCGATATGGGGTTTAAATTCACCGCTTCCGCAACGTTCCAATTGATCGCGTTCCACAAAATCCCACTCGCAAGATGATTTAAACGCCCATTAATTTACGGAAATTAAACATTAAATTCCTTCCATTTGGCCTATAAATGCATGACAATGAGATTTAAAAATCATGTTCTATTGTGAATTCTTGTGTGAATGTTATTTGAACACTTAGGCTATTTAAAAATGTTAATTTTTTCTTAAGAAATAGATGTTTAGATCTAGTAATTGAATTTTGTAATTAGCTGCAATTGGGTAACTAACTAATTATTTGCTTTAATTTCAGGTCATCCAAGCAAGATTCATATTTGTTTCAGAATGCTTCAATCTATAATAACTGAAAATTTCTTTCAGTTCTCTTAATTTTTAAGAAAGTTATGGGCTTTTGACTGTTCTCGATCACAGCTTTTGTCTTTAGTCAATGGAAAAGCAAAAAGGAACACGATGCTAATTTCCGAGTATGAAAATGGCCATAACGTTTTTAATACTGAAGATATGAAAGTGAATTAGGTGTCAAATTAAACTTCTTTTTATGCTTTATCTGATGGGATAAATTGCAGACTTGATTTTTAAAATCTCAAAATTTTGTAACATTGCTATTATATCTATTTTTTGACCAATTCTGCATTGTGTCACAAACAACACTTAACCCCGACTAAAAGGAGTGCAATTTAGAATCCCAGACCACCGGGAATAAGCCAACTGCGGAGGAGTGGGTGATAAGTGAAGTTAAGGCAATACAGTGTTACTCCAGCACTTTGTGTCTTTATTTGGGGTTATATCTATTTTGTGTCTTATTCTGCATTATGTCACATACAACTCTAAACCTCGATTAAAATGAGTGCTGTTTAGAATCTCAGACCACCAATACCAAGCCAAATGCGGAGGAATGGGTGAGAAATGAGGCTAAGGCAGCAGAGTGCAGCTGCCATGTGCAGCCAGGCTGTACACAGAGACTCTGTGAGTGTGCACTCTGTGCCTGCGTCTCTCTTTCTCTCTGCCTGTAGATTTTTTTGGATATTTTGTATTTGCGCGCTGTTTCGCCCTCAGCTGTCATTTTCCCCGTCGGCTTCCAATGAGAAGGAGTTTGCAGTCAGAACAATGGCTGGGTGTTGACCAACTGACGAGGCGGACGGCGCGGCGGCGCCCAATGGCAGCGGCTTGTGGCGATAGTGCGCAAGCAAGGCAGGCAGCGAGAGAGCGCTGTCCCAGCCATTACAGCGAGAGACGGAGTGAGGCCGGCTGTTAGCGTGCGGACCAACTCAAACACAGCGAGCTGCATCGTTACCTCAGACTTCCCCCTCAAAAAAAAAACAAAAACCCTGCGAATTCTAACCGGGCATGTCTTTTACTTTCTTCTTTTTCTTTTAGTTTTACCTCGAAGAAAGGGAGCAAAGTTTGACGGATAGAAGAGCAGCCTCAGCGCTGTTGTTAACATGGCTGACGACGGGGAAAGCCATTATTAAATAGCAGCGCCGTCGAGTTGGCTTCAACTTTTCCCGAGCACGGCAGGCGGGCGGCGGGAGGGCGGGCGGCGGCTTTCGAAGGCGGGGTGAGGTAGTCGGGACTCAGGGCCGTGCGAGGGTGAGGGTTTGGCGGCGGTGCGGGGTTGGGAAGCGGGGGTAAAGCGGGCGGCAAGGCGGGGTGTTCCCCCCCCCTCTCTCCCCTTCAGGCCGCTATCAAGATGGAGCCATGTCGGGCGGCCATTCGCCGCGCTCTCTCCACAGACTCCACTATAGACACCACACATCGTGTAAACTACAGGCACAAACCCCATTGCACTCCCACCGCAAAAAAAGCGAGCGACAGAGGCGGAAAACAACGGCGCAACCCTCTCCAGACGGTGCCCGGTGACATTTGAAGGGGACTTTCTCTCATGAAGAAGCAGTTTCTTCAACATGGGAGAAGAAATATTGTCGTTGTTGTTTGACCTCATTTTGTTTTCTTATCCTCTGTTGTTCTCAGCCATTGCGTCCACTCGAACCCCATTGAACTAAGAAGCCCTTGGAAACATTTTAACTTTTAAATACCATTTTAGAATTTTTTTTTCTTTTCTTGGTGGAAGTGATTAGGAATTTTTTTGTTAAATGGACGTTATTATTTTATTCTTTCTCCAAAATGTGGCGGGAAGTGTTCAGAGCGGAATTTTCTCCCCATTCCAATGGAAACTTTTGCAGTTTTAACTGCGGGAAGAGTTAGGCGGGTTTGCTAAATCGCAGGGACATTTTTTTTTCTTTTATAAAAATTTAAAGCTGGTCTCCCCCCCCCCCCCCCCCCAGCACACCACACTGGTTTTAAAATGGCGCGAAGGATGGAATTAACATTTAAGACATTTTTGTATGAAAATTATATGTCTATGAGTAATTTAATTTTCCTGTTTAATTTCGGCACCGTTTACCGCCCCCCCTTCCCACCTCCCTTGCTAAACTACAAGGGCGCGGTTATTTTCACACATTTTTTGTAAATCTGGTGGCAAATTGCACTCTTTTTTGCATTCTTTATTTATTTTTGTGCATTTAAAGTATTTTGAGAACTGCAAGGTTGTCTCGATATATAGCGATAAGCCAACGACAGAGGCACAGGTAGTTTAAACCTCTGCCCCTTTCAAATAATGAACGCAGATGGAATAACAGCAGTACATTACTAATCTCCACAAATTTGTTTTTTAAACCATTTAACGTACGTAGCACGTACTTCATGGAAATTTCGTTCAGTATCTCGTTGTACCTCTATTTCATGCACCACTTGAGTACACGGAACGTTATGAATTGTACAGGATGTAATTAACTGTCTGCAATTTTTTAAATTCCCTTTTCAGGAAAAAAAAAGCCAAAATGGTAAGGGGGGGTGATCCTAAAAAACCTCGAGGCAAAATGTCCTCGTATGCCTTCTTTGTTCAAACCTGTCGCGAGGAGCACAGGAAGAAGCATCCCGATGCGTCTGTCAACTTTTCTGAATTTTCAAAGAAGTGTGCAGAAAGGTGGAAGGTGGGGAGTTTGTTCTTCTGTGGTTCGTTGCAAATTTTAATTGCCTTGTATTTTTAATTTGTACTTCTCATAGAATATATGCATTAAGATTCAAGCTAAAATAAAATGGTTGAAAAGCAGACGACAAGGTAATGGTAGATCTATCAGATATGCCAGCATGTTTTCTCTTCCCCCCCCCCCCCCCCAACCCACCTGCAGTATAAGGATGGAGTTCAAGAATGAACTATAAGAATGAAAGATTTTCATCTGTAAATACAAATAGAATTTTCACTTTCCTGAATTTTTTGGTACCTGATTTTTTTCGTTTGTTTATTTTTTAAAAAGTTTGACATTTTAACCTGTAAACACTCCGAATTAGCCTTTAACAAACTCAGTACATCGGCTAGGACATTGTTAACATTATCCAACAATACAAAGATCGCCAATTGTGCATCCACCGCATGGTGAAAAGTCATCTTTTTTCCAGTCTTTGTTTTATATTACAGATCAGCCTTGTGATTGTTCTCATCTGGAATGTCTATCTCAGATTTTTCTTTTGAGTTTGGCATGAAATCAAACTGTCTATTTGGGATGTTGGATTATAGTTTAGCGCGTTGATTATTGAATCATTTGAAGATATTGCTTTAAAAAAAAACCTTTCACAATCTGAGTAAAAACAAAATTGGTTGCCATTTTGGTCACCCTGCTGTAGAATGGATGTAGTCAGGCTGGAAAGAGTGCAGAGAAAAACGTTCGAGCATTTTACTGGACATGTGGGCCTGAGCAATAGGGAGAGGTTGGGCAGGTTATGACTTTATTCATTGGAGCATAGAAGGATGAGGGGTGATCCTATAGAAGTGTATAAGATCATGAGGGAAATGGGGTGATTGCACAGTCTCTTACCCGGGATAGAGGAATCAAGAGCCAGAGGATGTAGGTATATGGTAAGAGGGGCAAGAAATAACTCGAGGATCAACTTTTTTCCTCGCGGTGGTGGATATAGGAACAAAGTACCAGAGGACATGGTTGATGCAGGTACTATAGCAACATTTAAAAGGCACTTGAACGGGTACACGGATAAGAAAGGTTTAAAGGGATATGGGCCAAATGCAAATGGCATTAGCTTAGATGGACAGGCATGGGTGAGTTGGGCTGAAGGGTCTGTTACCGTACTGTATGGCTCTGACTCCTAATCTATTCACACAGCAATTCTGCAGTTACTAATTTTGCAACAATATCTTTGGTTCCATGTTTAATGATCTAATCTACATTAACATCATTGTATTCCCACCTTGCCGATTCCCTCAGCAGCCTTTGACTGCTCACTATTCAGTGGTTATCTTGAATTGCAAAGACATAGAAAACAGAATAATAGCTGCACAAAGGCCATTTGGCCCTTCGCGACAGCACCACCATTCAATATGATCATGCCTGATCGTTTAAAATCTGTATCCCATTCCTGCTTTCTCCCCATACCCTTCATTCCTTTAGCCCTATGAGCTAAATCTAACTCTCTTGAATACATCCAGTGAATTGGCCTCCACTGCCTTCTGTGGCAGAGAATTCCACAGATTCACAACTCTGCGTGAAAAGGTGTTTCTTCATCTCAGTCCTAAATGTCCTGCCCCTTATTCTTAAACTCAGATCCCTGGTGCTCGACTCTCCAAACATTGGGAACATTTTTCCTGCACCTAGCCTGTCCAATCCTTTAAGAATTTAATATATTTCTATAAGATCCCCCCTCATCCTAAATTCCAGTGAATATAAGCCCAGTCGACCCATTCTTTCATCATATGTCAGTTCCGCCATCTTGGGAATTGAACCTGCGCTGCACTCCCTCAATAGCAATAATGTTCTTCCTCAAATTAGGAGACCAGAATTGTGCACAATACTCCAAGTGCAGTCTCATCAGGGCCCTGTACAACTGCAGTAGGACAAAGTAGGACCTCCTTGCTGCCAAACTCAAATCCTCTTGCAATGAAGGCCAAGTTGGCTTTCTTC
Organism: Okamejei kenojei; assembly: GCA_035221665.1. Taxonomy (NCBI): domain Eukaryota; kingdom Metazoa; phylum Chordata; class Chondrichthyes; order Rajiformes; family Rajidae; genus Okamejei; species Okamejei kenojei. Next base: position 72,872,980 of record CM069136.1, on the reverse strand, counting down.
ACTGCCTGCAGTACCTGCATGCTTACCAGACAAAGCCTTTAAGGTCTTCTCTTTTCCGTTAAGCAGCTGTAGCCTGAAGACTATTTCATTATTGACATTGAGAAGATCTGGTTGATCAATTCTATGTTTTCCTTCGTTCACGTAACCCAATGGAACAGTTTCTAAGAGGTTTTATTATGCAGTTCCCAATGTCTCAAATAGAAGAATGCCTTGGTTTAGATTCTAGCAATGGGTTATGGATAGAGAAAGGCAGTTGTAATGGCTTGTGTATGAAATGGAGCATTTCAGAATTTGCAGATTGACACCAAAGCTGGAGATATGAGCACACAGAACATGGGTGAACAAGTATCAGTTGGAATTTAGTACCAAGGAGTACCAACGGGTGCATTTTTTGGAGTAGGAATGGGGAAAGGCAATAGATTAAATGGTGGTTCGTAAATGTGCAGGAAGAGAGAAATGTGTTTGGTGATGGGAGAGGTGTGTACCTAGGTATCAGGACACACTGAGAAAGTTGTGATCTTGGGCATCATAAATGGAAGTATTGAGAACAAGGTAGGAATGCTGATTCTTTGTAAACTTCTGGATATTGGTTCTGGTCACTGCACATTGGGAAGGATTTGCATCCCATTGAGGGTTTACAGAGATCTTGTGATTCCAGATTTTTAAGCAATTTGGTTTGTGTGGAGAGGCTGGAGTTTTTTCTCCTTGGAGCAAAAGAGATTTGGAGGAATTTGATCATGATGTACAAGAATATGACAAATTTAGATAAGGTAAACAATAGGCTGTTCTCATTATCTGCATAATGATTATCTGCACAAAGAACAGAAGATGTAGAGGTGTTGAGCAATATGCAGAGTATGCAATGGCCATGACTTGAAACTTTCTGCCTAATAAGGGTGGTTTAAATGAGAGTATAATGATTTCACAAGGAAATTGGATAAACATGGGAAAAAATGAATTTTCAACCGTATAGATATAGCAGGGGAATGGGACTGACTGGATGAGAGAGGTGGTATGCGATTGATGGGATGAATGGCTATTTCATGTCATGGGTCATCTGTCGAGTTTCCATCGCCAATTTCAAAAAAAGTGGGAATAAAAAGTAATTGCTCATCATGCTCGCCCTGTTTGTGGTTATCTTTGTCTTGGTCCACCATCTTATCTAGTTGCAGCCAGAGAATTACCTGCATTAGCTTCTTTACTGAGTTTACACGTTACCTTTGGTGTTCTCTTTTCCTCTTTGCTTACCACCCCCACCCCAATTTCCGCGCTTCAGATAACATCTGCCATTGCAGTGGCCGCTCTGCTTGATTACTTGCTTGCATGCTTGGCCATGTGTGAATTCACAGACAATTGTGGACATAGGCCAGATCATCACGCAAACCAACCTCCCTATTATTGACTCCATCTGCACTTCACGCTGCCTCGACAAGGCCACCAGCGTGATTAAGGACCAGTCTCACCCTGCCATACCCTCTTCTCCCCTCTCCCATCAGGCAAGAGGTAAAGAAGTGAAAATGCATACCCCAACAGGCCACTGAACCATCCCAACACAACTAAAGAGTAGTCCTGACCTCCCATCTACCTCATTAAGACTCTCCGATTATCTTTAATGGAACTTTACTGGACTTTATCTTGCACTAAACATTATTCTCTTTCTCATGTATATACTGTGGACAGCACAATTGTATAGACTGTGTTCAATGATTAGCACTTTTTTTTGCTGTACCTCAGTAAACATGACAAACAAAACTAAAATGTCCTTTGTCATCACAAGATTCTACTGTTCCAGTGCCCATCTGATTGGCATCTCGCGTTTGCCTTCAAATATCTTTGTCTTGGTCCTGTACCAAATTTATATATGACATCTCATTGACCAGTGTTTGCCTCTTTTAAGCGAACCCTCAATTTCTGTAAGAACTTCCTGTCCCGGGGTATCGACATTTTTCCAAATATTGATGGGTCCTTTTCAGGGTGCCAGGCAGTGATTAGTTGGGTGCCGCAAGGCTCAGTGCGAGGACCCCAGTTATTTACAATATTAACGATTTAGACGAGAGAATTAAATGTAACATCTCCAAGCTTGCGGATGACACGAAGCTGGGTGGCAGAATGAGCTGCAAGGAGGATATTATGAGGCTGCAGGGTGACTTGGATAAGTTGGGTGAGATGGCAGATGCAGCATAATATGGATAAATGTGAAGTTATCCACTTTGGTGGCAAGAACAGGAAGGCAGATTATTTGAATGGTGTCAGATAAGGAAAATGGGTGGTTTAATGAGACCTGGGTGGCCTTGTACATCAGTCATTGAAAGTAAGCATGCAAGTAAAGCAGGCAGTGAAAAAAGCTAATGGCATGTTGGCCTTCATTGCGAGAGGATTTGAGGTTAGGAGCAAGGAGGTCCTACTGCAGTTGTACATGGCCCTGTTGAGACCGCACCTGGAGTATTGTGTGCAATTTTGGTATTGCTATTGAGGGAGTGCAGCGTAGGTTCACCAGGTTAATTTCCGGGATGGTGGGACTGACATATGAAAAAATGGGTCGACTGGTCTTGTATTTACTGGAATTTGGAAAGATTAGAGGGGATCTTATAGAAACATAAAAATTCTTAAAGAATTGGACTGGCTAGATGCAGGAAAAATGTTCCTAATGTTGGGGGAGTCCAGAACCAGGGCTCACAGTTTAAGAATAAGCGGTAGGCCATTTAGGACTGAGATGAGGAAAAACATTTTGTTGTGAATCTGGAATTCTCTGCCACAGAAGGCAGCGGAGGCCATTTCAAGAGTGTTTTATTGTCATGTGTCCCAGACGGGATAATGAAAGTCTTACATGCTGCAGCACAACAGAATATGTGAATATGTAAACATCGTATATAACCCGGGGGGGGGGGGGGGGGGGGGGAGAAAAAGTTCACTAGATGTTTTCAAGAGAGAGTTAGATTTAATACTTGGGGCTAATGGAATCAAGGGATATGGGGGAAAAAGGCAGGAATAGGGTACTGATTTTGGACGATCGGCCATGATCATATTGAATGGCAGTGCTGGCTCGAAGGGCCAATTGGCGTACTCCACCATTTTCTATGTTTCTAATATCACTTAAACATTCCTCAAGTCACTTTTATTTATATAGCACATTAAAAGAAAACTCTTGTTGGCCAAAGTGCTTTACATTGGTATAAGAATAGTATAAAAAACAACAGTGGTTCATAGATTAAATACAAACATAGGTCAATAACACCCGAGTGTTATTGACCTATTGTCAGGGCAGTAAGCACCAAATATCCCCCCATAACACCTCTTTCACTCTTCCCTTTGCTAAGGATCTTCTTTCTATAGTTTTGGTTTGTTTTCTATAGTCAATGACAGCCAAAGAGAAAACAAAGTTTGAAGATAAGGCAAAGGACGACAAGGTTCGATGGGAAAAAGAAATGAAGAATTATGTGCCACCAACCGGTGCCAAGAAAATGAAGAGAAAGAAGGACCCTAACGCACCAAAGAGACCTCCGTAAGTTTGCATCAAGACGCAATATACAGGTACCTTCACATGGGGGCTACGTGCTTGAAAAAACTAAAATTAAAACGTACACAACTACACTGTCAACGGTATATTTGAATGCATTATTCTGAAAATATCAGCACGGAAATGTAGCTTTGATATTAAAGGAGCAAGTGCATTATTTTGAAAATGGGTAAATCAAACACTCATAAAAACGTGAGGTGCATTTATTCTGCTCCAATACAAATGGCAATGGAAGAATGGTTTAAAAACCACATAGACGCACAATGTGGGACAGGCAGCATCTCTGGAGAGAAGGAATGGGTGACATTTCGGATCAGATGTCCTGAACCATATATTTCAGTTTAGAGATACTGCTGAGAAATGGGTCTCATCCATGTCCGCCTCGACCAGTGATTCCTGCACATTAACACCACCCTACATACACCATGGACAATTTACACTTATACCTGCAAACCTGTACGTCTTGGAGAAAAGATTAGGTTGACCGTGTGGATGTTGCTATCCAAACAGCCTTTTTACGGGTAAACGGTATGGGTGAGGGTTTGTAATGTGTACGGTGTTGCTTCCAAATAATTAATTAACTGCTATTAATTTCAGATCTGCCTTCTTTGTCTTCTGCGCTGATTGGCGTCCAAAAATTAAAGAGGATAGCCCTGGCTTATCAATTGGGGAGACAGCCAAGAAGCTGGGAGAGCTTTGGAATGCAACGGCCGCAAGTGATAAGATTCCATTTGAAAAGCGGGCTGGCAAACTGAAGGAGAGATATGAACAGGTATTCTTTGACCAAAAGCTACAAACTTTAGTGTCTAATTTATTGTCACATGTGCCAAGGTACAGTGAAAAGTTTTTGTTGTGTGGTAAGTCTGGACATGATTACAATGAAGCCATCCACAGTGTATAGATACATGATGAAAGGGAATAATGTTTAGCGCAAGGTAAAGTCCAATTAAAAAATAGTCCAAGGGCCTCCAATTGGGTAGATAGTAACTTAGGACCACTCTCTAGTTGGTGATAGGATGGTTCAGTTGCCTGATTACAGCTGAGAGGAAACCCCCTAAATCTGAAGGTGTATGTTTTCACACTTTACCCCTTGCCTGATGGGAGAGGGAGAAGAGAGAGTGACCAAGGTGAGAATCGTCCTTGATTATCAACAAGGAGTATCCTCGTAAATGGAGGATGCCATGATCCCAGTTGAGGTCTACCATGCAGATGATTGTTTTGTACTAATACTGAATTAGTGAGGATTTTGAGGTTGAAAAACGTGCATCTTTCATCTCATGTAAACTTGAAGACGGATAAATCTTAAATTTTACCAGTTACACTGTGGTGGTTGAAGGTTATTTGGATCCCTTAGATATGAGACTCTTAATTCAGCAAAACAGTATGGAAACTGGTCCTTTGGACCACCGAGTCCACACTGGCCATAGAAACACAGAAACATAGGTGCAGGAGTAGGCCATTCGAGCCAGCACAGACATTAAATATGATCATGGCTGGTCATCTAAAATCAGTACCCCGTTCCATCGATCACCCTTTTGCGTTTGTTCTATCCTACACACTCGGGGCAATTTACAGAAGCCAATTAACTACAAACCTGTGTGTCTTTCGAATATGGGAGGAAATTGGAGCATGCAAAGGAACACCCATGCGGTCCCTGGGAGAACGTAAAACTCTGCACAGACTGCACGAATGGTCAGGATAGAACCCATGTGTCTGGCGCTGTGAGGCAACAGTTCTACCGCTGCGCCACTGTGCTGCCTCAAGTTTTGAGATTCTAAGTATTGTTCTCTGACGAATATGTTGACCTAAACAGATTTTCCAAAAGTTAGGATACTCTGATTCGCTTCTTCCCAATCAAGGACATTGGACTGAAACTGGTGTGCTACAATGCTGAGAACTAGTTTTGGCACTCTTATCTTCCCCACTGCTGTGCCAATTGTGCTTGAGTTTGAACTGATTGTATTTATGTTTGGTATATCTGGTCTGATTGGATAACATGCAAAACTAAGCTTTTCACTGTACCAGTAATAATCTAAACTATGGATCACAACCTGACTCGAGCATGAACAAACTGCTACTTATCATTTATCATTTGCATTTTGTAGGATCTTGCATCGTATCGTGCTAAATCAAAGGCTGAAGCCCCCAAAAAGCCCATGCCTACCAAAATGGAAAAGAAAAAGAAAGTAGTAGATGACGACGATGATGATGATGACGATGATGAAGATGATGAGGAAGAGGATGAAGATGATGAAGAGGATGATTGAATTAATCCTACTTCCAGCAACACTTAGCGATAGAGCATTTGCCCCTGCCCTGTACACACTGCTTTTTAAAATATATAAGGCTATGTATATGAGAATTTGATTTTAAACTGTACAGTTTATTTTTGTTTTGTATAGTTAACACACTACGAAAGTGTCTTTGGGTGGCCCATTGTCTCTGTTCTTAGTGACGTTTTGTTTCACATTTACCTTGGCTGGTACAGTGAGGGGATATAAGTTGGCTTGGTGAGCAATTTCATGTTGGTACACTGCATCAACTGGGTTTGGGGAGGGGGTGTTAATTTGCTATTGAGTTGTTGTAACATTCTTGGTGCATCCAACATTGTGCTAGAAATTGCCACTCTGTAATTGCCTGAAATTGCGGCTTTTTTGTTGACCTTTTGAAATGCTTATAAAATTTTTTATTAATGCTCTCATTATGTTTTTATTTTGTTATTCTCCCAACCCCTCATCCTAATAATTGGTCTTGTGCTTTAGTTTAGTTTTTTGTCATGTGTACCGGGATACAGTTAAAAGCTTTTGTGTGCTGACCATTGAGCGGAAAGACGAATACATGATTACGACTGAGCCATTCAGTGTACAGATACTGTACATGTCACAGGGAATACCGTTTAGTGTAAGGTAAAATCCGATCAAAGATATTCTTATGGTCCCTAATGAGGTAGATAATAGCTTAGGGCTAGTTATTGGTAGGATAGTTTGGTTGCCTGATAACATCTGACTATATTGGCATTGCTGCCTGATTTATAGCTAGTGCAGGACTGAATTAAGTGGATGTTTCACCTGCCATTTTTGATTTGCTGCTTAATGGAATAAAACAAACTCAAGCATACTTTAAATGTATTTTCTGGGCAAGTCGAACATGATGCCAAGACCAAGCTCTTATCTGCCCGCACAAAGTCCATATCATTCTATTCTTCACAAGTCCATGTGCCTATCTAAGTCTCTTAAATGCAACTTATATCTGCCCCAACAGTGTTCCAGGCACTCACCATCCTGTGTAAATTTAAAAAAAAAAAAGCATGCCTTACCGTAAAACGCCTTAAAAGCATGCCTTACTGTAGCATTCTTGCTATTGAGGGAGTGCAGCGTAGGTTTACAAGGTTAATTCCTGGGATGGCGAGACTATCATATGCTGAGAGAATGGAGCAGCTGGGCTTGTACACTCTGGAGTTTAGAAGGATGAGAGGATATCTCATTGAAGCATATAAGATTGTTAAGGGCTTGGACACACTAGAGGTAGGAAACATGTTCCCGATGTTGGAGTCCAGAACCAGGGGCCACAGTTTGAGAATAAGACGAGGAAACACTTTCTCACGGAGAGTGGTGAGTCTGGAATTCTCTGCTTCGGAGGGCGGTGGAGGCAGGTTCCCTGGATGCTTTCAAGAGAGAGCTAGATAGGGCTCTTAAAGATGGCGGAGTCAGGGGATATGGGGAGAAGGCAGGAACGGGGTACTGGAAAAACAATCCAAGTCTGCCCAATTTCCCTGTAGCTAATACGGGCACCTCTAGTTCTTTAAAAAAAAAAGACTTATATTACTACTGAAATCCATATTTACTACTGAAACAACCTTTTCTGTTCATATGCAACTGGCCATCATCATGACAACTACATTTTGATTGGCAAGTGAAAGTTACCAAGTTCTTGTCTGCAGTGTGCATAAAGTAAAGCTTAGGTCTTGAAAGAACTTTTGTAAACCAAGTATAGATATCTTTTTAAATCTCTCCCAATTCTCTATTGGTAATGTGGGTCCTAAGCAAAAACTTTAAATAACCTGAAACCTTTTTTATGTCTGATGACAAAGTAGGTGTTTCAGGTGACTTGATAGTCAAGAACATGACGACTCCAAGAACTTGTGTTTGTTTAGGAGGCCAATTCTCGTGTTGATGTGAATGGAATGGATAACTGGTGGAACTTGAAAAACTGCCAAAGGTTTAGTTTAAAAATACAAATTCCCATGGATTTCCTCAATGATTTTATAATATTGATTATTTTTCATTATCTTCCAATTATTGAGAAATATATGGGTCTTTAAATATATATGATGGGTTTGGTTTAATGCGCTGTTTTTTCAAAGGAAAGCTGATAATTCAAGTCATGACTTGGCTAACTATTAATCTTCCTTAAGTGTGTAGGAAGGAACTGCAGATGCTTGTTTATACCAAAGATAGTTGCAAAATACTGGAGTAACTCGGGGTGAGGCAGGATCTCTGTTGAAAAGGAATAGGTGAGGTTTTGGGTGGGAACTAAGCTTTGCTTCTGAAAAAGGGTTCTGACCTGAAATGTCGCCTAAGCTTTCTCAAGTGATTTTTTTTCTTTGACTCCAGGCTTTTATGGTCACCGTCAAGAATCTTCGCAGAATCATAAAAATGAGAGATGCAAGTATCCTCACTGCTGACTAGCTGACTCTATACACCCCTCAGCTTATTAAATAACAGTTAACATTGTAGTGGAGTAATGACGATAATTGAAAATGAGTACAAAATAGGTTATCATCACTTCTGAAGACTGGAGAGTTGAGGAGGGAGCCATTGGCGACGACGGATATTAGGAGAGGGACCAACAGTTGTCTCCAGCACCAAGGTCAGTTGCAGGAGGCGCCCCCACGACACAGGTGGTCTGGTGGAGGGGAGGGACGTTGATTAGCTGGCCGAGACGGTTGAGGGCGGCGGTGGAGACCCTGCAGCAGCCTGGGACTTACCTGTATAAGGTGCCGCTTCAGTACATAGAGCAAGGGATCTAGGAGTGCAGGTGCATGGTTTCTTGAAGGTCGAGTCGCCGGTAGGTACATTGGCCTTCTATACTCAATACTCCAACTGAAGAAGTTTGGAGATCATGTCGTAATTGTATAAGAGATTGGTTAGACTGCATTTAGACCATTGTGTTCAGTTCTGTGCACCATGTTATAAGAAATATATCGAGCTGGAAAGGGTACAGAAGATTTACGGGGATGTTGTCAGGACTAGAGGTTCTGAGCTGTAGGGAGAGGTTGAGTAAGGGGCTGGGACTTGATTCCCTGGACGGGCTGCTGCTGTGGTCTGGGAACGCAGCCGGAGGCCTTTATTGAGGCGCTGCGGTCTCGATGCCTCCCGGATCACCGCATAAAAGCCTGGTTTGGGACACAGCCGGGGCCTCGTGGGTAGAAGCCTGGGCTGGGCGAAGCGGCCGACGGAGCCTGTGGCAGGAGCCCAGGTTGGCACCAAGGAGGTGTGAAGTTTGGTGTCAACAGGGCTGAGGCCTAGGTGGCGACAGCAGTGAAGACTCGTGACGATGGGGCCTCGGCGATCTCTGAAGCCTCGCAGGTCAACCCATGGTCGCTGACAGCGTTGAGGACCGCCGTGAGGGGGGAAGAGAAAACCAATGGAGGACCCAGCATGGGGGGACAGCCCTGAGGGGAGAGGGGATGAACAATGAGGGGGGGGGGGAGGGAGCAAAAGTCAATGGGCTCCCAGCGTGGGGGAACTGCTGTGGTGTGTGGGAGTGGGGGTGGGGGGGGAACTAAAGGGGGAGCAGGCATGCTTTTGTAACTGTCAGCATCATAGGTGGCTGCTATTTGTATACATTGTGTATGCAAGCAAAGAATCTCGCTGTGCTTAGTCACATGTGACAAAGTATTCCTAACTCCTGGAGTGTGGGAGAATGAGGAGTGACCTTATAGTCGTGTATAAAATCATGCGAGGAATAGATCAGATAGATGCACAATGTCTCTTGCCCAAAGTAGGTGAATCGAGGACTGAGGGCATAGGTTTAAGATGAAGGGGAAAAGATTTAATAGGAATCTGAGGAGTAACTTTTTCATACAAAGGGTGGTGATTACATGGAACGAGCTGCATGGAGGAAGTTGAGGCAGGGACTATCCCAATGTTTAAGAAACAGTTAGACAGGTACATGGATAGGACAGGTTTGGAGGGATATGGACCAAATGCAAGCAGTTGGGACAAGTGAGCTGGGATATGTTGGCCGGTGTGGGTAAGTCAGGCTGAAGGGCCTGTTTCCACACTATCAATATGATTGAGCGTGTGAACCAGACTTTGGAATTTTGTTAATGCCGTCAATATGGTGACTCGTGCATGTGTGATTTACGCAAAAAGAATTTCACGTGATGATAAAGCGCTATTGAAGTTTGCAAATCTTTAATTCATTAAATATCATGATGGTTGATGGATGTCTGATGATGGATACAGAAATATTTGCTCTTGCTACAATTTTTCAATCTCAATTTAAGTCGGATGACTGAAAATATTACACCCCATTAAAAAAGGAAATAGAGAAAGTTATACATGTTTGCATGAAGCAATTGACTTGGTTGGGGAAAACCTAAAGAAGTTAGAGGGATATGGGCTAGGTGTGGGCAAATGGTGATTAGATGGGGTGTCTTCGTTGGCATGAACAGGTTGGGCCAAATGTTCTGTTTCCATGAAGAATGACTCGGTGTGTTTCAGATATAATAGTTCAATGGTACTTTCCTGTGACATGTACCTAGGTACAATGAAATTCCTTTTTTGCATACAGTTCGGTAAAAAAATCTATACATTGGCATAATCAAGAGAAAATGGACGCAGGTATTTATAAGTGAGAAATTGAATAAGGATAAGAAATAATGAAACAATGAACTGCAGATACTGGTTTACAAAAGAAAGAAAGTGCTGGAGTAACACAGCAGGTCAGACATAATCTCTGGAGATAAAGAATGGGTGACGTTTTGGGTCTGGACCCTTTTTGAGACCCTGCTTAAATACCCTGATGAAGTCCTGAACAGCACATGGATGCATTTAGTTGCACTATACAGATGAGTTTTTGGTATTATAATCATTCTCATCAGCTTATCCTGTTTGTCCTTTGATTTCAAAAATTATCCTTGTGACTAACTATTTTGACACGATATATCATCACGAAAGCCTGGATAAATTGATTATATTTTCAATCTAAATATATGAATATACTGTTAACATATTAAATTTTAATAATTTTCATTAAGTATGCTGAATAGAAACATTTAAGATTACTATGAAGGTACAAATCCAAGCACGGATATGGGTAATTGTAACTACAATGGCAAGTACTGACAGAAAATTCAAGCTGATTCTTAAAATTAGATTTCAAATGGAAACAGCACTTGTTGATTCATGAGTTTTGTTTAATTCTTCAAAAAGAGATCTTTAGGTCACACAGCCAATACTGATAAAATAATCTTTGAGCACAGAAAGCTCACGATTATGGATAGATAGTATCTCGCAGTGTTTAATTACAACACAAACAAACGACATTAATAAGCATCGCAAAGAAATAACTGATACTGAGCTATTAAGGAGATGATTGGATAGATTGTGCAGGAGATGCATTTCAAGGAGTATTTGAAGAAAAGATAATTCAAAATTAATTGAATATAGAAATTCAGAGGTCATGTTACAGTTGTACATTGGTGAGGCCACATTTAAAGGATTGTATTCAGTTTTGGTTACTGTTACAGGAAAGATGTTGTCAATCTGGAAACAGTGCAGAGAAGATTTACGAGGATGTTGCCAGGACTCGAGGGTCTGAGTTATAGGAAGAGGTTGAGCAGACTATGACTTTATTCCTTAGAGCGCAGGAGGATGAGGGAGTGATCTTATAGAGGTGTACAAAATCATGTGAGGAATAGATCAGGTAAACGTACAGCCTCTTGCCCTGAGTAGGGCCAATCAAGAACCAGAAGACATAGATTTAAGGTGAGGGGGGAAAGATTTAATCGGAACCTGAGGGGTAATTTTTTTTAATACAAAGGGTAATGGGTGTATGGAATGAGTTGCCAGAGGAGGTAGTTGAGGCAGGTACTATCACAACGTTAAGAGACATTTGGACAGGTACATGAATAGGATAGGTTTAGAGGGTTATGGGGCAAACATGGGAGTGTGGAACGAGTGTAGATGGAGCATGTTGGTCAGCGTGGGCAAGTTGGGCTGAAAGGCCTGTTTCCATGCTGTATGACTACGGCAGAGATGATTACAGATAGAATTTACTATCTGATTGCACCAAGGACTTTGGGCTTTTTGCAATAATATTGGTGTTTCTAATGTATTTGTGTGTTTTTTTAAATTATGTATCTATGAGTAGTGTGTTTAGTGGCTAGTTCAGTTGCCGCAAGTAAGAATTTCATTGTTCTGTTTTCGGTACATATGTCGATTAAACACTAGAATTCCTGAATTCACAGACTTGACAGGTCACCGGTGGTGATTGGATTATATTCAGGGTTGCTCCGAAGAACAGCACTGGAGGAGTTTAGTGCTGGAAAAAGGTGGGCAAGAAAAGGAAGATGATGAAATGGTAGGATTAAAAGCAAAAATTTAGAACGTTGGCAGGAGACTGATGGCTTGAAATAAATTGGAATCCAGCAAAGATCATGATAAGATGAAAGCAAGTTGAATACAAGTGCAGTCTCATGAGAAATGGAAAATTAGCTAGCAAAAGTCATGTAAAAATGTAAAGATTAGCAAAAGTTACTCATCATGGGTGCTTTGCAGACAGACAGAGACCATAAGACAATAGGAGCAGAATTAAGCCATTTGGCCCATGGAACCCTGCACTGCCATTCAACCATAGCTTGTCTATCTTTCCCTCTTAACCCCATTATCCTGACTTCTCCCCGTAACCTTTGATGCCCTTACTAATCTAGAACCTATTAATCTCCACAGATTTCACCGCCATCTGACCAAATACATTCCTCCACATCTCCATTCTAAAGGTACGTCCTTTTATTCTGAGGTTGTGCCCTCTGGTCCTAGACTCTCCCACCACTGGAATAATCTCCACATTCACTCTATCCAGGCCCCACGGTACTCATTGATACATTTCTAGCTCTCAAAGATAGCAGAGTCGCAGGGCTGCGAACTCTCACGCTTTGAGCATGAGAATCACGCATTTTAACAAATTCTCACGCCCTCACGCTGATCAGAAATTTCTCACGCTCTGGTGAGAAATTCTATGATCAACGGAAATTTCAAAACTTAGATAAACTGCATGGACTGCGGGTGTTGGAGAGCCGGGGCTGAGGGAGCGATGGAGCACAAACAGCAGCGGAGACAGATGCGGACGGGGATCCGGGGCTGGTGAGTGTTTGCGGGGCTGGCGAGTTGCTCGCTGCAGCTCTGGCCATGGAGCAGCCTCAGTGTAAGTGTCCCGGGCGGTCTGAGGTGTCGGAAGCGTCGCGCCGCTGCTGTGAGAGTCTCTATGCCGAAGGGACAGAGACTCTCAAAGGGAGGCAGAGAGAGAGAGGGGAAGGAGACAGGGAGACGGGGGAGAGAGAGAGAGGGGGTGAGAGAGGAGAGACAGAATGGGGAGAGAGAAGAGGGTGAGGGGGGAGAGAGAGGGGGTGGAGAGGGTAGGAGAGAATTGGAGAGAGGGGGAAGAGAAAGGGGGTGGTAAAAGAGGGGGAAGAGGGAGAGAGGGGGATAGAAAGAGAGAGATGGGGGCAAAGAGAAAGAGGAGATGGAGACAGGAGAAAGAGAGAAGGGGAGAATGAGGTGGGAGGGAGAAATGAGGGGAGAGAGGGAAGAGGAGGGAGAGGGGGGGAGAGAGAGAGGGAGGGGGAGAGAGAGGGGGGTGAGAGGAGAGTGAGTGGGAGAGGGGAGAGAGGGAGGTGGGAGGGAGAGAAAGAGAGGTGGAGAGAAGGGAGGGGAGAGAGAGGGAGACAGAGAGGAGAGAGAGAGAGGTGGAGAGAGAGAGGGGGGAGGGAGAGAGCGGGGGATAGAGAGGCAGGGCTGCCAACTCCCATGCATTGAGCAAGAGAAATTACACATTTTGCCAAATCTTCACGCTAATCACAAATTTGTTGTGAGAAATTCTGTGATCAACGAAAATTTCAAAACTCATATCAAATGCATGGGCCATGGGTGTTGGAAGCAGAAGCAGCAACGGGGACAGATGCGGACAGGGAGCGGAGCTGGCGAGTGTTTGCCGGGCTGGCGAGTTGCTCACTGCAGCTCCGGCCATGGAGCAGCCTCAGTGCAAGGCGTCGGAAGTGTTGCACCGCTGCCGTGAGAGTCTCTGTGCCAAATTCGCCCAGGTGACCGGCATGGATCAGGCTGCGGCTCGGTGCATCCTGGAGGACAAACAGTGGCTGCTGGAAGTAAGTACCAAGCACTGGGTAGACACGGTGGAAGATAGTGGACTTCAAATGGGAGTGGTTGGAGAAAGCATTCTGCTTGCCTGCTCGATTTTCACTTACTGTAACTGTAGGAAAAATGTTCCCGATGTTGGGGGAGTTCAGAACCAGGGGTCACAGTATAAGAATAAAGGGAGGGGCCAGTTAGGACTGAGATGAGGACAAACTTTCTTCACGCAGAGAGTTGTGAATCTGTGGAATTCTCTGCCACAGAAGGCAGTGCAGACCAATTCACTGGATGTTTTCAAGAGAGAGTTACATTCAGTTCTTGTGGCTAACGAAATCAAGGGATATGGGGGAAAAAACAGGAAAGAAGTACTGATTTTAGATGAATAGCCATGATCATATTGAATGGCAGTGCTGGCTCGAAGGGCCGATGGCCTATTCCTGCACCTATTTTCTATGTTTCTATGCTTGAGTATATGGCAATAAAACTTGATCACTTGATTTTGAAGCATTCATGCATGGTGGAGGTATAATGTAGTCATAGAGTGATACAGTGTGAAAACAGGCCCTTCGGCGCAACTTGCCCACACCCACCAACATGTCCCAGCTACGCTACCTGCTTTTGGTCCATACCTCCAAACCTGTCCTATCCATGTATCAGTCTAACTGTTTCTTAAATGTTGGGATGGCCCCTGCCTCAACTACCTCCTCTGGCAGTTTGTTCCATACACCCACCACCCTTTGTGTGGATAAAGTTACCCCTTAAAAAGTTACCTTTTAAAAATACTTCATACAAAAAACATTGAAATCATACTTCTACAATGCACTAAAACATGATTTTAATACATCAAATTTCAAAACGTTCCTACCCTGGGAGGGGGACACACCTTTCTTCCACACCCTCTCCCCACTCAGTTGCTCCACTCCCACACCGGGTACCCCCAAGGCCAGTGATCAGACGGAGAACACTGCCAGATGTGAGCGGGGAACTGAGGCCAGTCGTCTGTGATGTCTGGATCCCAATGCTCAGCGCTTCATGTTTCGGAGTTGGCTAATGTTATTGATTTGTAATTAGCCTGATTTGTAATTAGTTGACAAAACCTTAATTTATTAATCTGGAATATCTAGGGGGATGGGATAAATGTAATACTAAATGACATGCAAGGTGTCAGGCTGTCTTTCACAACATACAGCCCTGATAACCCATTATTTTCTTCAGTTAAATATAGGGAAGGTAGCACTATTGTCATTTGCCACTCAATTATTATGTTTGTTTACCTCACTGACTATTTCTAACGCCCCCCCCCCCCCCCGCCCAATTCCTTTGACAGGTTGAATAGAAATGTCCCCAATCTCGTTGTTTTATTAATTGAACACGTAGATGAACATCCTCGAGGAGTGTAATCAAATGGAAACTGATTCAGATGCAATATTTAAGAGCTTGTTCAAAGAAAGGGCATATTTTAAAGGAGTGGCAGAGATACGTGCAGGGGAATGTATGAGGAGATTATTATTTGTCTTTAGTTTTAGCTTGAACCAGGGCATCTGAAGATTCAAAGTTTAATATAGTAATTATGCTGATACTGACCCCAACCAACCACGTAATGAATATCATCCATTCTGGAGGTTTTACTTTTACGATGCCATTTAAACTTCATTTGGATTTCAATCACTTCAATGTAAAAGTAATTGGGAATGGGGAGCATTGGAACAAAAATTTGCCCTCTGTACATATTAAATATAATGTAATTATGTATGCATGTTGGTAGGTGCAATCAAACCAAAGATTTTTTTATCATTGTTGTGTTATGAATACCACAGAAAATATTATGTACTCTCAAGATCACAGTTAATAGAATAATATTGCTTAAATATATAGTTATTGGACTTTGCATGTCAGAAATGTCCCAGCTGAGAAGAAGACAGCTAAATACTGAAAATATTGGGGGTGAAAATGACTTCAGGAGAGTTTGTTACGAAAATGAAAGAAATTGTATCAGAATACTTATACAGCTGAGTGAGTTTAATTTTATGAGTGAGAATTGTGTTCAACCAATTGATGACTTCTTTGACAAAGTAACGAGCATGTTAGATAACAAGGAACCCAATGAATGGAGCAAATTTTGTTATCCATAATTTGGTCTGTGAAGTGCCCCATAAATGATTACTGCATTAGATAAGTACCCGTGGACTTGAATGTAATAGGTTAAGTCCAGGGGGTCAGATATGGGGCCTTATGTGTGCCAGATATATTGTCAGTGCAAAGGGGCTAGGAGCAAGGCCACGTTTGCATCCAGAGTCAAGGTCTGGAATAGTACTAGGTGTGCAGTCAAAGCTGGGACCAGGGGAGTGTTCAACACTGGGATCCTAAGCAGGTAAGCAGCTATGATCAGGGTAGAATAGCGGGCCAGGTGTAAGGCTGGACTCGGGGACAAGAATGAGAGAAGGTATGCAACTGGAGTCAGGGCCAGGAGTAGTACCAGGTGTGCAGTGAGACCCAGGTTGGTCAACATGGGCCAAGTGCTTGAATATAATCTGCTTTCCATACATGAATATACTAAGATCATTCATGTGCTGCACATGTTGATCAGAACCTGGGCTCCACTGTGGAATGGAATTAGGAATGTAATTTACTCTATCCTTCTTCATAGTTAATCCAATTTAAAGCATATATATTGCATTCAAGTGTAAGTTAAAAGACTCGCTGCAGAATGCACCATATTGCACAATTTCAAGCTAAAAAATGCAAAAGTTCCATACCAATAGGCGGGGACACACCCTCCTCCCACACCCACTACTCCTCTCTTCCCCCCCCCCCCCCCCCCCCCCCCCCCACAGTCGCTACGCTCCCTCGGGCTTGGTCTCTCGCAATTTCTCACTCCCAACTTTCACCCAATGTTGGCAGCCCTGGAGTCGGGATATGGTGAGAAGGCAGGAACGGGGTACTGAATGTGGATGATCAGCCACTATGTGGTGCCGCGAGCGACAGTGTCGCCAGCAGCTGTCAGTCATTTCGACTTTTTGTTTTTTTGTATGTCTAAATGTATGTGTTTAATACAAAGTTTCTCGGTATGTGGGTGTTGGTGGAGGGGAAACGGGAAATTTGTTTCCAGTCACTTACCTCGACGGAGATGCGACTTTTCCCCAAGTCGCATTTTCACCTCCCCCGCGGCCTAACAAATTGGATTGGTGCGGCCTTTCCCGGAGACGGCCCAGAGCTTCAGCAGCAGGCGCGGCATAGACTTCGCGGAGCCAGAAGCAAGGCTCCGACTGCCGGCCTGCTGACTTTAACATCGCGGCCTGCGCAGCTTCTAGCCACGGGCGTGGCGTGGACTTACCATCCCGGAATCAGGGATCCCTTGCCGGGGATCGCCAGAGAAGAGCTTCTACCGCTGGCCTGCCTGCGACCTATAACATCAAGAAGCCGCGGTCTCCGGTAAGAAAGTGGCTGATTCGGGCACTCCAAGCCGTGGAGTGTGTTCCATCCGTCGCAACGTCGGAGCATCGATTCATCCCGACGCGAGGGCTTGTACATTGGGCCGTCCGTAGCGGCGACTGCGGAGGGTCAAGGCCCCAAACACGGGTGAACAAAGGAGGAAGATTGACTGAACTTTATTGCCTTCCATCACCGTGAGGAATGTTGATTCCATTGTGATGGATGTTTATGTTAAACTCTATTGTGTATTGTGGTCTTTTGATTGTATGGCTGCATGGTAACTCAAATATCACTACCTTAATTGGTGCATGTGGCAATAAATGTGAACTTGATCACAGTGAATGGCGGTGCTGGCTCAAAGGGCCAAATGCGTCTATTGTCTATTATTTTAGAAGAAATTATATTGGAATATTAAAAAAAATCAAAGAGAAATTAAACCAATAATTGTGTCTGTCTCTCGTGGAAATAGTGAACAAACAGTTCGAAATAGTGAACCAGGAGCTGAAATAAATGAGCCTTGCCGCAGAAATAGGTCTTGGCAAAATTAATTGGTCTGAAAGCAAATAAGCCCCAGATCTACAGTAATTACATGAATCCTAAGGTTTTGTAAATGGTAGCTGTGGTGATGTTGAATACTCGAATTGTCATCTGCCAATATTCCATGGAGACGAGAGACGCTGGAATTTTGAGCATGAAACAAAGTGCTGGAGGAGCTTAGCAGGTGAGGCAGCATCTGGAGAAGGGTCCTGATCCCAAATGTCATCTGTTATTTCACTTCGCAGATGCTGCCTGACCTGCTGAGTTCTTCCAGCACTTTGTGTTTTCCATAGGTTCTAGATTGGTTCCTGCAGATTATCAGGTTGCATAGATAGCACCACCATTTTAAAAATAGAGGGTGATAGAAACATGAAATCAGAAACCAGTTAGTCCAACATTAGTGTACAGGGCAATGCGAGAATCAAATAATTTAAAAAAAACACAGGGTGTTTAGACAATAATTAAACGCAGTAGCACAGCTGGTAGAGCTGCTGCCTCAGTGCCAGAGACCTGAGTTCGATCCTGACCTCAGGCTCTGTCTGTGAGGAGTTTGCACCTTCTCCCTGTGACTGCATGGGTTTCCTCTGGGTGCTCTGGTTTCCTCCCACATCCTAAAGACGTACAGGGATGTAGATTAATTGGCCCTCTGTAAATTGGAGCTAGTTTGTTGTGAGATAACTAGTTCGTTCGCTCGTGTGTCAGACGATCTAGCTCGCTGTTGGCTTCTGTCGTCGTCCAACATGTTGACAGACCGATGCGCCACATGTGCATCGCCTCGTCGCTTCCAGGGGTTGAATATACTGGGTTTCAAGGGGTCACCTCTCATTCTTCTATAGGCCCAGTCGGTCTAACGTTTCCTCAGGGGGAAATTCCAACTCCCCTCCCTTCTTCAGCTCTTCATTCCATCCCCACAGCCCTGGAATCCATTTGGTGAAACATTATTGTGCTCCCTCACGAGTATATCCCTCTTTATTTCAGAAAATAAAACTGTGCAATATTCCAGCTATGGTCTCACAGGGAATCCTTCATAATTACATTAGGATGTCTTTACCCTTTATTCATATTACCCTGAAGCCGCTTTGAATCCTTCACACAGCCCACACTGCCACCTAGTTTTGTACTGTTAGTTGAATATATTACATTTGATTCCTGCATCCAAATCATTGCACACAGAGTACTGGAGTAACAGCACAACAGTAACGGTGGGTCAGACAGCATCTCAGGAGAACATGGAAAGGTGACGTATCGGGTCCTCAGACTCTGAAGCGAGGTCCTGATCCACGTTTTCCAAAGACCTCGCTTCAGAGTCTGAGGACCCGATACGTCACCTTTCCATGTTCTCCTGAGATGCTGTCTGACCCACCGTTACTGTTGTGCTGTTACTCCAGCACTCTGTGTGCAATGATTTAATCTTGATTTTTGTCTTTTGTAAAGTCATTGCTATTTCTCAAGTCTTTCTATTGACGAGCATTGAGAATTGCAAAATAGATGACTAACTACAGTTTGAAGAAGAGTCCTGGCCTGAAAAATTGCCTATCCATGTTCTCCAGAGATGCTTCCTGACCCGCTGAGTTATTCCAGGACTTTTTTGTCTCTTTTTGTAAACCAGCATCTACAAAATGGATTGGTGGTGATTTTCTGCCACTCAGGATATACACTGAGTTTGCATAGCTGACTGAACAGGATGTCCGGCAAAGTGACGGGGAAAGTGTTATTGTGGAAATTAGCAGTAGGCATTAGGAGGCACAGTGGTGTTTAGTTTCGTTTATTGTTATTAGTACCGAGGTACAGTGAAAAGATTTTGTTGCATACTAACCAGTCAGCGGAAAAACAATACATAATTACAATTGAGCCATTCACAGTGCACAGATCCATGATAAGGGAATTTGGTTTATTGCAAGATAAAGCCTGTAAAGTGAGGTAGACAGTAGTTCAGGACTGCTCTCTAGTTGTGGTAGCAAGGTTCAGTTGCCTGGTAACAGCTGAGAAGAAAATGTCCCTGAATCTGGAAGTGTACGTTTTCGTATTTCTATACCATTTGCTCGGCGGGAGGGGAGAGAAGAGTGAATGGTCAGGGTGCGACGTCCTTGATTGTGCTGCTGGCCTTGCCATGACAGTGCGATGTATAAATGGAGTCTATGGAAGGGAGGTTGGCTTGTGTGATGGTCTGGGCTACATCCACCAGGGTCGGCCTTAGGAGGTGCGGTGCCCAATTGGGAAAAATTTTGGTGAGCCCCAGGTTCCCAGCCAAGGTCTGTGGAATCATAGAAATATAAATAAAGTCTATTATGGACTTTATATCTCTATGCTAGAATGGAAAGTAATCAAAATGTGCGCTTAAAGAGTGCATGCGAGTTAATGGACCAAACAGATCCAAGCTACATTTTAATATAGAATTGCATACATGTAAACCTACAAGTTACAAACAAAATGTGTAGATCACCTCTGAAAAGTACATAGTTACAATACCAGGGTACACAAAAGGCTAGAGAAACTCAGCGGGTGCAGCAGCATCTAAGGAGCGAAGGAGATAGGCAACGTTTCGGGTCGAGACCCTTCTACAGACTGGTCAGGGATCAGGGAAACGAGAGATATAGACGGTGATGTGGCGAGATAAAGAACAATGAATGAAAGATATGCAAAAAGGTATCGATGATAAAGGGAACAAGCCATTGTAAGCTGTTTGTAGTGAGAAAATTCTTCCCTTCCCTCCCACTCTACCCCTTCTCCGGGCACTTTCCCTTGTAACCACAAGAAATGCTACACTTGTCCCTTCACCTCCCCCCTCCACTCCTTTAAGGGACCCAAGCAGTCCTTCCAGGTCCGACAGAGGTTCACCTGCACCTCCTCCAACCTCATCTACTGCATCCGCTGTTCCAGATGCCAGATGATCTATATCGGTGAGACCAAGCGGAGGCTTGGCGATCGTTTCGCCGAACACCTCCGCCTCCACCTCCTTCTAAGGAAGTGGAGGCGGTGGTGTGCTCTCTTGGCCGTTGCTTCAATATGGGTAGTCCAGGAGAGGTTGTTGGTGATATTTACTCCAAGTAATTTGACCATCTCTACTCCGGCATCATCAATGTACACTGGGATATGTGTACTGGACTTCGCTTCCTGAAGATGATCACTATCTCCTTTGTCTTGCTGATATTGAGGGAAAAGTTGTCTCAACACTAGTGCACGAGGTTCTGAATCCCCTTCCTGTACTCTGTCTCATCATTATTTGATATCCGGCCAACAATGGTGCTGTCGTCTGTGAATTTGTAAATTGAATTAGATTAGTACATGGCTGCACAATTGTGAGTGCACAAGGAGTAAAGGAGGGGGCTGAGAACGCATCCTTGCGGAGCATCAAGTGCAGCAGGTAGAGCTGCTGCCTTACAGCTCTAGAGACCCAGGTTTGATCCTGACCTCCAGTGCTGTTTGTGCAGAGTTTGTACATTCTCCCTTTAATCCTTTGGGTTTTCTCCTGTTTCCTCCCACATTCCAAGACATGCATGTTTGGCTTCTGTAAATTCCTTCTAGAGTGGAGGATACAGAAATGGGATAACATAGATCTAGTGTACAGGTGATCGATGGTTGGTGGGCCAAAGGGCCTGTTTCCATGCTCTAAACTAAACTACCTCTAAACTAAACACACAAGAGTACAGCACAGGTGTAGATCTGCTCTACCGAATACAAACGCACACATGCTCCACACCATTCGGATATACACTGGCTTGCAAACGTTTTCATACCCCTTGAACTTTTCCACATTTTGTCACGTTACAACCACAAACGTAAATGTATTTTATTGGGATTTTATGTGATAGACCAACACAAAGTGGCGGATAATTGTGAAGTGGAAGGAAAACGATACATGGTTTTCAAATTTTTTTACAAATACAAAACTGAAAAGTGTGGCGTGCAAAAGTATTCAGCCCCCCCGGGTCAATACTTTGTAGAACCACCTTTCGCTGCAATTACAGCTGCAAGTCTTTTGGGGTATGTCTCTACCAGCTTTGCACATCTAGAGACTGAAATTTTTGCCCATTCTTCTTTGCAAAATAGCTCAAGCTCAGTCAGATTGGATGTAGAGCGTCTGTGAACAGCAATTTTCAAGTCTTGCCAGAGATTCTCAATTGGATTTAGGTCTGGACTTTGACTGGGCCATTGTAACACATGGATATGCTTTGATCTAAACCACTCCATTGTAGCTCTGGCTGTATGTTTAGGATTGTTGTCCTGCTGGAAGGTGAACCTCCGCCTCAGTATCAAGTCTTTTGCAGACTCTAACAGTTTTTTTCCAAGATTGCCCTGTATTTGGCTCCATCCATCGTCCCATCAACTCTGACCAGCTTCCCTGTCCCTGCTGAAGAAAAGCATCCCCACAGCATGATGCTGCCACCACCATGTTTCACAGTGGGGATGGTGTGTTTAGGGTGATGTGCAGTGTTAATTTTCCGCCACACCTAGCGTTTTGCATTTAGGCCAAAAACTTCAATTTTGGTCTCATCAGACCAGAGCACCTTCCTCCACACGTTTGCTGTGTCCCCCACATGGCTTGTGGCAAACTGCAAAGGGACTTCTTATGGCTTTGTTTCAACAATGGCTTTCTTCTTGCCACTCTTCCATAAAGGCCCAATTTGTGGAGTGCACGACTAATAGTTGTCCTGTGGACAGATTCTCCCACCTGAGCTGTGGATCTCTGGAGATAGGCCTCTTGGCTGCTTCTCTGATCAATGCTCTCCTTGCCCGGCCTGTCAGTTTAGGTGGACGGCCATGTCTTGGTAGGTTTGCAGTTGTGCCATACTCTTTCCATTTTCGGATGATGGATTGAACAGTGCTCCGTGAGATGTTCAAAGGTTGGGATATTTTTTTATAACCTAACCCTGCTTTAGATTTCTCCACAACTTTATCCATGACCTGTCTGGTGTGTTCCTTGGGCTTCATGATGCTGTTTGTTCAATAATGTTTTCTAACAAACCTTCACAGAACAACTGTATTTATACTGAGATTAGATTACACAAGTGGACTCTATTTACTAATTAGGTGACTTCTGAAGGCAATTGGTTGCACTGGATTTTATTTAAGGGTATCAGAGTAAAGGGGGCTGAATACTTTTGCACGCCACACTTTTCAGTTTTTTATTTGTAAAAAAATTTGAAAACCATGTATCATTTTCCTTCCACTTAACAATTATGCGCCACTTTGTGTTGGTCTATCACATAAAATCCCAATAAAATACATTTACGTTTGTGGTTGTAACGTGAGAAAATGTGAAAAAGTTCAAGGGGTATGAAAACTTTTGCAAAACACTGCATAATTCAGTCTGGGTTTTACCATACAGTCACCATATTACTAACGCTTCCAGACACTAGCGGTTAGTTGGGATGTAGTCACAGTGGTGTAACTTGTAGTGTAACTTTATTAGATGCTAATAAACTTGTTGGATCGTTATTTGGAGTATTTGTTAATAGCTCTACATGGTGTCAGAAACTTTGGATCCATTCTGTTCCTAGTTTATCGTTTTTTTTGTTTTTTCATTTTAATTCCCCAGTATTTTGGTTCCTCTTCCCAATTTATTATGGCTCAATCATTTACGAAGCCCAAATCCCTAGTTTTTGATGCCGACCTCAGTGAGCGTTGGCGTATTTTTGAAAGGGATTTCAACGTCCACGTTCGAGCTGCCCATCGCGGAGCACCTCCAGACCAGATAGCTGCTGCACTTCTCAACGTCGCGAGATCTGAAGCTATTCAACGAGCCGAGCGGTTCCACTATGCCCCGAATGTGATGGGTGACAACAATGAGGAGTTGACCCCTCAAGAGTCTATAAACGACCCAGTCTGTTTAACGAATGTTCAGACACCTGTGTGAACTTCGGACAAACATGGTTATGGAACGCAACAAATTTTATCAAAGAAACCAGCTCCCTGGCGAGCCTGTCGAAGCTTACATAAGTACCATTAAACATGTTGCAAGCCAATGTCGTTTTGGAGACCTGTGCGATGAACTTGTCCGTGAAAGACAGGTGAGTGACATCTTGAATGATAAAGTGAAAAGTGAACTACTACGGGAGGCTGACTAACACTCATTGGAGCAGAGAATGTCTGCCACATTGCTGAAGCTACTGACTCTCATACCCGCCTCGCAAGGCTGGGTCCGCACTCATCGTACCATGTGAATGTTGCCAACATGTTCTACCATGACCAACGCCTGCCACTCGACGAGAGACAGCCCAGTAGGGTTCTTGTTCAATGTAATAACTGGTTGTTCACACTCCGCTGTCCGCGATCAATGCCCAGCCTATGGGAAGGTTTGCCACTGCTGTAAATGAAGAAACCACTTTATTTGGTGCTGTCGTGCCCGCAGAAATAGTACAGAGCCCAGACAGCCGGTAAATCTACTCTAGCAAGGTTCCCACAGCTTGACCGATCCAGCTCAAGCTGTGTGGTTCCTTGTGGGAATTTGTCGGAACCTGACATTTCCAGCCTAAACATACATTCTCTATCCGAGATTTCATGTAAACGGTCGGTGGGGGCGCTGCTAGCCGGCAGCCCTGCCGGAAGCGTGTTTGTTTTTTCTACTTTTTTTGTTTTATAAAACATTAAATGTATGTTTTTAATGTTTCTCGGTGTGTCTTGTGTGTGGTGTGGTGTGGGGGATAAGGGGAAAACCGTTTTGGTCGCCTCCTCCATGGAGAGGCGACTTTTTCCACGTCGCTCCCCCGTGGCCGAACAGCAAGGATCGGTGCGGCCTTTCCCGGAGACGTGCCCGGGGCTTCAGCTTCAGCAGTGAGCGCAGAGCGGACTCCCATCCCGGAGCGGGCGAGCCCTCGCCAGGGGTTGCCGGAGGCTGGCCCCTGGCAGCCTCCAGCAGGCGCAGCATCCGCAGCCTGGGATCCCTCATTGAGGACCCCGGAGGGGAAGAGCTCCGACCGCCGGTCCGCGGCCTACTTCTACCTCGGGCGTGGCGGGGTCTTACCATCCTGGAGCAGGGTCCCTCGCCGGGGATCCCTGGAGAGGAGCTCCGACCACCGGTCCTGTAGTCTGCGGTGTTTCTGGCTGCGGCGCGGTGGGGATTTTAAATCTTCGCCCACCGGCCTGCGGCCTACACCATCTTGAAGCCACGGTCTCCGGTGGGGAGGCACCGATTCAGGACTTACCTTGTCTGTACATCTGGACGCCCGCAGCGGCGCCTGCGGAGGGTTGAGGTCCCGACCACGGGGGAAAATGGAGGAGGACTGGCCAAATTTTGTGCCTTGCATTTTGTGCTTTTTTAAATTGTACCGCTGCTGGCAAATTCATTTCACTTGCACTTGACTTGTCTTGACTTGACTTGACTTGAGATCCTGAAGTCACATTTCAAATCAATAACACTACTGTGGCAAAGATCGACACTGGAGCTCGCTGTAATGTTATGTCTCTGGCCGAGGTTTCCAGGGTCAGAAATGCAGAAACTTTTGTAAATACAAAAGCCTCGTAAATTAACTTCGGTGGGGAGAGGTCCACCCAGTTGGCAGGGCTGACCTGCAGTGCCACCTATTAACACGTGCACAAGCTGAACTTTTTCATTGTCCCAGGAAAGTAACAACCCTACTCGGTATTGATGCCTGTCAGGATCTGGGATTGGTAAGCTTTGCAGAAGAAGTACACCAACTTTCCCCTGCTCAAGATTCTACCGAACAGATTCTCTCTCAGTACAAGGAACTCCTCGATAACAAACTTGGCAAACTACCCCTCAAGTACTCTATCGTAACTGACCCTGACATAATGCACGTTGTTCGAGCCCCTCATAGAATTCCGCATGCCATGCGCAAACGCATACAAAACAAACTTCAAAGAATGGAATCCCTGGGTGTCATCGCTGCAGTTAATGACCCGTCAGACTGGGTCTCAACCATGGTAGTGGCCACCAAGAAAAACAAGTACAAAATACGAATCTGTATCAACCCCAGAGATTTGAATACTGCGATCAAGTGCCCGCATTACCCAATGCGCAGAGTCAAAGAAGTAGCAGCACACTTGGGCAAAGCGACTGTGTTCTCTGTTTTAGATGCCAAAAGATCATTCTGGCAAATCCCAATAGAACCCAAATCATCTGAACTAACCACTTTTGGCACACCTTTGGCCACTACAAGTTTCTGCGAATGTCCTTTGGCATCAACTCCGCCAGTGAAGTCTTCCAGCGCACGATGGAACAGCTGTTCGCAGGACACCCTTGTGCCATTATTGTCAATTACATTCTCGTTGCTGGCCGCGGCCTGTCGGAACACCATCCCAATTTAAAGAAAGTACTGGATCATGCCAAGGACCTCAAGCTCAACCCCCTAAAATGCACATCTCGTGTCAGGGAAGTGAAGTATGGGGGACATGTTTTCACTAGTGATGGACTCAAACCAGAGCCTTCCAAGACCATTGCCATCAACGAACTACCGGTTCCCATAGACGTAACCAGCTTACAAAGATTCCTAGGCATGGTGAATTACCTGGGTAAGTTCATTCCGAACTTCAGCGAACTGTCAGCACCAATGCGGCAGCTAACACGCACGGACGCAACCTGGTTCTGGTACGCACAACACCAGAGAGCATTCGATACCCTAAAACAGCAGTTGTCCTGTGCCCCGACTCTGGTTTACTTTGATGTAAAACTGCCTGTAACGTTAACCTGCGATGCCTCCCAGAACGGATTGGGTGTTGCCTGTCTTCAGAGCACCAGTGAAGGTGATTTCAGACTCGTGGCATATGCCTCTCGTATGATATCTGTGAGCAACGCTGTGCTCAAATCGAAAAGGAACTACAGGCAGTGTTTTTTGCCAGTGCGAAATTCAAAGACTTTATTTTTGGAAAGACTGTGACTGTTGAAACAGACCATCACTCCCTGATCAGCATTTTGAACAAGCCAATCCATGCTGCTCCTGCCCGGCTGCAGCGGATGATGATGCAGCTTTAAAGGTACGATATCTTTGCCTAGTTTACAAACCAGGCAAAGACATGCACCTAGCCGACACTCCAGAACCCCAAGCAAGAGCTGCGAGTAACAACAACACCTACATGGTGATGATGGAACCCACGATCCCGTATCTAGATGTTCCTGGACTGCGTCACCGCACGACCGATATTCTCTCCTCGCCCCGGCGTTCATTTGCGGAGTCTGCGCCTAGCATATATCTTGCCTTCTCATCACCACGGACGGTATCCTGGTCTTGGTATATATCTATATTACTAAAAGTAAGATCTTGACCACTTTTGATTCGCTGCGATGTGATTTCCGAGAGAACGCCGCCACTTACGGCCATTATTTTTGGCCACCTTGCTCAGAGTCACCCTCCGCTGGGCTGGACCAGAGGATTTTTCCCATCATGAAACATAAAAGTCTTATTAATGTTTTAAAAAATGTTGACATTCTCTCCGCTGCCCCTGCTGGTGGGAGGGGGTGGGACTATAAAACCCGGAAGTGTTGTGCCTCAGTCATTCTCTGTAAGATGGGGGAAGTGAGAGGGTCATGTCTCTCAGTCTGAGCTGTGAATAACAGTGTACACATGTCTACTAAACTGTGAGTGTGGTTTTACTGACCTTCAGTGCCCTTAATGTGGTTTGAAAATAAAAATGTGGTTGGTTTGAAGTAAAGAGCACAACAAATTGTGGTTTGGGTGCTTTGGGTTGAAGTAAAAGGCACTGCAAATGGTGGTTTGGGTGCTTTGGGGTGAAGTAAAAGGCACTGCAAATGGTGGTTTGGGTGCACTCGACAACTTCCTGTTTGCACTGTATATTGATTTTAGATGATCTTTGGCCATCTTACTCAGTCGCCCTCCGCTCATCAGGTGCAGAGGATTCTTCCCATCAATGAAAAATAAAAGTGTTTAAAAAATGTTGAGAATCTCTCTCCTGTCAATCACGCCATGAAGGCCACAATTTTTCCGGTGGGAGGTGGAGGGGTTATAAAACCTGGAAGTGTGGGTTCAGTCTCTGCATGATGGGAAGGGAGAGGTCACAACTGTCTGAGCTATGAATCAACTGAACACACTGAATGTCTACTGAACTGTGCGTTTGGTGTTTTGTGTTGTTTTATGGTGGTTTCACCCTGCTTGAAATGGTATGAAACTGCATTTGAATGTGGTGGCCTTGCACCCTGCATGAAATGGTATGAAACTGCATTTGAATGTGGTGGCCTTGCACCCTGCTTGAAATGGTATGAAACTGCATTTGAATTTGGTGCCCTTGCACCCTGCTCGAAGTGGTAAGAAACTGCACTTGAATTTGATGGCCTTGCACCCTGCTTGAAATGGTAGGAAAATGGATTTGAATTTGGTGGCCTTTCACCCTGCTTGAAATGGAATTTCAAGGAATAGCCATGAGTCAACTGCCAGCCCACTAGCCGTGAGTGAGCTGCCAGCACATCAGGCTTGAGAGACTGAGCTGCCACCCCAAAAACCCATACCAGCGCTCCAGAAAGCCCCCCCACTGGCCACCAATATTGGAATTGGTGGAGAGGTGGAATATTGCGTCAGGGGACCAGCCCTCCTGTTTGAACATGGGACCCAATGGGTCCCACTTAGTCTAGTATGTATAGGGAGGGAGGTGGGAGGAAGAGGGATGCTGGGGGACGAAAAGAAAGGCTGGGGAGAACGGGGGGGAGAGGCCGGGGGGGGAGGCCACGGGGGAGCCGGAGAGGCCGGGAGTGGGGGTGGAAGAGAGCCCTTGGGGGGGAGAGCCAGGGGAGAGAGAGAGAGAGAGAGAGAGCTCTAATACAGGGCGCGATTTGCTCATACATCACTCGCAGCGCGTGCCGCAAAACGTGAGCTGGGAGTGCAGGAAGGGAGCGGGCAGCGGTGCACGTGTTAACCAAATTACCGCATGTTCAGTGGCTTCAATCCAGGGCCCGGGGGGGGGTGAACGGCAGTCCGAGTGCGAGTCGACCAAATGGCTGCGTGTCGGGGGGGGTCGCAACTCGCAGCGCGTGGTAAACAGTACGCAGCAGGCGGCGTGTGCAAAACAGTGCGCTCTAACCATAAAAACGTTTTATGGTTAGAGCGTTGTGTTTTTGAGAGTGCACGCACTCACTCCTCCACTCACTCACTCACTCTGCTTAAGAGGAAAGATGTAGATCTGCTCTACCGAATACTAATACACACATGCTACACATCATTCGGATATATAATTCAGTCCGGGTTTTACAATACAGTCATCATATATTACTAACGCTTCCAGACACTAGCGGTTAGTCGGGACGTAGTCACAGTGGTGACAACTTGTAGTGTGACTTTATTATATGCTAATAAACTTGTTGGATTGTTGTTGGAGTATTTGTTAATAGCTCTACAACAGGAACAGACATAGAAACATAGAAATAGTGCAGGATTAGGCCATTCGGCCGTTCGAGCCAGCATCGCCATTCAATATGGTCATTGCTGATCATCCACACTCAGTACCCTGTTCCTGCTTTCTCCCTATATCCCTTGATTCTGTTAGCCCTAAAAACTATATCTAACTCTCCCTTGAAAACATCCAGTGAATTGGCCTCCACTGCCTTCTGTGGCAGAGAATTCCACAGATTCACAAGTCTCTGGGTGAAAAGTTTTTTCCCCATCTCAGTCCTAAATGGCCTACTACTTGCTCTTAAACTGTGACCCCTGATTCTGGACTCTCCCAACGTTGGGGAAAAAATTCCTGCAACTAGCCTGTCTAATCCTTTAAGAATGTTATATGTTTCTATAAGATCCCCTCTCATCCTTCTAAATTCCAGTGAATATAAGCCCAGTTGATCCATTCTTTCATCATATGTCAGTCTTGCCATTCCGAGAATTAACCAGGTGAACTTGTACTGCACTCCCTTAATAGCAAGAATGTCCTTCCTCAATTAGAAGACCAAAACTGCACTCAATACTCCAGGTGTGGTCTCACCAGGGCCCTGTACAACTGCAGTGGGGCCTCCTTGCTCCTATACTCAAATCGTCTCACTATGAAGGCCAACATGCCATTTGCTATCTTCACTGCCTGCTGTACCTGCATGCTTCCTTTCAGTTTTAAAGAAGGAACTGCAGATGCTGGAGAATCGAGGGTACACAAAAAGCTGGAGAAAGGTCTCGACCCGAAACGTCGCCTATCTCCTTCGCTCCTTAGATGCTGCTGCACCCGCTGAGTTTCTCCAGCTTTTTGTGTACCCTGCTTCCTTTCAGTGACTGATGTACAAGGACACCGAAGGTAGACAGAAATGCTGGACAAACTCAGCGGGTGAGGCAGCATCTATGGAGTGAACGAATAGGTGAAGTTTCGGGTTGAGTCCCTTCTTCAGACTGATGTGGGGGTGGGGGGGGGGCGGGAAGAAGAAAGAGGCGGAGACAGTGGGCTGTGGGAGAGCTGGGGAGGGGAAGGAGGCAGAAAACAAGGACGACCTGAAAATGGTGGTCAATGTTCATACCGCTGGGGTGTAAACTACCCGAGCAAAATATGAGGTGGTGCTGCTCCAATTTGCGGTGGGACTCACTCTTGGCCATGGAGGAGGCCCAGGTCAGAAAGGTCGGGTTCGGAATGGGAGGGGGAGTTGAAGTGATGAGCCACCGGGAGATCAGGTTGGTTAATGCGAACTGAGCGGAGGTCGGCCTTTTGGCTAAGATCAAGTGTAGTATCTGTTCTTATGTGAAAGAGACTATCTGTTCTTATCAGAACAGTTCTGGCGGTTCCTTGGGGACAAGGGCCGTGGATTGCGGAGCGAAATCGTTGACGAGGAGTCGGTCGGCTGCAGGCTTAGAGGTGGATCCATGCTGGTTGGGAAACCAACCTAACACCTTATTCAGCCACATTGTCAGCAGGAGCAGGAGCAGGAGTGCAGGGTATTCGGAATACCCTGCGAATAAGCATCAAGGACCTCAGCAAGCGGACCCCCTTCTCACGAGACCTGTTCGTGAAGAAGGTCTTGCTAGAGGCCTGCAAATTTGAGGCCAAGGACATCTACTGCCTCCAGGATTTTCCGGGTAACGGATATTTTGATGTTACCTTCAAGTATCCAACGGGATGGCAGAAGGTGATGGAAGTCTTCCGGGAGAGGGGAAATGAAGCTCCGCTGTCGCTGCTGAAAGTGCAGCCGCTCTTCACCCTCCCCACCCAGAAGGAAAGGTTCATTACGGTGCACATGTTTAACCCACATGTGCCCGTAGTGGATGTCCTCACCTTCCTTGCTCGCTACGTGGAGGGAACAGGAAACTGTGTGGACGTGAAGGACATGCACGGGATTTGGACCAGCAAGCGGCAAGTCAAGGTAAAGCTGAGGGTGGACAAGGATGGAGAAATCGTCCACCCCCCCTCGGTTTTCGCGATTGGAGGAAACCGAGGGTACTTGAGCTATGTAGGGCAACCCAGGCTGTGCAGGAAATGCAACAAGCCTGGGCATGTGATGGCCCAATGCACTGCAGTTGTCTGCAAAAACTGCAAGATGGAGGGCCATGAGACAAAGGGCTGTCAGGCCAGCAAGAACTGCAACCTGTGCGGGGAGGCAGGCCACCTTTACAGGGCTTGCCCTAAAAGAGCCTGCACCTACGCACAGGCAACAAGAGGAGCTGCTGCCAGCACCCCAAAGGGGGGGGGTGAGGCACCCCCCACCACTGCCAAGACCCCAGCAGAAAGAGGGAACACGGACGAGGACAGCCCGACCACCTTGAGGCCCCAAGTGCCAGAAGGAGACGCCCAGCATCCTGCCCAGGAGGGAGAGTCGATGGAGGAGGGGGAACAGCAGGAGAAATGGACAATGGTGAAGTATAAGAAGAGGGGTCAGCCCAAAGAGCCAAGGCCGGAAAAGAGTGGTAAGTCCAAAAGAAAATCACAAAAAAGGTGTCTTTCTCTTACAGAAGGCAGCAACCTCTCCTCCTCGTCGGAGGATGAGGCGTCCGGGAAGTCCCAACGAGGGAGGCAGAGGAAGAAAACGGGGGAGGAAAAGGAGACCGAGAGCAGAGAAGTGGCCGAGGGGCTCCAGCCCCAGGACATCGGGAGCAGCGCAGTGGTTGAGGGGCTCCAGTCCCTGGAGACAGGA
This sequence comes from Okamejei kenojei, assembly GCA_035221665.1. Lineage (NCBI taxonomy): Eukaryota > Metazoa > Chordata > Chondrichthyes > Rajiformes > Rajidae > Okamejei > Okamejei kenojei. The sequence goes on along the minus strand of CM069136.1, from coordinate 72,841,113 downwards.
ATCATCACAATGGCAAGTGGACCCCAGCTCCAGGGGACTGGGAGCAGTGCAACGGCCGATGGGCCCCAGCTCCGGGCGACCGGGAGCATTGCAGTGGCCGATGGGCCCCAGCTCCGGGCGACCGGGAGCAGCGCAGAGGCCATGGGCCCCAGCTCCGGGCGACCGGGAGCAGCGCAGAGGCCATTGGGCCCCAGCTACAGAAGACAAAGGAAGCGACATGCCCAAAAGGGGGTGGAACGAGAAGGCCCCCCGCAACGACAACTTTGGTTACGCCACCTGATACTCACCTCACCGCTGGATTCCTGAGCCCAGGAAAGCTGAGGCAATTCACCGAAGCGGTGGGGATGATGGGACATGGAAATGGTCAGTGACTCTAAAGACAATGGAGCTCAAACTGGCATCTTTAAACGTGCGCAGTATAAAGAGCACTGCGCGATGTGTTAATGCCTTACAGTACCTGGCCAAGGTCAAGGCAGATGTGACTTTTATTCAGGAGTGCGGGCTGCCACACCTCCACTGCTATCGGAGGTGGTCGCGATGGTGGCCCCACGGACTGTCTGTGTGGTCAGGGGGAAATGACTGTCGTGCTTCCGGCCTGGGGATTTTGCTGCGGGGAGGGAACTTCACCATCACTGAGGTCAAGGAAGTGGTTGGAGGGCGTCTCCTTGTGGTGGACGTTATGTACCATGGCTCTCCGCTCCGGCTGATTAAATGTGTATGCCTCACCCACGCAGAGCGAGCGGCTGGCCATTCTCCAGCAGCTCCCAGTGCTGCTGGCCACGTCCCGGCAGCTCATTCTGGCCGGTGACTTCAACTGCATCATTGATGCAGCTGGACGATCCGGCAGTGCCGACAGCAGACTGGACAGCACGTCCAAGTTTCTGATGGAGATGGTAAAAGACGCAAAGCTGCGTGACGCCTTCAGCGACCCTGCAGGCGGGTGTCACTACCTGCTGAGGTTCTACCTGTCCCCGGTGTTGAGAAGGATGGGCCTGGCGCAGGTGCCACGCAATGTGCCAGTCAGCTGGACATTGCCGCCCCATCTGTCGTCGGTGGAAGGGTTCTTCCGGACCAACACCTTTGACCACATGTCCAAATCGGGCAGTGGTCAGCTCAGAATGTCCTGCAGGCACTGCAGGGAAAGGACTCTATGGACCCAGTGGCGTGGTTCCCTGAGCAGACTGCCCAGCTCGTCTGGCAAAATGCCTCATCGCCAGAACTCACCAACAAGCACCAAGACCTGGCTTGGCTGGCGGTGAGGGGAGCCCTCCCAGTCAGATCCTTCCTGCACCGTCGGAACCTCACTGCCAGCGCACGCTGCCCTCGGGACGGCTGCTATGGAGAGGAGACGGTTGCCCACCTCTTTACAGAGTGTGGGTTTGCTAAAAGAGTCTGGAGAAAAATGCAAGGGTCCCTGGTACGCTTTATCCCGAACAGCTCCGTCACAGAGGACTCGGTGATTTACAGACTGTTCCAGGGACACATTCAGAGACTGACATCGCGTGCTGCTGGAGGGTCATCAACTCGGTAAAAGACGCCCTTTGGTCTGCCCGAGCATTGTTCACCACCCAGCAGAGCGAGATGTCCGTCAGGGAATGTTGCCGACTGGCCCGCTGCAGACTGCAGGAGTACGTGCTGAGGGACGCACTGAAGCTCGGTGCAGCCAACGCCAAGGCTCGGTGGGGGAGGGCCACAGTCTAAGGCCCTTCCGCTGCTGGACATGGGGGGTACGGTATGGTGGAGATGCCCCTCAATATAAGGGAAGGTATCCCACGCCACTGTGGCACGAGTGGGGGACTGATTTGTGGAAATTTGGGGGAAAGAAATGTCTAAACTGTATTGATCTATTGTACAGCCTCCGAAAATGTCGGATGGATTTTCCGCAAGGTTAATGTATTGTATATATTTATCATTCGAATAAAGTATATTTTGAAATATTAAAAAAAATTTAAAAAAAAGAACTGAGCGGAGGTGTTGGGGGAAGCGATCGCCAAGCCTGTGCTTAGTCTCACTGATGTAGAGCAGTTGACACCTAGAGCAGCGGATGCAATAGATGAAGTTGGAGGAGGTGCAGGTGAACCTCTGCCTTACCTAGAAAGACAGCTTGGGTCATTAGATGGAGTCGACGGGGAAGGTAAAGCGACAAGTGTAGCGTTTCTTGCGGTTGCAAGGGAAAGTACCACAGGAGGGGATGGTTTGGGTGGGAAGTGACGAATTGATGAAAGGAGTTAGGAAGGGGAGGAGATGGGAAGATGTGGCCAGAGGTGGGATCCCATTGGAGGTGGCGAAAATGTCAGAGGATTATCTGTTGTATGTGTTGGCTGGTTGGGTGGAATGTGAGGACAAGGGGGACTCTGTCCTTGGTATGAGTGGGGGGATGGGGAGTGAGAGCGGAGCTACGGGATGTAGAGGAGACCCTGGTGAGAGCCTCATCTATAGTCAGAGGGGAACCCCCGTTCCCTAAAGAATAAGGACATCTCCGATGCCCTGGTTTGGAACACCTCATCCTGGGTGCAGATGTGGCGTAGGCAGAGGAATTGGGAGTAGGGTATAGCGTCCTTACAGGAAGCAGGATGGGAAGAAGTGTAGTCCAGATAGCCATGGGAGTCAGTGGGTTTGTCGTAGATGTCGGTCAGTAGTCTGTTACCTGCGATGGAGATGGTGAGGTCTAGAAATGGTAGGGAGATGTCGGAAATGGTCCAGGTGAATTTGAGTGCCGGATGGAGGTTAGTGGTGAAATGGATGATAGTCAGTGAGTTCTGCATGGGTGCAGGAGGTAGCACCAATGCAGTCGTCAATGTAGCGGAGGTAGAGTTCGGGGATAGGGCCACGATACGCCACAAACAAGGATTGTTTGACGTACCCTACAAAGAGGCAGGCATGGCTAAGGCCCATGCGCGTGCCCATCGCTATGCTTTGGATTTGGAGGAATTGGGAGTAGTCAATGGAAAACTTGTTGACGGTAAGGACCAGCTCCTCTAGGCGGAAGAGAGTATCGGTAGATGGGGATTGGTTGGTTCTGCGGTCGAGGAAGAAATGGAGGGCTTTAAGACCCTCCTGGTGGGGGATGGACGTGTAGACTGACTGGACATCCATAATGAAGATGAGGGTGAGGGGGCCTGGAAAACGGAAGTCATGGAGGAGATGAAGAGCGTGTGAGGTGTCTGGTGATGCACTGATGGGCCACTTCTATCGGGCATGCAAGGACTTCAGTTGACCATTAGCCTGAAAAAGATGAACGTCTTGGGGCAGGATACAGAGGCACCTCCTGTCATCACCATCGATGACTACAAACTTGATGCCGTCCATTAGTTCACGTACCTCGGCTCCACCATCACAGACAACCTCTCCTTGGACACAGAGATTGATAAGAGGATCAGGAAGGCAGCTACAATTCTCACTCGCCCCCAACTCGAGTGTGGTCCAACCCAAAGCTGACAGTGAAGACAAAGATAGCAGTCTACAATGCCTGTGTCAACAGCACGCTGCTGTTTGGCAGTGAGACATGGACTACATATGCCGGGCAGGAGAGAAGACTCAACACCTTCCACCAGAGAAGCATCCACTGTATCCTGGGCATATCCTGATAAGACAGAGTGTCCAACGCCGAGATTCTGTCTCGCGCTGGCCTTCCCAGTATGTACAGTCTACTCAGGCAGCGCAGACTACAGTGGCTGGACCATGTCCACTGCATGGAGGATGGCCGTATTCCAAAAGACATCCTCTATGGAGAGCTGACATCTGGGAGGAGAACCATTGGCCGCCCCCAGCTACGTTACAAGGATGTCTGCAAGAGAGATATGAAGGCGCTCGACATCGATGTGGAGTCCCGGGAGAGCCTTGCAGCTGACCGCACGAGGTGGAGAGGTATCCTGAACCAACATCTCAAAACGGCGGAAGAGAAACTGGTGAACTTAGCGGCAGACAAGCGGGCACGCAGAAAGGAGCGCAGCAACTTCAAAACTGCCACAGAGACTGTCACTCCTGCATTTGTCTCTTCAGCCACAAGCGACGCTGCTCCAGCCGAGGTTTGGAGCAAGCAGCCAACAGCTAGGATGCATCACCCATGGGCAGTCATGACGGAGGGGGCGTGCGACGAGGGAGGAGATGAAGAGGTGTCTTAGACATAGGTAGGGAGGGATTTGACCTGGGGGGATAGGATGAAGTCGAGATATGTGGAAATAAGTTTGGTGGGACAAGAACAAGCAGAAACAATGGGTCTGCCAGGACGGTCAGGTTTGTGGATTTTAGGAAGAAGGTAAAATCTGGCCGTGCGGGGCTGGGGAACGTTGAGATTGGAGGCTTGGGGGAGCAGGGTCGGAAGTGATGAAATCAGTGATAGTGTTAGAGATAGTGGCGTGGTGCTCGTCTGCGGGATCATGGTCCAAGGTCCAAGGATAAGTAGGAGGAGGTGTCTGAGAGTTGGCGCCTGGCCTCAGACAGGTAGAGGTCAGCGCGCCAGACTACCACGGCACCTCCCTTGTCAGGCAGGTTTGATCACCCAGTCGGGGTTGTTGCAGAGTGAGCAGGGCTGTATGTTCAGGGGGTGGGGGGGGGGGGGGGGGGGGTGGTTAGAGTGAGAAAGGGGAGTGGAAAAGTTGAAGCGGTTGATGTCCTGTAGGCAGTTTAAAATAAAAAGGTCTAAAGCCGGTAGGTGGCCATGAGGGGGAGTCCAAGAGAAGGGGGTCTGTTGGAGATGGGAGAAGCGGTCATCACTGGGCGGTGAGGACTCCTTCCCATGGAAAAACGTTTGAATGCAGAGGTGACGGAAGAAGAGCTCCACATCGTGGCGGACACGGAACTCATTGAGGTGGGGACGGAGGGGAACAAAGGTGAGGCCTCTGCTGAGGACAGACCGTTCGGCATCAGAGAGGGGGAGGTCAGGGGGGATGGTGAACACACGGCAAGGATGGAGGTTGGGGCCGGAGAAAGGCAGGTGAGTGGACGGAGGGGGGGTGGGGCGATGTCTGGTAGGGGGGTGGTCCGGGAGGAGGGGGGGTATGAGGACTGTAGTGTGGGTGAGGAGGAGCTGGGGTCACATGGTACAAGGGGGAAGGGGAAGACCCAGTGGAACCCCCACTGAGGTTCCCTGTGTGTGTGTGTGTGGGCGGTGGAGGGGGGGAGCACTAGGACGAAGCACAGTCAGACCCCGTGGTGTGAGAGTCTGCAGCGTGGAGACTTCAAGCCTGGTGCTGACCCTGTGCCTCGGGTAAGATGGTGGCTGCGGCCCGCTGGTGGGCGGTGGAGTGGCGAGGGTCGGTGGAGTTAGTGGTGGAGTCTGGGTCAGCGGGCAAAGCGTCAGAAGTCCCGGTCAGCGGATGGCCGGTGAGGGGGCAAGGGTCGGCGGTCCCGGTGAGACGGCGATAGTTTGAGGTAACGGTGAGGCAGCAAGAGTCAACACCATCGGTGAGGCAGCATCAGTCAGAGTTACCGGTGAGGCAGCAAGGATCGGCCATCATCGGTGGGCAGGCGAAGGTCGGCGCCAGCAGCCACGTGGAGGTTGATGACGGCGGTGTCCTCAGTGGTCCGGGCCTGAGATCGGTCCGGGAGACGGTGAGTGCTGGTGCTGCGGGTCTGGGCTCGTGGTGTTCGGGCAGGCGGCATGGGCCAGCATTGGGGCCCGGAGCCTGCTGGCAGTCGAATCGCGGAGTGTCGGTGGCAGGAGCGGTCTGGAGGCGGGCAGGTTTACGATCCTTGGTGGAGTCCAAGAGGGCAAGGAATCGTTTGTTGAAAGCGTGGATCTGCCGTTGGATGAAGGAGAGTTGGGATCTGTTGCAGATCTGGGTGAGTGAGGCCCGAAGTTTCGGGAGAGTCAAAGCGAGGTCGTGCTGGTGCCGGTGTATCGCAGCCAGAGGAGATTGTAGGGCACGGAAGGAGAACTGCTGTGTAAGGTGGCAGATAGCCAGTCGGAATCTATAGTCTAAAGACATTTGGACAGGTACATGGATTAAAGGTTTAGAGGGCTATGGGCCTAAGGCGGGGAGCTGAGACTAGCATAGATGGGGCAGCCTGGTCGGCATGGGCAAGTTGGGCCGATCGGCCTATTTTCATGCCCTATGGGTCTATGCGTCTAAATGATGCCATGATTGACCATGGTAAAAGGCCTTCCCATTTTGCAATGAGGGTCGACTCCTTACTGAAGGCCTGGAATTCAGGTGAGCAGCTGAAACATCACCCATTCTCTCCAGAGATGCTGCCTGTCCCGCCAAGTTACTCCAGCATTTCTAAATAGTGGTGTTATCTCTGCAACCTGAGGAGCCAATCTAGAACCTATGAAAAACACAAAATGCTGAAGTAACTCAGCGGGACAGGCAGCAAAAGGAATAGGTGACGTTTCTTCTGACTGAGAGTATAGTCTATTCGCTGTCTGGATAGCACATTTTAAGGTTTTCACTGTACCTCGGTACAAGTGGCAGTAATGAACTAAACTAATAATAATAAACTAAACTACTGCTCCAGAAAAGTGGAGAATGGATAACAGATTGCTGTACAACAACAAGGACGACATCAGGAAGTTTGCAAAGTCTTTCAGCTTAAAACACCACAGAATCACACATCACTGTCCACTCAGCACAGAGGAATCGGGAACATTGTGTTACTGCCAAAGGCAAGTGATGGAAGCAGGAACTTTTAGCCATGCCAGATTGGTGGGGAATGCTGCCAGCTAACCTGGATTCATCTGTACTCAGTCAATGCTTATGTGGAGTCCAGAGATATCCCATAAGATAGCCCGACTAAATGAGATCTCAGAACTGTTAAGCACCCGAACTGATCTTTCGACCGATAATGTCAACCATGCTGCCAATTTAAAATGCGCACCTGCCTACACATTTTCCTTATCCCTCCACTCCCTGCCTGTTCATAGAACATAGAACAGTACAGCACAAGAACAGGCCCTTTTGGCCCACAATATCTGTGTCAACCACATTGCCAATTTAAACTTCACACCTGCCTACACGGGGTGGCAGTGTGATGCAGTGGTAGAGCTGCTGCCTTGAAGCACCAGAGACCCAGGTTCGATCCTGACTACTGGTATTGTCATACCGAGTTTGTACGTTCTCCCTGTGACAGCGTGGGTTTTCTCCGGGTGCTCCGGTTTCCCCCCACATTCCAAAGACGTACAGGTTTGTAGGTTAATTTACTTTGTTAAAATTGCAAATTGTTCCTGGTGTGTAGGACGTTGCTAGTGTACGGGGTGATCACCGGTCGGCAGGGACTTGTGGGCTGAAGGACCTGTTTCCGTGCTGTATTTCTAGACTAAACTAACCTAACCTAAGATAGACACAAAATGCTGGAGTAACTCAACGGGTCTGGAGAAAAGGAATTGGTGACATTTCGGGTTGAGACCCTTCCCAAAATGTTACCTATTCCTTCTCTCCAGAGATGCTGCCTGACCCGCTGAGTTACACCAGCTTATTGTGTCTATCTTTGGCGTAAACCAGCATCTGCAGTTCCTCCCTACAAACTAACCTAACCTAATCTTGGCAAAACTATCTGAGACCAGTGAATTTTAATTGAACAGTGCATGCTGTACCAACCCTGCTGTGCCGTCGTTCTTTACTCCATATTCTTGTGGGAGTGTGGAGTTTATTCCCATATGTTGATATAAAAGTGGCTGCCCACAAAGCTTTAGTTGCGAAATGACAGCTTGCTAATCATCCCATAAAATGTACAAAAAGGTGTCTTGCTTACTTCCTGTCCTCTCCACACCCGGCAAGAACAAAGCAGCCAGCAAAAGAGCGACATAAAACCGTGATACAGCTTGAATAGAAGTTACATTAGGGAGCTTAGTTTGATAACAGAAAAATGCATGTCTCGGGGAAAATACACTTCTCTGCTCCAGCAGTAAAGAAAGCACTTAAAACACGCAACTTTGCAAAAGCACAAGGAGCAAAGGAGCTTCAGCCGGTAGAGCAACTGGCTCACAATGCCAAACACTCCAGCATTTTATGTCTTTTTTAATTGTAAGCAGCATCTGTAGTTCCTTGTTTCTACATTTTGATTTTTCCACTCTCCTCAAGGTATGCCTTTCTAAAATCTCCTCAAGGTATGCCTATTTTTGGTTCTGTCTGTACGGAGTTTGTGCATTCTCCCTGTGACCGCATGGGGTTTCTCCGGGTGCTCCGTATTCCTCCCACACTCCAAAGATTTCTAAGTTAATTGGCTTCAGTAAAGTCCTAGTGTGTAGGATAGTGATGGTTGCTGGTTGGTGCAGACTTGGTGGGCAGAAGGACCTGTTTCTGCGCTGCATCTCTAAACTTAACTAAGTTCTTCTCTAATCTGGAGGGGTCCCAACCCGATACGTCGCCTATCCATGTTCTCCAGAGATGCTGCCTGACCATTGTGGTACTTCAGCACTTTTTTTTTTTAAGTTGGGACCTGCTTTGCATGGTGGCAGGTTATGCCATAAGACTGCGGTTGGGGTGAAGACACTTTTTAGTTTCGGGAAATGGGGTTGAAATTACTTTACCACCATTAAGACTAGGTTCAGTGCTTGTGCAGACACCAGGTAAGGATATAATCTAATTTACCAGGGTAGAGGATTCTAAAACTAGAGGCTTTAGAGTATAGAAATACAGTGTGGAAACAGGCCCTTAGGCCCACCTAGTCCGTGCCGACCAGCAAACACCCTGTACACTTAAGGGCTTGTCCCACTTGGCCATCATTTGCGCGCTATTTCCGCGCGGGTCCCTGGATTGTGGGTAAGGAAGAGGTTAAAAAGACAAATGTTGTATCTCCTACAGCTGGATGAACGAATGACATGAGAAGGGGTGCAGTTGGTAGAAATGGAAGAGCAAACCAGATAAGTGATACAAAATGCAGGAGTAACTCAGCAGGACCAGCAGCATCTCTGGAGAGAAGCAATGGGTGACGTTTCGGGTCGAGACCCTTCTTCAGACTGAAGAAGAGTCTCGACCCAAAACATCAACCATTCCTTCTCTCCAGAGATGGTGCCTGTCCCGCCGCGTTACTCCTACATTTTGTGTCTATCTTCAATTTAAACCGAACATCTGCAGTTCCTTCCTGCAGATTAATTTGGTCTGCAGCTTGCTACTTTTCATTCACCTCTTTTTTTGAATAGGGGCATTACACCTGCAGTTTTCCAATTGCTAAACTGGGTATTCAAATGACGTCATGCGCTCCAGACGGCTGTGCTGACGCATGAAGACGTGTGATGACGCGCGCGACAGTCACTACCGGCCTGTTGCGTAAATGATGGCCAACTGGGACAGGCCCTTAACACAATCCTCCACATGAGGGACAATTTTTTTTTAACAGAAGCCAATTAACCTACAAGCCCGCACGTCTTTGGAGTGTGGGAGGAAAGCAGAGCACCTGGAAAAAGAGCCACAAGGTCACAGGGAGAACGTACAAACTCCGTACAGACAGCACCTGTAGTCAGGATCCAACCCAGGTCTGACATTGTGCTGTAGCAACTATACCGCTGTGTCACTGTGCTGTCCCTGGGCATGGGCTTAAGTTGAAAGAGAGGAGAGATGCAAGAGGAACCTCAGGGGGCACCTTTGCACTCACATGGTAGACCCTGTCTGGTAGACACAAGGAGCTGCTGATGCCGGAGCCTTGCGTAAAACACAAAGTGCTGGAGTAACTCTGTGGGTCAGGCAGAACATGGAAAGGTGACGTTTCAAGCCGGGATCCTTCTTCAGACTGGAATTCCATATCTGGAATGAGCCGCCAGAGGAAGCTATAGCAGATACAATTTTGACATTTAAGACATATGTTCAAATATATGGATTGGAAGGTTTTAGAGGGATATATTGGACAAACGGTGAAAATGGGATTAGTGCAGTATGCCAACCTAGACAATGTGGGTTGAAGGGCCTCTTTCCGTGCTATACAGATCTATGACTCCATGATTCCACAATTTCCAATAAAAAATCATAATCGTCGCTAGGGCCAATTTAAAGTTGCATCCAATGCCATGTATCATTAAATTGACACACATTTGAAAGAGCTGCGCACGGCGTCTGAAAGGTGAGAATAAACTGAGTATAAAGCATTCCCTCAAGAGTGTTTTATTGTCATATGTCCCAAAACAGAACTATGACATTCTTACTTGCAGCAGCACATCAGATATGTGAACATAGTACTCTGTAAAACCCATAATAAACAACAAAATAAAGTTCAGTATATAAAAAAACTAACAATTAATAATAGTGCAATGACAATAATGCCCCCAAGTCTATGTAGTAGGGAGTTTGTAGTATTTAATTGCCTGACTGCTGTTGGGAAGAAGCTGCTCCTGAACCTGGATATTACAGTTTTCATGCTCTTTACCACCTTCTCGATGGCAGGAGTGAATTGAGTGTGTGGTGTGGGTTCTTGATAATGCTGGCTGCCTCTCTAAGGCAATGACTCCTGTAGATCCCTTCGATGGTGCGGAGGTCAGTACCTGTGATGGACCGGGCAGTGTGTCGTAGGGAGGTCAGTACTCGTGAAGGACTGGGCAGTGTTCATCACTTTTTGTAATCTTCTTCGTTCCTGGGCGATCGAGTTGCCGAACCAGGCCGTGATGCAACCCGTCAATATGTAGAATCACACTTCAAATACTCATCTTTGAAACTACAAAGTACAGAGTGTCATCCTTCACTATTGATGCTTCACAGAAGGTGGAGAGTAAAATCAATGCCAAATAAAATACATTTACTGCTGTACATTAACAGAATGAATATTCGACATGCAACTGTGTATGAATGCTTTACAAACTGGGATATTGTTGCCACGGTAGACACAAAATGCTGGAGTAACTCAGTGGGACAGGCAGCATCTCTGGAGAGAAGGAATGTGTGATATTTTGGGTCGAGACCCTTCTTCAGACTGGAAACGTCACCCATTCCTTCTCTCCAGAGATGCTGCCCGTCCCGCTGATTCACTCCAGCATTTTGTGTCTACCGTCGATTTAAACCAGCATCTGTAGGCCTTTCCTACACATATTGTTGCCATCTTGTGCTCAAAGTTGGAACAGCAGGGTATTCCTAATTAAAGATAGACACAAAGCATCTCCAGAGAAAAGGATGGGTGATCAGGTCGGGACCCTGCTTCAGACTGCGATGAGGTTGGAATTTGTGGAGGGCAGATTGCCTGAGGTGATGAGTACAGAGATAGTCCTGGAGACAATGTGCTGGTGCTTATCTGCGGGGTCCTGGTCAAGGGGTAGGTAAGAGAAGGCATTCAAGAACTGTGCGTCTGGCCGCAGCACAGTAGAATGTGGATTCCAAAATGCGGATTGTTGTGCAGTAAATCTTTGCTTTTACAGACATCTTTATAACGGAATTTGGTTATAGTGGACGGACCTACTGACTTTCACTGCTAGGCCAGGCTACCGACACTACGCCCGACCCACACCGCCTCCCCGGCCACTTCCAGGCCAGAGATACTGCTGCTGGCCCCTACCTGCACACCGGCCGCCCATGGGCGGCGACCAATGACTTTGCTAATGCTCGCCTCAACTCACCTGGATTCCAGGCCCAGAAGAAGGGCCCCAGTCCGAAACTTCACCTATCCATGTTCTCCTGGGATGCTCCCTGATCTGCTGAGTTAGGGTACAGAGTCAGAGGCAATCATACAGCTGGGAAACAGGCCCATTGGCTCACTAAAATGCCCCATCTAAACTTAGTTTTAGTTTTAGAGATACAGTGTGGAAACAGGCCCTTCAGCCCTCCAAGTCACGTTGACAATCAATAATCACCCATACACTAGCTCCATCCTACACACTAGGGACAATTTACAGAAGCTAATTAACCTACAAGCCTGCACGTTTTTGGTATGTGGGAAAAAATATACGCAGGAGCACCCGGAGGAAACCCTCCGCACAGATAGCACCCGTAGTCGGGATCGAACCCAGGACTGCGAAGCTGTAAAGCAGCAACTACCGTTGCACCACAGTGCCGTCCCATTAGTTTGTTTCATTTGGCCCATAACCCTCCAAACCATTCCTATCCATGTGCCTCTCAGGTTCCTGTTAAATCTTTCCCCTCTCATGTTAAATCTCTTGTTATTTGACTTAATTTTGTATCTCTCTATAAATATATTTAAATAAGTAAATCAGACGCTAATTTACTTGCCGAGAGAAAGCAACTTTCAATGGTAAAATAAATGTTATATGAATCTGTAGAATTGGATGGTTCAGTTCCTTCCCATCTGCATTTAATAACCCTTTTCTTTACTGCCTGGTGATTTACTTTGTCTTCACTGACTGGACAAGAGTCAGTCTTGTGAAATCTCTGTTGTTAATGAATCTCACTTTCCCAACAAACCCTGTATGTGAGGGCTTACTTTTGCAGAAACAATGTATATCTGCCAAAGCCACACTTAATTGGTTTGAATTTCCTGAGGTTGGTTCACATCAATGACAGTCCATGTTTTTAACTTGCAGCCTTTAGACTTAAACGTGCCATTTCTGTACCGAGCAAAATATCACATTTGTGAGGCTGTCACCTTTAAAGAAATGGCTCAATTTACGTATAAATCATTCATGATGTTAGTTGATACAAGAAGCTGAATTTCTATGCTGTCAGTAACTCTGTGAACTGTCTCCGTACTGTATAACTCTATCACTCTATTGAGCCAAATGTGAACAAATGGGAATATCTTCGATTGGGGCATCTTGGCCAGCATGGACAAGTTGGGCCAAAGGGTCTGTTTCTGTGCTATATGACTTTAGACTTTGGAGGTAGAACATGGAAACAGGCCCTTCAGCCCGCCAAATCCTCGCTGACCAGCGATCACCCCGTATCTAACACTATCCTATACATTGGGGACTATTTTTACAATTTTACCAAAACCTACAAACCTGTATGTCTTTTTGTGTGGGAGGGAACCAGAGCACCCGGAAAAAGCCTATGTGGCCACAGGGAGAATGTACAAACTCCATACAGATAGCACCCGTAGTCAGGATCGGACCTGGGTTTCTGGCGCAATAAGGCAGCAACTCCACCGTTGCTCCACAGTGCTGCTCCTCAATGACACTTTTGGGCAAAATGTGGGCAAATGGGACTGGCATCTTGGTCAACATGGATTAGGTCCGAAGGGCCTGTTTCTTGTTTCTTTGACTAACTAGAATGGGACTGAAATATGGGACCCATTTAGACTATCATACCCTACATCTGGTTTGATCCCCAATGGATCTGGCATTGCTTTGAATTTAGATTTCAGTTCCGTTTTCCTCCTGTCCTCTTCATAAATTTCTGAGTCATTGGAGCAGAATGAGGTTATTCGCCCCATCAAATCTACTCTGCCATTCAATCATGTCATCTATCTTTCCCTCTTGAACCCATTCTCCAGCCTTCTCCCTGTAACCCCTGACACTGTTACTAATCAAGAAAAAATCATTTCCCATAGAGCCTGGGTGAAAACCAGGAATCTTAACCGCTAGATCATATGGGAGATGTTAATCTCCCTCTGGCTTTACGCTCTGGTGTCCCCAACAACTCTCATGAATGTCTCCAGAAGCGCCGTAGAAAACATTTTATCGGAATTCATCACAGTATGGTTTGGGAACAGCTCCATCCAAGACGTAAGAAATTGCAGAGAATTGTGAACGCAGCCCAGACCATCAGAGAAGCCAACCTCCCTTCCATTGACTCCATTTACACTTCAAGCTGCCTCAGCAAGACCACCAGCTTAATCAAGAATGAGTCTCACCCCGGCCTCCCCTCTCCCATTGGGCAAAAGATATAGTAGTGTGAAAACGCATACCTCTATATTCAAGGACAGTTTCTTCCCAGCTGTTATCAGGCAACTGAACCAACCTACCAACAACTAAGCAGTCCAGAGCTACTATCTACCTCATTGGAGAAGCATGGACTATCTTTGATTGGACAATGTTCTATAGAGTCTGATATTTCCGTAGCTCATGTTATTTCCTTGATCATGGATCTGTACAATGTGGATGGCTCGATTGTAATTGTGCATTGTCTTTCCAATGCCTGGTTAGTACGCAACAAAAGCTTTTCACTGTACCTTGTTACATGTGACAATAAACTAAACTAAACTAAACAAACTCAACTCACATTTCAACCCACACAGGAAATCGGTGAGACCAAACGTAGGCTTGGCGATCGCTTCACCCAACACCTCCGCTCGGTTCGCAATAACCAACCTAATCTCCCGGTGGCTCAGCGCTTCAACTCCCCCTCCCATTCCGATTCCGACCTTTCTGTCCTGGGCCTCTTCCATGGTCAGAGTGAGGCCCACCGTAAATTGGGGGAGCAGCACCTCATATTTTGCTTGGGTAGTTTACACCCCAGCGGTATGAACATTGACTTCACCAATATCAGGTAGTCCCTACTTTCTCCTTCATTCCCCTTCCCAGCTCTCCCACAGCCCACTGTCTCCGCCTCTTCCTTTCTTCTTTCCTCACCCCCCCCACCCCCACGTCAGTCTGAAGAAGGATCTCGACCCGAAAGGTCGCCTATTTCCTTCGATCACCCGCTGAGTTTCTCCAGCATATTTGTCTGCCTTTGATTTTCCAGCATCTGCAGTTCCTTCTTAAACAACTCACATTTCACATCTCTCCTGACCTTTGAAATGTAGTGGTTTACTGTAGTTGTTACTCATGTTGGATGGAGCAGTCAGCATATCTGACAAACAGAAGCTGGGCGTTCCTGTGAAACTTGCCTCTGAGCGCAAAAACAGATTTCAGACAATGTCCTAATACATCTTACTGTTGCTCACTATTTCCATTACACTACACATGGCAAAAATAGGAACTGAGTTTTAACCCTCTCACTCCCACAGACCAGATGTTGGTCCACCAGTGATGCTATCTGCACTTCACGCTACCTTGGGAAAAGAGCTAACGTAATCAAAGACTTGTCCTACCATTATCACTCCTTCTCTTTGCTTCCATCTGGCAGAAGGTACAGAAGTTGAAAGTGCGCACCACCAAACTCAGGAACAGTTCCTTCCCCACAAGTTAGTTTAGTTTAGTTTTGAGATACAGCATACATACCCTTTGCCCTACCAAGTCCACGCTAACCAAGAAGCCAATTAACCTAGAAACCTGCATAAAACCTATAAACTTTGGGATGTGGGAGGAAACCGGAGCACCTGGAGAAAACCCACGTTTTTTACATACACCACACAGACAGCAGTCAAGGTCAGGGTCAAACCTGGTTCTCTGTTGCTGTGAGTCAGCAGCTCTACCAATTCAGAGAATTGCTGGTGTACATTAGACTAGAGGTAAGGTGGATCTGCTTTCAATTTCCATATGCTTGGCGTGAGGTGGAGATTATTACATGAATGGATCGGAGAAACCCTGATTTTGTAATCATAGTTTCTCCAATCCATCCATGTAATTATCTCTCCCCCAAGCCAAGCCCAGCCCATGGAAATTCAAAGCAGATCCACCTTATCTCGTCTAATGTACACCAGCAACCCTCTGAAAGACCCAGAGAGTTGAGATGCCAAACATGACAACAATAAGAAACATTTAGACGGGTACATGGATAGGACAGGTTTGGAGGGAAATGGGCCAAATGTGGACAGGTGGGACTCGTGCAGATGTGGCATGTTGGTCGGCGTGGACAAGTTGGGTGAATGGCCTGTTTCCAACTGAATGACTCTATGACACTATGAGTCTTCTAACCAGCAAGAGAAAATGTGCACTTGGACGCCAAGGCTTACTGAATCTCCCGGTTGCTAACCATTTCAACTCCCCTTCCCATTTCCATACTTACCTTTCTGTCCTGGGCCTCCACCATTGTCAGAGTGAGGCCAAGCACAAACTGGATGAACAGCACCTCATATTCTGCCATGTTTAAGAAGGAACTGCAGATGCTGGAAAATCAAAGCTAGACAAAAATGCTGGAGAAACTCAGCAGGTGAGGCAGCATCTATGGAACAAAGGAAATAGGCAACGTTTCGGGTCGAGATCCTTCTTCAGACCATACACTCCATACACTCTATAAATTGCTCAGGAATGTATCATCCTCCTTGTGGGAGAAGAAGGGTCTCGACCCGAAACATTGCCTATTTCCTTCGCTCCATAGATGCTGCCTCACCCGCTGAGTTTCTCCAGCATTTTAGTCCACTGTCATATTCTGCCATGGTATCAACATTGAATTCTCCAATTTTAGGTAATACTGCCCTTCCTTTCTCCCCTATGTCCCACCCTGGAGTGGACCCATTTCTCTCACTATCCCACCCCGTTTTCCCCCTTTACCCCTCCCCCACCCAAACCCCTTCAGTCTGGTTTCACATTTTGCTATTCCTCTCTCCTTATCTGACACACTTTTGTCTCCATTTCATCTTGAGCCTTTGTCTACCGATCTGCTAATAGAACTTCACCCTCACTCACCTGTATCCACCAATCATTCACCAGGCTTTGTCCTGCTCCCCCCTCTCTCTTTGGACCTGAGAGATCCAGTGCATAAAAAGAGGCCCTTCGGTCGCACCGATCAACGATCGTGCCTTACACTAGGGACAATTTACAATTTTTTTTACCAAAGCCAAATAGCCCAAAGTCTAAAATGTCTTTGGAGTATAGGAGGAAACCAGAGGACCCGGTGAAAACCCACGTGGTCATGGGGAGAACGTGCAAACTCTGTACAGACATCATCTGTAGTCAGGATCTCTCCTCCATCCCTGCCCCCACCATAATCAGCCCGAAGAAGGGTCGCAAACTGAAACGTCACCCATTCTCGTTCTCCAAAGATGCTGCCTGACCCTTTGAGATCCTAAAGCACTTAATGTTTTTTTAAATCTCAATTGCTTTTTGTGTTAGATCCTATGACCAAAACATCCGATGAGCAAGAGCTTGATATTACTGTGAAATTTCAGCTAAGAGTCAAACACATTGACTGGAAGTAGTGTTTTGTTCTTTCTCCGAAAGCCTCCCTATCCTTCCCCTGGTGCTCAGCCCAGAATTGAATGCAATGCTCCCTCTGTAGTCAAATTAGTCGATTTAGCACAGCTTATTTTTTTCTGCCTAACAGAATTCCGTACACTGTATAAACTGCTCAGGAATGTATCATCCTCCTTGTGGGTGTTTGAAATCATGAGAGAATATGACTCTGGTAGATGCACAGAGTCTCTTGCCCAGAGTAGTGGAATTGAGAACCAGAGGACATAGGTTTAAGGTGAGGGGGGATAGAGGACATAAGTTTAATGTGAGGGGTAACTTTTACACACAAAAGGTGATGGGTGTATGGAATAAGCTGCCAGAAGAGGTAGTTGAGGCATGGACTATTGGAATATTTAAGAAACAATTAGACAGGTACATGGCTAGGACAGGTTTGGAGGGATATAGGCATCTCCAGCTTGTATTATTTCATTTGTGCTGTTCCAACCACTCCTTCCAAATAAACAATACTATGGCCCATGTTTGGAGAGGTTGAGGGAGGGGGGGGGAAGAGATGCTTCGGGCTTAGATTTGAGTCAGTGACCTGTTCTGCATTAGGACGAACAGACACTTGTTATCTGAAGAAAGGTCCCGACCCAAAACGTCGCCTGTCCATTCCCTCCTCAGATGCGGCCTGATCTGCTGAGTTCTTCCAGCATTTCCAGCACTTTGTCCTTGAACTTTATTGCAGTGTTGTGCAAAATCCTTTCCCCGGGACTCCCTCTAGTGGCATGACAGCTCGTTTGGATTGACAAACTTGTTACTGTAGCCCACAATTACAGTTGCATTATGCCTCTGATAAAGACATTGTAAATAGATTGACTATTTTAGCATGAAAGAAAGCTCCATTTGTTGCAGTTATTGGTTTTATTGCATGCTTTAATTATATTTTACCACAAAAATAAACTTCATTCATAATAAAAAAAATATATAAAAGTACGTACAAAGGAAAAATAGCATGGCTCTTTACATTTGCTGTGTCGTTCAGTTTATGCTTTTTTTTTGGCGAGATGAGTCAGTTGAGAAGTAAAATTCACCGGAGGTGTCCCATGCCGCGAGGTTGGAACCGGAGCCAGGCCGCTCACTTTCTCCCGAAGACTAGACAGGACGCCCGAGGCGGGCTCCAGCTGCCCTCGAGCTGCAGGAAGGAAATCCCCGGGTACCCGCAGCCGGGGGCCATACACCAGTTCAGCGGACGTTGTGTCCAGGTCCGCCTTTGGGGCCGTACGGATGCCCAACAACACCCAAGGCAACTGGTCGGCCCAGTCCGGGCCAGTGAGCCACGCCTTTAGTGCCAATTTCAGATGGCAGTGGAAAGGCTCCACTAACCCGTTGACCTGAGGGTGATATGCGGTGGTGTGCTGCAACTGCGCCCTGTACAGCTGCGCCAGAGACGCTCATAAAGCTTAAGTGAACTGGGCCCCCCGGTCGGTGGAAATGTCCGCAGACACCCCGAAATGAGCAATCCAATGGGCCACGAGAGCCCGACAACAAGACACGGCGGAGGTGTTGAATAGCCTTGGGCACCTCGTAAAACGATCCACGACTGTGAGTAGATGAGTGGCACCGCGAGGTGGCGGCAGTGGACCCACCAAATCTACATGGATGTGCCGGAAACGGCCAGAGAGAACCACAAAATCCTGGACCAGTGCCCGCACATGTCGCTGGACCTTCGACATCTGGAAGGGAATGCAGGCTCCTGGCCCAGGCCACGACCTGCTTACGAAGGCCCTGCCGGACGAACTTGTCCGCCACCAGCGCAGAAGTTGCCTGGATGGAAGGGTGGGCCAGACCATGGATGGAGTCGAAAACCCGACACCGCCAACCCATGGGAACAATAGGCCGTGGTCTCCCGGTGGACATCGCTGTGCCGAAAGGGACATCGGCCAACCTCAACCCGGAGGCAGCCATCCTGTAACCGTCCATCTCACCAGACTCACATTGCGCTTTGGCGAGCCCTGCGTAATCCACG
The DNA here is from genome assembly GCA_035221665.1 of Okamejei kenojei. Classification (NCBI taxonomy): domain Eukaryota; kingdom Metazoa; phylum Chordata; class Chondrichthyes; order Rajiformes; family Rajidae; genus Okamejei; species Okamejei kenojei. The sequence goes on along the minus strand of CM069136.1, from coordinate 72,822,277 downwards.
CCGGGGTTGACGGCTGCCACAGCCGGGAGAGCAGGGCGAGACAAAGCAACCGCAACCAGATTGAGCTTGCCGGCCACAGGCTGAACGTCCGTGGTGAATTCGGACACGAACGGCAGGTGCCGCTGTTGGCCGGCGGACCAGTGGTCGGACACCTTGGCCAAGGCGAACGTCAGGGGCTTGTGGTCCATAAAGGCCTTGAAGAGCCTGCCCTCCAGGAAATGATGAAAACGCCGTAAGGTCAGGTAAAGGGCAAGGAGCGCCCGGTCGAAGGTGCTGTAGCTGCGGGAGTCGCAGATGACGGCTGAAAAAGGCCAGCGGCTGCCAGAGGCCATCGATAAGCTGCTCGAGCACCCCTCCAACAGCCATATCAGAGGCATCCACCATGAGGGCAGTCAAGGGGGAGCCCACGGGTGCACCAGCATGGTGGCTTTGGCCAACGCCTCCTTCGCACCATCGAACGCAGCCACAGCCTCGTCAGTCCACACGAGGTCCCGTGGTTTAACAGCGAGGCACTGAAGCAGAGGGTGCATGATCCTGGCAGCTGCGGCACGAAGCAATGGTAAAAGTTCACCATGCCGACAATTCCTGCAGCCGCTTGATGGTGAGTGGATAAGAAAACTGCCGAATGGCCTCCACCTTAGTGGGCAGCGGGCTCGCGCCCTGCAAGGTGACATGATGCCCCAGGAAGGAAATGGAGCGCAGGCCGAACTGGCACTTGGCGGGGTTGATTACCAGCCTGTGGTCTTGGAGCCGCTGGAACAGGGCCCGTCGGTGCGTGTAGTGTTCCTGTTGGGAGCCGCTGGCGACCAGAATGTCGTCCAGGTAGATGAAGATGAACTCTAACCCCCGACCCACCATGTCCATGAGCCGGTGGAAAGCCTGTGCGGCGTTCTTTAATCCAAATGGCATGCGCAGCCACTCGAAAAGGCCAAACGGGGTGATGGTAGCAGTCTTGGGCACGTTTTTGGGGTGGACGGGAATCTGGTGGTAGCCGCATACTAGGTCCACCTTGGAAAAAAAGGTGGCGCCCTCCAGATTGGCCGTGAAATCTTGTATATGCGGCACCGGGTAGCAGTCCGCGGTCGTGATGGCATTTAAGCGCCGATAATCCCCACACGGTCTCCGGATGCTTTAGGGACCATGTGCAATGGGGATGCCCATGGGCTATCAGAGCGTTGCATGCTTCCCATGTCCTCCATCTGGCAACACTCCTGCTTAGCAATCCGCAGTTTATCAGGCAGGAGCCTGCGTGCCTGTGCATGCAGTGGGGGGGGCCCGCAGTGGGAATGTGGTGCACCACCTCGAGCATAAGGGCAGTTGCTCGAAAGCAGGGGGTCAGAAGCTCCGGGAACTCGGTGAGAAGGGAGGTATAAGGGCCATCTCCATCAGCCACCGCACCCAGCTGGGAGGGTCCGCGGGCCGCGGGGTCGCGGGGCTGGGGCAATTCGGTGGAACGAGGCGCCTTCCCCGCACATCCACCAGTAGCGAAAAGGCCAAGAGGAAATCGGTGCCCAGCCATGGATGGGACACGTCTGCGACGGTAAAAGTCCAGGAATACGGGCGGGAGTCGAAGATGAGGGAAAGAGTCCGCGTGCCGTACGTGCGGATGGGGCTACATTTGACGGTGGTCAGGACGGGGCCTCGCTTACCGGCACGGGTGTCCAGTCCAGTCGGGAGAATGATGCTCACGACAGCCCCAGAGTCCACGAGGAAGCAAAGTCCGGAAAAGCGATCCCGAATGTAGAGGCGGAGATTCTGGCAGAACGCGATAGCCTCTACTGACAATTGGCCGAGGCATTTCTGGCAAATCATCGGGCCTCAGCATTCCAGCGTTGGTGGTAGTAGCACCACTGGCGCTCACCGCGGTCTCTGGCGGGCAGCTGCGGCAGGGCGATGGCAGCGGAGGGTTGGACATTTCTGCGCGGCTGCTGGTGCGTGGGCGCGGACACCCGATTGATGGATGGACCCGCCGTCCTGCTGCTTGGTGAGCCACAGTTCATTGGCCCATTCGGCGAGCTGCAGGGGATCGGCGAAGTCCGACCCAGCGAGGAGCAGGCGGATCTGATCCAGGAAGGCCTGCTCGAACATCAGTCAGGGTCGGTGGCCGTCCATCAGGGCGAGCATCTTGCCCATGAGTGCGGACGGCTTTCGATCGCCGAGGCCGTCCATATGGAGCAGGCGGGTGGCGCGATTGCAGCAGCTGAGCCCGAAAGTGCGGAGCAGCAGAGCCTTGAGGCTCTCGTACTTGCCGATTGCTGGAGGATCCTGCAGGTTGGGCAGCAAACAGGTGGCTGTCTCTTGGCTAAGCGCCCCGACCACCGTAGAAATATCGAGTGGCGTCCGCGACGATATTTATAAGTTCGAATTGGGCCTCAATGTGGGTGAACCACACTTGAGGCTGCTCCGCCCAGAAACGGGCAGTTTCAGGCCCACGGCATTTTGCTGGGTAGGTTGTGCGTCGGGGTTAACGGCGACATTCATGATCGAGGTCCGAATAAACGATTGGACTGACGGGGTCACTACTTTGGCGAGATGAGCCAGTTAAGTTAAGTAAAATTCTTTATTTTAAACGATAAAAAAGCGTTTAACTCAACCGCGTTTTAGATCCGCCAAATACACAAAGCTCCTTCTGAACGGGTGGAGCTTGAATGAGGACTATACAAAAACCCATGAAAACTACCCCCGCGCTCACATGACCGCGCCAGCCGATATCGAAGGTTCATGATGCCCCAAGCCACCACTAGGTGCCGCTACACATTTATATTTAGAGAATGAAGTGGGTGCACGTGCGCATGTGCGGGGTTCTTCTAGAGAATGCGCATGCGCAGGACATTCCCGGAGTGTGCGCATGAGCACAGTATTTCGGGCGGGAAAGGCCTGCGGAATCAGCCATGTTTGCCAGACGTTTCTGAGTAATGTATTAAAGAAATAAGTTGCTTAAAGCTTAAATAAAGTTAAGTAAATTACAAGTAGTGAAAGTTTCATTTACCTCACAACAATTTAAGCAACTTATCTTACAAGTCAAACAGTCCGACTTGGGATGGAGAAACTATTGAAACCCCAACGCTTGGATCTGGATCCCAACTCACCTGCTGCTGCAAAGAATTGGAAGCACTGGCTTCGTATACTAAATAACTTCTTTGAGGAGTGTGGCAACGATGCACCAGACAGGCTTACGACATTAATAAGCTTTGTCTCTTCTGATGTATACGAGTACATAGAGGAATGTACAACTTATGATTCTGCTATTGATGTACTAAGCAGACTCTTCGTTAAGACACCCAACGTGATATTCGCTCGACACCTCCTTGCTACTCGGAAACAAAAACCTGGTGAGTCATTTGATGAATTTTTACAAGAACTTCAAAGACTTAGTAAAGACTGTGCCTTCAAAGCAGTTACAGCTGATCAATATCGACAGGAAGTTATTCGAGACTCTTTTATCAATGGTTTGGCATCGCCTTTAATACGACAGAGACTATTAGAACACAAAACCTTGGATTTACTTACAGTCAGCTTACAATCAAGCTTACTCTTTGGACTTGGCTCAGAAAAATTCAGATGCTTATGGCTCATCTAATGTGTATTCTGCTGCAACTACTACAAATGAATCACACCCAAGTACAAATATGGAGAAAACCGAAACAATTTCTACTGATAAAGGGGCCCTTGCTGCTGCATATAATTATTCAAAAAGGAACTGTTACTTTTGCGGGGGTAATATTCATAAGAGAGAGATATGCCCTGCTCGAGAGGCACCTTGTAATAGTTGTGGCAAGAAGGGACATTATTCTAGAGTATGCAAGTCCAAAGCAACTACAAAAATTGTGACTGCTGCCATGTATACGCCTTCTTTATGTACAATTACAGCTGCATTTCCTCAGAGCTTGTCTCATGCAGCTACAATGGTATCCATTAATGGCCATACACTTAATGTATTACTTGATTCTGGCAGTTCAGAAAGTTTTATAAGTGAACAAGTTGTGTCTCGACTAAATCTAACCATAATTCCTTCAAATAAGGAAATCTCGATGGCTCTGACAACTCTCAACACTCAAATTATAGGATCTTGTATTGTAGACTTTATTCTAAACAAAACTAGCTATAAATCTATATGTCTAGGTATTTTGAAAAATTTGTGTAGCGATATAATTCTAGGTCAGGATTTCCAGAAACTGCATAGATCACTTCAAATAATGTATGAAGGATCTATGCCTGACCTTGTATTGTCAAAGCCACCAGTATTGTGTGGTGTTTCTGCTGCATCTGTTGAATGTCCTTCATTATTCACTAATTTATCCTCCAAGTGCATGCCAATTGCTACAAAATCAAGACACTTTAGTAAAGATGATAGGAACTTAATCACACCAGAAGTAACTAATCTTTTATGAGAAGGTATCATAGAACCCAGCTCTTCCCCTTGGAGAGCACAAGTTGTCGTGGTTAAGGACCCCTTGGAGAGACATAGGAAAAGACTCTGCATTGATTACTCTCAAACTATAAACCAGTTCACGGACCTTGATGCATATCCACTACCTCGAATAGAAGAGATTATCAATACATTAGCTAAGTATAAGATATTCTCTACTTTTGACTTAAAAAGTGCTTACTACCAAATTCCTTTGAAGGAATCAGAGAAGAAATACACAGCTTTTGGAAGCAAATGGGAAATTATATATCACTACTGCAGAGTTCCTTTTCGTGTAAACTAATGGCGTGGCTGTTTTTTCAGAGAGAGATGGACAAACTTGTTGAACAGGAAAACCTTAAAGATACTTTCCCTTATCTTGATAATATAACTATTGCAGGAAAAGACCAAGCTGAATATGATGAAAATGTACAACGGTTTTTAGATGTTGTACATTCTAAAAATCTAACATTAAATGAGGCTAAGTCAATAACATCAGTGTCATCAATTAATATTCTTGGTTATTGGGTTGGAAATGATATAATCAAGGCTGATCCAGAAGGACTCCGCCCACTCCAAGAGATACCTGTTCCAGCTACATTAAACTCTCTACGAAGGGTCCTTGGGATGTTTGCATATTATGCAAAATGGATACCAAATTTTTCTGACAAAATTCAGCCTTTGATTAGAGCAAAATCTTTCCCACTTGACTCTACAGCAAAAAGAAACAATTGGAATCTGCGACATTACACGCCATCGACGAGGATCTCCCGTTTGTTGAATGTGATGCCTCTGATTTAGCAGTATCAGCAACATTAAATCAAGGAGGACGACCAGTGGCTTTCATGTCTCGTACTCTCCAAGGTAGTGAATTGCACTACCCACCCGTCGAAAAGGAAGCTACAGCAATTATTGAAGCAGTGAGAAAATGGAGTCATTTCCTTGCTCGCCAGCACTTCACTTTGATAACAGATCAGTGTTCAGTAGCTTTTATGCTGGATAATCGAAAACGAACGAAGATTAAGAACAGTAAAATTCATGAATGGAGGATTGAATTATCTGCATCTAGTTATTCAATTGAGTACCGCCCTGGTAAGGATAATGTTGCTCCGGATACATTAACCCGAGCATTTTGTGCCTCTGTTCATTCTTCTGCACTCACTGATCTTCACAATGGGCTGTGTCATCCTGGAGTCACTCGTTTGTTACACTATGTTCGTTCCAAAAACTTACCTTTCTCTACAGAAGATGTGAAGATGACGTGTGCTTCATGTAGAATCTGTGCTGAATTAAAACCAAGGTTCTTCCATCCTGAAGAAGGAAGATTGATCGAAGCTACTCAACCTATGGAACGTTTGAGTATTAACTTCAAAGGGCCTTTAACATTCTCTTTTCGAAATGTTTATATACTTACCTTAGTTGACGAATATTCGAGGTTCCCATTTGCTTTTCCTTGAACAAATATGTCAGCTGCTACGGTTATCAAATGTTTAGATCAACTGTTTTCATTCTGTGGATTTCCAAGTTACATACATTCTGATAGGGGCACCTCATTCATGTCAAAAGATTTAAAGGACTACCTTTCTAAGAGATGAATTGCAACAAGTAAAACAACACCATATCATCCTATTGGAAATGGTCAGGTTGAGAGGTATAATGGAATCATTTGGAAAGCAGTGAAACTGACTTTAAAGTCAAATGACATACCAGATCAGCATTGGGAATGTGTTCTACCAGATGCATTACACTCCATCAGATCTCTACTGTCAACTGCTACCAATACTACTCCACATGAGCGGTTCTTTAACTTCAAACGGCGTTCTTCTAGTGGTACTTCTCTGCCATCATGGTTGACTAGCCCTGGGCCTGTGTTGCTTCGTCGTTATGTCCGATCAAATAAGAACGAGCCTTTTGTTGATGAAGTTGAACTGACTGATGTCAACCCTTCTTATGCAACTATCAAGTATCAGGATGGACGTCAGTCAACTGTCTCACTTCGTGACCTTGCACCATGTCCGTCTTCTCCATCAGCTCCATCACTTCTTGATAACACTATTCGAGAACTTCCTCCAACACTTCCAGCATCCCCTATGGAAACTTCTATAAGAAATTCTAAAATTGTAAATCTAAATAACAATATGAGTGAAGTTGATGACCAAGCAATATATCTACCACCAGCTATTGAAACGCCATTACCTCCTGAAGCTCCAGTACTGCGATGGTCATCAAGATGTATTAAACCTCCTGACCGTCTCAACTTATAAATAGGAGGGGAGAATGAAGTGGGCACATGTGCGCATGTGCGGGGTTCTTCTAGAGAGTGCGCATGCACAGGACATTCCCGGAGTGTGCGCATGTGCAAAGTATTTCGGGCGGGAAAGGCCTGCGGAATCAGCCATGTTTGCCAGACGTTTCTGAGTAATGTATTAAAGAAATAAGTTGCTTAAAGCTTAAATAAAGTTAAGTAAATTACAAGTAGTGAAAGTTTCATTTACCTCACAACAGAGAAACAGCACGGAAATTGGCCCTTCGGCCCACGAGCCCGTGCCAACCAGCGATTACCCCATACATTAGCACTCTTCTATGCACCAGGCCAATTGAAGCCAATTAACCTTACAAACCTGCACATCTCTGGAATGTCGGGGGGAAACCGGAGCACCTGGAGAAAACACCCAGACGGTCACAGGGAGGACATACAAACTCCGTGCGGACAACACCCGAGGTCATGATTGAACCCGAATCTCTGGCGTTGTGAGGCAGACACTCTACCACTGGGCCACTCTGGCACCCTATTCCGTCCCATATACCACCCCATTCATAGTGACACAGGTTCTGTACGTTAGTAGTGTGAGCACATTTTTTGTGTCCATTTAACTGGCACCCCATTTTCTAACACAAGCTTCCAGCCCCTTCACCAGTGTTAGTTTATTTATTACCATGCGTACAGAGGGTTGGTGGGGTGCTGCAAGCCGGTCGCCCTGACAGCAGCATGTTAGTTCTTTCTACTTTTTTTGTTTTTTTAGTATGTCCTAATGTGGATTTTTATTGTTTCTTTGTGTGTTTTGTGTGGGGGGTGGTGTGGGGGGTAAGGGGGAAACCGCTTTGGTCGCCTCCTCCACAGAGAGGCGACTTTTTCCAGGTCGACTCCCCTGTGGCCTAACAGCAAGGATCGGTGCGGCCTTTCAATTCAATTCAATTCAATTCAAATTTAATGTCATTGCACAGATACAAGTATGGGTACAACGAAATGCAGTTTAGTGTCAGTACGTAGTGATAGCAATGTTTAGATAAATACAGATAAATAAATACAGATGTGGGAATCTATCGGCGGGACTCCGAGTTCAGCAGTGCGATGGTGTTATTATAGAAGCTACTCCTCATCCTGCTGGTGCGGGACCTGAGGCTCCTGTACCGCCTCCCCGATGGTAGGAGGGCAAACAGTCCATGGTTAGGGTGGGAGGGGTCCTTGATGATCTTCCCAGCCCGTCTCAGACACCGTTTTCGGTGGAGGGCATCCAAGGCAGGGAGCGGGGCACCGATGATGTACTGGGCGGTTTTCACCACCCGTTGTAGTGCCTTCCTGTCTGCTACGGTGCAACTGCTGTACCATACCGTAAAGCAGGTGGTCAGGATGCTTTCGATGGTACAGCGGTAAAAGTTGGTCAGGATCTGGGGGGACAGTTGGGCTTTTTTGAGCCTCCTCAGGAAGTAAAGGCGCTGCTGCGCCTTTTTGATCAGCTTGGAGGTGTTTGAGGGACCAGGACAGATCCTCCGAGATGTGTACCCCGAGGAATTTGTAGTTGGAGACCCGCTCCACCTCAGTCCCGTTTATATGGATGGGGGTGTGTCTGCCCCCTCTGTTCTTTCTGAAGTCGACAATGATTTCCTTCGTCTTCTGGGAGTTGAGGACGAGGTTGTTATTGGCACACCAGGTTGTCAGGTGCTGGACCTCCTCCCTGTAGGCTGACTCGTTGTTGTCGCTGATCAGTCCTACCACCGTGGTGTCGTCGGCAAATTTCCCGGAGATGCGCCCGGGGCTTCAACGGCGGGCGCAGTGCGGACTCACGGCGTGGAGCGGGCGAGCCCTCGCTGGGGCTCGCCGGAGGGGAGCGCATTGTTTCGCTGGCCCGCGGCAGCCTGAAGTCGCTGGTCTGCAGATCTCCAGATGGCGCAGCGTCCACAGCCTGGTATCCCTCGTGGGGTACCCGGGGCAAGAAGAGCTCCAACTGCCGGCCCGCGGCCTACTTCTAACGCAGGCGCAGCAGGGACTTACCATCCGGAGCGGGGTCCCTCGCCGGGGACCCCTGGAGGGGAGTTTCGACTGCCGGCCCGTCAGTCTGCAGTGCTTCTGGCTGCGGCGCGAACTTTAAATCTCCGACCGCTGGCCTGCGGCCTACACCAACCTGAAGCCACGGTCTCCGGTGGGGAGGCACCGATTCAGGATTTACCTGGACTTTTTACCTTGTCAGCACATCTGGCCGCCCGCAGCGGCGACTACGGAGGGTGGAGGTCCCAACCACGGGGGAAAATGGACGAGGACTGGCCAAATTTTGTGCCTTCCACCACAGTGATGAATGCTGTGATGGATGTTTGTGTTAAATTTTCAGTGTTTTTTTTGTGTCTTTATCATTGTGCTGCTGCTGGCAAATGCATTTCACTTGCACTTTATGTGCAATGTGACGAATAAAACCGTATTGTATTGTACAGCGGTACAGCGGAATGCTGTGCTGTGTGTTATTCAGTCAAATCATACTGTACATGAGTACAATCGATCTTCATCTGAACACCACATTCCGGTGCCATCTTCAAACTTCCAGGTCTCTTTAAAGTCTGATCTAGGCCCAAGGAGACCTGGCTGCAGGAGATACCATCCACAAAAATGCACTACAGTTATTCAAGAAGGTTTAGGTTTATTATCGCCACATGTACCAAGGTACAGTGAGAAGCTTTTGTTTGTGTGCTATCAAATCAAATCAGAAAATACTATACATGAATATAATTTAGCCAAGCGCAAGTACAACATTTAGAAAAGAGAAAAATATCAGAGTGCTGAAATGTAGTTCTCAGTATTGTAACGTAAATATTCCAGAGAACAAGTCCAATGTCCGCAATGAGTTCAGCTCGAGAATTGGAGCTGTACCCTAGCTTATGGAAGGGCCGTACAGTGTTCATGTTCATACGTTGTAGGAGCAGAATTAGGCCATTCAGCCCATCAAGTCTACTCCGCCATTGAATCGTGGCTGATCTATCTTTCCCTCTCAACCCCATTCTCCTGCCTTCTCCGCATAACCCCTGACACTCGTACTAATCAAGAATCTGTCAATTTCCACCATAAAAATATATCCCTTGACTTGGCCTCCACAGCTGTCTGTGACACTTAAGTCCACAGATTCGCCACCTTCTGACTAAATAAATTCCAACTCATCTCCTTTCTAAAGGTACGTCCTTTTATTCTGAGGCTATGGCCTCTGGTCTTAGTGGAAACTCTCCCAATAGTGGAAACATCTTCTCCACATCCACCCTAGTGAGGCCTTTCACAATTCGGTGTTTCAATGAGGTCCCCCCCTCACCCTTCTAACTTACAGTGAGTTAAGGCCCAGTGCCATCAAACTCATCATATGTTAACCCAATAATTCCTGGGATAGTGTGCAGAGGACTGTGTACCGACGTTCAATGCATGTCCACTGCCAGAGTGAGGCCACATGCTAAGTGGACGAACAACACCTCATATTCTGTTACAACCCAAGGTAGCTTACAACCCTCATATTCTGTTACAACCCAAGGTAGCTTACAACCCTCATATTCTGTTACAACCCAAGGTAGGAACATTGAATTCTCCAATTTTAGGTAACTAATCAATAAAAATCATTTCCCCTTCCATTGTCTGCTTCCACCTACATCCCTTCCTCTGACTTCCCATTTTGTGCCTCTTCGCTCCTTGCCTCCTTATCTCACCACCTTTTGTTTTCTTCCCATCTCTGGCCTTTGTCCACCCATCTGCCAATTACACCCCCAACCCATCACCTGTACCCACCTATCACTTTCCAGGCTTGTCCAGCACCACCTCCCATCCAGCTTTCTCCTCCCTGCTACAGTCAGTCAGAAGAAGGCTCCTAACCCGTGACTTTGCCTATCCATGTTCTCCAGAGGTACAGCCCGACCTGCCGAGTCTCTTTTTGTAAACCAGCATCTGTAGTTCCTTGTGTCTACAATATGATATATGTGTTCTCTAACCGGAAAACATGGATGAACTGTGAAGTCCATTCCCAGGCAATGATGACAGAGTCCCGAGTCAACGACATGGACATGTGTCGATCATGGCAACGCTTGCATGCTATACTGGGCTACATAGTGAAGTTGAAGACAATACACATGCAACCTCCTAGACTTGCAACTTCTTCCATCAAGAAGGAAATGGGTATTGGATGCATGATAACGCTGTCTCCTGATGGATCCACTGCAAGTCACACAACATTTATAGACAATAGACAATAGGTGCAGGAGTAGGCCATTCGGCCCTTCGAGCCAGCACCGCCATTCGATGTGTTCATGGCTGATCATCCACAATCAGTACCCCGTTCCTGCCTTCTCCCCATATCCCCTGACTCCGTTATTTTTATGAGCCCTATCTTGCTCTCTGAAAGCATCCAGAGAATCCGCCTCCACCGCCCTCTGAGGCAGAGAATTCCATAGACTCACCACTCTGTGAGAAAAAGTGTTTCCTCGTCTCGTTTCTAAATGGCTTACTCCTTAGTCTTAAACTGTGGCCCCTGGTTCTGGAGCATTCTGACCTAGAAATAGATAGCTGCTCATTCATCATTGTTGGTTTAATGTAACATATATAATATTAATCAGACCAAATCGAGGGCGAAGGAGGAGGCCCTGCAGCAGCTTGATGCTTACCTGGATTGGGAGTCGCTCCAGTACATTGAGTGTGTGGAGTGGACTTTGGACTCTTTGTAAATGGCGCTAAGTTATAGTGACTTGTGCATGTGTGATCTAGGCAAAAATAATTTCACTGTGAATAATAAAGCACCATTGAACCTGCTACCGGTGGCAAGCTGCTGACAGTCTCTACTAACCCGCCTGGTAGGTCAACTTACTTCTGAGTGTCATAGAGTGATTATGGCACAGAAGGATGCCATTCAACTCTTCAGTCCATGTTGATTCTACATAGATCAATCTCGTCAATCCAGTTCCTCTGCTGTTACCCTCTAAACTTACGTTCATTTCCCTCAAGTACCTCTCCATTTTCCTTTTGCAGTTAGCTAGTTTAGTTAGTTTAGTTTATTGTCACGTGTACCGAGGTTCAGTTAAAAGCATTTTGTTGCGTGCTATCCCTTTAGTGGAAAGACAATACATGATTACAATCGAGCCATTTACAGTATAGATACATTGTGTTTTATGACTGTTGGCAGATCATTTCCCTCCTGGGATAAATAAAGTTCTATCATATCGTATCGCATCTTATAAGGGAATAACGTTTAGTGCAAGATAAAGCTAATCAAGGATAGTCTGAGACTCACCAATGAGGTAGATAGTAGTTTTGGACTGCTCTCTGGATGATTCAGTTGCCTGATAACAGCTGGGAAGAAACTGTCCCTGAATCTGGACAGTTCCACTACCCTCATAGGCAGCAGTTCTAGAACATTAATATTCACTGAGTAAAATATTTCTCCCATACCTCTGTATTCAGCAGAAAAACAAAAATTATTGTCCCTCATTGGGAATAGCCTGGTTTGCCTGTAAACAGAATCATGATTAATTCTCAACACCGTCTATTGTTGGCTAACAAAACATTCAGGCTTTTTTTTGCTCCAGATATTTTTCTAAGAAATGTGAAGTTTGTTCTGACTTGGTCGTTAGTTATTTTTCTGGGGGTGAGGGGGGGAAGGGGTATTTGCAAACTGCAGCTACTCGAAGAGTAAAATTGATTTATTTTTTAAAAGAGGTAGTGCAGATTTTGTAGCTTTGCCCAAGACTGAAAGAAATTGCAGAGTTGTAGATGTAGCCCAGTTAGGGTTGCCAACTTTCTCACTCCCAAATAAGGGACAAAAGGTCAAAATAAGGGACAAATTCCCGACGGCAATTCGTTGGCCAACTCGGTCGTGGCTGGGTGAATGATGAGTTAGCCCAGGTGCTGGACTGCACACAAAGCACAGCCGGCGGGCCAGCTGAGGAGTTTTGGCCCGCGTGACATTGCGCGCAAAGTCCGGTACCCCATCCAACTCATGAACCGATGATCGGCCACGAGATGGAGCGATGGTGATGTCGGCGGTAAGCAAAGGTCCGAAGGTCGGACAGCTGGCCGGGGTGCCGACCGACAGGGCTACGGGCGAGGTTCTGCTGCTGCACTCCATGGGCTGTACTACGTCGGGATGGGTGAGGCGGGGCCGAACGCGGGTCTCCGACCTGAGAGTCCCCTCGACCAGAGTAGTAGCAGTCAATAAGGATCAAGGGCGGTCCCGTATGGGACAAACTAATTTAGCCCAATATGGCTAATACGGGACAGTTGCCAATCCCAAGTCCAGTCCATCACAGACCAAACTCCCCGCCATTGACTGGAGAAACTCTGCGAGTCAGGCATAAATTCTGGAGAACATGGATAGGTGACATTTCGGGACTGGACCCTTCAGACTGCCCGAATCCTAATGTCGCCTATCCATGTTCTCCAGAAATGCTGCCTGACCTGGTGAATTACTCCAGCAGTTTTTTATATGTAAACCCGCAACTGCAGTTCCTTGTTTCCAAACTTAATTTATTTTTTGCAAAGGGCATGTGCAAATTCTGTAGGAAAGATTACAACAGGAACACAAATTCTCCTATCTTTTTGGCTGCAGAAACAAAGGACTCAAGAAGCTGGGCATAAAAGGGCACAAAGTCCTGGAGCAAATCGGCAGGTCAGGCAGCATCTCTGAAGAACGTGGATAGACCTGAAGAAGGTTCTCGACCTGTTGAGCTACTCCCGCACTTTGTGCCTTTTCAATTTTTGGCTATCCATTTAAAAAAAAAGTTTTTTGACATCCTTAGACAGGAGCAAGCATCCAAGTTACTGGAGGAAGTGAGCAACACCGCAAGTTGGAGGAACAGCACCTCATATTCCGCTTGGGGAGTCTGCATCCTCTGGGCTTGAACATTGAATTTTCTCAATTCTGTTAACCCTTGCTGTCTCCTCCCCTTCCCATCTCTCCCTCAGCCCTCGGGCCCTGGCATTCCCTCTCTCTCTCTCCCCCACCCTAGTCGCACTAGCTTCTCATTTTCACACTACAATCAGCTTACAATGGCTTGTTCCCTTTATCATTGATACTTTTTTGCATATCTTTCATTCATTGTTCTTTATCTCTCCACATCACCGTCTATATCTCTCGTTTCCCTGATCAGTCTGAAGAAGGGTCTCGACCCGAAACGTCGCCTATCTCCTTCACTCCTTAGATGCTGCTGCACCCGCTGAGTTTCTCCAGTCTTTTGTGTACCCTCCAGGTTACTTTGGATGGTTGCAAGGTCGAGTTCCCTATTGTTCCTATTGCATTGCATAGTGTTGTGCTGTTCCTATTGCATTGTTTATATTGCACTGTATTGTATTACTCCTATTGGATTGCATTGTTCCCATTGCATTGTGCGGATTGTATGCTGTTGATATTGCGCTGTTCCTATCGCATTGCATCGCTGCACCGATTGACAGACAACGCTCCCGGGCCCGTGCAGGGCGCCCGCGCTGATTGGTCAGAGCGGTGTCTGTGATTGACGTGTGCGTTCCAGCGCGGCCGCTGCCGGGGTAACGGGATAACGGACGGGGAGCGGCTGGGCGGCCCTGCAGGTAACGGAGGTCGGGCCTCTACCCGCAACCAGTGGGAGGGGAGGGTAGGTAATGGTGAAGGGGAAGGCAGACGGGTGGGCGAAGCGGTCAGATCGGCATGTAAAACCCCCCACCCCACGCAGCCGAGCTTCATATATAGAGCGGCAGCCCTTCCCCCCCCCCCCCGCGGCCTAGTCGCCGCCCCGCAGGCTTGGAAGCCCGGCCGCCGCGCAGGCTTGTGGGGGTTGTAGTCCGGCCGGCCGCACTCCCCGCTGGCGGCCGCTGCCCACCGGACTACAACTCCCAGCACGCCCCGGGCCGCCACTGCAGGCTTGGAAGCCGGGCCGCCGCGCAGGCTTGTGGGGGTTGTAGTCCGGCCGGCCGCACTCCCCGCTGGCGGCCGCTGCCCACCGGACTACAACTCCCAGCACGCCCCGGGCCGCCAGTCCACCACCTGCATAAAACTGAACGTTGCAAACGATGAGTGAATTGAGAGTTCGAGGTAAATTAAGTCGAGTAAGTTTGAGCGTCTCCTCGCCTGCTCTCGGTTTGTATTGCCTTGAGGGGCGGTGGTTGCCCTGGAGACGGGATGCGCCGGGAAGAAACAATCTCGGGTTACAGTGAGGAGGGCGGTGCCCATTGTGTGTGTGAGGCAGTTAAATTGTCATAGCACGGGACAATGTCATTCCTACTTGCAACAGCGTTACAGACCTGCAAATGTAATGCAAGATAATATATTATAACCATAATAATACAATATTATGTTTAATAATATATGAATAGATTGATGACCACCATAAACAGCAGGCTCTAGGCTAGGAATCTAATCCTTGGAGCACAGGCTGGGACTTTATTCCTTGGAATGTAGGAGAATGAGGGGTGATCTACAAAATTATGAGAGGAATAAATCGGGTAAACACACAGATTATCTGTCCCAGAGTAGGGGAATCGACTACCAAAGGACATAGGTTTAAGGTGAGAGGGGAAAGATTTAATAGGAACCTGACGGGGAACTTTTTCACAAAGGATGGTGGGTGTATGGAACGAGCTGCCAGAGGAGGTAGTTATGGCAGGTACTATAACGTTTAAGAAACATTTAGACAAGTACATGGATAGGACAGGTTTAGAGGGATATGGGCCAAATGCAGGCAGGTGGGACTAGTATAGATGGGACATGATGCTCTTTGGGGGCAAGTTGGGCCTAATGGCTTGTTTCCACTTTGTATGACTCTATAGCACACAACAGTGCAGCCATGGTCAATGGTTCTTTTTCATATGTACATGCCATACAGTGAAATTCTTTTTTTTTTTTGCATACAGTTCAGTAAAAAATTTAAACACAATCCCAGATTAGTACAAAGTACATAGAAATAGTCCACTGAGACTGCATGCAAGAGTCACCAGGTTTAGGTGCCATTTTCAAAGTCCAGTCCAGTCTGGGCCCTCTCTCTTCTAGAGTGGCTCCCGATCCAGATGTGCCCTAGGCTGCTCCAGCTGCGCCTCTGTCCAGATTGTCCAACGAACCGTCGTCCCTCTGCTCACCTGGCCATCTTCGGACTTTGTGCCCTGGAGGCTCCTCCCACAGCTGATCTTGTGGGTACGAAAAGTAAGACTCCGGATCACTCTTTTACCAGCCCTTGCTCACATGACCACTGTCGCCGAGTCCCTCCATCCTCTTCTCCGGTTCTCTACTCCTCGGGGGACAAGCAGGGACTGGCTTGACATCTTCCCTCCGGTCCTTCCATCCGGCCTTGGAGATGCACAAAGGCAATAAACAGAGCAGTCTAGTTGGTGAAATATCTCACCATCTAGTCACCAAGGACCGACTAGCCCAGTCTTGCTTCTATTTCTTGTGTGGACCTGCAACCTTAATTCTCCGAATAGAAACGTGGACTTTAAAGCATGTAATTTGATTTCCTAATACTTTTCATCTTTCAGGTGCGTGGAATACCATGAGTTTAGCAGAAATTTATGATAATGTGAAGAAAGGGAGAGAGTATGCCCTTTTAGGAAACTATGATTCTTCAATGGTTTACTACCAAGGAGTGATCCAGCAGATTCAGAAGCACACTCATTTAATACGTGATCCAGCATTAAAGGTGAAATGGTTGCAGGTATGATTTTCATTATTAAATTTCTTCCTGCCTTTTAATTTGGTGCTTGTTTAGGTATTCTTTGACTACCTCTGGTGCCTGCTAGTTGCTTAGCAAAGATGGTGAGATATTGTAAACATTGCATTCGGAACATGGCGTGCATCTCCTGTTGCATCTCTTTGCTTCCAGCAGCTTTTCTGGTTTTCCCCTACTGGTGATTAATTCCATATAGAGCCCTTTGTTTGCCTTGATCCCACATGCTAACTCTATTCATTGAAGCTCCCTGTATAACATGGAAGTGATCACTTAAAACATATTCCATTTAAACTGTAAGAGGAACAATACCTTTTTTCTTATGTCAGCCACACATTTTCACTTTGGTTAGGGTGGTCAGTTTATGGCAAAACGTCCTTCTGGCAAAAAGGCCAAACACAAACTAGAATAACTCGTTTGGTATTTACTATAACATCTTATCCATATTTGGTTATTAGCTGGATTAAATAGAAAGGCTGCACTACATGACATTTGGACATCTTGATTGTAATCACGTATAGTATTTTCGCTGACTGGATAGCACGTAACAAAAAAAAGCTTTAAACTATCTTGATTTGCTACTTTCCAAAATAAATGCCAGAGAGTGATATAATTTTAATGCACTTGGGTTATTAAATGAAAACTTCTGGAACAGTGACACAGCCGTAGAGTTGCTGCCTTACAGTGCCAGAGACCTGGGTTTGATCCTGACTATGGAGTGTGTGTGGGGTTTGCATGTTTTCCCTTGACCGCTTGGGTTTTCCCCGGGTGCTCTGGTTTCCTCCCACACTCCAAAGGCATACAGGTTTGAATGTTAATTGGCTTCAGTAAATTGTCCCAATTGTGTTCAATGCGAAACTGGGATAACATAGAGCTAGTGTATGGGTGATCATTGGTCGGCATAGACTCGGTGAGCCAAAAGGCCTGTTTCCATGCTGTATCTCTAAATTAAACTAAATATAAATGTAGTCTTTAAGAAGGATGTAAAGGAATTCTGTCTCAGCAATTGTGCACTAACTGAGTTTTGTTCTGCAGGTGCGGCAGGAGCTGGTTGAAGAATATGAGCAGGTGAAGAGCATTGTGAACACTTTGGAAAGCTTTAGGGTAGAGAAACCGCCAACTGATTTCTCTGCGCCTCAGCAAGATGAGTCTTCCAGGGATCCCAGCATTTGGCCACCACCTATTCCAGTTGAGCACAGGTGTGCAAACAGTGTTCATTCTGTAAAGTTTATGAATTGCACTTACACTAATTCTATTTGGAAACTAAGTATAACTTGTTTCCTTATCAGTATTATAAGGATCAGTATTATAAGGAAAACAATGCTACAAAAACTATGGAAATACAGATACGATATTGAGGTGAAACATAGAAAATAGGTGCAGGAGTAGGCATTCGGCCCTTCGAGCCTGCAGCGCCATTCAATATGATCATGGCTGATCATCTACCTCAATATCCCGTACCTGCCTTCTCTCCATACCCCACGATCCCTTTTGCCACAAGGGCCACATCTAACTCCCTCTTAAATATAGCCAATTAACTGGCCTCAACTACCTTCTGTGGCAGAGAATTCCAGAGACTCACAACTCTCTGTGTGAAGAATGTTTTTCTCATCTCGGTCCTAAAAGATTTCCCCCTTATCCTTAAACTGTGACCCCTTGTTCTGGACTTCCCCAACATCAGGAACAATCTTCCTGCATCTAGCCCGTCCAACCGCTTAAGAATTTTGTAAGTTTTGATAAGATCCCCCCAAAACCTTCTAAATTCTAGTGAGTACAAGCCGAGTCTATCCAGTCTTTCTTCATTTGAAAGTCCTGACATCCCAGGAATCAGTCTGGTGAACCTTCTCTGTACTCCCTCCATGGCAAGAATGTCTTTCCTCAGATTTGGAGACCAAAACTGTAATAACAATAATAATAATAATATATTTTATTGTCATTACACATAAGTGCAACGAGATTTGGTTTGCAACTTCCATCCGATGTCATAACTTAAACGACTAATAAAATTTAGGTTTAGATACCCCGAGAACAAGGTTTGTGAAAAGAACATTAGAACAGTAAAAGTCAAAACAGACTAAAGTGCAGATGTGTTTGTGCGATGTGACCATCTGAGGGAGACAGTCCATGGGGGTGGGGGTTACTCAGCAGGGCCGGTTCAGAGCTGCTATAGCTCTGGGAATGAAGCTGTTCCTGAGTCTGGAGGTGCGGGCATAGAAGGCCTTGTGACGTCTGCCGGAATGGAGTAGTTCGAACAGTCCATTACAAGGGTGAGAGGAGTCTTTATGCAATACTCCAGGTGTGGTCTCACCAAGACCCTGTACAACTGCAGTAGAACCTCCCTGCTCCTATGCTCAAATCCTCTTACTATGAATGCTAACATACCATTCGCTTTCTTCACTGCTTGCTGCACCTGCATGCCTACTTTCAATGACTGGTGTACCATGACATCCAGGTCTTGTTGCATCTCCCCTTTTCCTAATCGGCCCCCATTCAGATAATAGTCTACTTTCCTGTTTTTGTCACCAAAATGGATAACCTCACATTTATCCACATTATACTGCATCTGCCATGCATTTGCCCTCCCACCCAGCCTATCCAAGTCACCTTGCAGCCTCCTAGCATCCTCCTCACAGCTAACACTGCCCCCCAGCTTCGTGTCATCCGCAAACTTGGAGATGTTGCATTCAATTCCCTTGTCCAAATTATTAATATATATTGTAAATAGCTGGGTCCCAGCACTGAGCCTTGCAGTACCCCACTAGTCACTGCCTCCCATTCTGAAAAGAACCTGTTTACTCCTACTCTTTGCTTCCTGTCTGGCAGCCAGTTCTCTATCCACATCAATATTGAATCCCCAATACGTGTGCTTTAAGTTTATATACTAATCTCTTATGTGGGACCTTGTCGAAAGCCTTCTGAAAGTCCAGATATAACACATCCACTGGTTCTCCCTTATCCACTCTACTAGTTACATCCTCAAAAAATTCTATAAGATTCGTCAGACATGATTTACCTTTCGTAAATCCATGCTGACTTTGTCCAATGATTTCACCACTTTCCAAATGTGCTGCTATCCCATCTTTAATAACTGACTCTAGCAGTTTCCCCACTACCGATGTTAGACTAACTGGTCTGTAATTCCCCGTTTTCTCTCTCCCTCCCTTTTTAAAAAGTGGGGTTAGAAAATTAAATTATGTTCTATGATGGGTTAATAAGTCTGAGGTTTTTACACTGTCACAATAAAGGAATCACAATGATAACTATCACATTCACAACTTTGGCGAAGGTTGTCCATGAAGAACTAATAGATAGCCACAAAGTGCTGGAATAACTCAGCTGGTCAGGCAGTACCTTTGGACAAAAAGAATAGATTACTTTTCGGGACGGAACTCTTCCTCAGAATCAAAATATCACGTATTCGTGTTTTACTGAGTTACTTCAACACTTTGTGCTATCTTCAGTATAAACCAGCATCTACAATTCCTTTCTACACATAAAGAATTATTGATGTGAATTTTATTTCAGTGACAACTGTTGATTTCCGGCATCCTGCATCAGATTTTACCAAGCATGTAGAAGATTTACTGCCTCCGCAAATTAGAATCATAGACATACAGCATAGAAACGGGTCTTTCTGCCCCACAGGCCCATGCTAACCAAGGTGCCCCATCTACACTAGACAGATTTGCCCACATTTGGCCCCTATTCCTTTCAACCCTTCCTATTATTTACCTGTCCAAGTATCTTTTAAGTGTTGTTATTGTACCTGCCTCAACTCTTCCTCTGGCATCTCATTCCATATACAGTCTACCTCTTTATAACGGATTCTGGTTAGTGCAGACTGAACGTCCCCACAGTAATCAGATGCCACCGTCTCTTTAAGAACACGGGTTGCTCGTTACACTTTGTTATGGGAATGCATAATTGTTTTACGTGTTGAATTTCGTAGAACTCCTTTGATGAAGAGGCAAAATCGTGAGGTTAAATGCTTGCGCAAAGAGTCGCCGGTTGTCCAGGCACGAGGAGTTGTAAGTCGAGGTCAGCAGGCTGGTAGAGCTGAAAAGCCGAGCAGCAAATACACTGGCGATTCCAGAGTTAGAGGGAAAGATGACAAGGTAAAAATGTGACCCTGCTTGTAAATTATCTTGTAGAACTCGTCAAAAAATTATATATAATCAAGCATTATGTTTGGTTATTTGTCACGGTTTGTTGAAACTGTTAAAACATTTTTGTTCAAAATGGATATTTGTAATTTTTTTTCTCACATATTTGTTTCCCTCTTCTGTCACATTATGTAATTCTATGAGCGTGGGCCACCATGCCTTGCAGTTTGAGGGGTGTGCTTATCACATTTTATTTACTTCTTAGTCTGGGTAAAATATTCTGTGCATCTACTCTATCTATTCCCCTCATGATTTTTTATTTATACATCTTTATAAGATCACTCCTCATCCTCCTGCGCTCCAAGGAATAAAGTCCAGTCTGCCTAATGTCCTCCTTTAGTTTGGGCCAAGTCCTGGCAACATGCTCAAATCTTCTTTGCACTCTTTCCAGCTTAACAGCATTTTTCTTAAAGCATGTGACCAAAACTGAACACCAAATGTGGTCTCACCAACGTCTTGTACAACTGTAACATACAGTGCCCTCTATAATGTTTGGGACACAGACCCATCATTTATTTATTTGCCTCTGTACTCCACAGTTTGAGATTTTTAATAGAAAAAAATCACATGTGGTTAAGTGCACATTGTCAGATTTTAATAGAGACCATTTTTATACATTTTGATTTCACCATGTAGAAATTGCAGCAGTGTTTATACATAGTCCCACCCATTTCAGGGCATCAAAATGTTTGGGACACAGCAATTAAAGTAGTCATGTTTAGTATTTTGTTGCATATCCTTTGCATGCAATGACTGCTTGAAGTCTGCGATTCATGGACATCACCAGTTGCTGGGTGTCTTCTCTGGTAATGCTCTGCCAAGCCTGTATTGCAGCCATCTTTAGCTTATGCTTGTTTTGGGAGCTAGTCGCTTTCAGTTTTCTCTTCAGCATATAAAAGACATGCTCAATTTGGTTCAGATCGGGTGATTGACTTGGCCACTCAAGAATTGACCATTTTTTAGCTCTGAAAAACTCCTTTGTTTCTTTAGCAGGATGTTTGGGATCATTGTCTTGCTGTAGAATGAACCGTCGGTGAATGGGTTCTGTGGCATTTGTTTGAACTTGAGCAGATAGGATGTGTCTTTACACTTCAGAATTCGTTATGCTACTACCATCAGCAGTTGTATCATCAATGAAGATAAGTGAGCCAGTACCTTCAGCAGCCATACGTGCCCAGGCCATAACATCCCCCCCCACTGTGTTTTACAGATGAGGTCGTATGCTTTGGATCTTGGGCAGTTCCTTCTCTCCGCTATACTTTGCTCTTGCCATCACTCTGATAAGTTAATCTTTGGCTTATCTGTCCACAAGACCTTTTTCCAGAACTTTGGTTGCTCTTTTAAGTACTTCTTGGCAAACTGTAACCTGGCCATCCTATTTTTGTGGCAAACCAGTGGTTTGCATCTTGCAGTGTAGCCTCTGTATTTCTGCTCATAAAGTCTTCTGCGGACGGTGGTCAATGACAAATCCACAATGAGACTCCTGAAGAGCGTTTCTGATCTGTCGGACAGGTGTTTGGGGATTTTTCTTTATTATAGAAATAATTCTTCTGCTATCTGCTGTGGAGGTCTTCCTTGGCCTGTCAGTCCCTTTGCAATTAGTAAGCTCACCAGTGCTCTCTTTCTTCTTAATGATGTTTCAAACAGTTCATTTTGGTAAGCCAAAGGGTCTGGTGATGTCTCTAACAGTTTTATTCTTCTTTCTCAGTCTGGCCCTCATGTTGATAAACAGCAATAAAAGTTTCCAAATGTGATGGAAAGACTGGAGGAAAGACTAGGTGCTGAGAGCTCTCTTATACCTGCATTAAGGATGTATTTAAACAGACCTGACCAATTACAAACACCTGTGAAGCCATGTGTCCCAAACATTAAGGTGCCCTGAAATGGGGGGATTATGTATAAACACAGCTGTAATTTCCACATGTATGAAAATACCCTTTAATAAAACCTGACGCTGTGCACTTTAACCTTGCCGGTCACAGTAGCGCAGGAGCGGTCACGGTGGTGCAGCGGTAGAGTTGCTGCCTTACAGCAAATGCAGCGCCGGAGACCCGGGTACGATCCAGTCTACAGGTGCTGTCTGTATGGAGTTTGTACATTCTCCCCGTGACCTGCGTGGGTTTTCTCCGTGTGCTCCGGTTTCCTCCCACACTCCAAAGACGTACAGGTTTGTAGGTTAATTGGCTTGGTAAATGTAAAAATTGTCCCTAGTGGGTGTTAATGTGCGGGGATCACTGGTCAGCGCGGACCCAGATGGGCCTGTTTCCGCGCTGTATTTCTAAACTAAATTTAAAAAAAACGAAACTAAACCACATGTGATTTTTTTTCTATTACAAATCTCAAATTGTGGAGTATAGAGGCAAATATATAAATGATGGGTCTTTGTCCCAAACGTAATGGAGGGCACTGTAACATCTCAGCATCGAGAGTATGTCTGAATTGATTGCAATTGGATACTGTGTTATCCCAGGTAACCATGGTGGTGTATGTTTCTGGTGGTAGTGGTTTATATTTCTTCTGTTACTGCTGGCGTCCTCTGTGCCCAATTTTGAACCTCCAGGCCTTAATCTAAGTTAATCTCATTTAATGCAATTGAACAGCCACACTGCACAATGGAGAACAGTGAAGGTGGAAGGAAGGTGTGACTGAAATGAGAGGAAAGGGTATTTTCATACTTTTTGATATCACCATGTAGAAATTACAGCTGTGTTTATACATAATCCCCCTATTTCAGGGCACCATAATGTTTGGGACACATGGCTTCACAGGTGTTTGTAATTGGTCAGGTGTGTTTAAATACCTCCTTAATGCAGGTATAAGAGAGCTCTCAGCACCTAGTCTTTCCTCCAGTCTTTCCATCACCTTTGGAAACTTTTATTGCTGTTTATCAACGTGAGGACCAAATACTTGTTGTATTTAATTTATTTGCTGAACAGCTAAAAAATAGCAATAATGATCTTGTTATCTTGAATACAGGGTAGAAGAAATCCACAGGAAGCAGCAGGAGATGCGGATGGGAAGAAATTTGATGGAACTGGTTATGATAAAGATCTAGTTGATGTACTGGAGAGAGATATAATATCCAGGAATCCCAATGTCCACTGGTATTGAAATATCTTTAAACTATTATTTGGCAAAGACTTGAATTTTGGTCACAACTAAAAAACTAACCGTCTTCATTTTCTATTCAGGGATGATATAGCTGATTTAGAAGATGCTAAAAGGCTTTTGAGAGAAGCAGTTGTGTTACCAATGTGGATGCCAGACTTTTTCAAAGGAATAAGGCGACCATGGAAGGTAAAAATGATATTTGTTGTGATCTGAAATGTATCTGCCCCTTGATTCCCAACACACCTGTCATAATAAATAGTTTAGCCCTGCTTATTCCATTTAAAACACAGTTTAAGTACTACTTTGATTATTGCGTTAATTTTTACCTTGAAAGGAGAATTCTCAAAATTTGGTAATGTATAATTGAAATCTTTCATTTTGTGTAAGATGCTCGTAAACAACTTTGATATCCTTCATCGTGAGTAGTGCCTAGATATGAATACAAATAACTGGAGATCTGTAAAGATATAGCATTATTTATTTATTCTTCAGACATTTTCCCATATTTTAAATGCCAACGTTATAAATAACATTTAACGTTTTTTGAACATGTACCATAGCTCTGTTCTTGCAACCCCAGAAAATAGTACTTTTAAATTATTCTGTTTCTATTATTTATATTTTTGTTTTTCTACGGTTAAGTCAACTGCAAGTCCTCTGTATTGTTTAAGAAAGAACTGCAGATGCTGGAAAAACTCGAAGGTAGACAAAATTGCTGGAGAAACTCTGAGGGTGAGGCACCATCTATGGTGCGATGGAATAGACGACGTTTTGGGTTGAGACCCTTCTTCAGACTAATGTTGGGGGGGGGGGGCTGGAAAAAGAAAGGAAGAGGCGGAGACAGTAGACTGTGGGAGAGCTGGGAAGTGGCGGGGAAGGAGGGAGAAAGCAGGGACTACCTGAAATTGGAGGTCAATGTTCATACCGCTGGGGTGTAAACTACCCGAGCAAAATATGAGGGGCTACTACTCCAATTTGTGGTGGGACTCACTGGCCATGGAGGAGGCCCAGGACAGAAAGGTCGGATTTGGAATGGGAGGGAGAGTTAAAGTGCTGAGCCACCGGGAGATCAGGTTGGTTAATGCGTGTGACGGCAGACAACGGGGGTAAAAACGTGCCCAACGTCGCCCTCACCCTGATGGCCACATTTGTGTGTGGCTGCATCAGGCGGAACGTAGAGCAAAGGCACGTGGGCACCAAGTGTCACTACCTTCTGAGATTCTACCTGTCCCCTGTGTTGTGAAGGATGGGCACTGCAGGGAAATGACTCCATGGATCCTGTTGCTTGGTTCCCAGAGCAGACTGCCCAGCTTGTCTGGCAAAATGCCTCATCGCCAGAACTCACCAACAAGCACCAAGACCTGGCTTGGCTGGCGGTGAGGGGAGCCCTCCCAGTCAGATCCTTCCTGCACCGTCGGAACCTCGCTACCAGCGCACGCTGCCCTCGGGACGGCTGCTATGGAGAGGAGATGGTTGCCCATCTCTGCATAGTGTGGATTCTGAAAGAGTCTGGAGAGGTCTGCAGGGGTCCCTGTCACGGTTTATTACGAACAGCTCAGTCACAGAGGACTCTGTGATTTATGGACAGTTCCCAGGGATGCATTCAGAGACTGACATCGAGTGCTGCTGGAGGGTCATCAACTCGGTGAAAGACGCTCTTTGGTCTGCCCGAGTGTTGTTGACCACCCAGCGGAGCGAGATGTCCATCGGGGAATGTTGCCGACTGGCCCGCTGCAGACTGCAGGAGTACTTGCTGAGGGACGCACTGAAGCTCGCTGCAGCCAACGCCAAGGCTCGGTGGGGAAGGACCACAGTCTAGGTTCCTTCTGCTGCTGAACATGGGGGAGGCGGGGTGTGGTGGAGACGCCCCTCAAAATAAGAGAAGGGATTCCACGGCAGTTGGCAACATGAGTGGAAAGGATGTGGGGTAAAATTGTGATTTGGGAAACCTGTATTGAATGTACGTATAGCCTCCAAGAATGTCGGATGTAGTTTTGTATGGGTCATGTATTATAAATATTTATTACTCGAATAAAGTATATTTTGGGGAAAAAAAGCAAACTTATGTAGGTATGAGCGGAGGCATTGGGCGAAACCTGTGCTTGGTCTCGCCTATGTAGAGCAGTTGACACCTGGAACAGCGGATGCAATAGATGATGTTGCCTCACCTGGAAAGACTGCTTGGGTGCTTGGATGGAGTCGAGGGGGGGAGGTAAAGCGACAAGTGTAGCATTTCCTGCGGTTCAGATCAGGGTGCAGATCAGGCACGTGTTGTGAGTAATTAGTCAGGGTAGGCAGTGGCTTTTAAAAATCTTGAAAACCGCGTATGCGCAGATTATTCTCTCCCCGGTGAGCTGTCAGTCGGCTTTTAAAAAATCTTGAAAACTGCGCATGCGCAGATTGTTCTCTCCCCGGCGAGGTGTAAGACGGCTTTTTTTTTAAATCGTGGAAACAGCGCATGCGCAGATTGTTCTCTCGACTTTTGTCAAGTAATTTGTCTTCAGTAGGTCCTATCTCTTAATAAAGTATTTAAAAACATATAGCTCAAAGAAATTTACTTACCATATTATTTGTACATGAAATCCATTCTTCTCTCTTTGTTTCCTGTTGTACCAAGCTGTTTTAAATGTTCTAATGATTTTTGTTCCTTTGCGCTGTTGAAGTTCTTTAAGTTCCGGCGTTGGTCTGCCATTTTTAATTATTTTGGTCTTTTCCTCGTAATTTGCTTCGAGAAACTCTTCAGGTAATCACTATCCATCTTTGGAAAAACCCGCCAAGAATCTTGCACATGCGCAGTGCACGATGTAAAGGCAGAATTTCAGCTGCCTTTATGGACCATTCCCACTGATGGCTTGAAGCATCGTCGACGGCACATGAGTAGCGCGTACTCCCGCGTTTTAAATGTACTGTGGATGAAAGGCACGGGAGAATTATACCTTAGGGAAGCGATCTCTTAGGGAAGCATAATTCTCCCGTGCCTTTACTATTTATGACCATTTTATATATGTTTTATGTATAAAATAATGACCATTTTATAATTTTAGTCAGGGTCAGCACTGTCTACCTTGCGTACCCTGACGGCACGTGCCTGGTGCAGATGCAACGTAGACAGAGGAATTGGGAGTAGGGGATAGTCCTCTGCATTTGTGATTATGTACTTATGTAGGTATGAAAGGTATATAAAAAGTCAGTTTCCAAAGTAAACGTAAATACCATTTAAACTCTGGGCCAAATATTACTGCGCCAAACATTATGGTGCCCTGAAATGGGGGGACTATGTATAAATACTGCTGTAATTTCTACATGGTGAAACCTGAATGTATAAAAATGGCCTTTATTAAAATCTGACAATGTGCACTTTAACTACATGTGATATTTTACTATTACAAATCTTAAATTGTGAAGTACAGAGGCAAATAAATAAATTATCAGTCTTTGTCCCAAACATTACAAAAGGCACTGAGAAACTGCCTTCTCAGACTGAGAAAGGTAGGGATTCTTCTGTTCCTTGCAGATGGAGATTGAGAGTAAAGACCTGCATTTAAGTACACAAAGTGCTTGAGTAACTCAGCAGGTCAGGCACCATCTCTGGAGAACATGGATAGGTGAGGTTTAGGGTTGAGATCTTTCTTCAGAACCTGTACCTGCAGTTCTTTGTTACGACACTTACATTTAAGTGTGTAATGAGCCAAAGAAAATAGTATCATTTAAATGTTGAATTAATTAATTTAGTTGTATACAACCATAAGTTTGAGTAAAATCTCCTGATGTTCTTTCTATATTATTACTTACAGGGGGTCCTAATGGTTGGACCACCAGGAACAGGTAAAACTATGCTTGCCAAAGCTGTGGCTACAGAGTGTGGTACAACGTTTTTTAACGTGTCCTCATCCACGTTAACTTCCAAGTATCGGGGAGAATCTGAAAAATTGGTTCGGTTGTTGTTTGAAATGGTGAGTAACGTTTTTTTTTAAATGTGTATATAAGCTGCTGATATATGCTATGGGTGCTGAGTACATTTTATTACAGTGTTGCTTTGTGCATTTGGTGAGAGAGTTAATGCACATCAAGTCATGGGTAGTCGCGGAGAAGAGGTGGAGGGGGGAAGAAAGCTGGAGAAGAGAGATAGGGTAGGTCAAATTCTGAAAGTAATAGGTGGATACAAGGGAGGGGGTCTGGTTGGCAATGGGTTCAGTAAGTGACAAAGGCTAGTGATGAAAAGGAGACAAAAGGGAGTCAGATAAAGAAAGAAGAGGAGGAATGAAATGAAAGCCATAGGGATGATATGGGTTGACTAAGCGAGGGTCAGAAGGTCCTGTTCTCTCCTTATCTGACACCCTTTTGTCTTTTCACTTCCAGCTTTTGTCACTTACTCCACCTGTCTTGACAGTCACCCACCCATCTGTACCCACCCATCACTTGCCAGGATTTGATCTATTCAACGTTTCTTTTCCAGCTTTCTTCTCCCCCCCCCCCCCCCCCCCCCACACACACACATACACACACAGTCTGAGCAAGGGTCCCAACTCAAAACTTTGTCTCCAATTCTTCAGAGGTGCTGCCTAACCCGCTGAGTTACCCCAGCCAGCTATTTATTCTGCTCGAGGTAGTTTTCCTTCTGTACCTCAGTAAAGAACAATATGTCCTCTTTACTTTAATAAGGATGTTCACATGAAAACTATCACCAGCTTCAATTACACCTGCAAGCTATGAAAGCAATTTGAGCTTTGTTGCCTTTAGATATCAGATTTTCTTTCAGCCACTAACTTTTTGACCATTGCATTTATTTTCGGGAATATTTGCTGCATCCTGCATTTTATTGTTCATCATTGCATTCTCTTTTCAATTGACTAATTCACTTTTGCTTGTTGGAGTGCAGTAGGACCCTATAAGACATGGGAGCAGAATTAGGCCATTCATTTCATCAATGCTGTTGAGGCTCATGACATTAATTGCAAAGTTTCCTCTTTCGATCTCCCAAAATTCAACACCTCACTCTTGGTCAGATTAAACTCCATCTGCTTTTACTCCACCCATTTCTGTAGCTGATCTATATCCCACTGTAAACTTTGACAGCATTCCACACAGACAGTGACCCAAACGATTTTGGAATCATCTGCAAACAGTAGAGATCCCAACAGATCCCTGGGGAATTCAACTGGTAACAGACCACCAGCCTAAATATTGTCCTTTCACCACAACCCTCTGTCTTCTATCGGTAAACTTGATCAAATTAGTAAGACACGACCTGCTTTGCACAAAACCAAACTGACTGTCCCTAATTAACCCATTCTCTTCCAAATGTTATGTGTTTATGATCTTCCTTCAGGCTCGATATTATGCGCCGACAACTATTTTTATCGATGAAATTGATTCCATCTGTAGTCGCAGAGGTACGTCTGATGAACATGAAGCCAGCCGCAGAGTCAAATCAGAGCTGCTCGTTCAGATGGATGGTATGTCATCTCTCTTTAAAATATGTATGGAAATATTTACTATTGTGACCTCTGGACACAAATAATAGTTAAGACAGCTTGTTTGTTTGCATATAAATACCATTATCTCCTGGAATTGAATATTATATATTACTCATTAAAAATAATTAGCAGTTGGTGTGAGTCAGGAAATAGCTTTGCATACTTCTCAAGGCCTTTGGTTTAGTGTTAGAGATACAGTATGGACCCCATTCAGTACCCCATTCCTGCTTTCTCCCCATATCGCTTGATTCCGTTAGACCTAAGAGATATATCTAACTGTCTCTTGAATATATCCAGTGAATTAGCCTCCACTGCCTTCTGTGGCAGAGAATTCTGTGGCATAGATTTACAATTCTCTGGTTGAAAAAGTTTTTCCTCATCTCAGTCCTAAATGGCCAACCCCTTATTCTTAAACTGTGACCCCTGGTTCTGGACTCCCCCAACAGAGGAACATTTTTTCTGCATGGAGCCTGTCCGAGCCGACCAGCGATTTCTCTTACACTAGCTCTGTTTTACACACTGGGGACAATTTACAGCAACCAATTAACCTACAAACCTGCATGTCTCTGGACTATGGGAGAAAACCGGAGCACTCAGATAAAACCCACGCTGTCACAGGAAGAACGTGCAAACTTCGTAATACAGCACACGTAGTCGGGATCGAACCCGGGTCTCTGACGGAGTACAGCAGCAGCTCTACCACTGTGCCATGGTGCCGCCTTTGTTGTCCATTTGCCAAAAGTAAACTTATGGTTCTGTTTCCTGAAAAAGTTAATTGGTTTGGGAGCTTTGGAGGTTGAAGGAAGAGCAATTTATATTTGATACGTAACATATGCTTAATGTCTTGAAATATTACTCTGTTGATTGACCTATGATAAATCAATATTTGCATTTGCTGCCCTCAGGGATAACAACATTAGTTGAATAACTAAAATTGTGGGCAAGCATGATCATGTGGAATAGATAGCGATGAGGGACAAAACACGCATAAATCTCACTTGCTTGCATGCTTGATAATTTCTGAAACCAAAGGAAAATCACTAATATTAGATCAATCAGTCTAATTAGCAAAACTTAAATGAATGCATAGTTTATTTTTGACTGGTAAGATGTTGAAAATTGTTCATTAACATTTTGTTTAAGATGTTTAATGTACTTTATTATTTTAGGTGTGGGTGGTAGTTCAGAAAATGAGGATCCATCAAGAATGGTAATGGTTTTGGCTGCCACAAATTTTCCATGGGATATAGATGAAGCCTTGAAGAGAAGACTGGAAAAAAGAGTGTACATTTCCCTGCCAACAGGTTGTTATTTTAAGGCTTTTATGATTAGTACCTTAATAAGGCTATAGCATATTTCAAGTCAATTTAGTTTAGTTTAGAGATACAGTGCGGAAACAGGGCCTTTGGCCCACCGAGTCTGCTCTGACCAGCGATCTCCTCACACTAACACTATCCTACACACCCTAGGAACAATTTACAATTTTACCAAGTCACTTAACCTACAAACCTGTACGTCTTTGGAGCGTGGGATGAAACTGGAGCTCCAGACGTAAACCCACACAGGTCACAAGGAGAATGTACAAACTCCATATAGATAGCATCCATGGTCAGGATCGAACCTGGGGCTGCAAGGCAGCAATTCTATCACTGTGCTACCATGCCGCCGTAACTCTTGAGCATTTATTGATGAGCAATTAATACTGTTTTTCTTGAATTTGTACTTTGCTGTGCAGTATTTAAAGCTAAATATTTTTCTTATTAGCAAATGGAAGAGCAGAACTGCTGAAAATCAATTTACGAGGGGTAGAAGTTGCTTTAGGTATTGATGTTATAGTAATTGCTGAGAAGATGGAAGGTTATTCTGGAGCAGACATCACAAACGTATGCAGGTAAGGATACTCGGGCAATAAGATGACAGATGTAGAAAATGGCTTGATGTCTTTAGAAATATAGCAACATGCTCCAATTACAAGATGTTAGTTTTGAGATAGGGTTATTGAGGTATTTAATAGCAATGGTTTTAAAAAAAACATTAATTAAGTTAATCAAGATTTTAATTGTCCCAAACATTATGGAGGATAATGTATTCTAGCTGATGGAAATAGTGAAGGAATGTCTGACATATAGATGGAGCTAGACCTTCAGAAATAAATTCAAATTTATTTCTGTAACTTTATTTTTGTTCACTACTTTTAGAGATGCTTCCATGATGGCAATGCGCCGACGAATTCATGGACTGTCCCCAGAGGAAATCAAAGCCTTATCCAAAGAGGAGTTACAAATGCCTGTAACAATGGATGACTTTGAACAGTCTCTGAAGAAAATCTCCAAATCAGTTTCTGCTTCAGATCTTGAAAAGTATGCAACGTGGATGACTGAGTTTGGTTCAGTGTAATTCTTCAAAGTAAATCACCTCATAAAATGGATGGCATTGAGTAATATATACTGTGTGAAGTCTTAGAGCAATGAAAATTAAGTTTGCATATTTTGGTTCTCAAATAGACAGCATTAACAAGTCGCGCCTTGAAAGTCAGCTATACATTAATGCTGACTGGATACATACAATTAAAGCACTTTATTCTACTAATAATTAAACTAACTGACATGTTTTCAGTCAAGGTGAAGTTATGTCAAATTATTTAATTGTGTTAACGTAAACAAAATGAACTATAGTTTTGCCCCTGTATTCATGTTGGAGAACATATTAGTTACACCCCAATTTAAAACTCTGCTGCATATCGATAACACTTTATCTCCCTCTTCCCCAAGTTATCATTGGATTAATTTCATGATTCTGTGCATTGCTTTGTTGGATGGTTGAAGTGTACACCGTTAACAATCATACAGTGTATTGCAAAAGAAATGATACAGTTTGGGCATCATATATGGAAGAAGCCACATGACTATGTTCATTTATCAAGAACCAAACTGAAATCATTTGCAAAGGTAATAGACCTGATTTTCCCATGAACAAAGCTTTAAAGAAGTTTCATCTTGAAAACATTTTTGATAGCTTGAAAATCACTCAGCTAGGATACAAATGGCAGATCTATCTTAATTGGCATTATTGCAGCACAGGACGCTGTTAGCACCACCTGTACACAATCATTAATTTTATCATTTTGTGGAAATAGACTAAGGGCTTCATTCATTCATATGCATATCTACGGATGAGGTTGACGTTTTTTTCCCCTTGTGGCCCATATTAAACAATGATTTTCATTTCCAAAATTACAGTTTAAGTTTCTAATTTATATTTTGGCTCTGCACTAAACTGAACAATAATAGCAGGTTATTACTCCTGTCCTTATCCTATTGACCTTGAACCCAATTTTGTATTTACAATTAACTTCCTGACCAAGTTTACAAGAGTTTGATATTGGCCGTTCTCCATCTAAAGGTATAAAAGGGATACAAGACATCTATGACAACACTCCATTGCAATTGTATTTTCAGGAATATTTAGTTTTCTTTGAATTACTTTACTTTCATATACCCTGGCATTGTAAAGATAATGGTTTAACGTATTGTATGCTAAATTATGAATAACCAAGCCTAATTAAAAAAAATACCAATACTAACCGTTGATACAGTAAATAGACTTGTTACAGGCCGTTTTATAATAAAGAGAACTAACTGGTACTTCCAAGCTTGGTCATTTGGCTCAATAGAGATGTAGATGTGAACACTTACTCATTATCACTTACTGAGCTGATTAGTACAAGTAACTAATAGTAGCCTCAACTTAAGGTTGGAAACACAAACAATGCACAAGAACCTCAGAGGTTATTGAGGAATTTAATTTTTCTATTGTTTTACTATGATGAACAATGGGCAGGAATATCTTGTAGCATTCACAATTGTTCCAATTCATTAATTTACTCAATGCTGAACAATATGATTGGTTTAGTTAAGCTTGTTAAGTTGAATGGTGATGTAACATTAATAATTCAGTATTATATTTTAGTTTTGAGCATTCCTTTAGTACTTGCACTTTTTGTTACAAATAATAGAAACAGGGATGCTAAGGTTTTATGTCGGGTTATATTGCCTGTATGAACCATTACATGTACTATTATGCTAAAGACCACTCATACTACTTGTGCGTATTATTTATGATGTACTTTTGGTTATGGAACAGTTCTAAATAAATGTTTTAGCATTTGTGAAATCTCTGGTAATAATGGAGTAATCCTGATAAGCTTGTTCAGGAAACATATTTATGAATTTACTATTTTTGGATTTATTTTTAGATGACCTTACTTTATGAAAAAAGGGGCTTTACATTTAAAAAAATATCTCTCGTGTTCCCTTGTTAACTCAAACTGATTTATCATAGAATGGGGATCGGCACAGAAGCAAATAAAATGAGAATGTGGACTGATCTTGGCTGGCAGATGAGATATCCCATGCTGAGACAAGTACCAAATCATTTCTGTCAACATGAAGGTGCAGGATAACTGATCGGTTACTTTTCTCCACACGTCATTGTTTGATAAGCTGATGAGTAAGAGATAAAGCTATAATTATGGAGCTGCATCTGTAATGTTGCAAGATCGTCTTCAGTCAGTGATGTTGCATGAGGGTGTAAATCATTTAAAAATACCATACACTACTCAAAGATCAGCAGGATAGCAAATAATCGATTCTTCTATGGACAACAATAGACAAAAGGTGCAGGAGTAGGCCATTCGGCCCTTCGAGCCAGCATCGCCATTCAATGTGATCATGGCTGATCATCCACAATCAGTACACCATTCCTGCCTTCTCCCCATATCCCTTGACTCCGCTATCTTTAAGAGCTCTATCTAATCTCTATCTAATTCTCTCTTGAAAGCATCCAGAGAACCGCCCTCTGAGGCAGAAAACTCCACACTCACAACTCATGCCTACTATGTTCTGTTGTGCTGAAGCAAAGCAAGAATTTCATTGTCCTATCAGGGACACATGACAATAAACTCTCTTGAATCTTCAACTCTGTGTGAAAAAGTATTTCCTCATCTCCGCTCTAATGGCTTACCCCTTATTCTCAAAACTGTGGCCCCCTGGTTCTGGGTTCTCCCAACATCGGGAACATGTTTTCTGCCCTATCTAGCGTCCCCAAACCCTTAATAATCTTATATGTTTCAATAAGATCCCCTCTCATCCTAAATTCCAGAGTATACAAGCCCAGCTGCTCCATTCTATCAACATATGACAGTCCCGCCATCACGCGAATTAACCTTATGAACCTACGTTGCACTTCCTCAATAGCAAGAATTCTATCTATCTTTCAAGTGTATGGGGCCAGTAGTCCTTGTGGTAAATACATATGATATTTTCTGCTCTGCTTGCAAATTCATTGCCAAGTGATTTGTGACTGATTCTATAATCTATTTAGAACATGGAACTGTACAGCATGAGAACAGGCTTTTGGTTCAAGATCGTTGTTTTGACCATGATGCCAATTTAAAATGTACATCTGCCTGTACGTGATCTATGTCCCTCCATTCCCTACCTGTTCATGTCCATCCAACCGCCTTTTAAATGTTGTTATTGTATCTGCTTCCACCATTTCCTCTGACAGCATGACAAGAAACTTACTACTCTCAGTATATCAATAAAAAAAAACTTGACTCGTTCGTAAACTTTCCCCTTTCACCTTAAAGCAATGCCCTCTAGTATTTGACTAGAAAACTCCAACTATATATCCAATATGACTCTCAAAATTTTAAATACTATCTAATCGCCCCTCACCCTCCAATGCTCCAGAGAAAAAAATCCAAGTTTGTCCAACTTCCAATTATAACTAATCTCTGAAGGGCCCCAACCCAAAACCTATCCTGTCCATTCCCTCCACAGATCTTCCTGACCCATTGAGTTACTCCAGCATCTTGCGTCTTGCTCATGATTCCAGAATCTGCAGATCCTTGTGTCTTCCAATTATAGCCAACACCCTAATCTAGGCAACATGCTGGGGGAAACCTCTTTGGCACCCTGTCCAAAGCTTTTGTATCCTGATTATTTGTGGGAAGTAACAGCATTTTTCAATTCCATCACACGAATAGTAGCAGTCTAACTTGCGATGGTGTTGTATATGGAATTTCTTTTGGCTTTATTCATCATGTAGTAACAGTTTAGAAACATAGAAACTAGGTGCAGGAGTAGGCCATTCAGCCCTTCGAGCCTGCACCGCCATTCAATATGATCATGGCTGATCATCCAACTCAGTATCCCGTACCTGCCTTCTCTCCATACCCTCTGATCCCCTTAGCCACAAGGGCCACATCCAACTCACTCTTAAATATAGCCAATGAACTGGCCTCAACTACCCTCTGTGGCAGAGAGTTCCAGAGACTCACCACTCTCTGTGTGAAGAAAGTCTTTCTCATCTCGGTCTTAAAGGATTTCCCCCTTATCCTTAAGCTGTGACCCCTTGTCCTGGACTTCCCCAACATCGGGAACAATCTTCCTGCATCTAGCCTGTCCAACCCCTTAAGAATTTTGTAAGTTTCTATAAGATCCCCTCTTAATCTCCTAAATTCCAGAGAGTATAAACCGAGTCTATCCAGTCTTTCTTCATAAGACAGTCCTGACATCCCAGGAATCAGTCTGGTGAACCTTCTCTGCACTCCCTCTATGGCAATAATGTCCTTCCTCAGATTTGGAGACCAAAAACTGCACGCAATACTCCAGGTGTGGTCTCACCAAGACCCTGTACAACTGAAGTAGAACCTCCCTGCTCCTGTACTCAAATCCTTTTGCTATGAAAGCTAACATACCATTCGCTTTTTGTTATCATGTTATTCATCATGTTATAACAGTTTAAAGCCATTCTGCAGGTGGTTTCCATGCTGGGCAAAAAGAGAGATTGACACATTCAAGATATCAGTCTGTGATCTTGCAGGTACTCATTCAATTGTGATGAAAGTTTCTGAGTTTACAACCTTTTTTATTTAATTTCACATGTATCGAGGTACATTGAAAAGCTTTTGTTGCGTGCTAACCAGTCAGTGGAAAGTAACTTTAAGCCACTACCACAGTTACTTGTTATACATTCACATTTCTAGTTATTGTATCCATGCCCCCTTTATTTTTGCCCTTACTGTTAAGCTAAATAGCTCCCTCTTAATTAGTCTTAATTTAAATTCCACCTCGGTATTCTCTGCTCTGAAGAAAACATCCTCTGCTTAGCCTATAATTAAAACAAATTAAGTTTAAAAGATAAAAACTTTAAAAAAAAAAGAAATGACAATAAATATTTAGCCGATCAAGCAGTATCTATTTTGGAACAATAACTTTTCATCCTCGTAACCTAACTTTTCCATCTGGATGACATATTTGTAAACCTCTGAATTCCCATTCCTGATATTATGCCCTTCCTATAATGCTGCCCTGTTCTGTAAGACGCCCACGTGGCATGTTTCAGTACAAGTTTCCTACTTTTAGTCCATATATTGCCAACTGACATTTTCCTGTATGTCCCCAAAGCTGCCTATCTGCCTGATGATCTTCATGGATCTGTAAACTTGCACTTCTAAGCTCCTCTGTCCCCCTCCTGCTGCTTATTATTCCACTATTTAATTTTCGTTACCTTCATCTTGTTTGCCACCCCTAAAGCACAATCTATGATATCATCAGCCTGAAGAAGGTTCCGACCTGAAATGTCACCTATCCGTTCTCCAGGGATGCTGCCGCACCCACTGAGTTACTCCAGCACATTGTGTCTGTTTCTGTAAGCCAGAATCTGCAGCTCCTTGTTTCTATACACTAAGACTTCTCTGGTTTGAATTAAATATACTGGATTCCTACTTACTAGAGCAAAGCTCAAAAAGCTGGAGGAATTCAGTGAGATAGGCAACATCTGTGGAGGGTATCGGCAGATGACCCATCTTCAGATCTGGACCCTTCAGACAGTCCGATGAAGGGGCCTGACTGAAATGTCGCCTGTCCATTCCTTCCCCAGAAGCTGCTGGACCCGCTGAGTTCCTCAAGCACTTTGTGTTGTGCTCAACATTCCAGCATCTGCAGTTCCTTGCATTTTTTACGTACATGACCTTCCCTTTGATTTAAGGCCATAAGACATAAGAGCAGAATTAGGCCATTTGGCCCATTGGGTCTGCTCTGCTACTTGACTCAATCCAATTCCCCTCCTCCCCATAACTTTTCATAATCATAATCGTAATTTATTAGCCAAGTATGATTTGCAACGTACGTGAAGTTTGGTTTGCCATACAGTCATCCCAAAAAAGCAACAAAACACACAACTACATAAAAATTTGACATAAACATCCACCACAGCGGCTCCTCCTGTGATGTAAGGCAATAAAGTCTTGTCTTCTTTCCTCCTGCGGTCGGGGGAGTCGAACCATCCGCAGCCAGCGATCGAGCTCCACGTCGGGACGGTCTTAGCTCCAGCATCGGGACGGTCGAAACTCCTGCGGCTTGGAGTTCCTGAAATCGGTCCCTAACCTGGGACCGCTAGCTTCATGATGTTAAACTTCGCAGCTGCCGCAGGTTGGAGCTCGGCCACTGGCAAAGGGATCGCCCGCTCTGAGATGTTTAAGTCCGCAGGCTCCACGGTTTTGGAGCTGTAGAACTCCCAAACAAGAGGCCGCCAACTCCACGATGTTAGGCCGCAGTGCAGGCAGAGATACGAACGGAGAAAATTGCATCTCCGTCAAGGAAAGAGATGAAAAAAAGTTTCCCCCACCACCCCCCACAAATACAAAGACTAAAGATAAAGATAAGCTAAGACATACATTTTACAACAAACTAAAAACACAAAGAATGAAAAAGATGAAGACGGGCTGTTGGCGAGGCAGCAATTGTGTGGCGCCCCCTGGTGGTTTACTGATCAATTTCCACTTTAAAAATACCCAATGTTTTGGCCTGTGGCAATTAATTTTGCAGACTCACCACCCTCTGGCTAAAGAAATTCCTCCTGCAGAAATGTATTTCTGTAGTTATGGGTTTCTTTCACACCCTCCTTTGATATCATTAGTAAACATCCTGATGCAAGCCTGTTATTCCTGTGTTTTTTGAACCATTATGGGTGATTATCGATTGTTGTGCCAAATGTGGATAAATATTAATCCTTTCCCACCACCTCAATATTTCAAGTGAGAATATTTTAATTAATTATCCTGAACTGATTTTACATTTTGTATACGTAACTGCTGTGCATTATCAATAAATAAGCGAGTTCTGCATTTCAACTGCGCATGCCCAGATCATAGGTCACTCGAGAAAAAACATTCTCGCCAGCTGAGCTGCTGCGTGTGTATGGACCTGCGTATTCATTTCAATGAGATTTATAAATAAATGTATCCGTCAAATGTGCACAGCATACTGCAGGCTGCACAATCCACAATTGTATCTATTTAAATTATTGACTCAATACACCACCAGCCTTGAAAATGCAAGAATGCCAGGAATGAACCTGTCAATGATCAAATCCCTGGCATCAGGCTGAGTCACAGCCATTCAAATTCGATATTGATTTACATGAATTACAACTTGTGTGGTCAACCAATTATGAGAATTTGCAGTCATTTGAACCGCAGCCAAACTAGAGGCTTCACTTAGAAGTGGGTCTCAGCTGACGGGACCTGTTCTCGCTCCCTTTGAAGGAGGTGCGGCCCGCCCCAGCGAGTGAGCAAAGCGGAGCCAACCCGTAATATGAGTGAGAGCATTTTCTCAGTCAGACTTTCTCGACAGTTGGGGTGGGGGATTTTGGAGAGAGAGAGAGAGCGCTGGAGATTCGCACAGACGGAACAATTTCATAACGACCCATTAAAATCCGCCCTTCGGCCACTCAGCAACCTGGGCTGATCTGATCTGACAACAGGGATGCAGTGCTGCCGGAGCTCACCGGAGCATCGCTCCGACAACTATAAAATGATTACGGGGATCCTCGATATAACAAGAGGAGTTGAGTATAGGAGCAAAGAGGTTCTTCTGCAGTTGTATAGGGCCCTAGTGAGACCACACCTGGAGTATTGTGTGCAGTTTTGGTCCCCTAATTTGAGGAAGGACATTCTTGCTATTGAGGGAGTGTAGGTTTACAGGGTTAATTCCCGGGATGGCGGGACTGTCATATGCTGAGAGAATGGAGCGGCTGGGCTTGTACACTCTGGAGTTTAGAAGGATGAGAGGGGATCCTATTGAAACATATAAGATTATTAAGGGTTTGGACACACTAGAGGCAGGAAACATGTTCCCGATGTTGGGGGAGTCCAGAACCAGGGGCCACAGTTTAAGAATAAGGGGTAAGCCATTTAGAAGGGAGACGAGGAAACACTTTTTCTCACAGAGACTTGTGAGTCTGTGGAATTCTCTGCCTCAGAGGGCAGCGGAGGCCGGTTCTCTGGATACTTTCAAGACAGAGTTATAGGGCTCTTAAAGATAGTGGAGTCAGGGGATATGGGGAGAAGGTAGGAACAGGGTACTGATTTGGGATGATCAGCCATGATCACATTGAATGGTTCGAAGGGCCGAATGGCCTACTGCACCTGACTATTTTTGTCCATAGAAGAATCTATTATTTGCTATCCTCCTGATCTTCGAGTAGTCTATTGTCTATAAAGTGAACGCACTCTGTTCTTATCCCAGAGTGGAGAATTTTTAAACTGGTGAATATTGGCTTTAAGTGAGAGGGGTGAGGTTCAGGAAGAGGATCAAGGATAATAATTTCACCGAGGGCGTAGAACGTATCTGGAATGGGCTGCTAGCGGAATAGATAGTGTCTGATAAATTTACGACGTTAGAACGATATATGGACAGGTGCACAAATAGGAAGAATCTAGAGGGTTATATGCCAAATCCAGGAAAAAGAGACTGGCACAGAATGTCACCTCGGTCGGCAAAGACTGGTGCGCAGACTCGCCCGTTGCAGTGCTGTATATGTCTATGGCTGCTTAACTCCACGGGTTGTATTAGGTCTCATTGAAAGCTCCTGTCTGAACGATCGTGAACAGAGGTGCACTCGGCAACGTCACCAGCGCAAGACTTGCAGGATGATATCAAGGAGCCCGGCTCCAACTGCAGTAAACTAACGATAATATTTCCGGTGGAATGAATTTCGAATGGAATAAATAGTGTGACCACGATTGCTTTGGCAGTGGATGGTCTTGCTGCCTGAAGGGCATCCTGCATCTGGCAGAATGTTTCCCGCCGCAGCATCAAAGGCATGAGATGCAAACGCTGCCGTTTCCCATAGTCCCGCTTGTCACAGTGTGAACACTGTTGCAAAGGTGTTGGCTTGTTCTTTCAGTGAAAATAAAGATATAACGATTTAACGTTATTCAACCTCTGACCCTCTTGGGAGACTAGCTTGCCCCCCCCACCCCAGCAAAACCTGAAATGACGCCCCTGTTTGACAGCTCTGGCACCTGCACATTTGCACCGCAACACTGCCTGCCGGCCCTCTCGCTAGCTCGCTGCGTGCCCGATCCCAACGCAGGACCACAGGCTTCCGGCAAGCTGCACAAAGAGCCTCTGCTAACAAGGGCTGGCGAACTGTGCTGGTCAACGTGCACTGGGCGAGATGGCTGTGGGAAACGCTCCGTAACCACCGCAAACTTGGAACAGCACAAACCCTCCACTCAATCTATCCAATACGAAAGGGCAGGCATTTTGCAGTTAAATGTCTTACACTAAATTGGCGCTTCCTTCACAGGGCCAACCCTGTACTCAGTTTTCCTCGGAGATGAATCTTTCCTGAAAGGTACATTCACACCGCCTACACGTAAAGCATCAGCCCACATCACACTGATACAGTTGCTGCCTGCCTCAGATTAAATATGAATAAAGATAAGAAAATGCTTCAAACACGTGATGTTTTCTTATTCCAGTAGCAAACACATTAAGGATTAAAGGAAAATAATAAATTCGTTAACTTTTTGAATATTTCATAATTGCAGATTAATGAACTGAACTAGAACTGGGACTGTGTAAGTAGTGTGTGAAGAGCATAACAAGAAAGGAAGCTATTGAGTTGACAGAATTCTAGATTAATTAATTGGTAGACTAGTTAACAATTTATACACAGTTTATACAGCGCCTCATTCACTTTTTTTCCCCGAATGACCTTTGACAAATCCCATGATTCCTTGCGTTTATCGGAATATCGAACTCGCTTATTCCGGTAATACTCTTAATGTTTATGATCTGTTCTCATTATAATTTCATCCTCATATGACAAGGGTGTGAAAACCCATAGGCCCATGTGTTCAAAACTCTCCTTTTGTATTGTCTCTGAGCATTACCTCTGGTTTATGTTCATTTTAAGTAATTTGTGTAATCTCTTGAATTGTGCATTGAAATGGAAGCATTCATTTAACCAAATGAGTAACAATATTACAAAGAAAAATAAATGTTTTCCATTTTTACATACAATTAAAATCAACGTGGACTCATTCTGTGTAGGTTAAAGTTATAGCCTACTTTTATTGTAATTATATACTTCTAAATTTTTCTTGGAGTTAAATACTGTGATTATTGCAGAATGAATATAGCAACACTTATTAGAGGCAGAACAAGCAAGCTAAGCTACAATTTTCAAGTTCCAAAATTGAATAAAGAATTTTGCACTGATGATTTCTTTGTTGAAGTAACGGGGGCCTTTGTAGTGATAGTAAAATCCTTTAAAAGATTATTTTCCAGCGGCGGACCCTGCTTTAGAACTGTGGCGGTGTTCCAGCATTCCGGCGACGGTGGTGGCAGCAGCCCGGCTTCGGAGGCTCGTGCCTAGTGGACGACAACATCGGAGACCTCGATCGCCTCAGTGCAGAGGGAGGGAAGAAGACAAAGACTTTAAGACTTTTGCCTTCCACCACAGTGAGGAGGTGCCTGGTGAACTCACTGTGGTGGATGTTAAATATGTGTTTATTGTGTGTTTTGTTTTTTATTTATACGTTATGACTGCAAGGGAACGAACTTTCGCTCAGACCGAAAGGTCCGAATGACAATAAAGGATACTTTACTTTATTTTACTTACTTTACTTACTTTGATGAATATTTATGCTCCCAACTTAGATAACCCCCAATTCTTTAGTAAAATTCTGGATATAATTTCAGAATTTAACTATCAAAATGTGATAATAGGGAGAGATTTCAATTGCGTTCTAGATCAATATCTGGATAAATCAACAAAACAAAAAAGGATTAACGTAAAATCTAAAACTAGTGAGCTCCTAAATACATACATAAAAAACACAAACATAACAGATGTATGGAGAATTGCTAATCCAGTAGGTAGGGAATACTCATTTTATTCAACGGTACATAAAACATATTCACGTATTGATTATTTTTTAGTGGACACAAAATAAATTCCCATCACATATAACTCTAAATATCATAATAGTATTATTTCTGATCACTCCCCATTAACTTTTTTTTTAAATTAGAAGGAATGTCTGATAAAAAATCGTTCTGGAGGTTCAACCCCCAAATCTTAAACAACTCACAAGGTTGTACATATTTAAAACAGCAGATGATATTCTGTTTTATGATACACCAGATACGTCACCCTCCTTATTATGGGAAATTTTTAAGGCATTTATTAGAGGAACTATAATTTCATATCAAGCGTTCCAAAATAAAAAGAACAACACTGAACAATTGAAGTTAGAACAAGAAATTAGACAATTTAGAAAATGCCAAATAACCAACCATAGATAAACATATTATGATAACAATATTAAAATACAAATTAAATAAAATTTTATCGGTAATAATAATAAGATTATTTCAAATTACAAAACAAGAAAATTGCGAATTTGGTGATAAACCACATAAACTCTTAGCACGTCAACTGAAAAAACAGGAAACAGAAAATACAATTACTAAAAATAAATCAGATAAAGGTGAATTACTAACACTACCTAAAGACATTAATAAACGATTTGCTCAATTTTACCAAAATCTATATACATCTAAAACTTCTGCAAACAATATTAAAATTATAAACTTCTTTGTAATCTTCCAAAACTTAAATACAAGAGGAATTAGGTGCTCAGATTACACTTAAGGAAATAGAAGAAACAATTAATCTGTTGAAGAATGGTAAAACGCCAGGACCAGATGGCTTTAGTAATAAATTCTATAAAAGATTCTACGAGATAATTTCACCACGCTTAGAAAATTTATATATACATGCTTTTAAAGAAAATATACTACCAGAAACACTAACCAAGTCTACTATTACACTTATACCTAAAAAGGATAAAGATCTAGAAGACCCAGGCTCATATAGAGCCATAGCACTCCTAAATACAGATCAAAAAATATTAGCAAAGACCCTAGCGAGAAGATTGAGTAAATGTGTTAGCAAACTAATAAATCCGGATCAAACGGGGTTATACCCAAGAGATACTCATTCTACAATTTGCGGCGGCTGTTTAATATAATGTACTCGCATAAAACAGAAGAGGAAGACTTACCAATTATTTCATTGGATGCAGTAAAAGCTTTTGATCAAGTAGAATGGCAATATCTATTCAAAGTATTGCAAAAATTTAATATGGGAGATAATTTTATCTCATGGATAAAATTATTATATGACAAGCCAACG
The DNA here is from genome assembly GCA_035221665.1 of Okamejei kenojei. Lineage (NCBI taxonomy): Eukaryota > Metazoa > Chordata > Chondrichthyes > Rajiformes > Rajidae > Okamejei > Okamejei kenojei. Next base: position 72,778,637 of record CM069136.1, on the reverse strand, counting down.
GCTAGAATACTAATAATATATTATCCTTGAAATTACAATTATCAAGGGGCAATAGACAGGGGTGCGCATTATCGCCCCTGCTATTTGCACTTGTGATAGAGCCTTCAGCAGAAAGTATAAGAAGTCATCCGAATATTAATGGATATAATAACAAACACTCAAATAATAAAATTTCTTTATATGCAGACGACATATTATTATATATTACAAATTCGCAAATTAGCATACCAAATATACTAAATTTAATAGATGAATTTGGTTCTTTTTCAGGATGTAGAATAAACTGGAACAAAAGGAAAATTATGACGATAAAACCTCAAGAGCCGACATATGTTGAAATTCCCTTTTAGAATTGCAACAGAAAAATTAAAGTATTTGGATCTAAATTACTAGGAAATATACTCAACACAACCTTATATGCCTTTATTAACTAAATTGAATGGGTTGATTAAATTCTGGAAAACACTGCCGATGTCCTTAATAGCAGAATAAATGCTACAAAAATGATCTTTTTACCACAAATACTGTACATATTTCAATCAATACTGATATATTTACCAAAAAAAATCTTTAAAAAACTAGAGTCTGATATTACAAACTTCATATGGGACTATAAATCACATAGAATTCAAAGAAAACATCTGTGTCAATCTAAAGGATTATGGGGACTGACACTCCCTAATTTGTTGTACTACTATTGGGCAGTGAATATTAAAAATATAATTTATTGGTTGGACAGTTCTGCCCAACAAGTAGATTGGATAAGAATGGAGAAAGAGGATTGTTCCCCTTATAATATAGGAGCGATTCTTCTTTCCCCGAAGAAACTGAACAATATAATATATAAGAGGAATCCAATTATTCACAGCATAATATGAATTTGGAAACAAATAAAATTAACTTTAAAATTAAGAAACCTATCGCTTATTTCCCCAATAGCTAACAATCCCTCATTCAAACAATCTATTATTGATAAAACGTTTATCCATTGAGAAAGAATTGGAATTAAAATGATTGGAGATTTGTATGAGATGGGAAATTTTCTATCATTCCAACAATTACAACTAAAATATAATCTGAAAAGTAACCAATATTTCAAATACCAAATTCAAGATTATTTGAAAAAATATATACAAGGATATCAAACTCTAACCTCAGATTTATTAGAGGAAGGAATGACCAGAAAGGCAGAATCAAGCAATTTAATATCATATTTATATAATATCATTTTAAGTATAGAAACACCAACGACAGAGGAAATTAGAAGGGACTGGGAATAAGAGTTATTCATAAAAATCCCAAAAGACAGATGGGAAAAAAAACTATTATATGTACATGTCAGGTCTCGCGTTTGATCTAGTTTCTGTTTCTTATTGGTTTTTAGTATTTGAGTTTGGATTCTTGTTTTAGTTTGGTGTCTCACATCTCCTCTTGTTTCAGGTCCCATTATCTGTCATGTCGTTTACCCTCATGTGATTGTTGGCCCTGCCCTGATGTGTTTCGCCTGTGTCTCGTTATCCCCTGTTAGTCTGTATTTAAGCCCTTTGTGTTTTGGTTCTCATTGCCAGTTCGTTGTGTATGCTACTTAGTATCACCTCGTTCCAGCTCTAGAAATATCGTGACCCTGTGATCTCGACCATTGCCTGTTTTTCGACCACTGTTTTTGCCTGCTCCTAGATTATACTGTTGCCTCTTTCTGCTTACCTGTGTACCGACGTGGACCGATTAAACTCTGAAAACGGATCTGCCCTGTGTCTGAGCCTGCATTTGTGTCCTCTTCCTCGTTCAGTTCTGACAGTACATAAATGTTCGATTAATGTAAGGCATAACTTAATGCAATTTAAAATTTTACATAGATTATATTACTCGAAAACCAGATTGAATAAAATATTTCCAAATGTTTCCCCCATTTGTGACAAATGTCTAACTCAAAATGCCACTATAGCACATTCCTTTGTCTCTTGTACAAAACTTCATAAATTTTGGAATGAAATCTTTGGAACTTTTACAAAACTATCCAACACAAAATTGAACCCCAATACAGAACTGATTATCTTCGAATCAATGGAAGAGGGACGTAAATTAACTACGTTCCAAGAAGCTCTCTTTAATTATGGTTTAATAAAAGCAAAAAAACTTATACTTAAATTTTGGAAAAACACAACCACGCCAACGTTCAAAATGTGGATTTCAAATATGTTGGAAACGCTACATCTTGAATAAATTAGATTCCTCTTACTCGGCAAAATAGACAAATTCTTAAAGATTTGGTCTCCTTTTATCGACTTCTTACAAGCATATAGTATAACATAACCTTAGAAATTAAATGGTTCAGACCCGGGTGACGGATGGGTAAAGATACTAAATATTATATCTCTCCTAATTTCTTTTCTTTCTATTTTCTCTTTTTTTCTCAATCTCCTTAGCGTCTTATCTCTGTTCTCTGTCTCTCTCGCTATCTGTTTCTACTCGCTTGTCTATCTATCTAGACACCCTTTATTTTCCTTTCTCTATCACTGCTCTTTTATTATTAAATTAAAAATAAGAAGTTGTACAAGAATGGTAATGTGTATGTATCAGGTACTTAGGTACCACAGCACTGTACTTCTAACAAAAAAAAAATAAATAAATAAATAAATAAACATGGAAGATGGACACGAAAGAAGACCATCAGATTATAGAATTCCACGTGAAGATATGTTTGAACAATACATTAAAGAATCTTTCCACTTGCCCATGCAAATACCCGATTGTATGTATGTTGATATTCTTACAAAGCGTGAAAACTGGTATTAAATTGCATGAAAAAAATGTCTGCACTCTTTTCATGGGTGCCAATAAATCAATATGAAGCCCTTTAGTGCATTGACATGCCTGGCTATTGAAAGTGGTCTTAATGCCATTGAACCAACATCCTGTGATATCCTGTGAACTTTTTGAGTTCCTTTGAACCAAATGCCATTGAACCAAAATCCTGTGATATCCTGCCTCAGCTTTTTTGCACCTTTTTCATAAATTATTGTAGAGTTATACAGCATGGAACAGGCCATTCAGATAATCATGTTCACACAAACAAATTTGCATCCTTCCATATTATTCTATCTTCAAAGATACTTAAGATGATGCAAAAATTGTTGAGATATTTTTAAATACTGTCAATGACAGAACGTGCAAACTCCACACAGACAGCACACGAGGTCAGGATTCAACTAGGTCTGTGGTACTGTAAGGCAGCGGCTCTACCCCATTCCAGGGAAAACAGATCTAGTCTTTCCAATCTTGGCTTTGGTTTCTATATTCCATCCTTTCAGACTTATTCCCATTTTTAATCATGTACATCATCTCTTTTCTTTCCATTAAGGGATCTCAATCGAAACATTAGCTCCATTCTGTAAGTGCTAAATGAAATTTCCATCATTTTCTGATCTTATGTTGGATTTCCAAAGTCTGCTGAGTTTTACAGTTGTATATTTGGATGGTTAATTTATGAAGCTTCTATTTACAGCGTTACCGGATTATAAATTATCAAAGGTCAACAGAATAATTTCTGGTAAGTCGTAGTTTCTAATTCCTATGTCGGAAGACTGGGCGATCCAATAAAGGCTGGGGAATTTTGTTACTGTAGAGGGCAGTATAAACCCACCATTTGATTCTTACAGCCCTGCCGTTAGATGACTGTTGCAGTTTTTGTGTGCTAGATCTTCAACAATCAACAGAAATATTGTGTTTTGTTCTGAAAGAGGGTGCATTAAAATGTCAAACATCATATTACCTGTGGTCAGCGATTCTTTACAACTTATGAATTTATTTTGAAAAGAACTGTTGATTTGCAATTTGTTGAATTTGTTACAATAGAGCAACATGCGTGGAATATATTTCCTGTGTCTCAAATGAAATGTGTGGAACTGGAGAATCAAGGAACTGCAGATGCTGGTTTACCAAGGAAAGACACAAAATGCTGGAGCAACTCAGCGGGTCTGGCAGCATCCGAGGAGAATATGAATAGGTGATGTTTCGGGTCACGACCCTGCTTCAGACTGATTCTTCAGACTCAGCATGAAACTGACATAAGTGAACAGTATGGAGAGGGGCTGTTACAATTAAAATTGTTTCCCATTACTGCTCTGTTCAAATACACATAAAAATAAAAAAAAATAATAATTAAAAAAAAAAATAAAATATATATATATATATATATATTATATTTATATATATATATATATATATATATATATAAATTATGAGAGGATTAGATGAGGTAGTCAAAACCTTTTTCTCCAGACTGGAAACGTCAAAGATATAGCTTGAAGGTGAGAGGGTCAAAGATTAAAGAAGATGTGTGGGACAGGTTTTGTACACGGAGAGCGGTGGGTGCCTCGAACGTGCTGCCGGGGGTGGTGGTGGAGGCAGTTACGAAAGTTGCATTCGAGAGCGATGTAGATAGGCACATGGATATGCAAGTAATGGAGGGATATGGATTATGTGCACCAGATGAGATTTAGTCTTGGCATCATGTTCAGCACAAACATTGTGGGCTGAAGGGCCTGTTCCTGTGCTGTACTGTACAGTGTACAAATTATGAGAAGAATAGATCAGGTAAACGCACAGTCTTGTGCCCAGTGGGGGAATCAGGTACAAGAGGACATAGGTTTAAGGTAAGGGGGGGGGGGAAAGATTTAATAGGAACCTGAGGGATAACTTTTTAAAACAAAAGGTGGTGGGTATATACTATTGCATCGTTTAAAAAGCATTTAGATAGATACGTGGATAGAATAGGTTTAGAGGGATGTGGGCCAAATGCACGCAGATGGGGCATGTTGGTTCGCGTGGGCAAATTGGGCAAAAGGATCTGTTTCTGTGCTGTATATCTTTATGACTATTATCGTTTATGTTCTAAATTCCAAATGGGCAGCAAAGCCAAATCAGACGTGATTTGGGAATTATGACACTAATTTTATGTTGCCCAGGTGAAATTATCCGTCATTGATCTAGCCAATTTTGAGTCATTGAATGCTTGTGGTTAAATCAGTCATTTTAATGAAAGGAATGGGAAGGGTTGAGTTGAAACAGTGCATTGTATGTAATAAGCAAACATTTTCAGACAGACATGGTGATGTAAGAAGCTGGAATGAAAATTAGCAGTGACGGAAACTTTAAAATGTGTTGAATAGAATTAGATAATTGATTTAGATAATTTGTGTGTCCAATTTGACTGCCAGGAAGAGCATAGCTTTATAGTGAGAGATTTAAAAGAGATGTGTGGGGCAACTTTTTTTACACAGAGGGTGGTGAGTGCTATTTCCCTCCAATTCAGTTTAGTTTATTGTCACGTGCACTGAGGTACAGTGAATAGCTTTTGTTGCATTCTTGGTCAGATCAGGGGGAGTTCAGGTCAGGTTGGGGGGAGTTCCCCCTGCCACGGGTACCATGTAATCCCGTGCTACCTGCTCCGTGGTCGGATAGACGGCGACTAAACCGTCTCCCCCATCTGGTTTGCCAGCTGAGGAGGGGGCTGTGGACTCCTGTAGCACGGTCGCACGATGTCACACATAGCATTGTAAGGAATGATGATAAAGCACACACACCAAAATCCTGTACTTCCAGCGCAGAAACTGGAGGACAGAGATGTGTGGTGCGTCGTCACCGTTCCCATAGAAAACCAGCACCATTGCATCACTAATGTTTTCAACAATGATGATGAATGCATGCTACCCAGTCAGCAGAAAGACAATACATGATTACAATCGTGTTAGAGAAGGAACTGCAGATGCTGGAAAATCGAGGGTACACAAAATGCTGGAGGAACTCAGCGGGTGCAGCAGCATCTATGGAGCGAAGGAGATGGGCAACGTTTCGGGCCGAAACCCTTCTTCAAACTGATGGGGGGGTGGGGGGAAGAAAGGAAAAAGGAGGAGGAGGAGCCCGAGGGCTGAGGGAGAGGTGGGAAGGGGAGGAGACAGCCAGGGTCAACAGAATTGAGAGAATTCAATGTTCATGCCAAGAGGATGCAGACTCCCCAAGCGGAATATGAGGTGCTGATCCTCCAATTTGCGGTGTTGCTCACTCTGGCCGTGGAGGAGGCCCAGGACAGAGGTCGGATACGGAATAGGAGGGAGAGTTGAAGTGCTGAGCCACCGGGAGGTCGGGTTGGTTATTGCGGACCGAGCTGAGGTGTTCGGCGAAACGATCGTCAAGCCTCCTCTTGGTCTCACCGATGTAGATCAGCTGCCATCTAGAGCAGTGGATGCAATAGATGAGGTTGCAGGAGGTGCAGGTGAACCTCCTTGTTCACGGCATACCAGGGCCCCATCCCCGACCACTACCTCCGTTACATCGACGACTGCTTTCGTGTCACCTCCTGCACCCACACACAACTGACTGACTTCATCCGTTTCACCACCAACTTCCATTCGGCACTCAAATACACTTGGACCATTTCCGACACTTCCCTACCATTCCTTGACCTCACCATCTCCATTGCAGGGGATACGCTCCTGACCGACATCCACTATAAACCCACTGACTCCCACGGCTACCTGGACTACTCTTCCTCCCACCCTGCCTCATGTAAGGACTCCATCCCCTATTCCCAATTCCTCCGCCTACGCCGCATCTGCTCCCAGGATGAGGTGTTCCACACCAGGTCATCACAAATGGCCTCATTATTCAGAGAACGGGGATTCCCCTCCCCCACTATAGTTGAGGCTCGCAACAGGGTCTCCTCCGTACCCCGCAACACAGCCCTCTCTCCCCATCCCCCCACATCTCCTTGGTCCTCACCTTTCACCCCACCAGCCGGCAAATACAACACATAGTCCTCCGTCAGTTTCGCCACCTCCAACGTGACCCCTCCACTCGCCACATCTTCCCATCTCCCCCCCATCTGCCTTCCGCAAACACTGCTCCCTCCACAACTCCCTTTTCAATTCTTCCCTTCCCTCCCGCTCCACCCCTTCCCCGGGCACTTTCCCTTGCAACCGCAAGAGATGCTACACTTGTCTCTTTAACTCCCCCCTCCACTCCTTTCAAGGACCCAAGCAGTCCTTCCAGGTGCAACAGAGGTTCACCTGCATCTCCTCCAACCTCATCTACTGCATCCGCTGCTCTAGATGGCAGCTGATCTATATCGGTGAGACCAAGCGGAGGCTTGGCGATTGTTTCGCCGCTCGGTCCGCAATAACCAACCCGACCTCCCGGTGGCTCAGCACTTCAACTCCCCCTCCCATTCCTTATCCGACCTCTCTGTCCTGGGCCTCCTCCACAGCCAGAGTGAGCAACACCGCAATTTGGAGGAACAGCACCTCATATTCCGCTTGGGGAGTCTGCATCCTCTTGGCATGAACGTTGAATTCTCTCAATTCTGTTGACCCTTGCTGTCTCCTCCCCTTCCCACCTCTCCCTCAGCCCTCGGGCTCCTCCTCCTCCTTTTACCTTTCTTCCCCCCGCCTCCCCCCACCCCTCCATCAGTCTGAAGAAGGGTTTTGACCCGAAATGTTACCTATCTCCTTCGTTCCATAGATGCTGCTGCACCCGCTGAGTTTCTCCAGCATTTTGTGTACACATGATTACAATTGATCCATTTACAGTGTATAGATACTTAATAAGGAAAGAAAAGTAACAGCAAAGTCTGATGAAGGATAGTCTGACAGTCATCAAAGAGGTAGATAGTGGTTCACCACTATATTCCCTGCATTTTCAAGTGCCGATGTAAAAGTCTCTTAAATGCCACTTTGGTATCTGCCTGCACCACCACTCCAGGCAGCATGTTCCAGGCACCCATCACTCTGTGTACAAAACATGTTCCACACATCTCCTTTAAACTTTGTCCCTCTCAACTTCAAGCTATGTGACATTTTCAGCCTGGAGAGGCAGATACGATGGTGGCATTTACGAGGTTTTGGACAAATTCTGACATTCAGTTGATGGCTCGTTTGAATATAATCTGCATTAATATAAAAATATATTTTTTGGTGGTTTTTCAATAATAAAAGATTGTTGTATTTCAGTTTGGTTGGTTCAATTCGAAAGCTAACCAATTTCTGTGAGCATCCAGGTGAGTACCAGATGACCAAATATATTTATCTTTAAACTAAATTGACAGTTTAAAATTATTTTAGCTGTACAAATATCACAAAATATTATTCAACATCAATCATAGTACTTTTCTATTATAAAGACATGTGGGTCTGTAGGTTAATTGGCCTCTAGAATTTCCCTTAGATCCGCTCATTCTTCTAAATTCCAGTAAATATAAGCCCAGTCGATCCATTCTTTCATCATATGTCAGTCCTGCCATCCCGGGAATTAACCTGGTGAACATACGCTGCACTCCCTCAATAGCAAGAATGTCCTTCCTCAAATTCGGAGACCGCAACTGCACACAATCTAATTAGGGGCAATTTTATTTTTCAAGAGGCCAATTAACCGACAAACAATGAGTGGACGTCATGTTGGGAAATGCGCTGAAAGACTGGTTAGTTTCTGGAGATTGTAGAAGGGGGAACATCTCCCAACATAGCTAGAGTAGTCCTTGCTACTCAACATTGTAATGCCTTGGAAATCTTTTTCTCCCTCAACATTAATGTAATTGGGTGCCATAGAACCGCTGCCCACAGCGCACGGGACCTGACCTCTGGTGCTCTTTGTGTGGAGTTTCTGTGTTCTCCCTGCGATCGCATGGATTTCCTCTGGGTGCTCCGGTTTCCTCCTGCATTCCAAAGACACTGGTGTTTGTCGGTTAATTGGCCTCTTGAAAAATAAAATTGCCCCTAGTTAGATTTGGTCTCCTAATTTGAGGAAGGACATTCTTGCTATTGAGGGAGTGCAGCGTATGTTCATCAGGTTAATTCCCGGGATGGCAGGGCTGACATATGATGAAAGAATGGATCGACTGGGCTTATATTTAGTGGAATTTAGAAGAATGAGAGAGGATGGGGATCTTATAGAAACATATAAAATTCTTAAGGGTAGATGCAGGAATTTTTTCCCCCGATGTTGGGGGAGTCCAGAACCAGCGTTCACAGTTTAAGAATAAGGGGTAGGCCATTTAGGACTGAAATGAGGAAAAACATTTTCAGCCAGAGAGTTGTGAATCTGTGGAATTCTTTGCCACAGAAGACAATGGAGGCCAATTCACTGGATGTATTCAAGAGAGAGTGAGATATAGCTCTGAGTGAGATATACAGTTGCTGCCAGTGACGTCCGGGCAAGAAGCAAGGCAGCATGGGTGCTTTTTTTGTGTAATTTCTGACACATAATTTGTCACCATATTCCATCAACAGCATTGCTGCTCCAAATAATTAATGCCCAATTGTATGGGACTTTGGACACTTAGCATTAAAACCAATTGGTCAGTTTTGCTGCTTTGTCATGCAGAAGTATTTATGACATTGATTTGACATAAATGTCAGGCACAGAAAGCAGTGGAGGCCAATTCACTGGAAATATTTAGGACTGAGATATGAAAAAACTTTTTAACCCGGTGAATCTGGGGAATTCTCTGCCACAGAAGGCAGTGGAGGCCAATTCACTGGATGTTTTTAAGAGAGTTAGATTTAGCTCTTAGGGCTAAAGGAATCAAGGGATATGTGGAGAAGGCAGGAACGGGGTTCTGATTGTAGATGATCAGCCATGATCATATTGAATGGCGGTGCTGGCTTGAAGGGCCGAATGGCCTACTCCTGCACCTATTTTACTATGTTTTTCCTATGTTTCCAACCTATGCTGCACGCCCTCAATAGCAAGACTCAAATTAGGAGAACAAAACTGCACGAACAGGGGGCTGTGTCAGCAACTTCCTCCTACAGGCCACGATCCATTGAGTCTTCCATTTGGCCATGTGCGACCGGTTCCCCTGAAGCTAGATCCGCTGGACCTTCAGCTCGGCGGGCTCACTCTGAAGCCACGGATCTTGAGTTTGTGGTATCGGCTCAATGGGCTTCCCCATCGGCTCTCCCCCCCCCCCCCACCCGCACCTCGTGATCCGGTCGCGGGGACCCTCTGCCTGACTTCTCAAGGCCCGCGGCCTCCTGGGAGTGTCTGCCAATGGCGGCTTCCTGGGGTTGTGTGTGTACGCATGCGTGTGTGCATACACACACATAGAGTATACAGTATATACTGATATACTGAACTTTTTTATGTTTTGTTTATTATGGGTTTTACAGAGTACTTTGTTTACATATCTGTTGCTCTTGATTTGTTGCTGCAAGTAAGAATTTCACTGTTCCTTTTCGGGACATATGGCAATAAAACACACTTGTCTCTTGCCTGTTCATGACTTCTTAGATAAGTAAAACGATATACATGTCGTTGGGCGAAGGAAAGTATTCAGAATATTTGAGTCTTGGGTGACAGCAATCTGAAAGCAGGGCAACTAAACAGCCTGGAGCATAACAGGGAACTAAAGTATGAAATACCTTTTATTTAGAACAGGACAATGTGTTGGAGGGAAATGGATTAGGCAGGTTATTACAGTCATGCAGCATTGAAAAGTATATCACACAGGAGGGGGAAAGAATGAAGCGTGAATTAAAAGGCAAGCCTCCATGGAAACAACAAAACATTGAACAATAAATACAGAGAACAGGACTTTCTCTCACATAACTATTACAGTAAGATTTTATCCCTTAAAGTTAGAGATGGTACATTTTATATTCAAAATTAAACCAGAAATACTTAGGCAGGGCAACTAATATTTTCCTTGCAAAAATAAGATAATACCAAAACAAGTTTGGTTTTGACAAACAACGTGAGGAGAAGATCCAGTGATATTTACTAAAAGTTGGCAAATCTCACTTTATTCCATACTTGGGTTATTACAAGAGCCACCATCACAGTAAAATCTGTTTCAAAAGTAGTTTAATTTCCTTCCTCCATGCCGTTCTGGAACAAGGGAATGAAAAGCCAATACAAATCTCTAAATCTTCATGGCCAACTTTAAATAAATCCTTCATTGTTCTTTGTGCACCAAGCCCATACGGTCCCTTAGCAACAGGACTGGAATGTCGTAGCGTTCACTGTAGGGTAGTGTGTTTTGCAGAGAAGTAGTTCCACGCTCCTTGTTGCCCCAAGACTGACTGATACGGTCAATGTGCATTGACATCACCAGTCATTTCTACTGAGAAACAAATGTTATTTTTGTTTATTTTGTCAATAATAGTTAGTTTAGCTTATTGTCACGTGTACCGAGGCACAATTAAAAACTTTTGTTGCATGCTGAACAGTCAGTGGAAAGACTATACATGATTATAATCAAGCTGTCCACAGTGTACAGATATATGATAAAGGGAATAACTTTTAGTACAAGATAAAGTCCAGTAAAGTCCTATTAAAGATAGTCTGAGGATCTTCAATGGTCAAGACCGCTCTCTAGTTGGAGATAGAATGGCTCAGTTGCCTGATAACAGCCGGGCAGAAACTGTCCCTGTATCTGGAGGTGTGCGTTTTTGGAAAATATCAGTCCCATTCCCAATTTGCTTTAGCATTGCCAGAGATACACAATGCAAACAGTTGCTAATGGTTCAGTTGCCTGATAATAGCTGAATAACGATGAAACAGCTAAATAATAATAAAGGATCAATCGTTGAAAAGATCAACAGAACGATCTGTCACCGAGCAATTTTCTTAATAAACACACAAACATACTTATTATTTCAGAAACCTTTAATCCAGCACATTTGTACTATATTTACGTATTCTGTTGTGCTGCTGCAAGTAAGAATTTTATTGTTCTATCTGGGACATATGGCAATAAAACACTCTTGACTCTTGGTCTAAATGTCAACTGCAGCCCTGGAGGCAGTGTGGAGAGGCAATGTCTTAAACCAACAGTATGTTATTTTTAACAGCCCAGAGATATCTCTAATCTTGTTACGTTTATGATTCTTTAAGCACATTAAAAAAATAATAACCGGGTAATTTTCAATTGTTCAGGAAAATACCAAGTGTTGGAGTAACTCAGCAGGTCAAGCAGCATTCATTGCCTTAGAAGGCTGCAGAGGCCGTCATTGGGTATTTCTAAGGTGGAGATTGACACATTCCTTAGTAAGGGTAGCAGGGGTTATGGGGAGAAAGTAGGAGAATGGGGTTGAAAGGGAAAGATCGGCCATGGTTGAATGGCGGAGTAGGCACGATGGGCCGAATGTCCTAATTCTGCTCCTATTACCTGGTCGTCCCTGGAGAACTTGGATGGTTCAGGTCGGAACCCTTCAGATTGAAGTCAAGCTTTCCATTTAGTGTAAAATTGAAGTCTGATAAAATCTGATTAAAGAAAGTTCAAAGCTCAAAACTAGTGTATCCAGCACCTGGAATTAATTCTTACAGTTTATTTGTTTTTTTTCCTCAAATAACATTTGCCTTTCTTTGAACTGGATAAGGCATGAAGTGTTGCTTACAATTCTGGCTCATTAAATTCAAAGTCTGTAGTTTGTATTGGTTTCTGGCAGATCTTTATTAGAGAAGGTGAGATGTTTACAGGGAGAGGTAATTAAATCCTAATCCAGGGGACATGCAGCTTTATAGGTGGGATTTATTTAGAACCGATGATGAAATATGATTTATTAGTAAGCATGTCAAGTTTATTTACCAGAATTCTGCCTGGATTAGGTGGGTTTAGCTGCAAAGAGTTTGGATAAACTCTAATTGCTTTCTCTGGAACGTCAGAGGTTGAGGGGAGACCTGATAGAAGTATATAAAATGATGTGAGATATTGACAATGTAGATAATTGGAGCCTTTTTGCCTGGATGAAAATGTCAAATACTAGAGGACATAGCTTTAATGTAACAGGGGCAAAGATTAACGGAGACGTGTTGGGCAAGTTTTCTTTTGCACAGAGGTTGGTGGGTGACGCACCGCCAGGGGTGGTGGTGGGGCAGATACAATAGCGGCGTTAAGGGCTTTTAGATAAGCAAATGCATATGCAGAAATAGAGGTTTATGGATATTGTGCAAGATTAGTTTATTTTGGGCATCATTTTCAGCATGGACATTGTGGGCCGAAGGACCTGTTCCTGTGCTCCATTGTACTAAAGATAGCCTTCCAGGCAACGCCCTGCCTGAAGTAATTTGTGGCTATCCCTGATTGGTCCTGAACCTTTCTCGCCTGGCCCAGTGAGTTACTCCCACACGTTGTGTCTATCTTTGGTATAAACCAGCATCTGCAGTTCTTTGTTTCTACAATCTGTACTGTGCTATGTTCTGCAGACACAAAATGCTGGAGTAACTCAGCAGGACAGGCAGCATCTCTGGAGACAAGGAATGGGTGACGTTTCGGGTCGAGACCCTTCTTCAGGCTATGTTCTGTTAAGTTGATGTTCTTTTGAACTTGCACACTTTTCAACGGGCAGTTTAATGATAATGGAATGGCACGACAGAAATCAATGCATTATGTAAAATGAAGCGGTTCCAAAATGCGCTTGCCTCGTTTTTGCAAGGCAATATTTATGAAGAGAATTCCACGTAAAGTCCAATCATTAGCTAGACTCCATGACAACAATTTGGAACAAAAAAATCACAAATGTCCATCCTTGTGCTATATCCATATTGTAAGAGACTAACTGGAGTGAAGACTAACATTGTCTGAGCACATGATTGGTACACTGCCCGGAACTTTGTCAAAGACCTCCAGCGGAAAAAAACTGTTTGATTCCCAAACGTAGCAACAGAATGAATGATCATCCCTTGCCCCAGAGTGAATGAAACCTCGTGATTCCATCACCTGCCAGGAAATGTCATGAAGAATGTGGTCCATTTTTATTGCTGTTTTGCAGCATAACACCAGCTTTATTAGAGTCGGGGTTCAAATGGGCAGTTAAAGCTTTCAAGAGTCAAGAGCAATGAAATGCTTACTGCAGCAACACATCAGAATATGTAATCACAGTATTCTGTAAACAATACAATAAACAACAAAAAGTTTAGTATGTATACATACATACATACATACATACAGTGCCCTCCATAATGTTTGGGACAAAGACCCATCATTCATTTATTTGCCTCTGTACTCCACAATTTGAGATACGTAATAGAGAAAAAAAAAAATCACATGTGGTTAAAGTGCATATTGTCAGATTTTGTTAAAGGCTATTTTTATATATTTTGGTTTCACCATGTAGAAATTACAGCTGTGTTTATACATAGTCCCCTCATTTCAGGGCACTATAATGTTTGGGACATGGCTTCACAGGCGTTTGTAATTGCTCAGGTGTGTTTCATTGCCTCCTTAATGCAGGTATTAAGAGAGCTCTCAGCACCTAGTCTTTCCTCCAGTCTTTCCGTCACCATTGGAAACTTTTATTGCTGTTAATCAACATGAGGACCAAAGTTGTGCCAATGAAAGTAAAATAAGCCATTATGAGACTGAGAAAGAATAATAAAACTGCTAGACATCAGCCAAACCTTAGGCTTACCAAAATCAACAGTTTGGAACATCATTAAGAAGAAAGAGAGCGCTGGTGAGCTTACTAATCGCAAAGGGACTGGCAGGCCAAGGAAGACCTCCACAGCTGATGACAGAAGAATTCTCTCTAAAATAAAGAAAAATCCCCAAACACCTGTCCGACAGATCAGAAACACTCTTCAGGAGTCAGGTGTGGATTTGTCAATGACCACTGTCCGCAGAAGACTTCATGAACAGAAATACAGAGGCTACACTGCAAGATGTAAACCACTGATTAGCCGCAAAAATAGGATGGCCAGGTTACAGTTTGCCAAGAACAGTTGTAAAAGAACAACCACAGTTTTCTAAAACAGTCTTGTGGACAGATGAGATGAAGATTAACTTATATCAGAGTGATGGCAAGAGCAAAGTATAGAGGAGAGAAGGAACTGCCCAAGATCCAAAGCATATCACCTCATCTGTGAAACATGCTGGTGGGGGTGTTATGGCCTGGGCATGTATGGCTGCTAAAGGTTCTGGCTCACTTATCTTCATTGATGATACAACTGCTGATGGTAGTAGCATAATGAATTCCGAAGTGAATAGACACATCCTATCTGCTCAAGTTCAAAAAAGTACCTCGAAACTCATTGGCCGGCAGTTCATTCCACAGCAAGACAATGATCCCAAACATACTGCTGAAGCAACAAAAATGTTTTTCAAAGCTAAGAAATTGTCAATTCTTGAGTGACCAAGTGAATCACCTGATCTGAACCCAATTGAGCATGCCTTTTATATGCTGAAGAGAAAACTGAAGGGGACTAGTCCCCAAAACAAGATAAACTAAAGATGGCTGTAATACAGGCCTGGCAGAGCATCACCAGAGAAGACACCCAGCAACTGGTGATGTCCATGAATCGCAGACTTCAAGCATCATTGCATGCAAAGGATATGCAACAAAGTCTGAAACGTGACTACTTTCATTTGCATGACATTGCGGTGCCCCAAACATTATGGTGCCTTGAAATGAGGGGACAATGTATAAACACTGCTGTAATTTCTACATGTTGAAACCAAATTGTATAAAAATGGCCTCTATTAAAATCTGACAATGTACACTTTAACCACATGTGATTTTTTCTATTACAAATCTCAAATTGTGGAGTACAGAGGCAAATAAATAAATGATAGGTCTTTCTCCAAAACATTATGGAGGGCAATGTACAGTACATACATAAACCAAACAAATAATAATGCAACAAGACAACACCAATGCTCCCAAGTCTATGTAGTTCACAGCTTGTTTGGAAGTTGTAGTGTTTAATACCCTGATTGCTGTCGGAAGCTGTTCCTGAACCAGGACATTACAGTTTTCAGGCTGTATCTTTGTCCCAAGGTGAAATAAGAGTGTGGGCAGGGTTTTTGCTCAGATCCTGTTGCAAACAGATATAGGGATGTGAATATTTTCAGATTACTGAAGGTGGAGAAGGACGTTGGTGTTTATTTTCATTTAACTTCATATGGCTCTTTCAGTTATTGACAGATTGGCAGAAATTTAAGTTAGTACTGATTGAATCAATTGAAAGATACAGCATGGAAAGAGGCCCTTTGACCCACCAAGTCCATGCCGACTAGCGATCACCCTTTCTCACTCTGGTTCCATGTTATCCCAATTTACAGAGAGCCAATTAACCTACGTTAACCCGCACATCTTTGGGATGTGGGAGGAAACCCACGAGCTTACAGGGAGAACGTGCAAACTTCACAGAGAGCACCCGAACGGCATAATTTTACGTTATGTAGGAGCTCAAGCCCAGGTCTCTGGCGCTGTGAGACAACGGCTCTACCCGCTGTTCCACTGTGCCGCTCTTCATATTTTGTTTTTTTTTATGCAATCTATCTAGCAATTTGTGTGCTCAGGAGATTAGTCATCAACGTACAGCAGAATTTGTGAATCTTAAGTAATTGGTGCTTGATTCTCTGCTCACTGCCCCTAGGGGTTTATTGGAAATGCATGTTGCATACAAATGGCTAAAACAGCATTTCAGGACGTTAAGTGACATTACAGACCTTGAGTTAATTGTCCTACTCAACCATGTCTCATTTTTTAAATCAGCTTTCATTTAAATTTTTTAATTTTTGAAATTTTAGTTTTGGAGATACAGCGTGGAAACAGGCCCTTCAGCCCACCAAGTCCAAGCTGACCAGCAATCCCCACACACTAACACAACGGAGAATTCATAATTATACCAAGCCAATTAACCTGCGAGTCTGTAAGTACTTGGAATGTGGGGGGAATCCAGAGATCCTGGAGAAAACCCATGCAGGTCATGGGGAGAACATACGAACTCCGTACAGGCAGCAGCTGTGGTCAGCATCGAACAGGGGTCCCTGGCACTGTAAGGCAGCAACTGCTGAGCCACTGTGCAGCCAATCAGAACATAAAATACAGAAAGAATTGGGCTGAAGGGCCTAATTCCATGCTGTCTGACTCGAAGACATAAGTGTACATATCTCTTATCCCTATCCCTTCTTTATTTTAATATTTTGCTGACCATCAAACAATAAAGTAGTTAAAAATCGCTGGAATATTCATGAGAATCAGGAATCAGGAATCAGGCCCTCCGTACCACCCAGAGAGTTGTGAATTTGTGGAATTCTCTGCCACAGAAGGCAGTGGAGGCCAATTCACTGGATGAATTAAAAATAGAGTTAGATAAAGTTCTTGGGGCTAGCAGAATCAAGGGCTATGGGGAGAAGGTAGGCATGGGTTACTGATTGTCGATGATCAGCCATGATCACAATCAATGGCAGTGCTGGTTCGAAGACCGAATGGCCGCCTCCTGCACCTATTTTCTATGTTTCTATGTTTAATTCTTTGTGAATTCCACGTTCTGATTGGCTGCATTGTGGGTGCTGCAGTGTGGGTCCCCAGCACTTTCTATAGACAGGTACATGGATAGGAAAGGTTTAGAAGGATATGGATCTTTCACCCAGAGTAGGGGAATCAAAAACCAGAGGACATAGATTTAAGGTGATGCAGGGAAAGATTTAACAGGGACCTGAGGGGCAACGTTTTTTGCACAAAGGGTGGTAGGCATATGGAACGAGCTGTCAGAGGAGATAGTTGAGGCGGTTGGGGGGGGGGGGGGGGGGGGGGGGGGGGGGGGGCGGGGGGGGGCCAGAGGAACAACTACAGGACTGTTTGGAGTCTGTAGACTGGGCATTGTTCAAGGACTCAGCAACGGACTTGAACAAATACGCCACAGTCGTTACAGACTTCATTAAGAAATGTGTGGAGGACTGCATCCCCACCAAAACCTTCCGAGTGTTTCCCAATCAGAAACCTTAGATGAACTTTGAGATCTGCACTTTTCTGAAGACCAGACACCGAGCATTCATGTCTGATGATACAGTGGTCTACAAGAAGTCCAGATACGACCTTGGTAAGGCCATCAAAAAGGCCAAGAGGGACTTCTGCTCCAAACTGGAGGATGAGACAGATGTTCGGCAGCTGTGGCGGGGCCTGAATGCAATCACCTCCTACAAGGCGAAACCAGGAAGCAGCTCGAATGTCGCTGAAACATCACTCCCTGATGAGCTCAATGCGTTTTACGCACGCTTTGATAGGGAGAACACCGATGTGCCTTCTCGAGCCCCCATTTGCTGTGATGGTATTTCAGTCTCAGTCACAGAGGCCGACGTCAGGAAATCCTTCAGAGGGGTGAACCCCCGAAAATCGCCTGGACCTGATAGTATACCCGGTCATGTTCTATTCTCCAGACTGGCTGAAGGAGGGTTCCTCGTTATAAACCAACATCTGCAGTTCCTTCCCACATAGTCCAGTAGTATGTATGACTAAGATGCCCACCTCAGCTTGTCTCATTTGTCCGTTTCACGTCGGTTTTGCTCCCTGTTCCTTTTTAATTTATGGTAATCTATTATCTTCATGCTTCCTCAAGCCCGCCTTGATAAAGTAGGCATGTGGAGACATGGAGGTAATTACTTTGTCTCTCACACTCCTGGTTTTGTGTCAAGAATATTAAAGGTAAAAATATATCCCATAGGAACAAGAGCAAATCATCTGATGTATAAAACCTTCCTCACTTTATTAGTTTCAACTCATGCTTTTAATCCTGATTTACTGCTGGCTGTTTGCTGCTTCGGTTTTCAGTTTGGACCACCCCGTCCACATGTTTCAATGCATTCCTGGCTCAGTTTGTTTGCTGCTGTGAAGCTCACAGAATCATACAGCTTTGGCCCAACTCGTCCATGCTGACCAATGCCCCATCTAAGTTGTTTCAGTTTAATTTATTGCCACGTGGAAAGCTAGTCCCATTTGCCTGCATTTGGCCCATATCACTCTAACCCTTTCTTATCACGCATGCATACAGCATGGAAACAGGTCCTTCAGCCCAATCCATCTATGCCAAACAAGATGCTCAATCCAAGCTAGTCCTGCCTGCCAGCGTTTGGCTCATATACCTCTAAACCTTTCCTATCCACGTACCTGTTTTTTAAATGCCATTGTATTACCTGCCTCAACTATCTCCTCTGACAGCTCATTCCATATACCCACCATCCTCTGTGTGGAAAAAGTTGTCCCTCGGGTTCCTGTTAAATCTTTCCTCTCTCACCCTAAACCCACATCCTCTGGATTTTCACCTTGTCGAGGTGGAGAAACGTGCGTGGTCCCGAGATCCTGAGAGCGATTCCGTCCGGAGCTATGCTCCTGCTAGGGCCACCCATGGTGGTAAGGTCGAGGGGGAGGTTCCTGACAAAGAGTAATCCAACCAAGACCTCAACGGTGGAACAGGCAGAGGATGATGGCTGACTTTAGTGGAGCGTCACAACGGCTGGGAAGGCGGATGAAAGCTGCAGCAGAAAAGGGTCCCCGGTTGTCTTGGACTCCATGCCACTGGATCCTGACCCAGATCCGTCAAGTATCGTGTGGTGGCTGTCTGTGCACCAGTCTCCCTACGTTAAACAAAGTCACGCACAGGCGTCCTCCCAAACGAGGACAGTCATACTCGTTTCGAGTGATCGCCGATGATGATGATGACATACAAGGACATAAAAGGTTGGAGTTACTCAGTGGGTCAGGCAGCGTCTTTGGAGAAAATGGATAGGTGATGCTTCAGGTCGAGACCCTTCTTCTGACATTACAGGAGGTGAATAGAAAGCCGGGTGAGGGGTTTTGAAGACTCCTCTGGTTCTTGATTCCACCGCGCTGTTAGTTGCAATAGGCTTTTGTTTCATCTGCATTTTAATTGCCAGTCTCATCTTCTATAATAAACGTGAGTTCCTTCAAGACTGCTCTCTGGTCCTTGTGCATACTGATGGTAGTGTAGGTTCGTTTAGTTCAGTTTAGAGAAACAGTGCAGAAACAGGCCCTTCTGTACACCGAGTACGCTCTAACCAGCAACCCCCCCACACTAGCACGATCCTACACACACTAGGGACATTTCACAATTTTACCAAGCCAATTAACCTACAAACCTGTATGTATGGAGTGTAGGAGGAAACCCTCACAGGTCACAGATAGAATGTACAAACTCCGTACAGACAACACCCGTAGTCAGGATCGAACCCGGGTCTCTGCCGCTGTGAGGCAGCAACTGTACCACTGAGAAACCGTGCCGGCCACAGTACTAAATAAACAGTGCTTGGACCTCAGTGCTTTTACCTCTTATCTCTGTTGTCCAATTCCATTATTAATTGGGCAATCTGTGCTAACAATTCTAGCCTCTTGATTATCTTTAAATGTAATTGGTCCTCATCTGGGAATCATTGTCTCAGCTGCCTAGGGCTCTTGTATTCTAGAGACCTGGTAGCTTCTCCAGTTTTAAATCTACCCCCTTGATCAACCTTTGGGTAAACTGCCTTCATGTCACTCCACATATAATTCTTCTGGTACATACACAGTGGAGCAGCGATAGAGGTGTTGCCATACATCACTGGAGATCAGGTTCTATCCTGACTGCAGGTGCTGTCTGTTTGAAGTATGTACGTTCTCCCTGTGGCCACTCGGGTTTCTTCTGGGTGCTCCGGTATCCTCCCGTATCCCAAATACAGGCAGGTTTGTAGATTAAATGACTTATTTCTGTAAATTGTCCCTGGTGTGTAAGATAGAACTAGTGTGTACAGGTGGTTGGTGTGGACTTGGTGGGCCGGAGGGCCTGTTTCCACGCTGCATCTCTAAAACTAAAGTGCAAGTGGTTTTACAAGCATGGATCGGGAAGCAGGGAAATTGAAATCTGCATCAGGCAGCATCTTTGGAAGCAAAAAGCATGGGTGTCATTTCGGGTCGGGACCCTTCTTCAGGCTTGAGAAGTTCCCGACCCAAAACGCCACCGATCTGAATTCACCAGAGATGCTGCGTGACCTGCAGAATTACTTCAACACTTTGTGTCTGTCACTGGTATAAACCACCATCTGCAGTTCTTTGTATCTCTATGTTCAACATTGATCTTCTGATATCAGCTTTGATGTTCTTAGAATCCTTCTCGCTATTTAAAGCAATTTAACATACATTCAATTATAATTTAATGAAAAAGAAGACACAAAGTGCTGGAGTAACTCAATGGTTCAGGCAGCCTCTCTGGAGAACATGGATGTGACGTTTCTGATCGGGACCCTTCTTCAGACTGTGGTGGGGCGGGACAGGACAAAGCCTGGCAAGTGGATACGGGTCCAGGTGTTTTGATAGGCAGATGGTTGGACAAAAGACAAAAAAGGCTGAGATGAGGGCAGAAGCTCTGCAAATTGTGAAGCCAGAGGAAGCAATAAAGGTGAAAGGGGGTGTGGGGGGGGGAGGGTGGTTTGTAGGTTATTTATCTAAAATTGTAGAAATTAATGTTCATGCCATTAGGTTGTAAGCCATCCCAGTGGAATATAATTTCATGATGCTGAGACTTGAAGCATACGGGCATGAGCATCATGAATGTACGTTTCTCCTTCAGTTCCTAAGCAACCCAATAAGACTACTCTGTACTTGCACATCAAATAGTCTCCCTGGGGAGCATCAAAAACGGCAGAGAGAAGACACAGGAGCAACAGGTCATATGTCATGGAACACAAGGTATAATAAATGTCTCTTCCCACTTATGTTGACTGAACTGTGCAATGCATTTGACTAATGAGTCAGCGGTAATTGTACATTCATTCAGAAGGGGAACCTCTTTAGCTTTACTCTGTACAGAGTGTTGCAGCCCCTTCAAATACTCTCATGTCATTGGCTATTTGTATACTGTGCACCAGCAAAATATGTTTTTGTCAGTTTGTGTAGTTTTGTAATGTTTAAAGATTAAAAAATGATTCACTGCATAGATTAGGTTTATATTATTATTCTCACGTTTACTGAGCTTTGTTTTGCATGCTATCCAATCAGATTAGATAATACTGATATATAGTTACAATCAAATCAAATTCAAGTATGATAGGTAGAAAAAGGGGAAGATACAGAGTACAGAGTGTAGTTCTCAGCGTTGTAGTGCACCAGTTCCACAATGGGGTAGAGGTGCATCGGACAGTAACCTAGCTTATGGAAGGACCATTCAGAAGCCTGCTAACAGAGGAGGAGAAGCTGTTCCTGAGTCTGGTGGAGCGTTCTTTCAAGCTTTTGTATCTTCTGCCCGAAGGGAAAGGATAAAAGCAGGAATGACTGGGGTGAAAAAGATCTTTGTTTGTGTTGGCTGCTTTCCCGAGGCAGCGCGAAGTGTAGACAGGATGGAATATAAAAATAAAATGTTAGCAGGTCAAGTAACAAATATAGGAGGAGAAATATAGTTTACATCTCAGATTAGGATTTTATTCCTTGGAGTACAGTAGTCTGCAGAGTGATCTTATAGAGGTGTATAAAATCATGAGGGGAATAGTTAGGGTGAATGTGCAGTTTTTTACTCAGAGTGGAGGGATGAAGAACCAGAGGGCATAGGTTTAAGGGGGGGGGGAGAGGGGGAAATATTTAATTGATACCTGAGGGACAACTTTTGCAATCAGGGGGCAGTGGGTATATGGAATGCGCTGCCATAAGCCAATTAACCTACAAACCTACACATTTTTGGAGTGTGGGAGGAAACCGGAGCACCCGGAGAAAACCCACGCAGTTACAGGGAGAACTTTTTTTTTTAAATATTTCAAAATATACTTTATTCGAATGATAAATATATACAATACATTAAACTTGCGGAAAATCCATCCGACATTTTCGGAGGCTGTACAATAGATCAATACAGTTTAGACATTTCTTTCCCCCAAATTTCCACAAATCAGTCCCCCACTCATGCCACAATGGCGTGGGATACCTTCCCTTATATTGAGGGGCGTCTCCACCATACCGTACCCCCCATGTCCAGCAGCAGAAGGGCGTTAGACTGTGGCCCTCCCCCACCGAGCCTTGGCGTTGGCTGCACCGAGCTTCAGTGCGTCCCTCAGCACGTACTCCTGCAGTCTGCAGCGGGCCAGTCGGCAACATTCCCTGACGGACATCTCGCTCTGCTGGGTGGTGAACAATGCTCGGGCAGACCAAAGGGCGTCTTTTACCGAGTTGATGACCCTCCAGCAGCACTCGATGTCAGCCTCTGAATGTGTCCCTGGGAACAGTCCGTAAATCACCGAGTCCTCTGTGACGGAGCTGTTCGGGATAAAGCGTACCAGGGACCCTTGCATTTTTCTCCAGACTCTTTTAGCAAACCCACACTCTGTAAAGAGGTGGGCAACCGTCTCCTCGCCATAGCAGCCGTCCCGAGGGCAGCGTCACAGGGAGAACGCACAAACTCAGTGCAGGCAGCACCCATAGTCAGAATCGAACCCGTGTCTCTGGAGCTGTAAGGCAGAGCAGCTCTACCACTGCGCCACTGTGCCGCCCAATCAATCATGCCCACTGAGTCGGCATGAATGAGGGGCCAAAAGGCCTGTTTCCGTGCTGTACAACTCTATGGCTCTAAGCCACGAGAACGATCAACCTTGATGCAGAAGCACCTCACAAGATGTGCATGTTACCCATAGGCAATTGTATACAACTGACAGAAGTGAGTAGGCAAATAGGACTTCCTGTGAAGCAGGAGACCTCCGTTCACATTTCTTGGTGCCAATGTTTAGCAAAGCCATATCTGACTACTCAAATAATTTGAAAGGCGGAAAACAAAATCTGATTGCCTTTCAGTTTGCTGACAGCCGCTGAATGAGCAGAAGCCGTTCTGTCTCGAGCTGAAGAGACGGTGTGAAATCCGTCCCTGTTCCTCGCATTGAATAATTAGTGCTTTGCCATCTCCATGGATTAAAAAAAAAATCCTTTCTACTTGGCTCATCAATTGACCTTACAACCCATGCCTAAGGGATCCAAATATAAAATATAAAAACAGGGATGTAATGCTGAGGCTTTATAGGTCGCTGGTCAGGTCACATTTGGAGTATTGTGAGCAGTTTTGGGCCCCAAATCTGAGGATGAATGTGCTGGCGTTGGAGTGCGTCCAGAGGAGCTTTACAAGTGTGATCCCAGGAATTGTTGGGTTAATGTGTGATGAGCGTTTGACGGCTCTGGGCTTGTACTCACTGGAGTTTAGAAGGATGAGGATAGCTCTCATTGAAAATTGCCAAATAGTGAACGGACTGGATAGTGTGAATGTGGAGAAGATGTTTCCCTAGTGGGAGACTCTAGGACCAAAGGTCACAGCCTCAGAATAAAAGGACGTACCTTTAGAAAGATGAGGAGGAGAAATTTCTTCTGCCAGAGTGTGGTGAATCTGTGGAATTCATTGCCACAGTCTGCTGTGGAGGCCAATTCATTGGATATTTTTAAAACTGAGGTTCTTGATTAGTAAGGGTGTCAAAGGTTAAGTGCAGAAAGCAGGAGAATGGGATTGAGAGGGAAAGATAAATTAACCATGATTGTATCACTGAGTAGACTCAATGGGCCGAATGGCCTAATTCTGCTCCTAGGACTTATGAACTCATGAAAAGTAGGTACTAGGGAACAAATAAGTTATAGCTTGTTAAATATTCATTCAGTATGAATCCTCTTCAAGTCCAACAAGAACTCACAAACTTTAAATACATACCACCCTTTTATTCCAGGGTGGATATGTCAAAGACTGCAGGGCATAGCTTTAAGGTGAAAGGGGTAAAGTTTAAAGGAGGTGTGCAGTGCCTGGTGGAGGCAGGTAGGATAGTGGCGTTTAAGAGGTTTTTACATCGGCACGTGGATATGCTTTCCCTCTATGCTTCTGTGACCTGGATATCTATGGAATATATTGAAGTAGAAAAATATTGATGATCTTGTTTAATTTTTTTTAGTTTAAATTAGTTTATTGTCATGTGTACCATGATACAGGCACGCTTTTTGTAATCTGCTAACCAGTCAGTGAAAGGACTACACATGATGACAATCGTGCCGTCCAACGTGACGACGAGTAGATTTAAAGGTCCAGAGTTCCCGGTTCTCATTCCTATTTTTCTTTTTGCTAGGTGGTGTTGATAAAAACTGGAAAGTAGGGCTACATACTTGCAAGCATCCTAATGCCAAGATAAACTCACCAATAGAACATAGAATAGTACAGCACAGGAACAGACCCTACGATCCACAGTATCTGTGCTGAACATAATGCCAAGATAAGCTCACCTGTAGAACATAGAACAGAATAGCACAGGAAAAGACCCTTTGGCCCACAATGTAGGTGACAAACATGATGCCTGATAATTAACTAATTTAATCATTGAGACACACAACTTAAATACCAAAATGGGTAGAAAAACAATTTAAAAAAAAATCCTTTCATGTCAAACATTTGGTGAAGTTCTCTGAAGTCTGAAAGACTGGGTATAAAGACATTGTTGATATATTTTGCTTGCAAAGTGATGTTTAATGTAATTTTTAAAAAATTCAACACAAGAATATGGATTTATCCATTATTTTAATTCACAACTCTGTATCTTCTTTTGTCATGCAAACTATCTAATTGGACATTTGTAACCCTTTACAACAATGGCTGAAGAATCAATTGACTATTTTCTCCAGTTGAGGTAAATTTACATCCACTCAGCCAAAACATGGGAGGAACACAAACTGTGCATCCCCCTGCCTGATCAGAATTTGTGATTTGTGTTAGAGAAGCTGTGCCAGAAATTTGCATCAGAATATGGACATAACATTAATCAAAGAGAGTTCCCATGGTCCAAACTAAAATTATAAATACAGTTCTAAACAAATGAATAAGACATTGCTTCTTACTATGTTTCAAACCTGAAAACCAACGAGTAAATTTTTAATGTGGAATTACAACTTATTCAAGAGAGCTTATTTTTAAATTTTCTTTTGCAGACCCTGGAAAATTCTACGCTCCAAACATTGCATTCAAAGCTGCACAGTAATCACACGTCCACCCTGTTGTGGGCCACTCGAGTATGTAGATTGTCTGCTTGCATTCGTGGGAGGTGACCCATTCAGCAAAGGAGCAGATCTGGACCCATAGATGGGGAAACGCCAGGGCAGTTTCACAACAGCTGCCTGAGAGGGAACGGCCAGAGCAAACCGTCTTGTTTGCCTTGGATTAGCATGTGCCTTGTGCCTCGCTCGCTCAGCCTTACTTGGAATCAGAAACTTTGGTGGGATCACCTCAATGTGGGGGAAATGCAGATCTCCTTATTGTTTCTGACTCATGGCAGAAATGCTAAAGGCCAGTGTAAGGCACGGCAGAGGTGTGTGAGGAGCTGGAATCTTTAAACACAGTCCCATCTCCGTTCTACAGCAGAACAAATGGCTCCCTGGCAATGCTGCAACATAACTCTGCTAATTCTCTCTCTCACACTGCATAAGGTGGGTGCCTTTTCTTTTTACTTCACTGAAATGACAGATTGTTGGGAGAAAACTTTGCCAGAACTAAATTCTCCCATGTCCCGCATTGTACCTTACTAACACAGCATCTTCCTTTGCATGCAAACTCTGTCCAGAGTCAAGCTCACACTTTCTTTTGTGTTTTATCTTTCCTGCTTTAAATGCTTACCTGAATGCATCAATAAGTTGTTCGTCAGACTTGCCACAGTCTACTTATGTGTTGTTCTATGAAAGTAGCAAACCAATCAAGAGTCAAGAGTGCTTTATTGTCAAAACTGAACAATGAAATTCTTACTTGTGGTAGCACGGAAGATATGTACACAGCACTCTGTAAAAGCCATAATAAACAACAAATGTTCAGTATATATGTATGTATATCACACACACGCGCGCGCACACTCACACTCACACTCACACTCACACTCACACTCACACTCACACTCACACTCACACTCACACTCACACTCACACACACACACAGCTCACACACACACCAAATAAATAGACAATAATAATGCAAAGTCAAAAATAATATCCCCAAATCTATATAGTTCGAAGCCTATTTGGAGGTTGTAGTGAATAGCCTGATGGTTGTAAGGAATAAACTGCTCCTGAACATGGATGTAACAGTTTTTAGGCTACTATACCTTTTTTTTAAATTTAGTTTGCTTTAGTTTATTGTCACGTGTAGTGTGGTACATTGAAAAGCTTTTTTGTTGTGCACTATCCAGTCAGCGGAGAGACTGTACATGATTCCAATCGAGCCATCCACAGGTACAGTACAGGATAAAAGGAATAACGTTTAGTGCAAGATAATGTCCAGTCAAGTCTGATTAAAGATAGTTTGAGGGCCTCCAATGAGGTAGATGGCTGCTCAGGAATGCTCTCTAGTAGGTGATTAAAAGCTAAGCCTTGCTGTGACAAACTGCAGTTTTAGTGATAGTTTATGTGAGGTCTTTTGGATCGCAAATATTTTGGATATATGCATATTTTTAATTTATATATTAAATATGAATCAAAACAATGGCAGTTTTAAGGTTAGAGCAGAATGAGAATGTAAACGATAAGTGCACTGAGATAGAAGTAATTTTACTGAAGTTTTTTTATCTTGTCCTTCCTGCCTTTGGGAGAACTTTAACTTTTTGATGGCTGTCATGGATATCAAATGGGGGAAGATCGCTTGTTGGTGTGTACTGCTCCCTAATTCTGACCTCTTTTAATTGTGCAGTCATTTAGTTTGGCCATAGTTCACTGTGAGTCTGGCAGGCTGACCACTACCGTGCTGAGGCCAGGCGCCAGCTCTTGGACACCTCCTCATACCTACTCCTTGATCGTGACCCCACTGACGAACACCAGGTCATCATCTCCCAAACTGTTTCTGATCTTGTCCCTTAGCCTCCCCTCCTTGGTCTCCAACCTTATCATAGAGTCATACAACGCGGAAACAGGCCCTTTGGCTCAATTAGCCAATGCTGACCAATATGCCGCATCTACATTAGTCTCACCTGCCTACATTTGGCCCATATCCCTCTAAATCCATCCTATCCAAGTACCTGTCCAAATACTTCTTAACGTTGCGATAGTACCTCAACTACCTCCTCCAGCAGCTCGTTCCATACACCAAATATCTTTTGTGTAAAAAACGTATCCCCCTCGGGTTCCTATTCAATCTTTCCCACTCCCCTCATTTAAACCTATATCCTCTGGTTTTCAATCCCCAGCCCAGCACTGCTTTCATCTCTTTCCCAAAGTCCGCAAATAAGACCCATTGTTAATTCGTGCTCCTGCCCCACAATGCACCATCACATACCTTAAATCCATCCTATCCCCCCCTTGTCTTGTCCCTTCTGACAGTCTGAAGAAGGGTCCCGACTCGAAACATCACCTAGCCATGTTTTCTAGAGATGCTACCTGACCCGTTGAGTTACTCCAGCATTTTGTGTCTCTTTGCAAACTGGCATTACAATTCCTTATATCTCGTTCTCTGGGAGCTGTTAGTAATTTATGATCTTAGTTTAGTTTAGTTTAGAGATACAGCGTGGAAGCAGGCCCTTTGGTCCACCGAGTCCACACCAACCAGCGATCCCCGCACATTAACGCTATCCTACACATAGTAAGGACAATTTTACACATACGCCAAGCCAATTAACCTACATACCTGTAGGTCTTTGGAGTGTGGGAGGAAACCGAAGATTTCGGAGAAAACACAAGCAGGTCACGAGGAGAATGTACAAACTCAGTACAGACAGCACCCGTTGTCAGGATCGAACCCGGTCTCCGGCGCTGTAAGGAAGCCACGCTACTGCTGTGCCACCGCGCCGCCCTCATCTGTACCAGATAAATGCTGATTTAAAGTATTGGTTTAAATCATTGTATTAGTCCAATGAGAACAGAATTCAAGGACCTCTATTATCGTAATAGTACATATAATGAGTCAAGTCACTTTTATTTATATAGCACATTTCAAAAACAACTCTCGTTGGCCCAAGTGCTTTACATTGGTATAAGAATAGTATAACAAACAACAGTGGTTCATAGATTAAATACATACATATAGCCCTCGCTCAGAGGACGTCACGAAAGGTTGGGAGTAGAGATGAGTTTTTAGTCTCGACTTAAATGAGTCGACGGGGACAGTTCTGATGGGAAGAGGGATGCTGTTCCACAGTCTAGGAGCTGCAACCGCAAAGGCGCGGCCACCCCTGAGCTTATGCCTAGACCGCGGGATGTTCAGCAACCCCAAGTTGAGTAATTAAAAGAAAATCTTTTATCTTATGGTGATGATGGTGAATGCAGATATGCTAGTCGGATTTAGAAGACTTTTGAATTGGCACGTGGATATGCAGGGAATGGAAAGGTATGGATTATGTGCAGGCAGATAAAAGTTGGTCTTGGCATCATGTTCAGCACAGGCATTGTGGGCCTAAGAGTCTGTTGCTATGCTGTACTGTTCTATGTTCTATAACATAGGGAACAATAGTTCTAAAGTTCATATGAGCAGACGTAGGCGATTAGGTCAATCGAGTCTATACCAATAGACAATAGGTGCATGAGTAGGCCATTCGGCCCTTTGAGCCAGCACTGGCAATAAATGTGATCATGGCTGATCATCCACAATCAGTACCCCATTCCTGCCTTCTCCCCATGTCCCCTGATTCCGCTATCTTTAAGAGCTCTATCTAACTCTCTCTTGAACCAGCCTCCACCGCCTGAGGCAAAGAATTCCACAGACTCACAACTCTCTGTGTGAAAAGGTTTTTCCGCATCTCTGTTCTAAATGGCTTTCCCCTTATTTTTAAACTGTGGCTCCTGGTTCTGGACTCTCCCAACATCGGGAACATGTTTCCTGCCTCCAGCATGTCCAAACCCTTAAAATCTTGTATGTTTCAATAAGATCCCCTCTCATCCTTCTAAATTCCAGAGTATACAAGCCCAACCGCTCCATTCTATCAACATATGACAGTTCCTCCATCCCGGAAATTAACCTGGTGAACCTACGCTGCACTCCCTCAATAACAAGAATGTCCTTCCTCAAATTTGGAGACCAAAACTGCACACAATACTCCAGGTGTGGTCTCACTAGGGCCCTGTACAACTGCGGAAGGACCTCTTTGCTCCTATACTCAACTCCTCTTGTTATGAAGGCCCACATGCCATTCGCTTTCTTCACTGCCTGCTGTACCTGCATGCTTACTTTCAGTGACTGATGAACAAGGACCCCCAGATCCCATTATACTTCCCCTTTTCCCAACTGGACACCATTTAGATAATAATCTGCATTCCTGTTTTTGCTACCAAAGTGGATAACCTCACATTTATCCACATTAAACTGCATCTGCCATGCATCTGCCCACTCGCCCAACCTGCCCAAGTCACCCTGCATTCTCATAGCATCCTCTTCACAGTTCACACTGCCACCTAGCTTTGTGTCATCTGCAAATTTGCTAATGTTACTTTTAATCCCTTCATCTAAATCCTGACTGTATATTATAAATAGCAGCGGTCCCAGCACCGAGCCTTGCGGTAACCCACTAGTTACTGCCTTCAATTCTGAAAGGGACCCATTAATCCCTCCTCTTTGTTTCCTGTCTGCCAACCAATTTTCTATCCATGTCAGCTCTCTATCCCCAATACCATGTGCTCTAATTTTGCCCACTAATCTCCTATGTGGGACCTTATCAAATGCTTTCTGAAAGTCCAGGTACACTACATCCACTGGCTCTCCCATATCCAATTTCCTAGCTACATCTTCAAAAATATCCAGAAGATTAGTCAAGCATGATTTCCCCTTTGTAAATCCATGCTGATTCAGACCGATCCAGATACTGCTGTCCAAATGTGCCGCTATTTCATTTTTTATGATTGGCTCCAGCTTATCTTTGCTATGTTGTACTTCTCTTTTATTTTTATACTGTCCCTGACTTCCCCTGTCAGCAATGGTCGCCCCTTACTCCCCTTGGAATCTTTCTTCCTCTTTGGAATGAACTGATCCTGCACCTTCTGTATTATTCCCAGAAATACCTGCCATTGTTGTTCCAATGTCATCCCTGCTAGTGTATCTTTCCAGTCAACTTTGGCCAGCTCCCTCATGACTCCATAGTCCCATTTATTCGATTGTAATACTGACACCTCCGATTTTCCCTTCTCCCTCTCAAATTGTAGATTAAAACTTATCATATTATGGTCAAGACCTCTTAATGGCTCCTTTACCTCGAGTTCCCTTATCAAATCCTGTTCATTACACAACACTAAATCCAGAATTGCCTTCTCCCTGGTAGGTTCCAGTACAAGCTGCACCAACAGTCCATCACAAAGGCACTCCACAAACTCGCTTTCTTGGGGTCCAGTACCAACCTGATTTTCCCCGTCTATCTGCATGTTGAAATCTCCCATAACAACCGTAGCATTTCCTTTACTATGTGCCAATTTTAACTCTTTATTCAATGTGCACCCTATATCCAGGCTACTGTTTGGGGCCCTGTAGATAACTCCCATTAGGGTATTTTTACCCTTACAATTCCTCAGTTCTATCCATACGGACTCTACATCTCCTGATTCTGTGTCATCCCTCACAAGGGACTGCATTTCTCACCATCTTAGCTACCCCACCCCCTCTGCCCACCTGTCTGTCTTTTCGATAGCAGGTATACCCTTAAATATTCAGTTCCCAGCCCTGGCCCTCTTGCAGCCATGCCTCTGTAATTCCCACAACATCATACTTGCCAATTTCTAACTGAGCCTCAAGCTCATCCACTTTATTTCTTATACTTCGCGCATTCATATAAAAAAACTTTGACCGGTATTCACCTCCCTTCTCACACCGCTTACAATTGGCCCTGACCTTGCTCTCTTAACCCTTCTCAAACTTTCCTTCCCATAAGTCGGGAATCTTTTGTAGCATTCATGTACTCACTTTCTCTTAAACTCCAACTTTATAGTCCCAATTTGTCAATCCATCCTCCCCACAATTTAGTTTAAACCCACACGTGTAGCACTAAATAAAGTGGATGAGCTTGAGGCTCAGTTAGAAATTGGCAAGTATGATGTTGTGGGAATACCACCATTCAATCATAACTGATCTATCTACCCCTCTCAACCCCATTCTCCTGACCTCTTGCCATAACCCTTGACACCCTTACTAATCAAGAATCTGTCAATCTCCAAAAAATAACGAATGCCTTGATTTCCACACTATGGCAATGAATTAACCACCATCCAACTAAAGAAATCTGACTGAAGAAGGGTCTTGACCCGATACGTCACCCATCCCTTCTTTCCAGAGATGCTGCCTGTCCCGCTGAGTTACTCCAGCATTTTGTGTCTATTAAAGAAATTCCTCCTCGTCTCCTTTCTAAAGGTGTGTCCTTTTAGTCTGAGGCTGTGCCCTCTGGTCTTGGTCTCCCCCACTAGTGGAAACATCGTCTCTACATCCACTCTATTCAGGCCTTTCGTTATTCGGCAAGTTTCAATGTGGCCCTCCCTCCATAATATTTCAGCCCTGATTGAATGGCGGAGTAAAATCGATGGGCAGAATGACCTAATTCTGCTCCTAAAACTAATGAACATGAAAGTGTAAGGGAATAACTGAGTAAAGTTGCTAGTTTTTGAGAATAAATGCTATGCAACAATGCCTATGATCTGGTCCTAGAGTAGGAATGACATAACTGACTGATAAACCTGTAAAATTATGTTTGTTTAATCAGTGCATGAATACAGATACAGGGGATGATAAAGATGGTAACATCGCCATTGATTCCACCAGTAAGGAGGATTTAGGAGCCACGGAGGCTCATTCCGCCAAGAGTTTCATTGAGTTTTCACAGACAGCGTCAAACGGTAACATCGGGAAAATTCGCAACTACAGGCCCGTCTTCTCAAGAAGTGTTTACAGCTTTGACATTCAGGAGGACTCGGCTCCAGGTAACGTGATTTAATTTTGATTTGTTAGAAACTACCTGGGAAATGTCGGGGTTTGAACAAAGAGCTTTGAACAGTGCAGCACAGGAACAGGCCCTTTGGGAAACATGATGCCAAAACCTCCGCCAAACATGATGCCAAATTAAACTAATCTCCTCTACCTGCACGTGATCCATATCTCTCCATTCCCTGCTTATCCATGTGCCAATCTAAAAGCCTCTTAAATGCTATTATCGTATCTACCTCCATCACCACCCCTGGCTGCGCATTCCAGGAACCCACCACAGAAAACGTACCCCGTACATCTGCTTTAAACATTGCCTCTCTAATCTTATAGTAAAATATTTCCAAGTACTGTAATTAGAGAAAATAAATAAGTTTCCCACAGTTTGGATTTCCTTTTGCATTAACGCTTCCTCTTCTTCTTTCGTGTGGCGTGCACAGCCCAAAGTTGTTGGACAACTATTTGATCTTCCGTTTGTGCACGTCGAGTTGATTGCAATAGTCGAAACAGTGCTGCTGCCTCACAGCGCCAGAGACCAGGGTTCGATCCTGACCTCGGGTAGTGTCTGTGTGAAGTTTGCATGTTCTCCCTGAGACTGCGTGGGTTTTCTCCAGGTGCTCCTGTTTCCTCCCACATCCCAAAGATGTGCCGGTTTGTAGGTTTACTGGTCTCTGTAACTTTCTGCTAATGTGTAGGGAGTGGATAAAAAAAGTAGGATAACAATAGAACTAGTTCTGAATAGGTGATCGATGATCGGCGTGGATTCAGTGGGCCAAAGGGCCTGTTTCCATGCTGCATCTTTTAATCAATCAAAACATGATCAATAGCAGAGATGAATCTTTTCCATTTAACGTTACCCAATATAAGAATCTGCAGCAGGAAGTAAATGTTTGGCTTTATATTGTATGAGAATGTACAATGAAAAAATACACAAAGTGCTGGAGTAACTTAGTGGGTCAGGCAGCATCTCTGGAGAATATACTGTAGATACATGATGTTTTGGGTCAGGATCTTGCCCTGTACATCTCCCTTAAAATTTCCCATTCTCACCTTTATAGCAAAATATTTTGAAGGGTCTTGACCCAAAATATCACCTACAAATGTCACCTACAAATATCACTTACAATGCTGCTCGACACGCTGAGTTATTCCAGCACTCTGTGTCCTTCTTTATATCCATTCTCATGTGACATAAAGTCAAACATCTGCTTCATGCTGCAAATTCGTATTTTAAGTAATTTTAAATGGAAAAGATTCAACTCTACTATTGATCATGTTTTGATTGATTAAAACTGCATCTGCAGCTGCTTGTGTCTTGTGGACACGCATAATATTGCTCCCTTCTTTCATTCCAGGCACCACAGCGGGCTCCGTAACAGCCACTGCTCCAAACCAAAGTGTTGGTGACAATGTGTATGCAATACACGAAGATGATGGCGATGGACTCTTTGTTATTAACCCAGCTACTGGACACTTGACACTCACTCGTCCTCTGGACTTTGAGTGTACAAAGTATTACATTCTATCTGTGAAAGCAGCGAGCACAGAGGGACAATTCAGTCTGGTCCGGGTATACGTCAACGTGCTGGATGTCAATGACAACGCGCCACGCTTTGCCCCAGATTCCTACAACGTTACTATCATGGAAAACATTCCTATTGGCACAAATGTTTTAACCCTGAACGTCACTGATGCTGATGAAGGTGAGACCTCAATACTTTCTAACATACACCTGGTAAGTGTATTCCCAGCTGAGCAATAAGACAAACATCCAGCAGCAGCGATAGAGCCTAATAAAATACAACTGATGAAATACATATATTACAAATGTACAACATGATTCAAACAACAAATTAATTCAGAAGCAAATGAACATAAAGTGCTGGAGTAACTCAGTGGGTCAGGCAGCATCTCTTGAGGACATGGATAGGTGATGTTTCATGTTGGGGCCCTTCTTCATTGGAGAGAGGAGAGGAGAGGCAGGAACAAATTAATGCAGACATCATGAATTACAGATGCTGGTTTACAAAAAAGGCACACAAAGTGCTGGATTCTCTGACCGGGTCAAGAAGCAGCTCTGGAGAACATGGATAAGAGACGTTTCAGTTTGGGACACAAAGTGTTTGGAGTAAATCAGTGGGCCAGGCAGCAACTCCGGATGATATGGATCGGCAATGTTTCAGGTCGGGACCCTTCATCAGACATAATTAATTAATCAGATTCATCAAATCAATCAAAAGTCTCAGTTTTGTACAAAGTAGATTCTATTTCATTCCAAAGTGATGCTCCATGCCACAGTTTTCTGTGAATTATTGATATAATTAGACATATTAGGCAAATTAGACAATAAAACAGCATTAGGCCCAGGGATTTAAGAGAATCCAGAAAAACAATGTAACTTTTGAGCCAAAGAAACAATGTAACTTTTCTCCGAAGTATCTGCAGAAAATTACATGGAAATCCAACCATTCATAACACAAGGCTCTCTTTGACTGCTTAATCTGATGGATGTTAATCACCTTATACTTTGTGACACATCCCTGTTTGATATTGCTGTCACATATTTAGTGAATAATCAATTAGCAATGCTGATCACTCACAGAGTTTAAGCTGAAAATGCTCCTGCCCTGTCAATGCCCCTTTGTTTGAAGAGATGATAATGTGAAAACGCTGTTCTATTTCCCAGAAACAACAGCGCTGATTTGGTTTCAGTTTTGAGTCTGAATGCACACTTTCAGAGTCTTTTACTCAGAGTGGGGGAATCAAGAACCAGAGGACACAAAGTGATGGAATAACTCGGCGGGTCAGGCAACATCTCTGGAGAACACGAATAGGTGGCAAATAGAGCAGCACAGTGGCACAGCAATAGAATTGCTGCCTCACAGCGCCAGAGACCCGGGTTTGATCCTAACTATGGGTCTGTACGGAATTTGTATGTTCTCTCTGTGGCCACATGGGTTTTCTCCACGTGCTCCAGTTTCTTCCCACACTCTAAAGACGTTCAGGTTTGTAGGTTAATTGGCTTCTGTAAATTATCCCTTCTGCAAGTGATCACTGGTCGGCACAGACTCGGTGGGCCAAAGGCCTGCTTCCACACTGTTGCTCTAAATACAAACAAAACTAAAAGGTGAACTAGTTACTCCCGCACTTTGTGTTATTTAACAAAATGTTACCTATCCAAGTTCCCCAATAGATGCTGTCCCTGACTCTCTGAGTTACTCCACCACTTTGTGTCCATTTGCATAAATCAGCATTAGGTTAGATTTTATTACTTGTCATTCGCACCTCAGAGAGGCTCGAACGAAATTCTGTTTCTACAAACCATACAGAGCAATTCATAAAAAAACACACACAAACAATTCAATTCACACAAACATCCATCACAGTGAGTCTCCCCCTCACTGTGATGGAAGGCAAAGTTCTTCTCTCTCCCCCGCACCATTTCTCTCCCGATGTCGAAGCCCCAGGAGGGCGGTGTTAAGTCTCACGGCCACTGAGGCCGCGCCGGGCGATGTACAGCCCCGCTCTAGGCCCAAAAGGCACAACGTTGGAGCCCCCGGCGGGCGCTGGAATGTTGCGCCGGGCGATGTACGACCCCGCTTCAGGTCGTTCCAACCCCACGACACGGGCAGGAGAAGCCGCGTTGCGGGAGCACCGGAAAGCGGTCTCTCACCCAGAGCCGCGAGCTCCCGATATCCCGATAGTCCACCGGTAGTAATCTGCAGCTGGAGCTCCGGGGTCGGGCCGCAGCTGGAGCTGGAGCTGGAGCTGGAGCCCCGGAGTCGGGCCGCAGGTGGAGCTGGAGCTGGAGCCCCGGAGTCGGGCCGCAGCTGGAGCCCCGGAGTCGGGCTGGAGCTGGAGCCCCGGAGTCAGGCTGGAGCTGGAGCCCTGGAGTCGGGCTGGAGCTGGAGCCCCGGAGTCAGGCTGGAGCTGGAGCCCCGGAGTCGGGCCGCAGCTGGAGCTGGAGCCCCGGAGTCGGGCTGGAGCTGGAGCCCCGGAGTCGGGCCGCAGCTGGAGCTGGAGCCCCGGAGTCGGGCCGCAGCGGCGAGCCACCACCGCTCCCCACACTCCGAGGCCGGCCAGCCCCACGATGGTAAGTCCGCAGCTCCGCAGGCTCCGTGACTGCAGCCACCAGGTCGTCCCTGTCGGAGGCCGCTCCACGGTACTAGGCCCCAACGACAACTGAGACCGACAGGGAAAAAGTCGGGTCTCCCGTGCAGGGAAGAGATTTTAAAAGTTTCCCCCTCCCCACCCCCAACCCCCCACATATACACAGTTATAAACAATACAAAAAAAAACACGAACAACTACATTTAACTAGACAAAAAATTAAAAAAAAGACAGACAGGCTGTAGGGGCCGCTGCAACGTGAGTCGCTCCGCCGCAATTCACTTATTGCTACAAGTACCAGGGGATATAGGTTTAAGGTGAGAGGGGAAAGATTTAAAGGGACCCGGAGGGTCAACTTTTTCACGCAGAGGGTGGTGGGTATATGGACGAGCTGCCAGAGGAGGTAGTACTATAACAACATTTAAAAATATATTTGGACAGGTACGTGGATAGGAAAGGTTTAGAGGGATATGAGCTAAACGGGGGCAGATGGGACTAGTATAGATGGGAAATGTTGGTTGGTGTGGGCAAGTTGGGCCGAAGGACCCGTTTCCACGCTGTATGACTGTGTGACATACACTGTGCATCTCATATTACTGGGCAGATCAGACACCACTCACACATGTGTGGACACCAAACGTAAACAGAGCATGCTGCCAAATATTGGCACCACATTAACCTCACATTGTATGTTACCAATGCCTGGAAATTGTGTTGTTCAAATTAGGGGTCCACAGTGGATCATCTGGTAGAGTCACAGCATCAGAGACCCGGGTATGACCTGACCTCGCGTGCAGTCGGTGTGTGGAGTTTGTACGTTCTCCCTGTGATCGCGTGGGTTTTCTTTGTGTGCTCCGGTTTCCTCCCACGCCCCAAAGACGTGCGGTTTTGTAGGTTAATTAGCTTCTGTAAATTACCCCCAGTGTGTAGGATGGGATAGCATAGAACGAGAGTGAATGGGTGATTGATGGGTGGTGTGACCCAGTGGGTTGAAGGACCTGTTTCCATGCTGTATCTCTAAACTAAACTAAACTAAACATAGACACACAAAGTGCTGGAGTTACTCAGTGGGTCAGGCAGTATCTCAGGTGAACATGGGTAGATTACGTTTCTGGTCGTGACCCTTCATCAGACTGATGTTGGGGGGGAGGAGAAGAGCTGGAGGCGATAAATGACCAGGACCAATCAGGGCTGGCAATAAATGATCTCAGACAGGGTGGTGCCTGGTAAGTTTACTGTTAGGGAGGGTGTGATCGCAAGAGAAACAAAATGGATAGCTGTGGAACTGGTAAAACAACTAGGGTGAAGGAAGAGGAAAACTAAAATATCCATGTTCTCCAGAGATGCTGCCTGATCCAAAGTTACTCCAGCACTTTGTGTTTTTCCTTGGTGAGCCAGCATCTGCAGTTCCTTGTTTCTAATCTTCAGCAGCATACTGAATCATTAACTGAGCTTTATTCTAGCTTGGATTTATGAAAGAGTAACTCTATTCAGAGTAAAGTGGGAATGTGCGTTGCCTGACAGCTGTTGCTATGACTCGAGCTTTCTCCCTGCCCTTTTGCTTGCAGTCTGACTCGGATCAGAGACTTTCATGTGACATCATTGCCTTCACCATTTGCACATGGAAGTAATTAACCCCGCCAGTGCTGACTGCTACTACTGTGCTCCAATTGACAGGCAGAGGTCAATGTACCACAGCCCTTGAAATCGCACAACACACTGCACTCTGTTACATTATAAACTTCTCATACATTTACCAAACAACCCTACCATCGACCCAAAATGTACACTGACATCTGGGAGGCACAGTGGTGCAGCGAGTAGAGCTGCTGCCTCACAGCGCCAGAGACCCAGGTTCGATCCTGACCTTGGGTGTTTCCTGTGTGGAGTTTGCATGTACCTCCAGTGAGCATTTGGGTTTCTTCTGGGAGTTCTGGCTTCCTCCCACATCCTAAAGACGTGCGGGTTTGTAGATTAACTGGCTTCCATAAATTTCCCCATTGGTGTAAAGAGAGTGGATGCGAAAGTGGGATAGTGTCGAATTAGTTCAAATGGGTGATCAGTGGTCAGCAGAGACTCAATGGGCCAAAGGGTCTGTTTCCATGCTGTATCTCAATCAAGTAAAAAAAAGTCACAGAAGAGGGGGCATATTGATGAAAAGAAACATTAAATGTGATTTAATATTGAATTAACATGTGATTAAATATTTAATTAACAAAAAGACATTAAGATGTCTTTTTGTCTATTTAAAAAAAAAGCACTGTGTGCGACTCAATTGGTCTATAATTCTTTCCAAAAGATGACTAACTTTCTCCAGTGTTCTTTCCACCATTGAGTTTGGGCTGATGGACTTGTAATAATCTGGCTTTCTGGGATCGGTATCGTGGTGTTTGAAGCGAGTCTACATTCTTATGAGTAGACAGACACAAAGTATTGGGGGGGTCAGGCAGCATCTCGGGAGAAAAAATCTAGGTGACGTTTCAGGTCTGGACTCTTCTTCAGACTGAAAGTAGAGAATGGGGGGTGGTGGGGGGGGGGGGGGGTGGTGAAGAGCTGGAGACAAGAAAAGACCTGGACCAACAGGGCTTGCCACATTGACTGCCTGCAGGCCCCAGCCACAAATGCCCGCAGGCCCTGGCTGATCTTGGTCTTTTCACGTCTTCAGCTCTTCTCCCCCCCCCCCCCCCCCCCCCCCCTCCCCTTTTAGCGTGCTATCCAAACCAATCTAACAGTCATAGAGTCATACAGTACTGAAACAGGCCCTTTGGCCCAACTCGGCCATGTCAACCAAGATGCCCCATCTAAACTAGTCCCATTTGCCTGTGTTTGACCCATACCCCTCTAAACCCTTCCTATCCAAGTACCTGACCAAATGTCATTTAAATGTTGTTATAGTATCTGCCTCAAGCAACTCCTCTGGCAGCTCGTTCCACACACCTGTGCAAAGGTTGTCCCTCGGGTTGCTATTAAATCTTTCCCCTCACCTTAAACCTATGTCATCTGGAATTAGATTCCATATAGTATAGTCTGTGCACGTGTTATATAACTAACTGAACATTTGTCTACTGTCCAGGTATGAATGCAGCTTTGACATTGAACATAATCTCCGGGGACCCCAATGGAGATTTTACAATTGATGAAAACGCTGTACTCCGGGTTGGACAGACGTTAGATCGAGAACGCCAGTCTACTTATAGTTTAACAGTTCAAGCTATTGACCAGGCTCCGTGTGACTCGGTGCGTTTCAGAAGTCGTGCATGGATCACAGTGGAGCTCCTTGATGTGAACGACAATGCACCCACGTTCTTGCCTTTGAATGCTGTCTACCTTCCCGAAGACGTCTCTACTGGTACCGTGATTATGACAGTGAAGGCTGTGGATGGAGACAGCGGGCTCAATGGCCACATTGCATACTCTCTCACACAATCTCCAGAGGGCAAGTTCAGCATCAACACCACAAGTGGCGAAGTGAGTGTGATTGGAGACCTTGATCGAGAATTAGTGGATCGAGTTACAATAGAAGTGACTGCTTCAGATAAAGGCCAGCCACCACTCTCCTCCTCCTTATGCATTAGAGCAATTATTACTGACGTCAATGATAACAGCCCCGTCTTCAGTCAAACCACTTATACAGTCACAGAGGATGAAAACATACCTCCTGGCTCTGAATTAATGGCTGTTTCAGCTACTGACCTCGATGAAGGGAGAAATGGGCAGGTTCGATATACAACAAGCAGCAAGCACTTTGCCATTGATTCTGTTACTGGGTTCATCTCATTGTTCAGGAATCTAGATCGTGAACAAATACCGATCTATTCTTTCGTGGTTTTTGCAACGGATGATGGATCCAGTCCCAGGTCAGGAACAGCCTCCGTCAATGTTGTTCTCAGGGATGTCAATGACTTTGTACCGGTCTTCCAGCCCACCACAATGACCCTACATATCCTGGAGAATATAAATAAAGTTCCACAAGTCGTATATCAGGTACTTGTTTTTCTTTCAGTTGTTTTAATTCTTAACATATTCAAGCTGCATTACTGAAAAAGGGCCCCGACCCGAAAGCTCACAGATCCATGTTCTCCAGAGATGCTGCCAGACCTGCTGAGTTACTCCGTCAATTTGCATACTTTTTGGGGTTTATTGTCATGTGTGCTGCAGTAGAACGAAAAGCTTAGTTTTGCACACTGTCCAATCACATCAAATATTATACACAAATAGTTGTGGTTCATTTTTAACACCAAGTGTCAATATATGGGAACTCTGAAAGATAGAACCGCAGCAGGTGACAATCAACCTTGGTATCGGACAATCATGGTATCAACCATTTTCTACGTACACTAAATCATAGCTTGAACACAACATTAGTTAAAAAAAACCTGATTAATGAAACCTGAGTCTGAAAGTTAAAGAGGCTGGCAAATGAGATTGGCAAATGCAATTTTATTAGGGAAAAAATAGGCTCAGAAGAGTGATATATTGTGTTATCACAATTACAAGATGCAGCAGTGATTTAAAAAAAAACTATGATTAACTGTCTGTATTTGATACTAAACTGAAAAAAACTCCTGCAATTCCTGTTAAACAGTAATGGGACTTTAGTAGGATTGAGCACAAACGTCAGGAAGTCATGATGCAGATTCATAGGACCTCTGGTTAGGCTGCATCTGGAGTACTGCGTACAGTCCAGTCACCCCTCTACAGGATAGATGTGGAGGCTTTGGGGAAGGCAGGAAAATAGGGTCGAGATGGAAAGACAGATCAGCCACGATTGAATGGCAGCATAAACTAGAGCTGAATGGCTTAATTCTGCTCCTATGACATGAATTTATGAACATCAACAAAAGAGCTTTACCAGAATGATGCATGGATTACAGGATATCTATATTATTATAAAACACTGATCTTGGATGTTTATGTACTTGTTTGTGCCTTGTGTGTTTGATTCTCATTTTCTTTGATTCACATCTCCTCGAAAACCCGTAGGGCTAATGGTGAATTTTTT
The DNA here is from genome assembly GCA_035221665.1 of Okamejei kenojei. Classification (NCBI taxonomy): domain Eukaryota; kingdom Metazoa; phylum Chordata; class Chondrichthyes; order Rajiformes; family Rajidae; genus Okamejei; species Okamejei kenojei. The sequence continues at coordinate 72,736,897 of CM069136.1, read as the reverse complement.
ACTAATTCCGGTAGAGATTTACCTCATGATCTCGAAAATCGCATCATCTGAAAATTTGATACATTATTTCCCGAGTTTTTTTACTAAAATTGTGCACCAATCTGAGATCTTTTTTGAAGGTAACGAGCTGAAGTGAGCTGATGACGTCACAATGGCTCTGCTCCTTGCGGCCAGCTGCACAGAGTTTTCAATGCTCGCTACTGTTTTCCACGAGCTGTGAGTGACGTAACCTCCCCCCCGCTGCGTATGAGGTCCTGCAAGGTCCCGAGAGGTCCCGAGAGCTGCCGCGGCCCGCCGCCCATTCATAGTCAGGCCCCGTCCGCGCCGCCCGCTCGCCAAGTTCAAGTCCGCCCTCTCCCTCTCTCTGCCTCCCTCTCCTCCCCCCTCCCCCCTCCCCCCTCCCCCCTCCCCCCTCCCCCCTCCCCCCTCCCCCCTCCCCCTCCTCCCCCCTCCCCCCTCCTCCACTCCCCCACTCCCATCCCCACTCCCATCCCCAGGCGGAGAAGATTAGTTTAACTTGGCATCATGTTCAGCATGGCCATAGTGGGCTGTACTATTCAGTGTTCTACGATTGGTCATTAACCCCAAATTCAGATTAATTCATCTTAAGGTAATGTCTAAACACATCGCATTTTCATGTTGAAGACACTGGTTATAAGAGAAGGGGTTCAGGACAGTTACGTGGACCATGTATAGAAACACGTCACACATAACCAGTAAAAGCAGTTACTTAATGTGCGCTTGCTATGTTTCTCAGTTGCTCGGCCGTGATGATGACTTGGATTCCAACAGTGAACTGACTTACAAGATATCGCGAGGAAATGAAGAGGGCACGTTTTCACTCTCAACAAACGGACAACTCAGGCTGTTGCAGATCCTCGACAGAGAGGTTCAGGGGGAGTACACGTTGCTGGTGACTGCCACAGATGCAGGTAATGCAGACTATCATATTTGCTTCGACATTAATCAAGGACGGCGCAGTGGCGCAGCGGTAGAGTTGCTGCCTGACAGCGCCAGGGACCCGGGTTCGATCCTGACAATGGGTGCTGTCGGTACAGGTTTGTACATTCTCCCTGTGACTGTGCGGGTTCCCCGGATGCTCTGGCTTCCTCCCACACTCCAAAGGCGAGCAGATTTGTTGTTTAATTAGGCTTCGGTAAAAATTGTAAATTGTCCTAGTGTGTAGGATAGTGCTGGTGTTTGGGTGATCGTTGGTCCGTGTGGATTCGGTGGGCAGAAGGGCCTGTTTCCGCATTGTAACTCTAAAGTCTAAAGTCTAATCTGTTTTTATTTCCAATTTCTTCCATATTGATTTGCCAAATTTCTTCTCTCCTTCCCACTCAGTACATTAACAGTTGCTGAATGAATAATGTTTCTATCTTGTATCAATCTTGTACAATTTAAGAGCAAATTAAAAGCACAGATTCATTTGGTAATCTTTGAGTGATGAATGATTCAATGCCAATGGATTCAGGAAGCAGCTTCACAGATGCAGCTGCTGCACAGACACTTGGAGGAAAGACCTGCTGTAGAGAAATGAAGGACGCAAAATGCTGGAGTAACTCGGTGGGTCAGGTAGCATCTCTTGAGGACATGGATAGGTGACGTTTCGGATCGGGACCCTTCTTCAGCTCATCCACGTTTTCCAGAGATTCTGCCTGACCTGCTGAGTTACTTCAGCATTTTTAATCTCTTTTTTTTTGTAAACCAGAATCTGCAGTCCCTTGTATTCGGATGTAGAAATTCAGGACTGCACTTGTAGCCATGAAATGTTTTTCAGTCATACAGCGTGGAAACAAGCCCTTTGGCCCAACTGCTCATACTGACCAACATCTACACTTCAGTTGTAATCTATTGGTATTGTAGAATTATAAATCAATCATCTCCCCTTAAAACTATGTTCGCTAGTCCTTTACACTTCCATTCTGGGAGAAAGGTTCTCACTGCCTACCCAATCGATGTCTCACATATTTTTATATACTTCTGTCGGGTCTCCCCGCAATCTCCAACATTCCAGAGAAAACAATCTAAATCTATCCAAATGTCCATGTGCCAGGTTTTCATTGGTAGTCTGATCAATACCTACATGTACTGCATTTACCAGGAGCATGTATTTTCCTGTGTCTTGTTTAATAGCCTCGCTTTCATCAACTATAAGATCAATGAGCCTTGATGCAGCTTTATGGGACTTTGATTAGCCCACATTTGGAGTATTGCATGCAGTTCTGGTTGCCAAATTACAGGAAGGATGTGGAGGGTTTGGAGAGGAGGTTCACCAGAATGTTGCCTGGATTAGTGAGTATTAGCTGCAGGGAGAGGTTGGACAGACTTGGATTGTTTTCTCTAGAGTGGTGAAGGCTGAGGGGAGACCTGATAGAAGTATGTAAAATCACCAGAGGCATAGACAGTCAGAACTTTCTCCCAGAATGGAAAAGGCTAGAGGGCATAGCTTTAATGTGAGAGGGGAAACGTTTAAAAGAGTTATGCAGGGCAGGTTTTTTTACACAGCAGAGGTGGTGAACTTTATTGCCTTCCATCACAGTGATGAATGGTGGATGTTTATGTTAAACTGTATTTTATGTGCTGTGTGTATGTTTTGCTTTTTTAATTAGTATGGCTGTATGGTAACTCAAATTTCACTGTACCTTAATTGGTACATGTGGCAATTAAATTGAATCTTGAAGGCTGATATGTAAGTGGTGTTTAAGAAGCTTTTAGATAGGCACATGAATATGCAGGGAATGGGGGATAAGGATCATGTAGAGGCAGAGAAAATTAGTTTAACTTGGCATCAAGTTCAGCAAGGATATTGTGGGCCGAAGGGCCTGTTCCTGTGCTGTACTGTTCTGTGTTCTATGAGTTTCAATTGTGGCCACAATTTGCTGACTCACTTGTTCAGACTATGGGATATCTGTTGGTCATGAAGAAGATTCAAAATGAATTTTTCTTTTCTGCTTAAAAAGAAATTCAGGAACAAAATGGAAACAGTTGGTGATATTCCATGGGTCAGACAATGTTTGTAGCGATGGAGATGGAGAGTGGGCGGAACAGTGGTGCAACGGTTGAGTTGCTGCCTTATAGCACCAGAGACCCGGGTGCTGGCTGTACAGAGTTTGTACGTTCTCCCTGTGACCATGTGGGTTTTCTCTGGGTGCTTTGGTTTTCTCCCACACTCCAAAGATGTGCAGGTTTGATGTCTTCAATAATAATTGTTAAATTGTCCCTAGTGTTTAGGATAGTGTTAGTGTACAGGGTAATCGCTGGTCGGCACGGACTGGGTGGGCTGAAAGGCCTGTTTCCACGCTGTATCTCTAAAGACTGATGTCTAAACTCACTAACTAATTAAACAATAGTAAGAGATGGAGGCGTGTTTTTTTTTCTTCTCCACAAGCGGAATTTTCTCAATTCTGTTAACCCTTGCTGTCTCCTCCCCTTCCCACCTCTCCCTCAGCCCTCAGGCCCTGGCATTCCCTCTCTCTCTATCTCCCTCCCCCACCCTAGTCGCACCAGCTTCTCATTTTCACACCACAAACAGCTTACAATGGCTTGTTCCCTTTATCATTGATACTTTTTTGCATATCTTTCATTCATTGTTCTTTATCTCTCCACATCACCGTCTATATCTCTCGTTTCCCTGATCCCTGACCAGTCTGAAGAAGGGTCTCGACCCGAAACGTCGCCTATCTCCTTCGCTCCTTAGATGCTGCTGCACCCGCTGAGTTTCTCCAGCCTTTTGTGTACAAACAATAGTAAGAGGCTGGCATCATAGAGTCACACAGTGTGGAAACGGGTCCTTTGAACCAACTTGTCAACATCAAACAACATCTCCCATCTATACTAGTCAAACCTGCCTATGTTTGGCACATATCCCTCTAAACCTGTGCTATCCATGTACCTGTCCAAACGTTTCTTAAAAGTTGCGATAGTACCTGCCTCAACTACCTCCTCTGGCAGCTCGTTACAAACACCCACCACCCTTTGTGTAGAAAAGTTATCCCTCAGGTTCCCATTAGATCTTTCCCCCTCACCTTAAACCTATGTCCTCTGGTTCTCAATTCCCCTATTGTGGGCAAAAGACTGTGCATTTACCCGATCTATCCCTCACATGATTATGTACACCTCCATAAAATCGCACCTCATCCTCCTGCTCTCCAAGGAATAAAGTCCTAGCTTGCTCAACCTCTCCCTATAGCTCAGGCCCATGAGTCATGGCAACATCCTCGTAAATCTTCTCTGCAATCTTTCCAGCTTGACAACATCTTTCCAGATGACCAAAAACTGAACACAATACTCTAAATTGTACGTTTCGCCTCCTAACTTCTACACTCAATACCCAACCTCTATACTCAATTATTTCAGATCAATAGTCTTCAGAGTTGAGAAGAAGAGATGCAATAAAGGTGAAAAATTACTCTCCGTCAATTGCAACTTGATCAGGTTTGGTAAGTTTGCTGACATTGCACCTTAACAGCAGAGAACATGTATAATTAGAGCACTTTGCATACATTAATGTCAGCCCAAGGAAAACTATCTAGAAAATATATCGTAGTAAACTTTCAGCAGAATTTTATGTTAAAAATATGAAGGAATTGAGCTCAGAAGTCCGTAAAGGCCCACAATTATGCTTTAGCATTAAGATTCTCAACTTCATATCCACCAGAGAAGTCCCCAAAACCAGCATCTGCAGATCCTTGTCTACAATTATTGGCTGGCTAATGGACCTTTCCTATTCTTTGTGCAGCTATACTAATTGAAAAAGAGAAAAGGCCCTAGTGATTCAGGCATTCTGTACACAAATATCATTAACCGGTCTGTGGAACATAAATTGATTCAACATGAATTTGATTATCTCCAGTGATCAAAACAGCCAAATCATAATAATTAATTGCCCGGTTAACTGGTCGAACTCTGAAACCCCTAATCAGAAAAGGTGTTGAATTTTTACTGAGCAATTAATCAAAGAAACCAGAAAGAAGTCCACAGACTGTCACTGAGAAAGTTTAATGTGTTGAAAAGCCAACTTGCTCACAGCCAAACATATTAAAATTTGCATTAATATTATAGCTTCATGGGTGATGAAAAATTCATCCAGAAAGCAGATCTAAATATCAGGAACTTAAGTGCATTGAATTTAGGCGATGCTGCAATATATTTTCTATCACAGTAAAATACCATGACTTAATGGTTTATTTCTGCACCTTCATCACTTCATTCTCAATCTTGGAAGCTTTTAGAAGTATATTATTGTTAGCTTTTTGCTCCCTTGTTGCACACAGAGTTAAAATTCGATAACCTTTGGAGAAAGGCTTGGATAGCATTCTATATGATTAGCTCATGACCATTAACTGCTATGCACAGGTAAATCACATTTAATAAAATAAACTGCAGATGCTGCTTTATACCAAAGATAGACACAAAGTGCAGGAGTAACTCAACGGGTCAGGCAGCATCTCTGGAGAAAATGGATAGGTGATGTTTCAGGTTGGTACTCTTTTTCAGACTGTTAATTGAACTGTTTTGTACTGAGATAATATGTTAAATTCCATGAATTTTGCAGGTGAGCCACCACTGACTGGGACTGGAACAATCGTAATAATTGTTACAGACCTCAATGATAACAGTCCTCTATTTGAACAAAGTGTGTACACAACCACCATCAGTGAAGCCACCTCCATTGGCACAGTGATTTTACGGGTCAATGCTTCAGATGCAGATGCTGAAGAGAATGGGCAAATCAGGTGTGACATCTAACATGTCTTCTTAACATTTTTCTACCCTCTCAAAGTTACTTGTTTGACTCGTTAATTTACATTATTGCACAGTTTCTAGATTCTTCCTTAACGTGCTGAACACTATTAATGTTTGTGTGTTAGAAGAAACATTTTACCAACTACAAAAATATTGAATCATCATTTGCTTTATACTTATACCAGGGAACATAGAACGTGGAACGTTACAGCACAGGAACAGGCCCTTTGGCCAACAACGCCTGTGCCGGACATGATGCCAAGACCATCTCCTATCTACCTGCACATAGGCCACATTCCTTCATTCTCTTCATAATGCCAAGATAAACAAATCTCTTCTGCATGCATGCAATCAATATCCCTCAATTATTGATATTCACATGCCAATTCTAAAAGCCTCTTAAATGCCACTATTGTATCTGCATCCACCTCTACTTCCAGCAGTGCGATCCAGGCACCCACCACCCTCTTACCCTGCACATCTTCTTTAAACTTTGCCCCTTACCTCTCAGGAAGTTTCCTGATTGCATATATGTATTTATTGCTCAGCTATAAACTGCATTCATCTTCTATTCTAATTTTGGGCAGCATACAGGGGCGCAGCTGGTAGTGCTGCTGCCTCACAGTGCAAGAGATCTAGGTTTGACCCTGACCTCAGGTGCTGTCCACGTGTAGTTTGAAAGTTCTCCCTGTAACTGCGTGGGTTTCCTCCGGGTGCTCCGATTTCCTCCTACATCCCAAAGACACGTCGTTTTGTGGGTTAATTAGCCTATGTAAATTGCCCCTAGTGTGCATGGAGCGGGTGGGATAGTGGGAGGAATTAGTGTGAACGGGTGATCGATGGTCGGTGTGGACTCAATGGGCCGAAGGGCCTGTTTCCATGCTCGTAAAAGTGACGTACTGTGAATATTACCAAACCGGTAAGATTACCAAATCTTACCAAACTGAAGAAGAGATTTCATCTCATTAGTCCAGAGCGCCTCAAGGGGAAAAAAAGCCATGGGCAGGTTAAAAGAAGTGTTTGTAAATATTTGACATTTGAAAAAAATCATATCTTATGGGCACATGAGGGAGAAAGGATTACAAGGTCATCTTGATACAGTCTGAAGGGCAGGGAGAGGTTTATGTTGAGTGTAAACATCGACAAGAACAAGCTGGTTTCTTTCTAAGCTGCACCTTCATATCATTGGGTGTTAACTATTAACCACATGCCCTGAATATGTTTCTATCCATAGTTTGGAGATGGCCAGTTCCATGAAAACTCTGTCCCTCCTATCCAAGGGCGGCACGTGTTTAGAGTTGCTGCCCCACAGCACTAGAGACCCCGGTCCAATTCCGAACTTGGATGCTGTCTGCATGGAGTTGCACGTTTTCCCTGTGACCGCGTGGGTTTCCTCTGAGACGTCCCAAAGACGTGCGGGTTTGTAGGTTTCGCTGTAAAACTAGCCCCTCGTGTGAAGGATGTGGATGAGAAAGTGGGACAACACAGGAATAGTGTCTGAAGAAGGGTTTCGGCCCGAAACGTTGCCTATCTCCTTCGCTCCATAGATGCTGCTGCACCCGCTGAGTTTCTCCAGCATTTTGTGTACACAGGAATAGTGTGAATGGGTGATTGGTGGTTGGCGTGGACTCGGTGGGTTGAAGGGCCTGTTTATTCGGCCTGAGGTCCCTCTTAAACCTCTTCCCTCTCATCTTAAACCTATGCCCTCTAGTTTTAGAATCTTCTACCCTGAGGCAAAAAAAATAGCATGCCCCTTATAATCTTGTACACTACATCAATAAAGTCACCCCTCAGCTCCGCAGAGATGAAACTGTCATGGTCTCGCCAACTTCTCCCTATAACTCAAGCCCACAATCCCAGGTAACACTCTGGTGAATCTCTTCTGCACCTTGTTCATTTCCAGATTACACACTTGCACGAAAACTGCATCTTACTTTCTTACAAGATTTCACACTGGTGGAGCAGTGGAGTTGCGGCCTTACAGAGCCAAATACATGGGTTTGATCCTGACTACAGGTGCTCTATGTACAGAGTTTGTATGTCCTCCCTGTGACTGCTTGGGTTTCCTCCGGATGCTCTGGTGTCCTCCGACATCCTAAAAACGTGCAGGTTTGTGGGATAATTGGCTTCTGTAAATTGTCCCTAGTGTGTAGGACAGAACTAGTATATGGTCAGTCTGAGGAAGGGTCTCGACCCGAAACATCACCCATTCCTTCTCTCTAGAGATGCTGCCCGTGCCACTGAGTTACGCCAGTGTCTATCTTCAATTTAAACCAGCATCTGCAGTTCTTTCCCACACTAGCTTAGGGTGATCGTTGGGCAGTGTGGAATCTGTGGGCCCGTTTCCATGCTTTATCTCAAAACTAAACTAAACTAAATTAAACTAAGCTAATATAAAACGATTGTAATTTGTAAATGTTACCACTATTTCTTGTCATATTGTATTCATTTCATTTCTAGTTACTCAATGGAAGGAGAGGATTCTCCATTCTCCATTGACCCTGTCAGTGGAGAAGTTATCACCATCTCCACTTTGGACAGAGAAGTTCGAGGAGATTATACGCTGCTTGTTGCAGCTAATGACCAAAGTCACGCACAGCGCTCAACGAGTTCGGCATCTGTGGTGGTCATAATACGAGATATTAACGATAACCCACCTCAATTTCTGGATGACCCATATGTTGCTAATGTCCCTGCTGTTCTAAAGAGAGGTAGGTTCCACTATCTGTCCACCTTGACCTACGCGATCTCCCAATTGCCAAACATTTTAACTCCCCTACCCAATCCCATACTGACCTGTCTGTCCTGGGCCACCTCCACTGTCAGAGTGAGTCCACACGCAAGTTGGAGTAACAGCACCTCATATTCCACTTGGGCAGCTTACAACCTTGGGCTGCTTACAACCACAAACTCTTTGAATCACTTCCCTCTGGAAGGCGACTCCGGACTGTCAAAGCTGCCACTGCCAGACATAAAAACAGTTTTTATCCACGAGTAGTTGCTCTACTCAACAGCCAACAAATCTGTAGCCTCCCTTTGATCTGGTATTTTGTTGGTTCACATGCTTAATCAATGGTGTTTTATCATTAATGTTTTATTATTATTAATGTTTAGTGTTTTCGTAACTGTCACTGTATGTCATGTTGTTACTTGTGGGCAGAGAACTAAGGCAAATTCCTTGTATGTGAATACTTGCCCAATAAACTTACTTACTTACTTAGGGGTATGAATATTAATTTCTCTAATTTCAAGTAACCCCTGCGTTCCCTCTCTGCACCCTCCCCAACCCTAGTTGTCCTACTCGTTCCACTATCCCTTTGTTATCACCTCTTCCCCGCCAACAATGGGCCATAATGGGCTCCACCCTTCCTTGATCATCTGTACTGACCCTGATTTGTTCTGGCCTTTTCCTTTCTCCAGTTTCCCCCCCCCCCCCCTTCTACTTTCAGTCTGAAGGAGGGTTCCGATCCAAAATGTCACCCATCCTTTTTCTGCAGAAATGCTGCCTGACCCGCTGTTGTACGCCCACACTTTGTGTCTATTTCCGGTTCCTGAAATGTCTTTTAATTATTGCAGACATCAGTCATTGTTCTTAAATGTGATTTTGTGATGTAATCACCTTCCTGAAAATAAAATAAAAACATAAGTACCTGGTGATCAGGGACAGATTAAAATGCAAGATCCAGTGACACAGCTGGTAGAGTTGCTGCCTCACAGCGCCAGATATACTGGGTTTGTCAAGAGTGTTTTATTGCCGTATGTCCCAGAATGGAATAATGAAATTCTTGCATGGAGTTCACACATTCTCGCTCTGACTGCATGGGTTTCCTCTGGGTGCAGTGCTTCCACACCTCAATTCTTTTTTTCCTGAAATAGACTCCCAAATCTCCTGGAATTTGATGGTATTTCCCGAAGTTTAAGCGTTCCCCAACTGCGCATGTGCGACTGCCACCCCAATTCCGGATACCGGGGTCACTGCGCAGGCGCAAGGAGATGGCGTCATTTTGCGTCCCTACCGCGTCACCGGCGCCATTTTCAATTGTGCGCAGCCGACGGGCCTCCCCCAACTGCGCAGGCGAGGATGGTCGAATTCTTTTTCCACCCCCCCCCATATCCCTTCACGTCTCCCGGCGTGTGCGCAGTGGGGTAGGTATCCACGCGTGCGCAGTGGGGTGGGTATCTGCACAGTTGGTGTGGGGGTCACACATGCGCAGTTGGGGAAGGCTTACCGAAGTTTCCCGAAACTATTTAATTTCCCTAAAATTACCTGAAGACAACCAGAATTTCCAGAATTTCGGGTAATTTCCTTCAAAGTGGAAACACTGTCCGGGCGGCCCAGTTTCCTGCCAAATCCCAAAGATATGTGGGTTTGTTGGTTAATTGGCCCTCTGTAAATTGTCTCTCTTGTGTAGGGACTGGGTGAGAATGTGGGATAACAATGAACTAGTGTGAATGATGATCGGCGTGGACTCGGTGGGTCTGTTTCCATGCTGTATCTTTTAATTCAAAGGGTAAAGATGACAAAGTCATGGTAGAGAGAAGAGAAGTTGTGATGAAACTCAGTCATGTTTGTAATGGAGTAGCTCACTGGATCGAATTTTAGCCCATGGATAGACAGACCAAGCATAAACAGAACTCAATTCAAGGAAAGGTTAGAGGTGCTGGAGTAACACAGCGGGTCAGACAGTATTTCAGGAGAACATGGATTGGTGACGTTTCAGGTCGAGACCTTTCTTCAGACCCGAACTGAAACATCACCTATCCATGTTCTCCAGCGATGCTGCCTGACCCGTTGAGTTACTCCAGCACTTTGTGTCCTTTTGTGTATTAACCAGCATCTGCAGTTCTTCATTTCTTCAATTCATCTAGACTTGGGTTAAAGCTGAAATAATTAGTCAATTATCATTGTATAAAAAGAAGTGGACTGTTATTAGCAATGTTACAAAATTTTGAGATCTAAAAAATCAAGTCTGCAATTTATCCCATCAGATAAAGCATAAAAAGAAGTTTAATTTGACACCTAATTCACTTTCATATCTTCAGTATTAAAAAGGTTATGGCCATTTTCATACTCGGAAATTAGCATCTTGTTCACATTGCCTTTCCATTGACTTAACACAAAAGCTGTGATCTAGGACAGTCAAAAGCCCATAACTTTCTTAAAAATTAAGAGAACTCAATGAAATTTTCAGTTATTATAGATTGAAGCATTCTGAAACAAATATGAAACAATATTACTTGGATGACCTGAAATTAAAGCATATAATTAGTTAGTTACCTAATTGTAGCTAATTACTAAATTCAATTACCAGATCTATACATCTATCCATTTCTTAAGAAAAGATAAACTTCTTAAAATTGCCTAAGTGTCCAAATAACACTCACACAATAATTCACAATATAACATGATTTTTAAATCCAATTTTCATTAATTTATAGGCCAAATGGAAGGAATTTAGTGTTTAATTCCTGTAAATTAATGGCCATTTAAATCAACTTGCGAGTGGGTTTTAGTGGAACGTGGTGGATTAGAACGTTGCGGTTTGTGGTGAAGTCGGCATGAAAAATACTGCCGGTTTATACATTTTTTTTTTGTCCCCATTTCGTAACATGAAAATGTGATTAAAGGCTTCCTAAAAACCAAGTTTTAATGTAAAAATAAACTGCACTTTATTTTCTCCCCTACGTAAAATCCTTCCCGTTGTCGGCGCTCACAGCTTTAGAAGATGATTTTTAAATTACTCTAGCTAATAAATAATCTAGCGTAATTTAAAAATACCTTCATGAATGAAATGTCGGAGCGATTTTTCTTCAGCAACGAAATCGCCCGATCGATTTGCCCAGTCTGTGGAAAAACGGCACTTTAAACACGCCCCCCTCTGAAAGGCGCCAAAGTCACGCACACGGGGAGCGGCAGAACTGCAACGCTGCTCAAGATAGGTTTTGTAACTTTATGACTTCATATAATGTTATCCAGGACGGCATGTGGTTGAGGAAGAGAAGGCATTAAGAGTGCGATCTGTGGGGAATTCTACAATTAAGAGCTGCACGGTGGCACAATGGTAGAGTTGCTGCCTTACAGTGCCAGAGCCCCGGGTTAGATCGTGACAAGAGTGCTGTTCTATGTCGTTTGTACGTTCCCGTGACCTGCAAGGTTTTCTCTGGGAGCTCCGGTTTCCTCCCACATCGCAAAGACGTATAGGTTTGTTGGTTAATTGGCTTGGTATAAATGTAAATTGTTCCTAATGTGTGTAGGATAGTGTTAGTGTGCAGGGATCGCTGGTCAGTGCGAACTCGGTGAGCAGAAGGGCCTGTTTCCGTGCTGCATCTCTAAACTAAACTAAAAAAGCTAAAAACTGTCTGTTTAGTCCGGGTGCACTGGTTTGCTCCCACACCAAAGGTGTACAGGTTTGTAGGTTAATTGGCTTGGTAAGTTGTAAAATTGTTCCTAGTGTTAGTGTACGGGGTGAGTGCGGGTCGGCGCAGATCTGGTGAGCCGATGGACCCGTTTCCATCCTTTATCTCTAAAGTCCATAGATCCTGCCTGACCCAATGTGTTACTCCAGCAGTTTGTGCCTCTTTTTTGTATACCAGCATCTGCAGTTCCTTGGGTCTAAAGCAAATATTATTGTAGGAATACTTTTTCCAAAATCACCTTTTAATTTTCCCCGCAGGGTCAACTGTTTATGCGGTAACTGCAAGAGACAGAGACGTTGGAGGAAACGCTGACCTGCGCTTTTCGTTATTTGGTCCAAATGCCAACAAGTTTGAAATTGACCCAGTCCGTGGTGTGGTTTTTGCACGGCACATTTTGAAAGGTCCAATGGACATCACAGTCAACATTAACGTGTCAGATAGCGGAGAAGATCCAAAAATGGACAGTACAACCATCACAGTGAGATTTCAACGTGCCACTGACTTCCCCCAAGTATCTGTGGATAAAGAAGTGCTTGTCTACCCAGAAGATCAAGCAGTGAACACAGTGATTGCTCAAGTCAGTGCCTTAAGCAAAGAGAACGAAGCAGTTGGGTCTATTTCCTTTTATCTTGCAGCGGGCAACTTGGGAGATGTATTTCAAGTCAACCAATTAACAGGAGAAGTGATTATTAAAAGGACTCTGGATTTTGAGTTTGCAAAACAGTACCAGCTTTGGATAGAAGCCAGGGATTCAAGTTCGCCACCATTTTCATCTTACGTCAGAGTAGATGTCAATGTTACAGATACAAATGACAATTTTCCTATATTTAAGCAGAGCATCTACAAATGTGATGTCTATGAGAATGTGCCAGCCAGCGAAGTCTGCAATGTGCCTGCTGTTGATTCAGATTCTTCTCTGAATGGATTGTTAGAATATAGTATTTACAATGGCAATGTTAACAATGCATTTAACATCAATAGGTCCACTGGAGTCATCAGAACTGTTAGGATGTTGGATAGGGAACAGCTGGAATTATATACATTAATAGTTGAAGCAAAAGATAAAGGAGACAGCCCAAAGACAAGTACAGCAACGGTCTTTATTTCCGTCCTGGACATAAATGATAACGCCCCTCGCTTTTCCCAAATTTTCCTTGCACAAGTTGTTGAAAATGCTCCAGTCGGTTTTACAATTGCAAGCATTAGTACCACGGATGACGATATTGGTGTGAATGCTAGAAGCACCTACAGTATCTCGGATCACACAGTGACTCTGCCCTTTAACATAGATCCATTTACCGGGGATTTAATTGTGGCAAGGGCACTGGACAGAGAGACCACAGATCGGTACGTTTTAAGAGTGCATGCCAATGATTCGGCTTGGGATGTCAACACAGACGTGACGATAGTTGTTGCTGATATAAATGACAACACACCACAATTTATCGAGGCATTCTATAGCATGACAATTCCGGAGCCTGCAGAAAAAGAAACGTTTGTTCTACAGGTATCTGCCACTGACCCTGATCTGAATTGCAATGGAAAGATTTTCTACTTTCTTCAGCATCCAAACGCATTCTTCAGAATTAATGCCACCACTGGTAAAATCTTCACTAAGTCATTTATTCCGTTAAAAAGCACAGACCACAGCGGCACTTCGCAGAACAAAATTACGTTTATTGTGGTTGCCTCAGACCTTGGTGAGCAACCTTCTCTAAGTGAAACGGTTGTGGACGTTACAATTGTCAATCGCAATGATTATCCACCCATATTTTTACCACACAGACAGATGATTCCAGTTCCTGTGAATTTAGCTTTAGGTACCAGGGTGACCAAACTGATCATTGTTGATAAAGATTCAAATAGAGACGGGGAGTATTTTATTACCGAGAATGGTGGCTCATTCCTTTTTGGCATTGAACAGTCCAGCGGGTGGATTTTTGTGACTAACACTCTCACTTCAAGTTTGAATAGGGTATTCACCCTAACAGTAACAGCAACTGATTATGGAATTCCACCTCTCTCCTCTAATACTACAATCAACTTCATCATCACAGGCAAAAATATATTTACTCCACAATTTTGCACTTTAGAAGTAAGTTTATACATTCCTGAAGACCAGCCCATTGGTTCTATAATTAGTAACATTACAGCATCTGATGCCAATGAAGGGATAAATGGCCAAGTAACATACTCAATAATGGCTGGAAATGAAGGAGGGTATTTTACCATTGGAAACACGACAGGGCTGTTAACTTTGGTTCGAAGTTTAGATTTTGAGATGGAGTCTGTTTATCGCCTTCAGATTTCCGGCCAAGATGGTGGATGGATTTCAAAGACTGGCTCTGTCGAAGTTAGTATCTTTGTTCAAGATGTCAATGACAATCCACCAGTATTTTGTGAGAAAGTATTTTTTGCAACAATTGCAGAAAACTCCCCGTGTGGCACCACAATCCTTAAACTAAATGCAACAGACAATGACACGGGAATTCATGCTGAGATAAGCTACGCTATTGAAGATGGCAACACTGAACTCTTTTCCATCGATCCACAAATTGGAATAATTACTGTGCAAGAAATGTTAAATTTTGAATCAGTTAAGTTCTATGAACTAGCCATCAGAGTGTTTAACAGATATGACAGTGATCAATTCAGTCTGAGTAAAGTGCATGTTTATGTCACAGGACTGAATGAGTATATTCCACGCTTCAGTAAAGCACAATATAATTTTGTCATTTCAGAGAAAGCAGTTAAAGGAACTATTGTAGGCAGTGTAACAGCAACCGATCTTGATCTTGGTCTCGATGGTGTGGTTTATTACTTACTGGTAGGAGAAAGCAAAAAGAAAGGTTTTCAGATCTTTGACAACACTGGAGAGATTGTTGTGTCAGATAACACAAAACTTCTCGGTCCGAGCCATGTTCTCCTGAGAGTACTTGCTAAGAATTCTGGAAGGATACTTGGCTTTGATGTGGATGAAGCACTAATTAATGTTACTATTCTCAGTGTAAATGATACTCCAGTATTTAAGTCTGCTCTCTATCAAGCCCATATCAGAGAAGATGCACCAGCTGGTACATCTGTCTTTAGCCTTATGGATGATCATTCAGACATCATTGTAAAGTGGAATCAGCTTGAGTTTAAAATTGAAGACGTACACATAGATAATTTGTTTTCTATCAATTCTAACACTGGTGAAATATTTGTCACGTCTTCCCTGGACAGGGAAACAGTACCATCTTACAACATGACCATTATTGCAATTGATACAAGGGGCGGCCAAACACTAGGTAGAACCCAACTGGTGATTGTTGTTGTTGACGTCAATGATAATAGTCCTGTTCTCGTCAGTACAGAAGGGCATGTATTGGAGAATCAGCCTATTGGCACAAAATTTGGTTCACTTAATGCCATCGATCTGGATTCACCTCCCAAACCAGGGACCTTTCTACTACCAGCTGGCAGATAACAACAGTAGCAGCTTTGTTACATTGTCTCCAGCTGGTGTGTTGTCCACCAAGAAAATGTTTGACAGAGAATGTGTTAGTGATCTCTTTTTGCCCATCATTGTGCAAGATTCTGGAAACCCCTCAATGTCCTCAGTGAGTATATTTCACGTCCGAATTCTAGACCAAAATGATAATCCTCCTCGGCCTAGAAATATTTATATTCAAGTTAATTACTTTGGTGACTATTTCCCTGGTGGTTTCATAGGGAGTGTGAAGCCAGAAGATCCAGACGTGTGTGATAGATTTAACTGCCACATAGTCACCAATGCCACCACCAGCTTCGCTGTGGCAGGAGACGCCTGCAAATTGTTATCTGGGAAGCTATTCCATGAAGAGGAATTTAATCTTACAATTAAGGCCAGTGACAAAGTTCACCACAGTGTCTCCAACAGCATTTACATAAGATACAGACATTTTAACAATGCCACAATTGATAGCAGTGTCTTCCTTCTCATCACACTCCCCATTGAAGAGTTTCTGGATAAGAAATATCGACGTTTGGTTGAGACTATTGACGAGCTCCTGAGCCAAAATAACACAAAGCTCCATGTCTTTGGGATGATGCCTCTGAATAATCAAGTTCTCCTGATGGCAGCTATTAAATGCAGCAGTGGGCTGGATGTTTCCAGGAAGGCAGTGATAGACCTCTTCACCGTTCACAGAGAATGGCTCAGGACTCAGATTGGAATCCCCATCGCTGCAGTGGGTTTTGACCCTTGCTTAACAACTCCATGTCGCCGAGGTGTTGCCTGCACAAAGCAGACCTCTGTCAGCATAGACACTGTCGTTCTGGAAAGTTCTTCGGTCATTTTTCAGACTCATGTTCTATTGGAACCGTTCCGGTGTTTCTGCCCAGAGGGTCAGCTGTACAGGTTGGACTTTGATGAATGCCCAACCACACCATGTGATGGCCATGGTACTGGCTTAAACTACCCAATAGGATTTTCTTGCTCCTATTCAGAAGGCACAGCAGGATCCCATTGTGAAAAGGACATAAGTCACTGCCAACAAGACACGTGCCAGAATGGAGCTACTTGCCTGAATCCGCCAGGGGGTTTTCAATATAAATACCCACCAAATTACACAGGTAATAATGACAAAATATTTTTTGGGACAACCAAAGCTAACACCAGTGAAATTAATCTGTACGTAATTGTACGGCATTCCGTCTCTCTCTTTCCCTCCCCACACAAGCCGCACTAGCTTCTCATTTTCACCCTACAAACAGCTTACAATAGCCTGTTTCCTTTATCATTGTTACTTTTTTGCATATCTTTCATTCATTGTTCTTTATCTCTCCACATAACCGTCTATATCTCTCGTTTCCCTGATCCGTAACCAGTCTGGAGAAGGGTCTCGACCCGAAATGTCACCAATTCCTTCTCTCCAGAGATGCTGCCTGACCCGCTGAGTTACTGCAGCTTTTTGTGTCTATGTACGTAATTAGGATCATTTTGTTTATGGAAATAATTTTGCCTAACAGTGTGCTCCAACATGGAACAGTACAGCAAAGGAACAGGCCCTTCGGCCCACAATGTCCATGCTGAATATGATAACAGGTTAAACTAATCTCCTCTGCCTGCATGCCATACAAATCTTTCCTTTCCCTGCACATCCATATCCTATCTAAAAGCCTCTTCAACACCACTATCGTTTCTACCATCCTATCAACAACTAGAGAGTGGTCCTGAGCTACTATCTGCCTCATTGGAGACTCTCAGACTATCTTTAATCAGACTTTACTGGTCTTCATCTTGTACTAAACATTATTTCCTTTATCATGTATCTGTACACTGTGAATAGCTCAATTGTAATCATCTATATTATTTTCTCTGAGGCAAGATGTTTGTTACATCTAAGAAAAGAATGACATTGGTAAATAAATAATTATTGACCAATTCTAATACCTCTGAGCCAAGGGAGTGTACTGAAGTTGGGTTTGTTTGTAGACACACCCAGACAGGACAGAGTTACTTGTGATTTCACAACTGAGGTCAACTTTCATGATCATTGGTGACAACCCAAAAGTAATTTGATTTAATTTTATGAACTGCTAATGAGAGCAAAATTGACTTACAATGCCTGGTTTGTTAGTTCTGCTCCACATTCACCACCTTGCATGAATCAAAGATCATAGAATAGTACGCCACACTAACATGCCCTTTGGCTCAAAATGTCCATGCAAACATGATACCAAGACAAACCAATCTGCCCTGCCTACACATGATCCATATCCCTCTATTCCCTGCATATCCATATCCCTTCAAGTCCTGCTTATCAATGAGTCCCTCTATTCCCTGCATATAGAAACATAGAAACATAGAAAATAGGTGCAGGAGTAGGCCATTCGGCCCTTCGAGCCTGCACCGCCATTCAATATGATCATGGCTGATCATCCAACTCTGTATCCCGTACCCTGCCTTCTCTCCATACCCCCTGATCCCCTTAGCCACAAGGGCCACATGTAATTCCCTCTTAAATATAGCCAATGAACTGGCCTCAACTACCTTCTGTGGCAGAGAATTCCAGAGATTCACCACTCTCTGTGTGAAAAATGTTTTTCTCATCTCGGTCCTAAAAGACTTCCCCCTTATCCTTAAACTGTGACTCCTTGTTCTGGACTTCCCCAACACCGGGAACAATCTTCCTGCATTTAGCCTGTCTAACCCCTTAAGAATTTTGTAAGTTTCTATAAGATCCGCCCTCAATCTTCTAAATTCTAGCGAGTACAAGCTGAGTCTATCCAGTCTTTCTTCATATGAAAGTCCTGACATCCCCGGAATCAATCTGGTGAACCTTCTCTGTACTCCCTCTATGGCAAGAATGTCTTTCCTCAGATTAGGAGACCAAAACTGTACGCAATACTCCAGGTATTCATGCATCCTTTCATTCCCTGCATATCCATATCCCTCCATTCCCTGCATATCCATGTATCCCTCTATTCCTTGTATATCCATGGTTTTATTTTATCAGGCTGGTTTAATTTGTACTCTTGACTGCGAACAATTAGGCAATCACCTAACATTAGTATCCTGCTTGGAACATAAAGGACTGAAGGATTAATGATGCTGATCAGGCAGCATCTGTGGAGGAATTGGACAGGCAACAATTTGGATCGAGCTCAGATCGATTGGAGTGGAGTAGATTAGATCTTCCCCCCCCCATAGTCCAATCTGAAGAAGGGTCCTGACCTGAAACCACAATTCCCACTATAGATGCTGCCTGACCTGCTGAGTTCCTTCAGCACTTAGTGTTTTGCTCAAGATTCCACCATGTGCAGACCCTTAGATCTCCGGATTCAGTGCCCAATCTGTTATGTTAAAGTTTCCGTCATGTACGATGTGTTTTGAGCATTTCATGTGATACTTGATTGATGCTTTGAGAAATACTTCAAGTAAAAATAATTGTTAATAGAACTGCTTGACGTTTGCGGACTATCCACCAAATATTCTGCGGCACACCAGGAGATCAATAGATTATGTTACAGACCATTTATATTACCAGTTTCCATTTTATCGTGATTTAGATCACTGTTTGCAGGGCGATTTATTTAGCAACCAATTTCATTTTAAACTAATTAATCAGTAACGTTTGTCTATTTTAAAACAGCCTAATGTTTCAGGATTAGTTTTTCCCATTATTCCATCTATTCCTTTGCAGGTACTAGTGGGAATCAATGTGATGCAAGCAGCCTTGGATTTGAAGAACTCTCTTACATGGAACTTCCTTGTCTTGATCCCCAAAACAATACGAATTTATGTAGAATTTGCCACAATAAAAGAAAATGCTCTCCTCCTGTATAATTACGACAACAATGAAGGTCCAGAGGGGGAATTTCTTGCACTGGAAATAGTGAATGGTAAAATGGAATTTGCTTACAATCTCGGAGATGGAACTGTTAGATTGCAAAGTACTCAGCAAATAGCTGACGGAAGCCTCCACACTGTTCTTGCAACTAGAATAGGCAAGGTAAGACCATTCCATATGTTATACGTATCCTCCTCCAATTTACTATTCAAAAACACTTATCTCTCTCTGTGGGTGCTTCCTATGTGAATTTGTTGCCGAGGATTTTTCTCATAATTTTAAGACCCTTTCACCCCAATTTTAACATTCATTTCGAGTCATACAGCGTAGAAACAGGGCCTTCAGCCCAACTCGCCCACACTGACAAACATGTCCCATCTACACTAGTCCCATCTGCCTTCATTTGGCCCATATCCCTCTAAACCTATCCTATCCTTGTTTAAATGTTTCTTAAATGCTGTGATAGTACCTGTCTCAACTACCTCCTCCGGCAGCTCGTTCCATACACCCCCCACCCTTTGTGTAAAAAAGGTTACCCCTTAGGTTCCTATTAAATCTTCCCCCCTCACCTTAAATCTATATCCTATAGTTCGTGATCCCCCTAACCTTGGCAAGAGACTGTGCGTTTACCTGATCGATTCCTTTCATGATATATTAAGGAATTAATTCTCAATCTTCCAATCTACCTCGTTGCAGCCCTTGCACTTTTTTAAATTGCACTTCCTTCTGTACACTGTTTTACAATTCCTGATGCACTCATGCGTGGTATCATTTGCCTAAATAGCACACAAAACAGCATTTTCCACTGTAAGTCAGTACACGTGACAATAATAAATAACTCTTGGCATTTGCAGTTTCTCGCACGACATTCAAATTGCTGCTCCAACCTATTGATCTTTCTCTCTGCTTCTAATCCCAGAGCGTCATGTTCCCAATAACTCCAATTGCCCATAATATAATTTTCGCTGCATTGACTCCTACCAGCTTTTATTGCCAAACAGCATTTCACCAATGCAGATAAATGGCAACACAAAGGGATTGAGTGGCAAAAAAGGCATTTGGTATGCTTGCATTCATTGGTAGGGACAATGAGTATAAGAGTCAGGAAGTCATGATGTAGCATTATAGGACTTTCGATAGGCTGCATTTGGAGTATTGCGTGCAGTTCTGATTACCCCAATGCAAAAAGGACATGGAGACTTTGGAAAAAGGTGCAGATGAGATTTACCAGAATAATGCATGAATTAGGGGGTATTAGCTATAGGGAGAAGCTGGATAGACTTGGATTATTTTCTCTGGAACGCTGAAGGTTGAGGGAAGACATGATAAAAGTATATACAATTATCCTTAAGCATAGACTAACATCGGGAACAATATCTAGTAAGATCCCCTCTCAATCAGAACCGAGTTTTTTTCATAAGACAGTCCTGACATCCCAGATCAGGAATTACTCCCTCTATGGCAATAATGTAGAGGAGACATGTACGCTCTAAGGTGAGAGGGGAAAGTTTAAGGGAGATTTGGGGGTCAACTATTTCCCTCACATGTGGGGTGCATATGGAACAAACTGTCAGAAGAGGTAGTTGAGGCAGGTGCAACAAAGCATCTAAAAGACATTTGGACGTACACAAATGGGAATGGTTAAGAAGGATAATGGCTACAAAAATGTGGGCAGGTGAAGGACTAGTTTTCTATGTTTCTATGGGCCAAATGTGGGCAGATGGGCCAACGTTTGATCGGCATGGAAGAGTTGGGCTGAAGGGCCTGTTTCCGTGCTGTATGTGATTTATGACTAAAGTCAACCCTGAATAAAGTCATCCATTGTTCTAGCATGCACACAACAAAATGCATGACAATGTATGACTGCTGCCCTCTAGTGCCCACACTCCCAGCATTACGGGTCGTTCAACAAACCTCATGACATTTTCCATTTCAATTCCCTTTACATTTTCTCCTTTCATGCATGAGCTCTTACATCAACTGTTTAGTTGAGCAGATGAGTGAGACATAAGTATTTCTAAGTACTTACATTAATCTTACTCATTTGATAAGAGATACATGAGCTATAGGGACAACATGTTGTGATTCCAACTAGAAAGGACTAAAGAGATCCATGCGATCACAGAAGGGACGTGCAAACTTCACACAGACAGAGGAATAGATTAGGTGAACACCCAGAGTCCCTTGCCCATAGGGGAATTGAGAACTAGAACACAAGGTTTTAAGGTGAGAGGGGAAAGATTTAATAAGAACCTGCTGGGTAACCGTTTTACACCAAGGTTGGTGGGTGTATGGGATGAGCTGCCGGAGAAGGTAGATGAGGCAGGAACTATTGTAATGTTGAAGAGATATTTAGGTTCATGGATATAGTAGTTTTAGAGGGATATGTGTTAAATGCAGTTAGGTGGGACTAGTGTAGATGGAGTATGTTGGTTGGCATGGGCAAATTGGGCCAAAGGGCCTGTTCCCACACTGTATGACTCTATAACTATAACAGGCAGAACCCAAGGTCAGGGTTGTACAGTGCTGCCCTTAAGTTAAAAAAAATTAAGCTTGTATGTTTATTTTTGTTTCCCATTTTAATCGGCCTTATTTCATAATGTGATTTACTCAGTATAAATCACATCGATTCTCAGGTTTTGGACAAAGTCCCCATGGCATTTTTACAATGCGGGTGCCATCATGTCAGTACTAAGACATTGCAATCACTCTCCGTGAATCTCCAGAGGATCAAATGAGATTTAGCTGTCATAATCTCATGAGATTTGCTCTTTTGAAATGATTACAATTTACAAATAAACATTGTTTTAATTGTGTGAGGCTGATTAAATCAGCGTGAAGCTCAGATTACATTCCTACCTACTATACTGTGGGGTTTTTTTGCAGAGAAAAGGGTCATTTCTGTTTTGCATTTCTAGTTCTCCAGCTCAAAACATATGCAAATGCATTGATAAATATAATAAAAGAGCAAAACATGCCCAGCATAAAAACAGGTTGTAGGAGAGTGACAAGGATGCAGTGAACTCGAGCATCAATTTGCAAATCACACATCACGTTGCCTTGGAAAAACAGACAATATTATCAAAGGCTAATCCCACCCCGGTCTTTCCTTCTTCTCCTCGCTCCTGTCCTGCAGCAGGTATAGAAGCTTGAAAGCGCACACCACCAGACTCAGTAACAGCCTTTTCACCTCTTGTCCCCTCTGTTATTTGGCTTCTGAGCAGTCTTTCCATAAGCTAAGGTACGGTCCGATTCACTTCTGCCCCATTGAGGACATTGGATTTTGTCTCTGAAACTGGTGCACTACAACCATGAGAATTATATTTTTCACTCAGTATCTTCTCCTTTGTTCTATCCTTTGAATTTCACTGTGGACGGCTCGAATGTAATCGTGTATAGTCTTTTCACCGACTGGTTAACACACAACAAAATCTTTTCACTGTATTTTTTCACGGCACATATGACAATAAACTAAAATAAACAAATTGATCTGTTTGAATAGCTTGCAAAAGAAAGCTTTTCACGGTGCCTCGGTACACGTGACAATAATAATGAACTTAAATATTAAGGGTCCTAACCTAAAACGTTGCCTATCCAGGTTCTCCAGGGATGCTGTCTGACCCGCTGAGTTACTCCAACATTTTAGTTTAGTTTGGTCCAGAGATACAGTGCGCAAACTGACCCGACTGCCCACCAAATCCGCGTCAACCACTGTGTAATGAACCGGATTTGATAAGGGAACTTGAGGTTAAGGAGCCATTAGGAGGTAGTGATCATAATATGATGCGTTTTAATCAACAATTTGAGAAGGAGAAGGGTAAATCGGAGGTGTCAGTAGTACAGTTGAACAAAGGGGACTATGGAGCCATGAGGGAGGAGCTGGCTAAAGTTGACTGGAAAGATACACTAGCAGGGATGACAGTGGAACAACAATGGCATGTATTTCTGGGAATAATACAGAAGGTACAGGATCAGTTAATTCCAAAGATGAAGAAAGATTCCATTGGGAGTAAAGGGCTGACAAGGGAAGTCAGGGACAGCATAAAAATAAAAGAAAAGAAGTACAACATAGCAAAGATGAGCGGGAAGCCAGAAGATTGGCTAACGTTTAAAGAGCAACCGAAGATAACTAAAAAGGCAATACGGGGAGAAAAGATGAGATACAAAGGTAAGCTTGCCAAGAATATAAAGGAGGATAGTAAAAGCTTCTTTAGGTATGTGAAGAGGAAAAAAATAGTTAAGACCAAAGTTGGATCCTTGAAGACTGAAAAGGGTGAATTTATTATGGGGAACAAGGAAATGGCAGATGAGTTGAACAGGTACTTTGGATCTGTCTTCACTAAGGAGGACACAAATAATCTTCCTGATGTACTAGTGGCCAGAGGATCTGGGGTGACAGAGGAACTGAAGGAAATCCATATAAGGCAGGAAATGGTGTTGGGTAGACTGATGGGACTGAAGGCTGATAAATCCCCAGGGCCTGATGGTCTGCATCCCAGGGTAATAAAGGAAGTGGCTCTAGAAATCGTGGACGCATTGGTGATCATTTTCCAATATTCTATAGACTCAGGATCAGTTCCAGTGGATTGGAGAGAAAACAGGGAATTATAGACCAGTTAGCCTGACATCGGTGGTGGGAAAGTTGCTGGAGTCAATAATAAAAGATGAAATAGCATCACACTTGGATAGCAGTAATAGGATCGGTCCAAGTCAACATGGATTTACGAAGGGGAAATCAGGCTTGGCTAATCTTCTGCAATTCTTTGAGGATGTAACTAGGAAAATGGACAAAGGGAGAGCCAGTGGATGTAGTGTACCTGGACTTTCAGAAAGCATTTGATAAGGTCCCACATTGGAGATTAGTGGGCAAATTTAGGGCACATGGTATTGGGGTAGAGTGCTGACATGGATAGAAAATTGGTTGGCAGACAGGAAACAAAAAGTGGGGATTAAGGGGTCCCTTTCAGAATGGCAGGCACTGACTAGTAGAGTACCGCAAGACTTGGTGCTGGGACCGCAGCTAATTACAATATATATTAATGATTTAGATGAAGGGATTACAAGTAACATTCGCAAATTTGCAGATGACACAAAGCTGGGTGGCAGTGTGAACAATGAGGAGGATGCTATGAGAATGCAGGGTGACTTGGGCAGGTTGGGTGAGTGGGCAGATGTATGGCAGATGCAGTTTAATGTGGATAAATGTGAGGTTATCCACTTTGGTAGCAAAAACAGGAATGCAGATTATTATCTAAATGGTGTCCAGTTGGGAAAAGGAGAAGTACAACGGGATCTGGGGGTCCTTGTTCATCAGTCAATGAAAGTAAGCATGCAGGTACAGCAGGCAGTGAAGAAAGCGAATGGCATGTTGGCCTTCATAACAAGAGGAGTTGAGTATAGGAGCAAAGATGTCCTTCTGCAGTTGTACAGGGCCCTAGTGAGACCACACCTGGAGTATTGTGTGCAGTTTTGGTCTCCGAATTTGAGGAAGGACATTCTTGCTATTGAGGGAGTGCAGCATAGGTTCACAAGGTTAATTCACGGGATGGGTGGACAGTCATATGCTGTGAGAATGGAGCGGCTGGGCTTGTATATTCTGGAATTTAGAAGGATGAGAGGGGATCTTATTGAAACATATAAGATCATTAAATGTTTGGACACGGTAGAGGCAGGAAACATCTTCCCGATGTTGGGGGAGTCCAGAACCAGGGGCCACAGTTTAAGAATAAGGCATAAGCCATTTAGAACGGTGATGAGGAAACACCTTTTCACACAAAGAGTTGTGAGTCTGTGGAATTCTCTGCCTCAGAGGGCGATGGAGGCCGGTTCTCTGGATACTTTCAGGAGAGAGCTAGATAGGGCTCTTAAAGATAGTGGAGTCATGGGATATGGGGAGAAGGCAGGAATGGGGTACTGATTGTGGACGATCAACCATGATCACATTGAATAGGTGGTGCTGGCTCGAAGGGCCAAATGGCCTACTCATGCACCTATTGTCTAAATGTTTGCATAGTCTATTGACCAGCGATCCCCATACACTAGCACTATCCACACTAGGGACAATTTACAATCTATACCGAAGCCAATTAACCTATAAAACGTTATGTCTTTGGGATGTGGGAGGAAACCAGAGCACTTGGGGAAAACCCACATAGTCACAGGGAGAGCGTACAAACTCCGAACAGACAGCACCGGTCGTTAGGATCGAACCCGGGTTTTAGGAGCTCTAAGGCAGCAACCACCACTGCGCCATCCGGTCTTTCCAAAACGATGCTATCAGCTCTCCTCTGCAATTCCCTGGTCTCTACGGAAAGTGCAGAGAGGAAGTCAGTCACTTCACAATGGCAGTGAGCAAGAAGGGTTAGCAGTTCAGGGGCAAGGCAGGAATTGAAACATGTCATCTCAAAGTGTTTCTCTGTAATCAACTGCACTGCAGCTCTAGTTGATTGAGGAAGTGGGAGGAAAAATTTGAGGGTGAGTCACCATGATGCAGTCTCATCTATACCTCGGGGAGAAATGACCAAACACCATGCCATGGAGGAGAGGCACTGATTCAGTGTTGGCACAAAAGGTTTCATTGGATCTCAAGTCCTTTCTCCCTTATCAGGTGGGTAGTACAAGTCTGAACTAAACCAGGGTTGAAACTGAGAAATAAAGTTAAGATACACAAAAAGCTGGAGTAACTCAGCAGGTCAGGCAACATCTCTGGAGGGAAGGAATGGGTGACGTTTCGGGTCAAGACCCAGTTAACTGATAAAGCAAAGCATTCACTCTTAAGGTATAGCACTCAGTTTAATGACTTTAGACTTCTAGAGATACAGTGAGGAAACAGGCCCTTCGTCCCACCGAGTCCGTGCCGACCAGCGATCATCCTGTAGCACAAGCACTATCCTAGACATTAGGGATAATTTATACTTTTACTAAAGTCAATTAACCTACAGACCTGCACGTCATTGTAATGTGGGAGGAAACTGGAGCACCCGCAAGGTGACAGGGAGAACACACAAACTCCGTACAGACTGCACCCATAGTCAGGATCGAACCCGGGTCTCTGGCACTGTAAGGCAGCAACTCTACTGCTGCGCCACTGTGCTCCCCCTAATGTACATATATAGAACTGTACAGCACAAGAACGGGCTCTTTGGCCCACAGTGCCTGTGCTGAACATGATGCCAATTTAAACTCATCTCCTCTGCCTGCATATCCCTCGCTTCCCTGCACATCCACGTGCCTATCTAAAAGCCTTTTAAACACCACTATCACACCTGCCTCCACCACCACACAGGGCAGCGCATTCCAGGCACCCACCACCCTCTGTGTTAAGTTTTAACTTTGTGCAAAGCTTTTTCCAAGATTACAGCTTTTATAATAATGTGTAACAATGGGGTTGTGGCAATAGCTACAAAATGTTTGTGATCTGTTCCAAACTATCCAACAACAGCTACTAAGGCTGCACCATCTGTTATATCACGTCTTCTGATAAAACTTTGCGTACATTTGTCTTATTAAGCTATGCCTCTTGGTGAGGGAGAAATTAGTCTTCTTCTTCTTGCGCATGGCGTGCACAGCCTAAAGTTGTAGATCAAGTGGCATGAAAACACTACATCTATTTGTTTGTGCACGTCGGGTTGATTGCATTCGCCGAAACAGGGTGGACCACGTGAAGGTTGCAATCTCCCACTCCGGAGCTATTAGTGCATCAGGGTGGTTCACTGTGTCATACAGTTCCTCCCACTTACTCAATACTTTGGTTTCCATTTAGAATAGAGAACAGAGAACGGTACAGCACAGGAATAGGCCCTTCGGTGAGGCAGCCGATTTCGACCTCATCGGGACTGTGGCTGGGGCTCTGGAACTCCGGCCCAGCTGAAGCCGGCAGATCCGTTTCGACAGCCGACTTCCACAGCCGACATTGCGGGCGGTAATTTGGCCCCCCCAAGGCCATGACCTCTGTTGTCCAGAAAAACGGATAATCCAGAAAGGCTCTGGAAGCTATGTTGCCAGAAAATCAGTCATGGCCCTGTATCGAGATTAGTCCTCTCCAACACCAAGAGTCATGGAATTATATTGCATGGAAACGGGCCCTATGGCCCAGCTGGTCCATGCCGACCAAGAAAGCCCATCTACTCTTGTCCAATTTGCCTACGTTTTGGTCCATATTGTTGGTAAGGTCACATTTGGCATATTGTATTCAGTTGTGGTCACCCTGCTATAGGAAAGATATAATTAAGCTGGAAAGAGTGCAGATAAGATTTATGAGGATGTCGCCAGGACTCGAAGGCCTGAGCCAAAGGGAGAGTTTGATCCTGACCTCGGGTGCTGTCAGTGTAGAGTTTGCACGTTCTCCCTGTGACCATGTGGGTTTTGTCGGGATGCTATGGTTTCCTCCCACATCCCAAAGGCATGCAGGTTTGTAGGTAATTTAGCCTCTGTAAAAATTGCCCCTTGTGTATGTAGAGAGTGAATGAGAAAGTGGCATTTAGACTAAACTTTAGACTTTGGCCCAACAAGCCTGCACCGGCCAGCGATCACCCCGTACATCAAAGGGCCTGTCCCACTTCGGCGTCATTTACGCGACAGGCCAGTAGTGACTGACGCGCGACTGTCACGCGCAAATCACGTGTCATCATGCGTCAGCACAGCCGTCTGGTGCACGTGACGTCTGCTTCCCTATTCTGCATCGTGACCATCATGGAAGAACTACAGATTCTATTGCTACAGCAACAACAGAGACGTCTGTTAGCAGCAGCCCTCATACTTACAGATCAGCCAGGCAGGAGTACAACAAGAAAGGCGAGCAAGAAACCCAGGAAGAGGTCTGTGTGGACGAGGTCAGAGGTTACATGACTCGTAAAAGGCGGGCCGACTGCGTATGGGTGGTGCGCAGCGTTGCGTGTTTACGGACGTTGACGCACGTAACCATGCGTCACCAAGCTATATAGCATGTGACGCCAATGCGCCAGCGTGCGTAGCCAATGTGTCAGCATGTGTACGCGATACGTCACGCAGGTGGCGCCCGAGGATTTCGGTACACTATGAAATCCTGGAGCAGTGCGTGATACCGCGCGCCACTACATGCGATTACACGCCTCACCATGCGCTATGCACGCGTCACCCACGCGCCGCCCATGCATCATGACGCGTCGACCAATTTTCTACAAGACGCGTAAATGAGGCGCAAATGATGCCCAAGTGGAACAGGCCCTTAACACTACCCTACACACCAGGGACAATTTACAATTTTTACCAAAGCCAATGAACCTTCAAATCTTTGGAATGTGGAGGGGCAACTGGAGCACCCGGAGAAAACCCATGCGGTCGCGTGGAGAATGTTCAAACTCCGTACAGATAGCACCCTTTGTCAGGATTGAACCTGGGTCTCTAGCGCTGCTGTAAGATAGAAACCCTACTGCTATGTCACAGTGACGCCCGTGGTCAAAGCACGTACAGGGTGATCAATGGTCAGCGTGGACTCAATGGGCCAAAGGGACTCTCTGCGCTGTACCTCTGAACTAATACTAAACTAGTGTGAATAGATGATCCATGCTGTACCTTTCAACTAATGCAATTATGGTTTTTGAAACTTGAGTTTAGCGTGTTCTATAGAAACGTGATGAGGGTTGGGATTGCGATGGGGTGCCTCTTATTGAAGTGAGTAGTGACCAGCTTGTTTTATTTTTGCTGTATATTGTAGGTCGGATCGCTAACTGTGGATAATTGTACGACCAATCAGCCGGAACAGTTCTGCTTTGTAAGCAACCCAGGCACAGGCACAGAAAGGTCTCAGTAATACCCTGTCTTATCCTTTTGAAAGAATCCTTTTCTGACTAACCGGCCTCAGAAAATAATGCTAAGATTCATAGCTGTTTCTACAAACATAACACCCTCTTCATTTTTCCTGCTCTTAGAACTCTAGATTTGGATAACAATAACATGGTATTCGGAGGAATCAAATCAATTGACCAAATCCTCCTTCGCCCAGGTCATATAAAAACAGATGACTTTATTGGCTGCATCAAGGAAGTTAAACTGAACAATATTCCTGTGAAAATTGCTGAGGCCCTGTCTTCAAGTAACATCCTAACCAGGTACAGTGTTTCATTAATGCCAAGGTGTCTTGTATATTAATTATATTATGAGCAAGCTTGTTTACAGCATATTATTTGATCAATTTATTGGAGCACAGAAGGATGAATATAGACGTTTTCTCGTTACGTTATGGTTGTACAAAATGTTGGTGAAGCCGCAGTTGGAGTATTGTGTACAGTTTTGGTCACCGTGTATGTATTTGGAAGTATGTCCTTAAGTTGGAAAGGGTGCAGAGAAGATTTACGAGGATGTTGCTAGAACTCGAGGGCCATAGGGAGAAGTTGGACAAGTTAGGACTTTATTCCTTGGCGTGCAAGATGATGAGGAGTGATCTTATAAAGGTGGTTAAGATCACGAGGGGAATATAGATCGAGTGAATACACAGTCTTTTAGCCAGAATAGGAGAATCAAGAACCAGGGGACATAGCTTTATGGTGGAGGTGAAAGATTTCAGAAGGAACTTGAGGAGAAACTCTTTCACAGAGGGTGTTGGGTATATGGAAGGAGCTGTCAGAGGAGGTAGTTGGGGCAGGTACTATAATAACATTTAAAAGAAGGATTTTAAAAAATGCTATAGTGCCTGCCTCAACTACCTTCCCTGGCAGGGAGAAAACATTACCTATCCATGTTCTCCATTGATGCTGCCTGACCCGCTGAGTCACTCCAGCATTTTACGTCTTTTTAAAAATGAAATTGCATTGGAAAAAATATTGCAGCCTTAGAGCTATTTTTAGTGCCATTCTGTGAAATGTATTATTGGCCTGTCCCAGTTATGCGGCTTTTTAGGCAACTACAGAAGATCGCCACGGAGATTGCCGGGGGTCGTCTGCACGATGGTGAGTAGTTCCCACATTCTGTTGAAAAATTAGCGGAGACCAGAATTTTGGCGCCATGGAGAGTAGCGAGAATTCTCGTGACGTTGGTGCAGCGGTAGTTGGTCACCAGGAGGTCGTAGGTTGTCGTAGGTTGTCGCCAGTGCTGATCGCTGAATTTCATTGGCTCATTGGGGAAAAAAAACATAAGCAGTACTTTTCAGAACCAAGGATAACTGAACGGTAATGTTAAATGTCCGCCGAGCTTCACAGCCATGTATCTCTGGCTTCTTAAAAGTTGTCTCCACTCCTTCTCTTCACCCTGTCTCCCCATTCTCCCCACTTCATCCCCCTTCCCCCCCCCTACCCCCTCTTTTAAAGGACTTAAGTGACCCTTCCCATACACTGTGCTTTCACTGACTTAATTACAGCGCCAACCTTCCTGTTCATCACGGTGTGTGTCTGTATCACATTGGCTTTGCACCGTGTGAATTTCACTCAGACAGCGCTGCCCCCGCTTAACCTGTCCCCCGCCTGCATAACTGGCTGGTGAAGGAAGCGATGTGTGTATGTGTATGTGTGTTCCACTCCGACAGTCGCTGTTCCAGTCGCCGGTTTTTCAGCGACCTGCTACGACTTGACAGTCGCCGGCAATCGCCTGAATAAATCGCCTAAGTGGGACAGGCCCATGAGGCGACTGCCAGGGACTAGTTTTAATGGAACTCACCTTCGACACCTGGCACCAACCTTCGACAACCTACGACAGCAACAATTGTCGCCATTGTCGCCGAACATTTTTCAAGATTTTGCGTCAGTCGCCTGTAGTCACCAAAAAAATCGTCTAAGTGGGACAGGCCCATAATTCACAGCAGCAAAACTCTTGGTTATCCAGATAGGGGAACAAGATATGCTGGAAATTCTTAGCAGATAAGTTTAAGTTTATTACTGTCACGTGTACCGAGGTAGGGTGAAAAGATTTTATTTGCATGCTGCCCAGTCAAATCAGATAAAACTATACATGATGAAACAAGAAACTGCAGATGCTGGTTTACAAAAGAAGACACAGAGTGTTGGATTAGCTCAGTTTACAGAGGAAGACGCAAAGTGCTGGACATTATTCACCATGAATGCAATTGAAGGTCAAGTAGCATTGACGACCCTATTTTACATCCTGCCCATTTTTTAACCTTGGCCGTCAACCTTAATAAAAAAGAAAATGCAGGACGGAGAACAGTACAGCAAAGAAACAGGACCTTCAGCCCACAATCCCTGTGCTGACCATGATGCCAAACCCAGGCCGTGAAAACAGAGGCCATATTCCCTCTCAGCTGCTCTGCCCCACAATCAACAAAAATGATACCTCTGATTTTCGTGACCTTTCTATGACCCATTGTGATGAGCAAGGAATAATGAATGAATGCATGAATGAATGAATACGTTTATTGGCCAAGTATGTTCACATACAAGGAATTTGCCTTGGTGCTCCGCTCGCAAGTAACAACACAACATACAGTAAACCATTAAGAATAAAACATTATAGTTTAAACATGTGGATGAAATAAAATAGCAGAACAAAAGGAGGATACAGACATTTGGTTATTGAGTAGAGCTGCTGCTCGTGGAAAAACGCTGTTTTAATGTCTGGCTGTGGTGGCTTTGATGGGTCCGGAGTCGCCTTCCAAAGTGCTTCAAAGAGTTTGTGGCCAGGGTGAGAGGGGTCGGAGGTGATCTTACCCACTCGCTTCCTGGCCTTTGCAGTGTACAGTTCATCAATGGGGGGGGGGGGGGGGGGGGGGGGGGGGGGGGGAGGGAGGGGGGGGGGGGGGCAGCCAACAACCTTCTCAGCTGATCAAACACTAAATAAGCTGAAGTAACACTAAATTTCAGCTCAGGAAATAGCGCAACTAACTCGTGGACATCCACAGATGTTTTGAGTGTGACTAGAAACCCAGATGCTAAGTGCTTAATTGATTGAAAGATACAGCTTGGAAACAAGCGCTTTGGGACATCAGTCCTGCTCACATTAGTTCTATGATATCCCACTTTCAAATCCACTCCCTACACACTAGGGACAATTTACAGAGGACCAATTAACCTACAAATCCGCATGTCTTTGAGATCTGGGAAGAAACCGGAGCACCCAAAGGAGACCCATGTGGTCACAGGGAGAATGTGCAAACTCCACATGGACAGCACACAAGGCCACCCTTGGATTCCACAGGCTTTCCTCTATTTAAAATATTCTGTTAAACCCTCCTAATACATAGTAGCCACACTGAGACAGTACACAAGAGCGGCCATGTTTTGGGTGCCATCCTGTGCTGGGTGTACGAAGAACAGTGCAGCACAGGAACAGGCCCTTAGGCCCACATTGTTTGTGCCGATCATGATGTCATTAAACTGACCTAATCTGCCTGTACATGATCTATATCCCTCTATTCCCTGCGCTTCTATGTGCGCCTGTATATGTGCCTCTTAAATGCTACCATTGTATCGGCCTCCACCATCACTCCTGGCAATGCGTTCCAGGCACCTGCAACGGAGATGGACTCTGGGGGACGGGTAGACGGGACCGCCATTGCCGCAGTGGGCGGGTGGGGGAGTGGGGAGTGATGAGGGAGAGAGAGATGAGACCAGGGCTTCCACTGGGCCTGCAATGAACCCTCCCCTGCAGCCACCGCCGGTGGTGGGGGAGACGATAGACAAGTTACTGTGAGGAGTAGAGGGAGGAGTTTGTGAGTGAGGCGGGACAGGCTGCCGCCGGTGGGGTAGGATGGGGCGTCACCATCCCTGCCGTGGCATTGACTGACAGGAGACAAGACCAATCTGCGTGGCGTTGACTGAAGGAATCGGCGCACGCGTGGTTTTTAAGATTTTTTAAACCTTGATAACTTTTACAATATACCACCGATCGGAACGAAACTTGTTGCATTCGCAGCACAGGAGAATGGTGAGTAACCTGGCAAAACATCATAATGCTATCGCGTACCATTTTTGCACAAATAGAAAAACCCTGCAAACCAGAAGAGCACAAGATCAGAATTTTAGAGACAGACAGACAGCCAGATGTCCCAAGACGGAGAAATGAATTTCTTACTTGCAGCAGCACTCTGTGAAACCCATAATAATAAACAACAAAATAAAAGTTTAGTGTGTGTGTGTATATACTATATATATATATATATATATATATATATCACACACACACACACACACACACACACACACACACACACACACACACATTGGGTCTGCCTTATCTATCTATATTACTAAAAGTCTGATCTTGACCGTTTTTGGCTCGCTGTGCTGTGATTTCCGAGAGAACGCCGCCACCTACGGCTGTCATTTTTGGCCAGCTCGCACAGGCCCCCCTCCGCCTTCCTGAACCAGAGGATTTTTCCCATCGATGAAAAATCAGAGAGATATTAATGTTTTTAACAAATTCCCCATTCTCTCTGCTGCCCCTGCTGGAGGGAGGGGGAGGGACTATAAAACCAGGAAGTGGTGTGCCTCACTCAGTCTTTGCAAGATGGAGGAGCCAGAGGGTCACGTCTCTCTGAGCTCTGAATAGCACTGGACACATGTCTACTCAATTGTGAGTGCCCTTAATGTGGTTTGAAAATGAAAATATGGTTGGTTTGAAGTAAAAAGGCACTACTGCAAATGGTTGTTTGGGGGGTTTGGGTTGAAGTGAAAAGGCACTTGGTGGCTTGGGTGCTTTGGCATGAAGTGAAAAGACACTACTGCAAATGGTGGCTTGGGTGCTTTGGCTTGAAGTGAAAAGGCACTACTGCAAATGGTGGCTTGGGTGCTTTGGCTAACTTCCTGTTTGCACTGTATATTGATTTTACATAAAACGCTACCACTTACGGCTGTGATTTTTGGCCATCTTACTCAGTCCCCCTCCGCTCAGCAGGTGCAGAGGATTCTTCCCATCAATGAAAACTAAAAGTGTTATTAGTGTTTTAAAAATGTTGAGAATCTCTCTCCTGTCATGAAGGCCACACCTTTTCCGGTGGGAGGGGGAGGGGTTATAAAACCCGGAAGTGTGGGTGTGGCTCAGTCTCTGCATGATGGGGGAGGGAGAGGTCACGACTCTGTCTGAGCTGTGAATAAACTGAACACATTGAATGTCTACTGAACTGTGTGTTTGGTGTTTTGTGTGGTTTTATGGTGGTTTCACCCTGCTTGAAATGGTATGAAACTGCATTTGAATGTGGTGGCCTTGCACCCTGCATGAAATGGTATGAAACTGCACTTGAATTCTTTGGCCTTGCACCCTGCTTGAAGTGGTAGGAAACTGCACTTGAATTTGGTGGCCTTGCACCCTGCCCGAAGTGGTAAGAAACTGCACTTGAATTTGGTGGCCTTGCACCCTGCTTGAAATGGTAGGAAAATAGATTTGAATTTGGTGGCCTTGCACCCTGCTTGAAATGGAATTTCAAGGAATAGCCGTGAGTCAACTGCCAGCCCACTAGCCGTGAGTGAGCTGCCAGTACATCAGGCTTGAGGGACTGAGCTGCCACCCCAAGAATATCTCTCTCTCTCTTTTTATATATGTACTTGGTACTGTTATATATATATAATAGTACCAAGTCGAAATTGATGCCCCC
The DNA here is from genome assembly GCA_035221665.1 of Okamejei kenojei. Lineage (NCBI taxonomy): Eukaryota > Metazoa > Chordata > Chondrichthyes > Rajiformes > Rajidae > Okamejei > Okamejei kenojei. The sequence goes on along the minus strand of CM069136.1, from coordinate 72,701,899 downwards.
AAGACTCTGTAAGTCAGAGCCTATTTGGAGGTTGTAGTGTTTAATACCCTGGTGGTTGTAGGCAAGAAGCTGCTCCTGAACCAGGCTCCTATACCTTCTTCCTGATGACAGGAGTGAAATGAGTGCATGGCCAGGGTGGTGTGGGTGTCTGACATGAGCGTTGAGAGAATGGAAACATTTCATGTTTGCTAGAGGATCTGGGTTTTTAAGAAGAGCCCTCATGTGTACAGGACGGAGGTCATTGATTGCGCTTGAGGGAAGCCATAATGCTGGCTGCCTCTCCTCTGAAATTAAAGCGATTGAAGACAGTTTTCCTTGAGCAGAGTGCCTGACTGACCTTTGTGATGCAGCAATGCAGGAGACATGGGAACAAGACTGCTGCAGGCATTTGGAACGATGCTGATGTGAAAGAATTCAGACAATGTAACCTTAACCCTCTCCGCAGAGAGTACGTCCGACCCACAGAATGTTTAGTTCAGTTCAGAGGCACAGCAGGGAAACAGGCCCTTTAGCCCATTGAGTCCACGCTGACCAGCAATCACCTGTTCACACCAGTACCATGTTATCCCACTTTCTCACCCTCTCCCTACATACTAGGGACAATTTACAGAGGACCAATTAACATAGAAACATAGAAAATAGGTGCAGGAGCAGGCCATTCGGCCCATCGAGCCAGAAACACCATTCATTATGATCAATTCAATTAACCTACAAACCTGCACGCCTTTGGGATGTGGAAGGAAACCAGAGCACCCGGAGGAAACCCACACGGTCACAGGGAGAACGTGCAAACTCCACACTGACGCTGTTAGGCAGCAGCTCTCCCAGCTGCGTCACTGTGCCGCCCAGTCATTTGTAACAGTGGTGATTATGGGGGCTGACCAAAATATTGTCAGATGCAGGTGAGATCAAATGTCTCTGCAGTCATAATCACGATGGAAATGTCCCGTGGACTATTATGGTTTGGATACCTAGTATTCCTGTTTATTAATTTATTGCATTATTGATTATTATATATATTTGTGTGTTATTGCATGAGTGGGCTTGTAAAGCTGCAGCAAGTAAGAATTTCCTTATTTTGTTCGTATAACGGGGACAGCACAGTAGAACCACTGCCTCACGGTGCCAGAGACCCAGGTTTGATTCAGACTTTGTGTGCTGTCTGTGTGGAGTTTATACGTTCTCCCTGTGACCATGTAGGTTTCCTCCGATGCTCCAGGGTCCTTCCACATCCTAAAGATGTGCGGGTTTGTAGGCTGAGTCTGAAAAAGGGACCCGACCTGAAACATCACCTACCCATGTTCTCCAGAGATGCTGCCTGACTTGCTGAGTTGCTCCCGCATTTAGTCATATAGTCCCACATGCCTGATTTTGGTTCATATCCCTCTAAACTCTAGAGTCCTTTTGTGTCCTTTGTGTAAACCCACATCTGCAGTTCCTTGTTTCTACAGGTTTGTAGGTTAATTGGCCTCTGTAAATTGCCCCTTGAGTGTAGGGAGTAGATGGGACAGTGGGATAACGTAGAACTAGTGTGAAACGGTGATCAATGGTCGGTCGGTGTGGTCTCAGTGGGCTAAAGGGCCATGCTGTTTCATTCAATCAATCTATCAATTAGAGACACTTGACCTCTTATCTGCCTCCTGTCCAGATATTCCTATCCTGGCTTTGTAACTACACTGCACTGAAAGAAACTCATCTTTGCAATCCATATTCCAGGCCATTCCTTTAAATTGAATTACGCACCCACCCTTCTTATCAGTATGTTTCTCTCACTCGCTCCTGGACCTTTGAATATTAACGATATGAGTCAACCCAAAAATGTGAACATTTTTATGTTCGGGTGGGATTGCAACAGCCTTTAATGGTTTATACATAATTTACAAGTTGGAAGATTGGTCCCAAAGTGTATTGAAGTATTGCGTTGTAAGCATGTACGTCACTCAGCGATAGTAGTGCAGGTAAAATGTTTTAAAGCCGAGTCCCCAGCAGACAGTTCTTCCACGCAACTTCTCAACTCATAATTTCTGTTGGGGGATGTTCACAGTCGTTCTCTCATGGGAGACTCTTTCATTTGCTTTTTGATCTGTTCTATCTACAGTGTCTTTTTTCAGGCTTTCAATCTCTTCCCAATCTGTGCATCATGCAATTCATATAATCTTGTCCTTGTCTGCATTTCCTCAGCCATAAATTACCAGTGCTATCTGTTTGATCCACCCTCAGTCTGCCTGTGGACAAAATTCCTTTACTTTTTATAATATGTCACTGCAAACCTACAATCATGTCCCGAGGGTAGTTCAAGTCTGTGTGTGTGGTATGGAAGCGCATTTCTTGACAATTCTGACCATTACAGGAAGGATGTGGTGTCTTTGGACAAGGTGCAAAATAGGTGGACTAGAATGCTGCCTGGATTGGATGGTATTAGATGTAAGGACAGGTTGGACAGACGGATTGTTTTCTCAGGAGCATCAGAGGTTGAGGGGAGACCTGATCGGAGCATATAAAATGATGTGAGGGATAGATAGGGTAGACAGTCAGAACCTTTTTCTCAGGGTGAAAATGTCAAAGACTAGAGGCCGTAATTTTATGCTGAGAGGGACAAAGTTTAAAGGAGATTAGCTGGGTAAGTTAGAGTGGTGAGTGCCTGGAACGTGCTGCCAGGGGTGGTGGTGGAGGCAGATACAATAATGGTGTTTAAGAAGCTTTTAGAAAGGCATATGGATATGCAGGGAATGGAGGGATATGGAACATGTGCAGGCAGAGGAGATTAGTTTAACATTGCATCTTGTTCAGCACGGACATTGTATACCAAAGGGCCAGTTCCTGTGCTGCATTGTTTATTAGTGTGTAGGGCCTGTTTGGTTCTGGTTAGCTTGGAATGTCAAAGACTAGAGGTCATGGGTTTAAGGTGAGAGTGGGAACATGTAAAGGAAATGTGGGGGCATGTTCTTTACACAGCGAGTGGTGGGTGCTTGAATATGCTGCCGGGCTGGTGGTGAAGGCAGATGTGAAAGTGGCATTTAAGCGGCTTTTAGAGAGGCATATGGATATGCAGGAAATGGAGGGATATAGGTCATGTGGAGAAAGAGCTTAGTTTAACTTGGCACCATTTTTGGCATGGACATTGCGGGCCAGAGGGTTTGTTCCTGTGTCGCACTGCTTTATTAGTGTGTAAGGCCTGTTTAGCCTAGAATGTCACCCATTTGTCCTTTGAAGAGTCACAGTCAGTCATACAACGTGGAAAGAGGCCCTTTGATCCAACTTGACAATGTCGACCAACATGCCCCATCTACACTAGGCCCAAATGCCCGCATTTGGCCCATATCCCTCTAAACCCATCCTATCCATATACCTGTCTAAATGTTTCTTAAACTTTGTGATAGTCCCTGCCTCAACTACCTCCTCCAGCAGCTCGTTCCATACACCCACCACCCGTTGTGTAAAAATGTTACCCTTCAAGTTCCTAGTAAATCTTTCCCTTCCTCACCTTGTGTCCGTGTCCTCCGGTTCTCACTTCCCCAAATCTGGGAAAAGACTCTGTGCATTTACCACTCTATTCCTCACATGATTTTGTACACCTCTATAAGATCACCCCTCATCCTCCTGCGCTCCAAGGAATAAAGTCCTAGCCTGCTCAGACTCTCCCTATAGCTCAGGTTCTCGAGTCCTGGCAACTTGCTTATAAATCTTCTTGTAAACACCTTGGGGAAAGTTTCCATGACATCCTTGTACAATTAAAATTATATACAGCCCAGATAAGGCCAAAGAAACAGATACCACGGTTTAATTACCATTATCGGGGCCTTTGTTATACCAGCTTTCCAAAGAGGTGCCTAATCAGTAGCAAAACCTGACATTAGAGGTCAAGCTCTTCTCCTTGAATGCCGATTATGTAAATATGATTCAGCAAATCTCAAAACCAAACAAAAACTAAATAAACATTCAAAAAAAATGTAACTGTCCAATTTGTTATTTTTTAATAACAAAACATGAGAGAGAGAACATTTTTGTTGATTTGGATGATTTGCTGATAATGAGATAAATATTAATTGTTCAGTAATAGCAAATTAATTCTAGACGGGTGAAGGGCTGTGCATTTCTATTTCACTTATTTTAGCTATGAATATTAACTGTGAAATCTTGCATTGTTACAAAGAAACCGGTTCAGTCAAACTGCTTTTATTACTGGAGACACAAGGTACTGCAGATGCTGGTTAACAAAAAAATGTGCAGTTATAGAGGCTGAGAATAATTAGTTACAAAAGGACACAAAGTGCTGGAATAACTCAGTGGGTCAGGTAGCATCTCTGGAGAACATGGATAGGCGATATTTCAAGTTGCGACCCTTTTTCAGAAGGATCCTGACCTGAAATGTCACCTATCGATGTTCTCCAGAGATGCTACCTGACTCGCTGAGTTATTTCAGCACTTTGTGTCTTATTTTTTGCTTTTATTACTCTTATGTGCCTGAACTAATGTAAAGGATGTGATATTCATTTAGATAGTAATTGCTCTTGGTATTTATAATATTTTTGTCCGCTTTGTGAGACATGTTGTTCTGTACACTTGATTTTTGCAATCCAGCGTAATAAATAAATTGGCACAGTGCCATTAATGAACCTGGTTAGTTAATAGAAATTATAAGAACCATTATCTCTGAGATACATTTCTCAGAAGAATGTGGGAGAAATTGGTGAGAACTGGGGTGAGGGGAAGCATAGAAAAGAGGGAAGAAAAAAAGGTGGTGAGTAGGTGTTACCTAAAATTGGAGTTTCAAGTTGAATTGTTAGCTACCCAGGAAGACTATGAAGTGCTGTTCCTCCAGTTTGCATGTGGCCTCACTCTGGCAATGGAGGAGGCCCAGGAGAGAAAGGTTGGTACAGTAAAGCCTTGTTTTAACGGACCCCGTTATAACAGATTTCAGATCTGGATTTTATAGAGGTGTATAAAATCATGAGAGGAATGAGAGGACGCGCAGAGACGCTGAGGGGTAACTTTTTCACCCACAGGGTGATGAGTGAAGGGAACGAGCTGCCGGTTTCTTAGTGACAATGCAACATTTTGCAATATTCACAGCTATAGTAAGTGAAACAGAAATACACAGCCCTTTATCGGTCTGTTATTAAATTGTATTTGTTGAAAAATAAATATTTGACATTATCATCAAATCTTCCTGCCTAATGGCTGGCATGGAATTAACATCACAGTCATTTGCACAGCATTATGGAAAATTGCAATGCAGCCCATTTTTGAAGAACACAGACAGCTGTGGAGGCCAAGTCGGTGGATATTGATGGGCAGAGGTTGACAGATTCTTGATGAGGATGGATGTCAGGGGAGATGGCAAGAGAATGTAGTTGAAAGGGAAAGATAGACCAGCCATGATTGAATGGTGGAGTAGACTTAGTGGGCCGAATGGCCTTATTCTGCTCCTATAACTTATAAACCTATGAACACAATCCCTCCGAAAAGCAGGGGTCTCTTTAGTTTGGTTTGCTTTAGTCTATTACTGTCACGTGCACGTGTACCGAACTGCAGTGAAAAGCTTTTTTGTTGCATGCTATCCAGTCAGTGGAAAGACTTTGCATGATTACATCAAGTGTTCAATTCTACTTGCAATAGAATGCTGAATGTTGTTGCGAAGATAGATGGGATTATTTTATTACTTATTTCCAGTCCTCTCCTTGCCAGCTTCTATGTTGTTCTTGGCAGCATGTCGTGGCACTTGCTTCCATTCCTGCCCTTTCATGTCTCTGCTGATTATACGAGAGCAGGCAGAATAAACCTGTCTCCAACAAAGTCAAAAGAAAAGGAAAACTAAAAAACTCCCACTCTTCCAGACATTTGCCAATGATTGATGTGTTTTGAGCGAGTTCTCCTGGATGGGTGTTGCCTATTGGAATGAATTTCCAGTAGTGAGCATTCAATGCCGGAGGTTAAGGGGAGACCTGATAGAGACGTGTCAAATTATGAGGAGTAAAGATAGGGTAGACAGTCGATACTGTTACCTGTGAGACAGAGATTGAGGCAGGCGTAGAGAGATGTCAGAGATAGCCTTCGAGAATTTGAGGACAGGGTGGAAGTTAGTTGTAAGGTGATGAAATCAACATGTTCAGCACAGTGGCACAGCGTAGAGTTGCTGCCTCCTAGCACCAGAGACCCTGGTTTGATCCTGACTACGGGTTCTGTCTGTACAGAGTTTGTACATTCTCCCTGTGACCATGTGGGTTTCCTCCGGGTGCTCCTGTTTTCTCCCACATTCCAAAGATGTGCAAGGTTGTAGATAAATTGGCTTCTGTAAATTGTCCCTGGTGTGGAGGATTGAACATGGAGAAAGTAAAACTCCATACATACAGCACCCGTAGTCAAGATCGACTCCGGGTGCTCTGGTTTCCTCCCACATCCCAAAGACGTGCGGGTTTGTGACTTAATTGCCTTTTGTAAATTGTCTTTGGTGTACAGGATAAAGAACTGGTGTAAGGGTGATCACTGGTCAGTGTGGACTTGGTGGGCCAAAGGGCATCTCTAAACTAAACTAAAAAGACATATGGATAGGAAAGGTTTCAAGGGATGTGGGCAAAACTTGGGCAAATAAGACCAGCTTAGATGGAGCAACTTGGTCAACATGGATGAGGGGCTGAAGAGCCTGTTTCTGCACTGTGAGACTCTATGACTAGATACGTCAACAGTGTTTAACTGTCATATATACCAACAATGGACCAATTACATTCTTACTTACAGCAGCTTAACATGCCTGTAACCCAATACACACAGACTCTGTGTGTCTGACAAACCGTATAAGGGGAGAGGCAGTTGGGTCGAGGATGTGCCAGTGGGGGGGGAAGGGGTGGGTGGGCCGCTGGGGGGGGGGGGGTTGGGTAGCCGCCGAGAGCAAAGAGGGACCCAGTGGGGGAGGAGCCACCAAGAACACAGAGGGACCATCGCGATTCTAATGAGTACTTTTGTAACTTTGTCGGCACCAGATATGTGGTGACTCTCTGCCTACTTTGTATTGTATGCAAAAACAAAGAATGTTACTGTACCTAGGTACGTGATAATGAAGTATCATTGAATGATCTATGATCTGCAGATCATTCCAAGATTGAGAGTTGTAAATTTTACATGTACCTACAGTTGCCCTCATCTAGATGGAGCTTGTCAAAATAAAGCATGCCCCAGCGATGGAGTCTGCCTTGGCTGTTGGTCTTACTACTTGTGTCAATCTCCCGAAGGCTTTACTGGAGCAAATTATGAAAAAGGTATGTGACTTTCCCAACCATTCCAGGATCAATATTAAAACCAGCACAGTGGAACAAAAAACAATTGATTAGAATTAATGTACAATGTCGCGTAACATTGAACATATTATATTTCCATTATTCTGTATTACAGGTAAGGAAACAATGGAAAAGTGGATATTAGGAGGAAGAATCCAAACTACTTGTCAAAAAAAAATATTTTGAAATGTAAAGAAGCGATGACATTTTAATGGAGCAATAATGCAGTTAATTTCATGTGAATGCTATGTTCCCAAGTCATAGCAGCAGAAGTAGGCCATTGGGTTCTACCTGTGACCACATGGGTTTCCTCCAGGTGCTGTGGTTTCCACCAACATCCCAAAGACGTGCAGGTTTGTAGGTTAATTGTAGGTTCTCTGTAAAAAGCTCCTGTGTGTAGGGAGTGGATGAGAAAGTGGGATAACATTGAACTAGTGTGATCGATGGTTGGCGTGGGCCTGATTGGCCAAAGAGCCTGTTTCCAGGCTTTGCTGGAAGTGGTTTTACAGGGCAATCGCTCTACAAAGCCTCGGGTGCACTGGGCATCAACGGAATGGAGAGGAGAAGAGAAGAGCCATCAGGAACATCACGGAGGCAGCAGAGAAAGCCTCAAGATGGCTCTGGATCAGGAGAGGAGGTCCATGGGGAGGAGCAAATGCCACCTGAACACGTCATGGTCTGATCAACCACGGCTGGGTCGCCTGGGTGAGGGTGTCTGTTGTTGAAAGACCCGAAACACCCAATGACCCCAGGTTACATCACCGATGATGTATTCAGGAGCATCAATAGATGTATTTTTATCAACTACCAACATCCCAAAGATGTGCAGGTTTGTAGGTTAACTGTTCTCTGAAAAAAGCCACTGTGTGTAGGGAGTAGATGAGAAAGTGGGGTAACGTTGAACTAGTGTGAACGGGTGATCGATGGTTGGCGTGGACTTGATGGGCCAAAGCGCCTTTCCAGGCTTTGTCTCTAAAATAAACTCCGAAGAGTCAGGTACTGAGTGTGCACTTCCTGAAATGAAATAGCTTTAATCTCTGACATTTGTTCCAAACATTTGCCTTTCAAAAACCCTTCTTGTCTGTGTCCACCTATTACCTGCCCCTCTTTGTCTTTATCTCTTGGAATGGAATGAAGAAGGGACACAACCCGAAACATCACTATCCATTTCCTCCACAGATGCAGCCTGAATCACTGAGTTCCTCTAACGCCTTGTGTTTTGCTCTTGGAATGTTATCCCCTTTTACTTATGGTGTCGTCCGTACCTGCAAAATGATTGCACCTTTGGCTGTAAATAATCACGCTATAGGATTAGATTATAAAATAATCATTCAGACAGGCCTCGGAGCGTAACCACCAAGTCGAAAATGAATTACAGATCCGAGGAAATAAAATTGGCTCATATTTGTGTTCTTTGTTAAGTTTTCTACTGTAACAGTGTCCTTCAACGGCTTGCTTGCCAAGGCTGTAAACAACAAATATGAAAATATGACCTCAAGAATGCCTTGTGACAGGTTAGGAAAGTTTGCTTGAACATTCAGCCAGGAAGTACGCCTGTAATTTATTAACCTTCGTGTGAACCCATCTTGTGGACAGGAAATATCAGTGGATGATCAATAACCCAGCCCAAATCCTTTTCCTGTTCAACAGACAGTACTTCACGCAATCATTTCCCATGTTTGTTACTTCACGTTTATTCTCCAAATATCAGCTCACCATTTTGTTTAGTCCATCCACCTAATTGGACTGAATCTGTCTCTAAATTGTTCTCGTCATTCTCCTTGTCCAATTAGCACGTAATCGAGAGAGACACAAGGAATTTGCAGGTGCTGGTTTACAAAAAATAGTGCTGGAGTAACTCAGCAGGTTCTGTGGAGCACATGGCTAGGCGACGTTTTGGGTCGGGACCCTTCTTTGGATTGATTGTAGTCGGGGGGGGGGGGGGGGTCGGGATAAAGCTTGGCAAGTGATAGAAGGATGGACAAAGTGCTAGATGGGGATGGAGGAACTGTTTGGAAAAGGCCAAAATCTCCACCTACTTTCAATCTGAAGAAGGGTTCCAACCCTAAACGCCACCCATCTTTTTTCTCCAGAGATGCTGTCTGACCCGTTGAGTTATTCAGGCACTCTGTGTCTATCTTTAGTATAAACCAGCATCTGTAGTTCCTACTCAGGTGATGGGTGGATACAGGTGAGGTGGGGTTTGATTGGCAATTGGAAGGACAGTGGTCAGAGAAGTAAAGGAGACAAAAGGATGTCAGATAAGGACCGGGGAGGGATGAATTATAGAGCTTGTTGAGTTCAGTTTGAGGTTATTGTCACGTACTGACGTACAGTGAAAAGCCTTTATTGCTTGCTAACCCAGTCAGCGGAAAGACAATACATGATTATAATCAAACCATCCACGGTGTACAGATACATGATAATGGGAAAATGTGAATAATGTTTAGTGCAAGGTAAAGCCAGTAAAGTCTGCGGTGGGGGGGGGGGGGGGGGGGGGGGAATGTAGGAGGAAGGGGACAAGGGGCAGGGGGGTGGAGGATGGGGGAAAGAGGGGCATAGTGGGAGAAATGGGTGCACATTGTGGTGGTGGGTGGGGGATGGGCGGGAGGGGAGAGGAACCCCTTAGAGAGACAAAGTTGAGCAGGGGAGTTGAAGAGAGGTAATTTTGCAGAAATTGGAACTCGTTGTTTCTAACCCATATTAATAACTTTAACACTGAACTGAAATGTACAGCAGAATCGGGTGAGAGACTGTACAGTAACTGAACTTAGTGACACAATAGAGTTGCAGCAATAGAATTGCTGCCATTCGGGTCTATGTTGCTATGGACGCGACAACTACCTCACACTCCAGAGAAGTGCAGGTAGTAGGCTAATTGGCCATTAAATTGTCCTTGCCCTGTAAGATAAAACGAGTGTATGGAGTATTCGCTGGTCGGTACAGACTTTCCATGCTGTATCTCTAAACTAAACTAAACACAAGGTTGCTGAATTGCTGCAGATGCTGGAATCCCAAACAAAGTGAGTCATAGAATCATACAGCAGAGAAACGGGTCCTTCGGCCCAACTTGCCCTTGCCGACCAAACTGCCCCAACTACACAAGTCACACTTGCCCGTGTTTGGCCCATAGCCCTGTAAGCCTTTCCTGTCCATGTACGTGTCCAAGGGCCTGTTTCCATGCAGTATGACTCTATGACCCTATGACTCCAATATGGTCTAGCGGTTAGGATTCATGGTTTATACTTAAGGCGAGGGAGGAAATTTAAGGTGAGGGCCGGGGGGATTTAATAGGAACCCGAAGGGCACTTTTTTTACACAAAGGGTAGTAGGTGTATGGAACAAGCTGCCAGAGGAGGTAGTTGAGGCACGTACTATCACAAGGTTTAAAAACATTTGTACAGGTACATGGATAGGAAAGGATTAGAGGGATATGGGCCAAACATTGGCAGGTGGAACTAGTGTAGATGAGCATGATAGTCGGTGTGGGCAAGTAGGGCCAAAAGGCCTGTTTCCTCGCTGTATGACTATCTCTATGATAGGAAAGTATTAGAGGGATATGGGCAAGTGGGACTAGTGTGGATGGGGCATATTGGTCGGCGTGGGAATGTTGGGCTGAAGGGCCTGTTTCCATGCTGTATGACTAACATGGCCAAGATTATGACTTTAATTATCCGTCTTTTATTGCAGCTATTCAGGCATATACAGCAGTCTATCTCAATGGCCAATCTCATCTTGCTTATTTCATTAACGAAAATTATGAACATGCCCAACTGCTGAGGAGCCAGAGAAGGAAAAGGAACCGACAAGGAATTGATGACGGCCTCAGTATTGAAGTACAGTTCCGAACACACTCCTCGGAAGGAGTTCTCCTCCACCTCCAAGGGAACAAAACTCGTGCCACAGTCAAGGTACTTTTTTTAATATGGTAATCAATAGAATAGTACTAAATAATAAATAATTTCCTGAGTGATGTTAATTGCAGTGAAGTCATTTTATGTGTACTAAGTGCTATCAAGGAGCCCTAAATTAATTTTGATTTCCTGTCTCCATGCCGTAAAATCTATTTTCTTGTACAACTAGCATAGATGGGGCATTTTGGCCGGCATGGGCATGTGAGCCGAAGGACCTGTTTCCGTGCTGTATGACTCTATGTATATTTAGTTCATATTTGCTGGTGTGTTTTTAGCAACCTAATGGGTGGCGCAGAGTCACAGCGGTAGAGTTGCTGCCTTAGAGTGCTGGAGACCCCGGTTCGATCCTAACTACGGGTGATCTCTGTACGGAGTTTGCACGTTCTCCCTGTGACTGCATGGGTTTTCTCTGGGTGCTCCGGTTTCCTCCCGCACTCCAAAGATGTACAGGTTGGTAGGTTAATTGGCCTCTGTAAAATTGTAAAATTGTCCGTTGTGTGTAGGATAGTGCTAGGGCGATTGCTAGTCAGCAAAGGGCCTGTTCCCATGATGCAGCATTAAAGTCTAAAGATTGGGGTGTAATCGGAGGATACAACAAGATATAGATCACACAGATATGGACAGAAAAATATGGATTGAGTTTAATCTGCGCAAGTGTGAGACATTGGCAACACCACTGATGTTGGCCACATCATAGGGGGTGACAAGTCAGTGGACAGTCGAAAGATAGAATGCCTGGTTGAGTGGTGTCACAACAATAAACTCTCACTCAATGTCATCAAGACCAAAGAACTAATCATTGGTTTTAGAAAGAGGAAGTTAGAAGATCACCTGCCAGGTTTTATAGGTGGGACAATGGTAGAGAGATCAACAGCTTCAAATTCCTGGGTGTTGACTTCCTGGATGACCTGTTCTGGGCCCAGAACATAGATGTAATCATGAAGAAGGTATGCCGACACCTCTGCTTTCTTAGAAGTTTAAAGAGATTAGGCATGTCAAGTGTAAGGAGAAAAGATACAATTAATGGCATGACCCTCAACAGCATTGATGTACAGAGCGACCTTGGGGTGTCTATAACTCCCTGAAAATGACAATACGTAGATAGGGGCATCCCTCAGCTTCCTACTCCAATCAAATACTAAAGGGCACAGCTTTAAGGTGAGAGGGACAAAGTTTAAAGGAGATGTGCAGGATACGGGGCGATGAAAGCCTGGAACACGCTATCGGGGGGGGGGGCAAGCAGATACGTTAATGGCATTTAAGAGACTTTTAGATAGGCACATGGATATGCAGGGAATGGAGTGATAGGGATTAAGTGCAGGCAGATAAGAGTTGGTCTTGGCATTATGTTCGGCACGGCATTGTGGGCCAATGGACCGGTTCCTGTGCTATACGGCTCCATGTTCAATGTTCTATGTTTATTTTCAGATTTTGGAGGGAAGGATAATCTTCATTTCCAACGCTGGATCGGCAGGTTATACTAAACATCATTTACCAGATATCTCCGTCTCCGATGGCGCTTGGCACACGTTCAAATTGGAGATCAGTACCCTGGCCACCAGACTGATTCTTGATCAAAAGTACCAGGAAAACATCACTAATGGAGGGATCAAAGTGGCCAGCTTTTCATTAGGACGGATACCACAATCCCAGTTCGATGATCTGAGTGAACCAGGTAAAATACTGCAGTTTTAATTTACAGCCATGAACATGACAAGCTATGACCACCCAACATTTTTGTTGGATAAAACCTGGCACAGTGGGGCAGTGATAGAGTTGCTGCCGAACAGCGCCAGACACCCGGGTTTGATCCTGTCTACCTGTGCTGCCTGTATGGAGTTTGCTTGTTCTCCCTGTGACAGCGTGGGTTTTCTCCGGGTGCTCCGGTTTCTTCCCACACTCCAAAGACGTACAGGTTTGTAGGTTAATTGGCATCGATAAAAAAATGTCAGACTTGGTGGGCAAAAGGGCCTGTTTCTGCTAGACTTTAGACTTCTCTTATTTTATCAACATGTTGATTGAAGTGACTCAAAGCGGCAGTACAGTGGCACAGCTGGTAAAGCCACTGCCTCACAGCACAGTGGGAGGTCATGGAGCCGGGTAGCCCTCCAGAAGTCCACATCTGCGCCAGGTGTGTCCAGATGGGGCTCCTAAAGGAGTGTGTTAGGAACCTGGAGCAGCAGCTCGATGACCTCCGTCTGGTCAGGGAGAGTGAGGAGGTCATAGAGTGGAGTTACAGGGAGGTACTCTCTCCAAAACCACAGGAGGCAGACAAGTGGGTCGCGGTTAGGAGAGGCAAGGGGCAGAGGCGGGCGCTAGAGAGTACACCAGTGGCTGTACATCTTGGAAATAAGTACTCCTGTTTGAGTGCTGTTCGGGGGGACAGCCTACCTGGGGGTAGCAACAGCGACCTGGCCTGCGGTACAGACACCGGCCCTGTTGCTCAGAAGGGGAAGGAAAAGAAGAGGAGGGCATTAGTAATAGGGGACTCTATAGTTAGGGGGTCAGATTGGCGATTCTGTGGACGCAGTCCGGAGACCCGGATGGTAGTTTGCCTCCCTGGTGCCAGGGTCCGGGTTGTGTGTCTGAACATGTCCAAGATATCCTGAAAAGGGAGGGAGAGGAGCCTGCAGTCGTGGTACATATTGGTCTAATGACATAGGTAAAAAAAGTGAAGAGATCCTGAAAGGAGAATTTAGGGAGTTAGGAAGAGAGTTAAGGAAAAGAACCGCGAACATAACAATCTCAGGATTACTTCCTGTGCCACGCGACAGTGAGAGTAGGAATGGAGCAAGGTGGAGGATAAATGCCTGGCTGAAGGACTGGTGCAGAGGGCAGGGATTCAAGTTTCTGGATCAATGGAACCTCTTTTGGGGAAGGAGTGACCTGTATAAAAAGGACGGGTTGCACTTGAACCCGAGGGGGACCAGTATCCTGGCAGGGAAATTTGCAAAGGCTACCGGGGGGACTTTAAACTAGAACAGTTGGGGGGAGGGACTCAAATAGAGAAAGCCAGTAGACAGGGTCTGAGGCAGGAGGCAGAGAAGGGAATCACTCAGACCCAACATGTAGGGAATAAAAAGAAAAAAATAATAAACAGAGAATGAGGTGGTGGGTTTCCAGGGCAACAATCAAAAGGGACCACTTGTCAACATAATTGTATAAGGAGTAAGAGTGATGTAAAAACAAGCCTGACGACTTTGTGTCTCAATGCAAGGAGCATTCGTAATAAGGTGGACGAGTTGAATGTGCAGATAGCTATTAATGACTATGCTATAGTTGGGATCACGGAGACATGGCTCCAGGGGGACCAAGGCTGGGAGCTGAACATCCAGGGATATTCAATATTCAGGAGGGATAGACAGAAAGGAAAGGGAGGTGGGGTAGCGTTGCTGGTGAGAGAGGAGATTAATGAAATAGAAAGGAAGGACATTAGCTTGGAGGATGTGGAATCAATATGGGTAGAGCTGCGAAACTCTAAGGGGCAGAAAACGCTAGTGGGAGTTGTGTACAGGCCACCTAACAGTAGTAGTGGAGTTAGGGATGGCATCAAACAGGAAATTAGAAATGCGAGCAACAAGGGTAAAACAGTTATAATGGGTGACTTCAATCTACATATAGATTGGGTGAATCAAATGGGCAGGGGTGCTGAGGAAGAGGATTTCTTGGAATGTATGCGGGATAGTTTTCTAAACCAACATGTAGAGGAACCAACGAGAGAGCAGGCTATTCTAGACTGGGTATTGAGTAATGAGGAAGGGTTAGTTAGCAGTCTTGTTGTGCGGGGCCCCTTGGGCAAGAGTGACCATAATATGGTTTGAGTTCTTCATTAGGATGGAGAGTGACATAATTAAGTCAGAAACAAGGGTTCTGAACTTAAACAAAGGTAACTTTGAAGGTATGAGCCGTGAATTGGCCAAGATAGACTGGCAGGTGAGTCTTAAAGGGTTGACAGTGGATGCGCAATGGAAGGTATTTAAAGACTGCATGGATGAAGTACAACAATTGTTCATCCCAGTTTGGAAAAAGAATAAATCGCGGCAGGTAGTGCATCCATGGATAACAAGGGAAATTAGGGATAGTGTAAAAACAAAAGATGAAGCATACAAATTAGCCAGAAAAAGCAGCCTACCAGAGGAATGGGAGAAATTGAGAGTTCAGCAGAAGAGGACAAAGGGCTTAATGAGGAAAGGGAAAATAGATTATGAAAGAAAACTGGCAAGGAACATAAAAACTGACTGCAAAAGTTTATATAGATACAGTGCCTTGCAAAAGTATTCATACCCCTTGAACTTTTTCACATTTTGTCACGTTACAACCACAAACGTAAATATATTTTATTAGGATTTTGTGTGATAGACCAACACAAAGTGGTGCATAATTGTGAAGTGGAAGGAAAATGATACATGGTTTTCAAATTTTTTTTTTACAAATAAAAAACTGAAAAGTGTGGCGTGCAAAAGTATTCAGCCCCCTTTACTCTGATACCCCTAAATAAAATCCAGTGCAACCAATTGCCTTCAGAAGTCATCTAATTAGTAAATAGAGTCCACTTGTGTGTAATCTAATCTCAGTATAAATACAGCTGTTTTGTGAAGGCCTCAGAGGTTTGGTAGAGAACATTAGTGAACAAACAGCATCATGAAGCCCAAGGAACACACCAGACAGGTCAGGGATAAAGTTGTGGAGAAGTTTAAAGCAGGGTTAGGTTATAAAAAAAATATCCCAAGCTTTGAACATCTCACGGAGCACTGTTCAATCCATCATCCGAAAATGGAAAGTGTATGGCACAACTGCAAACCTACCAAGACATGGCCGTCCACCTAAACTGACAGGCCAGGCAAGGAGAGCATTGATCAGAGAAGCAGCCAAGAGGCCCATGGTAACTCTGGGGAGCTGCAGAGATCCACAGCTCAGGTGGGAGAATCTGTCCACAGGACAACTATTAGTCGTGCACTCCACAAATCGGGCCTTTATGGAAGAGTGGCAAGAAGAAAGTCATTGTTGAAACAAAGCCATAAGAAGTCCCGTTTGCAGTTTGCCACAAGCCATGTGGGGGACACAGCAAACATGTGGAGGAAGGTGCTCTGGTCTGATGAGGCCAAAATTGAAGTTTTTGGCCTAAATGCAAAACGCTATGTGTGGCGGAAAACTAACACTGCACATCACCCTGAACACACCATCCCCACTATGAAACATGGTGGTGGCAGCATCATGCTGTGGGGATGCCTTTCTTCAGCAGGGACAGGGAAGCTGGTCAGAGTTGATGGGAAGATAGATGGAGCCAAATACAGGGCAATCTTGGAAGAAAACCTGTTAGAGTCTGCAAAAGACTTGAGACTGGGGCAGATGTTCACCTTCCAGCAGGACAACGACCCTAAACATACAGCCAGAACTACAATGGAATGGTTTATATCAAAGCATATTCATGTGTTAGAATGGCCCAGTCAAAGTCCAGACCTAAATCCAATTGAGAATCTCTGGCAAGACTTGAAAATTGCTGTTCACAGCTTGAGCTATTTTGCAAAGAAAAATGGGCAAAAATTTCAATCTCTAGATGTGCAAAGCTGGTAGAGACATACCCCCAAAAGACTTGCAGCTGTAATTGCAGCGAAAGGTGGATCTACAAAGTATTGACTCAGGGGGGCAAATACTTTTGCACGCTACACTTTTCAGTTTTTTATTTGTAAAAAAAATTGAAAACCATGTATCACTTTCCTTCCACTTCACAATTATGCACCACTTTGTGTTGGTCTATCACATAAAATCCCAATAAAATGCATTTATGTTTGTGGTTGTAACGTGACAAAATGTGGAAAAGTTCAAGGTGTATGAATACTTTTGCAAGCCACTGTATGTGAAGAGAAAGAGATTAGTTAAAACAAATGTAGGTCCCTTGCAGTCAGAAACAGGTGAATTGATCATGGGGAACAAGGACATGGCAGACCAATTGAATAACTACTTTTGTTCTGTCTTCACTAAGGAAGACATAAATAATCTGCCGGAAATAGCAGGGGACTGGGGGTCAAATAAGATGGAGGAACTGAGTGAAATCCAGGTTAGCCGAGAAGTGGTGTTGCGTAAATTGAATGGATTAAAGGCCGATAAATTCCCAGGGGCAGATAGTCTGCATCCCTTGCACATACTCAAGGAAGTAGCCACAGAAATAGTGGATGCATTAGTGATACTTTTTCAAAAACTCCTTAGATTCTGGAGTAGTTCCTGAGGATTGGAGGGTAGCTAATGTAACCCCACTTTTTAAAAAAGGAGCGAGAGAGAAAACGGGGAATTACAGACCAGTGAGTCTAACATCTAACAACAGTGGGGAAACTGCTAGAGTCAGTTATTAAAGATGGGATAGCGGTACATTTGGAAAGTGGTGAAATCATTGGACAAAGTCAGCATGGATTTACGAAAGGTAAATCATGTCTGACGAATCTTATAGAATTTTTCGAGGATGTAACTAGCAGAGTGGATAAGGGAGAACCAGTGGATGTGGTATATCTAGACTTTCAGAAGGCTTTCGACAAGGTCCCACATAAGAGATTAGTATACAGACTTAAAGCACACGGTATTGGGGGTTCAGTATTGATGTGGATAGAGAACTGGCTGGCAGACAGGAAGCAAAGAGTAGGAGTGAACGGGTCCTACTCCTGTCCAAGTTTGCGGATGACACTAAGCTGGGGGGCAGTGTTAGGTGTGAGGAGGATGCTAGGAGGCTGCAAGGTGACTTGGATAGGCTGGGTGAGTGGGCAAATGCATGGCAGATGCAGTATAATGTCGATAAATGTGAGGTTATCCACTTTGGTGGCAAAAACAGGAGGGTAGACTATTATCTTAATGGTGGCAAATTAGGAAAAGGGGAGATGCAATGAGACCTGGGTGCCATGTACACCAATCATTGAAAGTAGGCATGCAGGTGCAGCAGGCAGTGAAGAAAGCAAATGGTATGTTAGCATTCATAGCAAAAGGATTTGAGTATAGGAGCAGGGAGGTTCTACTGCAGTTGTACAGGGTTTTAGTGAGACCACACCCGGTGTATTGCGTACAGTTTTGGTCTCCAAATCTGAGGAAAGACATTCTTGCCATAGAGGGGGTACAGAGAAGGTTCACCAGACTGATTCCTGGGATGTCAAGAATTTCATATGAGGAAAGACTGGATAGACTTGGCTTGTACTCGCTAGAATTTAGAAGACTGAGGGGGGATCTTATAGAAACTTACAAAATTCTTAAGGGGTTGGATAGGCTAGATGCAGGAAGATTGTTCCCGATGTTGGGGAGGGGTCACAGTCTAAGGATAGGGGGGAATTCCTTTAGGACCAAGATGAGGAAAACATTTTTCACACAGAGAGTGGTGAGTCTCTGGAATTATCTGCCACAGAAGGTGGTTGAGGCCAGTTCATTGGCTATATTTAAGAGGGAGTTAGATGTGGCCCTTGTGGCTAAAGGGATCGGGGGTATGGAGAGAAGGCAGGTATCAGCCATGATCATATTGAATGACGGTGCAGGCTCGAAGGGCCGAATGGCCTACTCCTGCATCTATTTTCTATGTTTCTATGTAACCCAGGTACGATCCTAACCAGGTGGGACTTGTAAAGATGGGGCATCTTGGTTGAAATTGGCAAATTGGATGATGTGCACGTTTCTGTGCTGTGTGACTCTATGACCATCATACCTACCTGCGACACCACTTTCAGGGAACTATGTACTTGTGCTACACATGCCTATCAACTCTACCCAGATTTCCGTATCACCCCACCATCCAATAGGCCCACGCACCAGCGGGTTCTTATGGAGTGTGGGTGGAAATGTCGATTGCCCAGAGAAACCCATGTGATCACGGGGAGGGTGTGCAAACCACACACTGACTGCACTGGAGGTCAGTAATGTGTCCCAGTTCCTGAGGCTGTGTTAGCACAGTGGAGCCTCTTCTGAGACAATGCCACCACCTACACACTCAACATGGTTCATATGGTTGGCAATAACCTTTCCTGGGAAGATTATAAAACCAAATAAACTTTTCCAATCGATCCCACACATTGAAATACCTATACTAATGTAGTTTTAGTTTAGTTTAGTTTTGAGATACAGCATAGAAACAGGCCCTTTGGCCCACCAAATCCGCGCTGAGCAGCAATCGCCGTACCCTAGCACTATCCTACACACTAGGGACAATTGACAGCAGCCAAATCTGTACACCTTTGGAGTGTGAGAGGAAATTACAGACAGTGGCCAAGGTCAGGATCGAACCCGGGTCTCTGGCGCTGTGAGGCAGCGGCTGGCTCTACCAGTTGCGCCACTGTGCCGTCTTTTACCATTTTAATTATTAAACAAGCATGTGGATCTAACACACTGCAACAGAGGGAACAAAAAAAATAGCAGATGCTGGAAATTTGAAACAATGACAGAAAATGTTGGAAATTATTCAGCTGAACAGTCAGAAAATGTAATAGAGTATGTCTTACATTTCATGTGAGTCAGCAAAACATAGTCTGGTTGCAAGTAAGAAATAGATTATAGCTCACAGCTCCAGTGTGATTTTGCTTGAACCATCCATTACGGCATGCAATTAATAGCACTTAAAATTTGATTTGGAAATCCAATGTTCTTTGGAAATAAATACATGTATAAACTGCACAGGTTTTGCTGATGTCAAAATGCTTATTCCTCCAGCTCTTTATATTTGTATAAAATTGTAGAGGACTTTCACTTCATAGCTGAGCATTTATCAGCTGTATGGGCACACAGTGGCACCGCTTGTAGAGCTGCTGCCTCACAGGCCCAGAGACCTGGGTCCAATCCACAGCTGTTGTCTGTGTAGAGTTTGCACGTTCTCCCTGTGACCACGTGTGTTTGCTCTGCGTTCTCATCCCAATGCCCTGTGAGTTTGCAGGTTAAATGGCCTCTGGACGTATGTGGGGAGTGGGTGAGGAAGTGGGATAACATGAAGTTGGTGTGATCAATTGTCAGCATGGACTCAGTGGGCAAAAGGGCCTGTTTCCATGCTGTATCTCCAAACTAAACTAAATGCAATAACATTTTTGGAGAAAGTTACCATGCAAAACTTGAAGTCTAATATTTTCATTCCAGTTTAGTTTAGTTTTGAGATACAGCGTGGAAACAGACACTTCAGCCCATCGAGTCCATGCCAACAATCGTTCACCTGAACAATAATTCATAAACATTCGGTACAATTTACAGAGGCCAATTAACATACAAGTCTTTGGACTGTGGAAGGAAACCGGAGCACCTGGAGAAAACCCATGTGGTCACAGGGAGTACGTACAAACTCCGCGCAGATAGCACCCATAATCAGGATTGAACCCGGATCTCTGGCACTGTAAGGCAACAACTCTACCGCTATGCCACTGTGTCGCCCTCGCTCTTCCAAGCATCTGTTTCAGAAACAACAGGAGGCATCCAGACATGGGGAGTGGGGTTCAATGGCATGCACAAGCATGGCCAGATGCTGCTCACACTTTCAATGGACTGTCCAAACAGGCAGAAGCAATCCTTCACTGCAGCTGTTACTTCAAGCAGAGGAACAGGAAACTGCAGGTGTTGGTTTACAAAAAAAAGACTCAAAGTTCTGGAGTGATAAGACCATAAGAAATATGAATTCGGCAATTGAATCTACTCCATCAGTCAATCATGGCATATCTAATTTTCCCTCTCAACCCCATTCTCTTGCCTTCTCCCTGTCACCTTTGAACCATAATAAGATAAGTTTTTAAACTACAATTTGAGAGGGAGAAGGGTAAATCGGAGGTGTCGGTATTACAGTTGAGCAAACGGGACTATGGAGCCATGAGGGAGGGGCTGGCCAAAGTTGACTGGAAAGATACACTAGCAGGGATGACAGTGGAACAACAATGGCAGGTATTTCTGGGAATAATACAGAAGGTGCAGGATCAGTTCATTCCAAAGAGGAAGAAAGATGTGGAGTAAGGGGCGACCATGACTGACAAGGGAAGTCAGGGATGGTATAAAAATAAAAGAGAAGAAATATAACGTAGCAAAGATGATCAGGAAGCCAGAGGATTGGGTAACTTTTAAAGAGCAGCAGAAGATAACTAAAAAGGCAATACGGGGAGAAAAGATGAGGTACAAAGGTAAGTTAGCCAAGAATATAAAGGAGGATAGTAAAAGCTTCTTTAGGTATGGAAAGAGAAAAAAACTAGTTAAGGCCAAAGTTAGACGCTTGAAGACTGAAACGGGTGAATTTATTATGGGGAACAAGGAAATGGCAGATGAGTTGAACAGGTACTTTGGACCCGTCTTCACTAAGGAGGATACAAACAATCTCCCTGATGTACTAGTGGCCAGAGGATCTAGGGTGGCGGAGGTACTGAAGGAGATTCACATTAGAATGGAAATGGTGGTGGGTACACTGATGGGACTGAAGGCTGATAAATCCCCAGGGCCTGATGGTCTGCATCCCAGGGTACTTAAGGAAGTGGCTCTAGAAATCGTGGACGCATTGGTGATAATTTTCCAATGTTCTATAGATTCAGGATCAGTTCCTGTGGATTGGAGGGTAGCTAATGTTATCCCACTCTTTAAGAAGGGCGGCAGAGAGCAAACAGGGAATTATAGACCAGTTAGCCTGACATCGGTGGTGAGGAAGATGGTGGAGCCAATAATAAAAGATTAAACAGCGGCACATTAGGATAGCAGTAGCAGGATCGTTCTGAGTCAGCATGGATTTATGAAGGGGAAATCATGCTTGACTAATCTTCTTGAATTTTTTGAGAATGTTACTGGGATAATGGACAAGGGCGAGCCAGTGGATGTGGTGTATCTGGACTTTCAGAAAGCATTTGATAAGGTCCCACATAGGAAATTAGTGGGCAAAATTAGAGCACATAGATGCTATGAGGATGTAGGGTGACTTGGACAGGTTGGGTGAGTGGGCAGATGCATTCAGATGCAGTTTAATGTGGATAAATGTGAGGTTATCCACTTTGGTGGCAAAACAGGAGAGCAGATTATTTTCTAAATGGTGTCAACTTGGGAAAAGTGGAAGTACAATGGGATCTGGGGGTCCTGGTTCATCAGTTACTGAAAGTAGGCATGCAGGTACAGCAGGCGAATGGCCTTCATAACATGAGGAGTTGAGTATAGGGGCAAAGAGGTCCTCCTGCAGTTGTACAGGGCTCTAGTGAGACCACACCTGGAGTATTGTGTGCAGGTGTGGTCTACAAACGTAAGGAAGGACATTCTTGCTTTTGAGGGAGAGCAGCGTAGGTTCACAAGGTTAATTAATGGGATGGCGGGACTGTCATTTGTTGATAGATTGGAGCAGCTGGGCTTGTATACTCTGCAATTTAAATGGTGAGAGGGGATCTTATTGAAACATATAAAGTTATTAAGGGTTTGGACACGCTGGAGGCAGGAAATATGTTCCCAATGTTGGGGGAGTCCAGAACCAGGGGCCATAGTTTAAAAATAAGTGGTAAGCCATTTAGAACTGAGATGAGGAAAAACTTTTTCCACACAGAGAGTTGTGAGTGTATGGAATTCTCTGCCTCAGAGGGCAGTGGAGGCTGGTTCTCTGTTTGCTTTCAAGAGAGAGCTAGACAGAGCTCTTAGGGATAGTGGAGTTAAGGGAAATGAAGAGAAGGCAGGAACGGGGTACTGATTGTGGATGATCAGCCATGATCACATTGAATGGCGGTGCAGGCTCGAAGAGCCGAAAGGCCTATTCCTGCACCTATTGTCTATTGTCTAATCAGGGTCCCAAACCGAAATGCCACCTCTCCATGTTCTCTGGAGATCCTGCCTGATCCGCTGAGTTACGCCAGTACTTTGTGTCTTTACTTCAAACAAGCTTGCCCTCCAGACGTACACATCTGCGCCAGGTGTGTCGAGATGGGGCTCCTAAAGGATCGTGTTAGGAACCTGGAGCAGCAGCTCGACGACCTCCGTCTGGTCAGGGAGAGTGAGGAGGTAATAGAGAGGAGCTACAGGGAGGTAGTCACTCCCAGACCACAGGAGGCAGACAAGTGGGTCACGGTTAGGAAGGGCAAGGGGCAGAGGCAGGGGCTAGAGAGTACCCCTGTGACCGTACAACTGGAAAATAGGTACTCGGGTTTGAGTACGATTGGAGGGGACAGCCTAGCTGGGGGCAGCAACAGCGGCCGGGCCTCCGGCACAGAGACCGGCCCTGATGCTCAGAAGGGCAGCAAAAAGAGGAGGGCAATTGTAATAGGGGACTCTATAGTTAGGGGGTCGGATAGGCGATTCTGTGGACGCAGTCGGGAGACCCGGATGGTAGTTTGCCTCCCTGGTGCCAGGGTCTCGCATGTGTCAGAACGTGTCCAAAAGATTCTGATAAGGGAGGGAGAGGAGCCTGATGTTGTGGTACACATAGGTACCAATGACATAGGCAGAAAAAGTGACGAGGTCCTGAAGGGAGAATTTAGGGAGTTGGGGGGAAAGTTAAAGAGAAGGACCAAAAGGGTAACGATTTCAGGATTACTGCCTGTGCCGCGTGACAGTGAGAATAGGAATGAAATGAGGTGGAGGCTAAATGCGTGGCTGAGGGACTGGTGCAGTGGGCAGGGATTCAAGTTTCTTGATCACTGGGACCTCTTTTGGGGAAGGCATGATCTGTACGCAGAGGACGGGTTGCACTTGAACCCGAAGGGGACCAATATCCTGGCAGGGAGATTTGCAAAGGCTACTGGGGAGACTTTAAACTAGAAAGGCTGGGGGGAGGGACTCGGGTAGAGGGGGCTAGGGGACAGGGTGTGGGGCAAGAGGCAGAGAAGGGAAGCACTCGGACCCAAAATGTAGGCGAGAAAGATGAAAAAGATAATAGACAGAGAATAAAGGATGGTGGGTTTATAAAATGTGCATATTTTAATGCTAGGAGCATTGTAAGTAAGGTGGATGAACTTAGAGCCTGGATTGACACCTGGAAATATGATGTTGTGGCAATCAGTGAAACATGGTTGCAGGAGGGCTGTGATTGGAAACTAAATATTCCAGGATTTCGTTGCTTCCGGGGTGATAGAATTGGAGGGACCAGAGGTGGAGGTGTTGCATTGCTTGTCAGAGAGGATATTACAGCAGTGCTTTGGCAGGATAGATTAGAGGGTTCGTCTAGGGAGGCTATTTGGGTGGAACTGAGAAGTGGGAACGGTGTAACAACACTTTTAGGGGTGTACTATAGACCGCCAAATGGGGAGCGAGAATTGGAAGAGCAAATATGTAAGGAGATAGCAGATATTAGTAGTAAGCACAAGGTAGTGATTGTGGGAGATTTCAATTTCCCAAAAATAGACTGGGAAACACATTCTGTAAATGGGCTGGATGGTTTGGAGTTTGTAAAATGTGTGCAGGATAGTTTTTTGCAGCAGTACATAGAGGTACCGACCAGAGAAGGGGCAGTGCTGGACCTCCTGTTAGGAAATGAGGCAGGACAGGTGACGGAGGTATGCGTTGGTGAGCACTTCGGGACCAGTGATCACAATACCATTAGTTTCAATATAATTATGGAGCGAGTCAGAACAGGACCTAGAGTGGAGATTTTTGATTGGAGAAAGGCTAACTTTGAGGGAATGCGTGAGGATTTTAAAGGAGTGAATTGGGACACTTTGTTTCATGGGAAGGATGTAGAAGAGAAATGGAGGACATTTAGAGGGGAAATTGTAAGAGTACAGAATCTTTATGTCCCTGTTAGGTTGAAAGGAAATAGTAAAAATTGGAAAGAGCCATGGTTTTCAAGGGAAATTAGACACTTGTTTCGAAAAAAGAGAGATATCTACAATAATTATAGGAGGCATGGAGTAAATGAGGTGCTAGAGGAGTATAAAGAATGTAAAAAGAATCTTAAGAAAGAAATTAGGAAGGCTAAAAGAAGATATGAGGTTGCTTTGGCAAGAAAGGTGAAAGTAAATCCAAAGGGTTTCTACAGCTATATTAATAGCAAAAGGATAACGAGGGATAAAATTGGACCATTGGAGAACCAGAATGGACAGCTATCTGCAGAGCCAAAAGAGATGGGGGAGATATTGAACAATTTATTTTCTTCGGTATTCACCAAGGAGAAGGATATTGAACTCGGTGAGTTAAGGGGAAAAAAGTAGAGTAGCTATGGAAACTATGAGATTCAAAGAGGAGGAAGTACTGACACTTTTGAAAAATATAAAGGTGGATAAGTCTCCAGGTCCTGACAGGATATTCCCTAGGACATTGAGGGAAGTTAGTGTAGAAATAGCAGGAGCTATGACAGAAATATTTCAAATGTCATTAGAAACGGGAATAGTGCCGGAGGATTGGCGTACTGCGCATGTTGTTCCATTGTTTAAAAAGGGTTCAAAGAATAAACCTAGCAACTATAGACCTATTAGTTTGACGTCAGTGGTGGGCAAATTAATGGAAAGGATACTTAGAGATAATATATATAAGCATCTGGATAAACAGGGTCTGATCAGGAACAGTCAACATGGATTTGTGCCTGGAAGGTCATGTTTGACAAACCTTCTTGAATTTTTTGAAGCGGTAACTAGGGAAATTGATGAGGGTAAAGCAGTGGATGTTGTCTATATGGATTTCAGTAAGGCCTTTGACAAGGTTCCCCATGGAAGGTTGGTTCAGAAGGTTCAATCTTTGGGTGTTAATGGCGGAGTAGCAAGATGGATTCAACAGTGGCTGAATGGGAGATGTCAGAGAGTAATGGTGGATGGCTGTTTGTCAGGTTGGAAGCCGGTGACCAGTGGGGTGCCTCAGGGATCTGTGTTGGGTCCACTGTTGTTTGTCATGTACATCAATGATCTGGATGATGGGGTGGAAAATTGGATAAGTAAGTATGCAGATGATACTAAGATAGGTGGTATTGTGGATAATGAAGTAGATTCTCAAAGTCTACAGAGAGATTTGGGCCATTTGGAAAAGTGGGCTGAAAGATGGCAGATGGAGTTTAATGCTGATAAGTGTGAAGTGCTACATCTTGGCAGGACAAATCAAAATAGGACGTACATGGTAAATGGTAGGGAATTGAGGAATGCTGTGGAACAGAGGGATCTAGGAATAACTGTGCATAGTTCCCTGAAGGTGGAATCGCATGTAGATAGGGTGGTAAAGAAAGCCTTTGGTGTGCTGGGCTTTATAAATCAGAGCATTGAATATAGGAGTAGGGAAGTAATGTTAAAATTGTACAAGGCATTGGTCAGACCAATTCTGGAGTATGGTGTACAATTTTGGTCGCCTAGTTATAGGAAGGATGTCAACAAAATAGAGAGAGTACAGAGGAGATTTACTAGAATGTTGCCAGGGTTCCAGCAACTATGTTACAGAGAAAGGTTGAACAAGTTAGGTCTTTATTCTTTGGAGCGCAGAAGGTTAAGGGGGGACTTGATTGAGGTCTTTAAAATGATGAAAGGTATAGACAGAGTTGACGTGGATAAGCTTTTCCCATTGAGGGTAGGGAAGATTCAAACAAGAGGGCATGACATGAGAATTAAGGGACAGAAGTTTAGGGGTAACGTGAGGGGGAACTTCTTTACTCAGAGGGTGGTGGCTGTGTGGAATGAGCTTCCAGCAGAGGTGGTGGAGGCAGGATCGATTTTAACATTTAAGAATAAAGTGGATAGGTATATGGACGTGAAGGGAATGGAGGGGTATGGTCTGAGTGCAGGTAGATGGGACTAGGGGAAAACAAATGGTCGGCACGGACTGGAAGGGCCGAGAGGGCCTGTCTCCGTGCTGTAATTGTTATATGGTTATATTATATGGTTAAGTCCCAGGCAATAGAGCCAGTTACATGGCTTCTCAGCGCACACTGACTTTGCAAACCCACGCACTCCCATAAACCCAACCAAACGATGGCCCCAACTCTTAGCCAACATGTCAATCGCAATGCGTAGGAAGGAAATGCAGATCTGATTTAAACTGAAGATAAACACAAAATGTATTTCTTGTCTATCTTAAGTCAATGGCAATCCCAAGTACCCTTGCCCATTAGTAGGCCCCCTAGTAGACTAGCAGACCCCCTATTAGACTAGTAGACCGCCCCATAGCAGACCCATTAGTAGGCTAGTAGACCCCTCCAATAGACCCACTCATACACTAGTAGACACCCACTAGTAGACCAGTAGACCCTTCCAGCAGACCCGCTTGCAGATTATTAGACCTCCTAATAGACCAGTAGTCCCCCTGGTAGACTAGTAGACCGCCTAGGTGACTAGTAAACCTCTCTAATAGACCCACTAATAGACCAGTTAATGGAGAACCCCACCAATGCTGCTATGACCACAGTCTAAAGAGTCAAGACTGTCCTATGTTCTGTCAATGGAACAATACAAGTCTTACTTGCTGCAGCATTACAGACTCTTTAACACAATAACACACAGATAAATATATAATGATCACCAATAGAATAATTTCATATCTGTAATTCTAGGAAACCACCATGGTGCAAAACTGAAGTCCATAGTGCAACTAAAGAGACATAGTCATATCAGCATGGAAAAAGGCCCTTTGGCTCAACTTCCCCACACCAACCAGGTGCCACATCTACACTAGTCCCACCAGCCTGCGTTTGGCCCATATCCCTCTAAACGTTTCCTATTGTCTATTGTCTATAGTCTATTGTCTATAGTCTAACGTCTGAAGTCAGATGTTACATTTGTCAGTCACTTATTGACTAATGACAGAGTCCTAACTCTACCACAGCCCCAAACGTAGGTGTTTCTCCTCAAGAGATCCACATCCATGATTACCGGTAGGGTGTTGCCATGTAACCCCTTTGTTTATTTTAATGTTCTCTGCATCAAGTGAGGCATGAAGAACGAAAGGTCTTTTCCCGCATTAATTGTGGATGCTTGCATCATTGAGCACTGAAAAGAAACCAATGCCGGTGCTGCCAAGCCAAATAAAATAACCTTCTTTATCATTTTCATTTCATTTAGGTTGACCAAAATGTTGCCTGGATTAGAGGTCATTAGCTATAAGGAGTGGTTGGACAGAATTGGATTGTTTTCTCTGGTACGCCAGAGGTTGAGGGAAGACCTGATGGTAGTTTATAAAATTATGAGTGCTACAGATAGGGTAAACAGTCGGATCCTTTTCCGCAGGGTAGAAATATCAAAGACTTGAGAGCATATCTTTGTGAGAGCAGTAACTAAAGAGGCACCTAATTAGTAAAACACATACTTAATGTGCGCTTTAATCTTTTATTTTTCAACATAGAAACATAGAAAAATCGGTGCAGGAGTAGGCCATTTGGCCCTTCGAGCCTGAACTGTCATTCAATATGATCATGGCTGATCATCCAACTCAGTATCCCGTACCTGCCTTCTCTCTACACCCCCTGATCCCTTTAGCCACAAGAGCCACATCCAACTCCCTCTTGAATATAGCCAATGAACTGGCCTCAACCACCTTCTGTGGCAGAGAATTCCAGAGACTCACCACTCTCTGCGTAAAGAATGTTTTCCTCATCTCAGTCCTAAAGGAATTCCCCCTTATCCTTAGACTGTGACCCCTTGTTCTGGACTCCCCCAACATCGGGAACAATCTTCCTGCATCTAGCTTGTCCAACCCCTTCAGAATTTTGTAAGTTTCTATAAGATCCCCCCCTCAATCTTCTAAATTCCAGTGAGTACAAGCCGAGTCTATCCAGTCTTTCTTCATATGAAATTCCCGACATCCCAGGAATCAGTCTGGTGAACCTTCTCTGAACCCCCTCTATGGCAAGAATGTCTTTCCTCAGATTTGGAGACCAAAACTGTACGCAATACTCCAGGTGTGATCTCACCAAAACCCTGTACAACTGCAGTAGAACCTCCCTGCTCCTATACTCAAATCCTTTTGCTATGAATGCTAACATACCATTTGCTTTCTTCATTGCCTACTGCACCTGCATGCCTACTTTCAATGACTGGTGTACCATGACACCCAGGTCACGTTGCATCGCCCCTTTTCCTAATCTGCCACCATTCAGATAATAGTCTACCTTCCTGTTTTTGCCACCAAAGTGGATAACCTCACATTTATCCACATTATACTGCATCTACCAAGCATCTGCCCATTCACTCAGCCTATCCAAATCACCCTGCAGCCTCCTAGCATCCTCCTCACACCTAACTATACCCCCCAGCTTGGTGTCATCTGCAAATTTGGAGATATTGCATTCAATTCCCTCGTCCAAATCATTAATGTATATTGTAAATAGCTGGGGTCCCAGCACTGAGCCTTGCGGTACCCCACTACTCACTGCCTGCCATTCTGAAAACGACCCGTTTACTCATACCCTTTGCTTCCTGTCTGCCAGCCAGTTCTCTATCCACATCATTATTGAACCACCAATACCCTGTGCTTTAAGTTTATATACTAATCTCTTATTACTAAAGCCTTCTGAAAGTCCAGATATAACACATCCACTGGTTCTCCCTTATCCACTCTACTAGTTACATCCTCGAAAAATTCTATAAGATTCGTCAGACATGATTTACCTTTTGTAAATCCATGCTGACTTTGTCCAATGATTTCACCACTTTCCAAATGCGCTGCTATCCCATCTTTAATAACTGACTAGCAGTTTCCCCACTACCGATGTTAGACTAACTGGTCTGTAATTCCCCATTTTCTTTCTCTCCTCTTTGTTAAAAAGTGGGGTTACATTAGCTATCCTCAGGAACTACTCCAGAATCTAAGGAGTTTTGAAAAATTATCACTAATGCATCCACTATTTCCGTGGCTACCTCCTTGAGCACTCTGGGATGCAGACCGTCTGGCCCTGGGGATTTATCGGCCTTTAATCCGTTCAATTTACCCAACACCACTTCCCGGCTAACCTGGATTTCACTCAGTTCCGCCATCTTAT
Source organism: Okamejei kenojei (assembly GCA_035221665.1). NCBI lineage: Eukaryota > Metazoa > Chordata > Chondrichthyes > Rajiformes > Rajidae > Okamejei > Okamejei kenojei. Next base: position 72,671,879 of record CM069136.1, on the reverse strand, counting down.
TTGACCTCCGGTCCACTGCTATTTCCAGCAGATTATTTATGTCTTCCTTAGAGAAGACAGAACCAAAGTAGTTATTCAATTGGTCTGCCATGTCCTTGTTCCCCATGATCAATTCACCTGCTTCTGACTGCAAGGGGCCAACATTTGTTCTAACCAGTCTCTTTCTCTTCACATATCTATAAAAACTTTTGCAGTCAGTTTTTATGTTCCCTGCCAGTTTCCTTTCGTAATCTATTTTCCCTTTCCTAATTAAGCCCTTTGTCCTCCTCTGCTGGATTATGAATTTCTCCCAGTCCTCTGGTAGGCTGCTTTTTTTGGCCAATTTGTATGCCTCATCTTTAGTTTTTATACTATCCCTGATTTCCCTCGTTATCCAAGGATGCACCAGCTTCCCTGATTTATTCTTTTGCCAAACTGGTATAAACAATTTTTGTACTTCATCCATGCAGTCTTTAAATACCTTCCATTGCACATCCACTGTCAACCCTTTAAGACTCACCTGCCAGTCTATCTTGGTCAATTCACGGCTCATACCTTCAAAGTTACCTTTGTTTAAGTTCAGAACCCTTGTTTCTGACTTAATTATGTCACTCTCCATCCTAATGAAGAACTCAATCATATTATGGTCACTCTTGCCCAAGGGGCCACGCACAACAAGACTGCTATCTAACCCTTCCTCATTACTCAATACCCAGTCTAGAATAGCCTGCTCTCTCGTTGGTTCCTCTACATGCTGGTTTAGAAAACTATCCCGCATACATTCCAAGAAATCGTCTTCCTCGGCACCCCTGCCAATTTGATTCACCCAATCTATATGCAGATTGAAGTCACCCATTATAACTCTGTTACCCTTGTTGCACGCACTTCTAATTTCCTGTTTGATGCCATCCCCAACTCCAATACCACTGTTAGGTGGCCTGTACACAACACCCACTAGCGTTTTCTTAGTTTCGCAGCTCTACCCATATCAATTCCACATCCTCCATGCTAATGTCCTTCCTTTCTATTGCATTAATCTCCCTCTCACCAGCAATGCTACCCCACCTCCTTTTCCTTTCCGACTATCCTTCCTGAATATTTTATATCCCTGGATGTTCAGCTCCCAGCCTTGGTCACCCTGGAGCCATGTCACCGTGATCCCAACTATAGCATAGTCATTAATAGCTATCTGCATCTTCAACTCATCCACCTTATTACGAATGCTCCTCGCATTGAGACACAAAGCCTTCAGGGTTACACAAAAAGCTGGAGAAACTCAGCGGGTGCAGCAGCATCTAAGAGGCGAAGGAGATAGGCGACGTTTCGGGTCGAGACCCTCCTCCACGGCCAGAGTGAGCAACACCGCAAGTTGGAGGAACAGGACCTCATATTCCGCTTGGGGAGTCTGCATCCTTTGGGCTTGAACATTGAATTTTCTCAATTCTGTTAGCCCTTGCTGTCTCCTCCCCTTCCCACCTCTCCCTCAGCTCTCGGGGCCCTGGCATTCCCTCTATCTCTATCTCCCTCCCCCACCCTAGTCGCACTAGCTTCTCATTTTCACACCACAAACAGCTTACAATGGCTTGTTCCCTTTATCATCGATACTTTTTTGCATATCTTTCATTCATTGTTCTTTATCTCTCCATATCACTGTCTATATCTCTCGTTTCCCTGATCCCTGACCAGTCTGAAGAAGGGTCTCGACCCGAAACGTCGCCTATCTCCTTCGCCTCTTAGATGCTGCTGCACCCGCTGAGTTTCTCCAGCTTTTTGTGTAACCCTCGATTCTCCAGCATCTGCAGTTTCTTCGTTAACACAAAGCCTTCAGGCTTGTTTTTACAACACTTTTACCCTTTATGCAATTATGTTGACAAGTGTCCCCTTTTGATTTTTTTTCCTGGATTTGTCTGCCAGCCACTATTAATTTTCACCTTGCTACCACTTGCTTCTAGTGTCATTTAATACCCCTCTTTCTCTCTGCTCACACCTTTAAGACACCCACCACCTCTTATTCTCTGTTTATTATTTTTTTTCTTCTTCCCCCTGTACATGTTGGGTCTGTGTGCTTCCCTTCTCTGCCTCCTGCCTCAGACCCTGCCTACTAGCTATCTCTATTTGAGTCCCTCCTCCCAACCTATCTAGTTTAAAGTCCCCCCAGTAGCCTTTGCAAATTTTCCCGCCAAGATACTGGTCCCCCTTGGGATCAAGTGCAACCCGTCCTTTTTATACAGGTCACTCCTTCCCCGAAAGAGGTTCCAATGATCCAGAAACTTGAATCCCTGCCCTCCACACCAGTCGTTCAGCCACGCGTTTATCCTCCACCTTGCTCCATTCCTACTCTCACTGTCGCGTGGCACAAGAATTAACATGATTAGATAATGAAACTGCTGTCTGTGTGTTTAGAAATCTACAGAAAAGTATTCTACTTCAGCTATTCCACAATTTACTACTAGGTTTGCAAAGTAACTAAAGAGACAACTAATTAGTAAAACACATTCTTAATATGTGCGTTAATCACATTTTTTGTCAAGATGATTAGATAGTTAATGAAACTACTGTCTGAATGTTTAAAGTATCTAAATGACATAATGTGTTTTAACAAGTTAAATGAAAGGAAGTGTCATTGCATCTTCATAATATAAAGCAGGGCTCAAAATTAGCGGTTGCCCGGGTGCCATTGACCACAGAAAGTGCCGCCTGGCAATCTAAACACTGACTCATTTTGCCCGGCTTGGCACCCAAATACTGGTTTATACCGGTAGATGCAAAAAACTGGAGTAACTCCGCGGGTCAGGCAGCATCTCTGGCAAATAGGAACTGACGTCTCGTGTCGGAGGCGGCGGCGGCGGCTGTATTCCTCTAGTATCTTTGATTGCGGGGCAAAGATACTAGTAGCAGGGTGACGAAGGGTCGGAGCGAATGACGGGTCACGAACATCGGCAACAGCGGCCGTGACAGCGGCTCCACCGCCTCCTCCTCCCGCACCCTGCCCGGCGGAAGGAGACCTACCACTCCCTCCCTCCCTCCTCCTGGCCTTGGCGTGCAAGAGGGATTGTATGGAAAGTGCCTTCTGCGGATTTACCATCAAGTGGCTGCTATCGCCCTGATAACGGCGCTTTCAAAACACCTCGCACACCGAGGCCGGGAGGAGGGAGCGAGGGAGGGAATGGGAGCGAGGGAGAGGGAGGTCTCCTTCTGCCATCTGAAGCAGCTGCACCAAAGATCCTATAGCTATAGGATCTTTGAGCTGCACCGCTCAGCCCCTCACCCTGCTGTCGGCTGGCGGAGGAGGGGAGGCGGTGACGAAGAAGCGGCAGCACTTTGGTGTTGGACAGGGATGGGCAAGGCAGCGGGGCGATGTTGTCCGAGGAGCGCTGACCTTCTCTCTCTCTCTCTCATTCTCTCTCTCTCTCTCATGCCCCCTCCACCCCTCTTATCCTGGGACCCCTCCTCTCCATCCTGCACTGATCACCATTCCCTCCTCTATTCAGTCCTCACTGACATCACCTGTGCTCCCCTGCCCATCTACCCCCCCCCACCCCTCAATCTATTCATCATCCTACCCACCACACATTGATTCTCCTGCCACCTCCCCCCCCCCCCCCCCCCCCCCCCCCCCCCCCCCCCCCCCCCCCCCCCCCCCCACCCCCCCCCCACATCCATCCTACACTGGTCCCCCAATTCAACCTGTACTGATCCCCTCATGGCATCCTGTACTGCTCCCCTCATTCATCCCGTACTGATCCCCTCATTCATCCTGTACTGATCCCCTCATTCATCCTATACTGATCCCCTCATTCATCTTGTACTGATCTCCCATTCATCCTGCATAGACCCTCCGATCCACACTGTCCTGAACCCCCCACCATTCATCCTGTACTGATCCTCCCCATTCCTGTGCTGATTCCCCCCCCCCGCCCCACCCCATCCATCCTGTACTGATAATCCCATTCAAGAAGAATGAGGGGAACAGTCTGAAGAAGGGTCTCGACCCGAAACGTTGCCTATTTCCATAACTCCATAGATGCTGCCTCACCCGCTGAATTTCTCCAGCATTTGTCTACCCCCATTCATCCTGTACTGAACCCCCATTCATCCTATACTGATTCCCCTCCCCATCCATCCCGTAATGATCCCTCCTCCCCATTCAACACCACAGACATCCCCCGTGCTCTCCCCTCACAATTTACATACTCCAACCAACACGTACTAATTCACCTGCCTCAATCCATCCATTCCGCACCGATTGCCTTCTCACCCCCCCCCCCCCCCCGCCATCTATCCACCCCGCACTGATTCACACCCCCTGACCCTATTGTGCTTCATGGTCTTCAGAGCGAACATTGATTATGTTTGATAACGGAATGTAATCAAATGTGTTTTAATTCCCAATGTTATTATTTGTTTTAACACCTTTAAACATATTACCAAAAGAACATTTGCTGCAGTTATGTCCTTTGGCCATCTCTTGTCAATTAGTGTAATGATTAACCTGTTAGATGGGTATAGTCGTTTTTTACAGCTACTAGACCAAGTGCAGACCCGTTGGGTCTGTTCCCCCGATGTGCTGTTGCGGGGGGTGGGGGGGGGGGGGGGGGGGGGGGGGGGGGGGGGGAGGGGGCAGCATGTGGCGTCACACACACTAACTACCACCCCGCACACATGCTAACTACCGCCCTTGATATTATATTAATATTATTAATTTGCTCCGTTTACCCCATAATCGCCCTATCCACTGACGCATAGCCCCCAACTCGCAGGTGCGCCTGGAGGGGGGCAGGGGATTAGATAGTGAGGGCAGAGAGAGAGTGGGGAGAGACAGAGAGAGAGTGGCAGGGACAGAAAGACAAGAGACAGAGGGAGGGGGGGTGGAGGGGAGGAGGAGAGGATGGGTGGGTTAGGGGGGGAGGGGCGAGGGAGATGGGGAGAGAGTGGGGAGGGGGGATGGGGAGAGAGTGGGGATGGGGAGGGAGAGGGGAGAGGGGAGGGGAAAGGGAGAGAGGTGGTAGAGGGGGTAGGGTGGGTGAGGGGTGGGGAAGGGGAGAGGTGGAGGGGGAGAGAGAGAAAGGGGAGGGAGGTGGGGAGCAGGAGGGGAAGAGTGGGGGAGAGGGGTAGCAGGGAGTGGTGTAAGAGAGGGAAAGGGGGTGGAGGGGAGATGGGGGTGAAGAGGGGAGGGGGTGGGAGGAGAGGGGTGAGGAGAGAAGGAGATGGAGAGAGGGGGGAGGGGAGAGGGGGTGGGGGAGGGGGTGGGGGAAGGGGAGGGAGAGGGGTAAGGGGATAGAGGGGGAAGAGTGTGGAGGGAGGGGGAGAGTGGGAGGGGGAGAGCGGAGAGAGTGGGGAGGGAAAGGATGGGAGCGAGAGAGGGGTGGGGGAGGGTATGAGGGAGAGGTGGAAGAGTGGGGAGGGAGGGGGAGAGGTGTAGGGGGGAGTGGAGGAAGTGGGAGGGGGGGGTTGGGGGTAGTTGTCGAAGAGGGAGAGAGGGGTGGGGGAGGGAGAGAGGTGGGGAGGGAGAGTGGTGGGGGAAGAGAAGTGGAAGATTGGGGAGGGAGGGAGAGAGGTGGGGAGGGAGAGGGGTGGGGGAAGGGGGGGAGAGAAGTGGAAGAGTGGGGAGGCAGATGTAAATGAGATCCATTGCGATTGGCCATCTGTGAGGGATGGCATTGTGACATCACACAATGGAACATTCACCAACATTCTTTGGGTGAGAAGTTTGATTTTTTTTAACATTTTGAAATATTGGGGGGGGGGGGAGGATTTTATTAAAAATGTGTACGTAAAAATGTCTAAATGTAATGAGGAGTGCATTAGTGAATGTAAAAGCGTAATCTCTAGCAAAATGGAAAAAATGGCGGCATTTGAGGGTCTGGTTTTGGTGGACCAGGGAATCAAAGGGCGAAAATCTTAACTGAAGAAAAAATTGGAATGTGACATACACCCACAAGACACACACCAGGTCGGCAGACACACACACACGGTAATTTTCGGTCCTTCACAGAAAACATGCTTGCATCAATCTGTAGTGTGTATGGTTAAGCATATATGTTACCATGGTCCAGGATTTATTGACACAGGTTGATCATATGCTGAATAATCCAACCACATTAGGCAACGTTTTGGGTCGAATCCCTTCTTCACACTGATGGGTTTCGGCCTGAAACGTTGCTATTTCCTTCGCTCCATAGACGCTGCCGCATCTGCTGAATTTCTCCAGCACTTTTGTCTATCTTCACATATGAAATATGTCATGAAAATGCGTCATGAAAACCGTCTTCAATGACCACCTAAACTGTCATTTGGCAACCTAAAAAGCTGGCACGGTTGCCCAGCTGGCAACCGGGAAAAAAAGTTAAGCGAGAGCCCTGTAAAGATCAATACTCCAAGGTGACACTTGCAGTCATTAACAGTTTGTAATTGTAAGAATGTATGCACACCAATCAGTGAATTTTGGGAAAAATTCTTAACAAAAACATTTTACTTCCTCACCTGGGAGCATCGGAGACTGGGGGGAGACCTGATAGAAGTACAGGTGTATAAAATTATGAGAGGCATAGATCGTGTAGACATTCAGAATCTTTCTCTCAGGGTGGAAATATCAAAGACTAGAGGACATAGCTTTAAGGTGAGAAATTTAAAGGAGACTAGACCAAGTTGGACTTGTTGCGTCCCTGACACACGGGAGGCCTGGTCCCCCAACGCAACCTGTTCCCCCCCACGCAATATTCCACCAATCACCCATAGCCACCACGAGAGGCCTGGTCCCCCAACGCAACATGTTCCCCAAAGCAATATTCCGCCAGTCTTTTGATTAGAAAAATAAATATATTCTGTGGGGGAGATAGGGACGTTGCCGCACTATTGAGGGGGAGAGAGCGGGGAGGGGAGAGAGAGGGGGGGAAGAGAGAGGGAAGAGGAGGAGAGTTGGAGGGGACAGAGAGAGAGCACAGGGGAGAGAGGGGGAGGGGAGGAGAGATGAGGGAGGGGAGAGGAGGGGAGGAGGGGAAGACAGGAGAGGCGGGAGGGGAGAGGAGGAAAGGGGAGGACAGGAGAGGGGAGTATAAGAGGGGGGGAAGAGGGGAGAGGAGGGGAAGATGAGGGGAGGACAGGAGAGGGTGGAGAAGGGGGAGGAGAGGAGAGGGGTGAAGAGGGGAGAGGGGTGGGGAGGGGCGAGGAGGGGCGGGGAGGAGCAATGTCCCATTGTGATGTCATTGTGGCAGTCGGCAGCCAGCTTGAGAGCCCATTGTGATTGGTGCACTGTGAGAGGCATTGTAACATCAGTCAGATTTTTTTCTAAAAACTAGTTGTTAGGGCTGTTTTTAAAAGTTCAAGGATCAAAAAGTTCAGAAATATAGGGGGAAATGCAATGGGAAGATGTTTATTGCCTCCATGGGAAAAAAGTGGGTAGAAAGTGTGTAAATGGGAAGGCTGAGGCCTAGCGTTTGGAAGAAAATCGGAATTAAACACAATGTGCCCAGATGACACACACACACATATACATACACACAAACAAGACGAAGAGTTTTAGTAATATAGATGTGCGGGACAATTTAGATGTTTTTCATTGCATGCAACACAGCAAAGTGTGGGTAGCAGCATTTAATTGAATATACCACAGGGCAGCACAGTAGTGCAACGGTAGAGTTGCTGTTTTACAGAGCTAGAGACCCGAGTTTGATTCTGACCATGGGTGCTATCTAGGGAGTTTGTCCGATCTCCCTGTGACCATGTGGGTTTTCTGATATCTTCGGTTTCCTCCCACATTCCAAAGACGTATAAATTTGTAGGATAATTGGCTTGGTATAAGTGTAAAATGTCGCTAGTATGTGTAGGATAGTGTTAATGTGTTCGGGGATCGCTGGTCATTGCAGACTCGGTGGGCTGAAGGGCCTGTCTCTGCGTTGTATCTCCAAACTAAATTAAATGTGCAGATCGAGTTTCACAGATCCTTTGACAAACATCTTTTTGAAAATGTTCTCATTCTTTTTTGATCGGGACCTGATTTGTTGCAAAACACTACAATGACCAAGTCCACCAAAAACAAGAAAAATCCAATTTCTAGACAAATGCATCTGATCTTCCAGTTTTCACCCATTTTAAAGACAAAACGATATTCACAATAACTACAACACCAATCTCAAGGAACTGTAATTGCTCTGGTGTGAAACATTCTCACAAACAGTATTTAGATTTTGTTTACAGAAATCAAAAGTTGTGAAAAAAACTGAGATATAACAGGAAGGAAGCTACTTCATTAACATTTTTTAAATATTGACACTTTTAAAAATAAAAGCATAAAAAATTACTGCTGATGAGCCATTTAGATATTAACCCCGAACAGAATTTCTTTTGCCTGTTTGCCACGAAAAAATGTGGTTGTTTTTAGTCTACCCATCTTCAGATTCAGGGACAATTTCTTCCCAGCTGTTATCAGGCAACTGAACCGTCCTCTCATCAGCTAGAGTGTGGTCCTGACCTCCCATCTATTTAATGGGCTGTGGAGGCCATCACTGGGTATTTTTAGGGTGGAGATTAAGAGATTCTTGATTGATAAGAGTGTCAAGACTTATGGGGAGAAGGCAGGAGAATGGGCATGAAAGGGAAAGATAGATCAGCCATGATTGAACGGCGGAGTAGGCTTGACAAGCCAAATGGCCTACTTCTGTTTCTATGACTTATGAACAAGAGACCTATGAACTATCTTTAATCATACTTTATTGGACTTTAGCTTGCACTAAATGATATACCCTATATCCTGTATCTGTACACCGTAGATGACTTAATTGAAATCATGTATAGTCTTTTTGTTGACTGCATAGCACATAACAAAAAAGCTTTTCACTGTACCTTGCTACATGTAACAATATTCCCATTCAAATATCTGCCAATTACAAAGAAATAACATTCATCCTTCAGTTCACTATGACAGTTAAACACATCAAATAAATTACAAAAGTTAAGCCAAATGTCCACTCAGTAAAATTATTTCCATCATGACTGCACAGATTAGGACAAGCTGATAAGCTAAGCTGTTAGCGCAACGAGGGGAATTGTTATCCAATCTGTGACGAACATGATGCAAAGATACAAAATGCTGGAGTATCTCAGGGGGTCGGGCATCGTCTCTGATGAATAGGCAACATTTCAAATTGGGGCCTTTCTTTAGATTGATTGTAGTAGGAGGGTGAAAGCTGTAAGTGAAGTGGGGGAAGGACAAAATCTGGCAAGTGATTTAGTTTAGTTTAGCTTGGAGATACAGGTGGATGTTCTTCAGAGATGGTGCCTGACCCTGAATTACTTGAGCACTTTGTGTCTTTTTTTGTATACCACAATCTGCGGTTCCTTGTTTCTATAAAATGTCAAGATAAATTACTCTAAACTACTCTCATCTGCACATGATCCATATCCTTCCATTTCCTGGCAACTGAACCATCCTACAACAAACTAGTGTGGGGTCTTGAGCTACATTATTATGGAGAGAGTCAGAACTGGACCTAGGGTGGAGATTTTTGATTGGAGAAAGGCTAACTTTGAGGGAATGCGTAAGGATTTTAAAGGAGTGAATTGGGACACTTTGTTTCATGGGAAGGATGTGGAAGAGAAATGGAGGACATTTAAAGGGGAAATTGTAAGAGTACAGAATCTTTATGGCCCTGTTAGGTTGAAAGGAAATAGTAAAAATTGGAAAGAGCCATGGTTTTCAAGGGAAATTGGACACTTGTTTCGAAAAAAGAGAGATATCTACAATAATTATTGGAGGCATGGAGTAAATGAGGTGCTAGAGGAGTATAAAGAATGTAAAAAGAATCTTAAGAAATAAATTAGGAAGGCTAAAAGAAGATATGAGGTTGCTTTGGCAAGAAAAGTGAAAGTAAACCCAAAGGGTTTCTACAGCTATATTAATAGCAAAAGGATAACGAGGGATAAAATTGGACCATTAGAGAACCTGAATGGACAGCTATCTGCAGAGCCAAAAGAGATGGGGAGATATTGAACAATTTCTTTTCTTCGGTATTCACCAAGGAGAAGGATATTGAACTCTATGAGTTAAGGGGAAAAAGTAGAGTAGCTATGGAAACTATGAGATTCAAAGAGGAGGAAGTACTGACACTTTTGAAAAATATAAAAGTGGATAAGTCTCCAGGTCCTGACAGGATATTCCCTAGGACATTGAGGGAAGTGTAGTGTAGAAATAGCAGGAGCTATGACAGAAATATTTCAAATGTCATTAGAAACGGGAATAGTGCCGGAGGATTGGCGTACTGCGCATGTTGTTCCATTGTTTAAAAAGGGTTCAAAGAATAAACCTAGCAATTATAGACCTATTAGTTTGACGTCAGTGGTGGGCAAATTAATGGAAAGGATACTTAGAGATAATATATATAAGCATCTGGATAAACAGGGTCTGATCAGGAACAGTCAACATGGATTTGTGCCTAGAAGGTCATGTTTGACAAACCTTCTTGAATTTTTTGAAGCGGTAACTAGGGAAATTGGTGAGGGTAAAGCAGTGGATGATGTCTATATGGATTTCAGTAAGGCCTTTGACAAGGTTCCCCATGGAAGGTTGGTTAAGAAGGTTCAATCTTTGGGTGTTAATGGCGGAGTAGCAAGATGGATTCAACAGTGGCTGAATGGGAGATGTCAGAGAGTAATGGTGGATGGCTGTTTGTCAGGTTGGAAGCCGGTGACCAGTGGGGTGCCTCAGGGATCTGTGTTGGGTCCACTGTTGTTTGTCATGTACATCAATGATCTGGATGATGGGGTGGAAAATTGGATAAGTAAGTATGCAGATGATACTAAGATAGGTGGTGTTGTGGATAATGAAGTAGATTTTCAATGTCTACAGAGAGATTTGGGCCATTTGGAAAAGTGGGCTGAAAGATGGCAGATGGAGTTTAATGCTGTTAAGTGTGAAGTGCTACATCTTGGCAGGACAAATCAAAATAGGACGTACATGGTAAATGGTAGGGAATTGAGGAATGCTGTGGAACAGAGGGATCTAGGAATAACTGCATAGTTTCCCTGAAGGTGGAATCGCATGTAGATAGGGTGGTAAAGAAAGCCTTTGGTGTGCTGGCCTTTATAAATCAGAGCATTGAATATAGGAGTAGGGAAGTAATGTTAAAATTGTACAAGGCATTGGTAAGACCAATTCTGGAGTATGGTGTACAATTTTGGTCGCCTAGTTATAGGAAGGATATCAACAAAATAGAGAGACATTTACTAGAATGTTGCAACTATGTTACAGAGAAAGGTTGAACAAGTTAGGTCTTTATTCTTTGGAGCGCAGAAGGTTAAGGGGGGACTTGATTGAGGTCTTTAAAATGATGAAAGGGATAGACAGAGTTGACGTGGATACGTTTTTCCCATTGAGGGTAGGGAAGATTCAAACAAGAGGGCATGACATGAGAATTAAGGGACAGAAGTTTCGGGGTAACGTGAGGGGGAACTTCTTTACTCAGAGGGTGGTGGCTGTGTGGAATGAGCTTCCAGCAGAAGTGGTGGAGGCAGGATCGATTTTAACATTTAAGACTAAAGTGGATAGGTATATGGACGTGAAGGGAATGGAGGGGTATGGTCTGAGTGCAGGTAGATGGGACTAGGGGAAAACAAATGGTCGGAATGGACTGGAAGGGCCGAGAGGGCCTGTTTCCGTGCTGTAATTGTTATATGGTTATATGGTTACAATCTACCTCAATTAACTATGCACAGTTATTCCTAGATCCCTCTGTTCCACAGCATTCCTCAATTCCCTAATGGTAGGGAATTGAGGATACCCTTAGACTATCTTTAATCGGACTTTAATAGTCTTTATCTTGCACTAAATGTTATTCCCTTTATCATGTATCAGTACATTGTGGATGGCTCGATTGTAATCATGTATAGTCTTTCTGCTGACTGGTTAGCACGCAACAAAGGCTTTTCACTGTACTTCAGCACACATGACAATAAACTAATCTAAGCTGAACTGCTTATGGATGTGCCTCTGTAAAAGCCTCATAAACACCCCAATCATATCTGCCTCCACCACCACCCTGGCAGTGCATTCCAGGCACAACACCATTTGTGTAAAAAAAACTTGCCCACATATCTCCATTAAACTTTGCCTAACACCCCTACCCATCAAAATGAAGTAACAAAGGGAGAGAAAGAGAGGGAGAGGTAAAGAGATAGAGGAGGGGGGTTGGGAGGGGGATTTAGAGAGTTCGGGAATAGAATTAAATCGAAGGGCAGGGAGGGCATATTCGGAAAGGGGGGAGATACCGTGGAACGTGAACCCCTGGCATGGACTCTGGACTCAACCAAAGCCAAGGCTTTGTTTAACTGTAGAAACAAGGTGCTGGTTTATGCCAAAGATAGACACCAGATGCTGGAGTAACTCAGCGGGTCTGACAGCATCTCTGCAGAAAAACAATGGGTGACGTTTCAGGTTGGGACCAGTCTGAAGAAGAGTACCAAGGCAAAACATCAGCCATCCTTTTTCCCAGAGATGCTGCCAGACCCACTGAATTAATCCAGCAATATGTGTCTAGCTTTGTTTAATTGTCTGTAATTCACTGATATCGGCATCATGCCCTCCCAATCCTCTTTCATCCTCTCCTTCTCTCTCTCGTCTCCCAGTTGACCCACTCTCTAGGGTGAAGAACAAAGGGAAGAGATAAGATTTTGCCTTCCATCACAGTGAGGAGGTGTTGGAGATTCACTGTGATGGATGTTTACGTGGAACTGTGTTAAGTATGGGTCTTGGGTTTTTTTGTAATGTAAAAAACGGTAGTAGAAAATGCAATTTCGTTCAAACCAAGTTGTTTGAATGACAATAAAAGGCAATCCATTCCTCTAAAGCCCACCTTTCTACCCCACATTTCTCCTCTCCCAGACCTCTCAAAGGTAAAGTGCCTCCCTTTTGTGCTTCTCGAAAATATCCCATCCATTATTGTTTACAGGCGAGATTAAATTGCAATTGACTTGTAACATTTTATAATCACACATTTAAATTTGATTACTTTTTTAATACCTTGACGACCCACATTATGCTCTGTTGTTAAAGATCTGGATAACAATATGCCTCCATGTCATGTAACGGGAGCTCTGATCATGTTGTCAGCAGCAAAGGTTTACTGTACAAATGTTGATTAGTAAGGGTGTCAGGGCAGTAAGGAGAAGGCAGGGGAATGTGGTTAGGAGGGAGAGATAGATCAGCCATGATTGAATGTCGGAGTAAACTAGATGGGCCAAATGGCCTGCACTACTAGATGGGCCAATTGTATCTGCCTGCACCACCACCCTTGGCAGAGCATTCCAGGCACGGAACGGTGTTTAATAGGCTTTTAGATAGGCACATAGAAGTGCAGGGAAGGAAGGATATGAATCGTCTAAGGCAGATGAGATCAGTTTAACTTGGCATAATGTTCAACACAAACATTGTGGGCCGAAGGGCCCATTTCTGTGCTGTACTGTTCTGTGTTCTATGTACAATTGTTTTAATGGATTGAGATTAGAAAATAAAATCATTTTACCCTAGGGATCTTAGTGAGGAGGTCCTGTTGTGTTATTTCTGTGGTTGTTGTGCATCCTTTAGACTTTGCTTTAGAGATACAGTGTGGAAACAGGCCTTTCGGCCTACCGAGTCTGTGCCGACCACCGATCACCCCGTACACTAGCACTACCCTACACTCCAGGGACAATTTTCAATTTTACCAAGGCCAATTAACCTACAACCTGCGTATCTTTGGAGTGTAGGAGGAAACTGGGGTATCCAGGAGAAAACCCACGTGGTCATAGGAACAACGTGCAAACGCCGCACAGGCGTGATCAAATAACGGTTGCTGGCGCTGTAATGCCCGTCCCACTTAGGAAACCTCTGGGGACTTTGCGCCCCACCCAAGGTTTCCGTGCGGTTCGCGGAGGTTTTTGTCCTCCGGCAACCACCTTCAACTAGCATCGCAACCGGCTTCGACTAAAAAATTACCGGTTTTTAAAACGGAAACTACTTTCCACCATTAGGGAGACTGACAAAAACCTCCGGGAACTGCACGGAAACCTTGGGTGGGGCACAAAGTCTCCAGAGGTTTCCGTTCAGGTTTCCTAAGTGGGACAGGGGCATTAGGCAGCAACTGTACCACTGTGTCGCTCCGAGCAGGAGTTGAAGACATAGCATTTTGTGTTAACATTAGGATCAAGAATCCAGTTGGGAAATATATCCATGCTGATTTTCTGCAAAACTTGATGCCTGTGTCCTTCTTGGTGGGTGCTGTTGTGATGAACTAGAATGGTCATTGCACTGTTCACTGCAGGAGCCCCATAGATTATTTGTACCACCTGCTGCACTACTGGTCGATATTAAAAATTCAGTGTCAAGTAGGATGGAAAGGTGCTGGATTAGAAAAAATACATCAGATTATCCAGTTTCTGGGTTTTTGTTCTTTTATGATAAAGCAATTGTATCTGTATTTGCTTCATCAATGCAGATTATCACAAATGAGTTTTGTGCCTGCTGGTGTGTTGGATTAATTCAGATAATTTACTCATTGGCTAAGTGCTTGGGTCAGGAACGGATCTGTTCACAGGCTGCGCTGCACACTGAATTAATAACGGCAAATGGGGAAGATTTGCTTAGAAATTAGATTCTACTTCTTTTGGTATGCGTAACATGTTCTGTTTATGGCACTAACCCTCAATTAGATATTGAGCTATTTCTGAAATTGTTTAATAATGCAATCAAACTTAACCTCGGGGTATTTTGCATATAGTGAGATTTTCTGCTGCATGTACAATCTATTGATTATTGTTTCCTTTATTTTAGGCTTTAAAGGCTGCATCAGGGTATTAAAGTATAATAATCAAGTGATGCCATTTACTGGATCAAATGACCTGGTTAAAGTTCAGCCAAGTGATGTCTCTGTGCAGATTGGATGCAGTGTAAGGAACCTGTGTCCAAATGGAACAAAGTGCATTGATTTATGGTTGGCATACAAATGTCTTCCACTTTCCTGTTTTCCTGACCCTTGTAAGCATGGCGGTACATGCATCATTTCCTTGGAAGGCCTGCCTCACTGCATTTGCAAGCCAGACTTTGCCGGATCTTATTGCGAGCTCCCACGTCAGAAAGGCAATGTTCAGTTTCCACAGTGGAGAACTGCAGTCATTATCCTGGTTACTCTGGGAGTAATTTCCCTGTTGGTTGCATTCTTCAAGTGTCGATACACTACTTCAAAAAGCAAGAGAACAGAAATGGGCCCATTATTTCAAGAGGGCACCGTGAACAAAGGTTTTGATGATGACCATATTAATGGCTGTGACATAAAAGGTCACACTTCTGACGATAATGGAAAGCCACCGGACATCATCAAGGCAGAAAAAAATTGTCATGTCATGGATGAAACGTTTATCAACGCCATGGGTATGATGCAAAAAAAGACCGACTATGGCAACAAAGGCTATGACATTGAGGGCTATGCCACTGAGAACACTGGCTGGGTAGCTCCTTTGGATACTGATGACACTCAGCACCAGAAACCGATCCAGACCATTAATGATCAAGATCAAAAAGTAATTCCCTCCAGGAATGGGCATGAAAAATATCAATCTTTTACATCAACATTAAATCATAGAAACACCCATTCTACCACGCAGATCACTTCCAGCCAACAACATTCAACAACAATTGATCTTGAAAACCAACACTGCCTACATGTACATCCATCTCAATGGTTTCATTCATCATTTCTATTGACAGAGCACCAGCATTTCATGAATGAACTTCATTCAACAGGCTACGGGGCAAAGGTCTCCCACCATGTTCACTTTGATGACCACCAGTCAAGCCAAGGAGGTATTGACAACTTGTCCTTTAGTGGAGATCTTCAGACAGATACACTAACGTTTACATCCAATGGCACAACCAACAGCAGAGAAAAACAGGCACTCAAGAGATTTCCAATGGGCCTATCTGCAGAAGAGGTAAAAAAACTACATGCTCCAACATTACAGAAACCTGTCGAGAGCACCATGTCCCAATTTTCACAGAGAATTTCATCCCGTAGATGTGCCTCAGTCTTTATCCCTACCTCCGACCCTTCATCCGACAGTGATTCCCATAGTTCTTTCACTTGTTCAGAGTATGACTATGAAAGAGAACTATACAGTCATTTCTCCGTGGACGAATCTACTCGACGAGATTCCGGGGGATGTATTGTTGAGGATGATGAGGTGCTGGATAAATGGGAGATTGGATTGAAAAGGCATGCAACTAATCCACTTTTAATGGACTCGCAAATTACCAGCGATGAGGATTCAGATAACAACGTCCTACCTACCACTCATGACAACACAATATACAAATGGGAAACATTTTTAAACTGGGGGCCAACTTTTGAAATGTACCTTGACATTTTCAAGGATCTTGCTGAACTTCCAATTGTACCAGGAATTGAAAATCGATGTAGAGCTCCTGAAGGAAGTGATCATGAAGAAATCCTGTAACACAATTCCCAAACATTTCTCAAAAATGATGCTAAACTATCTGTATACTTAAATACAACGATGGGAGAAAAAAATTAGTAGATATTAATCTTATACTAAAACATGTATGCTAAAATATAATAAAGAATGAATAATTTAGCAGATAATCTTTTATGATATTGGGCAAAGGAGCAGCACAATTGTGCAGCAGTAGAGTTGCTGCCTTGCAGTGCCAGAGACCCAGGTTCAATCCTGATTATGGGTACTGTCTGTACGGAGTTTGTACGTTTTCCCTGTGACTGCGTGCGTTTTCTCTGGGTGAATTCCAAAGAAGCACAGGTTTGTAGGTTAATGCCTTCTGCAAATTATAAATTCCTAGTGTGGAGGATAGGGCCAGTGAATGGGGTGATTGCTGGTCAGCATGGACTTGGTGGACCGAAGGGCCTGTTTCCATGATGTATGACTAAAGTCGAAAGATGCTGTCTGACCTTCTGAATATTCCCAGCATTTTCTGTGTTTATCTGTGCATCATTGATTAGGCTGACCGTAAATTGCTTCTCGATACTGCCGCACAAAATTGTGTGTCTGGCCCCACCATAAAAACTGTGGCAGGCCAACAAAAGTCCATGCAATAAACACAATGCTGGAGAACCTCAGCGGGTCATGCAGCAACTGGGGAAAGAATGGAAAGTTTTGGGTCAGGACCTTCTTGCAAACCTCTCATGGCCACTAGGAATGTGGCTTTCCCTTTAGTTTGCAAAATCCCAAAGAAAACAAAAGGGAAAAAAAAGGAGTGCAGAGAGGATTTACGAGGATGTTGCCAGGATTTGAGGGCCTGAGCTATAGGGAGAGGTTGGACAAGCTATGGCTGTATCCCTTGGAGCACAGGAGGATGAAGGGGATGAGGTATATATAATCAAGAGAGGAATAGATAGGGTAGATGCACACACTCAGAGTTGGGGATTTAAGAACCAGAGGACATAGTGCAAGGGGAAAGATTAATAGCAACCTGAGGAGCAACTTTTTCACACAGCAGGCACTATAACAAAATTTACATCGACAGGTACATGGATAGGAAAGGTTTAGAGGGATATGGATATGTTGGGCCGAGGGCCTGTTTCCATGCAGTATGACTCTGTGACTAAAAAAAACTTCTCCTGGCACAGATAACAATTCTGAACTTTAAGGCTAAACTTTCTATTAATCCATAAGAACAGTACGTTTCTTTCAGACACTACACAATTAAACATTAATGTTCAGATGAATTATAAATGAGCATTTGTGAATGTTCCTGACTTGTGACCATTTTATTCATTTGCAAATTGATCTGTATGGGTAATTGGAGCAGCCAAGCAATAGTTTTCATTTAGATCTTTTCCCAAATATTTTACAGGCCCAAATTAATCATTCTGGACTTCTGTCTCACTAAGATTATAAAATCAATGAGGTGTTTTCTTTTATTTGAATCCAATTATAAGTAAGTTGGTGGAGTGAAATTCGGCAAGGTTCAGTTCATTCTTAATTGTTGTTGAAGTCCACAGTGAAATATGTGTTGATTTATTTAAAAATGCACAAAAGACAGCACAGTGGTGCAGCTGATAAAGTTGCTGCCTCGCAGTGCCAGAAACCAGGGTTCGATAATGCCCTCGGTGCAACCTGTGTGGTGTTTGCATGTTCTCCCTGTGACCACGTGGGTTTCCTCCAGATGTTCCGGTTTCCTCTCACATCCCGAAGATGTACAGGTTTGTTTCGAGGTCCTGCTTCCTTGCACCGTGACTCCACAGCTCTACAAAAAAATCTTGCGGTGCAGATAACAATTCTGAACTTTAAGGCAAAACTTTCTATTAATCCAGTTGAGACTGCTACTATAACATTTAAAAGACCCTTGGTGGGCTAAATGGATAGGAAAGGTTTAGAAGGATATGGGCCAAATGCAGGAGAATAAGACTAGCTTAGATTGGGCATCTTGGTCGGCATGGGCGAGTTAGGCTGAAAGGCCTGGAGCCATACTATATGGTTCTATGACTCTATATTGCAAAAGTTATTCAATTGCTGTAATATGAAAAGCACATGTGTATGTAAAATAGTTTTAATGGTTAAGTGTAGGTTCTTTATGTACTAGATATTGAATACAAATCCAACTTGATTTATACACAAGTAACATTAACAAGTGGGATAACATAGAACTCATATGAACGGACGATGGTGTGGACTTGTTGAGCCGAAGAGCCTGTTTCCATGCTGTAACCTAAACTAAATTAAACTAATCAAGGGCTAAAGGAGAAGATTAAATGAATGAACCCTGGTTTATGAAAATAGTCTCCAATATGTGAAGAATAGAGTAATTTTTCATATCAAATAAATTATTTTTCAAAGTTTTGACGAGGTCCTGAAAATTAGCCAATCATATAGAGGTCAAGATGTTACTAATTTTTCTCTTTTTTTTGCCATTTTGTGATTATGTTCTTAAGAAACTTTTCAGGTAGACCAGTAGAGAGTATGTGTTGTCAATATCATTTCTACAGCCTTTTCCTGTTCTCCAGTTCTGTTCTCCAAATTTTATTTTGGCCTTTTATGTACCTTTAGATAGGAGTTGAGGAAGAATTTCTTTAGTCAGAGGGTGGTGAATCTGTGGAATTCGTTGCCACAGAGGGCTGTGGAGGCCAAGTCAATAGATGTATTTCAGGCGGTGATTGACAAATTAATGATTATTAACAGTGTCAGGGGAGAAGGTAGGAGAATGGGGTTGAGAGGGAAAGATAGGTCAGCCATGATTGAATGGCAGATTAGTCTTGATGGCCCAAATGGCCTAATTCAGCTCCTGTAACTTATGAACATATGGGTAGACAGCAAACTATCAGGAAGGTGTCCATGCCGCACCTGATTTTGCCTTCAGAGCGGAAGGTGTGTGGTGCGTTGGCTGCTTCTCAACCCCATCTTTTTGATGAACATAGGCAGCAGGTCTACATTCCTGGTAAAGCGGTTTAATTGCTCAGAATGTAGGAGAGAATGTAATCATTCTATGCTGTGTGCAAAGGTAAGGGAAACCAACACCCATGGTCACATATGAATGTATGGTCATATCAATCACAAAGACTGCTCACCAATGCCTCTACCTTCCTCAGACGTTTGAGAAGATTCACCTGTCACTGAATACTCTATTGACAGGTAGAGAGCACACTGACTAGTTGCATCAAGACCTGGTTGTGTAACAAATACACTTAAGAATGAAGGAGGTTGCAGAAAGTGGTGGACATTGCGCAGACCATCACGAATACTGACCTTCCCACCATTGAAGAGATCTACTCTCAAAGCTGTCTCAAGAAGGCAACTAATATCATCAAAGACACACTTTGCCCTGGCCCTGTTGTCATCCCGCTGCTACCATCGAGAAGAAGGTACAGAAGCCTGTGAACCATTACCTCCAGGTTCAGGAATGGTTTCCTCAAGTCAACCATCAGGCTCTCGAAATACCCTGCACAACTCTAATTTCAACCCCACCTCAGCAACAATCTGCCGTGGACATTGTGTAGGTTGCACTACATACTTTGCTTTGCATTGTTTATGGTCTGTTTACCAAATATAGAATAGAATAGAATGCTAATTATTGTCATTCAAACAACTAGGTTTGAACGAAATTGCATTTCCTACAGTTTTTTTTACATTACAAAAAAACCTGAGACCCACACTTAGCACAGTTTACACAAACATCCATCACAGTGAGTCTCGAACACCTCCTCACTGTGATGGAAGGCAAAGTTTTATCTCTTCCCTTTGTTCTTCACCCGCGGTCCAGCAGTCCAACTGCAGCGTTTAGGCGAACTCGGGCTCCGATGTTAAAGCCCCCGGCGGACGATGGTAAGTCCTGTGGGCATTAAGCCACGCTGGGCGATGTTAGGCCCCGGCTCCGTGTCCTTTAAACCCCGCGGTTCAAGCAGTCCAACCCGCGGTCCAGCCGTCCAACTGCAGCGACTAGGCGAACTGGGGCTCCGATGTTAGAGCCCCCGGTGGACGATGGTAAGCCCCGTGGCCGCTAACCCGCGCAGGGCGATGTTAGGCCCCGCTCCGTGTTGCTCCCGGCCGGAGGCTGCCGCCGGCTCCACGATGTTAGGACCAACAACACCGGTGACCCGTACAGGGAAGAGACTAACGGTTACCCCCAAATCTCCCCCTCCACCCCCCACATATACACAGCTAAAAATTAATAAAAACTAAGCTCAAGCCATACATTTTAACAAGACCAAAATTAAAATAAAAGACTGACGACTGTAGTCGAGCCGCTGCCGTTATTTGCCGCCACACCCAGATACAGTCTTACTAGAGTCATACAGCGTTGAAACAGGCCCTTTGACCCAACTTGCCATGCCGATAAGATGCCCCATCTACACTGTCCCACCTGCCTACATTGCCCATCTCTATATTACTAAAAATTCTCATCTTATTTGTTTGTTCGTTTGTTTGCCTGGTTTGTGTTTGCGCAAAAACGGTACACGATAGAGCTACAATTTTGGGCCCACCTTACTCATCTTTGTCTTGTGATGTAAATTAAACAAGTTTTGTTCAGATTGATGGTATATTTTACGTTATTGACATTTAAAACTGAAAAAAAAATAAAGCAGTGTCCTCACTTGCCCCGCCCCCACTTGCCGTCTTTACTTCACAGGCTTCACCAAGGACACCCCACAGGTCATCAGCGCGCCTTGACAAGAGTCACAAAGGACACCCCGCAGGTCCTCAGTGCGGCCTTTGTACAATTTGCACAATGGCAGCCCGACGGCTCCACAGGTAATTTTCCTTCTATTTTAATTTCTGCCCGCTGGGGCCCTGGGCTGGGGTTGGAGCCGGTGCAAGGACTGAGGGCGGGGAGAGGCCATGACAGGACCCTCGGCCTCTCCCTCCCCCTCCCTCGGCTCCAGGATGCTCAAGTACAACTTCATCGCCGTCCTGCTGGCGAAACCGTGGCTGGCGGTGGTTAAATCGACATCCTGGCGAGGTGAGGAAGGAAACTGGGGGGATTGAAGGAGAGGAGGGGGTAGGGAGGGAGAGGGAGGGAAAAGTGGGGAAGGTGAGGTTGAAGAATGGGGGATAGAAGGAGAGGAGGGGGCTAGGGAGGGGACAGGGGTTACAGAGGGGAGGAGCGATTGAGGGTAGAGGAAGGGAGAGGTGAGGGAGGGAGTGGTGGAGGGGAGGAGGACAGTAGGAAGAGGGTTAGTGAGGCACAGTTGGGGGAGGGTTGCCGTGATGGTGAGGCGCAGTTGAGGAAGGGTTGCCGTGACTCGCGTCACAACGGGGATCTCTGGCATCACAACAGGAACCCCTCAGCCACACCTGCGCAGTTGGGGGTTATGGGTGAGTGGTGGAATATTTCTTTATGGGATCGGGACCCAACAGGTCCCACTTGGTCTAGTATATTACTAAAACTCTCATCTTGTTTGTGTGGATGTCTGTGTATGTGATCCTGAAATTACACCAAAATTGTACACAATAGTATTACAATTTTGGACCACCTTACTCACAATTGTCCTGTGGTGTGTTTTTTTTATATCAAGTTTCATTCAGATTGATGTTATATTTTATGTTATTCACATTTTCAACTTTACGAAACCCCACTTTGAGAAAAATGACGAAGTTGCAGTGGCAGTTACAGCTGTGATGTCACAATGGGATCTCATTTACATAACTGAGGGTAGGAGAAGGGAGAGGGAGGGAGAGATGAGGGAGGGGGTGTGGGTGGGGAGGAGAGGGGAAATAAGATGGAGGGTGAAGCAAAGGGGAGGGAGTGCTGGGGGATATGGGGAAATGAGCCACGCTTGCACAGTTGGGTACTATGGGTGAGTGGTGGAATGTTACGTTGGGGGAACAGGTTGCGATGGGGGAACGGGTGAGTGGTGGAAATGGGTTGCGTTGGGGGAACGGGTGAGTGGTGGAATATTGCGTTGTGGGAATGGGGCCCAACGGGCCCTACTTATATATTACTAAAACTCTCATTTTGCTTGTGAATCTGCGTGTGTGCGTATGTGTTCCCGGACCTACGCCAAAACGGTAGACGAAAGCGCAACAACTTTTGGATCATAATACTCACAATTATCTAGTGGTGTGTTTTTTGTATCGTTTAGTTCAGATTGATGTTATATTTTACAAGTTATCACATTTTTAACTTTACAAAACCCCACTTTGAGAAAAATGACTTGACGTTGAAGTGGCAGTAAGCAGCTATGACATCACAATGGGATCTAATTTACATAAACTGCCCCTTAGCAATGTTCCACTGGCAGTTAACAGTGTAAAACATCACAATGGGATCTCATTTACATAAACTGCCCATCAACAGTGTTCCACCCAGTGCAATGAGAGATTTGTTACATTGTTGTAAGGAGAGGGAAGGAGTGGGGAAGGGAGGGGAGAAATGTTATTTAAACATTGTGTTTAGTGGGGCAGCGGGATAGGGGAGAGGTGAGGAGTGGGGGTGCAGGAAGATAGAGGGAGAGGAATGGGGTATGGAGGGGAGAGGGGTTATGGAGGGAGGGAGTGACTGAGGGTAGGGGAAAGGAGAGGTGAGGGAGGGAGCGGAGGAGGGGAGGATGAGAGGGGAGGGAAGAGGGAGGATGAAGAGGAGGGGGAGGGAGAGTTGGGGGATGAGGGGGAATGGAGGAGGATAGGGGTAGGAAGGGGGATGGTGAGGCGCAGTTGGGGAGGGTTGCCCTGATTTGCATCACAACAGGATCTCTGGCGTCACAATGGGAACCCGTCCGCCACGCCTGCGCAGTTGGGGGCGATGGGTGAGTGGTGGAATACTACTTTTGGGGACCAGCCCTCCCATGTGACAGGGACCCAATGGGTCCTACTTGGTCTAGTATCCCTCTAAACATATCCTGTCCATGTACCTGTCCAAATGTTCTTTGTTGATTTAATTTAGTTTGGAGATACAGTCCCTTTGGCCAACCGAGTCCGCGCCGACCAGCGATCCATGCACACTAACACTATCCTAGGGACAATTTACAATTATACCCAGCCAATTAGCCTACAAACCAGTAAGTCTTTAGAGTGCAATGATACTGGACATCCTGGAGAAAACCCATGCAGGTCACGGGGAGAAAGTTAAAAACTCAATGCAGACAAGCAGCCAAAATCTGGATCGAACCCAGGTATCTGGCGCTGTAAGGCAGCAACTATACCCCTGCACCATCGATAATTTATTGTATTATTGATTATTGTGGATTTATTTGTAGTGCTGTTCTGTTAATGTGCCTGTAAAGCTGCAGCAAATAAGGATGTTGTGGTTCCTTTCTCAGTGCAAATGACAATTAAACACTCATGATATATAATGAGAAAAGTGGAACTGTGACAAGAACATTAGAACTAAAATTGCAGAAGCCATTTCCATTTTATTGATTTTTGTTTCTAATTTACAGTTAATTTATATTTGCTCATGAGCCTCCAATGACATGGATCGAGGTAAGCTGAGGACATACTGTTTTATAAGAAGAGTACCATATTATTACAAAGCCCACTAATGCTATTTGATTTTTAAAGTGATTCTGTGTACACCTTGACCTGTTCCTATGAGTGGTGATCCTTAATTTACACCAGCATATCCCGAAGTCAACTAAGAGTAAGAGGCAACGATGGACAAACTGCTGGAGTAATTTGGGGGGGGGGGGGGGGGGTCAGGCAGTATCTCTGGAGAAAATGGATAGGTGACCTTTCGTGTAGAGACCCTTCTTCAGACTGATTGTAGGGGAAGCTGGAGGCATCTGGATGCAAGAAAAGACCAGGATGAATCGGAGCTTGCACAGACAACCTCAGACATAGAAAATCCCTGTTAGGCTGATTTTTGGCTAGAAATGGTAAGAGTGCAAATGTATAATAGGCAGCGGCTTAATTGTAAATGCTGGACTACTGCTTAATCCGGAAAAACAGAGTAATAACTAACCTTGTATTTCTCAGTATTGTTTTAAAGACCTCTGTAGCAGAGAAAATCTCTTGTGTAAATTCAAAGTTTCCCAAGTGTTACTATACATTAGAGTTTGACGCAATATATTAAAAGTTATTTGCATTTTTTTCAGTTCACTTTGCCATCTTCCTGGCACACTATTTCCATCAGTTTTTTAGGTTTACCTTTAGGTTTATTATTGTCACATCTACCAAACTTCAGTGAAAAGCTTTTATTTGCATGCTCTCCAAACAAATCAGATAATTCATCAGTCTGAAGAAGGGTCTCATCCCAAAACGTCACCCATTCCTTCTCTCCAGAGATGCTGCCTGTCCCGCTGAGCTACTCCAGCATTTTGTGTCTGCCCCAGATAATACTATATATAAATATAAACAAGCCAAACAAAAGTGCAACAGGTAGAGCAAAGGGAAAGGTACGGTGTGCAGAATACAGTTTTTGGCTTGTAGTTTGTAGTTACAGCACAGAAACAGGATCTTTGGCCCACCGAGTCTGTGCCGACCAGTGATCCCCACACACTAGCATTATCCTACACACTAAGGTCAATCTGCAATCTTTACCAAAGCAAATTAACCTATAAACCTGTACGACTTTGGAGTGTGGGAGGAAACCGGAGCGTCTGGCGAAAACCCACGCGGTCACGGGGAGAACGTACAAACTCCGAACAGACAGCAACCGTAGCCAGTTGTAATGTAACAGTTCCAAATAAATAGTCCAATGTCTTCTCTGGGATAAAGATGATTCGTACAGTACCCTAGATTGTGGAGGGATTGTTCAGAAGTCTGGTAACAGTGGGGAAAAAGCTGTTCCTGAGTCTGGTGGCACATGCTTTCAAGTGGGAAGAAGGAGAAATGACTGGGGTGGGAAAGATAAAGACACAAAGTGCTGGAATAACTCAGTGGGTTAGGCAGCATCTCTGGAGTACATGGTGGGATAGATCCTTGATTATGTTGACTGCTTTCCCAAGGCAGTGTGAAGTGTAGACAGAGTCACTGGTGGGGCTGTTAAGTACTGTACGCATTCTGTTTGATTTGCACAACTTTAAATCCATCAAATACTAGACTTTACTTCCCCTTAAAAGGCGTGGTGTACCTTTACATGATGTCAGTGAAGCCCATAGCACCCAATCAGTGAACTGTCATTCAACATAACCAGCTGTAGAGGTAGCTTGTTATTAATAATCAAATGAGGCAGGAGAACCAATTTCAGATGATCTGTGGCTGAATCTTCTATTCTTTCAGCCAAGAAAGAACCCAGCAAAGGCAAAAGATTTCCTTCACACCTTGGATTTGATTTATCATTTATATTACATGAATTACATTAATGTATTTTCAATAATTATATATTACTATGGTACAGGTATTAGCTGGAAAGGCTTCATTGTGAGAGCATAATGTCATATTGGTGAATCCAGCCTGAAAGATTAGATCATTACTTATCCTATAATTGAAGCAAGGCATCTATTTTGTTTTAATCCACATTATGCATCCTTTCTTCCAATCCTTGCCCTCAATTGATTTGTGACTCTGAACCAGGGCACAGGCTGTTGCCAAGAAAGTGATTTAGCTATTGCCTAGATTGACTTCAAGGTAGAGCAGCCCTTTGTCATAATACAAAGTGCTGGAGGACCTCAGCAGGTCAGGCAGCATCCGTGGAGGGAATGAACAGATGATGTTTCTTCAGACTGAAGGAAGGTCACAACTAGAAACGTCGGCCCTCCATTTCCCTCCACAGGTCTTGCTTGACCCGCTGAGTTCCTCCAGCACTTTGTGTTTTGCTCAAGACCCCAGCATCTGCATTTCATTGTTTCAGCCTTTTGTTTGTATCAGAACAGCGTTTAAATTTCCTTTTGACCCATAGGACATTTGTTTTTGTTCCTGCATTTTACACAAGAAACCAAACTGTAGAATAGATTATTTACCATGCACTGCAGAAACAAATACTGCCTCATGTTCACTTTAGTGTCCCATAATGTGACTTGACCAGACCAGCGTTTGGAAATGTGGGAATTTAGAAACAAGGAACTACAGATAGGCTTCTACTGCAGTCTGTAGGTTCTGAGGTGACTGAAATTGCTAGAATACACTCAGCAATTCAGAAGAGTCAAGTGTTGAATTATCATATGTACTGACACAGGGTTGTACAGTAGCACAGCGACAGAGTTGCTGCCTTGCAGCACCTGAGGCCTGGGTTTGATCCTGACCAACTAAGATACAGTGATATATGAGTTACCATACAACCATACAAGTAGAAAAAGCACACAATACACAATAATTTTAACATTAACATCCACCACAGTGTAATCAACATTGCTCACTGTGATGGAAGGCAATAAAGTTCAGTCATCTTCCTCCTTTCTCCCCATGACCATGTGGATTTCCTCCGGATGCTCCGGTTTCCTCCCACACTCCAAAGACATACAGGTTTGTAGGTTAATTGGCTTTGGCAAGCATTGTAAATTGCCCCTAGTGTGCAGGATAGTTCCAGTGTTTGGGGTGATCGCTCGTCGGCAGCGACTTAGTGGAAAGGGCCAGTTTCCGCATTGTATCTCTTCACTAAACTAAAGTAAGATGCTCGTCTCTCCCTCCCTCCCTCCCTCCCTCCCTCCCTCCCTCCCTCTCTCCCTGTGCCGTACTGCTTTATGCAATATACACTATATACACAGTCCCAGATTGGAAAAGTTGACATTACTTATTACCTTCCAGATCTGAAAGGTAATATAAGTGAAAAACAAAAGAAGATTAAACATCTGAACAGTATTCATCATGCACTGAAGCAAATTATCTTACACAATTTCCTCCTACTCGTTCCCCTGTTCTTTGATCAAGGAAGCTTTCATGAGTTTAATGCACTCAGTGTAATATATATCTTAAGCTGTATGGCTCTGACTGAAAGAAGATTCAAGAGCAGATTCTTCCTCACAGTTATCAGACTCATGAACGGAACTCTCAAAGGATGAATTCCTGATCCTCCAGTCTACCTCATTGTGACCCTTGCCTTATTTTTTATCTGTCTTACTTTGTATTCTGCATTCTGTTTATCTTCTCTTTTGCATTCCCTGATGTATTCATGCATGGTATGATTTGCCTGGATAGCACGCACAGACAATAATAAACAAATACCAATAAAGGCTGACCATGACATCTTAAAGATAATGGCACAAGACACTGCCCTGTAGGTGAAATAAATAAAATAGAAAAAGTAATGCATGGAGATGTTTGTCATAAAAACCATCAAAGAATCGCCAGCTGTCATAAGAAAGCATCATAAGCCCAATTCCCTAAGGCTTTTTTATCAACTTTCTGTGGAACTGAATCAGAAAGCTTTAGTTATATTGTGTGGACATTCATTGACATGAAGGAAAGCACTGTATCTACTAAAGTAACTTGTTAGGATTTTTGCATATGTTCGTTTCTAAGACGTAACCGTTGCAAGCCAACATTTATTGCTGATCGTTAGATGACCTTAACTAGATAATCCTTCCCTATGGCTTCACATTTCTCTCTTCTTAACACAATTTTATCTCCCCACATCTAACATTTCTTATGTACTACACTCATCTGCCAATGACAGCAGTTTGTGCGATGATGGGATAATGGGGCGGCACGGTGGTGCAGCGGGTAGAGCCGCTCTCTTACAGCGCCAGAGGCCCATGTTCAATCCTGATCATGGGTGCTGTCTGTGTGGAGTTTGCACATTCTCGCTGCAACCGCATGGGTATCCTCTGGGTGCTCCAGTTTACTCCTACGTGCCAAATACGTGCAAATATGAAGGTTAAGTGTCCTCTAAATTGCTCCTATTGTGTGGGGAATGTGTGCTAAAGTGAGATAATAGAACTAGTGTGAATGGGTGATCGATAGTTGCGGTGGACTCAGTGGGTTAAAGGGCCTGTTTCTATGCTGTATTTCTAAACAAAACAAAAATAGGATAGTGGGAGAAATGGGTTCATAAGTCATATGAAGAAAAATAGGCCATCCAGCCTATTGAGTCTACTCCGCCATTCAATCATGGCTGATGTATCTTTCCCTCTCAACCCCATTCTCCTGCCTTCCTACAAGTATGGCATCTTAAAGATAATGGTACAAGATGGTATAATCCCTGGGTGCGCATCAGGGTGTGAGGAGCGCAGGAAAGATCGGGGGAAGGGGGTTGAATAATATACATTTACATGTCAGGATAGTGACGATGCGGAGGGTTATTTACAAATGATGGTTTTCTGATGCATTTGTCCTTCAAGAAACAAAAAGCCTTCACACCAACCATCGATCACCAATTCACACTAGTTCTATGTTATCCCACTTTCTCATCCACTCCCAACGCAGTTTACAGATGCCAATTAACCTGCAATCCTGCACATCTTTGGGATATGGGAGGAAACTGGAGGAAAATACACAGGGTCACAGGGAGATCGTGCAAACTCCACACAGACAGCACCTTAGGTCAGGATTGAACCCGAGTCTCTGGCGCTGTGAGGCAGCAGCCCTACCAGCTGCGCCACTGTGGGTAATTAGTTTATCTTTCCTTAGAGGTGCTGTTGTCAGCCAGAATGATAACTGAATTTTTTTTAATATATCTGAATATATGGCATAATGGCTAAAATTATCCATGGTGAGATGTCAGATCAACACTTTTTATTTGTCCCTTTTGAAATCCAAATAACTAAGAAAATATACTGGCCAGCATTCATAAAAGTGAATTCTCATCTTGGCAGTTTTAATATTGTCTGTGGGGAAAATATTCAACCTTACCATATCAACACTTCCAGCTGAGCAGTTGACATATTGTCAGAAAGTTACAGTATCTGTTGTACGAGGTGTTAAGTCTGTTACTGGATGGCAGACGTAAATCTGAAGTGAACCATTGATGTGTATGTGCACTAATTTTTAAGTTCCATTCTTTCAAAATTATCACACCATGCAACATAAAGCACCACAGCACAGGATCTGGCCCTTCAGCCCACAATGTCTGTGCTGAACATGATGCCAATTTAAGCTAAACTCATTTGTCTGTACATGTTCCATATCCCTCCATATACTCTTTCTTATCTAAAAGCCTCTTAAACACCACTAACATATCTTCCTCTACCACCCTCCCTGGCAGCATGTTTTAGGCATCCACCACCCTCAGTGGAACAAAGATGCCCTGCACATCTCCTTTACATTTTACCCATGTCACCTTAAAGTGGCTGTCCCACTGCGGCGACCTAATCCGCGAGTTCTTGGATTATATAAATCATTAATATATATTGTAAATAGCTGGGGTCCCAGCACTGAGCCCTGCGGTACCCCACTAGTCACTGCCTGCCATTCTGAAAATGACCCGTTTACTCCTACTCTTTGCTTCCTGTCTGCCAGCCAGTTCTCTATCCACATCAATACTGAACCCCCAATACCGTGTTCTTTAAGTTTGTATGCTAATCTCTTATGTGGAACCTTGTCGAAAGCCTTCTGAAAGTCTAGATATAACACATCCACAGGTTCTCCCTTATCCACTCTACTAGTTACATCCTCAAAAAATTCTATAAGATTCGTCAGACATGATTTACCTTTCATAAATCCATGCTGACTTTGTCCAATGATTTCACCGCTTTCCAAATGTGCTGCTATCCCATCTTTAATAACTGACTCTAGCATTTTCCCCACTACCGATGTTAGACTAATTGGTCTGTAATTCCCCGTTTTCTCTCGCCCTCCCTTTTTAAAAAGTGGGGTTACATTAGCTACCCTCCAATCCTCAGGAACTACCCCAGAATCTAAAGAGTTTTGAAAAATTATCACTAATGCATCCACTATTTCTGGGGCTACTTCCTTAAGTACTCTGGGATGCAGCCTATCTGGCCCTGGGGATTTATCGGCCTTTAATTCATTCAATTTACCTAACACCACCTCCCGGCTAACCTGGATTACAATCAGTTCCTCCATCTCATTTGACCCCCGGTCCCCTGCTATTTCCGGCAGATTATTTGTCTTCCTTTGTGAAGACAGAACCAAAGTAGTTATTCAATTGGTCTGCCATGTCCTTGTTCCCCATGATCAATTCACCAGTTTCTGACTGCAAGGGACCTACATTTGTTTTAACTAACCTTTTTCTCTTCACATATCTATAAAAACTTTTGCAGTCCGTTTTTATGTTCCGTGCCAGTTTTCTTTCATAATCTATTTTCCCTTTCCTAATTAAGCACTTTATCCTCCTCTGCTGGACTCTGAATTTCTTCCAGGAGGGTCCTAGGAGGTCTTTGTAACTCTCCTTCATTCTCGAGAGTAGTCCCCGCATACTCGAGGCCTCAGCTAGGTCTTGGCGTATTTTTCAATATGTTGAGAAATGCCCGCGAGTAAAAAAAAGTCGATACTTTTTTTATTCGTAGGTTTAGTCGAAGTAGGTCGTAGTAGGTCGGCATGTTATTTGTAGGTAATCTAGTGTAGTCAAAGGTAATCGAAGGTAGTCATAGATAGTCTTCAACATAGTTGAAGGAGATCGAAGGAGGTCGTCTTCACTCTCCACTATTCGTTGTCCAATTTTCCCAAAGCTAGTCGAAGCTAGTCTTCAACATAGTCGAAGGAGGTCGAAGTAGGTCTTCCACATAGTCGAAGGAGGTCTTCAACATGACATTTTTTCAAACTCTCCCAAACGCTTCTAAACTCGCCAATTAGGTCACCGCAGTGGGACAGCCCCTTAAAGCTATGACATTTCCTTCCTGGGGAAAAAAGTTCTGATTGTCTACCCTACCTATGTCTCCCATAATTTTTTATACCAATGGTCTCGACCCGTAACGTCACCCATTCCCTCTCTCCAGAGATGCTGCCTGTCCCACTGAGTTACTCCAGCTTTTTGTGTCTATCCACAATGTGATACTTAGTTTATTATTTTCATGCAACCAAGATACAGAGAAATAACGTTTGTTTGCATGCTATCCAATTAAATCAGATACTGTACATTAATACAATCAAGTCATACACAAGTACAACAGGTAGAGCAAAGAGAAAAATACCAGCGTGCAGGATATAGTTTTCAGCATTGTAGTATTACAATTTAGAGAAAAACTCCAATGTCCACAATGAGGTAGGTTAGAAGATTGGGACTATAGCTTAGTTTATGCAAGAGCCATTCAGTAGTCTGATAACAGCAGGAATGAAGCTGTTCCTGAGTTTAGCAAGCTTTGTATCTTCTGCATGACAGGAGCAGGGAGAAGAGAGAATGACCAGGGTGAGAAAAGGTCCCTATTTATGTTTCAAACACAAAGTGCTGGAGCAACTCAATGGATCAGGCATCATCTCTGGATGATATGCATAGGAAAAGTTTTACGTTGGGATCATTCTTCAGGTAACAAACTGAAACGTCACCTATCCATGTACTCCAGAAATGTTAACTGATCTGTTAAGTTATTTCGGCATTTTGTATTCTACGCAAGATTCCAGATTGCAGTTCCTTCACCTCCTTGATTATGTTGGCTGCTTTTCCGAGACAGCATGAAGTGTAGATGGAGGCAGTGGTGGGGGGTCTGGTCTGAGTGATGGTCTAGGCTACATCATAATGCTTCTCCAGCTAATCACAGTTTCCAATCCTTTAGAATCTCAAGAGGACAGCATTTGTGTCTTTAAAATATATTTCAGAGTAACATGAAATGTTACCCTTTCAATGATTACCTCATAGCAATAAAGAAATTCCTCGCTATTATGTAGAAATAGAGTGCAGAGAAATATCCCCAAGGGAAATCCATTAAACAGTTTAAATATGCTGCTTCCTTAGTAGTGCTGATGTTAGTGGCAAAATGATTGCATTGGGAGCTTGGTTCATGAAAAGAATCTAACAAGGCCATCCTTTGAGAATTAATAGATTGAAAACAGGAAACAACTAAATGGCTGGATATGAAGTAGAACTCTGAAGAGCAGACTAAACCTGCACTGTTACCAGGAAATGGTGAACTGGATTGTTTTTTTAAAATAGACAAATAAGTCATAAACCTGTTCATATTATGAAGAAGAAAATCTTGTAATCTATACTTCAGCCATGTCATCTCCTGCCACAAACAGGAATCCTCCCTCACATGCTGTGAAGTAACAGATTATTGGGCAGGAAACAAAAAAATGAGTGAATTTTTCTCTCACAAAAAATGAACTATCCCATACTAATTTTGGCCAGAAGATATACAGTACACAGCCAGAGGTAGTTGTTACTTTTGCCAAGATCACATATAAAATCCATAAAATTAAATTTTCTGAATTCAATTAATATTATATTGTGCAGAAATAATGTCAATTTAATAATTAGATATTTCTCTTAACTTTCTTCAAGACTATGATTTCTGACCTTAATATGCCTGTCCCACTTAGGCGACTTTTTAGGCAACTGCAGGAGACTATGCAGTCGCCACACGTTCGCGGGTGGTTGCCGTGTAGTCGCCGTCATGGTCATGAGGAGTTCCTGCATTCTGGGAACTAGTCGTGGCCTCATTATGGTCACCGCAAATTTTTCAACACGTCGAAAAATTAGCAGCAACCAGAATGAAGTCGCCATGGAGAGTAGCGAGAATTCTCGTGCCGTAGGTGGGTCGCTAGGCGGTCCTAAAAAGAAATGTAAGCAGTAGTTTTCAGAACT
Source organism: Okamejei kenojei (assembly GCA_035221665.1). Lineage (NCBI taxonomy): Eukaryota > Metazoa > Chordata > Chondrichthyes > Rajiformes > Rajidae > Okamejei > Okamejei kenojei. The sequence continues at coordinate 72,638,896 of CM069136.1, read as the reverse complement.
AAGGATAACCGACCGGTAATATTAAATGTCCGCCGAGCTTCACAGCTGTGTATCTCTGGCTTCTTAAAAGTTGCCTTCACTTCTTCTCCCTCCTTCTCATCCTTCTCTCTCCCCTCTCCTCCCCTCTTTTAAAGAACTTACCGTACACTGTCCATTAGCCGTCTTGATTACAGCGCCAACCTTCCTGTTCATCGCGGCGTGTGTCTGTATCACCTTGGCTTTGCATCGTGTGAATTTCACTCAGACAGAATTTTCACTCACCCCGCTTGCCCTGTCCCCACCTGCATAACGGGCTGGTGAAGGAAGCGATGTGTGTGTGTGTGTGTGACACACACATACCCGCCCCCCCACTCGGTCGCTCCACTCCCTCGCCGGGTACCCCCCAAGGCCAGTGATCAGTGATCGCTCACTTTCAAAAACGCTCCGCAGCCCCTGTTCTATGATGGCTGAAGAAGGATCCCAACCCAAATTGTCGCCTGTCCATGCCCTTCAGAGATGTTACCTAATTCGCTGAGTTCCTCCAGCACTTCGTGCTCTAAGCAAGGTTCCAGCATCTGCAGTTCCATGTGTCTCCGTCATTCTTTGGAAGATTTGCTGTTCAGGATGCTGTAAGACAGCTTTCAGTTGATGGATTTTGGATTGAGGTATTTATGAGGCAGCAGTGTAATATTCTGTGATTCTTCAGGTAAGATGGAGTGTAAATTGCAATTCAAGGTGGTGCATGACTACTCATGGCTCAACGGTGCTTTAATGTCGCATGTGCAAATGCACACTGAAATTATTTTCTTACGAACAGTCCTGCGGGGTGGAAGATTGCAACCTTCACGTGGTCTGCCCTGTTTCGACTAATGCAATCAACTCGACGTGCACAAATGGAAGATCAAATAGAACAAGTTGTCCTACAACTTTAGGCTGTGCACGCCACACGAAAGAAGAAGAAGATAGAGTACTGCCATACCTAAGCACATTCCCAATTAGGAATGTGTACAGAAATAGTCCACTGAGCCCACACACAAGAGACATCATGTTTGGTGCCTTGCTTGGACGTGTGGGTCGACCTGCTAACCGACGTCCCTCTCCTCGCCCATCCACCTTTGCCGCACAACAGTACCCAGATGCAAATCTTCGGGCTTGGGTCCATCTCTACCTTCAGGAGTATAGGAGGTACTGAAAACTGTGACCTCCGGGTTCAGGAACTCTTCTTCCCAACAACATTCAGGCTATTGAACACCACAAACACCAATTCAACTGTGAACTACGTACTGTCTTGGTTGCGAAGATAGATCGACCGACTGACCAAATGGTGCCAGCATAACAACCTGGCTCTCAACATCAGTAAGTCCAAGGAACTGATGGTGGACTTTGGTAGGGGAAGGATGAGGACCCACAATCCTGTTCACATCAATGGGACGATGGTGGAGAGGGTCAAAAACTTCAAATTCCTGGGCGTGCATATTTCTTAAGACCTTTCCTGGACCCAGCACACCGATGCAATTATAAAGAAGGCACATCAGCGACTCTTTCTGCGATACTTCCTGAGATGATTACGGAGATTCGGCATGTCGAAGACGATTCTCCTAAACTTCTACAAGTGCACGGTTGAGAGCATTCTGACTGTTTGCATCGTGGCCTGGTTCGGAAACTTGAACGTCCAGGAGCGGAAAAGACTACAAAAACTTGTGACCACTGTCCAGTCCATAACCGGCATTACCCCCCCCACCGTCGAAGGGATCTATCATTGTCACTGCCTTAAAAAGGCAGCCAACATCATCAAAGACCTACACCATCCTGGCCACACACTCATTTCACCATTGCCATCAGGAAAAAGGTACAGAAGCCTGAAAACTGTAACATCTAAGTTCAGGAACAGCTACATCCCTACAATGAGAATTGTAGCATACTTCATAACTCTAATTCAATGATCTTAACAAGATGATGATGGTGCTACTATTTATTTTCATTGAATCACAAACATATACACTTCAGAACTGACCTAGTAAATACACTTCACCATGATATGAATTGTTTTATTGCAGGCTTTTATCCACTTGATATGATACACATCATATTTCCCGATGACTCTGACCAACTTCTGCAAATGCACTGTAGAATGCATACTGTTGAGTTTCATCACAGCTTGGTTTGGAAACAGTTCCACCCAAGGCCTCAAGAAATTGCACACAGTTGTAGATGTAGCCCAGTCCATCACACAGACTAGACCCCCACCATCAACTCCATCCACACTTCATGCTAATTCTGGAAAGCAGCCAACATAATCAAAGACCTTTCCATCCCGGTCATTCGCTCTTCGCCCAGTTCCTGTCAAAACTGGAAGTACATACTTCCAGTCTTAGGAACACCTTCTTCTTCTCTGTTATCCCTTTGTTATCAGACTTCTGAACAATCCTTCCATAAGTTAGTGTAGAGTCCACACTTTCCAACCTACCCAATGGTTGACTTTGCACATTTACTCTAGAACTGTTACAGTACAATGCTGAAAACCTACAGTGGCTTCCAAAGATTTTCATACCCGTTGAACTTTTCCACATTTTGTCACGTTACAAACACAAACGTAAATGTATTTTATTGGGATTTTATGTGATAGACCAACACAAAGTGGCGCATAATTGTGAAGTGGAAGGAAAATGATACATGATTTTAAAATTTTTTTACAAATAAAAATCTGAAAAGTGTGGCATGCAAAAGTATTCAGCCCCCTAAATAAAATCCAGTGCAACCAATTGCCTTCAGAAGTCATCTAATTAGTAAATAGAGTCCACTTGTGTGTAATCTAATCTCAGTATAAATACAGCTGTTCTGTGAAGGCCTCAGAGGTTTGTTAGAGAACATTAGTGAACAAATAGCATCATGAAGCCCAAGGAACACAGCAGACAGGTCAGGGATAAAGTTGTGGAGAAGTTTAAAGCAGGGTTAGGTTATAAAAAAATATCCCAAGCTTTGAACATCTCACGGAGCAGTGTTCAATCCATCATCCGAAAATGGAAAGAGTATGGCACAACTGCAAATCTACCAAGACATGGCCGTCCACCTAAACTGACAGGCCGGGCAAGGAGAGCATTGATCAGAGAAGCAGCCAAGAGGCCCATGGTAACTGTGGAGGAGCTGCAGAGATCCACAGCTCAGGTGGGAGAATCTGGCCACAGGACAACTATTAGTCGTGCACTCCACAAATCAGGCCTTTATGGAAGAGTGGCAAGAAAAAAGCCATTGTTGAAACAAAGCCATAAGAAGTCCCGTTTGCAGTTTGCCACAAGCCATGTTGGGGACACAGCAAACATGTGGAGGAAGGTGCTCTGCTCCGATGAGACCAAAATTGAAGGTTTTGGCCTAAATGCAAAATACTATGTGTGGCGGAAAACTAACACTGCACATCACCCTGAACACACCATCCCCACTGTGAAACATGGTGGTGGCAGCATCATGCTGTGGGGATGCTTTTCTTCAGCAGGGACAGGGAAGCTGGTCAGAGTTGATGGGAAGATGGATGGAGCCAAATACAGGGCAATCTTGGAAGAAAACCTGTTAGAGTCAGCAAAAGACTTGAGACTGGGGCGGAGGTTCACCTTCCAGCAGGACAATGACCCTAAACATACAGCCAGAGCTACAATGGAATGGTTTAGATCAAAGCATATTCATGTGTTAGAATGGCCCAGTCAAAGTCCAGACCTAAATCCAATTGAGAATCTCTGGCAAGACTTGAAAATTGTTGTTCACAGACGCTCTCCATCCAATCTGACTGAGCTTGAGCTATTTTGCAAAGAAGAATGGGCAAAAATTTCAGTCTCTAGATGTGCAAAGCCGGTAGAGACATACTCCAAGAGACTTGCAGCTGTAATTGCAGCAAAAGGTTGTTCTACAAAGTATTGACTCAGGGGGGCTGAATACTTTTGCACGCCACACTTTTCAGTTTTTTATTTGTAATAAAATTTGGAAACCATGTATCATTTTCCATTCACTTCACAATTATGCACCACTTTGTGTTGGTCTAACTCATAAAATCCCAATAAAATACATTTACGTTTGTGGTTGTAACGTGACAAAATGTGGAAAAGTTCAAGGGGTATGAAAACTTTTGCAAGCCACTGTAAATACTGCCCTCTGGTTTTTTCTCTTCGCTCTACCTTTTACACTTGAGTTTGGCTCGGTTGCATTCATGTATAATATTATCTGATTTGATTGCTTCCATGCTTTTGGAAGTTCCTGATTAATATTAAACAATTTTTTAATGACTTTGAATATAGTTAATGGGCTGGAGAGAAAATGCTGCAAATCATTTCTCTTTCAAACACAAAATCTAATTTCACGTTGTAGACATTCGCTCAGATTCCTACGGAGAACAGCATGAGACCATTTCCTCCCTAGTGTTCTAAAAAAGTTCAACAATGTCATTTGAAAATTAGTTATGGATTAACATTTAAGCAATTAAAGTTCATCACCACTATGAAACGACATTTGAGTCTCATCAATGAAACAAGCAGAATAATAGCGGTTATAGAGTAAATTTATCAATTTCAATCTTTACCTCAGCTGTATAAATACAGCTATTTAAACTGTAACCTTAAAATCTAACCTTCCTATTGTCCTGTGTGGTAGCATTGTGGTCAAGAAGTTTCCAGATTCGAAGGGATCAATTTTCTTTCCTGATCTGCCACCTTTAAAGGCAATGATTTATTGCAGAGAGCTGTATTTGTAGCCCAGTTACACAGACCAGACTTCCCACCATCTACACTTCACACTGCCTCGGGAAAAGCAGCCAACATAATCAAAGACATGTTTCACCCTGGTTATTTTTTCTTTTCCCTGCTCCCGTCAGGCAGAAGGTACAGAAGCTTCAAAGCACACACCACCAGACTGAAGAACAGCTTCTTCTCCTCTGTTATCAGGCTTCCGAATGATCCTTCTATAAGCTAGGATATTGTCCGATTCACCTCTACCCCATCGCGGACATTGGACAATGCTGAGAACTATATTCTGCACTGTATCTTCCCCTTTGCTCTATATATTGTACTTAAGTTTGAATTGATTATATTTATGTATAGTATTATCTGATCTTTTTGGATAGAATGCAAAATAAAGCTTTTCGCTGTTCCTCGGTAAATGTGAGAATAATATTTTTTTTCGTTTAATTCAGAAATACTGAGAGGAAACAGGCCATTTGGCCCACCGAGTCTGTGCCAACCTACAGTTCTCCCCTACACACTAGGCCAATTTACAGAAGCCAATTAACCTACAAACCTGCACATCTTTGGAGTGTGGGAGGAAACTGGAGCACCTGGTGAAAACCCACGCGGTCACAGGGAGAACATGCAAACTCCGTATTGACAGCACCCATGGTCAGGATCGAACCTGGGTCTCTGGCGCAATAAGGCATCAACTATCGCTGCACCACGGCGCCGCCCCTAAAGTCCTGAAATTCTCTATGCAACAAGTAGTATGTGCAGTGGTTTAGGGAGATAGAGAAACATGGAACTGCAGATGCTGGAATCTGAAGCAAAACACAAAGTGCTGGGGGAACTCAGCGAGTCAGCAGCATCTGTGGATATCCTTCACAGATGCCGCCTGACCAGCTGAGTTTCTCCAGCGCATTTTCAGTTAAGAGAGATCTGTCACTATGATCTGAGAGCACCTGGGAATAGACAATAAATTCAGCCTTGTTGATGTCAACCAAATCCTGTCAACTGATTTTAAAGTGTTTTCTAGTTGGTTGCTTTGATGTGAAGATGAGATTGGTGTGCATTGCGCCGAATGGATGAGTTCCATATATTTTATAACTAACTGGTCATTCCAGATGCAAAGTTTAAATTATTGAGTAAAACAGAAAGGACATTTAAGAGTCGTGCTAAAAATAATTTGCTTCGTTTTTCTCATGGGGCTTTTTGTGTATTTGATCTCTTTTAACCAATTTCAGGAACTTCCTCCCAGAAATGATCTCCTCTCTACCTATGGGGGCTTCAAACTTTGGGTATTTCTGTCTTCTCAGGGAAACATTTAAAAAAAACTCCATGGTACAATACCGAAGAGCAATGGAAATTTTCTCATTTATCAATATCTCTGCAAGATACTATGGTCACCAACACATTACACCTTAAAGCACATTTAGCATTTTAATTTTCTACTAGACTAAGTGGGACCCATTGGGTCCCATTGTCACACGGGAGGCCTAGTCCCCAATGCAATATTCCACCACTCACCCGTTCCCCCATCGCAATATTCCACCACTCACCCATAGCCCCCACGGGAGGCCTGGTCCCCCAAACCAACCCGTTCCCCTATGCTATATTCCACCACTCACCCGTTCCTCCAACTCATTCCCCCAACGCAATATTCCACCACTCACACATAGCCCCTAACTGCGCAGGCGCAGCTCATTTCCCCTCATCCCCAGCACTCTCTCGCCTTCCTCTTCATCCTCGCCTTCCTCTTCATCTTTCCCCTCTCCTCCTCCCCTCCCCAATCCCTCCTTCACCTCACATTTTCCTTTCCCCTACCCTCAGTCACTCCTTCCCTCCCTCCATAACTCATCTCCCCTCCCTACCACCCTCCTATCTCTCTATCCCCACATCCCCCACTCCTCACCTCCCACTATCCCTCCTCCACTTGACCTCCTCACTATTCCCCACTCTCTGCCTCCCCCAATCCCCTCCTCTCCCTCTATTCCCCCTCCTCCCCCACTCTCCCTCCTCACCTCCCCCACTTTCCCTCCTCTCCCTCAATCCCCCCACTCTCCCTCCTCACCTTCCCAGGGTCTCGAGGTTGTCAGAGTCGGAGTCAGCATCGGTCCTGGAGTCGGCCAGGCTCTGGGCGATGCAGCTCCAGCCAGCGGTGATGCAGTAACTCTGCTCCTTCAATTCTCTCCACTGGTGAGTGACAGAGGACCCGGCCAATCAGTGCGGCGATGTTGCGCCGGAAGGGGTGTCGCTCTCCCGGCCTGGGCGTCGCTGTCCCAGGTGATTAACAGGAAAGGAGACCAATCTGCGTGACGGTGATTGGCAGGAGAGGAGACCAATCTGCGCATGCGCGGTTTGTACGATTTTTAAACCCTAATAACTTTTAAACTATACCATCAATCGGAACAAAACTTGTTGCACTTGAGCACAGGAGAATGGCGACTAAGCTGGCAAAAAATCAAAGCGCTATCTTGTACCATTTTTCTGCGCAAATAGAAAAACCACGCAAACCGGAAGAGCACAAGATCAGAAGATAGAAGATATAACAATGACTGCTTTGTTAATTAATTAATTCACTTGCTCCAATTATTTTGAGGTATTCATAGGTTTGTTCTACCTTTCTAGTTTTGTTTTCTTCCTTTTGGTCCCGTATAATCTCCTAAACAATCATTTGATTGATTGAGTGAATGAGTGAATGAGTGAATGAGTGAATGAGTGAATGAGTGAATGAATGAATGAATGAATGAGTGAGTGAGTGAGTGATCGATCATTCATTCATTTATTCATTCATTCATTCATCGATTGATTGATTCATTAAAAGATACAGCATGGAAACAGGCCATTTGGCCCACTGAGTCCATGCTGACCATTGATCACCCTTTCACTCTCGTTCTGTTAGCCCACTTTTGCATCCACTCCCTACATGATAGGGGCAGTTTACAAAGGCCAATTAACCTACAAATCCAGAAGCTGGCCTAAACGAAGGGCCATGAACTGAAATGGAACTGCAGATGCTGTTTTAGAAAAAAAATGCTGGAGTAACTCAGCAGGTCAGGCAGTATCTCTGGAGAACATGGATGAATAGGCAAAATTTCAGTGAAGTTGGGTCCTGACCCAAAATGTCGCCTGTCCATGTTCTCCAGAGATGCTGCCTGGCTCACTGAGTTTCTCCAGCACTTTGTGTCTTTACTTGCACAGAATATTTGATGTATCTAAAAGGGAAAACTAGGCCTTAGTTTATCAAATCATATGAGGTGAAGTATCTCCCTGTGTCATTCATGACCTGAATACTATCTGGATTAGAGGGTATTAGCTACAATAAGAAATTGGACAAGCTTGGATTGTTTTCTGTGGAGTGCTGGAGGTTGAGAGGAAATCTGATAAAAAGTATATAAAATTAGGAGAGGCATTGAAAGGGTAGGTAGCCAGAAGTTTTTTTTTCCCTGGGTGGAAATGTTAAAAATTAGAGGGCATAGCTTGAAGGTGAGAAGACCAAAATGTAAAGGATGTGTTTGAGTCATTTTTACATAGAGGGTGGCAGGTGCCTGCAATGAGCTACTGGGGTGGTGGTGGAGGCAGGTACGATAGTGGAAATTAAGAAGCTTTTGGTTAGGTAAATGAAAATGCAGGGATTGGAGCGATATGAATCATGTACATTATAAGTCATAGGAGCAGATGTAGGCCCAATGGGCCCATTGAGTCTACTCGGCAATTCAATCATGGCTGATCTACCTTTCCCTCTCAACCCCATTCTCCGGCCTTTCCCCATTACCATTGACACCCTTACAAATCACAAATCTGTCAATCTTCGCCTTAAAAATACCCAATGACGGCCTCCACAGCCATCTGTGGTAATGAAGACGTGTTCCTGTGCTGTACTGTTCCATGTTCTCCGCATGGGTTAAATGCCTTGGCAACACCATTAGTCCTCCCGTTTTCAAAGTCAATCAGATTCTGCTCCTTTTGTTTCTTATGAAAGCTACATTGTACTCTCTGACATTTACAGTTCCCTGCTATGTACTTTTGTCTAATAACTAACCTAGAAAGACAAATTAAATGTCCACCATTTATTTTATCATCTCTGAAGACAGAAGAAAATTGCCAAGCACTGAGTATGGGCTATTACCATTTGCCAAGATTTATTTGCCAGTACAGCAATATACTAAGTAACAAGAATGAATGGAATCTGGATCTTAAGTTCCTGTACACTTCCCCTGTTAGCTACTTTTCATAGTCATTGCCAAACAATGGTTGCATTCAATAAGACAAAGAGTCATTTTCCCTTCCTTTGGAAGCATTACACTTAAGCATGCATGCACACAATCTCAAAACCTGGTAATACCTGTAATTTTATCTAGTTTTAAACTCAACAATAATAGAGCAGTTGTCTCACATCGCAAGAGGCCCCAGTTTGATCCTGACCTCAGGTGCCACCCTTGCGGAGTTTGCATGTTCTCTGTGTGACTGCGTGGGTTTCTCTAGGTGCTCTGGATTCTTCTCACACCCCAAAGATGTGCGCTTTTATAGGTTAATTGGCTCTCTGTAAATTGCCCTTGGTATGTAGACAATAGGAGAACGTGGGATAACATTGACTGAGTGATCAATAATTCGTGTGGACTCGGTGGGCCGAAGGGCCGGTTTCCATCCTGTATCTCCATAGTATTCTAATTGGAACTTTTTATCCACAGAATATATTTAATTTAAATCTAATTATTTTGAAGTAAGCAGGCAGGAGGGTAATAGCTTGCCATTGGTTGGCTTCCTGCACATATTTCAATTATTATGTTCAGTTTTGGTCACCCTACTATCGGAAAGATGTTGTTGAGCTGAAAAGGGTGCTGGGAAGATTTACGAGGACGTTGCCTGGATTTGAGGACCTGAGCTATAGGGAAATGTTGGGCAGGCTATTTCATAGTGTGCAGAAGGATGAGGGGTGATCTCATAGAGATGTTTATCAAGAAGTGAATAGACAGGGTAAATGCACAGAGTATTTTACCCAGGGTAGGGGAATCAAAGATGTGAGGAGGATGCTAGGAGACTGCAAGGTGATTTGGATAGGCTGGGTGAGTGGGCAAATATTTGGCAGATGCAGTATAATGTGGATAAATGTGAGGTTATCCACTTTGGTGGGAAAAACAGGAAAGCAGACTATTATCTAAATGGTGGCCGATTAGGAAAAGGGGAGATGCAACGAGACCTGTGTGTCATGGTACACCAGTCATTCAAAGTAGGCATGCAGGTGCAGCAGGCAGTGAAGAAAGCGAATGGTATGTTAGCTTTCATAGCAAAAGGATAGGAGCAGGGAGGTTCTACTTCAGTTGTATAAGGTCATGGTGAGACCACACCTGGAGTATTGGGTACAGTTCTGGTTCCAAATCTGAGGAAAGACATTCTTGCCATAGAGGGAGTGCAGAGATGTTCACCAGACTGATTCCTGGGATGTCAAGACTGTCTTATGAAGAAAGACTGGATAGACTCGGTTTATACTCTCTCGAATTTAGGAGATTGAGAGGGGATCTTATAGAAACTTACAAAATTCTTAAGGGGTTGGACAGGCTAGATGCAGGAAGATTGTTCCCGATGTTGGGGAGGTCCAGGACAAGGGGTCACAGCTTAAGGATAAGGGGGAAATCCGTTAGGACCGAGATGAGAATGACTTTTTTCACACACAGAGTGGTGGGTCTCTGGAACTCTCTGCCACAGAGGGTAGTGGAGGCCAGTTCATTGGCTATATTTAAGAGGGAGTTAGATGTGGCCCTTGTGGCTAAGGGGATCAGAGGGTATGGAGAGAAGGCAGGTACGGGATACTGAGTTGGATGATCAGCCATGATCATATTGAATGGCGGTGCAGGCTCGAAGGGCCGAATGGCCTACTCCTGCACCTAATTTCTATGTTTCTATGTTTCTATGAGAGCTTAAGATGAGAGGTGAAAGATTTAATAGGAACCTGAGGGGCAACTTTTTCTACTCAGAGGGTAGTGAGTTTATGGAACGAGTTACCAAAGGAGTTAGTTGAGGCAAGTACTATAACAACATTTTAATGACATTTGGACAGCTACATGGTTAGGAAAGTTTTAGAAGAGCATGGGCCAAATGTGAACTAGTGCAGATGGGGCATTTTGGTCGGCATGGACAACGTTGGCTGAAGGGCCTGTTGTATAACTCCATGACTTTATATTTTGCAAACAGCACAAACCAGAATTGAAAACAATCAATTCCAGTTATTAATGTCTTGGTTTATTTCAAAATACTGAACCATTGTTCACACACTAGCCATTTTCACATTCTATTTTCAAAGTTAGATGAGAGAGCAGCTTTGTTTTAACTGCGGCTATTTAAAAAAACATTTTTTTTACATCTGAAAAGACAACTGCTGTGAATGTTCTTGGAGACTTTACAGACAACTCTATTTTCAGGGAAAGCTTAACAGATTCAAATAAACTGGATTGATGGTGTTTATATCGCTGAAGTTACAGAAGTTGATCAGGATGGATGCTTCCAGCAATAAACCTTTTGGTTCATTTTAAACAATCCTTATTTTCACATCCCAGGAAATGGACAATAGACAATAGGTGCAGGAGTAGGCCATTCGGCCCTTCGAACCAGCACCGCCATTCAATATGAACATGGCTGATCATCCCCAATCCCGTTCCTGCCTTCTCCCCATATCCCCTGACACCAATATCTTTAAGAGCTCTATCTAGCTCTCTCTTGAAAGTATCCAGAGAACCGGCCTCCACCACCCTTCGAGGCAGAGAATTCCACAGATTCACAACTCTCTGTGTGAAAAAGTGTTTCCTCACTGATAGGGCGGACTGGGCAGAGGTGTTCAGTGAAACGATCTCCAAGCCTGCGCTTGGTATCGCACATGTACAGAAGTTGACACTTGGGTGAGGTTGGATGAGGTGCAAGTGAACCTCTGCCTCACCTGAAAGGACTGTCGGGGTCCTTGAATGGACTCGTGCGGGGAGGTAAAGGGACAGTTGACGGTGAAAGTCGACGGCAGTGGCCCCAGGGAGGTGGTGAAGGTCAACGGCAGTGGCGGTTGTGGCCCCAGGAATGCAGTGAAGGTCGACGACGGAGGCAGCTTTGGTGGTCCTGGCCTGGGATCGGCCGGGAAGGTGGTGAGTGATTGTGCTGCTCCTCCCGGCAGCAATGACGTCACGGGTCTCGTCCTATCACTATCACAAGTTTAGATTAAAATAATAATTTATGAGGGAATGAATAATATGCAGGAAGTTGTGAAGAATATGAGATTAATATGCCAACATAGAAATTGTGGGCTAAACTGTCCTGATTTCGCTTGATGAATTTCTTCTTGATGAAGGCATCTGAATAGAAACATAGAAAAATAGGTTCAAGAGTAGGCCATTCGGCCTTCGAGCCAGCACCGCCATTGAATATGATCATGGCTGATCATCTAAAATCAGAACCCGATCCTGCTTTTTCTCTATATCCCTTGATTCCTTTAGCCCTAAGAGGTAAATCTCTCTTGAAAACATCCAGTGAATTGGCCTCCGCTGCCTTCTGTTGCAGAGAATTCCACAGTTCACACCTCTCCAGGTGAATAAGTTTTTCCTTATCTCAGTCCTAAATGGCCTACCCCTTATTATTAAACTGTGATCCCTGGTTCTGGACTCCCCCAACATCGGGAATATTTTTCCTGCATCTAGCCAGTCCAATCCTTTCAGAATTGTATATGTTTCTATAAGATCTCGGCACGGACTGGAAGGGCCGAGAGGGCCTGTCTCCGTGCTGTAATTGTTATATGGTTATCCCCTCTCATCCATCTAAATTCCAGTGAATACAAGCCCAGTCGACCCATTCTTTCATCATATATCAGTCCCGCCATCCCAGAAATTAACCTGGAGAACCTACGCTGCACTCCCTCAATAGAACTAATGTCCTTTCTCAAATATATAAACCAACATTGCACATAGTACTCCAGGTGCAGTCTCACCAGGGCCCTGTATAACTGCAGTAGGATCTCCTTGCTCCTAAACTCAAATCCTCTCACAATGAAGGCCAACATGCCATTAGCTTTCTCCACTGCCTGCTTGTCTCATTGCACCACCCCTTTTCCTAATCTGACACCATTCAAATAATCTGCCTTCCTGTTCTTGCCACCAAAGTGGGTAACCTCACATTTATCTACATTAGACTGCATCTGCCATGCATCTTCCCACTCATCCAACCTATCCAAGTCACCCGGCAGCCTCATAGCATCCTCACCGCAGCTCACACTGCCACCCAGCTTTGTATCATCTGCAAACCTGGAGATGTCACATTTAATTCCCTCATCTTAATCGTTAATATATATTGTAAATAACTGGGGTCCCAGCACTGAGCCTTGCAGCATCCCGCTAGTCACTGCCTGCCATTCTGAAAAGGACCCGTTGCTTCCCGTCTTCCAACCAGTTCTCTCTCCATGTCAATACCCTCCACCCAGTGCCATGTGCTCTAATTTTGCACACTCTCTTGTGTGGGATCTTGTTAAAGGCTTTTTAAAAGTCCAGAAACAGATATAGGTTATCTAGTAGGTTTGTTGCATGCAAACAGGTTGGTACATATTAGGAGATGCTCAAAAGGACAAATGATACTTAAAAAAATACAAATGAATGCATTTGTTTTTAGAACTAACCATTAATAATATAAATACACAAAATGAGAATAGAGGCATTAAATTTTGCATCAATTTATGTTTTCTTCTTCTTTTACACACAATGGTAAAATTGGGTCTGAAGGTTCCGACTCGAAACGACACCCATCCTTTTCTCCAGAGATGCTGCCTGACCCGCTGAGTTACTCCAGCATTTTGTGTCTATCTTTGGTGTAAACCAGCATCTGTAGTTCCTTCCAACACATGGTAAAATCTCAGTTATAGTTTTGAATATTTGGTGAATATATACAGTTTAGTTTAGTTTACTTTGCTTTAGACGTACAACATGGAATCATGCTTTTTAGCCTAATGAGTCAACTCCGACCATCGATCATCAGTTCATGTTATCCCACTTCCTGTTATCCCACTTTCTCATCCACTCCCCTACACATCCAAGCGATTTTACAGAGGGCAATTAACCTACAAACCGCTATGTCTTTCGGATGTGGGTGCAAACTGGGGCACCAAGAGGAAACCCACACGGTCACAGGGAGAACATGCCAACTCCACACAGACGGCACCCGAGGTCAGGATTATTTATACCCGAGGTTTGGATCAAACCCGGGTCTCTGGCACTGTGAGGCTGCAGCTCTACCAGCTGCGCTACTGTACTGTCTATATTTGATGCTTAATTTTCAATTTGAAGAAGCAAATTAGAGGAATAGTTAAAAGAGAACATGCTGTTACAGTGTCCTCATCCTTGGGCTCTTAATATAGTATGGATGACTTTAATATGTTAATGGAGTTTGGACAAATTGAATTCTACACCAGGTATACTTCCCAAAAGTTCCCTGCATAATTTATAAAGTTCAGGACAAGAAAAAAAGAGCCTTAGCTCAGTAATTATGATTATTATAATGAAAGATGTAATTAAGCGTGTTAGTGATATTGGATAGTCTCTGGATTATATAATACTACATTACATGGTTAGAAATCTGAAGTGGGTTTTAGTGAAAAGATGTTTTTCCTGGCACCATGTTTTATATGGGATTGCTTGTCAGATGCAAAATTTAGAAGATATTCCATTCCTCAGCTTGTCACTTTTCAATTTAACAAGCGTAATATCATGTCAACTCTGTTGAGGAATCGTTCATCACAGAAAGGGGCCCTTTGGCCCACCATGTTCATGCTGATTAAGGCAACATCCTAGTGAGTCACTTCTTCATGCTCCACAGACATGAGAGGAATAGATCACAGAGTCCCTTGCTGAGAGTAGGGGAATCGAGAACCAGAAGACATATGTTTAAGATAAGGGGGGGGAAGGAGAGGTTTAACAGGAACCTGATGGGTAAATTTTCACAAAAAGGGTTGTGGGTGTATGGAACAAGATGCTGGAGGAGGTAGTTAACTTGAGGCAGGTACTATCGTGACGTTTAAGAAACACTTAAACAGGTACATGGATATAACAGGTTTAGAGGGATATGGGCCAAAATTAGGCTCGCGGGACTAGTGTAGATGTGACATGTTGGCCAAGTTTGGCCGAAGGGCCTGTTACCACACTGTAAGATACTATGACCCTATGACAACTATATTCTTCCTATATGGATACCAGGAACTGCAGATGCTGGTTTACAAAGAAAGACACAAAGTGCTGGAGTAACTCAGCAGGTCAGGCAACATCTCTGGAGAACATGGATAGGAGACGTTCGGGTTGGGACCCTTCTTCAGACTCTAGTTTTCTCACCATTAATGTACAGCTCATTGGCCTATAGTAACCTGGCTTACCCCTGTTGGCCTTCTTGAAGAAAGAAATAACATTAGCTATCCTGTCTCTTTTGCCATCTCATCTGTGGCTAATGACAGTGCAAAAATCTCCATCAGGGCTCACAGCTATCTCTTTCCACGCTTCCCATAGCAACCTAGGCATTTATCATTTCTTATTCATCCCATGACATTGAATACCTCCTTCTTAATATTAACCCGACCCTGAAATCACTATAGAACAGTACAGCACAGGAGTAGGCCCTTCGAACCACAATGTCCATGCCGAAGATGATGTCAAGATTAGATTAGATTCAATTTTATTGTCATTGCACTTTTCAGTACAACAAAATGGTTTAACCTTGCAGTCTTAACATAGAATAAATAACAAAACACACACTCAACACAGTTTACCATCCACCACTGTGAGTCCACCAGGCACCTCCTCACTGTGATGGAAGGCAAAGTCCCAAAGTCCTTGTCTCATCTCTCCTTGCTCTCCCTCTGGGCTGAGGCGATCCAGGCCTCCGATGTTGTGACCCCGCCGGGTGATGGTAAGTAAGTCCCGCGGGTGAATCCGAGCTCCACGAACGGGCCGGTTCAAATTCCGCAGCCCGGGTCGGTCGATGCTGCCGAAGGTGCCGCCCTCCAGTCCAGCGGACGAAGCTGTTGTTGCGGGATCTCCGGAAAAACAGGTCACCAACGTGGGACCTGCGAGCTCCCGACGATGTAGTCCACTGGGCCCGCGGCCAAGTCCACTGGGCCCGCGGCCGAGCCTCCGAGGCTCCACAGTCGGGTCGCAACGCCACCACAGCCCCGTAGTCGACCAGCCTCACGTTGGTAAGTCCTGGCTCTGCCTTCGTTGCATCGAGGTCGGTCCCAGTTGGAGGCCGCCAGCTCCGCCATAGGCCTCAGTGCAGACGGAGACGGAGACAGGGGATACGGCAAGAAAGGTCGCATCCCCCCGAAGGAAGAGTCAAAAAACATGTTTCTCCCACCCCCCCACACATACACAACTAAAATAAACTGAAATAAACTGTAACAACGGGGCAAAAGAAAACAAAAAAAAAAGACAAACGGACTGCAGGCGAGCCGCAGCTGCAGGGCAGCGCTGCCACTTCCGGTGATAAGCTATTCACCTCTGCCTGCTCATGATCCATATCCCTAGAAGTTCTCTATCCAATACTTCCATCTCCTTGGTGAACACAGATGGCGAGTATCCATTTAGAACCTCACCCACATTGCAATGTTTAAGAAATATTTCAACAAGTACATGGATAGGATAGGTTTAGAAGGATGTGAGCCAAAACCAGGCAAGTGGGACTAGTGTAGATGTTGGTCGGTGTGAGACATGTTGGTCGGTGTGGGCAAGTTGGAGCGGTGGGCCTGTTTCCACACTGTATGACTCTATGACTATGACACATCACTTGACTCCACATACAGATTACCCCCCCCCCCCCCCCCCCCCCCCCGGTCCCAGGCTTCTATGGCTATCCTCTTGCTCCTGATATACTTATAGAATGTCTTGTTGGTCTCCTTAATCTTGTTGCCAAGGGTAGTTCATTGCATCTTTTTGCCATCAAAATGTCTTACTTTTGTTCTCTCCTACTCAATTAATACTCGTTGCTGCACTGGGAATAACCTATTAGTGCTTACACTGCAGCTTGCAGTGTGCCTGACACCAACTGCTCAAATTTTGAAACACACATGCAGTGAAAATTGATTGACGGATTGATTGGAGGATACCTTTATGGAAAGTGCAAATTGCTTTTCTTGACAGCTCTGCTAAGCCTGGGGTTTATCTGTTATCAGTTACAGTTACGATAATTTAAAACTGTGCATTTTCCACTGTTACGTAGTGCATGAGGGACAGATCTCTATGAAAATACATTCACCTGCAATTTATTTGTGTGCATTTAACATTGATTATGATTATGATGATAATTTGCTGATATTTTCTTCCTTTACCTCACCTTGCAATATGTGAATTATTTTATTTGTGAATAGAACCAGATGGAATTCACATTACTTAATCAGCAAGAAATATACATTTGTATCTGTGAAACTTCACGAAGTTCACAAGTTTCCAGAAGAGTTGGCACATTAGCTAAGATGTAAGCAAGCATTAAAACTGATTGACTGATTGAAAGAAACAGCTTAGAAGCAGGTCCTTTGGCGTACTGAGTCCACGCTGACCATCGATCACTGTTCACACTAGTTCTATGTTATCCCCCTTTCTCATCCACTCCCTACACACTAGGGGAAATTTACAGAGGTCAATTAATCTACAAGCGTTTACACGTCTTTGGGATGTGGATGGAAATCAGAGCACCGAGAGAGAACGTGCAAACTCCACACAGACAGAACCCGGGTCTCTGGTGGTGTGAGGCAGCAGCTCTACAGCTGCACCATTGTGCCAGTCTAAAATTGAAGAAATAATATCTTGGTTCATATTATAAGATATAGCATGGAAATATAAATATGACTGACAATGTCGCCAGGCCAGGCCGACCCCTGCAACACCATCCCAGTGCCGCCGCCAGGACAATGGGCTTTTAAGGCCAAGATAAGAAGTAGAAACTTGAAGGGAACAAGATGGCACCTCAGAAACGTGGTGACTCCATATACTGTATCCGTGAAGTCTGCGATTCTTATACTACAATTGTTGTACGTTTGTACTTATTTATGAATGTCTTTATGTAAGGTAGAATTTTACTGAATTGTATGCAGAACAAAGCAGTTCACTGTATCTAGGTACACGTGACAATAAAGTACCATTGAACCATTGATTGAACCTTTAAATCAGCTAACTACACAGGCTGAAAGGTTTACTTCCTTAATTAAAAATGCAACAAGCAAATCTAAGCTTCATGAATTGGTCCACCATGAATGAGAAAATAATATCCAGATCAAACTGGAGGATGCCCAAATGTACAGACTGTCTATTGCAGAATGCCAATAATATAGTCACAAGAGGTACAATGAACAATGTCAAATGTGGAAAGAGTATAAGGAAATATCAATCGTTATATATGGATTAGTGTTTAATAAACATTAGAAGGAAAGCAACCAAGACATGAACATTATTCCCTAACCAGAAAATAAACGGCTACGGCTCTCTTTTCCTCAATTAAGTTGCATGTTGAAAAAGAAAATTCAACTTGATATGGATGGTACATTTAAAGCAAAAAGGCTTTGCTTTAAGGTGAGGAGGGAAAGGTTTAATAGGTACCTGATGGGTAAGCTCTTTACACAAAGGGATGTTGGGTATATGGAATGAGCTGTCGGAGAAGGTAATTGAGGCAGATACTATCATAACGTTTGAGTCATTTGGAGAGATACATGGATAGGATAGGTTTAGAGGGATATGGGTCAAACATGGCAGGAGCGACTGGTGTTAATGGAGCAACTTGGTTGGGGTACGACTCTATGACTTAGTATGTAATATAATATATAAATTACATTGAGCTGTTCTGTAAGAATAATCATGATTGTTGTGATCAGCAATATCTTAACATTTTGCCAGGAGGAAAGACGTCCAATTTTATGCAAGTCGATACTATTCATATTTAATACTACTGCGAGCAAAAGCAAGTTGCCTGACTCAACCATGTTGAAATGAGTTGAATTGGATGTGCAAAATGCAAAAAGTTTCTCAAAAATCACCTCATTGCAAAATTGATTTATTTCACAAGTAAATGACGAAACCAACTGTAGTTGGCTCAAAGTCAACGCTTATGTTTTTAAAGCATAACATTTTAGAAAGAGGAATCTGAAATTATATTAGTAGAGATGTTTGCAGGCGTTAGAGTTACCGCCGCACAGATTGGGCCTGACATCCAGTTCTGTCCGTGTCAGGTTTGCACAATCTACCTGCAATTGTGTGATATTCCATTGAGTGCTCTGGTTTCTTCCTAAATGGCAAAGATGTGAAGGTTGGGAGGTTATTTGCCAACTGTAACGGGTCTCGGGTGTATAGGTAAATGCTAAAATATTACGAGCGTTGACGGGAATCTGCAGGGAATAAAATGGGATTAGAGAAAACCATGCTCTAAAGACTTGTGTCGAACGGCCTGTTTCCGTGCAGTATGACTCTAGGACTGCTCGATCAGCAATACGATTTATTTTTGTTCCATAGTGTTTCAAGCAGGACTACCAATTCATGAACATTGATTGGTCTGGCTTGCATTAATTTAAAAACAGCACAAATCTGCCAGGGATGCAGGAAATTTGATATAAAACAGGAAGTGCTGACTCCATCTGTGGCGAAAGAAGCAGGCGTTGATGACCTTTCATCAGAATAAGTCATTGGTGAAATCAAGCCACTGCCGAGGTTCCTGTTATCATCAAACCCACAGAACGAAGATGGCACTGCTGGCCTTGTTTTTTGGAATGCTTGGTGTTGCCAACACTTGATAAGCCAAATTAAAAATATACTTTCAGTTTTTGTGCAGAATCATTTTTTAATGAACAGAATCTAACATAGAACAGAACACAAGAACAGGCCTTTTAGCCACAATGTCTGTGCAGAATATGATGCCAAGCTAAACTAATCACATTTGGCTGCATATGATCCATATCCCTCCATTCCCATCCTCTCTGAAGCCGCTATATCCTTCCTGTATTGCATGCAATACTCTGAATGCATGTATTCTAACCAAAGCCCCATAGAATTGCATCATGGCTTCCTGGCATACTTATTGCCAAGAGCCCTAGACCAATGAAGACAAGCATACCGTGTGTCTTATTTTTAACCATTCTATCTACATATTACTTTCCTTTTAAACTTTGCCCCTCTCACCTAAAGCTTTTCCCATTAGTCTTTGACATTTCCACCTTCGGAAAAAATTCTGACTGTTTACCCAATCTACACCCCTCATAATTTTATATACTTCCATCATGTTTCCCCTAGGCCTCTGACACTCCAGCGAAAACAATCCAACCTCTCTTTGCAGCGACTACCCACCAATCCAGGGAGCATTCTGTTAAACTTCTTCTCCAAAGCCTTCACATCCTTCTAGTGATGGGGCAATCAGGCCCCAAAATTCAGTCCCTGAACTGTCTGAGCTGAAGGAGTGACGGCGGCTATGAGAGCCATGGCGGCGGCGATGGGAGTCTCGGTGGCATCAGCGGTGGTGGGGCTTCAGCGGCAACGGGAACATCAGCGGTGGTGGGACCTCACGGTTGACCCGCGATCAATGGTCGATGAGCGTGAGGAGAAGACAATGTGGACTCAGCATGGGGAGGACAAAGGGGTCCTGGTGTGAGGGGGGGGGGGGGGGCGGGGGGGATGCTCTAGCTTTATAATCCTCTGCCCAGGGGATTTGTTCGTTCGTCCGGTGAAGGTGCTGTGCACAAGGCAGCCAGCCAACAGTTGGCATACCAATTGGGAATGAATAAAGTTTTATCGTATCCTAGAACTACAAACAGAACTCCAAATTACTTCGAAAATATATAAACCATTAAATTCAGTGCCAAAGTCTCCAAGCTTTGCGTCCAACTGTCTCCCCTCTCTCCCTTTCAATAACATAAAAAATGCTGAGCAAGTCTATGAAAAAACGAATAGAATCAGCATTTAGTCACAGTCATACAAAACAGAAACAGTATCTTCTGTCAAACTTGCTTGTGTCAACCAAGATGCTCCAGCCGCATCAGTCCCATGTTTGGCCCATATCCCTTTAAACCTCACCTATCCATGTACCTTCCCACATGTCTTTTAGTTTTTATAGTACCTGTCTCAACTACCTCCTCTGCATCCCATTCAATTTACCTACCACCACATGTGTGGAAAAGATACTCTTCAGATTCCTATTACAGTATAGAAGTTGGGAGGTCATGTTGCAGTTGTATAAGACATTGGTGAGACCACATTTAGAGTATTGTGTTCAGTCTGGACACCAATTTATAGGAAATATATTGTTAAGCTTTCAAGGGTTCAGAGAAGATTTACGAGGGTGTTGCCAGGACAAGAGGGTCTGAGCTATAGGCAGAGGTTGAGTAGGCTGAGTCTCTATTCCTTGGAACGCAGGAGGATGAGGGGTGATCATATAGATGTGCATAAAACCATGAGAGGAATAGATCGGGTAGATGCACAGAATCTCTTGCCCAGAGTAGGGGAATCGAGGACCATAGGACATAGGTTCAAGGTGAAGGGGAAAAGATTTAATAGGAATCTGTTAACCTTTTAACACAAAGGGTGGTGGGTGTATGGAACAAGCTGTCTGAGGAGGTATCTGAGGCTGGGACTATCCCAACGTTTAACAGTTAGGCAGGTACATGGACAGGACAAGTTTGGAGGAATATGGACCAAGCGCAAGCAGGTGGGACTAGTGTAGCTGGAACACGTTGGCCGTTGTGGGCAAGTTGGACTGAAGGGCCTGTTTCCACACTGTATCACTCTATGACTCTACCTGTAAATCCTTTCCCTCTCACCCTAAACCTATGTCTTCTGTTTCTTGATTGCCGCACTCAATTCCCCTCTTGATCTTATACACCTCTATCCTCAGCACAGGTAATGATTTGAAATATTAGTGCTGTTCCTCTCCCTCCAGAAACCAAAGATCCTATAGATCTTTGCGATAAACTGTCTGGGTTGTTTGTTTAGGGGGGGTTTTTTTTTGTCTTTTTCGCTGCTTGTGTTGGAGACTCCTCCTTTAAATACCTGCACACGTGATCCAACACACGCAACGTGTTGGAGCGCATCCACCCACAGTGCGCTCAGAATGCGGCAGGCCACTCGCGCGACCTTGCGGGAAATGTAGTCGCCACATGGCTGACATCCAACTGCGACAGACGAAAGCCGTCCCCGCGGCACGACTACAATTCCCGGCAGACCCCGGACCGGAAAGGACTCGGCTGCCGGCCGCCCGCTGATCACTTTTCTCCCCGTGCGCCATGTTTGTTTGAGTGCGAGAGAGATAGGGGGGAAAAACAAAATGACAGGGCGAGCGGCTGGATAGGGATTTGTCCTGCAGAAAGGAAAGCAGAATGAACGTTTGAGCGAGCCCGTCCTTCTGGAATATGAAAGGGACCAGGCAAGGTTCATTTTCCTGTCATCGCCGTCGTTGACCGCGGGCCCGTGCAGCCGTCGGTCTTCAAGGAGAGCTCCAACCTCCATCCCCTCCAAGGCAGGGCGGCAGCGCCGCAGCCTTTGAACTTGACTCTGGCTTTTTCTTCACTGCGGAGACCACCGATCAAACAACAACAAAAAAAAGATATATTTTTGAGGGAAACAAACAATTCTAGCCGTCTTTCTCTGGAACGGCTCGGTTTAAAGAAGAGTTTTGGGTCTGAACAATTTTTTTCTCTCATTTTTTTCCCTCCCCCCCCCATCGTGGTGGGCAGATCGGACAGAGAGTTCTGCGGATAAACACACGGAGTGATTCATAGGCGGCTACAAATTAAAAATGTCAAGTTGTACACCGGCGGACATGGTAAGGGAAATTACACGGGTTGCATATTCTTCTCTCGCCGGTCTTTTGCTCGTTATTAACCCAGGCTTTGCAACCCAATCCCCCTCGGTGGTGGAGGTAGAGATCAACCGAAAGCCGGCCGGCCGTGCTCAGTGGTGGTCGCAGCCTCTCCCTTTCAAACGAGGAAGGTTTTTAACAACTTCGTGGAGAGGAAACTCTTTGCAGTCTCCATCTGCGGCTCAGTGTTTTGTTTTTACAACTGGCGGCTCGGCTGATTTAATCACACACTTCACGTCGAGAGGTTGCCTTTATTGAAAGGATCCTTGCTATAAATGCTGCCCAGATACACAGTGATCTGAATGCGTTGATGTGATTTTTAGGTAGTGTTTTCGAAAATCGGCCCAAGTGGTTTTAATGAGGCGTGTTATTTTAAAATTATGTCCTACCTTTTAACATTTAATGAAATATATGTACGTAAGATTTTGGGGCGGCTCCTGTTAGGGCATTATTGCATTGACATTTAACAGAACCGGTTTGCTTGCGTTTATTTCCTTCTGATCCATAAATTAATTAGTTATTTCAGGGTAAAAATGCGAATGGAATGTGTACATATTTTCATATTAAAATTGTGGTTGTTCCTACGTTAGTTAACTATTGGCAAAAAATATGTTGAATTTTTTAAATTTTGATTATATTTTGATTAGCGCTTAGTGCTTGCTCGTTCTTTGTCGTTTAACGCAGCAATGACAAGACAAAATATCATTAGTATATCATTTTTGAATATCCATCACCGCAGACATGGAACCAATGACAAAGTAGTGGTCTAAAAGTATGGGCATAGGGATATACAATTAGAAACCCAATACATTTATCTAAAATAATAAATACAAGTGTTTTCAGTAATGCCACGAGAATCTTGAAGAAAGCTTACAGCAACCCAACATTTCGCTGTTCGTTTCTGGCACATAAGACAATTAAACACTTGAATAGTAAACATTTCTTTACTGCAATGTGTTATTCAAAACTATCTAATCAAATCTTATTTATGCGTGGTCACAACTTAGCAATGCATTAACAATGTCAAGTATAAAATCACAATATTGTGTATTTAGCAGTATTCATATTTACTGAACAGTTGTATTTACAAAAGAATGGCAACTATAAAACAACCTTTAGTCTGGTGACACCTTACTTTTGGGTGGTGCAGTCCAGATTAAATAAGGTGACTCGGAAAGCAAACTGAGGTAGTAATAAAATAACTGCTTGAAATCTAAAATATGTTTTTTTTTTAAATGCTGTAACAGTGGATCAGACAGCATCTGTGGAAAATAAACAGTTAATGTTGTAGTTCAGATGAAGAGTCTTCATAAAAGTTAGTCGTATTTCTGTTTTATATTTAAAAGAAAGTAGCAGTTTGACACCTTTGCATTTCTTTTAGGTTGATATAAGAACAATGAGAAAGTAAACTATTATTTGGAACAATGCCAGATGTAATTTGTTTTTTTAAGTTACTTCAAACACCAAGCAGTTGGTGATCTATACACAAACAATTTGAGACATGTAAGATCTAAGAAGTATTTTCATTGTAATATAAGTATGTATTATCTAGTACAGAAGCATTTTGTTATCTAATTAATCACAGTTTAAAGGGCCTATCCCACTGTGGGGACATAATTCACTAGTTTAGAAGCGTTTGCCCTCGACTCATACTCGCAGCATGGTCAACACGAGGTCCTAGGAGGTCTTTGTAACTCTCCTTCATGCTTGAGAATTGTCCCCGCGTACTCAAGGCCTCAACTAGGTTGCAGCGTTTAGTCGAGTTCCTCCTCCCCCTCTCCCCTTCTCCCCCCTCTCCCCTTCTCCACCCTCTCCCCTCTCCTCCCTTCTCCCCCCCTCTCCCCTTCTCTCCCCCCTCTCCCCCTTCTCCCCCCCTCTCCCCCTCTCTCCCCCCCCCCCCTTCTCCCCCCCTCTCCCCCCTCCCCCCCCCCCCTTCCCCCCTCCCCCCCTCCCCCCTCCCCCCCTCGCATCCCCCCCCCCCCCCACCCTCCCCCCCCCCTCCCCCCCCCTCCCCCCTCCCCTTCACTCCCTTCTCCTAGGGTATCCCCTTCTCCCCCCCCTCTCCCCTTCTCCCCCCCTCTCCCCTTCTCCCCCCCCCCTCTCCCCTTCTCCCCCCCTCTCCCCTTCTCCCCCCCCCTCCCCTTCTCCCCCCCTCTCCCCTTCCCCTCCCCCTCTCCCCCCCTCTCCCTTCTCCCCCCCTCTCCCCTTCCCCCCCTCTCCCCTTCTTCCCCCCCCCCCTTCCACTAAGGAGACATCCCCTTTCCCCCCCCTTTCCCATCCCCCCCTTTCCCTTCTCCCCCTCTTTCCCTCTCCCCCCTCTTCCCTTCTCCCCCCTCTCCCCTTCCTCCCCCTCTCCATTCTCCCCCCCCTCCCCCTTCTCCCCCCCTCTCCCCTTCTCCCCCCCTCTCCCCTTCTCCCCCCCCCACTCTTCCCCTTCTCCCCCCCTCCCCTTCTCCCCCCCTCCTCACCCTTCTCCCCCCCTCTCCATCCCCCCCTTCCTCCCCCCCTCTCCCCCTCCCCTTCTCCCCCCCCTCCCCTTCTCCCCCCCCTCTCCCTTCTCCCCCACTCTCCCCTTCTCCCTTTCCCCCCCCCCTCTCACCTTCTCACCCCTTCTCCCCCCCTCTCACCTTCTCCCCTTCCCCTCTCACCCATCCCCCCCCTCCCCTTCTCCCCTCTCCCTTCTGCCTCCCCTCTCCCCTTCTGCCTCCCCTCTCCCCTCCCTCCCCTCCCCTTCTCCCAACCCCCCCCCCTCTCCCCTTCTCCCCCCCCCCCTCTCCCTCTCCGCCCCCCCCTCCTCCCCTTCTGCCCCCCCCTCTCCCCTTCTCCCCTTCTCCCCCCCCCCCCCCCGCTGCCCTTCCCTCCTCCCCCCCCCCCCTTCTCTCCCTCACCGCTGCCAACTAGGCAGTGTTGGGTGTTTGGAAGAGCTCCGCCCCCTCAAATGTGACACCTAGGCAGGATGACACCGCCAATCTTGACCTCATCGGTATTTCCGTTGGTCGTGTTTCTGCATTCAATGTGGTAAGCCCCCTGGAAAAGAGGCACCTTGGACCTGTGGGCAGCCACCGATCCAGCCTTCATCTGGACTTCTGAGGGCAATTTGTTAAATGCTGCCCGAGCAAGAAATGCAAGTTTCGCTGTGGATTTAATTTACATTTTATGTTTGTTTTATTTAAGTTTCTAGCAGGCCATAGTGGTTTAGAGACATGGGAGGGATAAAATTAGTAAGTCAGATGTGTGTATTGTTGAATTATTACTACGTGACATCTGGTCCAGCAAAAAAGGCTCTGGAACCAAGGGCACTGAAAAATATGGTGTGCCTGTATTAGGTTAGCATGAACCAGGAGCAGACTGGCTCGGCAATATAGTAAGATCAGGCTGATCTGATAATATTTTCTGTATTCCTGTATGTACCTCAGAATCTTTCACCCGATTTATCAAAAATCAGTCTTATGTGTTAAAAATATTTATGTACTTTCTTCCTCAAAGGATGTTGGAAATAATTCTAAAGGCTCATGACATGCGTTCAACTGGTGACCAATTATTTTTAAACTGTGACTGGTAGTTGTAGAATTCTTGCCTGTTAATTTTTCCTGTACAAAACCACACACATCACTCACAGCACTTTATAGCTGTTTATATTTCTGTTTTTTTCTGAAAGTTGCACTAATTTTGAACCCTTTACCAATGTCTCTTGTCTGATTCTCCTATAATTTCATAATTGCATAGTTTATTTTAATGGAAGGAAAGAAGAAAGTGTATTTCAGAACATTTCAAAATATTCAGGGGTTTTTTTCAGCCAGTACATGTTGTAATGCAGAACATGCAATAGACCGCATGCACAAAACTCCCACAAAGAACAAAGTGATAATGACTAAAAAAGTTAATTAATGAATTAGTACTGCTACTCCTCGACGTATGATGGGGTTATGTTCCAATAAACCCGTCGTAAACCGAAAATATCGCAAGTCGAAAACTCATTTAATACATTGCAATCACGTTTCCGAGCGTTTACCGATCGTAAAGTCGAAATATCGCAAGTCGAAGCATGGTAAATCGGGAAGCACCTGTATTGACAAGTACCTTTCCTGCTCTTTGTCGATTATAGATCTATTGAATCTCTTTGTATCCTCCTGACATAGCTTGCAGGACTTAGATTAAATATCACATTCAAAATATGGCACAGTTGACAAGATAATTTTTCTAAACAGAAGTGTCTGCAGTCTAACAAAATTGGCAACAAGCTATTCAGAAAAGGGAAGAATGGAAGGTTTGGAGGCTATCTCAGAGAAGGGTTTTTAAGAGATTCGTCATGCCATAATGAAGAGCATGATTTTGCTATTGACGATGGAACAGAAATAGACCAGAATTGGAAAGGTGGCGAGCATGAAATATCATGTGGTGCAGGAGAAGATTGGAATACCAGGTTGAATCTTGGCTGTGGAGGAGTTTACATTTGAAAGCTTGAACTGGCAATCTTTGCTTGTTTATATGTTTTAACATGGATTTGTTTATGCTATTTTCCTTATGATCAGGAAGGGCATCATTTATAGCAAGGGTTCTCAACCTGGGGTAAATTTACCCGACCCAGGGGATAAATTTGTTGATTCTGGATTTGTACATTTTTTCTCATTGACTGACTGTGTTTGGTTCAGGCCCATCTGTTCATTATTAGTTCATAAATAAGTGAAATAACATTGTTATGTGCTATTAAAATTGCCTGGGGTAAACGGGACGAAAAGTGTTGGGAACCCATGATTTATAGGATGTGGTAATCACTGGCAGCATCAGTATTTGTCACCTAATTGTGGTACCTTGGAAAACCATGACTCGCTTCTGGTGATGATACCCCATGTTTATTGTATGGGGAATTTGAGGAATTTAACTCTATGATGAAGGAATAGCGTGATAGTTCAAGTCAGGATGGTGTGTCATTTGGAATGACCCTTGGGATGGTGTATAACTTGGAATGAACCATGGGCAAATGCCCATGTCCATGGTGCGTGAGGTTGTAGGCTTGAGTGGTGTAGGAATAGTCTAGGTGAGTAGTTATAGTGCACTTTGAGTGGGGTGTCAATCAGTTGAGTTGCTTTGTGCTGTGGAGCTGCTTGCATGCTTTAGCAGATGCAGCCATTTGGGTAACTGAATAATATTCCCGTGCAGCCTTAACTGGACTTTGAAAATGATGGATAGGCTTTGGTGATTTAGGTTTACCACAGCATATCCTACTACATGAGCTTTGTATATGTGTGGCTATTCTGATGTTTCCACTCAATGCTAGCCCCAAGGATGTTGATGGGTATCTTGTTGGAGATGTATATGCCTGGCACATGTGGTAGACTTTACTGTATTGCCTAGGTCTGAAGGTTTAGATTTTACTGCCTGCAATCTTGGAGAGCTTCATTTTCAGGATTTGCGATTGGAACTAAACATTATGCAATCATTGGATTACATGCCCACACTGATCTATAGTTAGAAATTATTATTGAGGAAGCAGATGGAAAAGGTTAGGTTTAGGATATTAGGAAAATAATTTCTGCTTTACGGCCCAAGGACTGGGATGATTCACCTCAGAGAATCGCATTCATCTCTCTGTTTGAAGTGTTGACTTCAATTTTACCAGGTTTCCTGATGCACTACTCAATTAAGTGCTCCATAGATATCAAAGGAAGTCGCTTGCTTCTGAGCTGAGAAAGATGTTGGTAACACTGAAAATAAACATCGATGAGCAGGAATTGATGAACAAGTACTGCTTGATTTCAGTGCTGACAACACTTTCTAATGCTATAGGGCTTAGAATCAACTCATTGGGTATGAATTATGGGCCTGTCCCACTTAGGCAACTTTTTAGGCAACTGCAGGAGACTATGCGGTCGCCACATGTTTGTGGGTGGTTAAGAAGGAACTGCAGATGCTGGAAAATCAAAGGTAGAAGGGTTTCGTCCGAAACGTTGCCTATTTCCTTCGCTCCATAGATGCTGCTGCACCCGCTGAGTTTCTCCAGCACTTTTGTCTACCTTCGCGGGTGGTTGCTGGGTAGTCGCTTTCATGGCCGTGAGGAGTTCCTGCATTCTGGGAACTAGTCGAGAATTTTTCAACATGTTAAAAAATTGGCGGCTACCAGAATTAAACCGCCATAGAGAGTAGCGAGAATTTTTGTGCCGTAAGTGCAGTGGTAGTGGGTTGCCAGGAGGTCGTAGGTTCTCGTAGGTTGTAACCGGTGCTGACTGGTGAATTTCATTGTCTCATTGGAGGATAAAAACATAAACAGTAGTTTTCAGAACCAAGAATAACCGACCGATAATGTTAAATGTCTGCCGAGCTTCACAACTGTGTATCTCTGTCTTCTTAAAAGTAGTCTCCACTCCTTCTCCTCCTCCCCCCCCCCCCCTCTTTTAAAGGACTTGCGTGACCCTTCCCATACACTATGTTTTCACCATCTTAATTACAGCGCCAACCTTCCTGTTCATCGCGGTGTTTGTCTGTATCATATTGACTGCACCATGTGAATTTCACTCAGACAGCTCTCCCCCAGTTTGCCCTGTCCCCACCTGCATAACGGGCTGGTGAAGGAAGCAATGTGTGTGTGTTCCACTCTGACAGTCACTGTTCCAGTCGCTGGATTTTCAGGCGACTGCCAGTGACTTGGTTAGTTACCTTTTCTTGTGGACCTACAGAGGAATTTGAACATTTGTTGGTATTGTTCAAAGAATGATTGAAAATAACATCTGCTCAGTGCCGCTCTCGGCTGACTAGAATGCTGTCAGATAGTTTCCATTAATAAATAAAATATTGAGTGTTCTGTTGAGTTGATAACGAAGGTTTGTAGATTATAAGCTTCTGTACATGTTATTTGTGCCACTATCAGTTTCTAATTCTTCTCGTTTGTTGTGCCCATTTGTCGTAGTTTATCCAATTTCTCATCAGAGGCTGATGATGAGAATTTGAACCCAAGGGACGTGAGCGCAAACTGCTTTCAGGTCTCATTATGCTTTCCCATCACTGCACTTCAGCATTGCACAACTTTTTATTCATTGATTTCTGTTCAGAAGAATCTAACCAACACCTAAAATATAGATAAGTGTGCATATTTTGTGGAAGATGTATCAAATTGTCCAGGATGGAATGTGAGATTTTACTTTCAGACAAAATGTTTGTTCAGTTTGGTAAAAGAACAGAACAGAAATGAAGCATATTTATTTAAAATTATACTGCTTAATTTAGTACTAGTGTACATCAAATAGTTGCGAATGTGCATCATGCCTGATTTGCACATATTACATCTTTATAATGTGAGTATGCTTATATACTGTGCAAAACCTGTTAATTAAGACAATTCATTTCATAATGGCTTAAGTTATCTGCTGTATGTTGGAAAATAATATAATTCATAAGTGCAATACAAGAGTGTTGGCGATCATCTAGAGAAGTGCATATTTCACTTTCGACAATAAAGAATAATCCAACAAAAGACAAGCATCCCAATCATGTCAGATATTTTCACTAAATTATTAGGTAGTACATGCACTGGAAACTTTGAGGAGCAGATTCAAATGTATTAATTTGAAAGAAATTTTAAATTTAGCATTAGGGTTAATGCCCTAATTTGATGAGGGCATTATTAAACCTGTCATGTTACATATAACCAGAGCCAAAATAGCCCACTCCCTATTATTTCTCTAGGAAACTATTGGAAATGCACTCATTGAAATAATTCACGTGGTTACTATTTTTAACTCGATCTACCCAATTTATATGAAAATTAAAATCATCCATAATTAATGTTCTTTTTATACACCCATTTTATTTTCTTGTTTTGCATTCTTTTCCAGGGTATGACTTCTATTTGAGTGTCTATACATTACTCCTACCATTGGTATCTCTTCCATATTATTTTCTACCATCACACAAATGGATTCCATTTCTTCTCTGGCTAGATTGCCTTATTTCACTACCTATTTGCCGATAACCTTTGAGGATTTTTCCTCAATGTCAAAAGTCTGAATAATGTATTTCCAGTTATTTCTGTTGAATTATATGAATTTGTCTCCACTTGTGCTGTTAGTTCACTGATTTTACTTTGGTTGTTATGTGTATTTAGATTGAGAATTCTTAATTTGGTTTTTTGTACCACCTTTCCTTGTATATAAACCTCATCTGATGGGTCTGTTTTTGTCTATATATTGCTGCTTGTTTTTTCTTTTCTTTTTCTCTGTGTCCAATTTCCATCTTTACTTCCTTTTTCTGCCTCCCTGCTTGAGTGTCCATGCACCATGCTTGTTTAAATCCTTAGCAATAGCACTAACAAATACCCCTGCAATGATATGGTGTGAATGGAAACTGTCTGTGTGACCTGTTCAACTTGTATAGGTGTGACCTTCCCCAGAACCAGTTGCATTGCCTCAGGAATCAAAACAGCACCTTCCTACGCATCCTTTTAATCATGTTTGCCAGCTATAGCTTACTTACTGTTTCACCCCTTCTAGCCTAAAAATGTCCCTATTTATAATGTATATTTTCTATCAATCAACACTTAATCGAAGCTATATTTTACTTCCAAGTCCTCAAGGCCAAAATACGCAGCAACCCCTTTGCCTCAGAATACTCTGCTAGTTGCAACCCCAAAACATACATGATTTCCTTTCATGAACCACATTGACAGTGTCCAATTCTAATAATATTTTTCTTATATAACTCTATCTTCTTCTTGCTTATGGCGTGCACAGCCTAAAGTTGTAGGACAACTTGTTCTATTTGATTTTGCACACCGGGTTGATTGCATTTGTCGAAACAGGGCGGACCATGTGAAGGTTGCAATCTTCCGCCCCTATAACACTATAACCACACCTTAATGATAGTTCCAGGATCTTACGTACTACTGTGTTTTTCCCAGTTTTTAATGTTTGTGCCACCCTCCCTCTGGAATGATAAATTCTACTGTAGTTAATCTGACTGAATGTTCTGACTCACAGTGACTGACTTCTGGAGGTTTTATCCAATTCCCTTACCCAATGCATTGTACTGTTCAAATCTCAGAATTCAGGTCATCAACTCTGAACCAAAGTTCCTCAAGCTGCACGCAATGCAGATGAAGTTGCTGTGGAGTTTAGAACTGGGTGCTTAAAATAGTGTTTGCAGCTATAGCTTCACTGAGACAATCTGCAGGGAGGCAGGCCCTTCATCTTGAGTCTGCACTGACCATCTAGCACCCATTATTACTCTAATTCTATAGGGATGTTTCACCGCAGTCGGGTCACGACCATGACCCATACTATTGCTATGCTACGCCAAGTGGAGTACACACAATGAACTGCAGGTACGCACTTACCATTGTTTCCAGCATAGCGGGCCCATTAAAACCCGCCGAAATTTTCAATTTTTGCGCTGTAAATAATTATGGAAATCGGGATAAGCATGAGAGACATTTAGCCTACTTCAGAATTCCAAAAGTGAGGAGAAATGACAGTAGATGGAAGCGAGAGCTGAAGGGAGAACAACAGCCAAAGTGCTTGACGAACATTGGCCGTTTGCTCACTGCATTTCATCAACTAAGGCATTATTTGTGTTTTTTCTTGATTTGTTTGGCATCTAAAAAGTTTCAGAAATGATAAATCTGGCTGTAACATTTTAAAATCGCCCATGTGTCTCAAGTGGGTTTTTACATACAAAAAGAAAACGCCTCTGAAGCAAAATTTACAGCCAGATTTAGCACTTCTGAGACTTTTTAGATACCAAAGGAATCAAGGAAAACCACAAATAACGCCTTACTGTTGATGAAATGCAGTGACCGAACGCGATAATTCCCAATATTTTCAATTCCGATATCTGCACGGCCAATGTTTGCCAAGCACTTTAGCTATTGTTGTCCCTTCAGCTCTCTCTTCTCTTTACCTTCATTTCGCTTCACTTTTGGAATTCTGAAGTTGGGTACATGTCTCTCACGCTTACCCCGACTTCCACTAATTTTTACCGCTCAAAAATTCAACATTTTGGCGTTTTTTAACAGGTAGGAAAGTACGTGTTTCTTGCATTAATAACATATACCGGAAGTTACGGATGTCCTCCAGGTAGATTGAGCGGCTCCGTGCGTCAAGCCCTTTGACTTAGTGACCTTACATGCAACCCCCCTATACTAATCCATGTTATTCTCTCCACATTCCTATCAACTGCCCACCCCCCTCCAGATTCTACCATTCATTTACACACTATGGACAGTTTATAATGGCCAATTATTATACCAGCCTGCAGGGAAGTGAGCACCCAGAAGAAACCCACATGTCAATGGAGAAAATGCAAAGAGAAAGCACCAGGAGTCCTGGATTGAGCCCAAGTCTTTGAAACTGTAAGACACCAGCTCCAGTGGCTGTGCTAGAGTGCTGCTGTATATTTGAGTAATTGATTTTTTTTTAAAATTGCAATTTGGATTTTTTGTGTGGATGTAAACCTACTGAAAATGCATTGTTGGGACTTATATTTCCCAGGATTTGGTGAGGAGAATTGGAATGAATTTCCGTCACTTAACAAATCCCAAAGAATTTGATTTATTTTCAGTATTTGGTACTCTGGTATTTTATTCTGCCTTTTATAATACATTTTTAAATTTATGATTGTAATTAATGTGGTAAGCTAGACAGAGTTGAGGAAGATTTAGTTTGTATTAGGCAGATTTTAAATTGGTTATTCCGTTCAGATAACTTGAAGTAGAAATTCCTTGGTAATTTTTTTAATACTGAATTACTTTTTTAAATAAGTGCTGCTTCAATGTGATTAACGGCGGATTGAATATAATCTTTATTTTTGTAGTAGGAGTTGTGCAAGTAAAGTGTGATCCCAGGAGGGAAAATCAAATTATTTAAATTTAAATTTATTTAAATTGGGACAAAGCTAGGAGAGATTTAACTAGGGTAACAGTTCTAGCTTCCATGACATTGTGATCTACATTTTCTCCATGCTATTGGACTGCTCTTGAAGAGTTTTTTTTTGTCACATAACGACCTATTATTATTTACTGTTCAAATCTGTCAACCCAACACCATATAGCAAGCTTGCCCTATATTTCTCATCATGCTATGTCTATAGGAAATGGGAATCTATTTCATCCACTACGGCACCCTTGCTTGGATGTTAGAAATGATTTGCTGAAGCTTTACAAAAGGCATTAGTTTTGAATCCACACTGATGTCGCTGAATCAGAAATCCTATTTCATTGAATTCCATTTCAGAGTGCAGTACAATGGAAACATTGCCTTGTCAATGGTGCCATCTTTTGGATGATATGTTGAACTAAAACACCTGTCTTCTTGGATGGTTTAAAAAAAATCTTTGATCATTTTTAAAAAGTGGGAATTGTCCTGGTTGATCAATTAGTTCAATTAGTTTTACTATAAAATGAATCTTGCTATTGTTTTTAATAGGGTGTGCAATAAGTGTGTGCAAATTGGCTGTAAAATCTCCCTGAAACAATGATCACATTTTTAATGAACTTAAGCATTTTGAAGTAAAAATCCCTAAAGTTATGAAAGATGCTCAGAATATGTAATTTCCCTTTAAATATATTCTTGATTGTTTGTCTTGGGAATATCAACTTTAAATGGACTATTTTCAAATGTAAATTCTCAGCAATGTTTTGGGGTGTTGAATACTTTTGCAACATAAATATATCTGAGCCATTGTTTATTGCAACCGTGGAAGAGAATGCAGTCTGGATAAAACATGACACAGCACTAGAAGCAAAGGTTGATCAGTAACACTTTTGAGATTTGAATATTAAGTTTTTTCTCATCCCAAATCAAGCACATACTATAAGATATCACAAATATCTGTGTTACTATAAAATAAATCTTGCCATTGTTTTTGTGGGACATTGATGTGTGCAAATTGGCTGGAAAATTTCTCTGCAACAATGACTTTAGCATTTATTTAACATTTATTGGACTTTTGGTCAACCATATAGTTATTGTTTTCCTTAATTTAAAATGGCATGCCTGATTCTGATAAGGCCAACAGCAGGAAAATGGCAATAAAAGACTGCCCCCCCCCCCCCCCCCTTTTGTTTCTACACTGAGTTTATTGGCATGCACAAGCTTGGGATAGCATCTGCTGTTGACCTGCTGAGGTGGAAGGCAATCTGAAATGGATCCAGGTTTGTCATTCACATCCTTGGGATAGCGGTTATAGAAGTCTTAACAAGTTGCCAGAAAATCATTCTTCAACACATGAAAATAGTTGTATGTATGGCACTCCTGGGTGGAGCTGGACCGATACCCAAGCATTGAGAGTGGTTTCTACAATCATCTGCTTGATGGTCAGGCATGATTCCATTTAACGGGGGGGGGGGAATCCCGACTCAAAGTTTAGAATGACACGGTCATGCTCTTCTACCAGTTTGTTTTTGCACTACAGGCCCAGCTCTATGGTCCCTTGCCTGACAAATTCCTCATTAATGGCACACAATCGCATTTCTATATGGATTTTGCCTTTCTTTTTAGTCATAGAGTGATAGTGTGGAAGCAGACCCTTCGGCCCAACTCGCCCACACCGGCCGACAATGTCCCAGTTACACGAGTCCCACTTGCCTGCGCATGGTCCATTTCCCTCCAAACCTGTCTGCATTTGTCAAATTTCCAATTTGTACGATAAATGCCTATGCTGTAAATACACTGGAACAATGTTTCAACTGAAATAGCTGCTTCCACACTGTATGAGCCTGAGGCTCAGTTTGAAATTGGGAAGTATGATTTTGTCGGAATAAGCCATTGCAGTATTCCGAAAAACGCAAGGAATCATAGGGTTTGCCAAAGATCGGAAGCTATAAATTAAAATCGAACGAAGTGCTGTAGATTCATTGAGTATAGTTTGGTTCCGATTTTTTATTTTGTCTGTATTTTCAGTGGGAGACCGGGTGGGGGGGGAGAGAGACTGGGGGCATCCGGACTGATGGGACACCGGCCCTGAGGCTCAGCGCAGAGGCGAGCAAACCCCAGCTCGCCTCCGCCTCTCCCACCGGGCCAACTGACAACACGGACCGACAACACAGAGCTGCCAAGTAGTACGGATTTTCCGTATTTTGTACGGAAATGTGATAAGAATATGGATGTACGGATTTGTTTTGTAAAATATGGATTTTTTACAAATCGGCCCAACTTCCTTTCATCTTGCTGCTTAAAAATGCAAGGATATAAAAAGTCGTACTGTAACTCTAAAAATTATAGCAGGTTAAATCTATTAGTATTTTCAATTTCAAGATCTGGATGATTATTTTTGTAAGCTTCGACCTGCCTGTCCTGCTACAGGTTTAAACAACGCTGTCAATTTAACGCGTGGGAATTTAAATGAACAGCACTATGGGATCTAATTATGACGCTACCAGCTGGAGCACTATTGCCTCTTCACATAGCGCTAAGGCCATAGTGCTATGGGTCACATTGTTCAGGGAGGGAGGGAATAAGTGAGGGACGGAGAAAACATGGAAGGAAAGAGGAAGGGATATAGAGGGAGTCTCAAAGGGCCGAATGGCCTGCTCCTGCACCTATTTTCTATGCTTCTAAAGAAGGGGTGGAACTTCAGCTGTGAATGTGCCTCATAGCACCAGACACCTAGTTCAATCCTGACTTCTGGTACTCTCTGTGTGGAGTTTTCATGTACCACCTGTGACTGCGTGGATTTCCTCTGAGTGCTCAGATTTCTTCCCACATCCTTGGTAAATTGCCCCTAACGTGTGGGGAGTGGATAAGAATGTGGGATAACATTGAAATAGTGCGAGTGCATGAATGATGGTCGGTGTGACTGGGTGATCATTCAATGATTTGAAGTTGCAGAGGTTTGAATGATTTAAGCATGTTGGGTGAGCGGGTAAATCATTCATTTGGATAAAAGTGAAGTTATCCCATCTCTGCTTCTTGTATCCTTTTTCTTCACCTATCTGCGTCCCTGAGAGAACCCATTGACCTGATTTACTACCTGTTTCTCTCTCCATGGCTCCATGGTGGCCTGAATGCAATCACCTCCTACAAGGCAAAATCATGAGATAGCTCGAATATCACTCCCTGACGAGCTCAATGCGTTTTACGCACGCTTTGATAGGGAGAACACTGATGTGCCTTCTCAAGCCCCCATTCGCTGTGATGGTATTTCAGTCACAGAGGCCGGCGTCAGAAAATCCTTCAGAGGGGTGAACCCTCGAAAAGTCCCTGGACCTGATGGTATACCCGGTCGTGTTCTAAAAACCTGTGCGGACCAACTGGCTGGATTTTTTACAGACATTTCCAACCTTTTACTTCTGAGGTCTGGGATTCCCACCTGCTTTAAAAGGGCATCAATAATACCGGTGCTCAAGAAGAGCAAGGTGACGTGCCTCAACGACTATCGACCAGTGGCACTAACGTCGGTGGTGATGAAGTGCTTTGAAAGGTTGATCGTGATGCAAATCAACTCCTACCTCGACAAAAACCTGGATCCACTGCAGTTCGCTTACCGCCTACAATAGATCAACGGTGGATGCGATCTCGCTGGCTCTCTACTCCGCCCTGGACCACTTGAACAACAAAAACGCGTATGTCAGGTGGTATTCATTGATTACAGCTCGGCATTTAATACGGCATTTGGTAACCACTCCAAGCTGGTTACCAAACTCGCAGAACTGGGTCTCTGATCATCTCTCTGCAATTGGATCCTCGACTTCCTCATTCACAGATCACAGACTGTTCGAATTGGTGGAAAGGTGTCGATAACAATCAGCACGGGAGCACCTCAAGGCTGTGTGCTCAGCCCCCTGCTGTATTCACTATACTCATGACTCTGTAGCTGGTCATAGTGCGAACTCCATCATCAAGTTCGCTGATGACACCACTGTTGTGGGACGTATCACTGATGGGGACAAGTCAGAGTATAGAAGAGAGATCGACCGACTGACCATATGGTGCCAGCACAATAACCTGGCCCTCAACACCAGCAAAACCAAGGAACTGATTGTGGACTTTGGAAGAGGTAGGATGGGGACCCATGGTCCCGTCTGAAGAAGGGTCTCGACCCGAAACGTCGCCTATCTCCTTCGCTCCTTAGGTGCTGCTGCACCCGCTGAGTTTCTCCAGCCTTTTGTGTACCCTCGATTCTCCAGCATCTGCAGTTCCTTCTTTAACATGTCCCGTTTATATCAATGGGTTGATGGTGGAAAGGGTCAAGAGCTTCAAATTCCTGGGTGTGCACATCTCTGAAGATCTCTCCTGATGCGAGAACACTGATGCAATCAGAAAGAAAGCACATCAGCGCCTCTACTTCCTGAGAAGATTATGGAGAGTCGGTATATCAAGGAGGACTCTCTAACTTCTACAGGTGCACAGTAGAGAGCATGCTGACTGGATGCATCGTGGCTTGGTTCGGCAACCTGAGTGCCCAGGAGCGGAAAAGACTACAAAAGGTAGTAAACACTGCCCAGTCCATCATCGGCTCTGACCTCCCTACCATCGAGGGGATCTATCGCAGTCGCTGCCTCAAAAAGGCTGGCAGCATCATCAAGGACCCACACCATCCTGGCCACACACTCATCTCCCCGCTACCTTCAGGTAGAAGGTACAGGAGCCTGAAGACTGCAACGTCCAAGGTCAGAAACAGCTTCTTCCCCACAGCCATCAGGCTATTAAACTCAACTCAAACAAAACTCTGAACATTAATAGCCCATTATCTGTTTATTTGCACTTTATCTGTTTTATTTATTCATGTGTGTGTATATATTTATACAATGGTATATGGACACACTGATCTGTTCTGTATTCATGCCTTCTATGTTCTGTTGCGCTGAAGCAAAGCATGAATTTCATTGTCCTATCTGGGACATGACAATAAACTCTCTTGAATCTTGGTTGCTGCTGTTCAAAAATGTGGTTTTATTACAAAGTTAAAATAGAACTTTGTGCATTTTTGCTCACTTATTTAGTTGAATTAAACTTTTACTGATTTTTTTTTTTTAATCAGCATATGTTTCAGCATTTGGAGTCTGGTGAGCATATTTTCTTGAGCATTAATTCCGTCCTGCCAATTTATTTAGAGATTTTAGCTCGGTATTAATAAATCCCCACTTGAACAGACATATTTATATAAAATCTCAAATTTAGTTCCCTGTGAATTAACAATCTTTATTGGTCATAAATGTTTGGAGTTGCAGTTTCAAGACATGAGACTGCACATGCTGGAATCTTTGACCAAAATTAAAAGTGCTGGAGGAACTTGGTGAGTTGGGCAGCATCTTTTTGTCACAGCAGATGCTGCCTGGCCTGCTGAGTACCAACAGCAGTTTGTTTTAGAGCTGTAGTTTTCTTAACTGAAATAGTGTTTTATAATTGAGTTAGGAAGTCAACGGTTCAAGGCGTGCTTCAAAGGTTTGTACATGTATTCCAGACTGACTTGCTGAGGGGATTGCGCACTCACATTTTCTGCATTTTGGGTAAGATGTTATGTTGGACCCTATCGTGTGTTGTGTTCTTTATTTTATTGTATGGTGACCACCCATTTCACTGTAGCAACTGGTACATGTGACAAATAAATGTATCTTGTAATCGAGGGCATGTATTCCCTCTTTGAGCAGGGACTGTGTAATGAAAGGCAAGTCATTGATGAACCAACTGGAAATTGTTTAGGACATTACCTTGGAAAAATAGTAGTCTTGTCTGACTGAAATGATTAACCACAGCCACAAGTTTTGCTTTGCAGAAGGAGATTCAAGGAACTGCAGATGCCGGTTTACAAAATAAGACACAAAGTGATGGAGTGGATCAGTTAGCCTGTCTGAAGAACATGAATAGTCATGACTCTTGATCAGGCAACCTCTCTGGAGAACATGAATATGCAACGTTAAGACTGAAGAAAGATCCCCACCCAAAATGTCACCTATCCATGTTGTCCAGAGATGTTGCCTGACCTGCTGAGCTACACCAGCACTTTGTCTTGTAATTGTACTGGATCAACTTGGCTGAAGGCATGACTATTTTGAAGTGCAAGTCATCAGTAGATGGATGGGATGCTTTCTTCCTCATAATCTTTACTACATCCAGTATTCTCAGCTATTTCTTGATAGAATGTGGAGTGAATTCTAGTGGCGGAAGTGTGATTTCTCTAATAATGCAATCCAGCTGAACAAGGCTACAAATGTAACCTTGTCTTTGACATTGGCATGCTGGGCCTTGCCATTGAAAATTGTACCCGGAAGTTAATGGTGGTCCTTAAGCACATTTAACACCAGCTTTTGGAAGTGTGGTTGTATATTCCAGAGGCTGCATTTGCTTTCACATGCTGGATGGAGGTAACTGATCTACGTATTTTTAGCGTTAAATTTGTTTTGCTATATTAGCATAGTGTGGCATTTAGTGACTACTGTTTTTGTTTTGTGATTGGCAGCATTAATTTTGAATGCAAGTCAACAAATATAGACAGGTATTTAGGTTTTTCTCGGGACCAAAATGAAGTAACACCTTTTCCTTTTGAACAGATTAATTTACGACTCATCTTGGTCAGCGGAAAAACAAAAGAATTTCTATTTTCACCCAATGACTCAGCAGCAGACATTGCCAAACATGTGTATGAAAATTGGCCGATGGGTAAGTAGTTATTTCTGACCTGTGATTTTAATCCATTTTTGAATCGGCCTATTTTAGCTTTGCTGCTTTAAATGTTTTAGAATGCTCCTAACATTTCTGAAATGACTTTTTTCTCCCAACTTTCAGTTGTCACCAGTTCAACAGCTCTCTCCACAGTTGCTATACTTCAATATTTGTTTCCTCCAAGCTATTCTTAACTATCCCCCAACTATGCATTTGATTATTTGCTCTAATATCTTCCTGTGCTGATCCATGTTTTGTTTGACAGTATTCACTTGATGCAGACTGTTATTTTGAAGGTGATGTATAAATGTTGATTTGTTATTAACACACCATTTCTGATTTCATCACTTCTGGCTGTCTGTTTTCCACATTATCATTTTTTAGCCCCGCACAGCCTGGTTTTATCTTCTCCCCAAAATCCACAAACACAAGTGGTCTGACAGACCCATAGTTTCTGCCTGCTGCTGTCCCACGGAAATGGTTTCCACATATGTCGACTCCATCCTATAACCCCCACCCCCCACCCCCACGGTCCAATCTCTCCTGACCTATGTCCAAGATACCTCGCATGCCCTTCGTCTCTTTAATGACTGCTGCTTTCCGAGCCCCCACTCCCTCATCTCTACTATGGACGTTTCACTCACTCTACACCATCCCCCACCAGGAAGGCCTTAAAGCCCCCCATTTCTTCCTCGACCGCAGAATCATCCAATTTCCCTCTATTAATACTCTACTCTGTCTAGCGGAGCTGGTCCTCGCCCTCAACAAGTTCTCCTGTGACTCCTTCCACTTCCTCCAAGTCTAAGGTGTAGCTATGGGCACCCGCATAGGCCCCAGCTATGCCTGCCTCTTTGTAGGGTACGTTGAACAATCCCTGTTCCTGGTGTACACTGGCCCTATCCCTGATCTGTCTGCATTACATTGATGACTGCATTGGTGCTGCCTCCTGCACCCATGCAATACTCATCGACTTCATCAGCTTCACCACCAATTTTCATCCTGCACTCAAATTTACTTGGACCATCTCCGACACCTCCCTCCTCTTTCTTGATCTTACACACTCCATTACAGGAAATAGACTATTAACTGACGTCTATTACAAACCCCCTGACTCCCACAACTATCTTAAATGGACTCCTTCCCTCCCTGCTTGCAAAGACTCTATCCCCTACTTGCAATCCCTCTGTCTACGCCTCATCTGCGCCCAAAATGAGATGTTCCATACCAAGACATCTGAGATGTTCTCATTCTTTAAGGGACGGGGTTCCCCTCTCCCATCATAAATGAGGCCCTCACTCATGACTCCTTGTTACCCTGCAGCTCCGCCCTTGTTCCCCCTCCCCTTGGTCGCAACAGAGACAGTCCCCCTAGTCCTTACCTTCCACCCTATCAGCTGTCGCATACATCATAATCCTCCGAAATGTCTGCCACCTCCAACGGGATCCCACCACTAGCCACATTTTCCATCTCCACCACTTTCAGCCTTCCGCAGAGACCGTTCCCCCCGCAACTCCCTGGTTAACTCATCCCAAACCACCCCCTCCCCAGGTACCTTCCCCTGAAACCGCAGAAGGTGCAGCATCTGTCGCTATATCTCCCTCGACTCTGTCCAGGGACCCCGACAGTCCTTTCAGGTTAGGCAGAGGTTCACTACACCTCCGACCTCATCCACTGTATCTGTTGTTCAAGATGTGGCCTCTCATACACCGGCGAGACCAAACACAGACTGGGCGATCATTTTGCAGAACACCTTCGCTCAGCCCGCCTGAACCTACCTGATCTCCCAGTTGCTGAACACTTTAATTCTCCTCCCCATTCCTACACAGACCTTTCTGTCCTGTCTCCTCCATTGTCAGAGTGAGGCTATATGCAAATTGGAGGAACAGCATCTCATATTTCGCTTGGGCAGCTTACAGCCCAGTGGTATGTTTTGATTTCTCTCACTTCAGGTAGCCCTGGCATTCCCTGTCTCTCTATCCCTACCCCACCGTCACAGTACCTTCTCGTTTTCACCCTACAAACAGCTAACAATGGCCTGTTTCCTTTGTCATCGTATCTTTTTTGCATATCTTTCATTCATTGTTCTTTATCTCTCCACATCACTGTCTATATGTCTCGTTTTTTCCCTTATCCCTAACCAGTCTGAGGAAGGTGTTTAGATCCGAAAGGTCACCCATTCCTTTTCTCCAACGATGCTGCCTGTCCTGCTGAGTTACTCCATCTTTTTGTGTCTATCTTTGATTTAAACCAGCATCTGCAGATCCTTCTTACACATTAGGAGCTGAGATTAACCCAAGTGTGTTCAAAATGGTAGGTTCAAAGTAGCAACTTAAAAGTAGAAAAGGAGAGACATTGGGGTGGGAATTCTGAATCTTAAGAGTTTTGGCAGCTAAAGGTACAGCTGCCACTGCTGTCAACAGTTAAATCCCAGAATGTTCTGTAAATATTTCATGATTTTTAGGTGCCTTGAAGGATTGCACGGCTGGAGGGAGATGATAACTGGAGAGGCAAGACCATGAGGGGATTTG
Organism: Okamejei kenojei; assembly: GCA_035221665.1. Taxonomy (NCBI): domain Eukaryota; kingdom Metazoa; phylum Chordata; class Chondrichthyes; order Rajiformes; family Rajidae; genus Okamejei; species Okamejei kenojei. The sequence continues at coordinate 72,596,263 of CM069136.1, read as the reverse complement.
AATTCAAGAATGAAGATTTCATTCTTGGGTGTTATTTAACTGAGAACCTTTGTCCACACCCGTGTCCACCTATTAGCTGGCATGCTGTGGCCAGCTCTGCTCTATTCCAGCTTTCTCCCAAGTTTATGGGGAAAAATAAAAAGAATGTTAGCCATGAATGCAGTGGAAAAGCTAAGTTCATAAGTTATTAATGCGTGGATAAGATTTTTGCTGCAGAAGAGCTGTGGTAGGCTGGAGTAGGGAAATAAATGATCACAGGGATGTCATGGATACACTATAACCCAACGTGGCAAATGATGTAAACCATAGCACCAGGATAGGAATCAATTTGCAGCAAAACAGTGCTGGAGGAACTCAGCAGATAAGGTAGCTTCTGTGGCTGGAAGAGACAGGTGATTTTTCAAGACAAGACCCTTTACTGTGATTGTAATTGATGATCTTGTTTGGTTTTGGACAGTTTCTTGGGGAATGATAGATTTGGTGGCTAAAGCCAGATTTTTTGCCACTGACTGGTTTTGTTTAATTTAACCATACAGCATGGAAACGGGCTCTTCGGCCCACCAAGCCTTATAACCATATAACCATATAACAATTACAGCACAGAAACAGGCCCTCTCGGCCCTTCCAGTGCCTTCACCGCCCAATAATCACCGGTACACTAGTGGCAATTTACAGAAGCCAACAAACCTGCACATCTTTGGAAGGTGGGAAGAAACCCGAGACCCAGATAAATCCCATGCAGGGAGAACTTACAAACTCCGTACATACAAAGCCATAGTCAGGATCGTACCCAGATCTCTGCCTCTGTAGGACAGCAATTCTACCGCTGTGCCACTGAAGAAATATCTGTTCATCTGCAGAACAGTCTGACAAATGTGGTTCAGTGAGATGGTAAGGGAAATTAATGGTGAGGTAAAGTGCGGACCCATCAAAGAGAATATTATGTCATGCTTTATGGCGATTAGGAAAAGGGGAGATGCAGCGAGACCTGGGTGTCATGGTACACCAGTCATTGAAAGTAGGCATGCAGGTGCAGCAGGCAGTGAAAAAAGCGAATGGTATGTTAGCTTTCATAGCAAAAGGATTTGAGTACAGGAGCAGGGAGGTTCTACTTCAGTTGTACAGGGTCTTGGTGAGACCACACCTGGAGTATTGCGTACAGTTTTGGTCTCCAAATCTGAGGAAGGACATTATTGCCATAGAGGGAGTGCAGAGAAGGTTCACCAGACTGATTCCTGGGATGTCAGGACTGTCTTATGAAGAAAGACTGGATAGACTCGGTTTATACTCTCTGGAATTTAGGAGATTGAGAGGGGATCTTATAGAAACTTACAAAATTCTTAAGGGGTTGGACAGGCTAGATGCAGGAAGATTGTTCCCGATGTTGGGGAAGTCCAGGACAAGGGGTCACAGCTTAAGGATAAGGGGGAAATCCTTTAAGACCGAGATGAGAAAGACTTTTTTCACACAGAGAGTGGTGAGTCTCTGGAACTCTCTGCCACAGAGGGTAGTTGAGGCCAGTTCATTGGCTATATTTAAGAGTGAGTTGGATGTGGCCCTTGTGGCTAAGGGGATCAGAGGGTATGGAGAGAAGGCAGGTACGGGATACTGAGTTGGATGATCAGCCATGATCATATTGAATGGCGGTGCAGGCTCGAAGGGCTGAATGGCCTACTCCTGCACCTAATTTCTATGTTTCTATGATGCTCCTGAGTGGCTACATATGCAAGTCTGGGCCAGCTTATGAATATATGACTTGTGTGCAGCAAGCACATGGGAACAAAGGTTATGAAAGCTCAGTGGGACATGACCTGCAGGTGCATATTGCAGGCCGAGGGAACAGTGAGGAATACCCTTTCAGAGCCGAAACATCACCCATTCCTTCTCTCCAGAGATGCTGCCTGTCCTGAGTTACTCCAGCTTTTTGTGTCTCTATTCGGTTTAAACCAGCATCTGCAGTTCCTTCCTACATATTTGAACAGGATGCTATGGTCAGTCATATCAGACAGAAGCAGCAGACTAGAGGACCTAGGGCACAATCATAAAATACTTCTGCCTGGATTATCTCAGTACAAGGATAGCGATGGAAATTTTTACATTTTTTTTATCTCCTAAATTTAAGATTACCATTTTTGTCTTTAAGATTGGGAAGATGAATTGGTCAGCAGCCCAAGTATTCTTCGGCTCATCTACCAAGGGAGATTTCTACATGGAAATGTCACTCTAGGAGGTAAGAAATCTAATCTACTAAATAGCACGCAAGAAGGTTGAAGATGAGCAGCGGGTCCCATATCATAGCTGAAAATTCTTCATTACTGTAATACTTGTGGTCAGCGTAAATGTCCAGTATTTAAGTAAATATTTTCAATTTAAATATTCATTTTTATTCATGAATTGTTTTGAGAGATTTGATTACCTTCAATAGATAAACATTATTTTTCCTCTTGCATGTAGAAGTCTTTAGAATGGTTGTTTCTACCTCCTCCTCCTCCACTGTTGTCCAATAATAACACAATGTATCAATTACAATATAATGAAAAATCCCGAGGGCTCAGAAGGCATGTGATAAACAAAGCTAAGTACTGCTACCATCTAATGCTTTTTCTCTGGTATCCCATATTCATTATTCTACATTTGTTACCTTGCAGAATTAACAATGGGATTAATTTATGAATCCCTTAAAACATTTAAATTCATCCACTACCATCAAGTAAACAATTGTAGCCTGTTGGCCTGAATGCTTAGCTGAGATCGTTACATAGAACTTTGTTCAAACAAATATTGTTAAGCTAGTTCATTCAACTTTCTCAGTAGAAAATCTCCAACTTAACCGCTTCTTCAATTCATCTCCTTGGCTGTTTACGCGTGGTTTAACCTGCTCAATGTGCATCTCACGCAGCCCTGTTTTAGTTTAGAGATACAGCATGGAAACGGGCCTTTGCACCCACCATGTTCACACTGCCCATCAATCACCCATTCACACTAGTTCTCTGTTATCCCACTTTCCCCTTCCACTGCCTACACACAAGAGGCAATTTAAAGAGGCCACTTAATCTACAAACCAACAAGTCTTTGAGATATGGGAGGAAACCAGAGCACCAGGAGGAAATCTACACGGTCACAGGGAGAATATACAAACTCCACGCAGACAGCACTCGAGATCGAACCCAGGTCTCTGCTGTGAGGCAGCAGCTCTACAAGCTGCACCGTTGTGCTGCCGTGAGCTATATTTCAAAGTGTCATTAATTCCACCACCAAGCCAAATCTATTTCCACATCAACAAAATAGGTTGTTCTTCTTCTTGTTACATAGATTTGTTTCTCTGACGCATCAGTGGCTATTATATCCAATGTACATAAGCCAATTCTGAGCACCTGCCTGCATTGTCCCACATGTCAGCAATATGCCACCTCTCACTTTGCCATCCATCATTGCCACTCAATTAATTTCATAATTGCTTGGTATTGAATTTATTTGATCTCACTCCATTCTGTCATGCCACATTTCTTCACTTCCATATCTCATTTCATACCCCAACTCGAATGTTCATCATATTTCAATCACGGTCATTTTAGGGAAAAGATTAACTACTAATCTACTAAACTACAAATCATTGCTTGCTTCTCATGTCTCATACCAGATTCATGGTTGCTTATGACTGTACAGAAGACGGTCATTTAGCCCATTGATCCTACATTTGGTCCCCGCAGAGAATAAGCTCCACCTCGTTCTATGCTTGCAGACTTGCAACATTTTCTCTCACATCTATCAATTCTCCTTTTATCAGCCACTTATCCATACAATGGAATAATAAACCATAACATAACCCATTATACATCAGTACATCTTTGGGATGTCAGAGGAAACTGGAGCATACAGTATAAAAACACACAGTGAAAGGGAGAATATGCAAACTACACAGTGTCAGAAGTCTGGATTGACCAGGATCCATGTAGCTGTCCAGTGGCAAACTAACTGCTGTGCCACTATTTACGCCCTGTACCTCTTTCCCTCATTTAATCCCTTGTCTCTGTGTATTTGCCTTTCTTCCTCTATCCCGCTGCAACTTTCAGATTTTCCGTCCCTCTCCCAGATGTCTGTTTCTCATTCTCTCTCTCTCTCTGTAATGGTATTCTGGTCTCACTCCAACTCGTTTCATGTTTTTCTGTCTATCTCTGTATCTGTCTTGTGATCTTTCCCCTTCTCCCCCCCATTTAAAAAAAATTGTTTCTCTCATTCCCCCCTTCAGTTTCTCTGTCTTTCTCGCTGTCTTGCTTTTAATCTCCATTTGATTCTCTCACTCCATTTCACTTTGAGCCCGTCCTTGTCTGTGCATATTTTCTCTGCTTATCTGCTTGTCACTCTTTCCACCCTGTCTCTGCCCTCATTGGGCTTTGTGTTTCAATCTGTCTTTGTCTCTTCCTCTGTCCATCATGTGTTAACATCCAATACATATAGCATACGTATACATAGAGCAACAGATGATTTCGCTGTAACTTGCATCTGTATGTTGCTCTCTGAATTTCTACTTGTTTCTTTTCTGCCTCTAATTTTCTCTCTCCCTCATTTCTCGCTCTATGGTGTTTATAGTGTGCAATGTGTAAGTGGGCTTGTATGTTTGCAAGCACATTATCTCTCCTCTCATATTTCTCTTCTGCTTTTGTGTATTATCTCGTATTTCTGCTTCATTTTATGACTGTTTTTCCTTACGGTTTGTTCCTTGCACCTCCTAGCATCAATAACTTCCTGCTCTACACTTATTTTGCATCTCTTTCACTCTCTTTTACATTCAGGATGTTTTTATTCACATTTTTTGGCTGCTGGGATGGGACATTATACTAATATTTATGGAATAGACAAACAGTGTAATGCAACATTTTAGGAATGGTGATCTGCAATCAATGTGGCTCTTTGCGTGCATGTGCACACATTTATGGCGCATCAGAGTGAGAGAGTCTCCCACAGTGTGGCATCAGCCCTTCATACTTGAGTATCCTCTACGCTGCCTCCTGCCCTCCCTCAGAACACCCTCCTACCCTTCCATCTCCTCTCCAGCCCACATTCTCAGCCAGCACTTTTGCCCTGATCCCCATGGTATTCTATCTTCATTCCCAGTTCCCATACCAGGTATTTTGGTATTCCCCCAAGATACCTGGCCTCATTCTCACAGTGCTGTATCCACTCAGCCACAATTGCCAGCCACATTTGATCCTCCTCAATTCTGTGTATAACCATGCCTTGTCTAGGAACTTTCCCTACTACTCAGCTGTTCTCGTCCCGGGTTAAAGGCAGCCTTGTTAAAGGTACTGTGGGTATGTGGGATTTGCAGTAGAAAAGGTTGTTGGAGGTCATTACTCTGAGCCAAAGCTGTGTTTCATCCTTCTCTTGTACCCTAGTTCTGTCACTATTGACAGAGCAGTTACATTGACTTTCAATTGAACCATAATGAAATTCTGCACCACTAACAGTCTGTACAGAAGGTTGGGATGCCTTCTGGTCAATGTATTGGAGATGTATACTAGACATTTGTTATCTGTCTCTTGTCAGTTAAAAAATGAACATTATTAATATATTAATTTAAAAACATAGTCCCAGAATGACTGTGAGGGTTCCGAAAAATTATGTTATGCAGTGGAAGATGTGTGAATAAAATTCCCTCAGACTGCTTGTATTATTTGAATAAATTGATTCCCTTTTGCCTTTATAATCAATTGTATTTTTAAAGGACATTAAGGAGATTTGAGATTATTTGATTATCGTGGACAATGTTATATTTACAGCATTAAAGCTTCCACTTGGCAAAACTACTGTGATGCATTTGGTTGCAAGAGAAACTTTGCCAGAGCCAAATTCCCAGGGTAAGGACTATTCAGTTCCATCTTTTTTAAGTAAACAGTTCATAATTTTCTGAAAACAACAATGGAATGAAATATATATTTTTAATTTGTTTTTGGGTACTTTTATTGGTCGATGTGGGACACCCCTTTCTGGTGATAACAAAGGATGCCATGACATGTTTCAAAAAAGTCAGGCATCCTGACAAATTACCTGTAGCTGACAGCACAGAAACAGATTACCTGGTTATTTAAAATTGTGGTTATCTGTGACGATGCTTGCAGTGCACAAATTACCTGTTCTATTCTGATAATGCCATAGATTTTATTTCCTAAAAGTGTTTGCAACCTAATTTTTTTAATACCGTAGTTCCTGGCAATGAAGATGCACCTGCGTTGAAGACGCATCCCCATTTTGAGTTGCTAAATTTTGAAGAAGGGCTAGCGGGACAGTATCTAGGGTTTGGTTTTGTCCAAGGGTCGGCAACCTTTTTTTTGCATAGGGGCCAGGACCCATGTTTGTGAGCGGATGGCGGGCCACATCTATCGCCATAGTTAATAAATGGAGGTGATAATACATACTATCTAAATTAGTAATTAGTAATAATACATACTAATAATACATAAATTAGTAATAACACATGCTAATAATACATAGTTTTCACGTGCTTTTCAATTAGTTTTCTGTAGTTTCTAGATCCCTCGCGTCCCCGGGACTGGCTGCAGTTCCCAAATCCCTCGCGTCCCCGGGACTAGCTGTAGCTCCCAGGTCGCCTGCGAGCCCCTGGACTGGCTGTAGCACCCAAGTTGCCTGCGAGCCCCGGGTCTAGCTGCAGTTCAGCTGTCCGGTCCCGGCAACCGCTCGCAGCCAACCAAGCTACTGAGTGAGTTGCTGGCATGATCCCCAACCCCCTCCTTCTCAACGCTCCTGCCCTCCCCGTAACTTTACCCCTGGAGGCCCAGTCGTGCTGACCCGGGCCAGATTCCACACACACTGTGGAAGGAACTCTCCCTCTTCCTCTTCTCTCCCCACCCCTCCCCCCAGCGGTGCTGTCCTTCTACAGCCGCTGTACTGAGGTGTAGCCAAGTCTATATTTCTGGCAGACAGGAGGGATTAACGGGTCCCTTTCAGAATGGCAGGCAGTGACTAGTGCGGTACCGCAAGGCTCGGTGCTGGGACCGCAGCTATTTACAATATACATCAATGATTTGGATGAAGGGATTCAAAGTGACATTAGCAAATTTGCAGATGACAAAGCTGGGTGGCAGTGTGAACTGTGAGGATGCTATGCGAATGCAGGGTGACTTGGACAGGTTGGGGGAGTGTGCAGATGCATGGCAGATGAAGCTTATTGCGGATAAATGTGGTTATCCACTTTGGAAGCAAAAACAGGAAGGCAGATTACTATCTAAGTGGCATCAAGTTGGGAAAAGGGGAAGTACAACGGGATCTGGGGGTCTTTGTTCATCAGTCTATGACAGTAAGCATGCAGGTACAGCAGGCAGTGAAGAAAGCGAATGGCATGTTGGCCTTTATAACAAAAGGAATCGAATATAGGATCAAAGAGGTCCTTCTGCAGTTGTACAGAGCCTTAGCAGACCTGCCTTTGGCAGGATATTCCAGATTCCCTTCCCGCCATTCCGATTTGTAACCTGCTAAATTGGACATTTCCGAGTATGTGTGTATATTGCTGCCAAGTGTTTTATTTTGTCCCGGCGAAATAACCTTTTTACGGTGTTCTAATTTGCCAGCCCGGCAGCTCGCATGACATTCTTGCTATTGAGGGAGTGCAGTGTAGGTTTATAAGGTTAATTTCCGGGATGGCGGGACTGTCATATGCTGAGAGAATGGAGCAGCTGGGCTTACACACTCTGGAGTTTAGAAGGATGAGAAGGGATCTCATTGAAACATATAAGATTGTTAGAGGCAGGAAACATGTCCCCGATGTTGGGGGAGTCCAGAACCAGGGACCACAGTTTAAGAATAAGGAGTAAGCCATTTAGAATGGAGATGAGGAAACACTTTTTCTCACAGAGAGTGGTGAGTCTGTGGAATTCTCTGCCTCAGAGGGTGGTGGAGGCAGGTTCTCTGGAAGCTTTCAAGAGAGAGCTAGATAGGGCTCTGAAAAATAGCGGAGTTAGGGGATATGGGGAGAAGGCAGGAGCAGGGTACTGTACTGATTGGGGATGAGCAGCCATGATCACATTGAATGGTGGCGCTGGCTTGAAGGGCCAAATGGCCTACTCCTGCACCTATTGTCTATTGGCTTACAATCTAACCTTCGGCCTCCAAGAAGCAGGTAAATTTTCAGGCCTTATTTTAGGGTAAACAATAGCGTATTCATTGCCGGGCAATACGGTACATAAGAAATAGGGTTCGTTATTATTTCAATTGATATATCCGTTTGGTTGAGGGATGGAGAAGAAACAGGCCCTTTGGCTCATCGAGTTCAGGCCAACTGCTGATCACCTGTTCACCATATTATCCCATCTTTGTATCAACTTCCTACAAACTAGGTGCAATATCACAGAGACCAATTAACCTACAAAGATGTGGGAGGAAACTGGAGCATTTGGAGAAAATCCACATGGTCACAGGGAGGACGTGCAAACTGCTCACAGACGGCACCCGAGGTCAGGATCCCATCCGCCTCTCTCTGAAAGGCACCGGCTCCTCAGCTTTGCCACTGTGTTGTCCTGTTTGAAAAAGCTTTCCTGCCACTCATTGCAGAGCAGTAAGACATTAATTCCTTGACTTCCCCAGATACCTAAATAGTTAGAATGTAGAAACACAGAACTCCAGATTCTGGTTTTCAAAAAAGACACAGTGCTGGAGTAACACGGCGGGTCGGGCAGTTTCTCTGGGGAATATGGAAAGGTGATGTTTTGGGTCAGGACCCTTCGCCTCAATAGTTAGGTGGGAAGCTGCAAAAAAGAACGTAACTTTTTTAAGAGTGAGCAGTGGCATGGTTTTCTAAAAATAAGTTGACTGTAATTAATTCAAAGCTGTTTCCAGCCTGTTCTGACAGTAGGGAATTGTGTGGTATTCTTTACTCAGTGGGGAATGTGTAAAAATGAAAACCTTTCAGGGAAAAAATGAAACAAACATCTTCTCACCAAAGTTTTTATTTAATGTCTCTAGGTCAAAGGAACCGTGAAAAGACTGGAGAGAGCAATTGTTGTGTCATTCTGTAAATACTTCCACTTATTTCTGCTAACCGTGGTGTAATATAGTCCTTGTCTTTCATGCTGCTGGTACAAAAAAAAAATAACATTGCTTCAAGAACTTTTTAAAAACAAATCTGTCCATGAAAACAATATTTAAAAACTGGAGCATTTCTGTTTTTTTTTAAAGCAGTCTGTTACCGTGATCATTTATGTTAATGTTCCATTACTTCCTCTAAAGCCTTCTAGTTTCTATTTATTTCTATATAAGGACAGGCAGAATTAAATTGAAGATTTTTTACACCACTGAACCCATGCTATAACCATGCTCTGCAGAATTAAAGATAAATGTGTATCAGTGCTTTTTAAAAATAAATTACTTTTTAACCCAAGCATTTCTTGGAGGAAATATGCACTGCGGATTGCAGTGTTAATGTTTCCTTGTTGACCAGATGATGAAGCCAGACTTAAAGTTTAAATTTCAGTAAGGACATGGCAGTTGTGAAATAATATAAATTCCACAAACTCTGAACAACCTGCAAATTTCATAATTATTAAAGTATCGATAAATTTAAGAATTAGGTTGTGGAAGTGGATGTGCCTGTATTTTGATGAGAGTTTATAGATTTGATTTCAAAGATTCTCTCTCTATGCACTGCATTATGTTAACATTGCCTACAAAGGCATATTTTGTTGCACAAAGCATTTTGTAGCCTTGATGAGAGAGGATGAAGTTTTGTTCAAGCTTTTCTCTTTCTTACTGCTGAATATCATTTACTGTATTTGTGTTAGAAAATTCTATTAATCATCTTGTCTCTATCAATAATGTTTTTGTCTTATGTCTTACTGTTGACTAGATATTTCTAACCTGTTACACACTTCAAACTTCTTAACCATAAACTATTTTAGTAGATGTATTAATTTGCGTTTCTGTATTTAGTGCTTGCAATTGTGCAAAAGATGAGGAGACTGAAGTATCAGTTGGCCCATATTTGTTCTGGAAGTAGGCCTTCCCCTTTTTGTAGAAAATTACAAATGATATGCTAATTAAAATCTAGAGAATTTGCACAGCACTGAAGCATGAGCTACTTTCATCTGAATCTGTAAAAAAAAAAAAAAGTTTTTATATTTTTCGGTGGGGGAGGTTATTTCTTCCCAGCTGAATTACAAATGTGTAGAATATATTTAATAAGAATCTTATACAGTACTGAGAATAGAACTTATTAACAAGTATAGATTTCCTTGTAGTATAACAGAATATACCAATGTAAGTAACATTAGCAGCTTTAAAATGTTGCAGGTTGACTGTGTTCTATATCTAATAGAAGCATCTTCCCAGGTTGAACTCAATGGTATATGTAATAGTTTTACAGATTGTAGGCATGGTATCTTAATTGATTTTATTTTTTTCCCTTTATCTGTTTATTGATTTTAATATGCTTTACATGCTATGGTTCTTACAAAATATTGTTCATATTGATCAGGATAAAATTTGTATAGAGCTAAGTTTTGCAATGATTGTAAATATCACTGAACATTTTCTTTCTGCAACCTGTACTGATAGATTACTCCTGTAAACTAAATAAAATATTGCAATTCATGATTGATTCTAATGTCCATTATTTCCATGGATACATTCCAGATGTATTTTGTATAGTTAGTTTCTTGCTAACTTATTGATAAGGATTACAATTTATTTAAGATTGTTTATATGTCACAGCTGTAGCTGTAGAGAGATGTGTATGAAATGTCCACTCTACATCCCTGCTATTATAATATGCCTTATCCTCAGCATCCTCTCCTAATCCTCCATTGAGGCCATTTATTTTTCTATACAAGTTTTCTTTCACTATGCTGCATCAGCACATCTATTTTATCAGTTGCTGAAGCACTAGTCCATTTTATCCTGCATGATAAAATTGAAATATTCCTCTAGTCCTACTCTCTATGATCCTTCATGCGATTCAACTCATCTGAAGATGCTGTCTGTATCCAAACTTGCATTGTCCTGTGTAGCATCACCCATGACCCTACATTGACTCCTGGTTTGACAACATCTTTAGTTAAATGTTTTTATTAGACGTGAGTACATATTAATAGAATATACTTCTCACATACATTCGTAATATTATTAATATTAACAATGATGTCTTATTTGTATTTCTATACATTTTTTTTGCAGGTAAGAAAAGATAGAGAAAAATAAATTAAAAGTAGGAAATCAAAAATAAAGAAATGAGTGGAGTTTTAAAGTTATCCATCATTGGAGATATATCCATGATTTGTTATACGTGATTCTTCATCTATTCCATTATTCAGGCTTCAGTCGGGCTCTCGTACCGAGCCATTTTGACCCTTTAGATATTCAATAAATGGAGACCATATTCCTCTGAAAAGATCCAACTTGTCCAGTAGGACAAGCCTTAATCTCTCCAGATGAAGTGTCTCCGACATTCCTGTAATCCACATTTTGATTGTGGGGAATGCAGGACCTTTCCAGAATTTCAATATTAATTTTTTTCCCAATTATTAAACTGTAATCAATAAAAATTCTTTGATTTGTTGTTATTTATTGATCTGTTTCTAATATTCCCAATATTATTAACTGAGTCAGGGATCAGATGCATATTAACAATATTCAAAATTATCTTAAATATTTCTGTCCAAAATTTAGTAATTTTTACACAATTTGTAAATGAGTGTGTTAAGTTAGCTTCTAAGTGGTGACATTTATCACATATGGCAGATACATGGTTTGACAACATCTTGATTGGAAATTTCTTTTAAAATCCTTCCTTGGTCTTGCCTATTCCTACCACTAACTATAACCAGATATAAAATACTCAGATCTCTCTACTCTTTTTACACAATTTCAGTTGTTTCACAATTGGTAACTGTGCCTTCAACATTTTGCAATCTAGACTCTGAAATTATTTCCACCAGCTTCTCTATTTTGCAGCATAAGCCAATGTCTCCCCAAGCTTTCAGTTACCTGAGCTAATACCCATATTAAACTCTGTAGAAAATCTTGTTGAATATTACTTTCAAGGATGGTAGGAGTCAGTCAAGATAGCTGAATTGAAGCCAAAGATTAGATCTTATGCAACCTTGTTGAAAGATGTAACAGGTTTGATATTACGTACTCCTTACGGAGTTATGGCTTATAGTAACAAAATTAAGCTTGTAATCTCCAGTTTTAGATTTCTCCACGTGAAAATATCTCGGGCTACAATGTCTGAAGAAGGGTTTCGGCCCGAAACGTTGCCTATTTCCTTCGCTCCATAGATGCTGAGTTTCTCCAGCAATTTTGTCTACCTTCGGGCAACAATAAAGTCTGTTCATTTATTTTTCTAATAGTAGTGCCCACTGTGTTCTGATACCATTCCTGTCAAGAGTGTTTAATTGACATATGTACTGGAAACTGAACAATATAATTCTAGGCAATCATCCTTGGACATACTGAGGTGCATTTAGACCCTGCGTGAACAATGCTAGAGTTCTGCAGTGTTCTTAAAGATGATCAAATCAAATTTTGATCACTAACTAAATAATGCAACCGTACCCTAATTGCAGAGAGCAATCCATCCAATGTATCAACCTGTTCAAAATGCTGCTGATGTGAATGAAATAATTTAAATATGAAAGGATGAACCCATCATTTTGATCACTTGCAGAACATATTGTTGTGTTCTACTTTATAAGTCATATGACAAAAATTAGGCCATTTGTCCCATCGTGTATACTCCACCATTTAATCATGGCTGATCTATCTTTCTCTCTCAACCCCGTTCTCCTATCTTTTCCCCATAACCCTTGACACCGTTACTAATCAGAAATCTGTCAATCTCCATCTTAAAAATACCCAGTGACTTGGCCTGCACAGCTGTTTGTGGCAATGAATTCCACAAATTCACCTCCCTCTGACTAATGAAATTCCTCTTCATCTCCTTTCTAAAGCTACATCCTTTTATTCTGAGGCTGTGCCCTCTGGTCCAAGACTCTCCCACTAGTGGAATCATCCTCTCTGCATCCACTCTCAAACATTAGTTTTGTATCAATTTGAATTTGATATCTGCTCTTGGACCTTGCTAGAGCTAGATGGTTGATCAGTCCCAAACCATGATTTTTTTTATTCCTTCCCCTCTTCAATCAAAAAAATAAATATCTTTGTCAGCTTCCCCTGTAGCCACTTTATCTTTCTCCATACCTCCTGGCTCTCACTCCTTCATCCCATCCTTAGTGTCATAATTGTTTCAGCAACCCTACTACCCAAAGCCTGTGGCATAACCCAGAACTTCTCCCAGCTTGTTGGTTGATTTCAGCCACTTGATGCTCTACATGGGAATAACGTATCGGGCTCATCCTGCAGTTGTGAGACCAGAAATATCTCGTTGGGCTGCCATCGTCATTCAATGTGTACAATGACCTTGAATATGTGCGTCTCTTTATTCAAAAACCAGTCAGTTAGTGATTTGCTTGTAGATTGCAAGTGTTACTTTGGATTTAAGCACAAAATCCTGGCTGACTTTGTGCTTCTGTAATAGTGCACATGGAGAAGTTGCATTATTCAACTGAGACCATAGACCCCACCACTCATCTCGGGTGAATAATGACAATTCAAAGCACTGTTTTAAACAAAGTAGGGAATTGCTCCCTCTGACTGATTCATCCACAAACAAACATCATTGCAATGGCAATTTCTAACTTTTCCAGTGTCTTCTTTTCTGTTGCCATTACTACACAGGTAAGTAGGAGTGACCTTGCGTAGACCAAAAAGAACAGATCTGCCAGTCATTATTTCTTTATTGTTCTTTATTGTAGTTGTACAGACAAAGAGATGAACATACCAGGTTCTCCTTATTCTCGTACAAGTTGTAGCTTTCTGTTCTCCCTGATCTGGTGAGAACTTTGTACTCTCCACCTCCTGTGCCTGGTCTGAATCACTCCCTGTCCCCTAAGCCAATATGCTACGCCCCTCTATGCATCAAATGATCGCCCCCAAGTGTCCAAAATAATACTGCTAGAATTATCTAGACAAAATAATATAATATGCCAAAAGTAGCTCAAACAATCATTTAAAGCAATACATCCAGGTGCCTATCCATTCCAAAGGGACTTGGACTCTAAAATGGATGCAATGTGCTGGAGTAACTCATTGGGTCAGGCAGCATCTCTGGAGAATGGGGATAGGTGATGTTTTGAGTCGGGACCCTTTAGACTATATGGTGGGCTGGGAAGAAAGCTGGGAGAAGAGGGACAGGACAAAACATAGCAGGTAATCGGTCAATAGAAGCGAGGGGAGGTGGGGGTTTGAAAGGCAGATGGTTGGATAAAGGCCAGAGATTAAAACAAGGTGTCATACAAAGAGAGTTGGAAATTGTGAATCCGGGGAATGAATGTGGGTGGATGGGGAGAGTGAAGGGAGAAATAGATGCAAGTTCAGGGCGCATGTATGATGATTAATATTCCTGTCATAGATGGCACCCAGAAGCAGATGGCAGGTCCAGCAAGAATATTATCCGGGTTGCTGTAGGGCCACAAGGAACTGCAGATACTGGAATCTCATGCAAAAACACAAAGTTCTGGAGGACAGAAAGGTCAGAATGGGAGGGGGAGTTGAATTACTGAGCCACCGGATGGTCAGGTAGGTTAAGACGGACCGGGTGGAGGTGTTCAACGAAAACAATCGCCGAGCCTGCGCTTGGTCGCCATGATGTAGCAATGTTACAAATTTTTGAGATTTTAAAAATCAAGTCTGCAAATTATACAATCAGATAAAGCATAAAAAGAAGTTTAATTTGACACCTGATTCACGTTCATATCTGCAGTATAAAAAAAGTTATGGCCATTTTCATACTCGGAAATTAGCATCTTGTTCCCTGTTGCCTGTTGCTTTTACATTGACATCAAAAGCTGTGATCGAGGACAGTCAAAAGCCCATAACTTTCTTAAAACTTAAGAGAACTGATTGAAATTTTCAGTTATATATTGAAGCATTCTGAAACAAATATGAAACAATCTTACTTGGATGACCTGAAAATTAAAGCATATAATTAGTTACCTATTGTAGCTAATTACAAAATTCAATTACTAGATCTAAACATCTATCCATTTCTTAAGAAAAGGTTAACATTTTTAAATAGCCTGTGTCCAAATAACATTCACACAAGAATTCACAATATAACATGATTTTTAAATCTCATTGTCATGAATTTGTAGGCCAAATGGAAGGAATTTAGTGTTTAATTCCCATAAATTAATGGCCATTTAAATCATCTTGCGAGTGAGATTTTGTGGAACGCGATAGTTTGGAACGTTGCGGTGAATTTAAACCCCATATCGGTAGGAAAAACACTGCCCGTTCGTATGGGGACTTAATCACATTTTCGCAGATGAAATTTTGATTAAAGTAATCCTAAGAAGCAAGTTTATATGTGAAATAAACGACTTACCTTATGTTTTGTCCCCTATGTGAGATCCATCCCGTTGTCAGCGTTGACGGCGTTAGAAGTAGATTTTTATTTTACTCCCGGGATTAAAGTCGCGACAGAACTGCAGCGCCGCTGAAGGTAAGTTTTGTAACATACCAAGGTGATGTAGAGAAGTTGACACCTGGAACAGCGGATACAGTAGATGAGGTTGGAGGAGGTGCTAGTGAACCTCTGCCTCACCTGGAAAGACTGTTTGGGTCCTTGGATGGAATCGAGGGAGGAGGTAAAGGGACAGGTTGAATTGAATTGAATTTATTTGTCATTCAGACCTTTCGGTCTGAACGAAATTTTGTTCCCCTGCAGTCATACATATAATTTTTTTTAAATGCCAGAAATACACAATAAACACAAATTTAACATCCACCACAGTGAGTTCACCAAACACCTCACTGTGATCGAAGGCAAAGTCTTAAAATTCTCTGTCTCTTCCCTCTTTGTTCTCCCTCTGCGCCGAGGCGATCCAGGCTTCAGATGTTGTGACCTCACCGGATGATGGTAAGTAAGTCCCGCGGCTCAACCATGCTCCGCGAACGGGCCGGTTCAAACTTCGGAGGTGTTGCATCTCCTGTGGTTGCAGGAGAAAGTACCTGGGGTTTGGGTGGAGAGGAGGTAGATAGATACAGGTTTCCAGCTTTCACTACTACCATCAGTCTAAAGAAGGTCCCAACCCAAAACATGGTGCCACTTGCACGTGGGATCAGTAGACTATTTCTGTAATATACATTTGCTTATCGGGGATGTGCTTAGGAATGGCAATTCTCTGCTGGACTATTGTGCTTAGGTATGACAATACATTACTGGTCTGTTTGTAAGAAAATAATTTCACTGCATTTGGCATATGTGACAATAAAAACACCATTGAACCAATTCACTCCAGACACTGCCTGACCTCAGAGTTCTTCCAGTGCTTTATGTTTGGTTTAAGATTTTCTAGCATCTGCAGTTCCTTGTGCTGTCGTACCTTTTGCCCTCTTTACTTTCTGCTCACTGGTCCTGACTGCCTGTACCAATGATCCAACTTTTCTTCTCCTGCTTCATTAAGGTCACCTGCATCTTCCGCTGCTTTGCTTTCAGGCGCTGGAACTTCTTCCTCAAAATTGCTGCTTCTCTACCTTTCAAACCTCTCTAAAGATCTTTGTTGTTACGGACATTTATTCTCCTACCTCCCACCCGCCCCCATATTTTGGATGACTGGTGGATTGTCAAGAATTATTTAAAATGATGAGATGTCCATCTATCCACACGTATTTGTGCGTTTTGATACATGACAGCATTTTTGATGAGACGGCACCACCATGTGGCCAAGGGTAGTATTTTACAGTTGATAATCGGGACTGTAACTACCGGAATCTTCAGCAAAATAACAGTGCCGGAGGAACTCAGCAGGTCAGGCAGTATCTGTGGAGGGAACGAGCAGACGACGTTTTGGTTCAGAATCCTTCTTTGTGTGTTGCCTGTCCACTGAGTTCCTCCAGCACTATATTTCTTGGTTAAGATACCAACATCTGCAGTTTCTTGTCTCCCTATAATAGTATTGGTGGAGTCACCTCAACAACGAATCTCGCTGCTTGTTGTGCATTCTTTCCCTGACATTGGCAGCTGTAATGCAAGTCCTATCCTGTAGAATTCCTCCATAAATCTTGTTATCTCTCTTGATATTCTTTACATCGTATTACTTTAACAATCTTTTGTTTATCTGCTCAAATATCTCGATGTTGCTAGTCATCAACTTTGCTCTACTGTCAAATGCCATTAAGTGTTTTTACCAAATTGAAGTTATGGCATTAAAATACATTGTGGTTGTTTATGTGCTCTGTACCTAAGTTGTTGTATTATTCTTCTAATCTGTCATACTTTGTGTACAAAATTAGTAGGTTGGAAATCACCACAGAATATGTTGATGTTTTGTGCATTTTCCATATTCATAAGGAATTGGTTGTTAGCACTAAAGGTCAGCACTCCTCATATTACACACAGAAGCTTTTAGCACAAAGCACTCAGAAAGCAGATTAAGTTTGGGATGAGATTTCTGGGACTGAATAAAGCAATGGTGTGCAGGAACATGCCCCTTAGAAAACGGATTCAATGCTTAAACTTATCCCATCAATTTGGGTTGAGCTGAACTAATCTCCAAATATATATAAAGACAAAATGCTGGAGTCTCAGCGGGACAGGCAGCATCTCTGGAGAGAAGGAATGGGTGACGTTTGGGTCAAGACCCTTCTTCAAACTCAACTCCAAATATAGATATGGACGGATGATAACAGACATTTCTATTGTGTGTTAGTAATTCTTACCAGTATAACATTGTTAACTGGAACATGAGGCTGAGCCGAAGAGGTGTGGACAATATCTGTTCAGTTCCAGGCAGTAATTAAATTACCTATAGCTTGCACGACACGCAGTTGAAAATTTTACATAGATATTTCTGCTATAATTCTGCAATAGTTGCATTCCTAAGCACTAAGAAGTCTTGCAATATACTGTACAAAATCTTGTGATAAAGACAATTGTGTCTCAGGGGAAAGGTGGTTAGGGTCTCGAGAGTTTTCAAGCTTGCAATAATAAAGTTACTTTTCCAGCCCAATTTTCAAAAATCAACATCTTTTCAATAGAAGTTTATTTTTTGCATAAAAATAGAGACTGAATGTCACATTGTTTTTTTAGAGTATCATTGCACAAGTATGAATGAAAGCCTTACAATCAACCAGTTCACATGGCCACCCACGGTGACAGTAGCAGCTTTGTTATTGTGACGGTCCCTGGTGGTTAGCCACTCGGGGTGCGAGCTCTGGGGGCTGGGTCATGTGACTTGGTATGGCGGGAAGAGCGGGTCACGGGTCCCCCCTGGGGTATATATACTGTTGGCAATGCCCTTGCCCCTTGTGGTTCTGAGAGCTTAATAAAGATTGATGACCCCGACGGTCCAAAATCGTCATTTTACTTTGGAGTCATGTGAGTGACTACGTGAAGAAGGCCGCCAGCCTGCTTGCGCATCATTACGTTGACCCTCTCTGCGCGAACGAGCCGACTGGCGGCAGCGTTGCTCTGTCCAGCGGTAAGTTCAACTCAACAGTAAGTTACCTTTTTTCCAGGTTTCTTCTGTTTTCTTTTTTGCAGGACTCTCTGTTCAGCGAGGTACCTGCACGACTGGGGCGAAGTCCGGACGGGCTGCGGAAATGGTCATGGGCCGCGGGGAATCCCGGTCTCGGCCACTGATACCATGACCGAGGGGAACCGGCTGCAGACACTGCCAAAGTGCGGGTAGCCGGCGGCCGTCGGACGCCCCCCCCCACCACCCCCCCTAATGTCACTGACATCGCAGTCGGTGCTTTCCAGACCTGCTGTGGCTCCCCGGAAGGGGGTTAAACTACCACACGCCGGCAACGTCTGTAGCCTGGCCAGGAGAGTTCCCCGACACACAGGGGGCATCTGCTCCAGACCGGCAGTGATTCCCCGGCAGGGGGTTAAGCCAACCACACGCCGGCAAGGTCTGTGAGCCAGGCCAGGAGGCTCCCATCACCCGGCTACAGGGAACGTCTGCTTCTAGGCCGGCTGTGGTTCCCAGGTAGGGGGTAAAACGAACCACAGGCCGGCAAAGTCTAGGAAGTCAGGCAAGGAGGGTTTCCCCACACACACAGGGGCCAGCTATAACCAGACCGCTGTGGTTCCCCACGTAGGGGGTAAACCTACAGCAGTAGGGCAGGCCTGTGTGTAGATATATGTGTATACACCTTTAATTGATAGTAACGATGTCCATGCTAACCACTCCCCCACCAGTTAGTATAATTGTAACCCACACGCCCCTAGCTCTCTCTCTAGTGATCGTGACAGACCACGTACAGCCAGGGCTATATATATAATGTATGCTTAATAAAGTAGTGAAGACTTTAAGGTGTCTGTGTACCGTCTCTACACTGTGGAAGTCAGGCCTGGAGGGATCCCACCAACATATAGCGGTCAGACAAAAACTGTCGGACTAATCAAGGTACCGACGACAAGCAAAGCTTCATCAGCAGGCGACGACACACCCCACGCCTCCATCGGGGGCAGCGCTTCACTGAAGCTGGTGGCTTGAAAGCTGGGCACGGAAATATGGCCAGCGTTGTCTTTCGAGGCAGGCTCAGAATTGTGGCCATTACATGTTGTTAATATTTACACTTGTGTTTTTCTACAAGTGACCATGCTTGCATGAGGTTTAGATCTGGGTTTAATAAACTGATGATAACATGTGATTACTTTATACTGCACAACATACTAGGTTCCAAGTAGGCTTGGAATTGGTTCCGGAGTTGTCTTTCGAGACAGGCCCAGTATAATGGGCTGGATTGCCTTTCAGGATAGGGTGAAAGATGCAGGATATCACTTCATTCAGATTTTACTCCTAGTATAGACTTTCAAAATGGGATACATCGTTACTGTCCAATTATTGATTCTATAGGAGCTATATGGCAAGCATCGATCTCAAAGATGCATGCTGTTCAGTTCCCATTCACAGGGATCACCGGAGATATTTGAAATGTTTCTGGATGGGTCAATGCAACAGTAAAACCGTGGGCTACTTCAGCTCCCAGGTTTATTTACCAAATTAGTTAGACTGGTGCTTGGGTTGCTCAGAGCTCTAGAACATTTGTTATCACCTATCTGGATAATGTTTTTAAACGCTGTATTTTACTAAATTAACTGTTGCAGCCCAAACTATATTTGAGGATTGGGGTCCTTTAATCCATCCAGTTAAATTTAAATTGATACCAATCAGAACAATTGACTGTTGGGATTACATTTTACTATCAATTTAACAGAGACTCCGCCCTGGGGCAGGAGGTGAAACCATCAGAAGCCTGTAACAACCTCGTTGTTATAAGCAGCAATCTACTCATTAAGTGTAATTGGCAATGTAGCAGCTGTGTTCCAGCACTGCAAATTGGGCCTTTGCATTATGAGAACCTAGTGGGTGAAAAAGAATTAACCCCTCAGTACCACGTAGGACTTTGTTAATAGACCCAGGCCAACCCCAGCTGAAGCTACCGGTCATAATGGTGGCAGTATTCAGCATTGCTCCATTAAGTTTGGTCAGCTATCCTCAGTAATTACAAACTGATGCTAGTCCTCAAAGATGAGAAATTACGACTGCCATCTCCGGTTTGCATCAGTCACCAATTTTCAGTTTGGTATCAACCCCCTATAACACTAGGTGCATCCTATAGGTTAAACGTTATTGTACGAATATGCATAATCTGCATGCTCAACTCCAAGTTGATACACTATGGTGGTGGCATATGTTAGTCACATGGGTGCAATGTTAAACTATCCCATGATATTTACCTAACCTCGTTTGAGACTTGTATCATTAAGTGAAATTAATGACAACACAGAATGGATGTTAGATCACTAAGTGTTTAATGTCGTCATGACTCGATAGAACACCGAATATCGATATGTTTACATCCAGGCTCTTTTTCCAGTTGTAAATATGTGGCATACAGTGGCGAGAGATACACTATCGCCACACTGGGGAGGAATGTTTCTTGCATGTCTTTCTCCATACTGCCACATCAGTCAGGTCTTGTAATAAATCTAGCAAGACATCGCTTCAAGCGTTCAAACTGCCTGACTGGCATACGCAGCCACGGTTTCCCGCTAATGTTGGGAATTATATAGAACTTAATATGGTCATTCTAAACATAACACTTGCTGGTTCTGCCTGTGACATGGGATACCAGCCACTGCAAGAAAATCAATTAATTGACATGCAGACTCTGAGACGACTATGCCTACGGCTCGGGTTGTCTGACCGATCCATGTAGTGCACACTGCAGAGTGCAGGGAAGGCACCATAAGGCAGTACATTCCACTTCAGCAGATGTGAACCGTTTTTTGGTTCTAATATACATGTTAGTACAACACAGCACAGATACGGATGTCTTACAGTTAATTTTCAAATGGGTCCATGACAATAATTAAGGAAAGTGCCATTCACTGCCTACGTGCTTTCTCATCATATTTGCTGCAGCAGTGGGACCCACACTGTCGGGCCTCACGCTCCGATCTCCAGAATATGAGGATATCTTTAATACAAGTTCTCCCAGGCCCGGTACCACGGAAGTATGGGACATAAATGTAATGTTAACATTACTTCACCAGGGGCACCAGCTACATCCTAAGCTTTAGTCGGCTCTATAAGGTTCTTATCCTCATGGCACTGACCTCAGTCCAACGGATCCAGTCACAACATACATTGCGACTGGACAGGGTGGTACATCTGCTAGTACATAACATTTTATGTTTTTGATTTAATTAACCAGAACTAACCAGGGGCTTAGGTCTCAAACAAGTTTGATGGCATACCCTATGGTCCTTCGATAATGTGTGGTCACACCTTTGCACAATACGTCTAGGTCACCTAGATCCTCTAAGGCTCCTCACTAGCAAAAAATTAGTTTACAAATAAAACCCAAAAAACTTCATAGAAGTATTAGTTCCACCATCTCCAGGAGGTAAAACCGTGATTTTGGCTAATGTATGAGTTGATACTAATATTTACCACACTTACTCCACCAGGGCTGCTACTACATCAGCTCCAAGGGTAATGTACGTTCCACAGGACCACAGCCTAGCAGCTGCAGGATGGTCAAACGAACATGCGTTACCAACATTTTAAACAACTCATTGCCAAACCGGCGGTATTTGCCAACTCCATTTAAGACTGTTTTATAGTTTCCTTGATGAAAGGGGTCACTATTATTTCTTTTGATGATTAAAGCATCAGCATTTTAAGAAATTAAGTCATGTTGGAATGCATTAATCTTTTTCACTCATCCATGGTCACTTCATGCAGTGTGTAACACAAGGATTTGTTTCCGGCATGAAATCACAAAGCTTTGAAATCTTCAAACGAGATGAGCGTTTACGTGCCCGTTGCTCCAAACCCTCGTATTATTAAGGTCATCTGGTAATTCTACTCTTTTCTAATCTTATTATGTTCAGTTCAACTACTGTTATCTGTGATTTCACACTGCTGCTTTGAAGATTGACGCGCTAAGCGGACTGACGGCCTTCTTCACGTAAACGCTCATCGTAACTCCTCATAAAATCAAGATCAAACTTCAAACTGGTAAGTTCTCGTTTCATCTTACTAATTTGGATTGCAAAAATGGACACTGCTGACGCTCAACCCGCCGTTGCCGCTGAACCGGCCCAATAAAACACTGTCGGATTTAAGCTGCCGGTTTTCTGGACCTCGCAGCCACGGGTGTGGTTCCAGCAGGCCGAGGCCCAGTTCCACACCCGCTACTATTATGTGGTCGGCGCACTCGATCAGGAGACAGCCGGTTGCTTGGTTCCTTACCTAAGTGAGTCACCGGATGCAGATAAGTATGAGGGCCTCAAGGCACTGCTTCTCCACACCTTCGAGATCAGCCGCCTGGATTGTGCGGCGCGGCTCCTTCACATGGGCGGGCTCGGCGACCGCAAGCCATTGGTCCTCGTAAGCGAAATGCTCACGCTGATGGACGGCCACTGGCCCTGCCTGCTCTTTGAATGCGCCTTCCTGGAGCAGTTGCCAGACGACATCCGCCTGCTGCTCCCAGGTGAGAGCTTCAACGACCCCTGGCAGCTAGCAGAAAGCGCCGATGAGCTGTGGCTGTCCAAGCAACAGGGCAGCAGTTCGCTCGATCGGGTGTTGACAGTGCCCTGGAAAATACAGCGACCAGGGGCCAAGCCCACGGAGAGCACAACTGAGTCTCCCGTTCTGGGAGAAGCCGGTAAGTGGAAGTGGTGCTTCTACCACCAACGCTGGGGGTCCGCGGCCTGCCAAAGCCGCTCGCCCTGCTCATTTCCGGGATTCAAGGATGGTGTGCTGCCTCCCTGCTGCCAGGATGTCACAGACAGAGTGCAGAAAATCCTCAAGGGCGAAGGTGATCAGCCGGAAGTGGTAGTGCATGTCAGCACAAACGATGTCAGAAAGAAGGGGATAAATATTCTGAAGCGAGACTTAAGAGAGCTTGGAAAAATGCTGAAAATCAGGACCTCCAGGGTGGTTATCTCCGGTTTGCTTACAGTTCCTCGTGCTGGCGAGAGCAGGAACAGGGAGATACAGGACCTGAATGTGTGGCTGAGGAACTGGTGCAGGGGGCAGGGATTTGGATTCTTACACCACTGGGATCTGTTTTGGAGTAAGAGGGAACTGTACAAAAGGGAACTGAACAACTGTACAGGTTGGGGCGCAAAGAAAGCTCACAAAGGGATAGGAGAGTATGGTCAAGTGTAATAGGGATCGATGTGAAAGGTGAGATGCGTAAGGAATTAAAAGTATTGTATATGAATGCGCGAAGTATAAGAAGTAAGGTAGATGAGCTTGAGGCTCAGTTGGAGGTTGGTAGATATGACATTGTGAGGATTACTGAGACGTGCCTGCAGGAGGATCGGGCCTGGGAACTTAATATTCAGGGTTAAACATCCTATAGAAAGGACAGGCAGGTGGGCAGAGGAGGGGGGGTAGCTCTGCTGGTGAGGGTTGGAATTCAGTCCCTTGCGAGGGAAGACATAGGGACTGACGAGGTAGAGTCACTGTGGATTGAGTTGAGGAATTGTAAAGGCAAGAAGACACTAATTGGTGTTATCTACAGACCCCCAAATAGTAGCCCGGATGTAGTGTGTAAGTTGCAGCAGGAGTTAAAACTGGCATGTAACAAAGGTAATGCCACTGTGGTGATGGGGGATTTCAATATGGAGGTAGACTGGGAAAATCAGGTTGGTTCAGGACCCCAAGAAAGAGAGTTTGTCGAGTGCCTCTAAGCTGGATTCTTAGAGCAGCTTGCAATGGAGCCGACCAGGGAAAATGCAATTCTGGATTTAGTGTTGCCCAATGAACCAGATATGATAAGAGAACTTGAAGTAAAGGAACCGCTTGGAGGTAGTGATCATAATATGATTTGCAATTTGAGAAGGAGAAGGTTAAATCGGTAATGTCAGTGATTCAGTTGAACAAAGGGGACTGTGAAGGCATGAGAGAGGGGCTGGCCAAGGTAGACTGGAAAGGGATCCTAGCAGGAATGACAGTGGAACAACAATGGCAGGAATTTCTGGGCATAATCCGGAAGACACAGGATCATTTCATTGCAAAAGGGAAGAAAGATTCTAAGGGGAGTAGGAGGCAACCGTGGCTGACAAGAGGTTAGGAATAGAATAAAACTAAAAGAAAAGATGTATAACACAGCAAAGAGTAGCCGGAAGCCAGAGGATTGGGAAACTTTCATAGGACAACAGAAGGAAACAAAACGGGCAATATGGGCTGAAAAGATGAAGTACGAAGGGAAGCTGGCCAAGAATATAAAGAAGGACAGTAAAAGCTTATTTAGATATGTTAAGGAAAAAAAGAGTAGCAAAGTGGGTCCCTTGAAGGCAGACACGGGTGAAATTATTATGGGTAACATGGAACTGGCAGAAGAGTTGAACAGGTACTTCGGATCTGTCTTCACTAAGGAAGACACAAACAATCTCCGAGATGTACTGGAGAACAGAGGAACTAAGGGGGTTGAGAAACTGAAAGAAATTTTCATTAGGCCAAAAATAGTATTGGGTAGGCTAATGGGACTGAAGGATGATAAACAGGGCCTGATGGTCTGCATCCCAGGGTCCTCAGAGAGGTGGCTCTAGAAATAATGGATGCATTGGTGATTATTTTCCAATGTTCGATCGATTCAGGATCAGTTCCTGTGGATTGGAGGATAGCTTAGGTTATCCCACTTTTCAAGAAAGGAGCCTCCTGTGTAAGGGGGGCAGTATGAAGGCCAGGGCAGTGTACTGTTCTGGATGTCAGATGTGGGAGGTCAGGGAATCTGATAGCCCTCCAGACATCCACATCTGCGCCAGGTGTGTTGAGATGGGGCTCCTAAAGGACTGTGTTAGGAACCTGGAGCAGCAGCTCGATGACCGCCGTCTGGTCAGGGAGAGTGAGGAGGTCATAGAGAGGAGCTACAGGGAGGCAGTCACTCCCAGACCACAGGAGGCAGACAAGTGGGTCACAGTTAGGAAGGGCAAGGAGCAGAGGCAGGGGCTAGAGAGTACCCCTGTGACCGTACACCTGGAAAATAGGTACTCGGGTTTGAGTACGATTGGAGGGGACAGCCTAGCTGGGGGCAGCAACAGCGGCCGGGCCTCCGGAACAGAGACCGGCCCTGATGCTCAGAAGGGTAGCAAAAAGAGGAGGGCAATTGTAATAGGGGACTCTATAGTTAGGGGGTCGGATAGGCGATTCTGTGGACGCAGTCGGGAGACCCGAATGGTAGTTTGCCTCCCTGGTGCCAGGGTCTCGCATGTGTCAGACCGAGTCCAAAAGATTCTGATAAGGGAGGGAGAGGAGCCTGATGTTGTGGTACACATAGGTACCAATGACATAGGCAGAAAAAGTGACGAGGTCCTGAAGGGAGAATTTAGGGAGTTGGGGGAAAAGTTAAGGAGAAGGACCAAAAGGGTAACGATTTCAGGATTACTGCCTGTGCCGCGTGACAGTGAGAGTAGGAATGAAATGAGGTGGAGGATAAATGCGTGGCTGAGGGACTGGTGCAGTGGGCAGGGATTCAAGTTTCTTGATCACTGGGACCTCTTTTGGGGAAGGCATGATCTGTACACTTGACGGGTTGCACTTGAACCCGAGGGGGACCAATATCCTGGCAGGGAGATTTGCAAAGGCTACTGGGGAGACTTTAAACTAGAAAGGCTGGGGGGAGGGACTCGGGTAGAGGGGGCTAGGGGTCAGGGTGTGGGGCAAGAGGCAGAGAAGGGAAGCACTCGGACCCAAAATGTAGGCGAGAAAGATGAAAAAGATAATAGACAGAGAATAAGGGATGGTGGGTTTCTAAAATGTGTATATTTTAATGCTAGGAGCATTGTAAGTAAGGTGGATGAACTTAGAGCTTGGATTGACACCTGGAAATATGATGTTGTGGCAATCAGTGAAACATGGTTGCAGGAGGGCTGTGATTGGAAACTAAATATTCCAGGATTTCGTTGCTTCAGGTGTGATAGAAAGGGAGGGACCAGAGGGGGAGGTGTTGCATTGCTTGTCAGAGAAGATATTACAGCAGTGCTTTGGCAGGATAGATTAGAGGGCTCGTCTAGGGAGGCTATTTGGGTGGAACTGAGAAGTGGGAACGGTGTAGCAACACTTTTAGGGGTGTATTATAGACCGCCAAATGGGGAGCGAGAATTGGAAGAGCAAATATGTAAGGAGATAGCAGATATTAGTAGTAAGCACAAGGTAGTGATTGTGGGAGATTTCAATTTTCCAAAAATAGACTGGGAAACACATTCTGTAAATGGGCTGGATGGTTTGGAGTTTGTAAAATGTGTGCAGGATAGTTTTTTACAGCAGTACATTGAGGTATCGACCAGAGAAGGGGCAGTGCTGGACCTCCTGTTAGGAAATGAGGCAGGTCAGGTGACGGAGGTATGCGTTGGTGAGCACTTCGGGACCAGTGATCACAATACCATTAGTTTCAATATAATTATGGAGAGAGTCAGAACTGGACTTAGGGTGGAGATTTTTGATTGGAGAAAGGCTAACTTTGAGG
This sequence comes from Okamejei kenojei, assembly GCA_035221665.1. Lineage (NCBI taxonomy): Eukaryota > Metazoa > Chordata > Chondrichthyes > Rajiformes > Rajidae > Okamejei > Okamejei kenojei. Next base: position 72,569,200 of record CM069136.1, on the reverse strand, counting down.
GAATGCGTAAGGATTTTTAAGGAGTGAATTGGGACACTTTGTTTCATGGGAAGGATGTAGAAGAGAAATGGAGGACATTTAAAGGGGAAATTGTAAGAGTACAGAATCTTTGTCCCTGTTAGGTTGAAAGGAAATAGTAAAAATTGGAAAGAGCCATGGTTTTCAATGGAAATTGAACACTTGTTTCGAAAAAAGAGAGATATCTACAATAATTATAGGACGCATGGAGTAAATGAGGTGCTAGAGGAGTATAAAGAATGTAAAAAGAATCTTAGGAAAGAAATTAGGAAGGCTAAAAGAAGATATGAGGTTGCTTTGGCAAGAAAGGTGAAAGTAAACCCAAAGGGTTTCTACAGCTTTATTAATAGCAAAAGGATAACGAGGGATAAAATTGGACCATTAGAGAACCAGAATGGACAGCTATCTGCAGAGCCAAAAGAGATGGGGGAGATATTGAACAATTTCTTTTCTTCGGTATTCACCAAGGAGGAGGATATTGAACTCTGTGAGTTAAGGGGAAAAAGTAGAGTAGCTATGGAAACTATGAGATTCAAAGAGGAGGAAGTACTGACACTTTTGAAAAATATAAAAGTGGATAAGTCTCCAGGTCCTGACAGGATATTCCCTAGGACATTGAGGGAAGTTAGTGTAGAAATAGCAGGAGCTATGACAGAAATATTTCAAATGTCATTAGAAACGGGAATAGTGCCGGAGGATTGGCGTCCTGCGCATGTTGTTCCATTGTTTAAAAAGGGTTCAAAGAGTAAACCTAGCAATTATAGACCTATTAGTTTGACGTCAGTGGTGGGCAAATTAATGGAAAGGATACTTAGAGATAATATATATAAGCATCTGGATAAACAGGGTCTGATCAGGAACAGTCAACATGGATTTGTGCCTGGAAGGTCATGTTTGACAAACCTTCTTGAATTTTTTGAAGCGGTAACTAGGGAAATTGATGAGGGTAAAGCAGTGGATGTTGTCTATATGGATTTCAGTAAGGCCTTTGACAAGGTTCCCCATGGAAGGTTGGTTAAGAAGGTTCAATCTTTGGGTGTTAATGGCAGAGTAGCAAGATGGATTCAACAGTGGCTGAATGGGAGATGTCAGAGAGTAATGGTGGATGGCTGTTTGTCAGGTTGGAAGCCGGTGACCAGTGGGGTGCCTCAGGGATCTGTGTTGGGTCCACTGTTGTTTGTCATGTACATCAATGATCTGGATGATGGGGTGGAAAATTGGATTAGTAAGTATGCAGATGATACTAAGATAGGTGGTATTGTGGATAATGAAGTAGATTCTCAAAGTCTACAGAGAGATTTGGGCCATTTGGAAAAGTGGGCTGAAAGATGGCAGATGGAGTTTAATGCTGATAAGTGTGAAGTGCTACATCTTGGCAGGACAAATCAAAATAGGACGTACATGGTAAATGGTAGGGAATTGAGGAATGCTGTGGAACAGAGGGATCTAGGAATAACTGTGCATAGTTCCCTGAAGGTGGAATCGCATGTAGATAGGGTGATAAAGAAAGCCTTTGGTGTGCTGGCCTTTATAAATCAGAGCATTGAATATAGGAGTAGGGAAGTAATGTTAAAATTGTACAAGGCATTGGAAAGACCAATTCTGGAGTATGGTGTACACTTTTGGTCGCCTAGTTATAGGAAGGATGTCAACAAAATAGAGAGCGTACAGAGAAGATTTACTAGAATGTTGCCAGGGTTCCAGCAACTCTGTTACAGAGAAAGGTTGAACAAGTTAGGTCTTTATTCTTTGGAGCGCAGAAGGTTAAGGGGGGACTTGATTGAGGTCTTTAAAATGATGAAAGGAATAGACAGAGTTGACGTGGATACGTTTTTCCCATTGAGGGTAGGGAAGATTCAAACAAGAGGGCATGACATGAGAATTAAGGGACAGAAGTTTAGGGGTAACGTGAGGGGGAAACTTCTTTACTCAGAGGGTGGTGGCTGTGTGGAATGAGCTTCCAGCAGAAGTGGTGGAGCCAGGATCGATTTTAACATTTAAAAGTAAAGTGGATAGGTATATGGACGTGAAGGGAATGGAGGGGTATAGAGGGAATGGAGCAGGTAGATGGGACTAGGGGAAAACAAATGGTCGGCACGGACTGGAAGGGCCAAGAGGGCCTGTTTCCGTGCTGTAATTGTTATATGGTTATATGGTTATGTGAGCCAGAGAGAAAACGGGGAATTACAGACCAGTTAGCCTGACGTCGGTGGTGGGAAAGATGCTGGAGTCAATTATTAAAGAGGTAATAATGGGGCATTTGGATAGCAGTAAAAGGATTAGTCCAAGTCAACATGGATTTATGAAAGGGAAATCATGCTTGACTAATCTTCTGGAATTTTTTGAGGATGTGACAAGTAAAATGGATGAAGGGGTGCCAGTGGATGTAGTGTATCTAGACTTTCAGAAAACATTTGATAAGGTCCCGCACGGGAGACTGGTGACTAAAATTAGAGCACATGGTAGGGTGTTGACATGGATAGAAAATTGGTTGGCAGACCGGAAGCAAAGAGTAGGAGTGAACGGGTCCTTTTCAGAATGGCAGGCAGTGGCGAGTGGAGTGCCACAAGGCTCGGTGTTGGGGCATTAACTGTTTACCATATATATTAATGATCTGGAAGAGGGAATTTGAAGCAACACTAGCAAGTTTGCGGATGACACAAAGCTAGGTGGCAGTGTGAACTGTGAAGAGGATATTAGGAGGTTGCAGGGTGACCAGGACATGTTGAGTGAGTGGGCAGATGCATGGCAGATGCAGTATAATATAGATAAATGTGAGGTTATCCACTTTGGCGGCAAAAACAAGGGGGCAGATTATTATCTCAATGGGGTTAGGTTAGGCAAGAGAGAGGTGCAGCGAGACCTGGGTGTCCTTGTACACCGGTCACTGAAAGTTGGCGTGCAGGTACAGCAGACAGTGAAGAAAGCTAATGGAATGTTGGCCTTCATAGCAAGAGGATTTCAGCATAGGAGTGAAGAGGTTCTTCTGCAGTTGTATAGGGCTCTGGTGAGACCACGTCTGGAGTATTGGGTCCTGTTTTGGTCTCCTAATTTGAGGAAGGACATCCTTGTGATTGAGGCAGTGCAGCGTAGGTTCACGAGATTGATCCCTGGGATGGCGGGACTGTCATATGAGGAAAGATTGAAAAGACTAGGCTTGTATTCACTGGAGTTTAGAAGGATGAGGGGATATCTCATAGAAACATATAAAATTATAAAAGGACTGGACAAGCTAGATGCAGGAAAGATGATCTCAATGTTGGGCGATTCCAGAACCAGGGGCCACAGTCTTAGTATAAAGAGGAGGTCATTTAAGACTGAGGTGAGAAAAAAAATTTTCACCCAGAGAGTTGTGAATTTGTGGAATTCCCTGCCGCAGAGGGCAATGGACAATAGGTGCAGGAGTAGGCCATTTGGCCCTTCGAGCCAGCACCGCCATTCAATGTGATTATGGCTGATCATCCCCAATTAGTACCCCGTTCCAGCCTTCTCCCTATATCCCCTGATTCTCTATTTTTAAGAGCCCTATCTCGCTCTCTTTTGAAAGCATCCAGAAAACCTGCCTCCACCGCCCTCTTGAGGCAGAGAATTCCACAGGTCAGTGGAGGCCAAGTCACTGGATGAATTTAAGAGAGAGTTAGATAGAGCTCTAGGGGCTAGTGGAATCAAGGGATATGGGGAGAAGGCAGGCACGGGTTATTGATTGGGAACGATCAGCCATGATCACAATAAATGGCGGTGCTGGCTCGAAGGGCCAAATGGCCTCCTCCTGCACCTATTTTCTATGTTTCTAAATGCCGGGACCGGCCGCCAGTAAGCACCTCAGCGGTCGCCCAGATATACCGCCTGTACACATGGGACTGACTCTCAGGACGATTCCTGGTGGACACAGGAGTGGAAGTCAGTGTTTTTCCCCCAACGGGGGTGGACACTCGTTCTGGGAAGCGGGGATCTTCGTTAACTGCCACAAATGGCAGCACCATCCGGACTTATGGCGTCCGCACAATCCCACTCATCTTTGGCATTTGCCATTTTTCCTGGCAGTTCACCGTTGCCGACGTGTCCCAGCCATTGCTGGGCGCCAATTTCCTGCGGTCTCAATCACTTAGTCGATGTGAGGTGCCAATGGCGCCGTGTTTTCGACATAACTCATGGGTTGGCCCACCCGTCTATCCGTGCGACGGTTGTGATGTGGCTGCTCATTTTATATGGCATGGCTTGTGGAAGCAGGTTGGTCTTCGGACCCGGGCGTACATTCTGTGGCAGACATCTAAGGTGCAGGAGGTCTGGACGCCGGTGCAGGTGTTTGCAGTGCCTCGCCGGAGCTTTGACCATATTCATGTGGACATCGTGGGGCCGCTGCCTCCACCCCAGGGTGCCACGCACCTTCTGACTGTCGTGGATCGGTTTACGCGGTGGCCGGAAGCCATTCCGCTCGTTGACACTTCTGCTCTGTCGTGTGCCCGTGCCCTCGTTGCCCACTGGATTGCTCGCTTCGGTGTCTCGTTGGACATTTCCTTGGACCTGGGGGTGCAGTTCACGTCTGTGCTGTGGTCTGCGATGGCTCGCCTGTTGGGGACACAGCTTCACCATACGACGGCCTATCATCCACAGTCTAATGGGTTGGCGAAGCGGTTCCACCGCCATCTCAAGTCTGCTCTTAAGGCGCGCCTCATGAGCCCCGAATGCATGGATGAGTTGCCGTGGGTGTTGCTGGGCATTCGGACCGCCCCAAAAGAGGATTTGGCTTTGTCCTCTGCGGAATTGGTCTATGGCACCCCGCTTACTGTTCCCGGGGAATTTATTCCAGCTGCTGGTGCGTCCCTAGAGTCACCCTTGTCTGATTTTGTGTGCGGACGTGGCGTCGAAGGACGAGATGCCAAAGCGAAGAAGTGGAAGCCAAATAACCGAACGGAAACAACGCCGAAAAGCCAAATCACCGAAAGGGCGGATTGGCGAAAAGCCAACTAACCGAAAGTGTGGATCGCAGAAAAGCCAACTAACTGAACGGCGCATCGTCGAAAACCCAAATAACAGACAATACATCGCCGGGGGCGGGAGTTGTCAGCGTTTGGTCCAGACCCCCGCGTCCATCACATCACTAGCTGTGTAAGACGGGAGGGACATGACTGAATATAAAATCAAACCCCGTGTGAGTGCAACTTTCGGTTGATTTTACAAAATAATAATCCAAATTGGTTCCATAGCTATTTACACCAACTGTAACAATTATATTTTGACTACCACAATACATTTACATACACCACCGTGTATCCGTGCCAGTGGTTCTTTTGGGTGTGAATCGAGAAACCAGTCGAAAAAAAAAGACTTTTTTTAAAGAATATCTTAGCTCCCTGAGTCGGTTAAGTGATACGAGTCGAGGACTGCGGAACGTTTTTGAAAGTGGGGAGGCTGAGTGATCACTGATCACCGGCCTTGGGGATACACGGCGAGGGAGCGGAGCGGAGCGGTACTCAAAATATAATTGTTACAGTTGGTGTAAATATCTATGGAACCAATTTGGATTATTATTTTGTTAAATCACCCGAAAGTTCCAATCATACGAGGTTTTATTTTATATCCAGTAAAGTTCAAAAGCTGCGAAGGTAAATTAAAAATGACTTCCACCCACCCGCGGGGGTCTGGACCAATCGCTGACAAGTCCCGCCCCCCGGCGATGTCATGTCCGTTATTTGAGTTTTCGCCGATGCGTCGTTCGGTTAGTTGGGTTTTCCGCGATCCGCCCTTTCGGTGAGTTGGCTTTTCGGCGTCGCTTCCGTTCGGTTAGTTGGCTTTTTGCCGATCCGCCCTTTTGGCTGGTTGGCTTTTCGGCGATCCGCCCTTTTGGTTATTTGGCTTTTTGTCGTCGTTTCCGTTCGGTTATTTGGCTTCCACTTCTTCGTTTTGGATTCTCGTTCTTTGACGCCACATCCGGGTACCGCCTGCTTTGGCCAGTTTGCAGGAGATGGTCTCCTGTCCCGATATCTCACCATGGCGTGGCTCCTTCCCTCGTGCCGCCAGCGCTCATGGACTGTTTGTATGTCTTTCATCGCCGTAACGCCCACCGGTCACCTTTGCAGCGCCCATATGAGCATCCCTTTCGGGTGCTGCAGCATGGGCCTACTACTTTTGTTTTGGACATGGGGGGTCGGCATGAGACTGTGTCTGTGGCTCGTTTGAAGCTGGCCCATTTGGATGTTAGCGAGCCATTGCAGGTGGCCCAGCCTCGTCGTCGGGGGCGTCCGCCGTCCCGGGTGCTCCCAAGTTCGTCTGTACCGGGCATGTTCCCTGTGCGTGGGGAATGTGTGCACAAGGTCCGGCCGCTTTGTTCGTCCTGTGGCGGTCCCTGGTTGTTCGTCCTGTGGCGGTCCCTGGTGGTTTGCCACTTCGGCTCTGGGGGTTGGGTCATATGACTTGGTATGGCGGGAAGAGCGGGTCACGGGTCCCCCCTGGGGTATACAGTGGCTTGCAAAAGTATTCATACCCCTTGAACTTTTCCACATTTTGTCACATTAAAACTACAAACGTAAATTATTTTATTGGGATTTTATGTGATAGACCAACACAAAGTGGTGCATAATTGTGAAGTGGAAGGAAAATGATACACTGTTTTCAAATTTTTTTACAAATAAAAAACTGAAAAGTGTGGCGTGCAAAAGTATTCAGCCCCCTTTACTCTGATACCCCTAAATAAAATCCAGTGCAACCAATTGCCTTCAGAAGTCACCTAATTAGTAAATAGAGTCCACTTGTGTGTAATCTAATCTCAGTATAAATACAGCTGTTCTGTGAAGGCCTCAGAGGTTTGTTAGAGAACATTAGTGAACAAACAATGTTCCTTGGGCATCATGAAGCCCAAGGAACACACCAGACAGGTCAGGGATAAAGTTGTGGAGAAGTTTAAAGCAGGGATAGGTTATAAACAAATATCCCAAGCTTTGAACATCTCACAAAGCACTGTTCAATCCATCATCCGAAAATGGAAAGAGTATGGCACAACTGCAAACCTACCAAGACATGGCCGTCCACCTAAACTGACAGGCCGGGCAAGGAGAGCATTGATCAGAGAAGCAGCCAAGAGGCCCATGGTAACTCTGGAGGAGCTGCAGAGATCCACAGTTCAGGTGGGAGAATCTGTCCACAGGACAACTATTTGTCATGCACCCCACAAATCGGGCCTTTATGGAAGAGTGGCAAGAAGAAAGCGATTGTTGAAACAAAGCCATAAGAAGTCTCGTTTGCAGTTTGCCACAAGCCATGTGGGGGACACAGCAAACATGTGGAGGAAGGTGCTCTGGTCTGATGAGACCAAAATTGAAGTTTTTGGCCTAAATGCAAAACGCTATGTGTGTCAGAAAACTAACACTGCACATCACCCTGAACACACCATCCGCACTGTGTAACATGGTGGTGGCAGCATCATGCTGTGGGGATGCTTTTCTTCAGCAGGGACAGGGAAGCTGGTCAGAGTTGATGGGAAGATGGATAGAGCCAAATACAGGGCAATCTTGGAGGAAAACCTGTTAGAGTCTGCAAAAGACTTGAGACTGGGGCGGAGGTTCACCTTCCAGCAGGACAATGACCCTAAACATACAGCCAGAGCTATAATGGAATGGTTTAGATCAAAGCATATTCATGTGTTAGAATGGCACAGTCAAAGTCCAGACCTAAATCCAATTGAGAATCTCTGGCAAGACTTGAAAATTGCTGTTCACAGACGCTCTCCATCCATTCTAACTGAGCTTGAGCTATTTTGCAAAGAACAATGGGCAAAAATGTCAGCCTCTAGATGTGCAAAGCTGGTAGAGACATACCCCAAAAGACTTGCAGCTGTAATTGCAGCGAAAGGTGGTTCTACAAATTATTGACTCAGGGGGGCTGAATAGTTTTGCACGTCACACTTTTCAGTTTTTTATTTGCAATAAAATTTGGAAACCATGTATCATTTTCCTTCCACTTAACAATTATGCACCACTTTGTGTCGGTCTATCACATAAAATCCCAATAAAATACATTTACGTTTGTACTTGTAACGTGACAAAATGTGGAAAAGGTCAAGGGGTATGAATACTTTTGCAAGCCACTGTATATACTGTTGGTAATGCCCTTGCCCCTTGTTGTGGTTCTGAGAGCTGTTTTGTGTTAACTTAATAAAGATCACTTTGTTTGACAACACGTCTCCCTATATTATAACCAATCCAGCCCCTGTAATATTGCCATGCTTTGTCCTGCCTCTCCTCTCTTCCAGCTTTCTTCCCCCACCTCCCAACAAGAAGGGTCCTGACCCAAAATGTCACCTATTCATGTTCTCCAGAGATGCTATTACTCCAGCATTTTGTGTCTTTTTATAATAAAGCAGCATCTGCAGTTCTTTGTTCATACCCTGTAATGCAGATAGTGTTCAGTAATACATACCTTGCTTTATATCCAATTAGCTGTATGGATACACAAGATATAGCAGAACTGAAGATAGCCACATGCTGGAGTAAATCAGCGAGTCAGGCAGCATCTCTGGAGAAAATAGATAAGTGACACTTTAAGAATAAGGTAGACAAAAAAGCTGGAGAAACTCAGCGGGTGAGGCGGCATCTATGGAGCGAAGGAATAGGCGACGTTTCGGGTCGAGACCCTTCTTCAAACTGATGTCGGGGGGGGAGGCGGGAAAAAGAAAGGAAGAGGCGGAGACAGTAGGCTGTGGGAGAGCTGGGAAGGGGAGGGGAAGGAGGGAGAAAGCAAGGACTACCTGAAATTGGAGGTCAATGTTCATACCGCTGGGGTGTACACGACCCAAGTGAAATATGAGGTGCTGCTCCTCCAATTTGCGGTGGGACTCACTGGTCTTGGAGGAGGCCCAAGACAGAAAGGTCGGATTCGGAATGGGAGGGGGAGTTGGTGCTGAGCCACTGGGAGATCAGGTTGGTTATTGCGAACTGAGCGGAGGTGTTGGGCAAAGCGATCGGCAAGCCTGCTCTTGGTCTCACAGAATAAGGGGTAGGCCATTTATAACGGAGATGAAGAAAAACTTTTCACCCAGAGAATTGTGAATCTATGGAATTCTCTGCCTCAGAAGGCAGTGGAGGCCGATTCTCTGGATGCTATCAATAGGGAGTTACTGTAGATGGAGCTCTTAAAGATAGTGGAATCAAGCGATATGGGGAGAAGGCATGATCGGGGTACAGATTGTGGATGATGAGCCATGATCACAGTGAATGGCGGTGCTGGCTAGAAAGGCTGAATGGCCTACTCCTGCATCTATTGTCTATTGCTTCAGGTCGGGATCCTTCTTCAGACTGATTATGGGGGTGGTACTAACTGGAAGCAAGAAAAGATCTCTCTTAGGATCAAGCTATCACTGGCCAACAATCGGCCAATCAGGGATACTCCCTACTTGAGATCATCTGTTGCCAGCCCAGATTTGGCCTTTTCTTATTTCCAGTTACCCCACCCCACAATCAGTCTGAAAAGGGGTCATGAGCCGAAACATCACCCATTCATTTTCTCCAGAGATGCTGCCTAACTCTCTGAGTTACTCCAGCACTTTGTGTCTAAGGGTGTCATTTTATGGGGCAAAGGCAGGGGAATGGTGTGGGGAGGAAAAGATAGATCAGCTATGGCCGAATGCTCCTATTTATGAACTTTCTTTAGTATAAACCAACACCTGCAGTTCCTTTTTATTACATTATAGCAGAACTAGCTGTACAAGGAAACTTACAATGTGGCAGCACTAAAATCTGCAAAATATGTTAAGATTGATGATGGATTTTACTTCGGAGTCACGTGAGTGACTACGTCAAGAAGGCCCGCCTGGCGCTGGAACGGCATTACGTCGACGCTGACGGCAGAAGGAAGAGCTGCAGAGGCTAGCTCATCGACAGCGGTAGGTACGGAACCGGCAGGTAAGTGCAGTTGAAAAACTTTTAGGGTCTGGAAAACTCCGTGCCTGGTGTATTGAACCAGGATTTGAAATGAATTTAAAAACAAAAATAAAATAAAAGAGTAAAATAGAACAAAAATACTCTGTATAATACAACGGAGTTTTAAAAAAGAACGTCCCGGGGGAATACCCAGCAATCGGGACGGGAGATTAATTACGGAGCCGGTTCCAATACTGGTGACCGTTGAAAATACGTTAGGGAGTTTAAGATGCTCCACAAACTTTTGGCAGGGGGGGAAATTTTAAATAAGTCAGAAAGGCCATAATTTAAAAAGTTAATAAAGGCCTTCAGATGGAAAATAATGGAAATATTCCCTAACCTACCCTAAGGGGGTTTCACATATAAAAAGGGAAAAAATATGATGAAATATGGTGGGAATATCTACCTCAGATATTTCTGAAGGTAGTCTCCTTGAGGGGGAAAAAACTCAGGAGAAACAAGGGCAGTGAAAAATAAAATGCAAAAACTGACCCTAAAAAATGCACTGATAGTGGTGGCTAGTCATGAAGTACCCACCACAGCATCAAAATATATATATACACACACATATATATACACACACATATATATACACACACAGGTGTATGCACAACACCTGAATAAGAAGTGAGGCCATGGAAAATTACCATGGAAGCCAAAAATTAGTTGGTCTCTCACTAAAAGCTGTTATGGTTAAAACAGCAGAACTAATGATGAGTGAGGCCATGAAAAATAAACATGGAAACTAAAACCTCACCAAAGCTGTAATGATTGAAACAGCAGAATATGATAAAACTTTTATGTTTTATAAAGATATCAACGGTGAATCTGTTTATGATATCCATGTCTCAAATTATATGAGATATAAAGAAATACAATTTCAAAGTATTTCAAACTGGTGCATGGCATTACTATTCAAAAAGAAAAATAAAATAAAATAAAACGTTGTGCAAATAACTAATACTTTTAAAATAAAATAAATTGCCATCAGTTTGTGGAGCTCAATGGGAAGAAATATATATAATTTACCAAATCTGCACTATAGATTCGCAGATCAATACAAATCAGGTTATGTTAAATTCCTGATTATTATGGAATAAACCTGCCTTATGATAAATCAAAGATATTGATTACAAAAGAACAGACTACTGATCTTTAAACTTTGGGGGGAAAAACTATGATCCAATGAAAGATTTGATAATGGATCAAAACAAAGGCAAAGATCTTTAAACTTGGGGGAAAAACTATGATCCAATGAAAGATTTGATAATGGATCAAAACAAAGGCAGAAGTGGTATAATCCAACATAGCCTTATCCAAACCCATATAATTGGGAAAAGAAGGCTTGAAGTACATTGAAGAGGTGCAAACATCTTGTTACAAAATAAGTTCATGAAATCTCCAATTGTGGGGGATTATAGGTGTATTATGATCGTTAATTTAATATAACTAAGGAAGGATTGGTTCACCTGTATAAGAAAACCTTAAAAATTGATTTTAGGTTTGCACTCAAAAGTAACTCCAATAAAGAAGGGGTACGTACATATATATTATAAAATTACCTCAGTGTAAAGATTTGATGGTATAAACCATACAAAACATCATTTTATATACACTTTCACAGTGTAAGAACATTTATTAAAATGGAAACATCTAGAACATGGAAATACAGTTGCTATTAACAAATTGTTAATCAATATTACAGGTGCTTGAAATTAATTAAAATGGGTCAAGCTGTGCAAGTTAAAACATTGTCCAAAGGATTAAACCAGTTCAAGGCTGTTAAACAGAATACTGGAGGAACAATTATGCTGATAAAAGATCAGCACTTGCACTAATGAGGTCATGGTCATGGGTTATCTTGATTACATTTAAATTGGAAGGTTATAAGAGTCAGCTGCAAATTAGTGCTGCAATTACAAACCTGGTGGGAGGCAAGGACCTGACCCATTACATAAAGCGTATGCTTAGGCATTAATAAAATATTCATAAATTACTATTCTGAATTTAGAAGTAATTCAGCACCATAAGAGGGGGAAAATTGTTCCATGATACAAATATGTCTCATTGTTGTTGACATACTTTGTCCCTCCATTAGGTTAGGTAAAGAATAAATAAAGTTCCAAAAGAAGGAATACAGAAGCTTATAAGAATATGTATGCCTTTGTGAGAGGCTTATGCAAATATCAAATGATACGTTATCATTATTAAAGTAATGTAAAAAAGGTTCACAAGCTGCTTCAACTATAAGATTAACAGCTGTTGCAAACTGAAGCACGTGTTACAGATGACGTACAGCTTCTGTGAATGTTTGGGTAAAGATAAGAATATTTTCTATTCTTATAAGAATAATTGATACGTCTTGTTGGGACTGCGGACAATAATACCAGGTGAGCATAAATGGTTTGTCCTAAGAAATTTTCCAAACATTTGTATTAATTATTGAAGTATAAGGAGTTATGGATTAAATATCAATTTTTTTATTATGGAAGTGTCCATGTCGTATCAAGATGAACAATACCACGGCTGTGGCATATGTTAAAACACACAAGATAAGTCAAATAACAATCACCGGATTATCTGAATAAACAGATGTGGCATATTTTAAAGTTTAGTCCAGCTGTTTATCTCTAGGGAAGAGACAATGGTATCGGAGACAACAAATTTGGGAGAAAAACATATTGTCATAGAAACATAGAAACATAGAAATTAGGTGCAGGAGTAGGCCATTCAGCCCTTCGAGCCTGCACCGCCATTCAATATGATCATGGCTGATCATCCAACTCAGTATCCCGTACCTGCCTTCTCTCCATACCCTCTGATCCCCTTAGCCACAAGGGCCACATCCAACTCACTCTTAAATATAGCCAATGAACTGGCCTCAACTACCCTCTGTGGCAGAGAGTTCCAGAGACTCACCACTCTCTGTGTGAAAAATGTCTTTCTCATCTCGGTCTTAAAGGATTTCCCCCTTATCCTTAAGCTGTGACCCCTTGTCCTGGACTTCCCCAACATCGGGAACAATCTTCCTGCATCTAGCCTGTCCAACCACTTAAGAATTTTGTAAGTTTCTATAAGATCCCCTCTCAATCTCCTAAATTCCAGAGAGTATAAACCGAGTCTATCCAGTCTTTCTTCATAAGACAGTCCTGACATCCCAGGAATCAGTCTGGTGAACCTTCTCTGCACTCCCTCTATGGCAATAATGTCCTTCCTCAGATTTGGAGACCAAAACTGTACGCAATACTCCAGGTGTGGTCTCACCAAGACCCTGTACAACTAAAGTAGAACCTCCCTGCTCCTGTACTCAAATCCTTTTGCTATGAAAGCTAACATACCATTTGCTTTTTTCACTGCCTGCTGCACCTGCATGCCTACTTTCAATGACTGGTGTACCATGACACCCAGGTCTCGCTGCATCTCCCCTTTTCCTAATCGGCCACCATTTAAATAATAGTCATTAATATGGATTACTTACAATTAATCTGGTTGCATACAGATTAAATCACCGATCTTTCGAATGTTCTTGTGGGTAAACCAAGAACAGGGAAGGTGGATGCTTTTCTCTCAATTACATGAGGAAAAGATGTTCTTTTGTGTTCCTCATTTTGTTTGATAGGGCAGTGTCTGATGAAAATGTAGCAGGACACTGCCAGAGGCATTTTGGTGGCCTAATACGGATCCTTCATGGTTTCATAAATATTGAGTGATGTTGAACTACTTGTGATGATTCATAGTTGCAGTAATTTATTGAAGTCTGAGGAAGGGTCTTGACCCGAGGCGTTGCCTGTCTCCTTTCGCTCTTTGGATGCTGCTGCACCCGCTGGGGTCTCCAGTTTTGTGTAACCCTGCAGTAATTTATTGTTGTACAAAGGCATCCATGACATGAAAATATGAATTTGACTATCTGCAGGTTGACCAGACCATTACAACAGCTGATGGTCAAAGAAGTCTATGAATGTTTAACTAATATAACAACATAACAATAAAATAATTATGTATAAAAGAAGTGTTATACCTGCAATTTGCAGAAATAAGTCTAAAAAACAATATTTTGTTATAAGAAATTGGAAGTCTGTGTATACAGTAAAGTTAATTTATCATATTAGATATATGTGAGTTTCTTGTGGATTGCATTTTTCTGAGTATCTAATTGATAGAGCCAATAATAGGGCTCAGAGTGTTACCGTCCTATTAACAGGACAATATATTAACCAAGAAGTTATCAGGTGCATTCATAATATCCCGATATGGAAAGGGATATATATGTGGATATTAATATAAATATATATATATGTGTATATATATATATATATATATATATATATATATATATATATATATATATATATATATAATATATATATATATATATATATATATATATATATAATCTGTCCAAAATTGTAATATATGTCGGGAGATAAATAATCCTGAATTGCCTTAGGCAATGGACTCTAACTCTATCAATGATTCAAAAAAAAAAAAGGTTAAACATTAAAAGTATCAATATAAGAGTGCAAACATTGCAAATGTTACGTTATAATTGCATGTGGATACAGATTGCATTATCATATATGTTTATGAATTTACCAAACAAAGCACACCAAGAGGAGCTGAAACCAAGGTAAACCTATAAGCATATCCTGTCGGCCTTAAGTTGTGTGTGTGTGTGTGTGTGTGTGTGTGTGTGTGTGTGTGTGTGTGTGAACATTGATGAAATATGTTGAAGTAGGTAAGAGTCTCTGTGGTAATGAGACTGCTTATTACACACAAAAACCACATTAGGTTCAGTAAAAACTGATGGTTCTAGAGGAATGTATTCTAGATGGTTAGAAATTGGATACACTCAGTGGAACTAGACACTGAAAGGTGGAAAATCACTCTGTTAATGAGGTAGATACATTCACAGGAATGGCACGGGATGAGCCGCTCGAGCAAAGATGCAAGGCCGCAGGAGGGTGTAAATTAATGTTAAAGTAAAAAGGAACCAGTCATGGTGTCAGGTTTGGACACGGAGTGTTGGGTTCTCTATAATTGTTGCTTTGTCATACCATCAAAATATATATATCAATTGATATTTTGTGATAAACTTGCCTTTCAATGGAAAGGGCATTACTTTTATTCTTTATAATGTGAAATAATTTATCACATAACTTGAGGGAATGTTTGGGGAAAAATGTGTTATTCGCTCGTTACTGTGTTAAATGAGCCGGACTGTCGTATGGAATAAATTCTACGACATGAAAAACACAGAAAGTTTCAAAATCTTCACGTAGTCACTCACGTGACTCCGAAGTAAAATAGTAAGATTAAACGAGAACTTACCAGTTTGAAGTTTGATCTTTATTTTATGAGGAGTAACGATGAGGGATTACGTGCCCTCCACTCCCCACTCTCATAAAATAAATGATCATCTGGTAGTTCTAAATCTATGTTGAGCCTTACTATCTTACTCCGGCTATTGTGTTCTGTGTTTTTCATGCCGCTGCTTTGAAGTATGCCGTTCCAGCGCCAGGCGGGCCTTCTTCACGTAATCCCTCATCGTTACTCCTCATAAAATAAAGATCAAACTTCAAACTGGTAAGTTCTCGTTTAATCTTACTATTAAAATGCTATCATCGTAATGGAAGACAAATTTATTGCTGAAAATCTTTAAACTAGAGTGACTGAATTAAATTTCAGGACTCCTACAGAGGTCACAGTAATTCCTGCCTCGAGTTGTAAACATGCTGTGCCAGACAGTATTGCCTTTGCATTCCACGGGGATCAAAATGTTCTGTAAGTAATCTGTTTGGAGAGAATAATGCGTACAGCCCATCAAGGCTTTTACAGTTCCTCAAACATAACTCCCACTGGAAATTATTCTTGAACACTGACAGAATTTGTCATTGCTTTTTGCCAAAGGGAATGTATTTGAGAACAGATCAAGGATAGAATTATGAGGAGCTGAGAGTTCACGTATACCAGAAGATTTCTCTGTTGCCAAGACTCATATTAAGTTTCTCTTTAATTTAGTGTAGAAATACAGCGCGGAAACAGGCACTTCAGCCCACCAATCAACGATCACCCCTTCCACGAGCACTATCCTACACACTAGGACCGATTTACAATTTTACCGAAGCCAATTAACCTACAAACCTATCTTTCTTTGGAGTGTGGGAGGAATCCGGAGCACCTAGAGAAAACACACGCGGTCTCAGGAAGAACATGCTGTAGAATCTCCATACAGGCAGCACCCGTAGTCAGGATTGAACCGAGGTCTCTGGTGCTGTAAGGCAACAGCTCTACCACTGTGCCGCAAGGCGTCAATGATCACACTAGTTCTACGTTAGAACTCTTTCTCACCGGGGAAACAATTTACTGAAGCCAATTAACCTACAAACCCACCCATCTTTGTGTTGAGGGAGGAAACCGGAGCACCCGGAGATGTACAAACTCTGCACAGACAGCACCAGAGGTCAGGATTGAACCCAGGTCCCTGGTGTTGTGAAGCAGTAGTTCCACCAGCATCGCCAATGTACTGGGTCTATTCATCAGTTCAGGCAGGCATTGAAAATGGCAAAATATTATTTGTACTTTAGTTGTTCCTCAAGAAGCCCCATTATCACTTCAACTCTAACTCTCTACTCTTATCCAATTCTCTGAGATTGTTTAACACAACCCGTGTTCTGTCACTCCCAATATTAATCCTTTGAGCTTGATTTTCATCCAACCCACATTTACTAAAGCCACCAATTATATCTGCATGTTTTTGTCTGTAGAATCTATTTATTCTCTTTACGCAGCTGTTGATGCAGTTGACAGGGTGGCAAGGTGGGGCAGCGGTAGAGTTGTTGCCTTATAGTACCAGATACCGGGTTCGATCCGAAGTACTGGTGTTGTCTGTACGGAGTTTGTACATCGTGGGTTTTCTCTGGGCACTCCGGTTTCCTCCCACACTTCAAAAACCTTCAACATTGTAGGTTATTTGGCTTTGGTAAATATTGTAAATTGTGTGTAGGATAGTGGTAGTATATGCGGATCGCTGGTTCGTGCAGACTCGGTGGGCCGAAGGGCCTGTTGCCATATTGTATATCTAAAGTTTAAAGTCAAAACCACATGTAGTACACCAGGTACAGTTTCAGGCAAAGTTGCAAATAGGGGGAAGACAAACCAAAAAGCTGGAGCAACTCAGCGGGTCAGGCAGCATATCAGGCGAAAAGAAATAGACGACGTTTCGGGTCGAGACTCTTCTTCAGACTGAAAGTAAGGGACATGGTGAATGAGAAATATAGACGGTACAAAGGACAAATGAATGGAAGATACGTTTCAGGATTAGTTTCAGGATAAGGGGTTCACCACATTGAACTGAGAAGTGGAAGTGTAAATCTTGAGAAATTTTGATGTCCGAGAATATTCAGACATTAAAAGTCCAATATGTCTGTGGAATTCTCTGCCTCGGCAGGTTCTCTGGATGCTTTCAAGAGAGAGCTAAATAGGGCTCTTAAAAATAGCGGAGTCAGGGATATGGGGAGAAGGCAGGAACGGGGGGTACTGATTGGGGATGATCAGCCATGATCACATTGAATGGCGGTGCTGGCTCGAAGGGCCAAATGGCCTACTGCACCTATTGTCTATTGAACACGGATCAGGACCTTCAGCCAAACTTGTCCATGCCAACCATTATGTCCTGGCAACATCCTTGTAATCTTCTCTCACTCCTTCCTGCTTAAAAACATCCTTCCTATAGCAGGGTGAACAAAACTGAATATAATACTTCACATCGAAACTTCTATAATTTAAGTCTGAAGGTTCCTGACCTGAAATATTATCGATTCTCCAGAGATGCTGCCTGACCTGCTGAGTTACTCCAGCACTGTGTGTCTTTTTTTTTTCTCTATACTATGAAGACCGATGTACCAAACGCCTTCTTGATAACCCTATCTACTGGTGATGATACCTTCAAGGAACTACATATCTGCATTCCTAGATCAGTTATCTGCAAGTTTAATGCTTATGCTTTCTACATTCTCATCGAAATTGTTGCTGTAAACCACAAACGGCACCGATCCGTGAGGCAAACCACTAGTCATAGGCCTCCAGTCTGAAAACCAACCTTCCACCATTAATCTCTGTTTCCTTCCATGAAGCCTATTCTTTATCCAGTCGGCTAGCTCTCCCTGATCTTGGTAAAATAAATCTGGGTTTGCAGTGCAGTTGGTGTGGCCATGAAGAAAGAGCATCAGTCATTATAGAATTGCAGAGCAGATTGTGGATTGTATGGACCCCTCCTATTTCTAATGTTCATAGAAATTCTAAGAATGCAGAAATTCCATCTGAGTCACATTCCACAATGTTGGAATTGAAGTCTGACGTTGCCTCATTTAGCTATAAAATTTAATATTAAATATTAATTTAAACCACTGTTCCATTTCACATTATTGAATTACTGCATTATATTATCTAAGATCGAATGTGCTGTTTAGTTTAGTTTAGATTAAAAACATAGCATGGAAACAGGCCCTTCGGCCCACCAATGATCATCTGTACACTAGTTCTATCCTACACACTAGGGACAATTTACAGATGCCAATTAACCTAAAAACCTGCACTTCTTTGTAATGTGGGAGAAAACTGGAGCACCCAGAGAAAACGCATGTGATCATTGGGAATGTGCACACTCCCTTCAGACAGCACCAGTAGTCGTGGTGAAACCCAGGTTTCTGGCGCTGTAAGGCAGCAACTCTCCCTCTGCGCCACTGTGCTGCCTCTTGATTGAACTATTGCTAATGTTTTAGTTGCAGACTTGATTTGCTCCTGTTAATGCTACTGTTAATGCTACCTTTACCTCTTCAGTAAGAGATGCTTTTTTGGTTGCACCAAAGCTGCCAGGTATTCTGGATGTGTAGCTCGTTTTGGAGATATTCAACAGTGCTATATTTGGATTCCTTCCACAGCCACCATCTGCACTCAACTAACCTGTGAAAAAGATTAAGACGATTCCATTGTTATATCTGTAATGTCCTGTTTCTTAGAATCAGATGCCAACTGAGATTCAGAGGCATTCATCACCTCCATCTCAGCTGTGAACCAAACATTTTGGTGAAAATCAGCTCTTACTTTCCTAAAAGCACCACCCAAGTCTCCACTGTTAAATTGTTTAATTTAGAGATATAGCAATGGAGTTCAGCCCACCGTGTCCATGCCAACCATTGATCGCCCGTCCGTGCTAACCATTGATTACCCGTTTACACTAGCTCTATGTTATTGCTACCCTTGATCTTGCATCCCAGTTTTTATTTTGCTTAGTAGCAAGTCTACATGATAAGTTGAAAATTATTGACTGATTGAACGATACAATATGGAGACAGGCCCTTCAACCCACCGAGCCCAGGTTGACCATAGACCACCCATTTACACTAGTTCTATGTTATTCCACTTTTGAATCAACTCCATACACACCAGTGAGCAATTTAAAGAGGGCCAATTAACCTACAAATATGCCCATCACAGGGAGAGGGTGCAATCTCCACATTGGCAGCACCCAAGGTCAGGTTTGAGGCAGGTCTCTGGTGCTGTGAGGCAGCAGCTCTACCAGCTACACTGCAATGCTGCCCTTGGCCAAGAAATGTTGTAAAATTACAATGTCTCGCTAGCTCTTTCAAATTCATAATGTAATCTCTGGTTGCTGACCCTGCAATTTGATTACATGTATCAAATGTGTAGTTTTATGATATTTCTGCTGGTGCCAAGTTACAATAAATCTTCAGTACCTGAACTACCACCCGAAATCAGACATTGTGGTGCCAGGTGTCATTTCCACAATCAGTATAGCTTTCTTTTGCTCACACCCATTAGAAAGGAGGTGAGGAGGAATTGCTTTAGCCAGAGGGTGGTGAATCTGTGGAATTCATTGGCACAAATGGCAGTGGACATCAATTCATTGGGTAATCTTAAAGCGGCGATTAACAGGTTCTTGATTAGTAAGGATGTCAAGGGATATGGGGTGAAGACAGGAGAATGGGGTTGAGAGGGAACGATAGACCAGCCATGATTGAATGGCGGAGTAGACTCGATGGGTTGAATGGCCTACTTCTTCTCCCATGACATAGTACTAATGCAACTGTAGAATATAAAATGTTGCAGTAAAATCTAGCAGGGTGGTGACTCTTTGCATGCTGGTCCGAGAAGATCTGCTATCATCAATTACAATTGTACCAGACTTTTATCTTTACCTGTGCACTGTGGATGGTTTGATTGTATAGTCATTTCTTTGACTGGATAGCATCCAAATAAACACTTTTCACAATAATAAACTAAACTAAACTTCTTCAGAATTCTTAATTGTAACTTCCGTAATGTTGCTGGCTTTGAAAGACATATCTAGTAATTCAGCATCCATTCTTATTACCAACGTGGTATATGGGCTGAAGTATTACAAACCTCACTTACAGTGCCCTCCACAATATTTGGGACAAAGACCCATCATTTATTTATTTGCCTCAATTGGGTTCAGTTCGGGTGATTGACTTGGCCATTCAAGAATTCACCATGTTTTAGGTTTGAAAAAATCCTTTGTTGCTTTTGCAGTATTTATGGGGTCATTCATTGTCTCCAGTGAGGTAGATAGTAGATCAACACCACTATCTAGTTGTTGATAGGATGGTTCAGTGTGCCTGATAACAGCAGGCCACTTGCATTTTACAGGCATCTCACATTTTACACAGGGGTTACTTTGCTGAAAGTGGTGCATAATTCAAAAATGAATACATTAAACATGTAAATTTAAACACTTAAATTGGGAATTTTTTTTTTAAAAGGATGTGAATTCCTTTTTGATTTTAATTAAACAAGCGGGTTATTTAAAAAATGCAAAAAACAAATGTGCATAAAATGTGCGGTGTCTGGAAACATGAATACAATCAAGCTAAATTAATGTACAATAGGTAGAGCGGGGTGGGAGATTCACGTGGTCCACCGTGTTTCGACTAATGCAATCAACCTGGTGTGCACAATCAAATAAGATCAAATAGAACACGTTGTCCTACAACTTTCGGCTGTGCACGGCATACGCAAGAAGAAGAAGAAGGTAGAGCGAAGGGAACGATACAGAGCTCAGAATATAGTTCTACGCATTGTAGTGTAACAGTTAAAATATATACTGTATATTTTAGAGCAACTAGAAATGGTGGTAGACTTAAAAGAGTGGAGCGATTATATGGGATGATAGTAAATCCTCTTCTGTGACCAGAACGCAAAGAGTCACCACGCTCCAGTGCCATCTTAGTCCCGCTCAGCTCCTAAACGTACTCACTTAAGCGTGAATGTTCATGGAGCATCATATAACAAAGCCTAAGCTATTAAAATTTTAAAACAAATTATATTTGAACATGTAATAACCTTTCTAAAATTGTATTAAAAATAAACTGCTTTTGAAGGTAAACTGAGGCTATTTAGGACTTAGATGAAGAGAAATTTCTTCAGTAGGGAAGTGGTGAACTTTGGATTTCTTTATCCTATATCATTGAGGAAGCCAAGATGGCTAAACATTAAGCGGTTGAAGGGATAAGCAGATAGTGCTTAGAAATGGTGTTGAGGTCTAAAAATCAATCATGATCGCAGAAAATGGAGGAGTGGGCTCAAGGGACCAAATGGCAACTATTTCTTATCGTCTTGTATTAAGGAAATCAAAGTTTATAGGATTGGTGCAGGAAAGTGGCTCTGAGGAACAAAACGAGCCCTGATGTTAATGAAAGACAGAGCAGGCATGAGAAGAGAAATGGTCCACTCTTGCTTCCAATTTTAATGTTTTATTGTTTTAAAATAATAGTTCTAGTATGGAAAACAGTAAAAACTGAAATACCAATAACATTTTTTAAACTATATAAATAAATAATCTCCGGAAAGTTATAAATACAAGTTGACTGCAATATTCTGCAGTGCTGCAGATGCTAGTTGACCAAAAAAGACACAAGGTGTTGCAACTCAGTGGGTCAGAGAGCATCAAGTTCAAGTTCAAGTGAGTTTATTGTCACGTGTCCCTGATAGGACAATGACATTCTTGCTTTGCTTGAGCACACAGAACATAGAAGGCATTTACTACAAAACAGATCAGTGTGTCCATATACCATATATAAATATATACACACATGAATAAATAAAGGAATAAAGTGCAAATAACAGATAATGGGTTATTAGATATCAGAGTTTTGTCCGAGCCAGGTTTAATAGCCTGATGGCTGTGGGGAAGTAGCTATTTCTGAACCTGGTCGTTGTAGTCTTCAGGCTCCAGTACCTTCTACCTGAAGGTAGCAGGGAGATGAGTGTCTGGCCAAGATGGTGTGGGTCTTTGATGATACTGCCAGCCTTTTTGAGGCAGCGACTGCGGTAAATCCCCTCGATGGAAGGAAGGTCAGAGCCGATGATGGACTGGGCAGTGCTTACTACTTTTTGCAGTCTTTTCCTCTCCAGGGCGCTCAAGTTGCGAAACAAGCCACGATGCAACCGATCAGCATGCTCTCTACTGTGCACCTGTAGAAGTTAGAGTGAGTCCGGCCTTGACAAACCGACTCTCCGTAATCTTCTCAGGAAGTCGAGGCGCTGGTGAGCTTTCTTGATAATTGCTCTGAGTAAGTGACATTTTGCATCAAGACCCTTCTTCAGATTTATTTAGTTAGATTTAAATCCCACAGATGCCTTAGCAGTGGTTCGTAACCTTTTTGGCACCAGTACCCACTTACGCGAACAAAATACTGTATGTGGTATGTACCTTTGTTAGGTTCCTAAACATGGGCTCAACAAATTGATATGGAATCTGTGTCCCCTTCATGTCCCCGGCAAAGACCCAAATGACTCCCATAGGCAGGTTAAGAACCACTACCTTAGAAGGATTTGAACATCTCTCTCTGGTTCCCTGCACTATTAAGCACATAGTTTACTGATCAGGAACATTGACCTGTGGAGTAAATCTGACAATTCCAATTTGGAAAATATCCAATGTTGAAATGTTGTAGTAAATTAGTGGCTTTGACACAAAGTGACCATGGGACACGTGGAATCTTCAGCGTCAAAGGTGGATGGTGCTGCAAGGTTTGTGGTATAAGAGATCAGTTCCCCAGCTGCTTGCTTCCATTCACATTCTGGAACCTGGTCTATGGTTCTCTTCAAACTGATTTTCCATTGTTTGTTGTATAATCGTGACACAAATCCAAATTGAAGTCCGCAGACTGTTCATCTAAATATATTAAACCTGGGAGGTTTGTCTAATAGCAGCCAGGTTCTGGGACCTTTACAAATGTAGTCTTGATGTCAAATGTATTATAATGGAGCTGGTCATTGAATTAACTCCCCTTCCCATTCCAAAACTTGTCCCGGGCCTGCTCCACTGTCAGTGTGAGGCCAAACGCAAATTGGAGGAACAGCACCTTTTCTTTCTCTTGGGCAGGATTTGAACGTTGATTTCTTTCATTTCAAGTAACGCTTTCATTCGCTCCTTTTCCCCATCCCCGTCCTATCCACTCACGCAAAGCGCCTAACTGCGCAGGCATGGCTAGAGAGGGAGGGGGGTAGAGGGGGAGGGGGAGGGGGTAGAGAGGGTGAATGGGGTAGAGAGGGTGGATAGGGGGATGGGTAGGGGTAGAGAGGGAGAGGGAGGGGTAGTGAGTGAGGGGGGGGTAGAGAGGGAGAGGGTGAGGGCGTAGAGAGGGAGGGGGATGGAGAGGGCGAGGGAGAGAGTGAGGGAGTAGAGAGGGAGAGAGAGGGGTAGAGAGGGAGTGTGAGGTGAGGGGGTAGAGAGGGAGGTGAAGAGGGTAGATAGGGAAGGTAGAGGAAGGGGGGGAAAAGGGAGAGGGGTAGAGAGGGAGTGGGCAGAGAGGGAGGGGGGTTAGAGAGAGGGAAGGTAGTCAGGGAAGAGGGGTAGAGTGGGGGGGAGGGAGGGATCCCAGCAGGGCCGAGCGGGTTGGAGTGCTGGAGTGCTCCTCGCGCCTGGAGTATGCGAATGGATTGTGACGTCAGTCGGAATTTTTTTCTTCAAAATGGGTGAGCTTTAAGAACTTTAATTTTTTTTTTAACGGTTTTTAAAAGGTTAGTAACTTGGGAAACATAGGTTGAAATGCCACGGGAAGATATTTTTTGAGTCTGCAGGAAAAATGTCAGTAGCGTGTGTGATAACGGGAAGGCAGTGGCCTAGAGTTTGCAAGATGATAATTAAGGAGATTGATAGAAAGCTGACACAACCCTAGCACACACAGACACAAAAATAAAGGGAAGAGTTTTAGTATAATACTAGACCTAGTGGGACTCGTTGGGTCCTGTCCCCTCAATGCGTGGTTGCGGGGGGCAGGGCGGTGGGGTGGCCTGCAGTGTCACACACACACACTAACCACCCCCCACGCACGCACACTAACCCCCCCTTGATATTATATTAATATTATTCATTTTCTCCTTTTCACCATCCCGCACCCTATCCACTACACATAGCCTCCAACTGCGCAGGCGTGGTTAGGGAGAGAGAGGGAGGGGGGTAGAGAGGGAGGGGGAGTGTTAGAGAGGGAGGGGGAGGGGTAGAGAGGGTATAGGGTGAGGGGGATAGAGAGGGAGGGTAGAGGGAGGGGGAGGGGGGTAGAGAGGGAGAGGGAGGGGGGTAGGGATTGAGGGGTGGGGGGGGGGGAACGGCGTCAGAGGGGAGGGCTGGTTCCCGAACGCAATACTCCACAACTCACCCATAGGTCCCTAGGGAGGGAGGGGGGGTAGAGAGGGAGTGGTGGTAGAGAGGGAGTGGGGGGCAGAGAGGGGGGGGCAGAGATGGGAGGGGGGGCAGAGAGGGAGGGGGTAGAGAGAAAGGGGGTGTTAAAGAGGGAGGGGGACGTGAGGGGATTGAGAGGGTGGGTAGAAGGAGGGGAGGGGGTAGAGAGGGAGAGAGGCAGAGAGGGAGAGGGGCAGAGAGGGTGGGGGGTTAGAGAGAGGGAGAACGAGTCGGGGGAGTGGGGTAGAATGGGGGGAGGGAGGGTAATGAGGGTTGGGGTAGAGAGGGAGGGAGATAGAGAGGGGGGAAGGGGGGTAGAGATGGGGAGGGAGGGTAGAGAGGAAGGGGGCGTGGGAGGGAGTGTGGACGTTTGAACAGCTCTCCCTACCCCCTCCTCTCCCTCAATCCCCCCACTCTCCCTCCTCAACCCAAGATTTTTTTCCTCTCCTCCACTCCCCCAATCCCTCCTTCACCTCTTTGAGCAGAGCCGATGGAGCTGGGCTTAGCGGGTCCGAGCCGAGTGGGACTGAGCGGAGCCGAGCGTGCGGGGTCAAACAGGTCCCAGCGGGGCCGTGCGGAGCCGAGCGGGTTGGAGTGCTGGAGTGCCCCTCGTAGGGGAGTAGAGGAGGAGGGGGAGGGGGTAGAGAGGGAGAGGGAAGTGGGGGCGATAGAGAGGGAGGGTAGAGGTGGGGAGGGGGGGTCGAGTGAGGGAGAGGGAGAGATCCCAGCGGGGTCAAGCGGGTTGGAGTGCTGGAATGCTCCTCGTGCCCGGAGTGTGCGAGTTGATTGTGACGTCAGTCGAAATTTTTTTCTTCAAAATGGGTGAGCTTGAAGAACTTAAATTTTTTTTAAAGTTTTTAAAAGATTAGTAACTTTTGTGGACCTTAGAAGGGCACAACAACCAAGGATGTACATGCCACTGGGGATTAATGGGACTACTGTGGATAGGGTGAGCAGTTTTAAATACCTGGGAGTCCACATCACAGAGGATCTGACATAGACAACACACACTGCTGCACTGGTGAGAAAGGCAAGGCAATGCCTTTACCACCTCAGGCAGCTGAAGAAATTCAGAGTCTCGCTGAGGATCCTTCAATCCATCTACTCTGGTGCTGGAGAAAACATCCTGACTGGAAACTTCTCTATCTGGGTTGGCAACAACTCTACCCAGGACAGGAAGGCCCTGCAGAGAGTAGGGAACTACACTGCGCACCCCCCCCCCCCGCTGGACATATACACCAGGGGGTGCAGATCCAGAGCAAGCAGGATCATGAAGGACCCTTACCACCCTAGCAACGGGCTGTTCCAGCTGCTGCGGTCAGGCAAGCGCCTCCGCAGTCACGTAGCAAAACAGAGAGGCTGAGACGGAGTTTCTTCCCCCAGGCCATCAGGACTGTAAACTCTGATCTCACCAGGGCGTAAATACAGGGCGTCTTTTTTTTAAATGTAAATACTGGTTCTGTTCTGTTCTATTGTTTTACACAATCCCACAAGCATTGCCACTTTCATTTCACTGTACATCTTGTATGTGTATGTGACAAGTAAAGTTGACTTGACTTGATCTATTGCTACATCCAGCATCAACAGCTGATTAATGAACTATGCACCCATCGCTCACTAACAGTTTTTATTATTTAGCACCCATAAGTGACACACATGTGCTTCACCTCACCCTCAAGCACTTGGCAATGAAATAAAGATTCACACCCACATCTTACATCTTTAACAGCCATTTTATGCCGAACAGGTCACCAGCTATGCTGGATAAGATGAACTATCTGACGACTGGAATTACTCCCTTGGGTCCCTGTACTTACAAGGGTAGGATACGAAGGATCAGTCTCAAACCCTTCTGTACCCCATCTAGTGATATGGTCCAAGTCCAGGCAACATTAGGGCCTCAGGCAGTAAAGTACACAGATTCCACCCCCCACCCCCCAACCAATGGCCCTAATGACTTTTCACCATAACTGGAGGCAAAGCTTTGTCACGTAATTTGCTTAAAACAGAAGTAAAAACACAAAAAAATAAATTTAAAAAAAGTTAATTAATAAAACACAAATGTAAATGCAAAATAATTCGAAAATAGTTACTTTTGTTTCTAAAGCCATTGGACTGCAATTCCCATTCATATCAATGGGGTTTCAAATCTTACACTAGGCCTGACCTGCGCAAGGTCTGAGTGACGATTCCATAAGTTGTAATGCTGGGGAACCCTAGTGTGATCGAGCCTTCACATTTCTTGCACCAAAGAGTGAACTTTCACACTTGCAGTCTGTGTGGAAGTCCAGGGTTTACAAATGGATGAACTGCACTGGTTCTGATTTAAACTATTGCCAAATCTTGCTGCGATCCAGCTCTCCTGCTGTTACATTTCCCTCCCTCTTTGTTGAAGAAGTAGGCTTGCTGCTGACATCTCATATTAGGGATGGGAAACATATGTTTACTTTGCAAGCAAAAACCACATGCAAAAATGTAAAAGATTATCTTTAAGAAAGAACTGTAGATGCTGGAAAAATTGAAGGTGGACAAAAAAGCTGGAGAAACTCAGTGGGTGAGGCAGCATCTATGGAGCGAAGGAATAGGTGACGTTTCGGGTCGAGACCCCTCTTCAGACTGATATCGGGGGGTGGGAAAGAAAGGAAGAGGCAGAGACAGTAGGCTGTGGGAGAGCTGGGAAGGGGAGGGGAAGGAGGGAGAAAGCAAGGACTACCTGAAATTGCTGAAGTCAATGTTCATACTGCTGGGGTGTAAATTACCCAAGCGAAATATGAGGTGCTGTTCCTCCAATTTGCAGTGGGGCTCACTCTGGCCATGGAGGAGGCCCAGGCCAGAAAGGTCGGATTCGGAATGGGCAGGGGAGTTGAACTGCTGAGCCACCGGGAGATCAGGTTGGTTATTGCGAACTGAGCGGAGGTGTTGGGCGAAGCGATCGCCAAGCCTGCGCTTGGTCTCACTGATGTGGAGCAGTTGATACCTGGAACAGCGGATGCAGTAGATGGGGTTGAAGGAGGTGCAGGTGAACCTCTGCCTCACCTGCTTGGGTCCTTGGATGGAGTTGATGGGGGAGGTAAAGCGATAAGTGTAGCATTTCCTGCGGTTGCAAGAAAAAGTACCAGGGGAGGGGGTGGTTTGCGTGGGATTGGACGAATTGACCAGGGAGTCACAGAGGGAACGGTCTCCGCGTAAAGCAGAAAGGGGATGAGATGGGAAGACGTGGCCACTGGTGGCATCCCGTTGGAGGTGGCGAAAATGTCGGAGGATATATGTTGTATGCGACGGCTGGTAGGGTGGAAGGTGAGGACAAGGGGGACTCTGTCCTTATTACGAGTAGGAGGATGGGGAGAGAGAGCGGAGCTGCGGGATATAGAGGAGACCCTGGTGAGAGCCTCATCTATAATAGAAGAGGGGAACACCCGTTTCCCTAAAGAATGAGGACATCTCCGATGCCCTGGTCTGGAACACCTCATCCTGGGTGCAGATACGGGTTAGACGGAAGCATTGGGAGTAGGGGATAGTCGTTACAGGAAGCAGGGTGGGAAGAAGAGTAGTCCAGATAGCCATGGGAGTCTGTGGGTTTGTAGTAGATGTCGGTCAGTAGTCTGTTACCTGCGATGGAGATAGTGAGGTCTAGAATTGGTAGGGAGATGTCGGAAATGGTCCAGGTGAATTTAAGTGCCGGATGGAAGTTAGTGGTGAAATGGATAAAGTCAGCGAGTTCTGCATGGATGCAGGAGGTAGCACCAATGCAGTCGTAGCAGAGGTAGTGTTTGGGGATAGGGCCACGGTACGCCTCGAACGAGGATTGTTCGACGTACCCTACAAAGAGAGACATAGCTGGGGCCCATGCGCGTGCTCATAGCTACGCCTTGGATTTGGATGAAATGGGACGAGTCAAAGGAAATGTTGTTGAGGGTAAGGACCAGCTCCATTAGGCAGAGGAGAGTATCAATAGACAGGGATTGGTTGGTTCTGCAGTCGAGGAAGAAACAGAGGACTTTAAGACCCTCCTGGTGGGGGATCGAGGTGTAGAGTGACTGGACATCCATGGTGAAGATGTGGGAGTGGGGGCTTGGAAAACGGAAGTCACGAAGGAGACGAAGAGCATGTGAGGTGTCTTGGACATAGGTAGGGAGGGATTTGACCAGGGGGGGACAGGATGGAGTTGCGATATGTGGAAATAAGTTCGGTAGGACAAGAACAAGCAGAAACAATGGATCTGCCAGGACAGTCAGGTTTGTGGATTTTGGTGAGAGGATAAAATCGGGCCGTACGGGGCTGGGGAACGATGAGGTTGGAGGCTTTCCCCTCCTCTTCCCAGCTCTAGCACAGCCTACTATCTCTGCCTTCTTCCTTTCTTTTTCCCGGCCCCCCCCCCAACCCCGACATCATCTGAAGGGTCTCGACCCACAATGTCGCCTATTCCTTCGCTCCATAGATGCAGCCTCACCCGCTGAGTTTCACCAGCTTTTTTGTCTACCCTCGATTTTCCCAGCATCTGCAGTTCCTTCTTAAACACTTTGTCTACTCCACTGCAAAATCTCAAGGTGTCTACTTTGAAGAAGTTCTCCTCCTCTCTCCGAAGACAGTTTAGCAACCTCCTCTCTCACTGCCCCCCCTCTGTGATTCCCCCTTCCCTCCAACTCTACAACCACATCCTCACCCAGACCTGTTACCACACCCGCGTTTGCTTTCTCGGGACTTGCCTGCGCCTCCATCTTGTACCTCGTGGATTCCAGCTCCGGTTCCCTACCTCTCAGTTCGGACCCAACCCGGACTGCAGGTTCCAACAGTCTATCTGCCGCTTTACGCGGCTGTTCTCCTTCCGGGCCCTGCGGTCTACTTTGGCTGCGATGCGCCGGCACCAGCAGGACCTCGTTCTGACTCTCCCGCAGCTCTGGGCCTCTTACCCAGACATACAACGGACCCCAACTATACCTCATCCCCGTCAGATGCACGCCTTCAACAAACGATTCCTTTCCTACCTGTACTCCACAAAGGATCGTAAACTTGCCCGCCTCCAGACCGCTCCTGCCACCGACACTCCTCAACTCGACTGCCTGCAGGCCCCGGGCTCCACCACTGGCCCATGTCGCCTACGTCAACACCACGAGGCCCAGTCCCGCTACGCCATTGCTGCCACGAGGACCAGCACCGACACTCAGCGCCTTCCTGGCCGATCTCAGGCCGGGACCACCAAAGATGCCGCCGTCGTCGACCTCCACGTGGCTACTGCCGTCGACCTTCACCGACTCACCAATGATGCCTAACATTGCTGCCTCACCGGGACCACCGACGATCGCCGCCTCACCGGGACCGCCGACCCTCGCCGCTTCACCGGTACCTCCGACCCTCGCTGCCTCCCCGGTGCCGCCGAACTTCACCGCCTCACCGATGACGCCGACCCTTGCTGCCTCTTCGGGACCACCGACTCTCGCTGCCTCCCCAGCCATCCGCTGACTGGGATTTCCGACACTTCGCCTTTATATTCCCAGTGGCCTCCACCACTGACTCAACTGACCCTCGCCACTCCACCACTCACCAGCAGGCCACAGCCGTCGCCTTATCTGAGTCCTAGGCTCAGCACCAAGCCTGAAGTCTCCACGCTGCAGAATCTCACACCACGTGGTTTGACTGTTCTGGGTCCTAATGCTCACTCCCCCCCCCCCACGCACACAGGGAACTCTAGTGGGGGTTCCACTGGTTCTTCCCCTTCCCCCTTGGTACCATGTGACCCCAGCACCTCCCCACTCACACTATAGTCCTCATGCCCCCCTCCTCCTTGACCACCCCCTATCAGACATCGCCTCGGCCTCCGTCCACTCACCTGCATTCCTCCGGCCCCAACCCCAGTCCTTGCCGTGCGTTCACTATTCCCCCTGACCTCCCCCTCTCTGATACTGAACGCTCTGTCCTCAGCAGAGGCCTCACCTTTCTTCCCCTCCGTCCCCACCGCAATGAGTTCCGTGTCCGCCACGATGTGGAGCTCTTCTTCCGCACCTCTGCATTCAAACATTTTTCCATGGGAAGGAGTCCTCACCGCCCAGTGATGACCGCTTCTCCCATCTCCAACGGACCCCCTCCTCTCGGACCCCCTCATGGCCATCTACCTGCTTCAGACCTTTTACTTTTAAACTGCCGGCAGGACATCAACCGCCTCAACGTTTCCACTCCCCTTACTCTACTCTCCCCCCCTGAATGTACAGCCCTCCGCTCACTCTGCAACAACCCGGACTGGATGATCAAACCTGCCGACAAGGGAGGTGCCGTGGTAGTCTGGCGCGCTGACCTCTACAAGGCTGAGGCCAGGCGCCAACTCTCATACACCTCCTCCTACTTATCCTTGGATCAAGATCCCACAGCCGAGCACCAGGTCATTATCTCAAGCACCATCACTGGCTTCATCGCTTCTGGCTCCCAGCCCTCCCAAACCTCCAACCGCATCGTTCCCCAGCCCCGCACGGCCCGATTTTATATTCTCTCTAAAAGGACTGTATCCCCTACTCCCAATTTCTCCATCTACGCTGCATTTGCACCCAGGATGAGGTGTTCCAAACCAGGGCATCGGAGATGTCCTCATTCTTTAGGGAAAGGAGGTTCCCGTCTTCTACTATAGATGAGTCTCTCACCAAGGTCTCCTCAATATCCCACAGCTCTGCTCTCATTCCCCATCCCCATCACCTTCATCCAACTTATAATCCTCCGACATTTTCACCATCTCCGGCGGGATCCCACCACTGGCCACATCTTCCCATCTCTACCCCTTTCTGCTTTACGCAGAGACCGTTCCCTCCGTGACCCTGGTCAATTTGTCCCTTCCCATCCAAACCACCCCCTCCGCTGGTACTTTCCCTTGCGACCGCAGGAAATGCTACACTTGTCGCTTTACCTCCCCCATCAACTCCATCCAAGGATCTAAACAGTCTTTCCAGATGAGGTGGAGATTCACCTGCACCTCCTCCAACCTCATCTACTGCATCCGCTGTTCCAGGTGTCAACTGCTCTACATTGGTGAGACCAAGCACAGGCTTGGCGATCACTTCGTCCAATATCTCCGCTCAGTTCGCAATAACCAACCTGATCTCCCGGTGACTCAGCACTTCAACTTCCCCTCCCATTCCGAATCAGACCATTCTGTCCTGGGCCTCCTCCATGGCCAGAGTGAGCCCCACTGCAAATTTAAGAACAGCACCTCATATTTCGCTTGGGCAGTTTACAGCTCAGCGGTATGAACATTGACTTCTGCAATTTCAGGTAGTCCTTGCTTTCTCCCTACTTTCCCCTCCCCTTCCCAGCTCTCCCACAGCCTACTGTCTCTGCCTCTTCCTTTCTTTTTCCTGCCTACCTCCCGACATCAGTCTGAAGAGGGGTCTCGATCCAAAACGTTGCCTATTCCTTCACTCCATAGATGCTGCATCACCCACTGAGTTTCTCCAGCTTTTTTGTCCACCTTCAATTTTTCCAGCATCTGCAGTTCTTTCTTAAAGATAATCTTTTACATTTTTGCATGTGGTTTTTGCTTGCAAAGTAAACATATGTTTCTCATTCCTAGTATGAGATGTCAGTAGCAAGCCTACTTCTTCAACAAAGAGGGAGAGAAATGTAACAGCAGGTGAGCTGGATCTCAGCAAGATTTGGCAATAGTTTCAATCAGAACCAGTGCAGTTCATCCATTTGTAAACCCTGGACTTCCACACAGACTGCAAGTGTGAAAGCTCACTCTTTGGTGCAAGAAATGTGAAGGCTCGATCACACTAGGGTTCCCCAGCATTACAACTTATGGAATCGTCTCTCAGACCTTGTGCAGGTCAGGCCTCGTGTAAGATTTGAAACCCCATTGATATGAATGGGAATTGCAGTCCAATGGAATTAGAAACAAAAGTAACTATTTTTGAATTATTTTGCTTTTACCTTTGTGTTTTATTAATTAACTTATTTGTTATTTTATTTTTTTGTATATTTACTTCTGTTTTAAGCAAATTAGCTGACAAAGCTTTGCCTCCAGTTATGGTGAAAAGTCATAGGGCCATTGGTTGGAGGGTGAAATCTGTGTACTTTACTGCCTGAGGCCCATGGACTTGGACCAAATCACTAGATGGGGTACAGAAGGGTTTGAGACTGATCCTTCGTATCCTACCCTTGTAAGTCATCAGATTCAGTTAATCTTATCCAGCATAGTTGGTGACATGTTTGACATAAATTGGCTGTTCAAAATGTAAGATATGGGTGTGAATTTTCAACCGTGCCAAGTGCTTGAGGGTGATGTGAAGCACGTGTGTGTCAGTTATGGGTGCTAAATGATAAAAACTGTTAGTGAGCGATGGGTGCATAGTTCATTAATCAGCTGTTGATGCTGGACGCAGGTGTCCAGGTGTGAACTGCTCTACATCGGTGAGACCAAGGCACAGGTTTGGCGATCGCTTCACCCAACACCTCCCCTCAGTTCGCAATTTTAAAAAAAAATTCAAACATACTTTATTCGAGAAGTAAATATATACAATACATGATCCATACAAAACTCCACCCGACAGTCTTGGAGGCTATACATACATTCAATACAGTTTCCCCAAATCACAATTTTACCCCACACCCTTGCTCCTCACGTGACCCACTGGCGTGGAATCGCTTCGTTATTTTGATGGGCGTCTCCACCACACCCCACCCCCCCCCCCCCCCCCCATGTCCAGCAGCGGAAGGAACCTAGACTGTGGTCCTCCCCCACCGAGCCTTGGTGTGGTCGTCCCCTGCACCGAGCTTCAGTGCGTCCCTCAGCACGTATTCCTGCAGTCTGCAGCGGGCCTGTCGGCAACATTCCCCGATGGACATCTTGCTCCGCTGGATGGTCAACAACGCTCGGGCAGACCAAAGAGCATCTTTCACCGAGTTGATGACCTTCCAGCAACACTCGATGTCAGTCTCAGAATGCGTCCCTGGGAACAGTCCGTAAATCACAGACTTCTCTGTGACGGAGCTGTTCGGAATACACCATGACAGGGACCTTTGCTGACCTCCAGACTCTCTTTGCGAATCCACACTCTGCAAAGTGGGCCACCGTCTCCTCTCCATAGCAGCCGACCCGAGGGCAGCGTGCGCTGGCAGTGAGGTTCCCACGGTGCAGGAAGGATCTGACTGGGAGGGCTCCCCTCACCGCCAGCCAAGCCAGGTCTTGGTGCTTGTTGGTGAGTTCTGCCGATGAGGCATTTTTCCAGACAAGCTGGGCAGTCTGCTCAGGGAACCACGCGACAGGATCCATGGATTCATTTCCCTGCAGTGCATGGACGGTCCGTGCTGACCACTGCCCGATGGACTTGTGGTCAAAGGTGTTGTTCCGGAAGAACCTTTCCACGAACGACAGATGGTGCAGTAATGTCCAGCTGACTGGCACATTGCGTGACATCTGCGCCAGGCCCATCCTTCGCAACACCGGGGACAGGTAGAACCTCAGCAGGTAGTGACACTTGGTGCCCACGTGCCTACGCTCCGTCTGATGCAGCCACGCATGAAGGTGGCCATCAGGGTGAGGGCGACGTTGGGCACGCTTTTACCCACTTTGTCTGCCGACTTGAGCATTGTGGGCCGTCGCACCCGATCTATCCTCGACCCCCAAATGAACTGGAAGACGGCCCGGATGATCCCAGTGCGTAGGAGGGAGGGACAGGCCACACTTGCGGCAAGTACAGCAGCCCTGAGAGCACCTCACACCCGATGACCAAATTTTTCCCCGTTATGGAGCGTTGATTCCAAGCTCCAGTTTCTTCACCACCTTGGCTATCTGCTCCAGCCAATTCTTATCGCACGCCTCAGCCCCCCCCGAACCAGATCCCCAACAACTTCACAAAGTCAGGCTTGATGGTGAAGGGGACGGAAGATCGGTCAGGCCAGTTGCCAAAGAGCATGGCGTCGCTCTTCCCGTGGTTCATCCTGGCTCCCGTTGCCGACTCGAACTGGTCGCAGATGCTAATCAATCTGCGGACCGACCCTGGATCTGAGCAGAAGACGGCGACATTGTCTATCTACAGGAAGGTTTTGATCTGAGTGCCCCCACTGCCTGGCAATGTCACTCCTCTTATGCTCGCGTTCTTCCTGATGGACTCGGCCAAAGGTTCAAGACAACAGACGAACAAGGCAGGGGAGAGAGGGCAACCCAGCCTGACTCCAAACCTGACGTGGAAGCTGTCTGATTCCCACCCATTGATTTAGACTGCACTACAGATATCGGTGTAAAGCAGTTGGATCCAATTTCTGATTCCCTCCCCAAAGCCCTTTTTGGAGAACACGTCCCTCATGTATGTGTGCGATGTCCTGTCGAAGGCCTTCTCCTGGTCCAAGCTGACTAGGCAGGCATCCTCCCATCTGTCCTGCACGTAGGCGATGGCAACAGACGGGATTCGAGGATGGTGTGCTGCCTTCCTGGTGCCAGGATGTCACGGACAGAGTGCAGAAAATCCCCAAGGGCGAAGGTGAACAGCCGGAAGTGGTAGTGCATGTCGGCACAAACAATGTTGGAAAGAAGGGGATGAATATTCTGCAGCGTGACTTTAGAGAGCTCGGAAAAATGCTGAAAAGCAGGACCTCCAGGGTTGTTATCTCCGGTTTGCTTCCAGTTCCTAGTGCTGGCGAGAGCATGAACAGGGAGATACGGGACCTGAATGTGTGGCTGAGTAACTGATGCAGGGTGCAGGGATTTAGATTCTTAGATCACTGGGATCTGTCAAAGTCAATAGTCAAAAGAGTTTATTGTCATGTGTCCCTGACAGGACAATGAAATTCTTTCTTTGCATAGCACAACAGAACATAGTAGGCATTGACTACAGTTATATACTTAAATGCACACATTAATTAATAAATTAATAAAGTGCAAATAACAGATGGAGGGGTATTAATGTTCAGAGTTTAGTCCAAGCCAGGTTTAATAGCCTGATGGCTGTGGGGAAGTAGCTATTCCTGAACCGGGTTGTTGCAGCTCTCAGGCTCCTGTACCTTCTACCCGAAGGTAGCAGGGAGATGAGTGTGTGGCCAGGGTGGTGTGGGTCCTTGATGATGCTGCCAGCCTTTTTGAGGCAGCGACTGTGGTAGATCCCCTCGATGGAAGGAAGGTCAGAGCCGATGATGGACTGGGCAGAGTTTACTACTTTTTGTAGTCTTTTCCTCTCCAGGGCACTCAAGTTGCCGAACCAAGCCACGATGCATCCGGTCAGCAAGCTCTCTACTGTGCACCAGTAGAAGTTAGAGAGAGTCCTCCTTGACAGACCAACTCTCCGTAATCTTCTCAGGAAGTAGAGGCGCTGATCAGCTTTCTTAATAATTGCATCTGTGTTCTCGGACCAGGAAAGATCTGTTTTGGACTAAGGGGCAACTGTACAGAAAGGACGGATTGCATCTTAACTGGTGGGGGACCAGCATTCTGGCAGGCAGGTTTGCCACTGCTACACGGGTGGTTATAAACTGATTAAGGGGGGTGGGTGTCAAATGGGATAATCGAGGACAGAGTTAAAGGGAAAGAGAGTAAAGGGATAGTTAATGACCCCAGAATTAACGGGAAAGGAAGCTCACAAAGGGATAGGGGAGTATGGCCATGTGTAATAGGGATCGATGTGAAAGGTGAGATGCGTAAGGAATTAAAAGTATTGTATATGAATGCGCGAAGTATAAGAAGTAAAGTAGATGAGCTTGAGGCTCAGTTAGAGGTTGGTAGATATGACATTGTGGGGATTACTGAGACGTGGCTGCAGGAGGATTGGGCCTGGGAACTTAATATCCAGGTTTATACATCCTATAGAAAGGGCAGGCAGGTGGGCAGAGGAGGGGGGGTAGCTCTGTTGGTGAGGAATGGAATTCAGTCCCTTGTGAGGGAAGACATAGAGACTGACGAGGTAGAGTCACTGTGGATAGAGTTGAGAAATTGTAAAGGCAAGAAGACACTAATTGGTGTTATTTACAGACCCCCAAATAGTAGCCCGGATGTAGGGTGTAAGTTGCAGCAGGAGTTAAAACTGACATGTAACAACGGTAATGCCACTGTGGTGATGGGGGATTTCAATATGCAGGTAGACTGGGAAAATCAGGTTGGTTCAGGACCCCAAGAAAGAGAGTTTGTAGAATGCCTCCGAGATGGATTTTTAGAGCAGCTTGTAATGGAGCCGACCAGGGAAAAGGCAATTCTGGATTTAGTGTTGTCCAATGAACCAGTTATGATAAAAGAACTCGAGGTAAAGGAAGCGCTTGGAAGTTGTGATCATAATATGATTAGTTTTAATCTGCAATTTAAGAAGGAGAAGGTTAAATCGGAAGTGGCAGTGATGCAATTGAACAAAGGGGACTATGAAGGCATGAGAGGGGAGCTGGCCAAGGTAGACTGGAAAAGGGATCCTAGCAGGAATGACGGTGGAACAGCAATGGCAGGAATTTCTGGGCATAATGCGGAAGACGCAGGATCATTTCATTCCAAAAAGGAAGAAAGATTCCAAGGGGAGTAGGAGGCAACCGTGGCGGTCAAGAGAAGTTAGGGATAGAATAAAACTAAAAGAAAAGATGTATAACACAGCAAAGAGTAGCCGGAAGCCAGAGGATTGGGAAACTTTCATGGGACAACAGAAGGAAACAAAAATGGGCAATACAGGCTGAAAAGATGAAGTACAAGGGAAAGCTGGCCAGGAATATAAAGAAGGACAGTAAAAGCTCCTTTAGATATGTTAAGGGAAAAAGAGTAGCAAAGTCAAATGTGGGTCCCTTGAAGGCAGACACGGGTGAAATTATTATGGGCAACAAGGAAATGGCAGAAGAGTTGAATAGGTACTTCGGATCTGTCTTCACTAAGGATGATACAAACAATCTCCCAGATGTACTGGAGGACAGAGGATCTAAGGGGGTAGAGGAACTGAAATAAATTTTCATTAGGCCAAAAATAGTATTTTTGTAGGCTAATGGGACTGAAGGATGATAAATCCCCTGGGCCTGACGGTCTGTATCCCAGGGCCCTCAGGGAGGTGGCTCTAGAAATAGTGGACACATTGGTGATCATTTTCCAATGTTCAATAGATTCAGGATCAGTTCCTGTGGATTGGAGGATAGCTAATGTTATCCCACTTTTCAGGAAAGGAGCGAGAGAGAAAACGGGGAATTACAGACCAGTCAGCCTGACTTCGGCGGTGGGAAAGATGCTGGAGTCAATTATTAAAGAGGTAATAATGGGGCATTTGGATAGCAGTAAAAGGATTAGTCCAAGTCAACATGGATTTATGAAAGGGAAATCATGCTTGACTAATCTTCTGGAATTTTTTGAGGATGTGACAAGTAAAATCGATGAAGGGGTGCCAGTGGATGTAGTGTATCTAGACTTTCAGAAAGCTTTTGATAAGGTTCTGCACGGGAGACAGATGACTAAAGTTAGAGCACATGGTATTGGGGGTAGGGTGTTGACATGGATAGAAAATTGGTTGGCAGACCGGAAGCAAAGAGTAGGAGTGAACGGGTCCTTTTCAGAATGGCAGGTAGTGGCGAGTGGAGTGCTGCAAGGCTCGGTGTTGGGGCCGCAACTGTTTACCATATATATTAACGATTTGGAAGAGGGAATTAGGAGCAACCCTAGCAAGTTTACGGATGACACAAAGCTGGGTGGCAGTGTGAACTGTGAAGAGGATGTTAGGAGGTTGCAGGGTGACCTGGACAGATTGAGTGAGTGGGCAGATGCGTGGCAGATGCAGTATAATATAAATAAATGTGAGGTTATCCACTTTGGTGGCAAAAGCAAGGGGGCAGATTATTATCTCAATGGTGTTAGGTTAGGTAAGGGGGTGGTACAGTGAGACCTGGGTGTCCTTGTACACCGGTCACTGAAAGTTGGCGTGCAGATACAGCAGGCAATGAAGAAAGCTAATGGAATGTTGGCCTTCATAACAAGAGGATTTCAATATAGGAGTAAAGAGGTTCTTCTGCAGTTGTACAGGGCTCTGGTGAGACCACATCTGGAGTATTGTGTACAATTTTGGTCTCCTAATTTGAGGAAGGACATCCTTGTGATTGAGGCAGTGCAGCGGTGCTGGTCTCCTCCTGCACCTATTTTCTATGTTTCCATCTCTCAGTAGCGCCAGGCTGTCTGAGATTTTCCTGCCAGATACAACACAGGTTTGGTCCAGGTGGATCACCCATCCCAGAGCAGACTTGACCCGGTTGGCGATGGCCTTAGACAGGATCTTATAATCAACATTCAACAATGTGATGTGTCTCCACTTCCTTATATCCTTCATTTCCCCCTTCTGCCTGTAGATTAGGGTGATGCTGCCCTTCCCTCCTCATGGAGTCTTGACATGCTGCCGGCTAGAAGCATGTCGTTGTACACTTCCAGCAGGTCCGGGCCCGCCCAGTCCCACAGAGCCGAATACAACTCGGCCGGTAAGCCATCGTTTCTGGGAATTTTACTTGAGTCAAAGGAACGGATGGAGCCAGTCAGCTGAAGGTGTCCAGATTCTCCCGCTTGCTGTCCTCCAAGACCTCTGTGATAGAGAACAGGATGTTTTGGGAGGCAGTGCTGTCTGTGGCCTTTCTGTCATACAAATCCGTATAAAAGGATTTGCAGACCCTCAGCATGTCCGTCTGCAAGGATGTTACCGAGCCGTCCTCCTCCCTAAGGCTGTTCATCACAGAGCTCCCGCTGTGAACCTTATGGAAGAAGAAGTGTGAGCACGTCTCATCCATGTGGCAGACCCTGGATCGGAAGATGATCTTGGAGAATTCAGAGGTAAAGAGCCGAGCTTGCTGGCCCTTCAACTCTCTAAGCTCTGCCCTCACATCCACCCCTCTCGACTGCAGGAGGAGCAATTGCTGCAAATCTGTCTGGAGTTGACACAATTCCCTCTGTCTTGCTCTCTGAACTCCTTTAATTATAAAGAACATCTTAATGTTCTCCTTGGTTGCTTCCCATCAGTGTGTTGGGGAGTCAAAGAGGGGCTTCACCATTCTCCAACATGCGTAGTCCCTCTTTAGCTCCTCAATGTTCTCTGGGGTCAACAGCTTCACATTTAACTTCCACGTCCCTCTGCCTGCCTCCCGGTCCTCCTGTAGGTGACAGGAAGCCTGAAGGAGTCAGTGGTCAGAGAAGAACACCGGCGTGAGGTCATTGTGTCTGACCGTGATGGCCTTCGACGTGAAGACAAGTGGGTCACAGTTAGGAAGGGCAAGGGGCAGAGGCAGGGGCTAGAGAGTACCCCTGTGACTGTACACCTTGAAAATAGGTACTGCAGTTTGAGTGCTGTCGGGGTGGACAGCCTACCTGGGGGTAGCAACAGCGACCGGGCCTCCGGTACAGAGACCGGCCCTGATGCTCAGAAGCATAAGGAAAAGAAGAGGAGGGCATTAGTAACAGGGGATGTAAATGAAAACTTTACAAGCTCTTAAGTGTGCAACATCTTTTAATGATAGCACAGGGTATTACATACATCTTCAAGCACTAGCTACATTCTTCTACTGCTGCGCCCAGGAAGGGGAAGGCGTTATGATTGATGTTAACTGGGCGGGGTTAATGGGAGTGAGGTAACTATATTATTGGTTGCATATAAACCATCTACATCCTTCCCCTTAGAAATCAAAAAACAGATTGTTGTCACGACAACAGAATTAAACAGCAGAATTAAACAAAATCGCCGTAGCGAACAGGCGGCTTGCTGATCCGGCCCGAGCGCGTACGGATGTCTCCCCCTCCCCCCGAAGGAGCAGAAGAAGCAGGAGGACGCAAGGCAGCTGGGGAACCAGGGAAGGGCATTGGGGTGGGAGAAACAGGAGAGGGAGAACCGCGACCGGCAACAGGGGACCCGCGCAGAGGGGAACCAGGCGCCCGCGACGGGGACCGAGGCATGCAGGGAACACCAGCCGGGACGGCAGCCGGCTGCTGGTAGGAGAGTGGAGGGGCATAGGGCCCTGGGGGCTGCGGCTGTGGCTCATTAACCGCAAGCAGGTGTTGTCGGCTTCTTCGGTAGATGGTACCCTCACAGTCGACCAGATACGAACGAGGTGAGTCGGCCACCCCAACCACGGTGGCCAGACGGTAGTGACCACTGGCGGTCTGCAACCGAACAACCTGTCCGGGCAACAGAGGATCGAGTGGTCTGCACGACCGATCGTGGGAACGCCGCTGGCTGTCATGTTTCTCTTGAATTCGCCTCTGCACGGAGGCGGGCTCCAGCACCCGAGGTTTCAGCTGGCGCTGGGCAATCGGGATGGTAGATCTGGTAGTTCTGGACATCAGACGCTGAGCAGGTGACCCCATGGCCGGATCCCTGGAAACATTCCTGAGGTTCAGGAGATCCAAATACAAATCAGAGTTGGATAGTCGCGCCTGTTCCATCAGAAGCTTGGTGCTGCGGACGGCCCGTTCTGCAAGGCCGTTGCTCTGTGGGTACTCTGGGCTGCTGGTGAAATGCACGAAGTTCCACTTGTCGGCAAAGCTTTTGAATTCTCGGCTTGTAAACTGCCTGCCGTTGTCAGTCTGCAGCCTGACCGGGGTCCCAAAAGTGGAGAAGTGTTTCCGCAGCTTGCGGATCACCATCTCCGACGTGAGGGATGTCAGCAAATCCACTTCGAACCAGTTGGAGTACGAGTCGACCAGGACAAGGTAGTGGTTACCACGCCACTCGAATATGTCGGCAGCCAGCGAGGACCAGGCCAAGGCAGGGGCGGGCTGTTGCAGCAGGGGCTGTCGCTGCTGGTGTGGTGCAAGACTGTTGCACGTGGAGCAGGCAGAAACTCGGTCTCGGATATATTTGGCCATTCCAGGCCAATAGAATTGGCACTGAGCGTGGGCGAGTGTTGCATCGACCCCAGGGTGTCCGCTATGGGCTGCACAAAAGTAAAAGTCAAACAGGGAGGACGGGACTACAACTTTATGTCCCTTGACGATAACGCCATCCTGGAGCACCAGTTCGTCGCGGACCAGGAAGAAAGGCTGTGTTTCAGACGGCGCGGCGGAGCGCTTTGTTGGCCACCCTGCTTTAATCACAGAGGCAAGCCGCTGCAAAACCGGATCGGCAGCGGTGTGCTCGGCCAAAACCTGTAGCTGCTTGGTGGGAATAAAGTTAACGCCCAGTACGAGCAAGTCCTCTGTTTCGTAGGGGTGGCGAGCGCAGGAGGTACGCGGGGCGCGCGATAGGGTGTCCGCAATGTGCATCTCGGTGCCCTTCTCGTAGATTATATCAAAGTCGAAACGCTGGAGCTGCAGCATCATACGCTGCAGCCTGGCAGGGGCAGCGTGAATCGGCTTGTTCAGGATTGTCACCAGTGGCTGGTGGTCGGTTTCGACCGTAAATCTGCTGCCGAACAGGAAGTCTCTGAACTTGGAGCAGGCGAACACCACCGCGAGCAGCTCTTTCTCGATCTGAGCGTACCGCTGCTCGGTGTCCGTCATGGTGCGGGAGGCATAGGAGACAGGATGCAGCGATCCATCGACAGACTGAAGGCTGGCCGCACCCAGGCCGAACTTGGAAGCGTCACAGGTGACGGTGATGGGGCGTCCCACGTCGAAGAACCGCAACGTCAGAGTGCTAATCAGTTTTCGACTTGAGGCAGTCAAAGGCCTGCTGGTGATGTGGGAGCCAGACCCAGGCGATATCCTTTTTTGTCAGCTGCCGCAGTGGAGCACTCAGCTCACTGAGGTTTGGTACAAACTTTCCAAGGTAGTTCACCATGCCCAAGAATCGTTGCAGACCTGGCACGTCAGTGGGGGCTGCCATTTCGGAGATAGCAGCTGCCTTCAAGGGGTCGGGCTTTAGTCCGTTAGAGGTGAAAACATGTCCAACATACGTGACCTCTGAGACACGAAACCGGCACTTCTTGGGATTCAGCTTCAGGTGCGCATTTCGCGCGCGATCCAGGACGCGGCGGAGGTTCAGGTTGTGCTCGGCAATGTCCTTCCCATAAACCAGGATATCATCCACGATGATGGCACATGGCAGGTCCGAGAATATCTGCTCCATCGTCCGCTGGAACACCTCGCTGGCAGAATTGATGCCGAATGGCATTCGCAGGAACTTGAATCTGCCGAACGGTGTGGCGAAGGTCGTCAGGTCAGAAGACGCTTTGTCCAACGGGATCTGCCAAAACGAGTTCTTAGCGTCTAGGACCGAAAAGATGGTGGCTTGCCCGACCTTTGCCGCCACATCCTCAACAGACCGCATGGGGTAATGTGGTCGCCTGATGGCAAGGTTTAAGTCCTTCGGGTTGATACACACGCGTATTTCGTTCTTGTCTTTCTTAATCGTGGCAACCATGGTGGAGACCCAATCGGTGGGCTCGCTAACTGCTTCTAGCACCCCCTTTTCGACCATCTTGTTGAGCATCGCCTCGACCCTGTCCTTCATGGCGTGAGACACCCTGTGAGGTGCGCGGACCACGGGTTGTATATTTGGGTCAATGGAAATATGGTATGTCAGTGGTAACTTTCCCAGGTCATCGTCGAACAGGTCCTGGTATTCTGCAACCGGGTCAAACGACAGTTGCACTTTGTGGACCGTGCGGTCAAAGGAGACCAGGCCAAGATCCTGGCACGCACGGTTGCCCAACAGGGTTACACAGTCAGAGTTCAAAACATAGAAAACCAGGTTTCTTGTGGCCTTTTGCAGCACGCAAGTTAAAGTGGCCCTACCCGCAGGCCTTAGAATCTCTCCACCATAGGCGTGCAGGGTAGCATCGTCAGCAACCAGAGGCTCATTATTCCTTATCTTGTTGAAAAGATTCATGGACAAAACATTGACTTTCGCACCTGTATCTAATTTAGCAAGGAAGGTTACATCATTGACAGTCACAGATA
The DNA here is from genome assembly GCA_035221665.1 of Okamejei kenojei. Taxonomy (NCBI): domain Eukaryota; kingdom Metazoa; phylum Chordata; class Chondrichthyes; order Rajiformes; family Rajidae; genus Okamejei; species Okamejei kenojei. The sequence goes on along the minus strand of CM069136.1, from coordinate 72,525,747 downwards.
CGGAGGGATCAGTGCGGTGGGCGGGTGTCTGTAGGAGGGTAAACACATGCGAGTCCTCGGTAGGATTAATTGGATCTGCACCATAGGATTCAGCTAAATTGGGCTGTGAGTCGAAACAGATATCAGATTGCCTCAGCATGTTTAGACTGGGTCTGGAAGCTTGTGCCTGGCTCCCACGGGAACGGAATAAGCGACAGGAGGCTGAGAAATGGTTCAGCTTTTTACAAAAGTTACAGGTTTTACCAAAGGCGGGACACGTCGACAGTCTATGGTGCATGTAGTTACAGTTCGGGCACCTTTTTCGGGGCACATCACCAGGACCAGGGTTGGCACGCGGCAGAAAAACATTGTTTCCCATCCGAGGCTGTGGGCTCCTAAACCCAGCCAGGTTGACAGATTTATTGCCGAGTCCCGGTGGTCCTCTTGCAAAACAACGACCTCAGACAATCTGCAGGCATGCATAGCTTTTTCCAACGTTAGATCCGGATCCCTCAAAAGCTCACATCGCAGCTTCTGGTCACGCATGCCAGTTACTAAAATGTCTCTAGTGAGCTGGTCTGTCATGTCGCCAAAACGGCACCGCTGGGCGAGATGACGCAAATCAGCAATAAAACATTCAACATGTTCATCCGGCAACTGTCTCCTTGTAAAGAACCGTGCCCTCTCTAGAATGCGGTTCGAGGGCAGGTCACAAATCTCCCTGAACTTACGTAGCAGGCAAGCGGGGTCGTCGGCAGACTCTGCAGGAGTAATCACAACGCCGTCGTCGCCCAGGACCGCTGGAGCGTAGGTGAAAGTTCTGGCTCTCTTCATGGCATCAGGTCCGACAAGGTTGAGTAGGAGGGAAGCTTTAAGGGAGTCAGGATCAGCACGGTGTGCGACGTTGACAAAGTGTGTGAAATCAAATTCAAACGTGGCCCAGCGCTCAGAGATGTCAGCATCAAAGACAAGCTGCTCGGGCTTTCTGCAAGAGGACGCCATGGCCAGAGAGATTAAAAGCACAAAAAAACACAAATCAAAAAAAAGAAATAAAAACCGATATACAGGAGACGCAAGTATCTTCCAGCTTCGACACCATGTAAATGAAAACTTTACAAGCTCTTAAGTGTGCAACATCTTTTAATGATAGCACAGGGTATTACATACATCTTCAAGCACAGGCTACATTCTTCTACTGCTGCGCCCAGGAAGGGGAAGGCGTTATGATTGATGTTAACTGGGCGGGGTTAATGGGAGTGAGGTAACTATATTATTGGTTGCATATAAACCATCTACAGGGGACTCCATAGTTAGGGGGTCAGATTTGCGATTCTGTGGACGCAGTCCGGAGACCCGCATGGTAGTTTGCCTCCCTGGTGCCAGGGTCCGGGATGTGTCGGAACGTGTCCAAGATATCCTGAAAAGGGTGGGAGAGGAGCCTGAGGTCGTGGTACATATTGGTACCAATGACATAGGTAAAAAAAAGAGAAGAGGTCCTAAAAGGAGAATTTAGGGAGTTAGGAAGAGAGCTATGGAAAAGGACCACAAAGATAACAATCTCAGGACTACTTCCTGTGCCACTCGACATTGAGAGTAGGAATGGAGCAAGGTGGAGGATAAACGCGTGGCTGAAGGACTGGTGTGGAGGGCAGGGATTCAAGTTTCTGGATCATTGGAACATCTTTCGGGGAAGAGTGACCTGTATAAAAAGGACGGGTTGCACTTGAACCCAAGGGGGACCAGTATCTTGGCGGGGAAATTTGCAAAGGCTACTGGGGGGACTTCAAACTAGATAGGTTGGGGGGAGGGACTCAAATAGAGATAGCTAGGAGACGGTGTCTGAGGCAGGAGGCAGAGAAGGGAAGCACTCAGACCCAACATGTACGGGGGGGAAGAAGAAAAAAATAATAAACAGAGAATAAGAGGTGGTGGGTGTCTTAAAGGTGTGAGCAGAGAGAAAGAGGGGTATAAGATGACAATAGAAGCAAGTGGTAGCAAGGTGAAAATTAATAGTGGCTGGCAGACAAATCCAGGAAAAAAATCAAAAGGGGCCACTTGTCAAGATAATTGTATAAAGGGTAAAAGTGTTGTTAAAACAAGCCTGAAGGCTTTGTGTCTCAATGCGAGGAGCATTTGTAATAAGGTGGATGAGTTGAAGGTGCAGATAGCTATTAATGACTATGCTATAGTTGGGATCATGGAGACATGGCTCCAGGGTGACCAAGGCTGGGAGCTAAACATCCAGGGATATACAATATTCAGGAGGGATAGACGGAAAGGAAAAGGAGGTGGGGTAGCGTTGCTGGTGAGAGGGGCGATTAATGCAATAGAAAGGAAGGACATTAGCATGGAGGATGTGGAATCGATATGGGTAGAGCTGCAAAACTCTAAGGGGCAGAAAACGCTAGTGGGAGTTGTGTACAGGCCACCTAACAGTAGTATTGGAGTTGGGGATGGCATCAAACGGGAAATTAGAAGTGTGTGCAACAAGGGTTACACAGTTATAATGGGTGACTTCAATCTGCATATAGATTGAGTGAATCAAATTGGCAGGGGTGCCGAGGAAGACGATTTCTTGGAATGTATGCGGGACAGTTTTCTAAACCAGCATGTGGAGTAACCAACGAGAGAGCAGGCTATTCTAGATTGGGTATTGAGTAATGAGGAAGGGTTAGTTAGCAGTCTTGTTGTGCGTGGCCCCTTGGGCAAGAGTGACCGTAATATGATTGAGTTCTTCATTAGGATGGAGAGTGACATAATTAAGTCAGAAACAAAGGTTCTGAACTTAAACAAAGGTAACTTTGAAGGTATGAGCTGTGAATTGGCCAAGATAGACTGGCAGGTGAGTCTTAAAGGGTTGACAGTGGATGCGCAATGGAAGGTAATTAAAGACTGCATGGATGAAGTACAAAAATTGTTCATACCAGTTTGGCAAAAGAATAAATCAGGGAAGCTGGTGCATCCGTGGATAACGAGGGAATCAGGGAGAGTATAAAAATTAAAGATGAGGCGTACAAATTGGCCGAAAAAAGTAGCCTACCAGAGGACTGGGAGAAATTCAGAATCCAGCAGAGGAGGACAAAGGGCTAAATTGGGAAAGGGAAAATAGATTACGAAAGGAAACTGGCAGGGAACATAAAAACTGACTGCAAAAGTTTTTATAGATATGTGAAGAGAAAGAGACTAGTTAGAACAAATGTTGGTCCCTTGCAGTCAGAAGCAGGTGAATTGATCATGGGGAACAAGGACATGGCAGACCAATTGAATAACTACTTTGGTTCTGTCTTCACTAAGGAAGACATAAATAATCTGCCGGAAATAGCAGTGGACCGGAGATCAAATAAGATGGCGGAACTGAGTGAAATCCAAGTTAGCCGGGAAGTGGTGTTGGGTAAATTGAATGGATTAAAGGCAGATAAATCCCCAGGGCCAGATGGTCTGCATCCCAGAGTGCGCAAGGAGGTAGCCACGGAAATAGTGGACGCATCATTGATAATTTTTAAAAACTCCTTAGATTCTGGAGTAGTTCCTGAGGTTTGGAGGATAGCTAATGTAACCACACTTTTTAAGGAAGGAGAGAGAAAGCGGGGAATTACAGACCAGTTAGTCTAACATCGGTAGTGGGGAAACTGCTAGAGTCAGTTATTAAAGATGGGATAGCAGCGCATTTGGAAAGTGGTGAAATCATTGGACAAAGTCAGCATGGATTTACAAAAGGTAAATCATGTCTGACGAATCTTATAGAATTTTTCGAGGATGTAACTAGTAGAGTGGATAAGGGAGAACCAGTGGATGTGTTATATCTGGACTTTCAGAAGGCTTTCGACAAGGTCCCACATAAGAGATTAGTATATAAACTTAAAGCACACAGTATTGGTGGTTCAATAATGATGTGGATAGAGAACTGGCTGGCAGACAGGAAGCAAAGGGTAGGAGTAAACGGGTCCTTTTCAGAATGGCAGGCAGTGAGTAGTGGGGTACCGCAAGGCTCAGTGCTGGGACCCCAGCTATTTACAATATACATTAATGATTTGGACGAGGGAATTGAATGCAACATCTCCAAATTTGCAGATGACACCAAGCTGCGGGGTATAGTTAGGTGTGAGGAGGATGCTAGGAGGCTGCAGGGTGATTTGGATAGGCTGAGTGATTGGGCAGATGCAGTATAATGTGGATAAATGTGAGGTTATCCACTTTGGTGGCAAAAACATGAGGGTAGACTATTATCTGAATGGTGGCAGATTAGGAAAAGGGGAGATGCAACGAGACCTGGGTGTCATGGTACACCAGTCATTGAAAGTAGGCATGCACGTACAGCAGGCAGTGAAGAAAGCAAATGGTATGTTAGCATTCATAGCGAAAGGATTTGAGTATAGGAGCAGGGAGGTTATACTGCAGTTGTACAGGGTTTTGGTGAGATCTCACCTGGAGTATTGCGTACAGTTTTGTTCTCCAAATCTGAGGAAAGACATTCTTGCCATAGAGGGGGTTCAGAGAAGGTTCACCAGACTGATTCCTGGGATGTCGAGACTTTCATATGAAGAAAGACTGGATAGACTTGGCTTGTACTCACTGGAATTTAGAAGATTGAGGGGGATCTTATAGAAACTTACAAAATTCTTAAGGGGTTGGACAAGCTAGATGCAGGAAGATTGTTCCCGATGTTGGGGGAGTCCAGAACAAGGGTTCACAGTTTAAGGATAAGGGGGAATTCCTTTAGGACCGAGATGTGGAAAACATTCTTTACACAGAGAGTGGTGAATCTCTGGAATTATCTGCCACAGAAGGTCGTTGAGGCCAGTTCATTGGCTATATTCAAGAGGGAGTTGGATGTGGCTCTTGTGGCTAAAAGGATCAGGGGGTATGGAGAGAAGGCAGGTACGGGATACTCAGTTTACAATAACCAACCTGATCTCCCGGTGGCTCAGCACTTCAACTCCCCCTTCCATTCCGAATCTGACCTTTCTGTCCCGGGCCTCCTCCATGGCCAGAGTGAGCCCCACTGCAAATTGGAGAAACAGCACCTCATATTTTGTTTGGGTAGTTTACACTCTAGTGGTATGAACATTGACCTGCGATTTCACGTAGTCCTTGCTTTCTCCCTCCTTCCCCTCCCCTTCCCAGCTCTCCCACTTTCCCCGCCTTTTCCTTTCTTTTTCCCACTCCCACCCCCTCGACATCAGTCTGAAGCAAAGGTACTAGAGGAGCTCCTCTAGTATCTTTGGTCTGAAGAAGTATCTCGTCCCGAAACGTCTCCTATTCCTTCGCTCCATAGATGCTGCCTCACCCGCTGAGTTTGTCCAGCTTTTTTGTCTGCCTAAAAGATTATCCTTCTCACAGAAGACAGGCATGGTATTGCACTCAAATCTAGGATCAACCAGTTTATCAGGTCTTGAAGTCAACAAAAAGTTATTTAAATTAAACATCAGGTGTAATACCCCTCATTGCTCATGTTATAATGTGGCAATTATAATGTTTGCATTTATTTCCATGCAGTTGGGTTTTATAACATGCTTGTAAGTGAAGTAAAATCTAACTTGAATACATAATTATTCCATGAATAGTATAATTGTAGGGGTAAAATTATGTAGTTTAACTGAAGTTACCGATAAAAAGATAGACACAAAATGCTGGAGTAATTTCACATTTTGTGTCTATATTTGGTGTAAACCAGCATCTGCAATTCCTTGCTACACATTACCAACAAAAACATACACACTGAAAATAAATATACATGCATTACGTTTAGTATAGTTCTCAAATAGCTAAGTATTTATGCACAATATATAAATTTAATAATTTCAATAAATTGGCATGTAAATCTTTACACTTTCACCCTCTGACCTTAGAGATATGCTCATTAGTATTTGACATTTCCACCCCTGTGAATCTACCTTGTCTGTGCCTCTCATAATGTTATATACTTCTTCAGGTCGCCTCTCAACGTCCAATGCTCAGAGAAAACAATGAAAGATTGTTCAACCTATTTTTAGGGGTGGAAGATTGCAACCTTCACGAGGTCCGCCCTGTTTCGACGAATGCAATCAACCCGGCATGCACAATCAAATAAGATCAAAGATAACAAGTTCCGACAACTTTAGGCTATGCACGCCATACGCAAGAAGAAGAACCTATTTTTACAGCTAATACGATCTAATCCAGGCAACATCCTGGCGAACCCCTTCTGCACCCTCTCCAAGCCTCCACATCCTTGCTGTAGTAAGGCAACAAGAACTACGCACAATATTTTGTCTTTGAGCTTTCGACAAAAGTAGATTAATAATGAAAGTTTTTTCCTGTTACACCAGAGCATCTAAAAAAAAGATTGATTGTAAACAACCTTTCCAATAGTGTCTAAGGCATTTCTTTGGTACCTCATTTCTTTGATCCGTAAGTATCAAAATAAGTGTTCCAGATTATCAGAGTCTTACCATGCATACTGACTTCAAAATCATTGCTGCAGACAATGTCTCTTACATTGTTGCAAAGCAGGAACACTGCATACTCTTCTAATCAATAACATTATTATATGTCTGCACACATAGATACACCAAGAACAACATGCCCAAGCATGGAGATACACTATAAATAGGAGGCAAAGAAAAACAATGAGAACAATGGAAGGGAATATCGAAGCAAATGGCAGGGTCACCCATGCAGACACATGCCCTTAATTAACCATCCACATTTATACCATAATCTTTGATTTATACTTGCCAGACAAAATAGATTTAATTGCAGTGATACTGTTACTCTACTGTGTTTCATTAGCAGGAATCAATTGTTGTGAGATAAGGACTGTTTCTACCCTCTGAGGTTCATGTTGAGTGCTTGGATTTAACAGATATACGAAAATTGAAATAGGATCTTGTGAAAAATTAAAAGGCTGTTAAAGGAGTGCATGGGTTATAAGATTCGTCATCTTGTGTGACTTTTGTTGTAAGAAATGTTAATATAGTACAATCTTTTCCATGTTTTGTTGAAAACAAATTTACATTATATCTCTCCTGAGAACTCCCAGGACCTACTTAAAATAAATGTGATGTCCTTGAGATTTACAGATTTAAACATTGAGCATTATCCTAAATATAACGGGTGTCCGGACATTACTAAGAGTCTCTTGCAGGCTTTCGGTATTGGTAGCTTTTTCTTTTCAGCTTTGAATATATTCCTAGTTAAACTCACAAAAATAGACCAGCTGTCCCACAGTCATCAAGTAACAGTCTGAAGAAGGGTCCCGACCTGAAACCTCACCTATGAGCTCAAAGGGTTCACAGGTTGAGCTAGTATTTCAATGGCCTTCTGTAATTGCCCTTGAGAAGAGCCTTTAGTTATTGTATACCAACATTTCTATTGGAGAGGATGGTCCTGGATTTTGACCCAATGATGTTGAAGAAACGGTGATAAATTTCAAAGTCAAGATGGTGTGTGACTTGGAGGGCAACTTACAAGTGGTGATGTTCCTAAGCTTTTTGCTGTCTACTTGGAAATATCCCTTCGGCCAAACTCATCTATAGAGACCAATATGTCCCATCCGATTTAGTCCCATATCCTGCTAAACTTCTTATCCGTGTACCTGTCCAAATGTCTTTTAAATGTTGTTATTGTACCTGCTTCAACAACGTCCTCTGGCAGCTCATTCCATATGCTCACCACAAAGATTGTGGGCTTGGAATGTGAGCTCAGGGGTTTTGAAATTTGGTAAGAAAATTATTTGAAACTATGTTTAATGCGACAAATAAAGTAAGATCAATGGGAAATATAATTTCTCCAGGTTCTGTAATTGTAGGAACATTTTATAAAAGAAATAAACTGAAACGGAACCTACAAAATATCACAAAAAGCACCAGCTGAGAGAAAAATGAGAAACTTTTGGTTGTTGCAATCTGAAATTACAAAGAGAGAAAGGAAATATGACAGCCAGCTACTTCAAGCTTTCATCCAAAATCTGAATCTTCATATTGCAAGCCCTTAATATTTATTGCTAAATAAAAAATAGAACAACTGTTTGAATTACGGTCAATAACAAATCCAAAACTTTTGGTACTCTATGAGTTTGTCTCAGTGGGACTATTCCCTTTGAGTTAAATGTGGTGACTTGGAAGTTTTGTTCCAGATTTGAGCACTTGAACTTGTCAATAATCCCATGTGTTACTGAGGGAGTACTGCATCACTCTTCCAGTACAATGTGAAATTACTGCTGTGACCGTTCCAATGGTTTAAGGCTTATAGAAACTCTTATGGAAACTTACAAAATTCTTAAGGGGTTGGACAGGCTAGATGTAGGAAGATTGTTCCCGATGTTGGGGAAGTCCAGGACAAGGGGTCACAGTTTAGGAATAAGGGGGAAATCTTTTAGGACCGAGATGAGAAAAACATTTTTCACATAGAGAGTGGTGAATCTCTGGAATTCTCTGCCACAGAAAGTAGTTGAGGCCAGTTCATTGGCTATATTTCAGAGGGAGTTAGATGTGGCCCTTGTGGCTAAAGGGATCAGGGGGTATGGAGAGAAGGCAGGTACGGGATATTGAGTTGGATGATCAGCCATAATCATATTGAATGGTGGTGCGGGCTCGAAGGGCCGAATGGCCTACTTCTGCACCTATTTTCTATGTTTCTATGTTAAGTGAAGATAAAGGCACTATTCAACAAGGAGTTGGAAAATATTTTAGTGTCCTTACAAACGTACTTCGCTCAACACCCAAACCAACTAAAAATCAACAAAAATGGCAGGTGCTACAAATCTGAACACCTATCTAAGTTCTAGGTTAAAAAGAGAAAATGCTGGGGTAATACTCAGTGAGTCATAAGCATCTGTGGAAAGAAATGCAGTCTGATCTAATGAGTATTTACAACATTTCCTGTTTTTGACGCAGAATATACAAACTGTTATCTGTGTTTTATGAAAAATTGTGCTATGTGCAAAATGACTGCAGCTTTCATGCTTATATAAGGACAATCAGTGCGCTTCAAATTCATTTTAGGTGCATCCATACCAATCTAAACAAAAATAACAACCTCAAAATGTTGATAATTAATTTAATACTTGATAACTACCGTAGCTGCTTCTGTTTATTACATATTTTAAAGTAAACATGTGTGTAAAAGCTGTCTTACATTTGTACAAAGTAATTACCAGCTAGGTCAAGGAAGAAGATGAACAAAAGCCTGGAGACTCAAGAGATTGCAGATGCTGGAATCTTGAACAAAAACAAAATGCTGGAGGAACTCAGGCTGTATCCGTGCAGGAAAATGGACAGATGACGTTTCAGATGAACCACTCTGAAGAAGGCTCCTGACCCAAAATGACCCAATGTATGTCCATTTCCCTCTAAAGATGCAGCCTGACCCACAGTGTTTCTTAATATTTTGTTTTTGGAATATTAGCTTAATATACCTAAAACACCTAAGAAAGGTGTAATATACCTAAATATACCTAAAACACATAAGAAAGGTGTAATGCACATAAGTTCAACCCTGATTGCTAGTACTGAACATATAGTAAAGGTATATAGTTGAAAGATTATGACAAATGCATCTGCAATTTCATCTGCTATTTTTGACGCTGATATATTGTGGGTTAAGAGAGGCATGGCAACAGAAGGATTTACATAGAATTTATTGCACATAAACAGATTGTTTATAGTCAATAGAAATAAAACCAGAAAATGCTGGAAAAAGTCAGCAAGTCATGCAGCATCTGAAAGGAACACAGTTAATGTTTCAGGTTTGTCTTGCTTAGTTTTCCAGCATTTCCTATTTTCTTATCTTACTGGCATAAATCAGGCTACCAGTTTAACATTAACAACTCATTACACATGCCGTATAGCTTAATGTGATGATATCTGTCTCATTAAGCTTTTATGATTCATCCTATCACAGGTACTCTCCCCCACCTTCCCTTCGACTGAAAATCAACCTGCATCTCTCTTTTCCAGTTTTGACAAAGAACCACAGATTAAAAATATTGTCTGCTTCTCTTTCCACAGATGCTAGCTGTCTGATTTGCTGAACTCTTCCAGCATTTTCTATTTTTGTTTAAGATCTCCACTTCTTTTGATTTTTATTCAACCCACATATTCCACACGAGTCTTCCCTTGCTCTACTTAATTTAACCCAACCATTATATCCTCTATTCCTTTTTCCCTTTTTTGCGTATCCAGCTATATTTTTAAACACATCATTGCTGTTCAACCACTCAGTTATATAGCATGGAAACAGGGCCTTTGTTCAAATCTATCCATGCCAACCAAGTTGTCTACCTGAGCTAATCTCATTTTCCTGCATTTAGCCCAAATACCTCTAAACTTTTGTTATCCAGGTCCAAATGTCTTGTATCAACCTTTTAATCCAAGATCCTTTTCTCTGTAGTGCCTTAACCTTATTCTGTATTATCAGTTCTAACACCTGCTCTTACAGGAAAACGTATAAGAGGCTATATTTGAGCTTTTTGGTGGAACTAATTGACTCCTAGGTTTGTCTTCATTTATTGTTACATCCTTATTGATTACCAACAGTTCTCACATTTCTGTTAATGGTGACTGATTTAAATGGCTCCCAGTCACTGCATTGATTATGCTTCACCACAACCACGTGGAGAAAGAAAAATAGATTTAAGTTAAAGGATATAGAAATTTATGTAATGTCACATTTATGTCATTAAAAAATAACTTTAGTTTCATCCCATTTTTCAGTTTTGATCTGTTTTTTAAAGATCTAATAGATTCTTCAATATCTTTTACTGATATTTCAGCCCCTAATAATTCCCTCTCTTTCAGGTCTAAACCTGTAAGATTACATTTCTGTAAGAATGATTCCATTCCTGCAGAACCCACTGTCATTTTGGTTGAGTAAAGTGTTTGATAGTATTGAGAAAATCTATCATTAATATCCTTGGGTAATGTTAGTATTTCTCCCGTATCTGATTTGATTTTATATATAGTTTTTTCCTCTTCCTGTATCCGGAGTTGACATGCAAGTAATCTTTGTGGTTTATTGCCAAATTCAAAGTGTAGCTGTTTAGTCTTTTGATAAAGTTTTATGATTTGATCTGAATATATTTGGTTTAACTTATATTTGAGTGCAGCAATTTTATGATGTATTATCATAGAGGGCGCGATTGCATTTTCCATATCTAATTGCCTTATTTCCATTTCCAATACCTGTTGTTTGGCGCGATTCTCTTTATTACGAAAGGCTTGCGCGGCGATTAACGCTCCTCGTATAAATGCTTTAAATGTTTCCCAAAGAAGGGAGGCAGATATTTCAGGGCAGTCGTTGGTCTCGAAAAACATGTTTATCTGTGTGATAAGATATTCGTAACATGCGTTATCATTTAAAATTTGAGGATTAAGTCTCCATTGTATCTGCTTATCAGTCATTCCACTTAGTTTGATCATAAATGTTAAAGGAGCATGGTCCGAAATTATAATATTATGATATTTCGAATTATAAGTAAATGGGATAAGTTTTAAAAAGTAGTCTATCCTTGAATAGGTTTTATGTACCGGTGAGTAGAATGAGTATTCCCTTCCAGATGTGTTTTCAATTCTCCAAACATCTTTGATATTAGTATTATTAATGTATGAGTTTAATAATTCGCTTGTCTTGGATTTTGCTTTTCTTTGTCTTGATGATCTATCAAGATAAGAATCTAGTGTACAATTTAAATCTCCACCAATTATCAAATTATGTTCTGTGAGTTCCGGGATAGTATTAAGTATATTCTTAAAAAACAAAGGGTTATCAAAATTTGGTCCATAGACATTGAGAAGAATCACTTTTTTTAGATATAATTCACCCACTAGTATAATATATCTACCATTAATGTCCGCAATAGTTGATATGTGTTTAAAAGGTATACCTTTACGGATTAAAATTGCGACACCTCTGGCCTTATGGGAGAATGAAGAATGATATGTTTCAGCAATCCATTTTGCTTTCAATCTATGTTGTGCGTCCTTTTTAAGGTGAGTTTCTTGAAGAAATGTTATATCTGCAATGAGTAACTTTAAGTGTGCTAATACCTTACCTCTCTTACTTGATTAATTAATTCCCTTAACATTCCAATTACAAAAAGTAATTCCTTGATCCCCATTTTTTCTATTAACGTCTTGCATCTTGTGGTTAGGATGGTCTATAAAAGAGCAGATAGCTCAGCACAGTAAACCAGGCATTCCACCCGAACACAGGACAGATGAGCTTTAAATCTAATAAATCTTCCTCCCGGACATATCTCCACAAATAATATTTATAATTGAATTCAAGTTCAAAATAGTAATTAAATAGAAAATACAGAAAGAAAGAAAATAAAAAGTTAATAAAGTGCAAGAAAAAAGAAATTACATCTAGAATTAGTGTAGTTGGTGCTAGCCACACTAGCGTGGCTGGCCATCTAAGGACTTCCATAGTCTTAGAAAAAATTATTCCTAGCTCCACGCTATAAACATTTTTTTTCAATAAAAGTAATTTACGGGATTGAATTAGAACTATTTTGGTCCAAAATGTTAGTAATCATGTAGTGAGAAACTATTACTCTCTTAGCTAAGTATTAGTCAAATGTTAGTCTGGTGTAAAAAAGGAAAAAACATAGCAAATTCCAACTAATAAAATACCTAAATTATACCTTGTTTACAATTCATATTTGTAACAAATTATTCCAATAATAATAAGTATTCTTAATGATTAGTGATTATTAGTAAAAATTAGTATTAAAATATTAAAATAATATGTCCATAGCAAGAAGGTTTGCTCAGCTGTCGTTATCAACTTAGTCTTTGAGTAAAGCGAATTAAAGTTCCATTTATTCTCAGCAAGATGACGATATTATATGAATATTATTCAGTCATCACTCGAGTCCACGATCTTCCGGGCGTACGCCAGTGCTTCCTTGTGATCAGTGAAAATCTGTTCTTTCTGCTTATAAGTGACTCTCAATCTTACAGGGTACTGCAGTCCATATCTCAAGTTGTCTATCTTCTTAAGAATCCCTCTTGTCTCGGTAATTAACGCTCTCCAGACCACCTCTGCAGGATAATCTCGAAATATGCTTATTTTGTCTGCATCAAACAGAAGATTTCTGGTGCCAGCAATTTTTTTCACGATATCATCCAAAACATGACCGAATTGCACCTTCACTATCAGCTGCCTTGGGGGGGGCGTTCGGGTCCGAGCGACGTCCGAGAACTCTGTGTGCCCGGCCTAATAAGGGCTTTTGATCTAAATTCAAGACTTTTTTTAATAAGTCTGCAACAAAGTCACGGAGATCTTTAGTTCCTTCTTTACCCTCAAACGCCAACAAATCTTAAATTCTGACGTCTCTGGCGCCCCTCTAAGTCAATGCATTGTATGCAGTAAATCTGATAAACGCTTGTTCTCGGCAAGGAGTGTCTCTGTAGTGCTAGAGCTCGTTTCGGCAATTAACTCCAATTGAGTTATGGCTTCAGTTTGTTGATCTATTGTAGTGAAGGCAGGCTCCAGCCTATCATTAAGGTTGGATTCAATCGACTTAATTTTCTCGTTTACTTCATTGATTTGTAAATCGAGATTTGCAGACATTTCCTCCTTCATGGTAGCCAGTTCCATACGCACAAGATTAGTCATTTTACCTTCAAAATCTGAGAGTTCTTCTTTAATATAATTTTTAAAACATTTCAGTATTTCTTTAATGTTCAATTCTTTTTTAAAGTTTATCAATTATAAGGTTGCGAAGTTGCTCCATTTCACTTTTCTTTATTTTTGACTTCTGGGCCTTTGAGACGTCCTCCTGGGACAATGTCAAAGCTGAGCCTGAGGCTTCAGTCGGGCCTACTTCTTCCACCAGTTGTTTACCCTTTCCGGATTTTTTAGTCGTTCCCTTTGTGGGAAAGTGCTTTACCGACATTGGATCTCCAGAGGAGATCACGCAAGCCGCCGATGCGAATTCTGCAGGTCAGTACTTATTTTACTCCCGTTTGTTCTCGGCTTTTTCGCGTGGAGCTACCTGGCGCACACCATTAGCGCCACCGGAAGCGAATCTGGCTCCTTAAGTGGTTACTCAAGTACTTTTAAAATCAGGTGCGCTCCAAACACACACTTCTTATTGTATGAAAAACATTTTCTTCAGCTTTTCTCTAATCCTTCTACAATTATCTACATTTTGCCCATTGATAGAAAGTGCAATATATATGCAGATAAGTGACTGGTGTGTCAAAAGTGGAAATGTCATTATAAAATGTAGAAACATAACTACACAATAATAGTCGTACGTGCGACCACAACTCGTATGCCGCTGATAATAGTAGTACATGAGGTGCGTGAGCAGCCCCCCAACACAGATAATAGTACGTGCTCAAGCAAACCATTCATACAGCTCCTTAGCACCGATAAGACACGGCGATACGTACTTTCAGCAAGCAGCTTCTTAGCACCGATAACAGTCAGCATTTTCACTGTCAGTGAAGCTTACAGCCCAATAATAAGAAAGATAAATGGTTAGTTCTTTTTATTATTTGTAATCTTGTTTTATTCTTAATACCACATTCCCCCATTTGGTCATATTCATGACCACTAATATGATAATAACACAGGCAATGGCTTATTAGTCATCCAAGTTTATTCGTAATCTCGTGATGCTTTATAGCCCCCAAAACCTGGACCACGTAGGTCGGCAGGCTGGCTTGTTGACACCATTGCTGCTCCCTACTTCCCTGCTGTGCCTCATACCCTAGCCCTTACAGTGCTCAACTATTCTGGACAATATCACTGGTCTATCTCCATTTTATTCATTCTAATACATTCGTCTTCTTACAATTCTTTCTTCATTTGCGCATTTTCCATCCTTTCAACTCCCTCATCCTTCAACCATTGGGATGCTTTCATCTTCCTCTAAATGTTGTAGCAGTATTTTATTAGTACCCATGCTTCCCATAGCCTGCATGAGCTTACCTAATCTGTACTTAATAATAGTAAGATTAAACGAGAACTTACCAGTTCGAAGTTTGATCTTTATTTTATGAGGAGTAACGATGAGGGATTACGTGAAGAAGCCCCGCCTGGCGCTAGAACGGCATACTTCAAAGCAGCGGCATGAAAAACACAGAACACAATAGCCGGAGTAAGATAGTAAGGCTCATCATAGATTTAGAACTACCAGATGATCATTTATTTTATGAGGGTGTGGAGTGGAGGGCACGTAATCCCTCATCGTTACTCCTCATAAAATAAAGATCAAACTTCGAACTGGTAAGTTCTCGTTTAATCTTACTATTTTACTTCGGAGTCACGTGAGTGACTACGTGAAGATTTTGAAGCTTCTGTGTTTTCCATGTCGTAGAATTCTTCCATACGACAGTCTGGCTAGGTCAACACATACATGAGTAAAACCCTTTTACCAGACTTGTTTTAGTTCTTTCCATAAATCTTTTAATGATAAAAGAACATATAATAACCCTCTTTTTACATCTGAGGGAACCATTACAAAGTGATAAAAGATATAAGTGATAACATAATTGATAATATCAATCAATAGTGAAACAAAGCAGGTGATTATAGTGAACCCAACACCGCGTGTCCAAAGCCTGTCATTATGTGAACAGGTTTATTGTAGAACTTTGAAAAAGTTTCTTCTTTACACCACCCTGCGGTTTCTAAAATATGTTCGAGTGGTATGTCCTGTAACTTCGCCGCGGATGTAGCTGCTGCCCTGGTGGAGTGAGATTTGAACACATCAGTGTCCTGCTAAAAGTAACACCTGTTTTAACCACCTTGAGATTGTTTGCACTGAAGCTTTTGTGTGTGGTTTCTTATGCGTAATCATTAATGTTTTTTCATCACCTCGAAGAGTTTGGTAACTTTTACATAATGATTCAAATGTTTAACTACACACAACGTTGGATCAATGGGGTAAGCTTGAAACATTACCTTTGCTCCAGTTCTTCCTGGTCTGCTTTGTTTGATCAGATCGTAAACATAGAACACAATGTTATCTGCAGTCACATGCATACAGTCTAAACGTAACATTTGTAATGTTTGCACCCTTTGAGCTGAAACCACATGATACCGATCTGACTCCACCCATGTGATTAATATATGCAACTGCTGTTTTATTGTCTAATTGTATCAGTACATGCAGATTCTTTTTTGTAGAACAATAGGCTTTCAACCCATAAAATGCACCCAATAATTCTAAATAGTTAATACCATATGTTTGGAGAAACATTTCCTTTTGGACAGTCCATCTGCCCCCACAGCTGGTGAATGAATCTGTCGCCCCCCATCCGAGAGCACTAGCATCTGTTTGTAAAATTATTTCAGGCTGCTGTATCAGAATGTTTTTAGCAGCTTGTGGGACATTTTCAATCCACCATTGTAATTCCAATAAAGCTTATTTTGTTAATTGCATAGGCCTATCAAAATGGCCTGCTCTCTTTTTTAGAGCTCTTATTTTGTCCCTTTGAAGGTTTTGGTAATGTGATGGACCAAATTCTACTGCAGGAAATGCTGCCACTAATTTACCAATAACCTTTGCTACTTCTCGGATGGAGGGATAAGGTTTGTGAATGAGACCCCTACAGTTCACTAAAATATCATCAATCTTATCTGTTGGCAAAGTTACTAACATAGTAACTGAATTAATCACAAACCCCAAATAGTTAATTGACTGTGCTGGCTGCAGCTGGGACTTAATTGGATGAATCAGGAAACCTAACTTCTCAAATAAAGTTTTAGTTGCTGAAACTGATTTTTCAGCTGATTCCTGATTACTATTGATGATTAAAATGTCATCCAGATAAGCCATAATGATGTGTTTTTGTGCTCTTAATTGAGCTAAAGCTGGTTTCAACAGCTTTGTAAAGAGCCTGGGAGCTGAACTTAACCCATTTGGTAAAGCTTTGAATTGCCACAGCTGTCCCAGCCAATTAAATTTTAAATACCTTCAAAAGAACTGATGTATTGGTACTGAATAGTACGCATCCTTTAAATCAATTGTAGCCATATAACAACCTGCTGATATCAAATGTCTTGCAGTGTTGAATGTTTCCATCTTAAAATGTTTATATTCGACAAATTTATTAAAGTTTGTAAGGTCCAGAATAATTCTGCAACCACCATCTTTTTTACTTCTTGGAAATATATTTGACACAAATTGATGCTCATGTTCAACAGTTTTTTCAATAACACCTTTTTTAAACAATTTGTCAATTTCCACATTAATTTCTGCCTCTTCAATTGCAGAAAACATAAAACCATAAGCAGGTTTATTTTGTACCGGAGAATTAACACCTTCTTTGAATGTAATAGTAGCTCCTGAAACTGTTTGTAAAATAAACTGATCAGATGTGATGGCAAGCCATTCATCATAAAACATTTGTAATCTCCCTCCAACTGGAGATTTGTCCACAGTTTCTTTAAGAATAGAATAAATTTTTTGTACCTCACCATATGAACGTGGTGGCCTCCTTCTCCCCGTATACGGGTGAACATTAGGCTGTGTCGGATGATAATATTTTCTTATCATATTCCTGCCTCTGTTTCCAAAATCAAATCCCCTTCTTGACGAAAAATACCTTTTTTGTCCAAAGACGAAAGGTCTCATGTGGCTAGTAGATTTAGCCTCTTCATCCATTTCTCTTATTTGCTTAGGCAGGTTCTCTCCAAATAGATAACCAGGAGCTTGAACACTTGATCGACACAGACCTGCAAACCTTGGATGAAAAATAGACCGAATCGCAATTTTCCTCATACAATTAATTTCATAGAAGGAATTGCATAATAAGCCCAAAGTATCTTTTTGGATTTTATCCATCTCCAACCCCTCCATTTGCCTTCCAAAAGCAGTAATGGCAGCTGAAATCAATTTGAGGATTCTTTGAAATCTTATTTCTTGTCCTCTCATGCCTGGTCATTGGTGTCCATATAGACGGATTAACCATAGGTACCTTCAATGAGGTGCAATTTTCCGGTGTTTTATATAATTCTGCTGTTTCAATCATCACAGAATCTTGAAGTTGGTGAGATACCATATAATTAATACTGGAAGCTAGGTTTTCTTCCCTAGCCTCACCACTTCCTTCAGGTATAGCAAAATCTTTTGCCATATCAGGCACATCTGGCCTCCTCTTTTTTATTCGTGGTGTGCACTCATAATCCACATCACCACTTGCAGGGTCTGTCTTTTGCAGCCCTGATACTCTTGGAATTATATCCAATGAGACTTCCTCTGCCCTTAATCCTGGGTCTGGAGTTTCAAATTCCCAATTTGGCACATAGCCATATTCTGTATATTCAAACCCCTCAGGGTCATTTTGGGAAACTTCTGGGTACTGTGACCCTTGTCTCATTATATTTTGGAGCACCTTCTACATATGTTCCATTTTTAGCCATATAGCTTTATTATCCGGAGGACTTTCATTATCAGAGTCATTATCAGAAACCACAGGCTTCACGGATTTCTTTTTACTTTTTCTAGGAACATTTTCCTCCGTGGTTTGCATTACTGGAGAAATTATAGTCTCACTAACGGGTGAATCAGCGGCCACCGGTATCGGAACCGGATCCGCACTAAACTCTTGTCCTGACTCTTTAGCTTCACCCCGGGACGATCTTTTTACCCGCGAAATTTTCCTTTGAAACTTCTCCATTTTTCTTTTTCATTATCTGGCTAAATCAGTACGCCAGCGTGACTCTGATTTTAAATTTTTACTTTCTTTTTGCTGGTTTTACCAGCGTAACGTCTTTTTTAGAACGTCCCCTCTTTTCCTTGCACTTACCTGCGGGTCCGTTCCAGCCGCTGCGAGGAGCTGCGCTCTGCAGCTCTTGCTTCTGCCGTCAGCGTCGACGTAATGCCGTTCTAGTGCCAGGCGGGGCTTCTTCACGTAGTCACTCACGTGACTCCGAAGTAAAATAACAATTCCAACACACAAATACAGTACAATTATTGCAAAACATATGACATATTTCCTGTCACCTCAACGCTAGTACATCCATAGCCCGTCTCATTCTAACAAGTGGGGTATCCCGAATTTTCTTTCCTTATCACATTTACACACGTGGCGAGTAAGATTTCGGCATACGTAAACGTTATATTTTCTGCTAGGGTGTTTCATAGTATCCTCATATATACTCTCCGGGATCTATAACGGGTGGGTGTGAACAATCCTTCAACTGAGGTGGAAGGGTAACATACTACCGACTCAGGCGAAAACAAGGCATCATGTGTCCGTAAGAACAAGTTCTGATCAGTCTGTATTGTCAAAATGTCACTTTTTCTCCTTGTTTGTATGAGCGGTTTCCATTCCTCTTGCCATGGGTTAGTAACCAAGGCCTCTTTATAGCATTGTTCATCATACAAATGTTTCTTTGCCAAGTTGTCTTCCAAGGCATTCCGTCTGCAGAAAAAGTCAAATTTGCACTCCCCAAACCAACAGGGTAATCCCCACAGGTGTCGGTTATCTAAGTCTACCTGCTGATCAGGCCGACGCAGTATCCCTTTACAGTAGTCAATCTTGGTCACGTTCCAGGATCCAAAGGCATCCGGGCCATTGCACTGTACCACATCTCCTTTACAGAGGTGTAAGACTCTATAAGCATGTCCTGGGCCACATTGTCAAATTTCTCCTTTATTGCGCTCTGTCTGCAGTAGCATCAGAATGCATGGCAGGATAAATCGCCTCATTTCAATTCATCTGGAATATCCAAAAACTCACAAAAAGGCTCGCAAAAAGCTCATTTCTAACTAAACTGACTTAATCAACTAATTGACTTAATTGACAATCACTCAAGTTTAAACGTCCTACAGTCAGTCAGTCCAATAATCAGTCGCAACCATATAGCAACTAAAAATTCATAAACTAAACTTATTAAGATTCAACTAAAGATATAAGGATACAATTAAACATACAATTCCCAAGCAAAGCAGAAAAGTAAAAACTAAAACAACTCGGCTGATCGATAGACCTTGTCCGATAACCTTATCAGAGTATGGCAGATCACCATTGGAACAAGATAAAGCACTTTTTGCAAGAAGCACTTTTTGCAAGAAGTTGGAGAATCCTGTTCGGGCTGATTTAAAATAAAATTACTCTTCTCCCCCTTTTTTATTGGGCTTCCCAATCAATTTGTAGTGGTGCAGATTAACCGATGCAGCGCAACCCTCGACTTTAGCACGACATAGCAGCCTGGCTCAATATTAGATGGGACTTTGAGTGCTGGCGCTTCACCATATGCAGCCCTGACCTGTGAATGAGAAGCTTCAATCCATTTCATTTGTCCACATGGTTTCACACACAGATGGTACTGGCGGTATTCGGCAGACATGCGGCAATTGCAGTTTCATACAGCGCAGTAACGCCCTAGATACATGATTTATTAACAACACCTTTGCATTCGCTCATTTTACAATCCCGGGTTCTGTCTATTGCAATAAACTCGCATCTTTTGTAAAATCAGTTACACACAGAATCTTTCAAACAAATTCCACTCAGTTCCTTGTGTCTTTATATTTCCTCTTGGTCTGATTCATTCAAAAACATAATGCTACCACACACATGAGAGGTGCTAAATATCCATTTACTGAAAACATTAACAATTACAAGAACATACTTATAACACTGACATCTTTCCAACTCAATGTAGTCCATTTGCAAAGTCTCAAAGGGACCTGCTGGTAAAGGGGTCTTACCAGGTTCACAGGGCAAGCCCTTACCTGGATTATGCTGCTGGCAAATCAGACATTGCTGTCTGAAACGCTGGGACAAGTCCAGAATTTTCGGATGCCACCAGATCTCTAAAAGCATATCACTCACAGCCTTGGCACCACAATGAGTTGCAAAGTATACATATTCAATAACACACAATGCAAGCTTGTCAGACATGCAAGTCTGGGCGGCAGGCGTAACCCATAAGCTAGTGGCAGGATCGTACATGCACCCTTGGTTCTGCCACAGCTGTTTCACCTCTGCAGGAGCGTCCCCCTGTATTTGAAGTACTTCTTGGATGGTTGGCATTCCTTTTTCCGAGGGAGACTTATTCCTTGTATAATTTTTAGTCTGCCTTGTCATTCAGGGAACAACAATTTGATGACACCTAGAAACTTTCTTAGCTGCCTCGTCGACAAGGCAATTTCCTATGTCTCTGGGGCTTTAGCCTGTAGTATGGGCTCTAACTTTGATTACCGCAAGCTGACTAGGTAATGGCCTGTAGCAAATTAGAAACCAAATTTTGTGAGATATCACTGTCCCTGAAGAGGTTAGAAACCTCCCATAATTCTTCCATAATTGTCCGTAATCATGAACCACTCCAAAAGCATATTGGGTCCGTGTAAATATTTGCAGATAGTCCTTTGGCCTGGGTGCAGGCTCTAGTCAGCGCAAATAGTTCAGCTTGCTCACATATTCATTTTTTACCTTTATCTGGGCTTCCCTGTCCCCAATAGGACAGTTTTTCCAAAAGGTTTTCAAACCTCTTAACATGCGAGCCGGTAAAGACTCTGATCAGTCCATATTATTGGTTTTAATATCCATTGCGACACTGGAAAACAAGCAGTTCATAAATATAGCACAAAACTGTGGCCAGTCATTTCCTTGCTGATACTGAGTGTCACCTGACAGATTGCCGTAGATGGTTTTAAACTTTTCCAGAAAAACTTCTGCAGCCTCTCCTTCCTCTTGTTTCATATCCAAAACCTTTGATATATTGATTGCCTGCAAGAGAGTGAGGCCGACAGCTGCCAACATAAACTGTAATACTCAATCGCTGTTAATACTTGCTGAACTAGTGCCCATAAATCTCGGGAATCGGCGTGATATACAGATATCGTTGTTCTTTAAAAATTAAATGAAAACTTGTGGATTGCACCTTCCCTTCTTGTTTCTGGGGTTTGGCTTTCTCAGCCAAGTCCTCCCTTCTATAGTCCCAACCTCCTTTCCTCCTGGTTCTCCTTGTGCCAGGTTTCTAGACTGGGACCTAGTACGTCAGGCCACGGGGTCTGTAAACTGGGGCTTCTCCTTGTTTGTTTGTGGAGGGGCGCTAGGAGCCGAATTATAATCATTTCCCCACGTTTCTCTTTCGTCTCCCTCTGCTAACTGAAAGCCAACCATTCAACTGCGCAGCCCTTTTTCACCGGTTTTAAATTCTCCTGCCTGTTTGTCCTTAATCTTATCTTTTTCCTTCTCTTTCTCCTTCTCTCATTTATTCCTTTCGTGTGCACACTCTCATTTCAATACCTCCACAGGTTTTGGAATTTCTCCACTTGTTCATTTTATGTCTAAGTTAACTGCATTATCTTTCCAACTGGCCAAAATAGATTTATCTCGTTCTTCTTTGCACCAATTTCGCCATAATTCAATCATTTTCTTACTCTTTTTACTCGTATTTCTTTTCCATATTAACTCCTGAGCTTGTTTTACCAGATCTGGATTTTTTGGACCCAGTGGACCCAATGGCACCCAGGGGCCATTGTTCGCTACCCAATTTCTTGTTTAATGCCCCTGATAATTCTCGGAATTGCTGAGAATATTCGGGATGTTTGTCACATAAATTTTGTAAGGGGCTGCTAGGATTCTTGGTGGTGTCTAATTGATTATCCATCTTAATATACTTACCACAGTTAATATATTTTAATTATTACATTACTTTGTCTGCATTACTCTATTACGATTAATTATTACTACTATATTCACAACCAACTTATTGTATACACAGTATTAATATTCTTATGCTTTATTCTTACAACAATATAATAATTAAGTTAAAGTTTTACTATTTCTTATTTAGCAACCATGACTTTTTACTGGATCTGAATTCAATCGTTTTTAATTACATTCCACCATTCCAAATGGTCGGGATGATTTTATTACTGTCGGTGTTCAGCCGACCCATTTTCCAAGTCTTTATCTTGCCATTCCAAATGGTCGAGATGAATTTAACACTGTCGGTGTTTAGCCAACCCAGTTTCCAAATCTTTAACTACCTTCTGCCATTCCAAATGGTCAGATTAATTTATCCAGTTCAGCCGTCAGTTACCATTTGTCATTCCCAATGACCGTCTTGCCATCCCAAATGGCCGAGTCTTTCCAAAAGTCTTATTCCATTTATCCAATCTCTATTAGTCATTCCCGATGACCAATCTTTTCTTAAATCCCTATTAGTCTATTTATTATTTATTCCATTTATCTAATCACTATCAGTCATTCCCAATGACTAATATTTCCTCAAGTTTATTTTACCCATTAACAAGGTTTGTTAGATTGACGATTCTGTAACGGTTCTGTGCAACACAACAAAGAATGGACCACTGGCCACAGATATATGGTATAGAGGATTACAAAGTGGTAATTTACTCACTCTGCCAGCTGGTTCCTCAAGACTGCTCCGCACGCAGTGCGACTCTTATTTTGTTCGTTGAGTTGCCAAGGAACCTAAAAGAATCCCATTCCTGACACCAAATGAGGATTGGGATTATTTTAAGCCAACCTTTAGTTTAATAAAATTCAATACAAACACTTGTTTCAACTTAACAATTTCTAATACAGCGCTGTAGAGTTCTTAGCAGTCGCCACACAAGCCAGCAGCTTTGAGGTGCAAGTTCTAAGAACTAACTAACAGTCCAGAAATGCAAAGATTATATAGTCATTAAGCATCCGTATACAATATTACAATATGGTATGACACATTCTTATCCTATCAGCATTGTCCTTAGGCACAGCTTATTAGCATCATCCAATCACCTAAATTAACAATTATAATTTATGTATTTGTTATCGCGCACGTGCAATTTGTTCAAACTGTTGTACAACTTCGTTTATCGTAGTAGTGAATCATTTTGCGGTTTGGGTGTTCCGTCCTACACAATACTAGTCGTACGTGCGACCACAACTCGTATGCCACTGATAATAATAGTACATGAGATGCGTGAGCAGCCCCCCAACACAGATAATAGTGCTCAAGCAAACAATTCATACAGCTCCTTAGCACTGATAAGACACAGCAATACGTACTTTCAGCGAGCAACTTCTTAGCACTGATAACAGTCAGCATTTTCACTGCCAATGAAGCTTACAGCCCAATAATAAGAAATATAAATGGTTAGTTCTTTTTATTATTTGTAATCTTGTTTTATTCTTAATACCACAGAACCATTGCCAAAGCATTCCTCCACGTTTTTTTCATCAACAGGAAATGCCCAAATATATGCAGTATATCCATTCATAACTTCTTTAGCTCAAGAAAAGACCAGCTGACATTGTATTTGTTCATGGTAAAAAATTATTTGGGTGTCTTGTTGCTCTTTATTGGTATAACTGTATGGCAATCTAAATTTGACTTATCTTAATTGGTACATGAGACAATAAACACACCTTGAACATTGCTGTACTTGTATTTCTACATTTTGCCCATTGATAGAAAGTGCAATATATATGCAAATAAGTGACTGTTGTGTCAGAATTGGTTTGACGATAATGACAAACAACTCATCAGTGAAAAGAGAAAAGGTTTCATCACCCTACAAAATGACCAACAGTCGGCTACCAAAAGGAAGAGCTATCAGGAATGCAAGGCTGCAGTTCAGAAGAGCACCCAAAACCTGAAAAACCAGTGGTGGAGGGAGAAAGCTCAGGAAATCCAACAACTAGCAGACGCCAACGACACTCGAAGCTTTATCAACACCACCAAAGCCATTTTTGGTCCATCCCTCTCAAAAGCAAAGATGGGTCAACCATCCTGAAGAGAAATGCTGACATCAATTCTAGATGGAGGGAGCACTTTGAAGATCTAAATCAAACCGCCTCATTTGACAGGAATGTGATCAACACCATTCCAAAGCAGAATGTTGACGACTCCCAAAGCAGAATACCATTACTTGAACAAGTCAAGGAAGCCATCAAAACCTTGAAAAACAACAAGGCAGCTGCACTCGACGGAATACCAGCCGAGGTCTACAAAATTGGAGGTAACCTGCTCCATTACCAACTGCATCAACTTCTCATCAAGATCTGGATAAATGAAGACGTACCAGGATACTTTAGAGACTCGGCAATTGTTACCATCTGCAAAAGGAAAGGTGATCGATCTGACTGCGGAAACTATCGTGGAATTTCCCTATTAGCAAAAGCAGACATGGTCTTCGCCCGCATCATGAACAACCGACTCAAGCCTTTAGCCGAGAGGATCCTTCTGGAGACACAAGCCGGTTTTAGACCATCATGTGGAACAGCAGACATGATCTTCACGACTACAAGACAAATGTCATGAACAACTTCAACCTTTGTACATGGCATTCATCGACCTCACTAAGGCCTTCGACTCGGTATCCAGGGAACTCTTATGGGATGTCCTATCCATCTAGGGATGTCCTGAAAAGTACATCCGAATCCGGAGACTCCTCCACGATGACATGCTTGCCACAGTCATGGCCAGCAACAGCAACTGTGAGCCGTTTCAAGTTAGATCAGGAGTGAAACAGGGATGCGTGATTGCCCCAACACTGTTCACCATCTTCATTGCGACAACCATCCACAACATCCAGGATGACCTACCCCCAGGAATCGAAATTGTCTACAGAACAGATGGCAGACTTTTCAATCTTGCTCGTCTCAAGTCCAAAACTAAGACACCTATGAGCTCCCTCATCGAGTTCCAATGCACAGACGACAACTGTGTTGCAGCTCTCTCAGAAAATCATCTGCAACAGATCCTGACTGCCTTCAACAGTGCATACACGAAACTTGGACTTTCCATCAACTCCAAGAAGACTCAGGTTAACTACCAATCGTCATCAACTGAGACAAATCGGAAAGAACCATCAATTCAGCTTGGTGAAACAACCCTGGAAAATGTGGATCACTTTCCGTATCTTGGAAGTCACCTCTCCTCCAATGTCGACCTTGATGACGAGATCCAACATCGTCTTAAGTGTGCTGGAACAGCTTTTGGACTTCTTCGAACGAGAGTCTTTCAAAATCGTGACATCTGAACAGACACCAAAATGTTAGTGTACAAGGCAGTGGTGATTCCAACGCTCCTGTATGCATCAGAAACCTGGACAACATACCAATGCCATTGGAAAACACTTGAAAAATTCCATCTTAAATATCAGATGGGAAGACAGAAGAACCAACGTCAGCGTGCTGAATGAAGCAAAAACATCTAGCATCGAAGCCTTCGTCATCAAGAACCAACTAAGATGGGTCGGTCATGTTGTTCAGATGGAAGACGAGCGTCTACCAAAGTAAACTGTCTACTCCCAGCTTAAAGAAGGCAAACGTAAACGAGGCGGACAAAAGAATAGAATCAAAGACGCCTTAAAAGCCAGCATGAAGAAATGTGAAATTGACATTGACAATTGGGAAACCAATGCCAAGGACAGGAAACTCAGGCGAATCATCATCCAAGAAGGAACAGCAACCTTCGAAGCCAAGAGATGCGCAAATTAAAAGAAAAGAGAAGAAAACGGAAAGAGAGGCAGCAACAACCAAAGCCCGACGTGCCATCTGGAATTACCTGTCCTGAATGCCAAATAACTTTCAAAGGTACACAAAAGGCTGGAGAAACTCAGCAGGTGCAGCTGCATCTAAGGAGCGAAGTAGATAGGCGACGTTTCGGGTCGAGACCCTTCTTCAGACTGGTCAGGGATCAGGGAAACGAGAGATATAGATGATGATGTGAAGAGATAATGAACAATGAATGAAAGATATGCAAAAAAGTATCGATGATAAAGGGAACAAGCCATTGTAAGCTGATTGTAGTGTGAAAATCCTTCCCTTCCCTTCCGCTCTACCCCTTCCCCGGGCACTTTCCCTTGCAACCGCAAGAAATGCTACACTTGTCCCTTCACCTACCCCCTGCAGTCCTTCCAGGTCAGACAGAGGTTCACCTGCACCTCCTCCAACCTCATCTACTGCATCCGCTGCTCCAGATGCCAGATGATCCATATCGGTGAGACCAAGCGGAGGCTTGGCGATCGTTTCGCTGAACACCTACGCTCGGTCCGCATTAACCAACCCGACCTTCCGGTGGCTCAGCACTTCAACTCCCCCTCCCATTCCGTATCCGACCTCTCAGTCCTGGGCCTCCTCCACGGCCAGAGTGAGCAACACCGCAAGTTGGAGGAACAGCACCTCATGTTCCGCTTGGGGAGTCTGCATCCTCTGGGCTTGAACATTGAATTTTCACAATTCTGTTAACCCTTGCTGTCTCCTCCCCTTCCCACCTCTCCCTCAGCCCTCGGGCCCTGGCATTCCCTCTCTCTCTATCTCTCCCCCACCCTAGTCACACTAGCTTCTCATTTTCACACTACAAACAGCTTACAATGGCTTGTTCCCTTTATCATCAATACTTTTTTGCATATCTTTCATTCATTGTTCTTTATCTCTCCACATCACCGACCTATATCTCTCGTTTCCCTGATCCCTGACCAGCCTGAAGAAGGGTCTCCGCCCGAAACGTCGCCTATCTCCTTCGCTCCTTAGATGCTGCTGCACCCCCTGAATTTCTCCAGCCTTTTGTGTACCCTCGATTCTCCAGCATCTGCAGTTCCTTCTTTAACAAAGAACTTTCAAAGCCAGGATTGGACTCATAAGCCACCTGAGTGTCCATAAAAACAACAGAACGTAGACTATGATCCTCGACCTCAAGGGATAGCCATGACATGTGCATTAGACAATAAACTCAACTTGACTTGTTAGCAAAAATATACTGTTACACGAGCCAACCCCCACTGACATTCCAAAAGGCTTTTTAAGACAAAAACGTATTGCTATAAATGGCTTCTTTAAGTAATAAACTCACTTAAATCAGTGACTCAAAACTGTCCATTCATATTAATATTTGACCTAAAGTTCAAGTGTCAAATGTTGCCAAACGTTTAGTCTAAAATAATTTGATTGTTTCCTTCAAGAAACCCCAGTGCAAATAATCGACAAAGGAACAATGATAACCCACAATCAGCCTAGGTCTGAACAGCTACTTAATTTTAACATGGTGATGGTTGGCATAGATGCACGTGAGTCATTAAAAAAATGATTTTTTAAAAATCAGAATTAATTTACCTTGAACCGATAGGTCACTAACTGCGTGGTGGGGAACCTTTTCATGTTGGAATGCCACATTAAGTTAGCTGTAATCTAAGAAGTCTGCATCCAAGAAACCTCAATGGGATATACTTCAAAATGTACATTATTTTGTAAAATCTAACAACTATGTACTAACTTCAAGCAAATGAAAAATAATAATTATCAAGTTAACTAACCTTTTAATGACTTTGTTTAAGAAGGAACTGCAGATGCTGTAAAATCGAAGGTAGACAAAAATGCTGGAGAAACTCAGTGGGTGAGGCAGCATCTATGGATCGAAGAAAATAGGCAATGTTTCGGGCTGAAACCCTTCTTCAGACTGAATAGACAACATTTCGGGCCGAAACCCTTCTTCAGAAACATTGCTTATTTCCTTCCCTCCATAGATGCTGTCTCACCCGCTGAGTTTCTCCAGCATTTTTGTCTACTTTTAATGACTTTGTTGTGACTGCCTTTTTGTGGGAAAGCATTTGATTATTTGGTTGCAACTAGGAGGTACACAATTTCAGCTGATCTTCTAGATGGGTATCCGTCATTTGTGACCTTAAGGACGTCTTGATTTGGGTTAGGTAGGAGAATGTAGATTTGCAGCAATAAGTGGTTGAAAAGCAAGAAAGCATTTTTCGTGCATGTCAAAGATAACGTACATTCTAGAATTGCATTAGAACAAAGTCACGAGCATAACAGGTGTTAAAATAGCCCTCATGACTTATTAATGTTTTAATTGTGGCCGTCAGTCGGGGAGGATTATTTTGTTGAATCTTCTGTTACTCTTTGGTATTTTAAATACGTTCATTTTAAAATTAAAATAAAAAATAATAAAAAAGGAACACAAACATATTAATAAAAATAAAAGGATTTGTTCTACAAAAATTGGATTCATTCTAAAGGCCGCAATTAAATGGCCTAGAAGTTCCCACCCCTTTCCTGGCTTGTTATAATACAAATGATCAATGCAGTCATATCTCCAATGACCACTCCTGAGATTCCACACACACATTGCCTAGTTGTATTGGTTGTCTATTATCACGTTATTTAACCCAGTTTTGAGAGAAAGGTTTTGTTGATTTATCACTCAGTTCCAAAATAACATTGATGGCGAAGCCAAAGGGGCATCGTGGTTAGGGCAATTATTTACTTATTTATTTTTCATCAGAACTCAAACATTTGTCAGCTGCATTTCAATCGGGAGGACTTTTGCCTTAATCAGAAGTTAGAATCAAATTCCACTCCAAAAAATGAGCAGCAGACAGAAAAGGAATTTATGGACACCTCTATCCTTGTTGGCCAAAGGTGGATTTCGGTTACCTCCATTTCTCATTTCTTGATGTATTTTGCAGTGCATCTTTTGGATGAGACATAATAAAAAATAGATTTTCATCCAATGAACACATAACCATTATGCGAGCTTGCATAGTGAGATTTGCGAGTACACTGATGCGACCTTGAGAGGCGCAAAGGAAATGCAAGCCCTTTTTTACCCCCCCCATTCTCTAATCGGCTTTGAGCACGGGGATCAGGTGCCCAAACATAGGCAGGCGTGGGGACGAGCTGCTGCTAAAAGCATTCATCGACGCTATACGCTGCGGCGAGGTCACGTTGCCATTTTTTCTGGTGTGTGTCATACTGAGGGGGAGCACCTCGCCATCGGGACCGGACGAACGAATTGGCGGGCATCTGAGCGGCGGGCACCGTCCTTCCAGGAGTGTGCGCGCGCCTGAGCCTCGGCGCCCCCCACGCGACCCCTTGTCGCCCTCCTATCGGCCGCGCGCCCAACCGTCAGCCGGCTCTCGCTCTCCCCGCGCGCGCCCAGGCTGTGGCGAAGCTCCACCCGCCTTCCGCATCCTTCCAGAGGTGAGTGCCACGTTTCGACCTCTTTTTCCCCCTCATTTATTTTATTTTATTCGATCGCCGCTCGGTTAACAAATATCGAGGAGGGAGTGGGGGGCGGGGGATTTATTAAAAACTATACACAGCCGAAGGGGTTTATTGAGCGAGCGGGATACAGACGATGCCTCCCTGGAGCAGTTGGCGGGGCCACATGGCTGCTTCTACTTGTGGAGAAGGATGATGCAAGAATGACTCGATGTAAACAGAAGCGTAGACTCCCTCTCCGCTCCCACTGTTAGAGCTATTTAAATGCAAACTTTTGCATCTTTGGCATTTTATTTTGCAGGATAGTTATTTTTCTGTTTTTGAAAGTTGCATTCTTTGTTTTGCGGCTGATTTATATTTGATGGGGGTTGAGACACGTGCATTCATGTATCGTGTGCAAGATGCCGTGAGGTCGGGACATTAAAAAAAAAGGAATGCTGGAAATACGAACAAAAAATAAAAGTGTTGGCGAAATTCAGCGGGATAGGCAGCATTTGTGAAGTTTTTGCTCAATATTGCAACATCTGCACTATTTTGTGTCTCCAATGCTGGAAATTAACTGCAGATCGAGCAGCATCTGTGGAAACGGGGTTAATGTTTCGGGTCTATGACCCTTGAGTTCAGATTTCTAGCATCAACAGTTTAAAAAAAATATCGCCGTCAGAATTAATTTAGTAAAAGACATTGTTGCGAATCCAAATGTCATTGGGTACAGAATATTCGGCCTTATTCACAGATGTAATTGTTGGATATAGATCCTTAAAGTGTTGGCATTGTACATTTAAATTATTGGTTTAATCTCTGCTGACGTTTTTAAGGTTCCCAATTGACCGTAAACAGGATTTTTTTGTGTTAATATCACCTGAAGTCTTAATGATTCTAAAAAATCAGTTGTCAAAGGGTTTGCAACCCTTGTGATCATCAAATGTGAAATGTAAATAGGATTCGAAACAGCATGCATTCATTCACACATACCCTCCCCCAAATACCTACCCACATTAGGCTGTGGGCCGAGGAGCTTTTTCGTTCCGGTTCATGACCCGATGTTTCAGGCCCTCTCACTGGATGATGGTGCTCCGGCTTCGGGAGAACACTCTCAGTGGCTTGGAGTGGCTGGAACGGCTGCTTCCTCCCTGTAGACCGCGGCTTCCGAAGTCCTCTGGCCGCTTTGGTCTAACTCTTGGCGATCTTGGCAAACGATCCCAGGCTCCGCAGCGTTTAAACTCGGCGCTGCCTGCAGCTGGATGCTCCGCAACCACAGCTCCGCGATGTTAGAGTCGGCGGTCACAGCACTTCGGAGCTTACCACATGGCGACCCGGGTAAGGCATCGCCCGCTCCGCGAAGGTGCTTCAGTGCTGTGCCGCCGCCGAAGCTGAAGTTCTGGCCGGTCCCAGCAGGAAACGTCGCTAGGAAGAGGTGAAGATGCGGCTCCGAGGAACCATCTCCGACCAGGTAGGGACTGAGAAATCCAGTTTCCCCCTCCCCCACATAAAAAGACTTGACCTCCAAAACAAAAACACACTAAAAAAAAGGTGAAAAGACAGACAGCTGCAGGCAAGAGAGCCATACTCGACGGCGCCCCCTACTTGATCTACATCGATAGCAATAGCAAGGTTTCCAAGGATAAAGGTAATGCTGATCATTTTGTTTTTCAATTGATTTATCTTTAGAAAGTTATGATGTGTTGTGAACTGTTAAATGAAAATGATAAATAACTAAAGTACATCTAGGATTAGGGTCAGTGGCCGGGTCAGTCAGTCGTGCTTGTCGGTAGGCCGATGGATTCTGTGAAGGATCGGTCGGGCTGTCGGTTCGCCGGTGGATGGTGGGAGTGGTCGGAAGGCCGGTGAGTGCTGCGAGGGGACAGTCGGGCTGTCGGAAGGCCGGTGAATACTGCGAGGGGTTGGTCGGGCAGTTGGTAGGCCTGTGAGTGCTGCGAGGGGTCGGTCGGGCAGTTGGTAGGCCTGTGAGTACTGCGAGTGGTCGGTTGGGCATTTGGTAGGCCGATGAGTGCTGCGAAGGGTCGGTCGGGCTGTCGGAAGGCCGGTGAGTGCTGCAAAGGGGTCGGTCGAGCAGTTGGTCGGCCGGTGAGTGCTGCGAGGGGTCGGACGGGCTGTCGGCCCGCCAGTGGATGCTGCGAGGGGTCAGTCGGGCAGTTGGTAGGCCTGCGAGGGGTCGGTCGGGCTGTCGGCCAGCCGGTGTTGCAGCGTGCAAGCGGGCGGACTGACGGAGCCGGCGTTATGGGGTGCTGAAGGCGGCCCGGGCGGTGTGCAAGGCTCCCTACCATTATCACCACGACGATCCAGAAGGACATGCTGGCAGAGGTGGACTCACTGAGCGGCCACATGGAGGGAGCCCGCAGCTGGTCCCAAAGCCACTCCAGCTCCAGCTGTGGGCATCTCTGGAAGGGGGGGTGAGTTAGGGTTGGTATAGGGTTAGGTATTTTCCTCTCGGTGGAAGATGCCTTAGCCTTCCGCCAGCCTGGCACTTCCCCAGTCCCACTATGGGCGTGACTCCCCACTCTCCACACTGGCAGTCAGTGGGGTTCAGTAAACAGGGAACCCAGAAGAATTTCCCTCACCCATTAATTAGACTGGTTCAGGAGCCGGACTTCTGCGACAGTCTCATTCAAAAAACACACACAATTATATTAATTATATTATTTTTATACAATACAATTATAAATAATTATATATGATTGCAGTCGTATTCACAAGTTACCATCTATATATTGATGGTATAAAAATATATAGTTTAATGGATTGCAACACGAAAATAGGCTTCCCATGGTGTAATATGGGCATTTGACATTAGATTGTGCTTACTTTTCCGATCTCATTTTCTAATTAGTTTAATTAATTAATGTGCAACTTTTGGCACTGACGAGTTATGACTTCCTTCTCAGTTATATTTTATCTAAATCTGTGCAAAATGTTATGTAGTTCTGGGACATGGGTCACGAAAATTGATTTCTAGACATTTTTGATGCTCGACCCACAGCCTACATACAAAGACAGGTTTTGTTATGTATTATACCTATGCCTGTGTCTAGCTGTAATGTTCGGCATATATTGTAGTAGTCACCCTGATGCAACTGGACTTGGATCACTTTTGATGGTATGAAGGTATGGCGTGATCTCCCAGCAGAACCCTGAGGTACTTTTTAAAGAGTACAAGCTAACTAAAGGAAGCTCATTTTTGGCAGCAATGTACATGACATAGAAACATGGAAAGATGGGTGCAGGAGTAGGCCCTTCGAACCAGCACTGCCATTCAATATGATCATGGCTGATCATCTAAAATCATTACCATGTTTCTGCCTTTTCCCCCATTTCCCTTGATTCCTTTCACCTAAAGAGCTAAATCTAATTGACATAACTGTAAAATAATTATCTGAAAGCCATAGGGTTGTTGAAGAAGGATCTCGTCCTGAAACATCACCTATCCCATGTTCTCCAGAGATATTGCCTGACCCACTGAGTTACTCACAGCATTTTGTCTTTTTTGTAACCCGGCATTTACAGTTACTTGTATCCGGAGAGTTGTTTCTTCTGAGGTACAGGAAAGTGGCTTAAGTAATTGCTCTTTATATATGCAACGGCATGAGGGATGACAAGAAACCTGTCCATTTTAGACATCTGGTTCTCCGAGGCCAGGTATAGTCAGTGCAGAATAATGCTTCCTCTTTATTCAATAACCTGATGCAAAAAAATTCCATATACATGGCACAATGTACAAATGTAAATTCTGTACATTAAGAATGCTAAATTAGTGCCAATTTGTGGTATAAACATGCAATCAGAAATAGGAGCAAGAATAGGTTGTGTGTCCTCTCAAGCCTGCTGTACCAACGATGGCTGATCTCAAGTCAAGTTTTATTCGTCACTTGCACATTAATGAATTTGCCAGCAGCGGTACAATAATAAAAAAAGCACACACAATACACAATAAACATTTACACAAACATCCACCACAGCATTCATCACTGTGGTGGAAGGCACAACAATTGGTCAGTCCTCCTCCATTTTCCCCCGTGATCTGGACCTCAACCCTCGGCAGTCGCCGCAGCGGGCGTCCAGATGTTCACACAAGGTAAGTCCAGATAAGTCCTGAATCGGTGCCTCCCCACCGGAGACCGCGGCTTCAAGGTGGTGTAGGCCACAGGCCGGATGTCGAAGATGTAAAGTCCCCGCCGCGCCGCAGTCAGAAGCACCGCAGACCGCAGGGCCGGCGATCGGAGCTCTTCTCCCGGGTCTCCAATTAAGGAGCCCAGGCACAGGACGGCGCCAGCTGGAGCTCTACAGACCGCGGCTTCACGCCGCCGCGGGCCAGAGACCGGGCTTGCCCGCTCCGCGACGAAAGAGTCCTCCCTGCGGCCGCTGCTGAAGCCTCGCGCGCGTCTCCGGGAAAGGCCGCACCGATCCTTGCTGTTAGGCCAAGGGGGAGGTGACGTGGAAAAGTCGCCTCTCTGTGGAGGAGGCGACCAAAGTGGTTTCCCCCTTACCCCCCCACACAAGACACACAGAGAGACATTAAAAACACACATTAAGAACACTAAAAAAAAAAACTAACACGCTGCTGGCAGGGCTGCTGGCTAGCAGCGCCATCACCGATCTGTCCTGAATGCCATTCCCAAAATATTTGATTTACCCCGTGGTTTAAGAATGTTTATTTCAGCCTCAAATTTGTTCCTAACTTGGCTCACAGCTTTTTACAGTAGAGATTGCCAAAAGATTCACTACCCTCATAGAGAGGACGCACAGTGGTGCGGCTAGTAGAGCTGCCGACTCACAGTTCCAGCCCCAGTCAGGTTACATGGCGACCTCCATTACTGTCTTTGTGGAGTTTGCCCCTATCACCATCTGGCTTTCATTCCACATCCAATGATGCACAGTTTGGCAAATTAATTGCCTCTAGAAGGGCGGCGCTGTATGATTGTGAGAAGAATTTCTTATTCTTCTCAATCTTAAATTGTTGACCTATTATCTAGAGACCATGTTCTTCACTCTAAACTTTCCAAAAGCAAATATCTGTCAAGTATCTAATTTAGGCTCAATCTAATAGATATTTTCTCATATTGCAGTAACTTCAGACCAGGAGTCAAACTACTGAACCTTAATCTTCATAGGCAAATGTGTTTTTAAAAATAAGACCACCGGAAGTATTTTCCATGTATGGTATCATCAAAGCAAAGTGTGCTTATTTACGGATGTCAATTTTCTTGCAATGAAACCTTCATGTTCTGTTTGCCACCTTAATAAATTGCTGTACCAACATGCTGGTTATCTTTGCCTTGTAGGAGGATACATGGATTTCTTTGAATGCCAATGTTTAATACTCATTCATCATTTAAATAATAATCTGCTTTTCTCTTTTTAAATAATCTCATTACCCCTTATTGCACTCTATCTGCTATTTAGTTGACCTCCTTGTAAACTTGTGCATGTCCCTTTCTGTCCCCCTCACTATTCTGCCCTTGCATTATCAGCATACATAGAGACTACACTTGGTCCTTTCATCTAGTACATTAATATAGATTCTAAATTGTCGAGGCTCAGCACTGATCATCCCATTAATTTGAGACTATTTGTTTGAAAATCCATCTATCCCTACTCTTGTACATCAATGATCTGGATGATGGGGTGGAAAATTGGATAAGTAAGTATGCAGATGATACTAAGATAGGTGGTGTTGTGGATAATGAAGTAGATTTTCAAAATCTACAGAGAGATTTGGGCCATTTGGAAAAGTGGGCTGAAAGATGGCAGATGGAGTTTAATGCTGATAAGTGTGAAGTGCTACATCTTGGCAGGACAAACCAAAATAGGACGTACATGGTAAATGGTAGGGAATTGAGGAATGCTGTGGAACAGAGGGATCTAGGAATAACTGTGCATAGTTCCCTGAAGGTGGAATCGCATGTAGATAGGGTGGTAAAGAAAGCCTTTGGTGTGCTGGCCTTTATAAATCAGAGCATTGAATATAGGAGTAGAGAAGTAATGTTAAAATTGTACAAGGCATTGGTAAGGCCAATTCTGGAGTATGGTGTACAATTTTGGTCGCCTAGTTATAGGAAGGATGTCAACAAAATAGAGAGAGTACAGAGGAGATTTACTAGAATGTTGTCAGGGTTCCAGCAACTATGTTACAGAGAAAGGTTGAACAAGTTAGGTCTTTATTCTTTGGAGCGCAGAAGGTTAAGGGGGGGACTTGATTGAGGTCTTAAAAATGATGAAAGGGATAGACAGAGTTGACGTGGATACGTTTTTCCCATTGAGGGTAGGGAAAATTCAAACAAGAGGGCATGACATGAGAATTAAGGGACAGAGGTTTCGGGGTAACGTGAGGGGGAACTTCTTTACTCAGAGGGTGGTGGCTGTGTGGAATCAGCTTCCAGCAGATGTGGTGGAGGCAGGATCGATTTTAACATTTAAGAGTAAAGTGGATAGATATATGGACGTGAAGGGAATGGAGGGGTATGGTCTGAGTGCAGGTAGATGGGACTAGGGGAAAACAAATGGTCGGCACGGATTGGAAGGGCCGAGAGGGCCTGTTTCCGTGCTGTAATTGTTATATGGTTATATGGTTATATGGTTATTATTTCCTGTTAACCAACTCTTCATTCATAATAATGTTATCCTCAATTCCTGAGTCCTTAACCTTTGCTATAAGGAAATGGCAAACAAACTGAATCCATTTGCATCAGTCTACACAGCGGAATGCACCAGCAACTTGCTACAAATTCAAGAGAGCCTGTGGGGCAGAAATTAGTGGAATTGCTATTACAGATAAGAAAATGCTTGGGAATCTGAAAGAATTGAAGTCATTTTGACCAGATACACTGCACCCGCGGGTTCTGAAAGAGGTAGCTTTCAAGATTGTGGAGATATTTTCAGGGATCTTTCAAGAACACGTCGGGAGTGGTCTCAGAGGACTGGAAAATTACAAATGTTATTCCACTGTTCAAGCTGGGAGCAAAGTAAAAGAGGGAAAACTATAGTCTGGTTAGCCTGGCTTTGAGTATTGTTAAGGATAAGGTTTCTGAGTACTTAGAAGCACATGATAAACTAGGTCGAAGTCAGCATGGTTTTGTGAAGGGGAAATCTTGCCGTACAAATCTGTTGGAATTCTTTCAGGAAGTAAATGGCAGAATATTCAAAGGAAAGTCAGTGGATGTGTAAGAAGGAACTGCAGATGCTTGTTTACACTGAAGATAGACACAAAATGCTGGATTAACTCAGCTCTGGAGAAAAGGAATAGTTGACGTTTAGTGTCCAGACCCTTCTTCAGACTGAGAGTCAGGGATGAGGGAAACCAGAGGTATGAAAAGGTTCAGGACAAGGCAGAGTCTGCACTGATGACCAAGGAAATGTGGAGCCCACAATGGACCATTGTTGGCTGTGGAAGAGATGATAACAAAGGAACTAGCAGGCCAACTAGGGTGCAGAGAGAGAGAGAGGGAATGTGGGGGTTCTTAAAATTAGAGAAATCTATTTTCATACTGCTAGGTTGTAAGCTGTCCAAGTGAAATAAGAGTTGCTGATTGGAAATTGAATTGCAAATTCGAGGAACAGTACGTTCAGAAAGTATTCAGACACCTTCACTTTTTCCACATTTTGTTACGTTACAGCCTTATTCTAAAATAGATTATTTTATTTTATTTTTTTAAATCA
Organism: Okamejei kenojei; assembly: GCA_035221665.1. Classification (NCBI taxonomy): domain Eukaryota; kingdom Metazoa; phylum Chordata; class Chondrichthyes; order Rajiformes; family Rajidae; genus Okamejei; species Okamejei kenojei. Next base: position 72,488,170 of record CM069136.1, on the reverse strand, counting down.
TCAATCTACACGCAATACCCCATAATAAAAAAACAAAAACAGGTATTTAGAAATGTTTAGAAATGTTTGCAAAGTAATTAAAAATAAATAACTGAAATATCACATTTACATAAGTATTCAGACCCATTACTCAGTACTTTGAGGCAACATTGGCAGTGATTACAGCCTTCAGTCTTGGATATGACGCTACAAGCCTGGCACACCTGTATTTGGGTAATTTGTCCCATTCTTCTCTGCAGATCCTCTCAAGCTCTGTCAGGTTGGATGGGGAGCGTCGGTGCACAGCTATTTTCAGGTCCCTCCAGCGATGTTCGATCGGGTTCAAGTCCAGCATCTGTTGGACAACGACCCTAAGCACACATTCTGAACCACCACCCCAGTCTGAGGTTCAGAATGTTCTGGAGCAGGTTTTCATCAAGGATCTCTCTCTGCTTTGCTCCGTTCATTTTTCCCTCGATCCTGACAAGTCTTCCGCTGAAAAACATCCCCACAGCATGATGCTGCCACGACCATGCTTCACCGTTGGTATGGTATTGGCCAGGTGATGAGCAATGCCTGGTTTCCTCCAGACGTGACGCTTGGTATTCAGGCCAAAGAGTTTAATCTTGGTTTCATCTGACCCGAGAATCTTGTTTCTCATGGTCTGAGAGTACTTTAGGTGGCTTTTGGCAAACTCCAAGCAGGCTTTCATATGCCATTTACTGAGGAGTGGGATCCGTCTGGCCACTCTACCATAAAGGCCTGATTGGTGGAGTGCTGCAGATATAGTTGTCCTTCTGGAAGGTTCTCCCATCTCCACAGAGGAACTCTGGAGCTCTGTCAGAATGACCATCGGGTTCTTGGTCACCTCCCTGACCAAGGCCCTTTTCCCCCGATGCTCAGTTTGGCTGGGCAGCCAGCTCTATGAATAGTCCTGATGGTTTCATAGTTCTTCCATTTAAGAATGACGGCAGTCACTGCTCTTTGGGACCTGCAATGTTGCAGAAATTGTTTTATAACCTTCCCCAGATCTGTGTCTTGACACAATCCTGTCTCGGAGGTCTACAGACAATTCCTTCGTCTTCGTGGCTTGGTTTTTGCTCTGACATGCACAGTCAACTGTGGGACCTTATATAGATAGATGTGTGCCTTTCCAATTCATGTCCAATCAATTTAATTTACCACTGGTGGGCTCCAATCAAATTGTAGAAATATCTCAAGGATAATCAATGGAAACAGGATGACACTAAGCTTCATAGCAAAAGTGTAAATGTGATATTTCAGTTATTTAATTTAAATTACTTTGCAAAAAATTCTAAACAACTGTTTTCACTTCTTCATTCTGGGGTATTGTGTGTAGATTGATGATTAAAAAAAAATTAACCTATTTTAGAATAAGGCTGTAACGTAACAAAATGTGGAAAAAGTGAAGGGGTCTGAATACTTTCTGAATGCACAGTACCAGTTGAGAGGGAAAGATAGATCAGCCATATTTGAATGGCGGAGTAGATGCAAAGGGCTGAATGGCATAATTCTGCTCCTATGATTTATGAACTTACAACATTTTATGTGGCATCTCATCAAATTCCATTTTAGATACCTAACACATTGCCTATGTCCAGTACTTCCCTTTAATGCAACCTGCCAGCGGCATATTTGAAATATATGTGTAATGTTTCACACAGCCAGGAGCTAATGGAATCTCTCATTCTGTTGTTTGGGCTTTGGGTTGCGTCGGTAAAGTTGAACTTGCAAGGCTTGAGGTTCAACTGCAACGGAGTTAGGCAAGCAGTGTCGAAAGAAGGGACCTAACCCGAAATATCCCCTCCACCAATGTTGTTTGACCAGTTGTGTTTCTCCAGTGGTTTATTTTTTGCTATTAATTCCAGCATTTGCAGTTTCTTGTGTCTCCACTGATGTAGTATACGGGGATATAATGAGTTGTCATTGCATTCAAATTTTTTTTACACCGCGGTGAACTGTTTGGATCTCTCTGACATGAATGGCTTATTAGGCTGCATTTTAGACAATTTTACAGTCAACGACATATGACTGGCGGTGTTACCAACTGTCCCGGATTCGCCGTATTTCGTCCCGGCGAAACAACCTAAATACGGTGTTCCGGCAGGCAAACAAGTCGTTACGGAGAAGGGCGGGAACGAAAAATAATCAAAACAATAAACGGGAAGGGCGGGGGCGGGAGCGGGAATGAGCGGCGGTTGGACACGTGCAGCGGGAAACGCGGCCCGCGACAACAAGAAGTCCCGCATCATCCCCCGCCACCTCCAGCTGGCCATCCGCAACGACGAGGAGCTCAACAAGCTGCTGGGCGGCGTCACCATCGCCCAGGGCGGCGTCCTGCCCAACATCCAGGCCGTCTTGTTGCCCAAGAAGTCGGGCTCGGGGCCGGCGGCCGGAGGCGGAGGCGGCGGCGGCGGCAAGTCCGGCGCCAAGAAGAGCTCGCAGCAGTCGCAAGACTTCTAGAGGGGGAGCGGGACAAGAACCAGCGGGAGGACCCGTCCCCAAGCCGTAAGAGAAATCATGCAAATGGACTTTAAAAAGACTAAACATGAACCCCTTCTCGGACCTTACATGGACACAAGGGACTGCGAGGCTCCTAGCTTTTCCTGTGTTTTACGCTTTTTTTAAAAAAAAACCAAAAACAAACTGTTCCATTTTTTATTTTTCCAATATCTGTAATTCTTTTTGATTTTGTTTTGGTGGGGGAACCTGAAGTAGTTCTGCTTTTTTTGCAAGGAAATGTGTGTGTTTTTTTTTGTTGTTTTCTGGGGTTGTGAGAATTGGTCAAGAGGTTGCAATTGGAGCTTTTTGCCACGTAAGCGGATGGAGGGCTACACTTCATGTATTTTTGCCCCCCCCCCCCCCTTGATTTCTTTGAATTGGCGCGCTAAAAGTCTATGTTCAAGTTACCGTGTTAACTTGGGCTGTTAGTGGCTTGTTCAAGTTGTTTCGGTCCATTAACTTGCACAAGCAATTTCTCAACAGTGCCTTCTTCAGGATGTTGTGCAGAGACCTGTAACAAAACGCACATGGTTGTCCAATGTGGGGTGTATTTTAGTGGGGTCCTGGGTTACTCCGATCCTGTGCGCAATGGTGATGTGACCATTTTGTTTTCGACCAATGTGATGCTACCTTTGTAAGTGTCTGGCTCCGCTGTTGCAACAAGGCTTCTTGTAACAATGTTGAGGTGGTTGTGTTATCATGTAGGTTTCTGTCTGATAACTGGAGTTGGATTTCAAAAACTACATAATCAATTATTCTGTAAGTTTGTACAGGGGCCAGAAGAATTGTTTAACTTTTGAAGACCCAGTAAGCTGCCTTTTTTTAGCAGATGTACACTGCTGAGAATAAAGATTTTCCTATTTACATAAACTTGGAATTTGTATAGATTCTGTTATGGGTTTTTGCTCAGAAGCATCAGTAGTGTATTGAGTAGCATATTGCACCTGGTGAGTTTAGGACGACACTTTTGCTATGACACACTCAAGTTGGTTCATCCTTGTGTTATGAAACCATTCTTTGCACTGGCCTTGATGTTTCTCCATTGTAAACATGGTTTGACAGCAATATAACTGCACAATAACATGGAATTGTGAATATCTACTTTTGGGTCAAGCAGGGTTACCAACTGTCCCGGATTCGCCGTATTTCGTCCCGGCGAAACAACCTAAATACGGTGTTCCGGCAGGCAAACAAGTCGTTACGGAAAGGGCGGGAACGAAAAATAATCAAAACAATAAACGGGAAGGGCGGGGGCGGGAGCGGGAATGAGCGGCGGTTGGACACGTGCAGCGGGAAGGGCGGACAGTGCAGCGGGAAGGGCGGGAGCGGGAACGAGCGGCGGTTGGACACGTGCAGCGGGAATGAGCGGCGGTTGGACACGTGCAGCGGGAAGAGCGGGAGCGGGAACGAGCGGCGGTCGGACACGTGCAGCGGGAAGGGCGGGAACGAGCGAGAACGGGAACGAGCGATGGTGGGTACAGGATGATGCTACAGACAGAGATGGTCAAAAGGCTGTTAAGACATTCATGTGCAAGGAACAGAGGTAACATTAGCATTGTGGGGCTAAGGGCCCCATTGCCTGTGTTGTATGTTTCAATAGACAATAGGTGCAGGAGGAGGCCATTTGGCCCTTTGAGCCAGCACCACCATTCACTGTGATCACGGCTGATCATCCCCAATCAATACCCCGTTCCTGCCTTCTCCCCATATCCCCTGACTCCGCTATCTTTAAGAGCCCTATCTAGTTCTCTGTTGAAAGCACCCAGAGAACCGGCCTCCACCGCCCTATGATGCAGAGAATTCCACAGACTTGCCACTCTCTGTGAGAAAAAGTGTTTCCTCGTCTCCGTTCTAAATGGCTTACTCCTTATTCTAAGACTGTGGCCCCTGGTTCTGAACTCCCCCAACATCGGCATTGTCATTTAGACAATTGAGTTTATGTGTATGTGTATACTAAAGGATGTTTATGTGTGTTTTAATGAGTTTGTATATAGTACTAGTTGAAAAAAGGAAGGTTGGATTCAACGCGCGTTGCAGATTTTGGGTCGTTGCCATACATATTTCTGGTGCCGCAACATGTTACTGAGAGAAATGCATTTACCCCCATTTGTTACTGACAAATGGGTTGAATGTTACTGTGAACTAAATTTAGGGTTGGCATCTATGGACTGGTGGTGTGTCGAATGGCCTGCTACCATGTCGTATGACTTTGATTGTATAATTACCTCATTATTTGACTCTTAAAACCATTATGAAGCACTAGTCAAGACCTGTTGAAAATTCCTCTTTCACAAACAAGCTATTCTACCTGACTGGATCTATTGATTTGGAATAATTAACCAAGTTAGTACAGTTGATTTACAGACGTCTCCCTAGGAGTAACACTAGATTACTACTTTCATAAACAGCTGTTTATGCTGACTTTTGTGCTTTCCAGGAACATTGTCAATTGACATTGAGTCAAGGTATTGGATATTTAGATAAACCAAAAAGGCAGAGATGGTTTATATGGCAAACCTTGGATGAACAGTAGGAAAGGTGGGAGAGAGAGGGGGGCTTTTGGGATGCAGGTCTTAAGCAACAAATTACCACCATTATCTGTGGTGTCCCTGTAGAATGAGGGTGCACAGAGGATGCAGCCTTCATAAATTCTGAAGAATGTAGCGATATGGAAGGGCCTTGCTACTTGTTAAACCGAGTACAAATTGGAGCTCCAGTGCTAGAGAATGAGGTGGGGAAGGCAAAGAGAAGGCCTGTGGGTCTTCTTGGGAAGCAGTAGAAAACCTGCTGATCTTTCTACTTTTATCTACATCAGCAAAAGGTGAAGAGTTGAACTTCAGTGGTGCATTTACCCTTGAAATGTGTTGCTGTGAAACTAGTGTGTGGAAAAGTAGAGGAGAGGTAAACATCTGGCTCCTTGCCTGAGCAAGGTCTCAATTTGGCCAGGCATGATAGACTATCTTAAAATTAGCTGCACTGCAATGTTCTTCCTTTGGCACACCACCTGGCATCTGCCAAACTGCTACGCATTCCTGGTTCTGGGGCCTCATTGGGTGATAATATTGATATAGCTTTGCAGTTTAGAACTAATATGAAGATTGTAGGGTTACATCAGAGCATTAAGTGACAACATGATGGCAGCATTTGAGTCATTTAATTTTCCGTGCCACTGTCCCAACCTGGCTATTTGTAGTAGTCATTTGATGTGTTTTTTGTTGCCTCATGCCAATTTTTTTTGTGTGGCTGTACCAGGCTCTATTCTGATTGGTACAAACTGCTACACCCCTGTCCATCCCACTTATTAAGACTTGCATTCATATCACGTAAACAAATAAATCGAGTAGCTGTATCATGGAATCTTCTAGGAATGTACAGCTCGTTATGAAAGATTAAGTTCCTGTTTATTTTAAATCTATTCAACTTCCAAGGTTGTTGTAGTCATTAGTAACCTTCTTTAAAATGCTGAGTTGTTGATAAAATGTCCTTGTACCCTGACAAATTTCAGAAACTTACATTAAATTTTAAGCAATTGTATGTGGCAGGAGCAGTTTATATTTGCTTGCAATGATAGCTTTCTTGTGTAGATACAAATTATGTGCTGTGTTTTAAAAAAAAAACTATTCCAGGAGGATTAGTATGCCCAGCCTTATCAAAACTACACTGATGTATAATTATAATGACTTCACAGTGACAAGAGCATGAGCCGGGTGTACTTCCTGGTTCCAACAATTAGACCTTTAATAAGATTGCACTCACTGATGGGAATTTCACCTGGACGGCTATATTTGGTCATCAAGGCTTTTACTAAAAAAGCCTGCCGTACCGTATAACTGAGGTTACAGGTTATCGGGACTGATTCAAAGATCTGAAGGAACTCTTGTAATTAATTTGAAAATAGTTGTGACATGTTTGTGACTTTTCTCCTCCATTCATAAATGTAATGGAGACACAACGTTTTTGTGGGTTATTGAACAAAGAATAGCCAAAGGGAACAATATGACTAAGCAGATTTAAATGTTTTTCTAATCAATTCAACTAGAAGGCTTAGTAGAACACAGATAGCACTGATGAGTTCCTGAAGTTTAGAGCTCTTAATCCTGCAGCTTTCTGCATCAGGAACTGGCATGCTGAGTAATGGGCATGACTTTTTAAGAGTTTTTTAAAAAGTGCATTGATCCAATCTGCAACAAAGGAAAATATTTGCCCAAGATAAATATTACCAACTATCTGTTGTGAACCAACCACATTGAAGCAACAGCCGAAAAGCCGCACCGATGCCTCTACTTCCTCCTGAGGAAAATATGGCATGTCTTACAAACTCCTACAGGTGCATCATAGAAATCATTCTGTTGGGTTGCATCACAGCTTGGTTTGGGAATAGCTGCTCAAGGCTGCAAGAAGTGATAGAGAGTTGTGGTTGTAGCCTGGTCCATCACCTAGTCCATGCATCTCTAAACTAAAATAATAGACATTCTGCCATTGCCTCCATCTAACTACATTGTTTTGGAGAAGCAGCCAACAAAATTAAAAACCCTTTTCACCCCAGTCATTCTCCTCCTCACCCGTGTTGAACAGACGCTCGGAAGGGCACAACATGAGATGTAGAAACGGCTTCTTGCCCTCTTTTATCAGGCTACTGAAAGGTTCTATAAGCTAGGGAATAGTCCAATTCTTGGGAAGCTGCACCTTTCAGTGGCCTGCAGTCACTGCAGAGGGCACCTTGAAATAGGGGGGGGGGGTGACAGTAGCTAGCAGTACACCTGATTTCTGCCGATTGTATCCCGCTGTGAGTTGTCTGAGTGAGCCTGTTTTTCAAAAAGTAGTTGATCCCAAAATCTGCTGGTCTGTTTCTAGTGACCAACTAGCTGAAATGTGTTGAGTCAGGATCTATTTTAAAGCTCTTGGCCTTGCTCTGTCTACCCAGCAGGTAATCAGCTGTTTGTGATTGGTTCTGGTTGATTTCTGTGCATACACCCCCTAAGTGGTTATATCGCGCAGGTCGGAGTGAGTAGCATAGCAATTACATTTTGAAGTGGGCCTTTTTGACCAAGTTGAGGAGATCTAGTTGCTCAATCTTCTTTTTAAACGAGTTAACATCGGGAGCAGCACTTGTTTTGGGTGGTAACATATTCCATTCCCTTGTCGTCCTTTGGTAAAGGGAATATTGGTGATAATGTTTATTGAAATTTAGTGAGTTGATGATGTAGGGACCGTTATTTTGTCTGTTTCCTGGCAGTTGGTGCTCTGGGATGATGGAAGATTTGATTGCGTGATTGTGACAGGGTGTCTGTTGGACGCAGTATTAAAGTTATAGCTGACACCCATGGAACTCTGGTCGGAAAGAATGTAAGCTAAGGCGGCAGCATATTGTTGTTCAATGTCACATTAAATCAACGGCGGTTGACATATCCACACTGCAAGTGGTTTATCATCCCAGTTATTGGACGTCTTCTTCGAGTCCGTTGCAATCTCAGATGTCGTTCTGCCAGTATCTGGCGCAGGTTACAGCTGGTCGGGTCGGTTCAGCCAGGTCCTGGGGGCTGCACTGGGGGGCGTCGTAGGTGGGACATTGTCTGTACTGCTCCACAGCTGCATGTGTCTTCTGCCTGGTAGTTCCATGCTTTCATAAGTGCTTTGCACCTCTCCTGCTCCACTCGTAATCTGTTGAGGGTCCTCCAGGTTGGCCGTGGGAGGTCGTGCCCACTGGTGAGGCATTCAGTCGGAGTGATTCCTCTCTCCATCCAGTCGTGGGCTCGTGTGTTGAGCTGGTTTCCAGATGTTGGTCCTTGCTGTTTCTTTGGTTGTCTGGAGAGGTGGGACTGTCTGCAAGAAACTGGCTCTGGATTTCAGTTGGGGTGAAGGTGCTGTGTGTCTGTGCAGGGGGTGCCTGGTATCGATCTCCTGTGCTCTCCGCACGTTTTGGGCGATGATGGATCGTCTAATATGGGGGGGGGGGGGCAATACCAGCTAGGGCGTAGAGGCACGGGACTGGCGTTGTCTTTATGCATCCTGTGATAATGCGGCAGGTGTCGTTGAGGGCTGTGTCAACCAGTTTGGTGAGGTGGGAGTGGGTCCAGCTTGAGCACGCGTATTCAGCTGTGGAGAAGCACAGGGTTAGGGCAGTTGCGCGGATGGTTGGTGGATCAGCGCCCCACTTTGAGTTTACCAGTTTGCGCAGGATGTTGTTGCGAGTGTTGACCTTGGCTTTGTTGTTCTGAAGGTGGGTTTTGAAAGAGAGTGTCCTGTGGAGTGTGACTCCGAGGTACACGGGGTGGAAGTGGTTGGAGAGTTTGTGGCCATCCCATGAGACGCTCAGTTGTTTTCCTGCATCTCGATTTTTAAGGTGGAAGCTGCATCGTTGGGTTTTTGATGGGTTGGGTTTCAGGTGGTTGTTATTGTAGTAGGTTGTCATTTCTTGGAGGGCGCTTTCCAGGACAGACTCGATCTTCTGGAAGTTCTCCTGTTGGGTGGTGATGAAGCAGCGGCATTGTGGGGGAAGTGGTTGGTCGTTGGTGTAGATGTTGAAGAGGAGGGGGGCCAGTACGCTGCCTTGTGGTAGGCCATTCTTTTGGGCTTTCCAGTTATTGGAAGTACTGTTCAGTGTTTATTCTCAATTACAAATGTTAATAAGCAGTTTTTGCTTGCCCACATACAACAAGTTTGCCCAATAACGTGATAAAATTCAGTGACCAGTTATCCTTATCTTCAGAGATGCACAAACTGCAGATGTTGGAATCTTACGCAAGGAGGATCTGAGCGGGTAAAGCAGCATCGGTGGAGGGAAATAGCCAGACAATGTTCCGCTCATCCTTGGGCCACTGTCACCCCCCCCCCCCCCCCCCCCCCCCCCCCCCGAGAACATGGAATCTCTGCCAAACCAGCACCAGAGTCCATGATTGAACTTGGGTCCCTGGAACTGAGGCAGTATTGGCTGATCCTGGTCCAGATACAAAAAAAATATGCAAGCCATGGGATGGCTTGCAAAGATGATACCAGAGATTGGTATTGGTTTACTATTGTCATGTGTACTAAGATACAGTGGAAAAAGTGCGTGCTCTCCAGGCAGATCGTACCATACACAAATACAATCAAACCTTGCATGAGTACAACATGTTGTGCAGAAGTAGAAAGGAAACGGGTACAGTGAACTCTTTTTTAACTCTCGTCCAAGGAAGTTGATTTTGAGTTTCACTCATACTTTAGGGATTCATGCATTTTTTTGACTCTGAAAAAGGTGTGTCTGTGGAAATTTTGTGGATTAGGTTTGAGCAGTTTGGCTTTGTGTGTTGCATGTGGTCGCACGTTGGAGATGGCACAGTGGCACGCCTAATGGAGCTGCTGCCTTACTGTGCCAGAGGTCTGGATTCAATCCTGACCTTGGGTGCTGTCTGTGTGAAAGCCTATTAAATGCAGTGGAACGCTTGTAGTAGCTTGTAATAGTTTTGATTTATAATCAGGTAGTCATTTTGAGACGGATAGAAAATAAATTTGTCTAGTGATTCATAATGTTGATGGCAATGCAGGTGCAAGCAGATTTATTGAGAGGTTGGAGCTTGGTAAACTTGGCGTAAATGCTTCCAGCTGAGGGAATAAGCATTCAGTCAAGTGCAGTATCTCTGACAATACCTACTTATTGTACCTTCTGGGAAATTGAGCAGTTGTAAGGCTTGTGTTTGCCCTGTTGCGTTTATTGTTCATCCATTCTGAAAGCACATTATGTGAAGTGGTGCTCACAGTTTGCCTCAAGGCTAAACAGATAAAACCTTTGCATGCTATCATTTTTATTTTATTTTCCATGATAACTTCTTCGGCTAATTAATTTTGTATGATTCAGTGGAAGCTGGCAACAGTGCACGAGTAGCTCTGGAAGATTTGCTTGTTTATTTTCTTGCCTGTCATGGTAAATTGCCAATTGCCAGTTAATAGCTGACTAAAACTGGAATTTGTTTGAAAGTGTCTTTTTTTTTCTCTCTAATATGGGGAGTGGCTGTCCACAGTATGCCAAGATTGTTAAGATTTGGACTGTGGCTACAGGTTCTTGCCAAGATAGAGCAATTGCTTGGATTTGCTGGTTTTTGTTTTAATGATCGCTCTAAGTTCATCGATGTAGTTTTGGAAGTGGCTGGTTAAACACTACCAGGAGTAAAACTCATGTTCCAGCTCAGCATCGCTACCTATGGATGAAAATTGGCTGCTATGTAAAGGCCATTTGGCCCTTCGAGCCAGCACTGCCATTCAATGTGATCATGGCTGATCATCCGCAATCAGTAGCCCGTTCCTGCCTTCTCCCCATATCCCCTGACTCTGCTATTTTTAAGAGCCCTATCTAGCTCTCTCTTAAAAGCATCCAGAGAACCTGCCTCCACCACCCTCTGAGGCAGAGAATTCCAGACTCGCCACTCTCTGTGAGAAAAAGTGTTTCCTCGTCTCCGTTCTAAATGGCTTACTCCTTATTCTTAAACCGTGGCCCCTGGTTCTGGACTCCCCCAACATCGGGAACGTGTTTCCTGCCTCTAGCGAGTCCAAACCCTTAACAATCTTATACGTTTCAACGAGATATCCACTCATCCTTCTAAACTCCAGAGTATACATGCCCAGCTTCTCCATTCTCTCAGCATATGACAGTCCCGCCATCCCCGGAACTAACCTTGTGAACCTACGATGCACTCCCGCAATAGCAAGAACATCCTTCCTCAAATAGGGGACCAAAACTGCACGCAATACTCCAGGTGTGGTATCACTAGGGCTTTGTACAACTGCAGAAGGACCTCTTTGCTCCGATATTCAATTGCTTTTGTTATAAAGGCCAACATTGGATGTGCTGTAAGTCGGGTAGCAATGTATGTAGGTAGCATTTGTTTGAGTACTTTAACCAGATGATATCAGACATATGCATGATACTGTTTGAAAATAGTTGCAGTATGCAATGATTTCAAACTATTTACATACTCCCATCTGGGCCTCCTCCACGGCCAGAGTGAGCAACACCGCAACACCGAGGAACAGCACCTCATATTCCGCTTGGGGAGTCTGCATCCTCTGGGCTTGAACATTGAATTTTCTCAATTCTGTTAACCCTTGCTGTCTCCTCCCCTTCCCACCTCTCCCTCAGCCCTCGGGCCCTGGCATTCCCTCTATCTCTATCTCTATCCCCCACCCTAGTCGCACTAGCTTCTCATTTTCACACCACAAACAGCTTACAATGGCTTGTTCCCTTTATCATCGATACTTTTTTGCATTTCTTTCATTCATTGTTCTTTATCTCTCCACATCACCGTCTATATCTCTCGTTTCCCTGATCCCTGACCAGTCTGAAGAAGGGTCTCAACCCGAAACGTCGCCTATCTCCTTCGCTCCTTAGATGCTGCTGCACCCGCTGAGTTTCTCCTGCCTTTTGTGTACCCTCGATTTTCCAGCATCTGCAGTTCCTTCTTTAATACATACTCCCATATCTTAGTAAGATGTCAATTGTTTAAGTTTACTATTGAGAGATATGTTGCAAACTGCAAACTGCGGTTTGCCTCATTTGGATGCAGCATTAAAATAAATATTCTATAGACCATTATTCCTGCCGTGTTCCTTATCATGTTTTTTTAAATTAAATTTGTTTTTATCCTGTTATTTTTAATTAAATTTGGTTTTATCCTGTTTTTCCTATTAAGTTTGGTCAGGTCGGGGGAAGTTACTTCCGCCACGGATACCATGTAATCCCATGCTACCTGCGCCATGGTCGGTTAGTCGGAGACTAAACCATCGCCCCCACCTGGTTTGCTACGTGAGGAGGGGGCTGTGGACCCCCTGCAGGACCAAAAGCAAGACCAGTCAAAGGTCGGATGAGCTTCTAGCGAGCCAACGGCCATCCGCACTGAAGTAGAAGTTGCGATCACTGTCTTACATAGCATTGTAAGGAATGATGATAAAGCACACACACCAAAATCTTATACTTCCAGCAGTGGATGTCCGCAGGAACTGGAGGACAGAAATGTGTGGTGCGTCCGACACCATTCCCGTTGGAAACCAGCACCACTACGTCGCTAATGTTTTCAACGATGATGATGAATTAATCTCTACCCTCCACAATCACTCTACTGCTCTGGTTCCCAAACTCCCTACCATGTGAGTTTAGACTCTCCCAAGTAGCTCAGGCAAGCCTCCCTGCAAGGAAATAGTGCCAGATTCAAATGTGTATTTTTACTTTAAAAGGTCTTCATTCAAAGTATTAGGTAGATATATCAATGTGAAAAATATACATCTTCTAGATGAGCTGGGACACATCCTCAGTGATGTGACCTGAGGTCATCGGGTGTTTCGGGTCTCACAACATCAGACACCCTTGCCCAGGCGACCCAGCCGGGGTTGATCAGGCCCCGACTTGCATCCCAGCAGCAACCGCCCACAGATCAACTATCTTAATAACTACTCTGCAGGGGTTGGGAGACTCTAGTGCATGGAGGGACTGGGCTCTGTGGGGTGACTCCCGGCCGGGCTCCTCCTGCGATTCACCAGGTTCAAGGTCTGTGCGCTGCATCTCTTTCTCCTTCTCCGAGCATTTCATTCTCGCCTGATGGATGTTTAGGCCACGATGGTTCATTAGGCCTTTCCGTAGCTTTGTTGGGTGTCTGTCTCACGAAAGACACAGACTGGGGTGCTAACCCAGCCTTTCCCGGGTGCCGTCTTTCCGTGCCGTCAACTGTCTCTCCAGTAGTCACCAAACTATTCTTGGTTGTCACCCAGTCTATTCCTAGGTGCCACTGGCTGAGCCAGACATCAATGTGAAAAATATACATCTTCTAGATGAGCTGGGACACATCCTCAGTGATCTGACCTGAGGTCATCGGGTGTTTCGGGTCTCACAACATCAGACACCAACAAAATATTCCTCTTGAATAAAATTCAAAAGGAAAAGGAATTATTTTGAGTGATGTCAGTAACAACTAGATTCAGAGCATGTGACAACACACGAGTGTAAACTATTAGTCTTGATTTATTTCTGAACATGCAGTCTTACAGAATATTGTATCGACATATTTTGTTGGCTTAACTATAGTTCACAAGGACAACTCTGAAATTGTTTTGTAACTATGAATATACTGAATAATGAAGATGATTTTCTTGTGCTCATCAATATCTTTCCTTTCATTTTAGGTTGGGATTGTTGGCAGGCCTGGTATTCAAAGATGGATTGTAAACCGCTTATTTATTTTGGACGTCAGCTCTTCCGTCGTAAATACGTGGACTGCAGTACCGAAGAAACCAGACTTGCCAGATGCTTGAACACACTGGACTTGGTTGCGCTTGGCGTTGGCAGCACTCTTGGAGCGGGCGTCTATGTATTGGCTGGAGCAGTGGCCCGGGAAAATTCTGGACCTGCCATTGTTATCTCGTTCTTGATTGCAGCTCTGGCATCTGTGCTTGCAGGACTCTGTTATGCCGAATTTGGTGCAAGGGTCCCCAGGACAGGTTCTGCTTACCTTTACAGCTATGTTACAGTTGGGGAATTTTGTGCTTTCATTACTGGCTGGAATCTCATTCTTGCTTACGTCATTGGTAAGTCCAGGATTACTGTAGAAATATACGCACTGAACATTTCACTGATGTTGATAGTGGAGATTTGATGGTTAAGGTCAGGGTGGTCATGATAGAAGAGGAATGATAACTTTTTCAAAGAGCCTATTGGGTAGGCTAGTGAGATACTGATATGTACAGACAAAGATCTTGGGTTTGATGACAGCACCGTTTTTGGACTAGTTCCTGGATCTCTGCTGCTGAGTGAAACTTAGCTGATCTGAATTAAATTTCAGGCAGTTCTACGACTTGTTGTTAGAAAAGAATGAGTGTGTGTGAATATGCTTCAGGTACATTCATCATGAATGGAGTCTTCACCCAACTTGTTTACTAATACTGATTTAAGTTTTACATGAATAATTATCTCTCTTGTCTTTTGACCTTGCTCTTCCATTATCCTTTGAGTCATTCGCAATTCTGTATTACAACAACAGAATACACAACATCATGTCAATCACTGGAAGTGGGAATAATGGCAGGTTGCACCATCTCCCCGCTAGCCTTCACCATGGCGATGGAAGTGATTATCCGAGCTTTCAAGTGGGTTGTAGGAGGGTAGCGGCTTTAGTCTGGGCTGCAGCTACCTCCCATTCGCGCCTACATGAATGACATGACCACCCTGACCTTAACCGTTGCATGTACCAAGCGTCTGTTGGAAAAGCTTCATGCTTCATGTAGACAAGCGATTCCACATTGATGAAACGCCCATTCCGATGGTGTCAGAGCTGCCAATCAAGAGTGTAGGACGGTAGTATAATGCAAGCCTCAAAGACTCAGTGTGACCAACTGAGGGAAAAAAAACATCAAAGGCCTCGCTAGCGTAGACAAGACCTCTCTTCCTGGTAAGCTGAAACGGTGGAGCCTGCAGTTTGGATTGCTCCCCCGTCTGATGTGGCCTCTGATGGTCTACGAGGTTCGCATCACTAAAGTCGAGAAGCTGGAGAGGACAGTCAGTTTATACATCAAGAAGTGTCTTGGACTCCCGCGTTGCTCTGGAACTGCCTGTCTCTAGCTTCACAGAACAGTACAAATGCACCAAAGTGAGGCTGGACATGACCCTGATCGAGTCTCAAGATGATGTGGTACGAGCGGTTGCTCCCAGACAGGCAACTGAGAGGAAGTGGACCCTATCGGAGGCTGTACAGCAAGCAAAATCTGGTCTCAGGCATGGAGACATTGTAGGACAGGTGCAGCAGGGAAGAGATGGGATTGGACTCAATAGACAATAGGTGCAGGAGTAGGTCATTCGGCCCTTCAAGCCAGCACCGCTATTCAATGTGATCATGACTGATTATCGACTATCAGCACCCCGTTCCTGCCTTCTTCCCACATCCCCTGACTCTGCTATCTTTAAGAGCCCTATCTAGCTCTCTCTTGAAAGTATCCAGAGAACAGGCCTCCACTGCCCTCTGAGGCAGAGCATTCCACAGACTCAACTCTCTGTGTGAAAAAGTGTTTCCTTGTGTCCATTTTAAATGGTTTACCCCTAAAACTGTGCCTCTAAAACTGTGGCCCCTGGTTCTGGACACCCCCAACATCGGGAACATGCTTTCTGCCTCTAGCGCGTCCAATCCCTTAATAATCTTATATATTTCAATAAAATGCCCTCTCATCCTTCTAAACTCCAGAGTATACAAGCCCAGCTGCTCCATTCTCTCAGCATATGACAGTCCCGCCATGAACCTATGCTGCATAGTTATGCTTAATAGTGTTGGACATTCCCACCCTGGGGAAAAAAGTTCTGGCTGCCTGCCCTATCTACTATCTACCTCCTCGGTGTCCCTCTGACTATCCTTGACCGGACTTTACTGGCTCTATCTTGCTCTAAACATTATTCCCTTATCACGGTAGACAAAAATGCTGGAGAAACTCAGCGGGTGAGGCAGCATCTATGGTGTGGGGTTGGGGGCATGCGGGAGAACATTGGAGGAAATGTGGGAGACAATAAACAATAGGTACAGGAGTAGGCCATTCGGCCCTACGAGCCAGACTCGGGACAAGTCGACCCACATGGCACAAGGCAACATCCACGCAGAAAAAAAAGCTGGTAGTTGCTGAGGTCCATCAGCAAGAGGACGCAGAGAGATGCGCAAAGGCAGTCTCACAGTCCAAACAGGGCCAGTGGACTGCCTGGGAAAATATGGAGCATCGTAAGCTTACCTGGAAGGATCTGTGGGAGATGGAAGGAAGCCGTATTAATTTCATCATCAGAGCCACCTACGTTGTTCTTCCCACACCCAAGACCCTAAACCAGTGGCTTGGAGAGGATCCATCATGTTCTCTCTGCCAAACCCCAGCAATATTAAGCCACATCTTCACTGGCTGCAAAACCAGTCTTTTACAAGGCCGCTACACCTGGAGGCACAATCGGGTCCTGCAACAACTGGTGATTACCTGTGAAGGAAGGAGAGCTACCATCACTAGGATGTCCTCCCTCCCCCAACGCCTGGTTTCTCGAACACCGTTCCTCAAATGTAAAGGCAGGACAACTTCCAGAGAAGCCATTTGCAAGAAAGGAACTGACCTTCCTGGACACTGCAGAAAATGCAGGCTGATCTAGACCAGAAGCTCATCTTTCCACCAGAGATCATCACAACTAATCTCAGGCCGGACCTGATCTTGTGGTCAACCTCACAAGTCCCTGTACATTGTGGAGTTAACTGTGCCTTGGGAGGCTGCAGTTGGTGAAGCGCATGAATGCAAATGTCTGAAGTATTCAGACTTAGCAGCCGAGGCAGAACAACGAGGCCGGCGTACCCAGGTGCTCCCTGTAGAGGTCGGTTGTAGAGGCTTTGTAGCCATGCAAACAACCAGACTCCTGAAGGGAATGGGAGTTCGAGGACAGGCCTTCCGGCAAGTGGTCAGGTCGCTGTCAGAGGCTGCCGAACGAAGCAGCAATTGGCTGTGGCTGAAGAGGAAGGACTCCAACTGGGCTGCAAAATGACCAGCAAGAGGGGTAAAACGGAGGGGAGTGTACCTGGGACGTCAGGTGTTGCTGTTGATCCCTCTGGAGGTGTCGTGGGCCTATTAACAAAACACCAAGGAAGGAGGGTGACTGCCTGATGACCCCAATTAAGTTTTTACCCCTACCCCCACTCAAGATATTAAGAAGGTGCCAATTATAGTAGGGATTGTAATATCAAATCCTATAAGCTCAACTACTCCCCCCTTAATCCACCAGCTCCACTGCCACCACTCTGCCCTTTTCTTGCCCTCTCTCTGAAACCTTGCATTACTCTTTTTCTCCCTTGTTTTCTCCATCCTCTATGGATGCTTTGCTTGAAGGTATTGCTTGGCCTGCATGATGGCTACTTCAGATTGAATTATTGAGTTTTGTGTGTTTGCTTAGCTACTTGCTTAAGAAAAACAATTGCTCTAATCCCAGTACCGTGTAGATTATGTAGAATATTTGAGAGAGACCGGCAACAGGAATGCAAATTGAATGTAACTTTATGCTTGAATATCAAGTTACCTGTTTGCAATGTGCAACTTTTCAGGCAGCTCCAGTAGCAAATGGTAATTTTATCACAGGGTTTAAGAGAGGTGACTAGGGGGGTTTTGACAGTTATTTGCCATCTGAAATTTGTCGTGTGATTGACAAAGTGGAGAATGGGCTTATTACATCTTTGATATTTCTGCTTTTACTTGTCAATTGAAGTTAGTATTTCAGAGATAGACGCAAAATGCTCAGCGAGACAGGGAGCATCTCTGGAGAGAAGGAATGGGTGAGACCCTTCTTCAGACTTGAAACGTCACCCATTCCTTCTGTCCAGAGATGCTGCCTGTCGCGCTGAGTTACTCTAGTACTTTTTTTTGTCTATCTTTGGTTTAAACTGGCATCTACAGTTCCTTCCTACGCACTTAATATTTCAGAGGTTAGGCTTGTTTATCTTTGGTGTTAGCCCGCAGGAAATCAAGGCTGGTTGGCCTGTAAGGCTTTATCACGATGTAATTGCAGAAATTCATTGATATGTGAGAACATATGGGGAGAAGGCAGGAGCGGGGTACTGATTGGGGATGATCAGTCATGAACACATTGTATGACGGTGCTGGCTCGAAGGGCCGAAGAGCCTACTCCTACACCCATTGTCTATTTTCTATAACAAATAACAGTGCAGCACAGGATCAGACCCGTAGCTCCACAATGTCTGTGCCCAGCATGATGTTGATCCAAATCTTATCTGCCTGCATATAATCTGTATCCCTTGTTTTCCTGCACATATGCACGTTCCGAAACAAAATTATTATATCTGCCTCCACTGCCACCCATGGCAGCACGTTCCAAGCACTCGCCGCCCTCTGTAAAACAAAACTTGGCCTGCACATCTCCTTTTAACTAGTTGCTACCTTGCAGCCTCAGAGACCCGTATTTGATCCTGCTTACAGGTGCTGTCTGCACAAAATTTGTGCATTCAACCTGTGACCGTGTGGGTTTTCTCTGGGTGCTCCAGTTTCTTCCCACTTCCCAAAGACACTTTGTCCCTAGTGTGTAGGATAGAACTAGTACACCAGTAATCGCTGATTGGCACTGACTCTGTGAGCCGTAGGGCTGGTTTCCACGTTGTATCTCTAAACTAAGCTGCTTCCTTCTTAATCTCAAACTATCCTTGCCTGTTAGTATTCTCCACACTGGTCTCACCATCCACCATGTACTTTTCCTTGGTGAAAACAGATGCAAAATACTTGCATCCAAGCACACATTTCCTCCTTTATCCAACATGGTCCAGCATTCACCATATTCAAAACAATCTTAAAACTTTTGGAGATGTGATCGCTATCTCCAAAATCACAATCACAATAATACTTTATTAGCCATGTTTTGCAAGCTACGAGGAATTTCATTTGCCAAGTCAGTCATACAAATAAAAAGCAATGGAACACAGAAAACACATTTTACCATAAGCACCCATCACAGTGACTCCTCCACATTCCTCACTGTGATGGAATCCGAAAAAAGTTCAATCTCTTCCCTTTGCTCTCCAGCGGTCGGGGGCCTCGAGCACTTCGTCGACGGGATGATCTTGACTCCCGTAGCTGGCGACGGGCCCTCCGCATCGAGGCAATCAAGTCCTGCATGGGGGGGGGGGGGGGGGGGGGGGGAGAGCGGGGGGGGATGTCTGCTCCCCCGCACCAGATGATCGAACTCCGCGTCGGGGCTGGTCGTTGGAGCTCCCAACATCCACGGCCTCTCCCGAGACTGCGAGCTCCCGATGTACAGGCCGCAGTTGGAGCGATCCCAGGCAAGGGATCGACTCCGATGTAAGTCCACGCCCTGCGGTGGGGCCCTAGGTCAGTCCGAGGAGGCCTCCAGCTCCATCGATGGTAGGCCGCAGAGTGACCAGAGAATGCGAACTGGAAATTTATCGCATCTCCGGCAAGGTAAGAAACTAAAAAAAAAAGTTTCCCCCGACCCCTCCACCTCCCCCCCCCCCCCCCCCCCCCCCCCCCACATAAAACAACATTTACACAAACTTTTAACACACACTAAAAATAAAAAAAAGACGAAAAAGTAAACGCGGGGCTGCCAATCGTGCAGCGCCCCTGGTGGTATATGCTTTGTGAAGTGAAGAAATTGATATATATGATGCTGAATTCTTGATTCTGATTGAACTATCGGATAGTTTTGTTGAAACCTGATGGATGTGACAAGGCAGTTCAGTTTCTTGATAAATTGATGGCTGTCTAAAATGGCAAAACCACCGGGGTGCTGATTTGGTATTTGTTAGGCCTTGTGTGTTAGGTACAAAATTAGACAATGTATATAGGGTTTTCAGCAAGAACCAGTTAACCTTGGAGCAGTGGAATGCTAAGTGTGTGAAGTCAGGAATCTCAAGAAGAGACTCTGGATGAGGTGATTGATGACTAACTGCATGCTGGTATCTTGCTTAATGTGTTCTCAGGGCCGAGAGTACGAATAGAATAATTGCTGCGTTGGATCATTGTAGGATTGCATATAGTAGCAATGTTACAAAATTTTGAGATTTAAAAAAACAGGCCTGCAATTTATCCCATCAGATAAAGCATAAAAAGAAGTTTAATTTGACACCTAATTCACTTTCATATCTTCAGTATAAAAAATGTTATGGCCATTTTCATACTCGGAAATTAGCATCTTGTTCCCTATTGCTTTTCCATTGACTTAACACAAAAGTTGTGATCGAGGACAGTCAAAAGCCCATAACTTTCTTAAAAATTAAGAGAACTGAAAGAAATGTTCAGTTATTATAGATTGAAACATTCTGAAACAAATATGAAACAATCTTACTTGGATGACCTGAAATTACATATAATTAGTTAGAAAATATTAACATTTTTTAAAAAGCCTAAGTGTCCAAATAACATTCACACAAGAATTCACAATATAACATGATTTTTAAATCTCAATGTTATGAATTTATAGGCCAAATTGAAGGAATTTAGTGTTTAATGCCCGTAAATTAATGGCCATTTAAATCAACTTGCGAGTGGGATTTTATGGAACGCGATGGATTGGAACGTTGCGGTTGCGGTGAATTTAAACCCCATATCAGCATGAAAAATACTGCCAGTTTGTATGGGGAATAAATCACCGTTTCGCAACATGAAATGTTGATTAAGATCATCTAAACAAGCAAGTTTATATGAAAAAATAAACAGCTTTCCTTTACCTGTCCCCTACGTAAAATCCGTCCCCGTTGTCGGCGTTCACGGCATTAGAAGCTAATTTTAATTTTACTCCTGCGTTGAAATTGTCGGGCGATTTATTTAAAAAAATAAATAAATAAAAATTCACATACCGGCAGTCGGAACGAATCTCCAGCAAAAGCTCGCACTCCGAGAAAATATAATTCCGGAAGGTAGGGGAAAACCACATTTTAACCCCACCCCCCCCCAAAGGCGCCAAAGTCGCGCACACGGCCAGTGACAGAACTGCAGCGCCGTTGGAGTTAAGTTTTGTAACATACCTACATATAGTGACGTGTTACTGACACTTCTGTGCTGGGTGTCTAACAGAAATTCCTGCCCTCATTGCTGCACAGAGAAATAGAGAAATGCTGCCCAGGCTTTTAATTGCCCCATGCCTTCGTGTGGAGTTAGAGCTAAGGTTTGCACTGTGGCTGGTGTGGTAGGTGTGGTTATTCCTGAGCACAGGATGTCTAGGTTCCTGCTCCCTAGGTTGAAAGACCGCCACGAGTTTATTGTCTCTCTCACACCTAATGCTGGATATCCTGTAAGTCAGGTAGCAGTGTAGCATTTGTTTTACTTCAATCAGATGATATCAGCTGTGGGTGCAATACTGTTTGAGAATAGTTGACATATGCAATAATTTCAAACCACTTACACAAGCTCAACTGTTAGTAAGATGTCAATTGTTTATTTTACTATTGTCAGAAATGTTAATACAACCTGCAAACAGTGGTTTGCCTCATTTAGATAGTGAATGATGGTTCATTTATTCTCTCCTTTGCATGCAATAGTCGAATGTCACAGAGTTTTAATGTCACAAATGGACTGTTACTTTAAAAAAAACTGAAATGCAGTAATATATTTTGAAAGGTCAGTTTGTCTACTTTCTCTAACATTGCTTTAACTATTGCAGTCTACATGTGAAAATGATATATTAGATATAAATTCAGCTTAATTGAAATGTTTGAAACTGTTAACATAGATTCTTTGTGTTTAACATTCTCATAAGGAAATATTAATTCTAATGTCTGATGTAATAACCAACAACAAATAGTGTTTTTTCTCTCTGATATAGGAACTTCAAGTGTTGCAAGAGCATGGAGTGCGACATTTGATGAGCTCATTGGTAAACGCATTGAAATATTCTGTCAGCAACATATGGCAATGAATGCCCCAAACATATTGGCAGAGTACCCGGATATTTTTGCTGTATTCATAATCTTACTGCTAACAGGCATGTATTCTTCTACAGTGCTACTTACTGATTTCAAATCTTGTGATTCATTTAGCTACTTTAAACGTGAAGTGACAGAATGTGTACAACAGACACTTAGTAATTACAAATTTAATTGATGTGACATGACTGCAATACTCTATGGAAATTGAGCAAAGTTATTTTAATTTTCAAATACTGCAACCATGTAGGTATTTGCATAGGGTCCTTACTAAATTATCATTGCAGGAATTGCTTAAACCTTAGGGACTAGTGTACTTGGCTGTTCTGGAAGAGGAATACTTGTTTGATTACTTACAGCAATGGAGTATTATTAGCAGTGCCACTATATTTTGTCTGCCCATAATTGCATGAGACTATGATGTATCTCCCTTGTCTTTCTACTGAAGATATTTTCTTGATGCTGTTGAGGTACGGAGTTCCAGGATTTTTACTCCACTTGACCCAAAATCAGTAATACAGATAAGACAAAGTCTTTCTTATTTTTACACTTCTTGGGTCCACATCTTTAATTTGACCCTGAATGAAGCAAGGTGTTGAGTATTCCAAGTGATTTTCCTTTTATTTGATATTTCACCATTGTTGCTATGTTAATAGTGCTCTCTGTTTGAATAGCTTCTGAAGGTTTGATGGATTGAATGCAGTCTGGGTTTGGATTTAATATGCATGTCTGTGGACTCAACGTAATCCTTGGTTTCCATTAAAAACAAGTGCTGGAAGAACTTGGCCGGTCAAGCAGCATCTGTGGAATGAGAAACCATTAAATTATTCTATGGCTTCATGATTTCATCCTGTTAGACATCCCCTTTGTTCCATCCATTTCTCACCCCACCTTCTCAACTTGCTTGCTCTCTTTCTCAGTTCTGATGAAGAGTCTTTGACTGACTTTTTCCCAGATTGACATTTGACTGACTTTTTCCACAGATGCTGCTTAACACACTGGGTTTCAGATTCCAGCATCTGTAATATTATTTCCTTTCCTTAGTTTCCATGTCAACCATATTACATTTCAAACTTTTAGAAATTCTGTTAATTTGTATAATCTTTTGGATAAACATTTAGTATGTGTGGGTGTTCAGATGGATTTTATAAAAGGAGTACTCGTTTTTGATATGTGTCATTTTCTTTTTGTGCAGGATTATTATCGTTTGGCGTGAAGGAGTCTGCAATGGTGACCAAAGTCTTCACCTGCATCAATGTACTTGTGCTATGTTTCGTCATGCTATCCGGCTTTGTAAAAGGTTCATTGAAGAATTGGCAGCTCAGTGAGAATACCTTTATTAATGGGACAAACGGTACTGGCTCTGAGAAGTGAGTGGGAAAAATACAATTTTACCTAATGATTAACTTGAAATGGAGAAAACTTTCTGTCTACCTTGTCAATAAGAGTTGAGGTAGAAGTAATGTGTGAACTAGAGAGAGAGAGAGAAATTTACATAAAAACAGAAATAGTTGCAACTGCAGAAGGGAGCAAATATCACGAAAGCTATTGGACAAATCAATCGCCAATATGTGAGGGGTGAAGTATGAGGCCTGTGAATAGTAAAATGGGGATGGGGAGAGAAAATATGAATTATAGAATACAAAACTACGTGAGATACAGCTTATAGAGGAAGTCCAAATTCAGCAACGTCAGAGAAACTTGAATAAATCAGTGGGTGCTTTATAAAATGTGTTGCATTGGACAACATTGATGACTAAAATAGTAAGATTAAATGAGAACTTAGCAGATTGAATTTAGATCCTTATTTTATGAGAAGTTACGATGAGGGATTGATTACGTGAAGACCCCGCCAGCATGCATGCGCAACATTCTTCAAAGCAGCGGTGTGAAATCACAGATAGTCGAGTTGACTGACGATAGTAAGATAAGAGAACTAACATACCAGTTGACCTTATAATGGAGGGTTGGGAGCGGAGGGCACATATTCAGTTGTGTCAAATCAAAATGATGCGGCATCCGTCATCTTTTTTGTTTTGGGTGAAGATGTTTGATACAAACCCAAGAGACTCATGTTTGGTTTCCTCTAGAGCTCCTTTAGTATATAGTTTTTAATAGTTCCACATGACCTTCCACTTTCTCTTTTTTGTGAAAGCTCAAACTTTTGGCTGGGTACATGTTGAACCGGAAAGGAGGAGTTTGTCAACAAATTCAATTTTGTTTCATGAATACTGTGCAGTATGAAAAGATCAGAAGTTATTCCCTGTACAAGTGTAACCTTCCCCAAACCTGTGAAGAAGTTACACATGCTATGTTCCGAGGGCAACCAGACCCACCTACCTCCATGGTTACCGGTGGTGCTGTGTTGGTTTCCTCCTTCCTTGGTTCCTGGGAGGTGGAGGCATTGTGGTGTGGGGTTGGCGCATCTTCCAGGAAGGGTACGGCCGTGGGTCTGCTAGGAGACCCCCGGTGACCAGACTCCAGCTGGAGCGTGTCACGTTGGAGCTAATGCTCCCCATCCGCTCCTGCGGGATTATCGAGCCCGGACCCTGCTGAGTCAACGGGCTTGCCCGACTTCCGGGTTGTTGTGCCGTCAACCTTGTAGTGGCGTTAAGTCGGGCTGCCGCTCTGCAGTTGCTACCCGCGAACGGCGAGTCTCCGAGCCCGGACCTGCCGGGTCAACGGCTGCCCGACTTCCCGGTAACATTGCCGCCAGTCAGCGGTGTTCCTGCGGGCTGCGGCGTTTAGTCGGGGCTGCTGCTCTGCCGTCGCTACCCGCGAACGGAGAGTCTCCGTGCCCGGACCCTGCTGGGTCAACAGGCTGCCCGCGGACGGCAGTCAGTCTTTCGAGGCGGCCCCTTGGTGGGGTACCCTGTCCCACAGAGTCCCTGAAAGAAAAAAACGACCTCAGGTTAGTTCACCTTACCTGCAGGTCCGTTCCGGTGGAGGAGCGACCCTCCTCCCTGTCTGTCGCTTCGACATGCGGTCGACGATATGTCGCGCATGCGTGCTGGCGGGGAACTGAGTGAAATCCAGGTTAGCCGGGAAGTGGTATTGGGTAGATTGAATGGATTAAAGGCCGATAAATCCCCAGGGCCAGATAGGCTGCATCCCAGAGTACTCGAGGAAGTAGCCACAGAAATAGTGGATGCATTAGTGATAATTTTTCAAAACTCTTTAGATTCTGAGGATTGGAGGGTAGCTAATGTAACCCCACTTTTTAAAAAAAGGAAGGAGAGAGAAAACGGGAAATTACAGACCAGTTTAACATCGGTAGTGGGGAAACTGCTAGAGTCAGTTATTAAAGATGGGATAGCAGCACATTTGGAAAGTGGTGAAATCATTGGACAAAGTCAGCATGGATTTATGAAAGGTAAATCATGTTTGACGAATCTTATAGAATTTTTCGAGGATGTAACTAGTAGAGTGGATAAGGGAGAACCAGTGGATGTGTTATATCTGGACTTTCAGAAAGCTTTCGACAAGGTCCCACATAAGAGATTAGTATACAAACTTAAAGCACACGGTTCTGGGGGTTCAGTATTGATGTGGATAGAGAACTGACTGGTAGACAAGAAGCAAAGGGTAGGAGTAAACAGGTCCTTTTCAGAATGGCAGGCAGTGACTAGTGGGGTACCGCAAGGCTCAGTGCTGGGACCCCAGCTATGTACAATATATATTAATGATTTGGACGAGGGAATTGAATGCAACATCTCCAAGTTTGCGGATGACACTAAGCGGATGAGGGTAGACTATTATCTGAATGGTGGCCGATTAGGAAAAAGGGGAGATGCAACGAGACCTGGGTGTCATGGTACGCCAGTCATTGAAAGTAGGCATGCAGGTGCAGCAGGCAGTGAAGAAAGCGAATGGTATGTTAGCATTCATAGCAAAAGGATTTGAATATAGGAACAGGGAGGTTCTACTGCAGTTGTACAGGGTTTGGTGAGTCCACACCTGGAGTATTGTGTACAATTTTGGTCTCCAAATCTGAGGAAAGACATTCTTGCCATAGAGGGGGTACAGAGAAGGTTCACCAGACTGATTTCTGGGATGTCAGGACTTTCATATGAGGAAAGACTGGATATACTCAGCTTGTACTCGCTAGAATTTAGAAGATTGAGGGGGGATCTTATAGAAACTTACAAAATTCTTAAGGGGTTGGACAGGCTAGACGCAGGAAGATTGTTCCCGATGTTGGGGAGGTCCAGAAGAAGGGGTCACAGTTTAAGGATAAGGGGAAATTCCTTTAGGACCGAGATGAGGAAAACATTTTTCACACCGAGAGTGGTGAGTCTCTGGAATTCTCTGCCACAGAAGGTAGTTGAGGCCAGTCATTGGCTATATTTAAGAGGTAGTTAGATGTGGCCTTTGTGGCTAAAGGGATCAGGGGGGTATGGAGAGAAGGCAGGTACAGGATACTGAGTTGAATGATCACCCATGATCATATTGAATGGTGGTGCAGGCTCGAAGGGCTGAATGGCCTACTCCTGCACCTATTTTCTATGTTTCTATGAAGGCCAACATTCCATTAGTTTTCTTCACTGCCTGCTGTACCTGCATGCCAACTTTCAATGACTGGTGTACAAGGACACCCAGGTCTCGCTGTACCTCCCCCTTACCTAACCTAACCCCATTGAGATAATAATCTGCCCCCTTGTTTTTGCCACCAAAGTGGATAACCTCACATTTATCTATTATACTGCATCTGCCACGCATCTGCCCACTCACTCAACCTGTCCAGGTCACCCTGCAACCTCGTAACATCCTCTTCACAGTTCACACTGCCACCCAGCTTTGTGTCATCCGCAAACTTGCTAGTGTTGCTCCTAAATCCCTCTTCCAAATCTTTAATGTATATGGTTATCAGTTGCGGCCCCAACACCAAGCCTTGCGGCACTCCACTCGCCACTGCCTGCCATTCTGAAAAGGACCCGTTCACTCCTATTCTTTGCTTCCTGTCTGCCAACCAATTTTCTATCCTCGTCAACACCCTACCCCCAATACCATGTGCTCTAATTGTAGTCACCAGTCTCCCGTGCGGCACCTTATCAAAGTCTTTCTGAAAGTCTAGATACACTACATCCACAGGCTCCCCTTCATCCATTTTACTTGTCACATCCTCAAAAAAATTCCAGAAGATTAGTCAAGCATTTTCCTTTCATAAATCCATGCTGACTTGGACTAATCCTTTTACTGCTATCCAAATGCCACATTATTACCTTTTTAATAATTGACTCCTGCATCTTTCCCACCACCGAAGTCAGGCTAACTGGTCTATAATTCCCCGTTTTCTCTCTCGCTCCTTTCTTGAAAAGTGGGATAACATTAGCTATCTTCCAATCCACAGGAACTGATCCTGAATCTATTGAACATTGGAAAATGATCACCAATGCGTCCACTATTTCTAGAGCCACTTCCCTGAGGACCCTGGGATGCAAACTATCAGGACCAGGGGATTTATCATCCTTCTGTCCCATTAGCCTACCCAATACTATTTCTCGCCTAATGAAAATTTCTTTCAGTTCCTCTATCTCCTTAGATCCTCTGTCCTCCAGTACTTCTGGGAGATTGTTTGTGTCTTCCTTAGTGAAGACAGGTCCGAAGTACCTGTTCAACTCTTCTGCCATTTCCTTGATCCCCATAATAGCTTCACGCGTGTCTGCTCTCAAGGGACCCACATTTGACTTTACTATTCTTTTTCCCTTAACATATCTAAAGAAGCTTTTACTGTCCTTTACATTCCTGGCCAGCTTCCCCTCGTACTTCATCTTTTCAGCCCGTATTGCGCATTTTGTTTCCTTCTGTTGTCCTATGAAAGTTTCCCAATCCTCTGGCTTCCGGCTACTTTTTGTTGTGTTATCCATCTTTTTTTGTTTTATTTTATCCCTAACTTCTCTTGTCTGCCACGGTTGCCGCCTACTCCCCTTGGAATCTTTCTTCCTTTTTGGAATGGAATGATCCTGTGTCTTCCGGATTATGTCCAGAAATTCCTACCATTGGTGTTCCACCGTCATTCCTGCTCGGATCCCTTTCCAGTCTACCTTGGCCAGCTCCTCTTTCATGCCTTCATAGTCCCCTTTGTTCAACTGCATCACTGACACTTCCGATTTAGCCTTCTCCTTCTCAAATTGCAGATTAAAACTAATCATATTATGATCACTACCTCCAACCGGTTTCTTTACCTCAAGTTCTCTTTATCAAATCTGGTTCATTGGACAACACTAAATCCAGAATTGCCGTTTCTCTGGTCGGCTCCATTACAAGCTGCTCTAAGAATCCATCTCGGAGGCACTCTACAAACTCTCTTACTTGGGATCCTGAACCAACCTGATTTTCCCAGTCTACCTCCATATTGAAATCCCCCTTCATCACAGTGGCATTACCTTTGTTACATGCCAGTTTTAACTCCTCCTGCAACTTACACCCTACATCCGGATTACTATTTGGGGGTCTGTAGATAACACCAATTAGTGTCTTCTTGCCTTTACAATTCCTCAACTCAATCCACAGTGACTCTACCTCGTCAGTCCCTTTGTCTTCCCTCGCAAGGGACTGAATTCCATCCCTCACCAGCAGAGCTACCCCCCCTCCTCTGCCCACCTGCCTGTCCTTTCTATAGGATGTATAACCCTGAATATTAAGTTCCCAGGCCCGATCCTCCTGCATACACGTCCAGACCTCCCAACTATCCCGCTTTTGGCGGGATATTCCCGCTTTTTTAGGTTCCCTTCCCGCCATTCCGATTTGTAACCTAATTATCCCGCTAAATTGTTCCTCCCGTGGTGAACGCCTGCGCCATGTGTCCCCGGTTTGCCGGCCCGCGCGATCAGCGGCACTTTGCCGGGCCCCAGTGGCCGCGCGTGCGCAGTGGGGGAGGGTTGCCGGGCCCCAGTGGCCGCGCGTGCGCAGTGGGGGAGGGTTGCCGGGCCCCAGTGGCCGCGCGTGCGCAGTGGGGGAGGGTTGCCGGGCCCCAGTGGCCGCGCGTGCGCAGTGGGGGAGGGTTGCCGGGCCCCAGTGGCCGCGCGTGCGCAGTGGGGGAGGGTTGCCGGGCCCCAGTGGTCGCGCGTGCGCAGTGGGGAGGGTTGCCGGGCCTGGCGCCATTTCGAGCCACGCCACGCCCGGCCCAGAGCCCGGGCAGCGCCGGCCCGCGCGATCAGCGGCACTTTCTTGCCGGCAGCCGGCCGCTCGCGGCAGCCCCATCACCGGGCCTCCCCCCCCACCCCCACCCAGTGCGCAGGCGCAGACCCGCCGGCAACCTTGCCAAGTGCGCATGTGCCGCACCCGCCCGCCGGCAGCCCGCTGATCTGCACCATGCGCAGGCGCAGCCCGCCGGCAACAACCCCAAGTGAGAGAAATGAAGGTGAGTCTAGTGCCAAGTTTATCAAAGTTTAACAAAGAATTATAAATGTTTCAGCATACATGTACCTTTTTCACATTTTGGCATTTAAAATACTTCTTCACAATTTAGAATTTGTGACATGGGACCCCGAATAGGGCGCCGCGACATATTATGAATTTTCATTTAAAAATATGAATTTTGAGGGAAATATTATGAATTTTGACAATCAAATGTTGGGAGGTCTGCACGTCTCGGTAATCCTCACAATGTCATATCTACCAACCTCTAACTGAGCCTCAAGCTCATCTACTTTACTCCTTATACTTCGCGCATTCAAATACAATACTTTTAATTCCTTACGCATCTCACGTTTCACATTGATCCCTATTGCACTTGGCCATACTCTCCAATTCCTTTGTGAACTTTCTTTCCCATTAATTCTGGGGGCATTAACTATCCCTTTACTCCCGTTGCCTTTAACTCCGTCCTTGACTTTCCCATTTTACACCCCCCTTCCCCCCCCCCCCCCCCCCCAATATTTAGTTTAAAACCACCTGTGTCGCAGTGGTAAACCTGCCTGCCAGAATGCTGGTCCCCCACCTGTTAAGGTACATTTTGTTCCTTTTGTACCGTTCCCCCCCCACCCCCCCCCCCCCCCCCCTTACTCCAAAACAGAGCCCAGTGGTCTAAGAATCTAAATCCCTGCCCCCTGAACCGGTTCTTCAGCCACACATTCAGGTCCTGTATCTCCCTGTTCCTGCTCTGTCCAGCATGAGGAACCGGAAGCAAACTGGAGATAACCATATAACCATATAACAATTACAGCACGGAAACAGGCCCTCTCGGCCCTTCCAGTCCGTGCCGACCATTTGTTTTCCCCTAGTCCCATCTACCTGCACTCAGACCATACCCCTCCATTCCCTTCACGTCCATATACCTATCCACTTTACTTTTAAATGTTAAAATCGATCCTGCCTCCACCACTTCTGCTGGAAGCTCATTCCACACAGCCACCACCCTCTGAGTAAAGAAGTTCCCCCTCACATTACCCCTAAACCTCTGTCCCTTAATTCTCATGTCATGCCCTCTTGTTTGAATCTTCCCTACCCTCAATGGGAAAAACGTATCCACGTCAACTCTGTCTATCCCTTCATCATTTTAAAGACCGCAATCAAGTCCCCCCCTTAACCTTCTGCGCTCCAAAGAATAAAGACCTAACTTGTTCAACCTTTCTCTGTAACATAGTTGCTGGAACCCTGGCAACATTCTAGTAAATCTCCTCTGTACTCTCTCTATTTTGTTGACATCCTTCCTATAATTAGGCGACCAAAATTGTACACCATACTCCAGAATTGGTCTTACCAATGCCTTGTACAATTTTAACATTACTTCCCTACTCCTATATTCAATGCTCTGATTTATAAAGGCCAGCACACCAAAGGCTTTCTTTACCACCCTATCTACATGCGATTTTACCTTCAGGGAACTATGCACAGTTATTCCTAGATCCCTCTGTTCCACAGCATTCCTCAATTCCCTACCATTTACCATGTACGTCCTATTTTGATTTGTCCTGCCAAGATGTAGCACTTCTTGTAGATAACCACCCTGGAGGTCCTGCTTTTCAGCATTTTTCCGAGCTCTCTAAAGTCACGCTTCAGAATATTCATCCCCTTCTTTCCGACATCGTTTGTGCCAACATGCACTACAACTTCCAGCTGTTCACATTCGCCCTTGAGGATTTTCTGCACTCTGTTCGTGACATCCTGGGTCCTGGCACCAGGGAGGCAGCACACCATCCTCGAATCCCGTCTGTTGCCACAGAAACTCCTGTCCGTACCTCTCACAATGGATCCTTCCCCTCAAACATTAAATCTATGTCCTTTAGCTTTTGACTCCCCTACCCTGGAGAAAAGACTAGCTGTTCACCTTTTCTGTGCTCCTCATGATTTTAGACGGTCATCCCTCAGTTTCCTACTTTCTAGGGAAAACAGTCATAGGCTATGCAGCTTCAGTCTCTTACCTTCAGGCCATTTTCCTTTTCCAATTGGCTAGCTTGCCCTGAATCCCATACGATCTGACCTTCTGGACCAACTTACGAATCCACCATGTAATACCTCGTTAACGGCCATGCTGAAGTCCATGAAGACAACATCTCCTGCATTGCCCTCATCAATCTCCTTGGACACTTCTTCAAAAAATAAAATTCATCAAATTTGGGAGAAATCATGCTGACTATTCCAAATAAGTCTTTACCTTTCCATTATGATGCAGATCCTCATAATTCCTTTCAATAACTTGTCCACCACTGATGTAAGGTTCATTGGCCTGTAGTTCCCAGGGTTTCCCTGCCTATTTTAAATAAAGGCACTGCTTTGACCACAGTCTTCTGACACCTCACCCATGGCTATCAGTGGGACAAATATCTCTACCAAGGGCCCACAATTTCTTACCTAGCATCTCACAATGACCTCCTTCGACTATGTTGAATACTGGCTTCGACCATGTACGTTGGTCTCTGGAAAATCATTATGAAAAATACAAGCAAGGAAAGAACTAGTTTGGAGGATGTTAGTAAAAATACAACTACTGCTGTTTGCAGTAGCCCTTTCGCTTCAGCAGCCTTTTAAGAAAGGCAAGGGGAAGAGCAAGGGTGAAGAGGAAGCACGAGAAGAGGTCTCAATGGGTGAATGGAGATGATGTGATGGACTGTCCCAATACACCAGATGACTGGAAGAGAGTGGCGTTGGGCTTTGATAAAAGATGGAACTTTAAGCACACATCTGGGGCAGTGGATGGCAAGCATACCATTCTTGTCCCTGTCCCTGTACCCCTCATTTTCCTTTTGCATTGTGCTGGAACCATTCCTCAAGGACCCCCTCCTGCTGCCTGGTGAAGGTGTAGGGCATAACCTTCTGCCAGCCCTCCCTCACCACCAATGGGGCACCTGCCTCTGATGTCAGACACAGGAGAAAGGGCTGCTTTGCTGCCTTCAAATGAGGCAGTGAAGGATGGGGTGGTGGTGGGGACATATACCACCACCCTGGTCTCCTCCTCCAGGGGTCTCTCATGCAGGGCTACCTCCTCCTGTGGCATCACTTCCTGCCACTCCTCCTCCTAGGTGGGCAACCTGCAGGCAGGTTTTTTTGAGGGTTGTGCCCTCCCCCTGTGCTGCTGCCTTTTTAGTGCCATCTCTTAAAACACAAGTCTCCTCTCCAAAAAACTCTCCAGCTATGAATGAACATGCCTTGGAGTGACAGAGGTGACGTTCTGCTGTTTAAATAACCTTTTTTTTCTACTGACCTTTTTTTCACCCCGGAGCTATTACCTTCGACCACCTACGACTAGTATCACGACCTTACTACAAGTAAAAAGTCTTTTTTTTTCCCATGGTGACCTTGTTTTACTTGTGGACATTTTTATCAGGCTGGAAAAAACGCCGCGACCTACGTGAGGTCACGGGTACGCGGAAACCACTCACGAGCATGAGGAAGAGTTACGAAGATCTCCTACGTCCTTGTGGCGACCATGCTGCGAGTATGAGTGAAGGGCAAACTCGGCAGAGGTCGCCAATTAGGTCGTGAAAGTGGGACGGGCTTTAGTCTTGTAAACTTTCAGTGAACTTACAGTTTAAGGAAGGATTTAGTATTTAACACAATACTTTAGATGTGATCTCACAATGCCCTATAAAACAGGAACATAACACTATTGTTTCTCTATTTGGATCCTCCAGCAATGAGCAATGACATTCTAATTACTTTTTGAATTAGTTTTAGTGCTGGCTTGTTATTTTTATAGGTCTCTGCAGATCGCATAGTACTTTTTATCTCTCATCATTTAGATATTTTTCACATCATAGTGATAAAGTAACATTTTTCTACATTATATTGCTTGCAAGATCGTGTCCGCTCATTTAGTTATAGATCTGTTATGTACCCTCTGACCCTCTATGTCCCCACTCCAACCTAATTTTATCTCTTGACTGAGCTTTTTGCATGTTGCTACTTCAATAGATTGGTCAAACATCTATTTCTTTCCTTTTCACAAACCCATGTTGAGTTTGCCTGGTTACCTTAATTCTTTTAATATTTACCTTTTTAATATTTGCTGACATTTTCATACGACCGATAATGTTAACTAACTAGCCTTTTTTTTTTACTGCTTTTTGTCTCTTTTTTTAAATAAACGTTATGTTTCTTTTCCAATCTCATGGAACTGTTCCCTAAATTGGGAGAATTGTAGAAAATTCAAACCGAAGCATTGGCTTGCTCCCTAACCTATCCCTCCTTTTGGGATCCTGGGATGAAATCCATCAGCCCATATCTTCAGTTAACATCAAAATATAATAACAGGAGTGGTTTGCTGTGCTGTTCATTACAATCACTTTTCTTACTATCATACTTCTACTCTCACATATCTTTGCCTTTTTGTTTACAAATCTATATCGTTTAAAGCTAGTTAACTACACAGGTTCACCTTACTTGTGAATGTATGAAGAAATTTCTCTTCATCTCACTTGAAATTTCTCTTCATCTCTTCTCTTCATATCTTGCTTCCTGTGACCTCTGATTCTGGACAATCCAGCCAGGTGAAACGTTCAGCCGTCTATGAAATCACTCTGGTAGATCTTGAGAAACAATACAGCTATTATTTTAATCAAGATCCCAGACTGCTCACTCATAAAAATAAATTCTTTATTTTTTTTTTCCTCCAGTTTGACTGAAGGAGATAGTACTTGGCATTATGGCTCCGGGGGATTTATGCCATACGGCTTTTCAGGAGTGCTTTCGGGTGCAGCGACGTGCTTCTATGCCTTTGTAGGATTTGATTGTATTGCAACTACAGGTGAGGAGAAAACCAAGTTTTTCTTTTGAAACTGTGCTGACCACTTGATACTCCAGGTTAATTTTGATAGAAGCCAAGAGATTGTTTTGTGCTAAACTTCCAGTGCTATTTAAGATCCAGCTTTTTGATTCCCGAAGGATAATACATGGTGATGTAACTGGCTGGCATTAGGCTTTGGGTTATGTAAATAACTTCCAGACTCAGTACATGATTCAAACACATCTTTAATCAACACTAAAACTTAACAGCATGAAGGATGATCAGTTGTCAACACATCCTGGCTGCTCTAACTGTCGGTGCTGAGAAATAGTATTAGTATAAGTATTACAATGGGGTGGAGTTAGAGATGCTGGCTGGTGTGTGATTGGTTAACATGCAACATCAATCTACAGGTTACATTCCCCTCGCCTCCCCCCCCCTCGCCTCCCCCCGCCCCCTCCTCTTGCCTTATGAAATACTATTCATAAATGCAACCTGGGTACTTTTTGGTGAAGAACTGGTGATAAATTTGAGCTGTTTGAACCAGACACAGTAAAGTCTATTGCACGGTATCGAGTAGCAATTATGATGCACCAGAAATGTGCAGTCTAAGGTTTTACATTGCTGTTCCACTTTGTTTTAGGTGAGGAAGTAAAAAACCCCCAGCGAGCCATTCCGTTCGGAATCGTTGCTTCCCTTTTGATCTGTTTTGTTGCCTATTTTGGAGTATCTGCTGCCCTTACTTTGATGATGCCATATTATTTACTGGACAAGAACAGCCCATTGCCAGTCGCTTTCAAATACATTGGATGGGATGGGGCGAAATATGCTGTTGCAGTGGGTTCGCTCTGTGCTCTCTCCACCAGGTATTTGCACAATCTTGTTTTCTTAAATAGGCCATTGATTGTATTGGATGCAAATGTTTCTTTAGAAATTTTGACATTTAGTGTGCATGAATAAGTATGCATTTTGGTCCTGAAAACTCACAAAATGAAACGGCTGAACAGTAAATGAATGCTTAAGGAATCATTCGCGTTCACTACTAATTTTCCATTTAATCAAATGTTCGGGTGGTCAAAACTTTGTTCGGGTGGTCATACATGTAATTGTTGTTAGTACCAGCGTATTTAATGTTGTAAAGTGGATAGAGAAATGATAAAAGCAGTCGGGTTTTTCAGTTTGAGCCTTTTGGGGAGAATGGTAGCATGCAATGTTGGGGCTGATTGTTGTGCTGATTCTGCTCTATATCTTTTTATCACGTTAAGAATTTCAACAAGGCATTTGACGTTTTTGGCTTGCTGCATGTTATTGCTTGCTTCTAGGAATTCAAATGACTCCCTTTACCCCTCCTAATGAGTCTGTAGACAATCAGGCTCAATAGAGAGTGCCACCATTTTGGTGCTGACTGATTCCTAGTAGGCATTGACTAGTCTCTGTTCCTTTGAATGGGTTGTTTAAAGTTTTAGAAATGTTTTACTAATTAACATTGTAATCAACTTTGTCTTTCTGCTGAGCAGTTGCTGAGTGAGGCATATCTGCAACAGACAATTGCTTATTATAGAGCTTGGCATGGCCTCAGCATCGTGCTTATGTAAGTGTTCATTAAATGGCTGAGTAAGATGATGCTGATTTCAAGACCACCACAGTCACGTGAAGGGCCTGGCATCTGAAACATGTGACTCTTACCCCTGCCTAACCTGCTGTCTTGAAATTTTATTTAAAGTTTTCAATATCTGCATTTTCTTGATTTTCTTTTAATTTCATGCTTTTTCTTCACCTTTGGCAGTCGTACAGACTTGATTGCAAACTTGTAGACTGTCATCGCAATACTGCAGGGTTGTTCTGTTGAAAGTGACATATTTTGGCTTCAAGTGGATATGGTACATTGAAGAAGAGCAAGGAGAATAGGAGAGATAGGGGAGTGCCAAGTGTAATAGGGATCGCTGTGAAAGGTGAGATGCGTAAGGAATTAAAAGTATTGTATTTGAATGCGCGAAGTATAAGAAGTAAAAGTAGATGAGCTTGAGGCTCTGTTAGAGGTTGGTAGATATGACATTGTGAGGATTACCGAGACGTGGCTGCAGGAGGATCGGGCCTGGGAACTTAATATTCAGGGTTATACATCCTATAGAAAGGACAGGCAGATGGGCAGAGGAGGGGGGGGGGGGGGGGGAGGTAGCTCTGCTGGTGAGGGATGGAATTCAGTCCCTTGCAAGGGATAACAGGGACTGACGAGATAGAGTTACTGTGGATTGAGTTGAGGAATTGTAAAGGCAAGAAGACACTAATTGGTGTTATCTACAGACCCCCAAATAGTAGTCCGGATGTAGGTGTAAGTTGCAGCAGGAATTAAAACTGGCATGTAACAAAGGTAATGCCACTGGTGAAGGGGGATTTCAATATGCAGATAGACTAGGAAAATCAGGTTGGTTCAGGACCCCAAGAAAGAGAGTTTGTAGAGTGCCTCCGAGATGGATTCTTAGAGCAGCTTGTAATGGAGCCGACCAGCGAAAAGGCAATTCTGGATTTAGTGTTGCCCAATGAACCATATTTGATAAGAGAACTTGAGGTAAAAGAACCACTTGGAGGTAGTGATCATAATATGATTAATTTTAATCTGAATATCAAAGTCAAATGTGGGTCCCTTGAAGGCAGACACGCGTTAAGTTATTATGGGGAACAAGGAAATGGCAGACGAGTTGAACAGGTACTTCGGATCTGTCTTCACTAAGGAAGACACAAACAATCTCCCAGAAGTACTGGAGGACAGAGGATCTAAGGGGATAGAGGAACTGTAAGAATTTTTCATTAGGCGAGAAATAGTATTGGATAGGCTAATGGGACTGAAGGATGATAAATCCCCTGGGCCTGATGGTCTGCATCCCAGGGTCCTCAGGGAGGTGGCTCTAGAAATAGTGGACGCATTGGTGATCATTTTCCAATGTTCAATAGATTCAGGATCAATTCCTGTAGATTGGAAGATAGCTAATGTTATCCCACTTTTCAAGAAAGGAGAGAGAGAGAAAACGGGAAATTACAGACCAGTTAGCCTGACTTCGGTGGTGGGAAAGATGCAGGTGTAAATTATTAAAGAGGTAATAATGGGGCATTTGGATAGCAGTAAAAGGATTAGTCCAAGTCAGCAGGGATTTATGAAAGGAAAATCATGCTTGACTAATCTTCTGGAATTTTTTGAGGATGTGACAAGTACAATGGATGAAGGGGAGCCAGTGGATGTAGTGTATCTAGACTTTCAGAAAGCCTTTGATAAGGTCCCGCACGGGAGACTGGTGACTAAAATCAGAGCACATGGTAGTGGGGGTAGGGTGTTGACGTGGATAGAAAATTGGTTGGCAGACAGGAAGCAAAGAGTAGGAGTGAAGGGGTCCTTTTCAGAATGGCAGGCAGTGGCGAGTGGAGTGTCGCAAGGCTCCGTGTTGGGGCTGCAACTGTTTACCATATATATTAATGATTTGGAAGAGGGAATTAGGAGCAACGCTAGCAAGTTTGCGGAGGACACAAAGCTGGGTGGCAGTGTGAACTGTGAAGAGGATGTTAGGAGGTTGCCGGGTGACCTGGACAGGTTGAGTGAGTGGGCAGATGCAGTATAATATAGATAAATGTGAGGTTATCCACTTTGGTGGCAAAAACAAGGGGACAGATTATTATCTCAATGGGGTTAGGTTAGGTAAGGGGGAGGTGCAGCGAGACCTGGGTGTCCTTGTACACCAGTCACTGAAAGTTGGCGTGCAGGTACAGCAGGCAGTGAAGAAAGCTAATGGAATGTTGGCCTTCATAACAAGAGGATTTCAGTATAGGAATAAAGAGGTTTTTCTGCAGTTGTATAGGGCTCTGGTAAGACCACATCTGGAGTATTGTGCACAGTTTTGGTCTCCTAATTTGAGGAAGGACATCTTTGTGATTGAGGCAGTGCAGCATAGGTTCACAAGATTGATCTCTGGGATGGCGGGACTGTCATATGAGGAAAGATTGAAAAGACTAGGCTTGTATTCACTGGAGTTTAGAAGGATGAGGGGGGGATCTTATAGAAACATATAAAAGGACTGGGTAGGCTAGATGCAGGAAAAATGTTCCCAATGTTGGGCGAGTCCAGAGCCAGGGGCCACAGTCTTAGAATAAAGGTGAGGCCATTTAGGACTGAGGTGAGAAAAAACTTTTTCACCCAGTGATTTGTGGAATTCCCTGCCACAGAGGGTAGTCGAGGCCAAATCATTGGATGAATTTAAGAGAGTTAGATAGAGCTCTAGGGGCTAGTGGAGTCAAGGGATATAGGGAGAAGGCAGGCACGGGTTATTGATTGGGGGCAACCAGATATGATCACAATAAATGGCAATGCTGGCTTGAAGGGCCGAATGGCCTCCTCCTGCACCTATTTCCCATGTTTCTAATATCCCTTGTGTCCTGGCTACTTCTATATCTCTGAACTGGTCATTATCACATCATTGTTTCTGAGAAATTGGTTGCTCCACTCACTATATTTACAACAGTGACTATGCTTCATTGTCTAAAATGGTTTAAGACCCCCTGAAGTTGTAACAGTCACAGATCTCCATTCAATGCTGCTGTGATCTTCCTTCTTCTTATTGAGTCCACACACAAGATTAGACATTGTTCAGCCAGAGCTGGACACACTTCTCGGCATCTGCATACAATGGTGTCTGTCTTGCGCTTTTGGCTTCTTGTGCGTGGTGGTGGAAAGATTGGTGAAAACAGGGCCGTGACGTGAACGCTCTTTCCATGACCCATGACCTTCATGACTTTCAATTACTAGCTCTATGACCGTCATGGGTTATGTGGAAGATTCTACCACATTCCCCCGATGATGACGGAGTTGGTCTTTTTTTCAACATTTTTCACCTTCAGGAATGGTCTGTATCCAATCAATCAAGTGCTCTACATTTCACCCAGAGAGTTGTGAATCTGTGGAATTCTCTGCCTCAGAAGGCAATGGAGGCTGATTCTCTGGATGCTTTCAAGAGAGAGTTAGATAGAGTTCTTAAAGATAGCAGAGTCAAGGGATATGGGGAGGAGGCAGGAACGGGGTACTGATTGTGGATGATCAGCCATGATTGCAGCAATGGCGGTGCTAGCTTGAAGGGCCGAATGTCCTACTCCTGCAGCTATTGTTTATTGTCTATTTTGACGTCTTGTTTCTTGCAGATCCACTTTATAGACAATGAAATACTTCCAAGCATGGTCACTGTAGTAAGTGTTGGGGATGGAGCAGCCAAATTGTCACTAACCATATTATGATAATGATTTCAATGAAGACTGCTCCCACTTCACTTACTTAAGCATCAGTAGTTTCCTGGTGAATCTGATCACAAAGCCTGCTTTGATGCAGTATGATTTCTGTATTATGGTTGTGGATATGAAGTGCAAAAATATGTTGTCAACCCCAAAATCGATTTCAGTAAAGTTTCATAAGAAATTGCCATCGGATCCTCTAAAACTTACTTTAACTCGTGCTTAATTCATGAACTTTTTGTTTGGTAAAGATCACAAAGAAACATTTACATTTAGAATCGGAGAGTTTGGCCCAACTCAACCATGCCGACCAATATGACTGAGCTAGTGCCATTTACCTGCATTTCACCCATATCCCTCTTTTCTAACCTTGTACCTGTCCAAGTGTCTTTTAAATGATGTAATTGTACCTTGCTCTACCCAGCGGTGGGTTTACGTAACTTCCTCTTGTTTTGTTCCACTAAATCTGTGTTCTCAAGTTTAAGCTTCCCTTGTCCTGGGTAAAAGACTGACCAACCACCTTTATCTATGCCCCTCATGATTTTATATATCTTTTGTAACGTCACCCCTTGGGCTTCTCTGCTCCAGGAAAAAGCTGCAGCCTATTCAGTTTCTCCTTATAACTCAACTCCTCCAGTCATGGTAACATGATTGTGTATCTTTTCTGCACCTTTTCCAGTTTAATGATGTCCTTTCTAATAGCTGCGTAACCGGGACTCTGCACAGTACTCCTAGCGTGGTCTCATCGCTTGTGCAGCTGTAGCATCATGTCCCAACACTTGCACTCAATGCCTTGATTGATGTAGGCAAGCATGCCAGATGCCTTCTTCACTTTGCCTGTGCTGCAACTTTCAGGGAACTATGCATTGTTATATGTGGGATCATTGACTGGGATTTTTATTTTCACTGTATATATTACTTTACATTTTATTATTAACTTTTGGTTATTTATTTTATATAACATTGGGATACTTCATAGGATTTTGTAAATTTTAAGATTCTTGAAATGTTACTATTTAAAAGGCCAGTGTATTTCATTGCTGAAATGTATCTGAGCTACTTGCTGTACAGAATGAGTTAAGTATGTGTTTGAATTAAGACTTCAGATCCCTTGCATAGAAACATAGGAATTAGGTGCAGGAGTAGGCCATTCGGCCCTTCGAGCCTGCACCGCCATTCAATATGATTATGGCTGATCATCCAACTCTGTATCCCGTACCCTCTGATCCCCTTAGCCACAAGGGCCACATCTAACTCCCTTTTAAATATAGCCAATGAACTGGCCTCCACTACCCTCTTTGGCAGAGAGTTCCAGAGACCCACCACTCTCTGTGTGAAAAAAGTCCTTCTCATCTCGGTCCTAAAGGATTTCCCCATTATCCTTAAGCTGTGACCCCTTGTCCTGGACCTCCCCAACATCGGGAACAATCTTCCTGCATCTAGCCTGTCCAACCCCTTAAGAATTTTGTAAGTTTCTATAAAATCCCCTCTCAATCTCCTAAATTCTAGAGAGTATAATCCGAGTCTATCCAGTCTTTCCTCATAAAACAGTCCTGACATCCCAGGAATCAGTCTGGTGAACCTTCTCTGCACTCCCTCTATGGCAATAATGTCCTTCCTCGGATTTGGAGACCAGAACTGTACGCAATACTCCAGGTGTGGTCTCACCAAGACCCTATACAACTGAAGTAGAACCTCCCTACTCCTATACTGAAATCCTTTTGCTGTGAAAGCTAACATACCATTCGCTTTTTTCACTGCCTGCTGCACCTGCATGTCTACTTTCAATGACTGGTGTACCATGACACCCAGGTCTCGCTGCATCTCCCCTTTTCCTAATCGGCCACCATTTAGATAATAGTCTGCTTTCCTGTTTTTGCCACCAAAGTTTTTGCCACCTCACATTTATCCACATTATACTGTATCTGCCAAACATTTGCCCACTCACCCAGCCTATCCTTGCGTCCCCGGGAGGGAGAGAGAGAATTTGAGATTTTAGAGAGAGAGAGAGCGAGAATTTGAGATTTTAGAGTAAAAAGATATATTTTTGGGTAAAAACGAGCCTCTTTATTGAAGGGAAATACGGTGACCTTCAAACTCGCAAGTCATTGGAAACAAGAGCACCTAGAGGACACACCCTCGGTTATGTGGAGAACGTCCAAACACCACACAGACAGTGCCTGAGGTCAGAATCAAACCTGGGTCTCTGGTGCAGTGGGGCAGCTGCTCTTCTAGCTGCCCTACTGTACTCCCCCCACCCATCCCTTGCTAGCAATGAAGGTACTAATAGTAAAACCCATCAGGTTCACTGATACTCTTCAGGAAACGAAATCTGGTAACTTGTCTAAACGTTAGACCAAACTAATGTAATAGGGAAATAAAGGATATGTAACAATTTTTTGCTTTGCCAATGATGTCCTTGTTCTCTGAATAATTAAAAGACGAGAGTGAAGTAAAGGCTTCACTGGGTGAGGATGGACTCTTTCTGGCAGATAATTGGTGAACTAGTTGTTAACTGTACCTGACCTTTTCAGTGGAAGTGCAGTCCAATATTGAGTGTTACACTGTTCATGTAAATGTTCATTTAAAATAGCTGCAGCACTCTGGGTGTCTAATCAACATGATGGTATTTTTCAACATGTTTGAGAACATTTATTTGGAAATTGGAGGGATAAAGGTAGTTTAATATTTCTTAATGTCTTTCAGCAAAGGTGGCTGTTTTATGGTTGTTGTTTGCAATTAACTGCTTGTGCCTTTTATTGTACAATACTAATATGGGATGGACTGTGTTTCTCTATTAGCCTTCTTGGCTCCATATTTCCAATGCCGAGAGTAATATTTGCAATGGCAGAGGATGGACTGCTGTTCAGGGTGTTGGCCCGAATCAACAAAAGGACTAAAACGCCACTTATTGCCACAGTAGTATCAGGGGTTGTTGCAGGTAAGGCATTCTGACAAACAGTGAACGTCAGGGAAGGTAAATGTATTGGGCCAAATGATCAGTTCCCTGCCGTTCAATTTTATTGAACTGCTAGGAATTTTTTCTCAAAATTACAAGCGGAGGCCTCATCCAACTTTTAGTGTGAACTTAGTTTGGAAACCCTTCCTCAACGCACTGAAAAAATGTCTGATTCTGTGTGACATTTCTTCACAGCAGTATTGCAGAATGGTTGACCACTTACTTAAATTTGCATTTTGTCGCCTGGTTATATTGTTGTGCCTGCCACACCCACATTTACTAATTTATATTTCCCATATATCAATTTTAAAAACTGAGTTTGGACTCATTGGAAAAATTGGCAGAAATCCTTTTTTAAATCAAGTGCTTCTATTATCATTTAGGTGTCCTTGTGTTTACCTTCCCTCCAAGTCATTTGCTCTTAAAATTCACTTTCTCCCTTGTAGCCTATTAGGTTCAATGTTTCCGTTGCCAAGGATTGTGTTTGCAATGGCACGGGATGGTCTGCTGTTCAGATTCTTGTCTCGTGTAAGTGAAAGAAAAGCCCCAATAGTTTCAACCATTGCAGCTGGGGTACTTTCTGGTAAGCGTTTGAATGAAGTTCTAAGAACTGGACTGCAGTGGATTTTTGAGTCAATAACATTGCCCTGTGACTGCATAGCTAACCTGCGTGAGTATGGAGATAAGCTAAGAGCACAGAATTTGTTCAGAGATATGTATTGGCTTTTACTCGTGTTTTAAAACTAAAACCCAATTTTACGTTCGCTCCAGATTAGCTCGTTAGCTAGGTAGCCTCAACAAAGAAGGCTGAACGGTATGCGCAGCAATTATTGCGCAGTCAGCGTCTTTATCTGGTACCAGTAAGAACATTTTAAATTGTGAACTGCCCCTCCATCTTCCCGTAGTGGTTGAGGAAATCCTGTCTGACCAGTGGAAATGGGCCTTTCAACAGTGATGGTTTAGAATATCAGGGATTCTTAATTACCAATTATTTGTTTAGGCTTTGCTTGCTGATTGGGCTTTGGGTTACCTTGTAATAGATTTACGATGATCCTTATGCATGGAAACATGTCCTTTGTTCCAACTTGCAGACCAAGATGTCCCCTCTACACTATTTGCACCTGCCTAAGTTTGGTCCATATGCCTCTAAACATGTCCTATCCATGTACCTACCCCCTCAATCCAAATACCCACCACCCTCTGTTGTTTATGACATGTTTTCTTTTCTGAAGTTTAAATATTGTCATTTTTGAGGCTCTGTTGTTGATATAGCACAATGTGAACTTTTTCTCACGCGCTACCAACTGCCGCATGTATCTGATATATACACTTTTGGGGGGAGATTTACACCATATGAACTTGTGGGTATTAAATGTACAAATCCACTGACCACTGAATACCAGCTGACTTTTTTTGAGAGTCTGGCCAATGTTCAACCAATTCCACCACTAAAAATACCTTTGCTTTCTTTGGGACATTGCTATTACATAATGGCTTCTTTGGTTCGCTAAATAACTCCAAGAGGAAAAATAATTGTGTGTAGTGTGAGAGGCCCAAGTGAGATAAAACTCCTATACAAGCCTGTATTCTTGCTCAAAACATGTAGTGCTGGAGAAACTCAGTGAGTCAGGCAGCATCTGTGGGGGGAAATGGACAGACAAAGTTTTAGGTTGGTACCCGTCTTCAGACTGAACACATTGTTCCATCCACAGATGAGTTTGCATGCAGATGTGTCCAAGGAATAGGCAGTTTGCACAATTGCTATTTTGCCGTTTGTATTAAAGGCAAGGCTAACCTGCAGAATAAGGAAAGCTTTGTGATGTGTGTGTGTGTGTGTGTGTGTGTGTGTGTGTGTGTGTGTGTGTGTACAAATTCTCTTGAATGTTTTGTTAAAGTGATTGATCCATTGGCAGACATTTAGAATGTTATTACTCTCTTGCTGCAGCTATCATGGCATTCCTGTTTGACCTCAAGGATCTTGTGGATCTTATGTCGATTGGGACCCTTCTTGCCTACTCACTGGTGGCTGCTTGTGTTCTGGTGCTCAGGTAATTTAAATGTGTTTCTCTTCAGGGGCAAATGATCTGTTGTCCTTAATATAAATGCAGCTTAAGACCTCTGGCCTTTAGGTAAAGGGTTATTTTTCACACAACAGACCAGCCTGTGATGTTTAAGAGCAGGACTGTCATGCCTGGATGAGAAGGGGGATGTAACAACCCTGCCATTTTTGCTGCTGTGTCCAGTACTGCACACTTCCTTTGCAGTTTGAGTTCAGCTAGCCAGTTTAATAAACTATTTCAGTTGACTTAGAAGATTGGCTTCAAAAAAAGATTGTTGAGATGAATAACATGGCTATTTCCTCATTGCAGATATCAGCCTGACCAATTTTCTAATGCAACATATCAAATGGCAAATACCTCTGATGATACAGATATGACTGAATCAGCAAGCACA
Source organism: Okamejei kenojei (assembly GCA_035221665.1). Lineage (NCBI taxonomy): Eukaryota > Metazoa > Chordata > Chondrichthyes > Rajiformes > Rajidae > Okamejei > Okamejei kenojei. The sequence goes on along the minus strand of CM069136.1, from coordinate 72,443,415 downwards.
AGTGAATCTCAAGCAGAGGTTTTGCAAGGAAATGAAGGATTATCATTGAATGTCGTGTTATTTCCTGAAAATACACACCCTACCCAGCAGTCAGGATCTATAGTCAATGCATGTGTGGGTTTCAATGGTGAGTTTATCAAATTGCATTAAATTGTTTCTCCTTTCCCATATTTTGCACTATCTTTCACTTCACTCTGTCTATTGTACTTGAGTTTAACTTGTATGCATTTGTGTAATATTATCTGATCTAATTGGATAGCAAGATTCCAACATTTGCAGTTCCTTGTCTCCATTTTACTGCTGGATGGCATTTGTTCACTCCAGTAACACTAGGGCGGTCACTGAGGCGCAGCGGTAACGTTGCTGCCTTACAGCGAATGCAGCGCTGAAGAACCGGGTTTGATCCCGACTACGGGTGTTGTCTGTACGGAGTTTGTACGTTCTCCCCGTGACCTGCATGGGTTTTCTCCGAGATCTTCGTTTTCCTCTCACACTCCAAAGACGTACAGGTTTGTAGGTTAATTGGCTTGGTAAATGCAAAAAAAAAATTGTCCCTCGTGTGTGTAGAATAATGTTAATGTGTGGGGATCACTGGGCGGCATAGAGCCGGTGGGCCGAAGGGCCTGTTTCCTCGCTGTATGTCTAAACTAATACTAAACTAAGTCTATGTCCCTAGTCATCATGTCCTATATCAATGCTCCAAGGCAAATTTGATGTGCCCCAATAGGGTAGATTGTTCTCAGTACATTCTTCCATTATGGGAAACTAGAAGCATTAAGCATAACTTTCCCTGGTGGTGGTTTCCCTCTAAAATGCAGGCTATTGTAGTTTGTACCCAGTGTCAATCCTTCGTCTCACTCTATATCAGCTCGATGGGATGAGTCGTGTATCTTTTGCCTTTGGGGAAAGTTGGAAGGAAATTATTGGGGAAGTTCTTTGCGGTAGGATTTATTTGCATTTAGAAAATGTGGACTTATTTGGGATAGTCAGCATGGTTTTGTGCAGGAGAGGTCCTGTCTCAAATTTGAAGTTTTCTGAGTAGGTTATGAAGATGACACAGATAGGACATAGGACAGTGGATGTTGTCAACATTGACGTTAGTAAAGCATTTAACATGGTCCCTCATAGTGGTTGAGCCAGAAGATTTAAATCGCATGGGATTTAAAGGACACAAGACACGAGTAAATTAGCAGGTCAGGCAGCATCTTTGGAGCTCCAGAGATGTTGCCTGACCTCTTGCGTTACTCCAGCACTCAGTGTTCAATTGTTTAATAATTGTGGCTGTGCAGGGAATGCTAACCATGCTGTAGGCAAGCACCGTGCACCAAAACCCAATTCAGGCCAGGAATTCCTTGTGTTTAAAAATATAAAAAGCTTTGGCTTTGTGTTTAGCTGACAGATTCATGCAACCCAATTCTCTTGGGGGAAATTGTCCTCAATGGATTGGTTGTGGATAACGAGAAAACTGAGTCTTGTGTGATATGAAGGGAGCACAAAATTGTAAAGGACCAGAACCACTCTTGAGATTCACTGAAGTTGGCTTTTATTTCAATTTTAAAAGACTGGAGATTTCTCATTCTGTTTTTACTTGAGGAAAAAAAAATTGGAGCCCATAAATTCTGAGTAAATTTTTGAGGGGTTTGTAGGGAAGAGAATCAGTTAAGATATGTTTGTAAGTTGGATACCAAATTGGCTTGGTCATGGAAGAGTAGTGGCAGAAGGCTATTTTTCTGACAGGAGGTCTGTGACCAATGTTGTTCACAAGGATCAGTCTGAGGCATCTGTTTAAAACGTTAATCATTTGGAAGAAAATGTAGGTGGACTGATTGGTAAGATTGAAGCATGAAAATTGGTGGAATTGTGGATAGTGAGGAATGTTGTCAAAGAACGCAGCGGGATGTTGATCAGTTGGCAATTTGGATAAAGAAATGGCCGATGGACAAGTGAGGTGATCAATTTTTGGAAATGGAAGAGGAAGGTGTATGGTGAATGGCAGGATTCTCGGGAACTCTGATCAACAGAGGGATCTTGGGGTGCAAGACCATAGCTATTTGAAAGTGCCAATTGAAGTGGATAGAGTAGTAAAGAAGGTGTATGGCATGCTTTGTTGGTTGGAGCATTGAGTATCAAAATTGGCATGTCATGCTGCAGAGGTATAAAACTTCACACTTGGAGTCCTGATTGTATGTAGTCCTGATTACCACACTGTAGGAAATATGTTTTGAAGAGGTTGTAAGCGGAGTTGCATATGAGGATGTTGCTTGGATTGGAGTGTGTTAAGGGTCTGTCCCACTTTCACGACCTCTGCCGAGTTTGCCCTTGACTCATACTCGCAGCATGGTTGTCACGAGGTCGTAGGTAGGTCGTAGCAGGACATGAATCTAGTCGTAGGTACTCGTGGCATCAAGTAGGTCGGGGCGTTTTTTCTAGCCTGATGAAAAATATCCACGAGTAAAAAAGGTCGTGAAAGTGTGACAGGCCCTTTAGCTATAAGGAGGGGTTGGGAAAATTTGGATTGTTTTCTGAGGATCATGGGAGTTTGAGGAATGAGCTGATAAACGTTCAGAAAAAAAAAATATGAGGCTGTCAGAATCTCTTTTCCCAGGGCATAGGTTAAACGTAGGATGGGGAGAGTTTAAAGACTATTTGAGAGACTTTTTTTTAAACGATAGGTGCCTGGAGCATACTGCCAGGGATGTGGTAGAAGCAGATATAATAGTAATGTTTAAGAGGAATTTAGATAGACATGAACAGACGGAATATGTGATCCTAACCGTGTGCGGGCAGATGAGATTAGTTGCGATTGGCATGGACATTGTTGGCTGAAGGGCCTATTCCCATGTGGTATTGTTGCATTTCCTTTTTTGCTCTATTAAGGCAGTTTAGCATGAAATTGTGAAAGTATCACTGAAACAGCTTTTAAAGGTATCTGAGTTTTTAGAACGCAGTATTCACTGTCCCTCAGAGTAAGTTCTTTGTAGCGTACGCACCAATTTTCATGTAGCTGCCAGTATCTTTGTGCCAAGTTTTGCTTTCAGAATAGTATTTAACAATTTTCATCCTCCACATCTGGCACATTGTAAACAGCTGTTTTGCCCAGAAGGCAATCCTGTTTCAAAGCATTATTTTCGGAACAGAAACACTAATAGAAACAACCATGTGAGAGCTTTGTTTTAGCTGGTTAATTCCGTAAAAGAATAAAAGCTGTCAGCCAGATTGTGTTGGCCAGCAATATTCTAAGCTACCTTCCTGGAAATTGCACCAACTGTTTAATATTCAATAGAAACTGCAGATGCTGGTTATTACACAAAAGGACACAAAGTGCTGGAGTAAATTAGCAGGTCGGGCAGCATCTTTGGAGCTCCAGAGATGTTGCCTGACCTCTTGCATTACTCCAGCACTCAGTGTTCAATTGTTTAATAATTGTGGCTGTGCAGGAAATGCTAACCATGCTGTAGGCAAGCACCGTGCACCAAAACCCAATTCAGGCCAGGAATTCCTTGTGTTTAAAAATATAAAAAGCTTTGGCTTTGTGTTTAGCTGACAGATTCATGCAACCCAATTCTCTTGGGGGAAATTGTCCTCAATGGATTGGTTGTGGATAACGAGAAAACTGAGTCTCTTGTGTGATATGAAGGGAGCACAAAATTGTAAAGGACCAGAACCACTCTTGAGATTCACTGAAGTTGGCTTTTATTTCAATTTTAAAAGACTGGAGATTTCTCATTCTGTTTTTACTTGAGGAAAAAAAAATTGGAGCCCATAAATTCTGAGTAAATTTTGGAGGGATTTGTAGGAAAGAGAATCAGTTAAGATATGTTTTGATTTGGTAATAAAATAAATGTTCAGTTGTAGTGTGTACACCAATTTACTTGTAGCTGCCAACCTACAGTATCATTGTTCAAGGTTTTGCATTTCAGAAGTAGTATTTTAACATTTTTATCCCTTACATCTCACACAATGTGAATAGCTGTTTTGCCCCGAAGGCAATTCTGAAGGTACCGTATTTCCCGGCAATGAAGACGCTATTTTTTACCCTAAAATAAGGCCTGAAAATGTACCTGCGTCATGGAGGCCAAAGGTTAGCTTGTTAGCCAAGAAATGCGTTTTCGCAACCTGGGAACTGCAGCCAGACCTGGGGCAAGCGAGCCGACCTGGCGCAAGAGCTCTCCCTCTCCCAACCCTTCTCCCTCTCCCTCTCCCCCCCCCTCGTCCCTCTCCTCCCCTCTCCCTCTCCTTCTCTCCTCCCTCCCTCCTCTCCTCTCTCTTCTCCCCTCTCTCTCTCCCCTCTCTCTCCCCCCCCTCACCCTCTTTCCTCCTCCTCTCCCTCTCTCCCCCTCTCCTCTCTCCCCCCTCTCCCTCTCTCTCCCCCCCTCTCCTCCCTCTCCCCCCCTCTCACCTCCTCTCCCCCTCTCCCCCCTCTCCCCTCTCTCTCCCCTCCCCCTCCCTCTCTCCCCCCCTCCCCTCTTCCCCCCCCTCCCCTCCCCCCCCCCCTCACCCCCCTCCCCCCCTCATCACCATCTCCCTCCCCCCCACATCTACTCCTCCCCCCCCTCTCCTCCCCCCCCTCCCTCCCCCTCCCCCCCTTCCTCCCCCCCACCTCTCCCTATCCCGTCACTCCCCCCCACCCTCCCCCCCCCTCTCCCTATGCTCCTGCCCCCCTCTCCCCCTCCTCTCTCCCCCTCTCTACTCCCTCCTCCCTCCTGAATCTCTACCCCCCTCCCTCTCTCCCCCTCCCCCCCCTCTCTCCCCCCCTACCTCCCCCTCCCTCCCCCCCTCGACCCTCCCCATCCCTCCCCCCCTCCCCCCCTCGACCCCTCTTTTTTTGCTCTCTCTCTCTTTCTCTTTTAGATTATTGGCTTCAGAGAAGGGCAATTAATAGTTTTGAAAATAGCAAATACAGATTTGACTGATCAGAAACCACGGAATCCTATATTTACTTTTAAGCATGCAGGTACAGCAGGCAGTGAAGAAAGCGAATGGCATGTTGGCCTTTATAACAAGAGGAATCGAATATAGGAGCAAAGGTGTCCTTCTGCAGTTGTACAGAGTCCTAGTGAGACCACACCTGGAATATTGTTTGCTGTTTTGGTCCCCTAATTTGAGGAAGGACATTCTTGCTATTGAGGGAGTGCAGCGTAGGTTTACAAGGTTAATTCCCGAGATGGCGGGACTGTCATATGCTGGGAGAATGGAGCAGCTTGGGCTTGTACACTCGGAGTTTAGAAGGATGAGAGGGCATCTCATTGAAACATATAAGATTATTAAAGGGCTTGGACACACTAGCAGGATGCAGTAAACCATGTTCCCGATGTTGGGGGAGGAAGTCCAGAACCAGGGCCACAGTTTAAGAATAAGGAGTAAGCCATTTAGAAGCGGAGACGAGGAAACACTTTTTCTTTTTTCTCAGAAGAGTAGTGAGACTGTGGAATTCTTGTGGCCTGAGAGAGCTAGCTAGGGCTCTTAAAAATAGCGGAGTCAGGGGATATGGGTAGAAGGCAGGAACGGGGTACTGATTGGGGATGATCAGCCATGATCACATTGAATGGCGGTGTTACCTATTGTCTATAATGGTAAAGGACTGAAGTGATGGAGATTTTTAAGATGAGGGTAAAAAGGGGGCCAGTTCGTTCCACAAATAGTAGAATCCAGAAGATTGGGATAGTCTCGAACTGTGACAAAATATGGCACCTCGTGCTTTACTCTTGCTTTTTAGAATAGATTGCTTGCTCATTTAATACCAAAGCCAGATTTGCATGTCTGTATTTTTGAAGTAACATGTTTAAATTTACACCTGGCATAGTAAAATATTTAATTTACATGTTTTTGAGATGGGCACTGCTTTTCAATAACATAATCTGTGTAAAACGTGAGGTGCCTGTAATTGGATCGTTTTGAGAATGCTTTGTGTACCTCCAGAATATCTCTTTGCTGACTTTAAACAATGCATAATAGACAAGAATTAGGATTTTTTTTTAAACTGGTACCATGGATAACAAAGTACCAAATTATATCTTGCTTTTCTATCCCGACTTGAGCCAGCAAAGAAGACTTTCACAAGTTCCCAATAGGAACACCACTAATGCACTTTGCTTTCTGTTGCAGGGTTATTTATTCTGATATTGTGCCTATTCGCTGTTTATGCAAAAGCTCCTTTGTTGGAGGGGAAACCTTGGTCCATATGCTTACTGCTTGTAATAATGCTTCTATGCATGTTTTTCACTGTCATCATTGCTAGACAACCAGAAAACAAAACAAAGCTTTCATTTAAGGTAAGCATTCTGATCTTTCTCTGTTGTCACTAGAATTGCTTGATCGATTTCTCTGAATTTAAACTTAGCTCAATATATATTTTTGGTTTCATCTAATGATTTTTAGGTACCGCTCTTACCCTACTTGCCTGTTATCAGCATTGTTGTGAATGTCTATCTAATGATGCAGTTGGACAGAGGCACCTGGATACGGTTCGCTATCTGGATGGTAATAGGTGAGAAAGAAAGTGTATCTTTGGATTGCAATTCTCACCAGTTTGTAGTTCCTCTGAGAACACTTTGTATTGGTGATCTCGCTTTATAGCTGGGGGTGGGTCAAGCATCAAGAAACATGAGTTGTGGGGAAAACATTGTTTATTTACTACTTTTTGCGTAGATTCCAAGACAACCTGGGTAATATAATAAAAATGAACTGCAGATGCTGGTTTATACCAAAGATAGACACAAAATGCTGGAGTAAATCAGTGGGTTTGAGTAAATGGAGTAGGTCAGGCAGCATTTCTGGAGAAAATGGATAGGTTACATTTTGGGTCAAGACCCTTCTTCAGAAAAATCACGTCCATTTTCCCCAGAGATGCTTCCCGACTTGCTGAGTTAGTCCAGTATTTTGTGTCCAACGCCATCAAATACGATTTTTTTAACTTTCTGATTGTAACGGTGGGATTATTTACATTAGGAAATGTAGTGATAATGAATAAATGATTGCCAGATATTTAGAAAAATAATAATTTGGGGAAATATATTTCTTGTATGGCTGCAGCTTTCAGAATGAAGTTGAATTTCAAATAAGATGCTTTTTTATTTCCTTTTTCTTGACAGGCTGTGTCATTTACTTTGCTTATGGAATGCGCAACAGCTCAGAATCTAGTTCTTACAGTCTTTCCACTGACAGAACTGCAAGGGTCTTTAAGGACACAGTGAGTGTGTCAAATGGTGAGGCTGTACCTCCAGAGAAGGAAGCTTTCATACACAATATCGATGAGTATCCTGCAGATAGTAGGAACACAGAGGATGATGTTTAAGAGGCTCACATTCTTCTAATTATGTATCTGGCATCTAACTTGAACATTTAAAAGTACAACTGAATGAATGCTACTTGCATCATGTAGGGAGGGAGTATATTTGTTCGCACATGCAGGTGAGGGTTTTGGGTGCCAGTGAGCATTTGTGACTAAGGATGACGTTGCTATGTTACTTCAACCCCTTGTTTTCCTATAACCTCCAAACTACTGGTAACATTATTTACACCAAGGAATAGGTGGTTCAAACAAAATGATCAAAATGGTTTTAGAGCTATTTATTGGGTTTTAGGGACGAATATTGTTGGGGATACTGAACATTTAGCTTGTGATTATGCGCACAAAGTGTTGGTGGATATATATTTTTGCAAAAGAAATGCTTTCTTTGGTCAAGTGAGCACTAAGTTGATAGAACGTATAAAAGTATCTCTTTTTTCCTGGGCATAGAATCTCTGGTGCATTACTTTCCTTAAGCTTCAGTGCAGGATGCTGAATGTCACAATGTGGCAATCATATTTCCTGCCCGTGAGCTACAATTTCAGACTCATTTGACTTTTTTAAAAGCTAGATGCTTAATGAAACATTGGAGTAAATCCAGCAGAGAAAGGAATTTATTATGTGGGGACAGAATAAGAATTTTTCTGATGCTGATGCTTTTGCTAAGTGTGGCTTTTTGCTATGAACTTTTAATTTAATTTATCATCCCTATAATTGGCCTGATTCTATAGTTCAGATTTATATAATATTTCCAGTGGGTAATGTGACATTATCTTTACGCGTTCTTCTGTAGGTTCACATGGTTAAAGTACTCATATTACTGTTCTTCCGATAGTGCACCAATCTTTAGTTACAGGTGTACGCTTGTATATTTTACGTGAACGAATTTGGACTTGAAATCTGTCTCATCAATTATTTCTCCTCCAGAGAGGAGCAACTTCTCTGTTGAATGTTAGTGAAAGCATTTACAATCTTTAAAATCAGCTGGTTAATTATTTGAAAGAGCATTGACAACTCAATCAATCAATATTTCCTGTGGGGTGCAGATTAACAAAATCATAGAAGTAATTCCCACAAAGTTAAGGTGATTGGGGAAGGTATTAACTTAAATTTTGGAAATGTGACTTTTCTCAAGCACGAAATATCACAAGTTTATGACTAAAAATTAGTTTGTATGACATTATAACAAACAGTGAACAAACGAACATTCACTGATCAAATGGACATTTAACAATCTAGACCTAGTTTTATTGGCTTGCATTCATTTTGAAAATCTTATTGGGATGATTCCTTATCAAACATTTAACCAACCATTTCTGATATCAAGAGATGTCGGCCTAAGGCTTGCATCTCTACAGGCATTGTTATCAGGAAACGTGCTATTATGTTTTAATTAAGCCCAAGCATCATATGCATTAATATTTTTCCTGTCATATCAGTGTCGACTTTAAAGTTAAAGACATGGGCTTGTTATAAAAACTGAACTTTATTTCATGTATCTGTTATTGCAAGCTTTATTCATTGAAAGCAGAAATTTGAACTCGAGAAAGACCAATGAAAGTACTAGGAAACGGTGTATTCACAACACTGTTATATCCAGTTTGGTAGACAAAGATCATTATAGAAAACTAGGGTACACAAAAGGCTGCAGGAGAAACTCCTCAGCTGGGTGCAGCATCAGCATCTAACCGGAGCGATAAGTGAGATGGGCGACGTTTCGGGTCGAGGACCCTTCTTCAGTCTGAAGAAGGGTCTCGACCCGAAACGTCGCCTATCTCCTTCGCTCCTTAGCTGCTGCTGCACCCGCTGTGTTTCTCCAGCGTTGTGTGTTACCCTCGATTCTCCAGCATCTGCAGTTCCTTCTTTAAAACATTATAGTTAACTATCTTGAAAGCTATGTGACGGCAGTGGAATGTAAGGCAGATTCTTGTCATTATTTACAATGTGAACACCTGCAAGACTTAGGTTTAACCACAGACCATTACAATGTTGGGTGAACAGAACTAGCAAGCTACTAAACCCGTAAGCAAATTTTCAAAGGTTGTGTCTGCAATAGCAAAAGGTACAGAGCAAAATTGTGGCATTGGATATCACTGGAAATGAATAATGGCAATGTCCCAAATGATGGCCATTGATAATAACAAAATGCCAAATCCTCGTCACTGAGTATTAGACCTATTTTAATCATGGATGGTGCTGTGTGTATAGCAACATGTGATGCATCACATCTTGGGGTCAGTGTAACACCAGGTGCAATTTATTAATAGTATTTAAAACGAGTCCATAATTCAATACTAGTCGCACAGGGATTCCATTCCTTAAATAATATTAGTGAATGATATAGTGTTTGAAAATTATGTTATGGTCATTGTATTCCATGCCAGGTGACAGATGTCAGGATTTATCAAATTCAAAATTGCACTCCATTTTGGGATTTGCACCTGTAGCCCACGAGTTCATGGGTGTAAATAAATAAATAAAATGAATTTGCGGCTTAAACAGGTGAGTCAATTGTGAAAACTCATATAGGCAAGTGGTTCTTAATTAATAGTCTGCTGGTAAATAATTCCCCATTACAAGATGATGTAACTGCACAAGGTCACTGATTTTTCACAGTTGCTAAACAGGAAAATTGTGTTTTTAGCTGACGTCTTTGCTTCAGGTAGAGCTGGTGCTTCACCACAAGGGGTTGTAGTCAGCAGAGCCCAGACTTTGGAGTTTTCAGAAGAACTAGAGGAGAAGGAGATGGAGTTGCCATTACTTTTTTAAGGAACTATTTCAAGAATGTGAGATGTGGGTGACTAAGGGGAGGCAAAGAAATGGAAGATGCTGAAAAGGGAGATTTAAGGAAGATGGAGATTTTTGAATGTGGAATTGTTGAGCTAGGGCTGGGTTAAGGGAGTGGATGAGAAAAAATGATAGTCAAACCGTTAAATCAGCATTTTATATTTTATACAAAGGGTTTATAATTAGTATGTAACTTATCAATTTAAACAATATGACGTTGAGGCCACATATAAAGCAGTTTCCAGGGTTTCACAGCATGTTACTGAATGTATATATCAATAAAGTGTAAATTCACAAGAGTCAAGGAGTAAGTAGGTATAATTCTGAGAGTAAGATATCAGGAGTTTTGCATTACTTCCGAGATAGAAAAGAAGAAATGTATTAATATCCTGGTGAAGAATAATTAAAAGGTCATTCCCCCGGGCAAGGAAGGACATTAATGACAAAGGTATGGTCAATTTAAAATTGTGGTGATTAGAGTACTTGATTAGATTATTGAACTATGAAAGGTTGTGTCATAGAGAGTACATATCAACATTTTTTTTAAAGAATAATGGATTGCCAAAAACAGAAATATTTACAGTAGGGAACATTAAACATTAAAAATACAATATATGAGAAAAGCGCATTTAGTGAGAGGGTCCGTTTCATGAACATTCGGTACTAATGGAAGGTTTTGCTGCATACTGTTGCATGCATTTGAAAATCACAGCAAATAATCAAACATATATTTATAAATTTGGTTCCAGTTTTTCTAAACGGTGATTAAATGTCTGCTTTTGGCAGTGCAGTGCTGAAAGTTAACAGTACTGAAATTGAATCTATTATTGATACATCCTTTAACTTTTAGTGCAGCATATTTTTGTGGTGGGCAGGTGTAGCCAAAGGACTGATGTGTTGTGTAACATGTGCATTGGGCAGAGGGAGTTTGCAGATCAGTGGATCTAGTCCCCTCCCCCACTCCATAGAGGAGTGCACGTCTGAAGGCTGCTGCACTGACTTCACATCAGGGCCTGTCAGCCCCATCTGGTGGACTAGATGGGACTATTTGGATGAGTAGGACAGATGTATAGTTTTATAATTGATACTCATTCCTCAATCAACCACAGTTGAGCTGTTTGCTGGTTAACATAGTCTATTTGAACATTTGCTGGTTGGTGTGAACTTGCTATATGTATTTGGGGTTCTTGCTTCATGACAGTAATTGCACTTCAAGCTACAGTATTAGCTGTCACTCACTAAGTACATCCTGAAATGGTGTGATTCAGGATGTACCTAGTGAGTGTCCTCTGATGCATAAAATTAGTAAATATGAGACTGATTGTTTGTGATAAGTTGTGGTTTTCTTTTATAACATAGGTTTGATATGATTTCTGAATTAAAACAAAAAGCACAGCGAATTACAATAATGCCTTGGGTAATGTATTTGGCATGTAAGTCTGGTTAATGTGACATTGATACATATTTAATAGATGTTTTTTAAGTTTTTGAAGCTTTAATAATAGATACAGTGCCTTCTATAATGTTTGGGACAAAGACCCATCATTTGTTTGTTTGCCTCTGTGTCCAACAATTTGAGATTTGTAATAGAAAAAAAATCACGTGGCTAAAGTGCACATTGCCGTTGAAATAACTGCCAATACATTCTGCCCAATGGCGCTGCTCCCAAATTCAAACTATAACCAATGGCAGGGGACTGCATCTGAGCGAGGCCCCCCCCCCCGCCCCGCCTTAGGAACCAAGGCTATCAGCCGCAGACTGGCGGATAGAGTGTTAGATTTGGCACGCAAATCAATACACCGCACTACAGACTTGGCACATAAAGGTAATATGCACAACGCTGCTGGTTTATACAGATCGCTGTCGGGTAGCGCGTGGGGATTTAAACAAAGAGCTGCCGGCTGCAGCTCTATGGGTTCTAAATATAGCACTACAGCGCTATGGGCATTAAACATAGCGCTATGGCCACAACGCTATGGGTCACAGACGGTTCAGGCAAAATTCTCGTATAACAAGTGGTTTTGGAAAAAAAAGAAATAATTGCTCTTCTGGAAAATAGAAACAGAAAAAAAAAATGTATAGGTGCAGGAGTAGGACACTCGGCCCTTCGAGCCAGCATCGCCATTCAATAGTATCATGGCTGATCAGCTAAAATCAGTACCCCGTTCCTGCTTTTTCCCCATATCGCTTCATTCATTTAGCCCTAAGAGCTAAATCTAACTCTCCCTTAAACATCGAATGAGTTGGCCTCCACTGCCTTCTGTGGCAGAGAATTCAACAGATTTACAACTCTGGGTGAAAAGGTTTTTCCTCATCTCAGTCTGAAATGGCCTACCCCTTATTCTTAAACTGTGACCCCTGGTTCTGGATGCCCCCAACGTCGGGAAGTGTTCATTTTCATGTATTAGCTTGTCCAATCCTTTAAAATGTTTATATGTTTCTATAAGATCCCCTCTCATCCTTCTAAATTCCGGTGAATACAAACCCAGTCGACCCATTCTTTCATCATACCAAAATAACATCAGAAAATGGTGCAAAAACATGGCAAGAGAAAATCCAAAGGGACATGGTTATGCGCTGAAATGTAGGACAGAGATGAAACTGCATCCAATAGGGGAATGACAATGATAGACACAAAGTGCTGGAATAACTCGGCGGTTCAGGCAACATCTCTGGATAAAAAGGATGGACGACGTTTCGGGTTGGGACCCTTCTTCAGACTAAAGAAGTTCTTAAGTCTGAAGAAGGGTCCCCACCCGAAACGTCACCCATCCTTTTTATCCAGAGATGTTGCCTGAACCGCTGAGTTATTCCAGCACTTTGTGTCTATCTTTGGTATAAACCAGTTCTTTGTTTCTACCAAAAGGAGAATGTTGGAAATAATGAGCAGATTGAACAGAATCTGTGGAGAGAGAAATCTGAGATAATATGACAGATGGCTAATCGTAAGACATAAGAGATTCTCATATAAATAGAATATACACTGCCCTCCATAATGTTTGGGATAAAGACCCATCATTTATTTATTTGCCTCAGTACTCCACAATTTGAGATTTGTAATACAAAAAATCACATGTGGTTAGAGTGCACACGGTCAGATTTTAATAAAGGCCATTTTTATATATTTTGGTTTCACCATGTAGAAATTACAGTAGTATTTATACATAGTCCCCTCATTTCAGGGCACCATAATGTTTGGGGGACAGCAATGTCATGTAAATGAAAGTAGTCATGTTTAGTATTTTGTTGCATATTGTTTGCTTGCAATGACTGCTTGAAGTCTGTGATTCATGGACATCACCAGTTGCTGGGTATCTTTTCTGGTGATGCTCTGTCAGGCCTGTATTGCAGCCAATATGCTTATGCTTGTTTTGGGGGTTAGTCCCCTTCAGTTTCTCTTCAGCATATAAAAGGCATGCTCACTTGTGTCCAGATCGGCTGATTAAATTGGTCGCTCAAGAATTGGCCCTTTTTTGCTTTGAAAAACTCCTTTGTTGCTTTGGCGGTGTTTGGGATCATTGTCTTGCTGTGGAATTAACCCTTGGCCAATGTGTTTTGGGGCATTTGTTTGAACTTGAGCAGGTAGGATATGTCCATACACTTCAGAATTCATTATGACAATAGACAATAGGTACAGGAGTAGGCCATTCGCCTCTTTGAGCCAGCACCACCATTCAATATGATCATGGCTGATCATCCACAATCAGTACCCCGTTTCTGCCATATCCCCTGACTCCGCTGTCTTTAAGAGGTCGATCTAACTCTCTTGAAAGCATCCAGAGAATTGCCTCCACTGCCTTCTGAGGCAGAGAATTCCACAGATTCACAACCCTAAGTGTGAAAAAGTTTTTCCTCATCTCCGTTCTAAATGGCTTACCCCTTAATCTTAAACTGTGGGCCCTTGCTCTGTACTCCCCCAACATCGGGAACATCGTTTCCTGCCTTGAGCGTGTCCAACCCCTTAATATGTTTATATGTTTCAATAAGATCCCCTATCGTCTTTCTAAAATCCAGAGTATACAAGCCCAGCCGCTGCATTTTATCAACATATGCCAGTCCTGTCATCCCAGGAATTAACCTCGTGAACCTATGCAGCACTCCCTCAATAGCAAAAATGTCTTTCCTCAAATTTGGAGACCAAAACTGCACACAATATTCCTGGTGTGGTCTCATTTGGGCCCAGTACAACTGCAGAAGGACCTCTTTGCTCCAATACTCAACTCCTCTTGTTATGAAGCCCAACATGCCATTCGCTTTCTTCACTACCTGCTGTACTTGCATGCTTACTTTCAGTGACTGATGAACAAGGACCCCCAAGATCTCGTTGTACTCCCCCTTTTCCCAACTTGACACCATTCAGATAATAATCTGCCTTCCTGTTTTTGCCACCAAAGTGGATAACCTCACATTTTTCCACATTAAACTGCATCTGCCCACTCACCCAACCTGTTCAAGTCACCCTGCATCCTCATAGCATCCTCCTCACAGTTCACACTGCCACCCAGCTTTGTGTCATCTGCAAATTTCCTAATGTTACTTTTAATCCCGTCAAATTATTAATGTATATTGTAAATAGCCGCGGTCCCAGCACCGAGCCTTGCGGTACCCCACTAATCCCTGCCTGGCATTCTGAAAGGGACCCGTTTATCCCTATTCTTTGTTTCCTGTCAGCCAACCAATTTTCTATGCATGTTAGTACCCTATCCCCAATACCATGTGTTCTAATTTTGCCCACTAATCTCCTATGTGGGACCTTTCTGAAAGTCCAGGTACACCACATCCACTGGATCTCCCTTGTCCATTTTCCTAGTTACATCCTCAAAAAATTCCAAATTAGTTAAGCATGATTTCCCCTTCGTAAATCCATGTTGACTCATACCGATCCTGTTACTGCTATCCAAATGTGCCCCTGTTTCATCTTTTATAATTGACTGCAGCATCTTTCCCACCACCGATGTCGGGCTAATTGGTCTATAATTTCCTGTTTTCTCTCTCTCGCCTTTCTTAAAAAGTGGGATAACATTAGCTACCCTCCAATCCACAGGAACTGATCCTGAATCTATAGAACATTGGAAAATGATCACCAATGCGTCCACAATTTCTTGGGCCACTTCCTTAAGTACCCTGGGATGCAGCCCATCAGGCCCTGGGGATTTATCAGCCTTCAGTCCCATCAACCTACCCAACACCATTTCCTGCCGAATATGAATTTCCTTCAGTTCCTCCATCATCCTAAATTCTCTGGCCACCAGTACATCAGGGAGATTGTGACTTCCTTAGTGAAGACAGATCCAAAGTACCTGTTTAACTCATCTGCCATTTCCTTGTTCCCCATAGAAAATGCACCTCAGTCTTCAAGGGTCCAGCTTTGGTCTTAACTAATTTTTTCCTCTTCACATACCTAAAGAAGCTTTTACTATCCTCCTTTATATTCTTGGCTAGCTTACCATCGTACCTCATCTTTTCACCTTGTATTGCCTTTTTAGTTATCTTCGGTTGCACTTTAAAAGTTTCCCAATCCTCTGCCTTCCCGCTTATCTTTGCTATGTTATACTTCTCTTTCATTTTTATACTGTCCCTGACTTCCCTTGTCAGCCACGGTCACCCATTACTCCCCTTGGAATCTTTCTTCCTCTTTGGAATGAACTGAAACTGCACCTTCTGTATTATTCCCAGAAATACCTGCCATTGTTGTTCCACTGTCATCCCTGCTAAGGTATCTTTCCAGTCACCTTTGGCCAGCTCCTCCCTCATGGCTCTATAGTCTCCTTTGTTCAATTGTAACACTGACACTTCCAATTTTCCCTTCTCCCTCTCAAATTATGGATTAAAAATTATCATATTATGGTCACTACTTCCTAATGGCTCCTTTACCTCGATCAAATCCGGTTCATTACATAACACTAAATTTAGAATTGCTTTCTCCCCGGTAGGCTCCAGTACAAGCTGCTCTAAGAATCCATCACGGAGGCACTCCATAAACTTCCTTTCTTGGGGTCCAGCACCAACCTGATTTTCCCAGTCTACCTGCATGTTGAAATCTCCCATAACAACACATTGCACTACCTTTGTGACATGCCAATTTTAACCCTTGATTTTATATCCAGCCTACTGTTTGGGGGCCTGTAGATTAGTCCCAATTAGGATCTTTATACACTTACAATTCCTCAGTTCTATCCATACTGACTACATCTCCTGATTCTATGTCACCCCTCGCAAGGGACTGAATTTCATTCCTCACCAACAGAGCTAACCCACCCTCCTCTGCCCACCTGTCTGTTTTTTCGATAACCCTAACCTGTGAATATTCAGTTCCCAGCCCTGGTCCACTTGCCATGTCTCTGTATTCCCACAACATCATACTTGACAATTTCTAGCTGAGCCTCAAACTCATCCACTTTATTTGTTATACTTTGCGCATTCATATACTACACTTTAATTTTGGTATTCATCTCCTCTGTCACACCAGTCACTATCTGCCCTGAACGTACTCTCTTATCCCTTCTCGAACTTTTCTTCCCATTAATTCGGGAGTCTTTTGTAACTTTCGCTGTACTCACTTCCCCTGTAACTCTATCTTTATACTCTCAATTTGTCAACCCCCCCTCCCCCCCCCCCCCCCCCCCCCCCCCCCCCCCCCCCCCCCCACCCCCACCCCCCACTATTTAGTTTAGTTTATGCTACTACCATCAGCAGTTGAATCATCAATGAAGATAAGTGAGCTAGTATCTTCAACAGCCATACATGCTCAGGCCATAACACCTCCACCACCGTGTTTCACAGATGAGGTGGTATGCTTTGGATCGTGGGCAGTTCCTTCTCTCTTCCATACTGCTCTTGCCATCACTCTGATATGTTAATCTTCGTCACATCTGTTCACAGCCTTTTTCCAGAACTGTGGTTGCTCTTTTGAGTGTTAAAGAAGGAACTGCAGATGCTGGAGAATCGAGGGTACACAAAAGGCTGGAGAAACTCAGCGGGTTCAGCAGCATCTAAGGAGCGAAGGAGATAGGCGACGTCTCGGGTCGAGACCCTTCTTCAGACTGGTCAGGGATCAGGGAAACGAGAGATATAGATGGTGATATGGAGAGATAAAGAACAATGAATGAAAGATATGCAAAAAAGTATCGATGATAAAGGGAACAAGCCATTGTAAGCTGTTTGTGGTGTGAAAATGAGAAGCTGGTGTGACTAGGGTGGGGGAGGGAGATAGAGAGAGAGGGAATGCCAGGGCTGAGGGAGAGGTGGGAAAGGGAGGAGACAGCAGGGGTTAACAGAATTGAGAAAATTCAATGTTCAAGCCCAAAGGATGCAGACTCCCCAAGCGGAATATGAGGTGCTGTTCCTCCAACTTGCGGTGTTGCTCACTCTGGCCCAGGACCGAGAGGTCGGATAAGGAATGGGAGGGGGAGTTGAAGTGCTGAGCCACCGGGAGGTCGGGTTGGTTAATGCGGACCGAGCAGAGGTGTTCGGCGAAACGATCGCCAAGCCTCCGCTTGGTCTCACCGATATAGATCATCTGCCATCTGGAGCAGCGGATGCAGTAGATGAGGTTGGAGGAGGTGCAGGTGAACCTCTGTCGGACCTGGAAGGACTGCTTGGGTCCCTGAAAGGAGTGGACGGGGGAGGTGAAGGGACAAGTATGGAGGTCTTCCGTGGCCTGCCAGTCCCTTTGCGATTAGTAAGCTCACCAGTGCTCTCTTTATTCTTAATGATGTTCCAAACAGTTGATTTTGGTAAGTCTAAGGTTTGGCTGATGTCTCTAAGAGTTTTATTCTTGTTTCTCAGTCTCATAATGGCATCTTTGACTTTCATTGGCACAACTTTGGTCCTCATGTTGATAAACAGCAATAAAAAGTTTCCAAATGTGATGGAAATACTGGAGGAAAGACTAGGTGCTGAGAGCTCTCTTATACCTGCATTAAGGAGGCAATTAAACACACCTGAGCAATTACAAATGCCTGTGAAGCCATTATGGTGCCCTGAAATGGGGGGGGGGGGGGGGGACTATGTATACATACAGCTATAATTTCTACATGGTGAAACCAAAATGTATTAAAATGGCCTTTAATAAAATTTGACAGTGTGCACTTTTACTACGTGATTTTTTTTCTATTACAAATCTCAAATTATGGAGTACAAAGGCAAATAAATAAATAAATGATGGGTTTTTGTCTCAAACATTATGGAGGGCACTATCTCTATGACTTTAAAATTCTCGCCTTGTATGTGTGTGTCAATATTTTTGCAAAAACATTACGCGGTAACAATATGATTTTTACATATTCTGACTCACATTTTTCCCCTCCAAGCATAGAACAGCTTCACTTAAGATTTTATGCTTTATTTCACGATTTAATGCTGATTAAAGTTTTTTTTTAAACTCCGTTTTAAAACGACCAGCTTCCACTGATGACGTCACAATGAGGTGGGCAGGCATGAAAGCTGGTCTCGAAGCCCGTTTCACACACAGAATATTCGGCAAGCTTCGAGTGACGTCAGGGGGAGGGTCGCATTTCCAGAACATTCCTCAAATGCTTCACCACCTCGCCAATGGTTGACCTGCTTCATTCTCATTCCTTCGATGCTTCATTCTGACTTCGCCATCTTTAAAGATATGATGTCACAATGAGGTGGACGGGCACCATGACTCAGGTCGGCGTCCGTTTCAAACACGCCCGCACGTGGCCTCGCTTGGGGTCCTTGGGTCCACACGCGCACACAGCCTCGCTCGGGTCCACGCCCGCATGCGGCCCGGTGCCTGGTGGGGAGGCTGAGCCCCTCGACTGCGCTTGGGCTGGAGCTGGAGTGACCGGGGCCGAGAAAGAAGCCTCCGGTGGAACCTAGGACAAGTCGGGGCCAGGGATGAGCCCGGAGATTAAGTCGGGGCTGGACTGGAGCCCACGAGGTGGCCGTGCTGACGGCTGCAGTCTACAGCTAGGGCCAGGCTGAGTACGTGAAACAGGCCGAGTTCCAGGCCCTGCCACTCCTCTATGACCAGGGCTGCGCCATGGAATGGGAGTGAAGGGAGGAGAATGAGGGAGATGGGGTGGCGGCTCTGCCTCTCTCCATCTCTACCCCTTCCCCCTCTCTCTAGCCTTCCCCTCCCTCTACCCCCTTCCCTGTCTACCCCCTCTCTAGGGAATGGTGAGTATTGGGACCTATGGGTGAGTGGTGAAGTATTGCATTCGGGGTCCAGCCCTCCCCTGTGACGATGACATATAACACTACAGCTGATGGGTCCGTGGCACAGCATGGGCCAGTGGTGCCAGATGAACTTGCCCAACAAAATAAAACATCTAACCCACAAATGATACCTATTTCCGTTTTTAGTTTTGTTTACAAAAGCTGCTGTCACTTAGCCACTGATGAATTATACAAGTAACAATTATCTTCAGCTGTTAAGGCACATTTATCTCATATCCCATGGAATTTTTCCAGGGTGAGGTTCAAATGGGCAAACCCATATGATACCTCAAAGGGAGAAAAGGGAACCCAGGTTCTTTGACATTATTTTAAATTATCCCCTCCTTCAGTTGAAGAATGCAGTGCGAAGCTTCATGCTTTACATTTGCATTAAAATGTTGTAATTGGCTTTTGTTGTGTCTTGCTTTAAGCTTTGAAAGATTCTGAGTAACAGTTAGGCTTTATGATTATTTAGTGAGAAACTTAAAAGGAAACAACACTGACACAGTGGAAGGATTTATTGTTTGATTGCTATTGGTTGAAACGAAAGTAACTTGTTTTTCAGTGACATTACAAATTTTTACTTGGTCAAATGGGAAAGCAAGAGTGTTAAAGAAGGAGCTGCAGATGCATGAAAATCGAGGGTACACAAAAGGCTGAAGAAACTCAGCCGGTGCAGCAGCATCTAAGGAGCGAAGGAGATAGGCGACCTTTCTGAAGAAGGGTTTCGACCCGAAACGTCGCCTATCTCCTTCGCTCCTTAGATGCTGCTGCACCCGCAGAGTTTCTCCAGCCTTTTGTGTACCATGGGAAAGCAAGAGTGTCATTGTAAAGTATATGGAGGTGTAAGTAATTCACAAATGAGCTGGGCCCATCATGCCTTCTCACCCTGCTTTGCTGTGGTGTCCACTTAGTCATTAGGGAGATATAAATAGAGTGCAACCTACTGATCTATCTTTGGGGATATGATGAGATGCTCATGTGCAAGTGCTTTGATGAAAATCTTGCTGCCACTCACCACCTGTATTCACTGTTCATCTATATCATCAAGAGCCATCGGTTTTCTTCCTGTGATGTTATAGAAACATAGAAAATTGGTGCAGGAGTAGGCCTTTCGGCCCTTCGAGCCTGCACCGCCATTCAATATGATCATGGCTGATCATCCAACTCAGTATCCTGTACCTGCCTTCTCTCCATACCCCCTGATCCCTTTAGCCACAAGGGCCACATCTAACTCCCTCTTAAATATAGCCAATGAACTGGCCTCAACTACCTTCTGTGGCAGAGAATTCCAGAGACTCACCACTCTCTGTGTGAAAAATGTTTTCCTCATCTTGGTCCTAAAGGAATTCCCCCTTATCCTTAGACTGTGACTCCTTGTTCTGGACCTCCCTATCTAGTTCACTCGTTCCCCCCCCACTAATTTTCAAACAGTTACTTTAGAC
Organism: Okamejei kenojei; assembly: GCA_035221665.1. Taxonomy (NCBI): domain Eukaryota; kingdom Metazoa; phylum Chordata; class Chondrichthyes; order Rajiformes; family Rajidae; genus Okamejei; species Okamejei kenojei. The sequence continues at coordinate 72,422,709 of CM069136.1, read as the reverse complement.
AAAATGAGGGTCACTGTCTATTGTGGAGTCAACTTTGTGTTCAAACCATATTTATTTTTCCAATAGCAAAGCAGGGTGGAGTTGAGCAGCGAGGAATCTAAAAATATATGGATTCTATTTTTTCCCTGGAGAATGAGAAGAGATGCTTTGATGAAGCTATGCAAATGAACAGGGAACGTCATGACCGTCCTGCCTCTTTTGGCCCAGTGTGCCACTTTGCAGTGGCTCATTAAACAAAAATAATATAAAACAATTAGAAGCTTGAAAACTGAAGCAAAAACAGAAAATACTGGAATTACTCAAATTGGATAGTCAAAAAGAGAAATCCAATTACCATTTTAGGTCAAAATTTCCAAAATGTTCTTTTTGCTGGCATTACATCTTGATGCTCGAGTCCAGGCTGCTCTCACTTGGAGGCTTATTTTTAAATTCAAAGCAAATCCTTGAAATGGAAAAGGAAGGTAAACTGTCGCTACAAGGGTGAGTAAGAATTGACGATGCTTCACAGGTGACTATCAGGCGTATTAAAATGAGAACCATTGGGCATGTGTAGGTTTGAGTTAAATGCAACACACCATGAGAGTGTTAGTTGTCTTTGCTGTCTCAGGTACTGTTCTGATGTTACACTCTCAAGAGTCAGATAACTGGACAGCTGGCACATCTGACGGTACCAAATTTGCTGCTTTCATATCTCTATACAGTACCTATATTCTGGTGATAATTGTTTGACGAGTGTTTACAAGATGTAACTTAATTTCAAATGATCTCTGAATATTTTCAACACTTGAATTTGGCTGTGTTGGGCTTTTTACCTGAAATCACTGTCTGAAAATGATTTGTGAGATGGATTTTGGAGTAATCTTGGTGCATAATAATTCTAGGACTAGGTACAGAATTTTCAAATATTACTTTTCACCATAGCGGAAAGAAAGTGGTTAGGTTTACAGGATATTGTATATTATTACCTATATCACCCATCTGAGGTATGCTTTTACGAAATTGTATTCCCTTCGTTTTTACTGCCAGCAGGGGTAACAGGGGAATATTTTCTTATATTCCCCTTTCTAGCGAACGCCTATGGACTTTACCTGTTAAAACAGCGGGGAATATAGTCTTATATTCCCCTGGTCTCACATCCGGGAACTTGGCAACGTGACGCTGCGTGCGAAATTTAAAATTTATTCTCAAAACAAACAAAATGGCAGCCTGTTGCGAGAAGAGGTTCGCGATTTAAAAGTTCAGATTTTCCTCTAGATGTCTGATAATGGGTAATAATAACAATATTGACTGTCCTCTTTCGGGAGATACGACATATATTGCCCTCACTAGATCCATATTGCCCTCGTCTTCGACTCGGGCAATATGAATCTACTTCAGGCAATATATGTCGTATCCCCCTCAAGGCCAGTCAATATTCTATTATTATTACCTATACAAGGTAGTTTTACTGGGCAATATTAGTTGGTATTTTGATTGGTCAAAAAAACGCGCAGTTTCCAGCGGGCAATATTACTTGGTATTTTTCTTCTTCCGGGTTTCGCCCATTGACTTTACGTAGAAAAACTGCGGTCAATCACAAAGATGAAATATTACATCCGGCGTACATCCGGGACACGAACCCGGCCAAAGTTCACCGCGAAGAATCAGGTCACGGCATCTAAACAAACATGGCAGCCTCCAGCAGTGCGAGATTCGCGTCTCTTGACGACGACGGAATTATTTTAATTTACGTGGGGATAGGTAATAATTATAATATTGACTGGCTTCTTTCGGGAGACACCAGGAATATTGCCCGCACTGAATCATATTGCCCTCGTCTTCGACTCGGGCAATATGAATCTACTTCAGGCAATATATGTCGTATCCCCCTCAAGGCCAGTCAATATTCTATTAATGTTACGAGAAGAATTATTACAAATATCTTGACCTGCTAATTGTTCTTACTGTCTTTTTATTGTTTATATTCCACCTAATTGCCAGCTTGGTATTTAAGGCAAAGAGATGATTTAAAAATGCAACAATTTCTAACAAAATAGGTGATATTGTACTTTTTCTAAAGTGGATTGTTTAGTGATATCATGTAAATAGCCTAGTGATTTCAGTCCAGAAATGGGATGGTTTTCTGTATATAATCGTATGGTTAAGGATTTGTAATTATGTAAAAAAAAACTAAATTGTAAGTTTTTTGTTTTGCCTTTCAGTAAATTATTGTCTGGCGCAATTTGCTGTTCACGGGTATTAAAATACATAATTTTTTAAAAATAATTCTGCAGAATACTAAGCATTCTATATACTAAATATGTATTTTGCGTTCATCTGCAACAAATGGTTGTTTTGGCGATTTTGTTTCTGACTTTTCTGTTCTTGCATATTGTAAATAAACAGCTTTTTTTAATGGCATTTTAATTTGGCCATTTGTGTACTCTGCATTATTTACACATGGAAAATTATCTGGTAAAGGTGTTCTACTTGATGACAAATAGCCAAAATACATTCTTAAAATTTGATTATAATCTAATTTACTGCAAAGGCTTATTTCTCTTTGAAGGCATTATTGGATTGTTTTCTGAACTACACTAAAACTCCAGCAATGGGACTTTGGTGCTGGACTGGCAGATTTTCTTTGCTATTAGATATTATTTCAAATAATACTCCAACGCATGTTTTAGATATTACACAGAAGGATAAAAACAATCTCGAGCGAATGTATGAAAAAGGAATAACTGGAGGAAATGTAAGAACCTGGGCTACAGTGTTTTAATGGGGTGCAGGATATTGAACCATCAGCATTTCCAAACAATTGTATAATGGTTTATGAAGTTTCACTGTACATGCAATGCTTTTTCTTTAAGATGGAAGGGAAATGTGTAGACCTGCTGGTGTGTGATGATTAGTGAGGGGATATCCATTGTCGCCATGTGGATGGCTTCTGAGCTGACTGGCTGGAGAAGAGATACACATATATGGTCATGTAAAGATAGTTTTAACTTGTAATTGACCAGTTATTCCTTTTTATACACTGCTCAAATTGTTTTTGAGAACAACCTATTAATTAATTCACACCATGTGAAAGCATTATGACATTTTGCTTTCCAAAGTAATCTAAGACTTTGAGCTATAAAAAAAAAAAATCAGTTCTTGTCTATAAATTAACAAATTGAATACAATTTATTAAGCTACTTTGCATGCTTCCATCTTTTATTGTGTAGGGACATGTATGTATACACACAGAATACAGTGCTGTATTACACTCAATTCTCACACATTCCTGGTCAATTGGCAGAAATAAATACAATTCACAGATCATTAAAGACTAGAACTAAATGACACTAGGCTTATTCTACATATCTAACTTCAATTTTGTGTGTCCACAGGACACAGACCCAATTTGTGTGGACATTATAAATACCTGATTTTTATTACTCTGTACACTTTTTTCAGATACTCATCAGATCTACACTTCAAGTAAATAGAAAGGACTCTATTGAAATTGCCCAGAAATTAATTTAATTTGCATATAAATAATCACATTGTTTCTGTTTTGTGGTTAAGATATGCACTGTTGCTGCATCAATAAAACCTGTCATAGAACAGCTGTTTGTAATGAAAGCACGTTTGTGGTCCCAGATGACTCGATAGATGCTTACATTTCCAGTGTTGGAGTACCCCATATCCACAGATGCTTAAGGTAAAGCAGTAATTGGGTTGAGTTCAAGGATCACACCTTAACGTATACCACTTCTAAGACTGAATTGTAACTTCTGCGGGTGACTTTTTTTCTCAATGAACTGTCGATACCTACCACCCAGTTTCACACCACTATTTTATAGCGCATTTTAGATATTATGCGATGGATGGTATTGGAAAGCTCGCTGTAAGGTTCAAATAGGGTTGCTAATGGAGGAAGTGCTGTAGAAAATGGAGCAGCAGTAAAGTGGTACCTTGTTCCTGCCTTTTGTGGCAGCAAGATTCACCAACATTCTGGTCTCCACCTTAGTCGAACGTGTGAATGTGTTCCCTCGAGTCTACTCCAAAAGATCCATTCCTAGCACTAGATTGCTTTACAAATCCACCCTTGCCTACAGTAATCCAGCTACTTCTAAAATCCATCTTTAACTTCTTACAGTGTAACCATTGTTTTCTGACCCCCACATATTCAACATAAGCCATTCTCACTAGGGTCTCCTTCCTGCAACAGGAGTACCATGGAGTACGAGGGAGAGAGAGACCACAGCTGACTCTCTCAATCCTTGTGATACATCGGGACCAGGAGATAACATGATGAAACAAAACAGCAGTGACGTTTATGCAGAAGGACAAGGATCCTGCACCTCGAAGGCCATTGACAAACATGGTATTTCTGGAGATGCTGCAACATGTGAATAGCAAGCATCCCAGCTGCACTGCACTCCTGTAGAGGCTGGAGAATTCTGTCACGGGTTTGCAGAGCACAATGTTTCCATTGATGTCAGTTTTGCTAAGAATGATCATCTGCATGAAGTGCTAATGGTGAGGATGATGTGAGTGTATGGAGACATTCCATGTGTTATGAATGCCATGCTGAATGGGATGCCTGATATCTAAGCTTCGGTCCTTCATTGGCTACTAACTTCTCTGCAAGACACATTAACTACCCTCCTGCACTTCTCCAGTAGTAGAGGGGTAATGGGATGCTTATACCACTTGTCTCTCTCAATCTTTTCAGCATCCACATATGGCCTTGTAGCTGTACAGCCGAGTTTGCACCTGCAGACAAATTTGGAACCCTCTCATCGACAACAACAAAAACAGGACCTCTCAGTAGTTTGCCTCTTCCCCCTGCAGAAGCCCTAATTGTTTCATGAAAACAAAAGATTAAGTTTTTAGAGTTTTGTTGGTGGATATTTTGTATTAAGGTTAAAGTGATACATTTCCTATCCTTGGAATCATTGTTAATGGAAGAAATGCATGGAACAATTCACCTGCTTCTGTGCACCACACATCTACCAGACCTGGTGCTAACATTGAATTGAACTGGATCATCCATAAAAATCTGTTAAATTTGTCAAAACTATATTAAAACTATATTAAGCCTAAAGAAGGATCTCGACCTGAAACGTCACCCATTCCTTCTTTCTAGAGATGTTGCCTGTCGAGATGAGTTACTCCAGCATTTTGTGTCTATTAACAGAGATCCATCAGTTTACATATGTATTAAATTCTGTGTACTTGCTGTCTCTGCTGATCAAAGGGAAGGATGATATTAAAGGAACTTTGTGGCAGCTGCAGACCAAATGCATAAAAAGCGCCCAGTAACAAGGAGCCAGAACAGGGCAATATCCTGTATATGTGGGGTGTCATACGATTGCAAGATGTGGGATGATCAAGGGCCAGGAGTAGCGAGTAGTGCAAATGTGAGGTTTACAACAGGTTTGCAATCATAAGCCCTCATCTAATGCCATTTTCACCAGTAAATTTAATTAAACCCGTTAGTGCTTTGCAGATGGTACAAAACCTATAACAAACTGTGGCTCCCTTTTCATTACATTATGATTTGATCTACTGAACAGCCTGCATACTCCCAGCTTATATATAGCATGCTTGCATACAAAGCAAAATTCCTAATATTTGATCATACTTAAGACTTTATCCTAAATCTAAGGGACACTTAAATTATTTTAGTGGCAATCTTCTCCAATAACAGTGAAGCTTGAATTTTCTAAACTAAGAATTATTTTGTAGCTTTTGCCCCATTTTAAGTATTAGTAAAAAGTTAATATTGTGGTTTGGACAAAGTCTCAGAAGTGGTGCCTCTGGAAGTGATTTATCTGATAGATTGTGTAGGAAGGAATTGCAGATGCTGGTTTAAACCGAAGATAGACACAAAATGCTGGAGCAATTCAACGGGACAGGCAGCATCTCTGGAGAGAAGGAATATCTGCTTCTCACATTACACATTCCGTATGTGTAATCCCCAAACAGCATTAAGTACTCCAGCCCACCAGTGAAGGTAACTAGCACTGTATGACTGCAAAGGCACTGACAAAATTCACCAAGGTAGCTTCAGTATGAGTTCAGTTAAGGATGAATCTGGTAGAGTAAACCAAAATGGTTAAAATAATGCCAAAGCATTTTTCTAGCTTTCTATATTGAATCATTTAATGAAAGTGAACATAATAACTCACTGCATCTGAATTGCAGTTCACTGTGATTCCAACTTAAATGTTTCATTAAATGGTCCTCCTTAACAAATTACAGCTATCAATTTGGAGATGCATTGTATGACCGCACCCACTGCTGTCTCGGCAGCCTGTGTGGCCCAAATTCAGTTTTAAATTAGCAAAGCTATCAATTGACTGTAAAACATAAACTGCATTGAGAAATTTCTGTGAAATGCCCCACGAAATTCTAATTGCATTGTAAATATATATTTCCTGTTGTAATATGCTTTGGTACAATTTTCCAATTTATAGGGCCTGGACAAGAAACCTCAACTAATTTCAAGGAGCAGCTAATTATGATTTAATTATTTTGTTATTATTTCTTGGTTGTTTCATTTAACAAATCAATTTCTCATCTGTTATTGTTTCCCAAACCTGTAATATGACTACAGTTTGGCTTTTAGAATTTTAATGCATTAGCTTAAAACTAAGTGCAGGCTGATTTTCTATCTCTGAGGCTCTTTTAGATTTCATCTCTTCCACATCTACATCCATATCTACAGCTGCTGATGTTACTGATTTACTCTAGTTCAGCCCCAGCTGCTGTTTAAATGTTACAGATTTATTTTTTGCCTTTTAGAAAACATGCTGACATTTTGTGAAGATGTAGCAAAAATATTTATTTCAGTTCATACTGGACAGTTGCTTAGAATTAAATCTGCAATACAATCTGTACAAGCAAGAGGCACCAATTTTCAGATTGTATCAATGGTTTTGCTTCAGTGATCCTTCAGGAAGAATTGTCTCCTGGCATTTTGTTTATTAATGCTAAATGCTCATTACTTGAGGTTTTAAGTACTTTAAAGTAATTTTGAGTCTTTGTTTCATCATCTGCAGAGTTTTAATTTTGGTACATTCAAGGGAAGTAGGAGCCTTGCAGCAAGCAGTGCATTTGCTTCCTTGATCAATGTTTCAGGACAGTCGGAAAATACCAACAGCAGATATGGGTCTTAGCTTACGAAACACAAACATTTTTCTATACAATAACTGATTCTTTGCTTAACAACGAGCACGTTGCAAAAATAATTTGCAACTTTTGAGGTGTACCTTTCAAAGCTGCTGCGGCGTTGAAGGTCGTGGAGTTCCATCGCAAGCCACTGATGTGCACCTCAGTGATCAGCAGCACTACCAAGTGTAAGTAGATTGCATGACAACCTTCCTTTACCCACAATAATGGGAATTTACTCAGGGATCACCAGTGTCTGTTTGGGACATATTTTAAAAGGCAACCAGCCAAAATATTTTGACAATTGTGTAAAAATATATAATTCTGCACATTTGTTTAAACACTAACAGCAAGAAGCAAAATCCTGAACTCTTTAAAATGTATTACTGAAGGGAATACTAAAAGATAAATTTGGACATAGGTACAAATGTTTTGAAAGCCCATATGATCAAGGAAAATCTTTTGATTTTTGCATACCTGGTCAATAAGAGGCATTAACAGTAGGCCCGGGTCTGTTTTGAAAGAGCTTTCTCAGAACAAACTCCCCAGGGTATAACCTTACTAGAAATAATGCACTGAATGTGCATTTGGGTCAGTGAACCACATCAGCAAGACCGACGGGAGATTTAAAAGCAATCCCTTTTGCTTATTGTTATATGCTAACAAGCATGCTCAAAGTACAAATGGTGGCTTTTCTTTGAGCAGAACCAAGCACTATATTCAGCAGTTAGAGCTGAGCTTCAGACATAACAGGGATAGCGATAAAATGGCCCACATATTTTCATTCTGATCCCTTTTCATCATCTTGGGTTGGTGCTCATTGCTGGAGGTGGGAGTGTGCCCTGAGAAGACTGGAAGTTCGAAGTCGAGGAGGACATTTTGATGGGACTGACTGGCTCACCAGTCTGGAGTCTCCAGACCAGCTCCTCATTCGTTCTGCTAAGCCGTTTCTTTTCCTTGCTTTCCTTCTCAACATATTCGTGAAGCGTTGCATTTTCTTCAGAGAGTTGTCTGCAAGAACATGCAATAAGTGTTTTTTTCAGAATTTACTGAAAATCAGGAGTGAAAATAATTAAAATTAGGCCACTGACAGGAACCATTTTTACTGCGGAGGTGATTTCAGCTGTCCTTCCTCCGGTAAATTGAAATTGAAAATAATTTAAGGTGAAATTAAAGGGCATTTTATCTTGGGTTTGGCTCATTATTAGCTCAAGCCTCTTATAGAATCATAGATACAATCAGCATGAAAAAAGGCCTTTCGACCTAACTTACCCACATACCCCATCTACACTAGTCCCACCTATCTGCATTTGGCCCATATCCCTCTAAACCGATCCTATCCATGTACCTGTCCAAATGTTTTTTAAACATTGCTTAGTACCTGCCTCAACCACCTCCTGGGGTGGAAGATTGCAACCTTCACGTGGTCCGCCCTGTTTCGACGAATGCAATCAACCCGGCGTGCGCAATCAAGTAAGATCAAATTGAACAAGTTGTCCTGCAACTTTAGGCTGTGCACGTCATACGCAAGAAGAAGAACCACCTCCTCCGGCAGCTCATTCTGTACACCTACCACCCTTGTGTAAAAAAACAAGTTGATCTGAATCAGAAAAGAACACATACTACATAAATAATAATAGGTGAAATAAAATAATAGATGAGATTTGAAAAATTAACTACTGCAAATGTTCTACACATTCCCAGCAGGTAATAGTGCTCTTGAGGATTCTATCGAGCAAATTTTGGATGCAAAGCTTATGATTTTCTGTTCATTGAGATAAATAAAAAGCTTGCAAACTTAAATTTATCATGAAAGCCTCAGGGACCAAAATCTACTTGTAATGTAAAGATAACACAAGAGAATGCAGATGCTGGAATACTGATGGAGTAGGGGAGAGAAAGCCTCTTTTCCCTCCACCCTGCCCCTTTCATCCTTAACTCAGACTCTGGTTTTACATCTCACCCTTTCTTTATCTCACACCCTTTTTTCTCCTTTCCACACTCTTTTATACACTCTCCACCCGTCTGTCAATCAACCTTCCCCCATCTGTACCCACATGTTAACTTGCCAGGCTTTGCTCCACCCCATCTCACTTTTCCAGCTTTCTCCACACTACCCAATCAGTCTGAAGAAGGGTTTGACTTGAAATGTCATTTGTTCAGTTCCTCCACAGATGCTGCCAGAACCGCTGAGTTACTCCAGCATTTGTTTTTTACTTGTAAATGTTCTGCCAATTATCTACAGGATTTGTATAATCACATTTTACAAGGACGTGTTGTGTTGGATGACTAACCTTGTTAAGAAAGCATTATTATCAATCCTGACTTTCAGGTCTTCATTCTGTTGTTGAAGTACTTGAACCTTTTCTTCTAATACCACATTCTTCTCAGACTGCACATATGACAGAAAAATAACATATTTAAACACATCGTTGTGAATATTTCACATAAGGGGTGTCAAAGTCTTTGTTAAACATATAGCAAGGGACAAATAATAACATGATGTGGAGTGTTCAGAATATTGCATTGCAAAATATACTGAGTAAGTATGGAGGATTAACTCTGGAAACTTTCACTAACTAGTACCTCATCCTGGTAAACCATCTCCATGATTTTCTCTCCGTTATGTTGTGAATCATGGGAACCGCCAACAAGTTTCAGTCTGAAGAAGGATCCTGATCCAAAACATTCAAGGGTGGCACAGTGGTACAGCAGTAGAGCTGCTGCCTTACAGCGTCAGATACCCGGGTTCAATCCGGGTATCTGACGCTGTCTGTACAGAGTTTGCATGTTCTCCTTGTGACCATGTGCATTTTCTCCGGTGTTTGGTGTTAAAAGTAATAAAATGTTTAGTCATATGTCTTCTGCTTTTGGTTATTCCTGTATTCTGTTTTAAATTAATGCTTTTTCACAACGATCATGCATTTTCTCTCTGCATATGTGTCTGTTTCTCTTGTATGGGACAACAGGAGAGAAATGTCTATTCTGTTGTCATTAGAGAAGCGTTTTTCAAAGTTTACATAGCTATGTATTTTACTTTCTAAAAGGACCAGGGAGAAATAAGTATTTTTCAGCCTTTTACCAGCTTGAATAGAGGCAGTAAAGTCCAGATGCATTGGAACAATGCTGAAGATCTCGGTCATGAGGGAGACCATGAACTCGTACCAACAGTATTGTTGTTAGCGATGGTGTTCAATAGAGAATATATACAGTGGCTTGCAAAAGGTTTTCATACCCCTTGAACTTTTCCACATTTTGTCACGTTACAACCACAAACGTAAATGTATTTTATTGGGATTTTATGTGTAGACCAACACAAAATGGCGCATAATTGTGAAGTGGAAGGAAAATGATACATGGTTTTCAAATTTTTTTACAAATAAAAAACTGAAAAGTGTGGCGTGCAAAGGTATTCAGCCCCCTTTACTCTGATACCCCTAAATATAATTGAGTGCAACCAATTGCCTTCAGAAGTCAACTAATTAGTAAATAGAGTCCACGTGTGTAATCTAATCTCAGTATAAATACCGGTGTTCTGTGAAGGCCTCAGAGGTTTGTTAGAGAACATTAGTGAACAAACAGCATCATGAAGCCCACGGAACACACCAGACAGGTCAGGGATAAAGTTGTGGAGAAGTTTAAAGCAGTGTTAGGTTATAAACAAATATCCCAAGCTTTGAACATCTCACGGAGCACTGTTCAATCCATCATCCGAAAAAGGAAAGAGTATGGCACAACTGCAAACCTACCAAGACATGGCCGTCCACCTAAACTGACAGGCCGGGCAAGGAGAGCATTGATCAGAGAAGCAGCCAAGAGGCCCATGGTAACTCTGGAGGAGCTGCAGAGATCCACAGCTCAGGTGGGAGAATCTGTCCACAGGACAATTATTAGTCGTGCACTCCACAAATCGGGCCTTTATGGAAGAGTGGCAAGAAGAAAGCCATTGTTGAAACAAAGCCATAAGACGTCCCGTTTGCAGTTTGCCACAAGCCATGTGGGGGACACAGCAAACATGTGGAGGAAGGTGCTCTGGTCTGATGAGACCAAAATTGAAGTTTTTGGCCTAAATGCAAAACGCTATGTGTGGCGGAAAACTAACACTGCACATCACCCTGAACACACCATCCCCACTGTGAAACATGGTGGTGGCAGCATCATGCTGTGGGGATGCTTTTCTTCAGCAGGGACAGGGAAGCTGGTCACAGTTGATGGGAAGATGGATGGAGCCAAATACAGGGCAATCTTGGAAGAAAACCTGTTAGAATCTGCAAAAGACTTGAGATTGAGGCGGAGGTTCACCTTCCAGCAGGACAACGACCCTAAACATACAGCCAGAGCTACAAAAGAATGGTTTAGATTAAAGCAATATTCATGTTAGAATGGCCCAGTCAACGTCCAGACCTAAATCCAATTGAGAATCTCTGGCAAGACTTGAAAATTGCTGTTCACAGACGCTCTCCATCCAATCTGACTGAGCTTGAGCTATTTTGCAAAGAAGAATGGGCAAAAATTTCAGTCTCTAGATGTGCAAAGCTGGTAGAGACATACCCCAAAAGACTTGCAGCTGTAATTGCAGCAAAAGGTGGTTCTACAAAGTATTGACTCAGGGGGGCTGAATATTTTTGCACGCCACACTTTTCAGTTTTTTATTTGTAATAAAATTTGGAAAACGTGTATCATTTTCCTTCCATTTCACAATTATGCACCACTTTGTGTTGGTCTATCACATAAAATCCCAATAAAATACATTTACGTTTGTGGTTGTAATGTGACAAAATGTGGAAAAGTTCAAGGTGTATGAAAACTTTTGCAAGCCACTGTAGATAAAATAATATAATTTGAAGAACAACATTTCAATTTATGCCCCTTCTTAACCTTGGAGAAAGGACTTCCATCCCCACCAAAACAGTTTAAATAGATGAGCAAATTGTTACATGTTAGTGTAAGCATTTTAAGAATTCCTTCAATCTGAAACATTACAGGGAATGATTTGGCAGACAATGAAAAACCAAAGAAACGTCAATTTTTATCATTGATAAAAATGGAGCTATGTCACTAAAATTTCAACAATTAAATAGATAATTAAAAACAGCCAGTCATAGAGTTGAACCGGGCCCTTGGCCTAACTTGCCCACATTGACCAACATCTACACTAGTCTCACTTGTATGTATTTGTCAATATGTCTTTTAAACATTGCGATAGCAGCTGCCTCAACTACCTCCTCAGGCAGCTCATTTTATATACCCACCATGCTTTGTGTAAAAAGTTGCCCCTCAGGTTCGTATTAAATCTTTCTCACCTCACCTTAAGCATAGGTCTCCTGGTTCTTGATTCCCCTACCGGGTAAAGTACTCTGTAAAATACCCTATACTATCCCCACATGATCTTACAGTGCCCTCCATAATGTTTGGAACAAAGACCCATCATTTATTTATTTGCCTCTGTACTCCACAATTTGAGATTTGTAATAGAAAAAAATCACATGTGGTTAAAGTGCACATTGTCAGATTTTAATAAAGGCCATATTTATACATTTTGGTCTCACCATGTAGAAATTACAGCAGTGTTTATACATATTCCCCCCATTTCAGGGCAACATAATGTTTGGGACACAACAATGTAATGTAAATGAAAGTAGTCATGTTTAGCATTTTGTTGCATATCCTTTGCATACAATGACTGCTTGAAGTCTGTGATTCATGGACATCACCAGTTGCTGGGTGTCTTCTCTGGTGATGCTCTGCCAGGCCAGTATTAGAAACATAGAAACGTAGAAACATAGAACTTAGGTGCAGGAGCAGGCCATTCGGCCCTTTGAGCCTGCACCGCCATTCAATATGATCATGGCTGATCATCCAACTCCGTATCCTGTACCTGCCTTCTCTCCATACCCCCTGATCCCTTCAGCCACAAGGGCCACATCCAACTCCCTCTTAAATATGGCCAACGAACTGGCCTCAACTACATTCTGTGGCAGAGAAATTCACCACTCCCTGTGTGAAAAACGATTTTCTCATCTCGGTGCTAAAAGACTTCCCCCTTATCCTTAAACTGTGACCCCTTGTCCTGGACTTCCCCAACATCAGGAACAATCTTCCTGCATCTAGCCTGTCCAACCCCTTAAGAATTTTGTAAGTCTCTATGAGATCACCCCTCAATCTTCTAAATTCCAACAAGTACAAGCCAAGTCTATCCAGTCTTTCTTCATATGGAAGTCGTGCCATCCCAGGAATCAGTCTGGTGAACCTTCTCTGTACTCCCTCTATGGCAAGAATGTCTTTCCTCATTTTAGGAGACCAAAACTGTACGCAATACTCCAGGTGTGGCCTCACCAAGACCCTGTACAATTGCAGTAGAACCTCCCTGCTCTTGTACTCAAATCCTTTTGCTATGAGTGCCAACATACCATTCGCTTTCTTCACAGCCTGCTGCACCTGCATGCCTACTTTCAATGACTGGTGTACCATGACACCCAGGTCTCGCTGCCTCTCCCCTTTTCCTAATCGGTCACCATTCAAATAATAGTCTACCTTCCTGTTTTTGCCACCAAAGTGGATAACCTCACATTTATCCACATTATACTGCATCTGCCATGCATTTGCCCACTCACCCAGTCTATCCAAGTCATCCTGCAGCCTCTTAGCATCCTCCTCACAGCTAACACTGCCCCCCAGCTTCGTGTCATCCGCAAACTTCGTGATGTTGCATTTAATTCCCTCGTCCAAATCATTAATGTATATTGTAAATAGCTGGGGTCCCAGCACTGAGCCTTGCGGCACCCCACTAGTCACTGTCTGCCATCCTGAAAAGGACCCGTTCACTCCTACTCTTTGCTTCCTGTCTGCCAGCCAGTTCTCTATTCACATCAATACTGAACCACCAATACCGTGTGCTTTAAGTTTGTATACCAATCTTTTGTGCGGGACCTTGTTGAAAGCCTTCTGAAAGCCCAGATACAACACATCCACTGCTTCTCCCTTATCCACTCTACTAGTTACATCCTCAAAAAATTCAATAAGATTCGTCAGACATGATTTACCCTTCGTAAATCCATGCTGACTTTGTCCAATGATTTCACCACTTTCCAAATGCGCTGCTATCCCATCTTAAATAATTGACTCTAGCAGTTTCCCCACTACCGATGTTAGACAAACTGGTCTGTAATTCCCCGTTTTCTCTCTCCCTCCCTTTTTAAAAAGTGGGGTTACATTAGCTACCCTCCAATCCTCAGGAACTACTCCAGAATCTAAAGAGTTTTGAAAAATTATCACTATGGCATCTGCTATTTCTAGGGCTACTTCCTTAAGTACCCTGGGATGCAGCCTATCTGGCCCTGGGGATTTATCGGCCTTTAATCCATTCAATTTACCCAACACCACTTTCCGGCTAAGCTGGATTTCACTCATTTCCTCCATCTCATTTGACCCGCGATCCCCTGCTATTTCTGGCAAATTATTTATGTCTTCCTTAGTGAACACAGAACCAAAGTAGTTATTCAATTGGTCTGCCATGTCCTTGTTCCCCATGATCAATTCACCCGTTTCTGACTGCAAGGGACCTACATTTGTTTTAACTAATCCTTTGCACTTCACATATCGATAAAATCTTTTGCAGTCAGTTTTTATGTTTCCTGCCAGTTTTCTTTCATACTCCATTTTCCCTTTCCTAATTAAGCCCTTTGTCCTCCTCGGTTGGTCTCTGAATTTCTCCCAGTCCTCTGGTAGGCTGCTTTTTCTGGCTAATTTGTACGCTTCATTTTTTTCTTTGATACTATCCCTGATTTCCCTCGTTATCCACGGATGCGCCACCTTCCCTGATTTATTCTTTTGCCATACTGGGATGAACAATTGTTGTAGTTCATCCATGCAGTCTTTAAATGCCTTCCATTGCATATCCACCGTCAACCCTTCAAGAATCAATTGCCAGTCGATCTTCGCCAATTCACGTCTCATACCCTCAAAGTTACCTTTCTTTAAGTTCAGGACCCGTGTTTCTGAATTAACAATGTCGCTCTCCATCCTAATGAAGAACTCAACCATATTATGGTCACTCTCGCCCAAGGGGCCACGTACATCAAGGCTGCTAACTAACCCTTCCTCATTACTCAATATCCAGTCTAGAATAGCCTGCTCTCCCGTTGGTTCCTCCACATGTTGGTTTAGAAAACTATCCCGCATACATTCCAAGAAATCCTCTTCCTCAGCACCCCTGCCAATTTGATTCACCCAATCTATATGTAGATTGAAGTTATCCATTATAACGGTTTTACCTTGGTTGCACGCATTTCTAATTTCCTGTTTGATGCCATCCCCCAACTCCACTACTACTGTTAGGTGCCCTGTACACAACACCCACTAGCGTTTTCTGCCCCTTAGTGTTTCGCAGATCCACCCATATCAATTCCACATCCTCCAAGCTAATGTCATTCCTTTCTATTGCGTTAATCTCCTCTCTAACCAGCAACGCTACCCCACCTCCTGTTCTTCTCTGTCTATCCTTCCTGAATATTGAACTAAAGTATTGCAGCCATCTTTAGCTTATGTTTGTTTTGGGGGCTAGTCCCCTCAGTTTTCCTTTCAGCATATAAAAGGCATGCTCAATTGGGTCCGGATCGGATGATTGACTTGGCCATTCAGGAATTTACCCATTTTTAGCTTTGAAAAACTCCTTTGTAGCTTTAGCAGTATGTTTGGGATCATTGTCTTGCTGTAGAATGAACCCCCGACAAATGACTTTTGAGGCATTTGTTTGAACGAGCAGATAGGATGTGTCTGTACACTTCAGAATTCATTATGCTACTATCATCAGCAGTTGTATCATCAATGAAGATAAGTTAGTACCTTCAGCAGCCATTCATGCCCAGGCCATAACCCCCCCACCACCGTGTTTCACAGATGAGGTGGAATGCTTTGGATCTTGGGCAGTTCCTTCATGCTTTGCTCTTGTCATCACTCTGATATGTTAATTATCATCTCATCTGTCCATTTTCCAAAACTGTGGTTGGTCTTTTAAGTACTTCTTGACAAACTGTAACCTGGCCATCTATTTTTGCAGCTAACCAGTGGTTTGCATCTTGCAGTGTAGCCTCTGTATTTCTGTTCATGAAGTCTTCTGCGCACAGTAATCATTGAAAAATCCACACCTGACTCCTGAAGAGTGGTTCTGATCTGTCGGACAGGTGTTTGGGGATTTTTCTTTATTATAGAGATAATTTTTCCGTCATCAGCTGTGGAGGTCTTCCTTGGCCTGCCAGTCCCTTTGCGATTAGTAAGCTCACCAGTGCTCTCTTTCTTCTTAATGATGTTCCAAACAGTTGATTTTGGTAAGCCTAAGGTTTGGCTGATGACTCTAACCGATTTATTCTTGGTTCTGTCTCATAATGGCTTATTTGACTTTCATTGGCCCAACTTTGGTCCTCATGTTTCTAAATAGCAATAAACGTTTCCTAAGGTGATGGAAAAACTGGAGGGAAGACTAGGTGCTGAGAGCTCTCTTGTACCTGCATGAAGGAGGCAATTAAACACCCCTGAGCAATTACAAACACCTGTGAATCCATGTATCCCAAACACTATGGTGCCCTGAAATGGGGGGACATGTAATTTCTACATGGTGAAACCAAAATGTTTAAAAATACCCTTTAATGTGCACTTTAACCACATGTGATTTTTTCTATTACAAATCTCAAAATGTGGAGTACAGAGGCAAATAAATAAATGATGGGTCTTTGTCCCAAAAAATATGGAGGACTGTATACACCTCTATAATCTCCTCTATCACCACATCCTCCTGTGCTCCAAGGAATAAAGTCCTAGCCTGCTCAACCTCTCCCTATAGCTCAAGAAAACATCCTCGTAAATAGTTTCTGCACCCTTTCTAGCTTAACAGCATCTTTCCTATAACAGGTTGACCATAACTGAACATAATACTACAAATGTATCCTCACCAATGTCATGTACAACTGTAATATAACCTTCCAACTTCTATACTCAATATTCTGACTGATGAAGGCCAATATGCAGCCGCCTTCTTGGCCAACCTACCTAACTTTGACGGCACTTTCAAGGAACTATGTACCTGCCGTCCTAGATCCCTCTGCTCTACAACACTCCTCAAAGCCCTGCCATTGTGACACCAAAATGCAACATTTCTCTGCATTAAACTTCATTAGCTATTCCTCAGCCCACCTGCCCAACCAATCAACATCCTGCTGCAATTTTTGATAATCATCTTTGCTATCTACAATACCACCCACTTTGGCGTTCTCGGCATGCTTGCTAATCATGCCAAATTTTAAAGGGCTGTACTTTTTAAACTAATCTAAAGGCCCAACCCAGACCAATTTTACATATTCAGTACAGCTTCAACGACATATTTCAATGTTAAAACTCAAATTTTAGGACACTATTCTGACACACCCATCAAAATTATACAGATTTACAAACTGACAAATCTGATTCTAAACCAAGTAAGTTCTAAACCATGTAGGTTTTATGAATAGTAATCCATTTTGTTTCTAACCAGTTTTTCCAATTGCATAATTTTCTTTTCTTGGTGATGGATTTGTTGATTTTTCATTTCAAGAACATGTTTTAAACTGTTCATGTCTTCCTCTAAATGCTGGTAAGGTGCCAAGGCAATCTGTGACATTATAATAAAAAGTACAACATAAATATAGTAACCTTTAAGATTAGATTAATTTTTACTTCATTGCTTGAATCGAATATAATCATACTTGATAAATTATCTTTTGAAGCAACACCCTATATCACTGATGTTAAAATCACCTAAACGGGTTGTCCCACTTGGGCGACCTAATCTGCACGTTTTGAAGAGTGTCTTCGACATTCAAACTCGCAGCATAGTCGACACGTGGTCCAAGGAGGTCACTAGAACTCTCCTTCATGCTCGAGTGAAGTTCCCGAATACTCGTGGCCTCAGCAAGGTTGCGGAACATTTTTCAGCATGATGAAAAAATTTCCACGAGTAAAATTTGGTCGGCATGGTTCTTTTTAACTCGTAGTGCAGTGGAATGGGGTCGCTATTTAGTTACAGGCAGTCGAGGGCAGCCATAGGCAATCTCCTTCCCTGACTGGGCATTTTGATTGGCTCATTGGAGTTTTCAGGACCAAGAAAAACTTACCGGTAGGTAAAATGCCCGCTAAACTTTATTATACATCTTAAAAATGTCTCCACTCCTTCTCCCCCATTCTGTCCCCCTTCTCTCTCCTTCTCCCCCCCCCCTCTTATCTCTCCTTCTCTCCCCTTCTCTCCCACCCCACCACACTCTCTAAAGGACTTACCGTACACCGTGGCAGCCGTTTACCTTCCTCTTCATCGCGCAGACAGCGTCCCCCGCTTTCCCTGGCACCCGCCTTTGCGATATGTTTGTGTGTGTGCGGTCGGTCGATCCAGCTCGCGGTTTCAACGCGGACGGTCGATCCAGCTCGAGGCTTTCCACCTTGAGCTTGAAGGTGGAACACACTCTTCTTAACTCGCGGATTAGGTCACCCAAGTGGGACAGCCCCTTAAGCCTAGTAATAGGTTGTCACTCAGACACGCGCGTGCATGCATGCAAATACATGCTGCTAGTTACAATAACTTTCTAGAACAAGGAGCAATGTAGTTCTGAAAATACTGGTTCTTAAAATAAGTGTAGGCATTATCAGTCATTGTTTTTGGAACCACACAAACTGAACCACAAGAAAGCAGTAACAGAGAGACTAACAGTTTATCTAGTTTAGCTCCAGTATTCTGGTCAAACAGTCTGATCACCAATTTCTCTCTGCTGCACATATCAATCCCTTTCCCATGGTACACTATTCACCATCCCGAAAGTGGGTAGTCAATAGACAATAGGTGCAGGAGTAGCCCATTCATCCCTTGAGCCAGCACCGCCATTCAATGTGATCATGGCTGATCATCTACAATCAGTACCCCGTTCCTTCCTTCTCCCCATATTGCCTGACACCGCTATCTTTAAGAACCCTATCTAGCTCTCTTGAAAGTACCCAGAGAACCGGCCTCCATGAGGCTGAGGCAGAGAATTCCACAGACACAACTCTCTGTTTGAAAAAGTGTTTCCTCATCTCCGTTCTAAATGGCTTACCCCTTATTTTTAAACTGTGGCCCCTGGTTCTGGACACCCCCAACATTGGGAACATGTTTCCTGTCTCTAGCTTGTTCAATCCCTTAATTATCTTATATGGTTCAATAAGATCCCCTCCCATCGAAAATTCTAGAGTATACAAGCCCAGCGACTCCATCCTCTCAGCATATCAAAGTCTAGGTACACTACATCCACTGGCTCTCCCTTGTCCATATTCCTAGTTACATCCTCAAAACATTCCAGAAGATTAGTCAAGCATGATTTCCCCTTCGGAAATCCATGCTAACTTGGACCGATCCTGTTACTGCTATCCAAATGTGCCACTATTTCATCTTTTATGATTGACTCCAGCATCTTCCCCACCACCGATGTCAGGCTATCTGGTCTATAATTCCCTGTTTTCTCTCTCCCGTCTTTCTTAAAAAGGGGGATAACATTATATACCCTCCAATCCACAGGAACTGATCCTGAATCTATAGAACATTGGAAAATGATCACCAATGCATCTACGATTTCTAGAGCCACTTCCTTAAGTACCCTGGGATGCAGACCATCAGACCATGGGGATTTATCAGCCTTCAGTCCCATCAGGCTACCCAACACCATTTTCTGCCTAATGTGGATTTTCTTCAGATCCTCCGTCACTCCAGATCCTCTGGCCACTAGTACATCAGGAAGATCGTTTGTGTCTTCCTTAGTGAAGACGGATCCAAAGTACCTGTTCAACTTATCTGCCATTTCCTTGTTCCCTATAATAAATTCACCTTTTTCAGTCTTCAAGGGTCCAAGTTTGGTCTTAACTAACTTTTTCCTATTCACATACTTAAAGAAGCTTTTACTATCCTCCTTTATATTCTTAGCTAGCTTACCTGCGTACCTCATCTTTTCTCCCTGTATTGCCTTTTTAGTTATCTTCTGTTGCTCTTTAAATGTTACCCAATCCTCTGGCTTCCCGCTCATCTTTGCTATGTTGTACTTCTCTTTTAGTTTTATACTGTCCCTGACTTCCCTTGTCAGCCACAGTCGCCCCATACTCCCCTTGGAATCTTTCTTCCTCTTTGGAATGAACTGATCCTGCACTTTCTGCAATATCCCCCAACATACCTGCTATTGTTGTTTCACTGTCACCCCTGCTAGTGTATCTTTCCAGTCAACTTTGGCCAGCTCCTCCCTCATGGCTCCATAGTCCCCTTTGTTCAACTGTAATACTGACCCCTCTGATTTACCCTTCTCCCTCCCAAATTGTAGATTAAAACTTATCTTATTATGGTCACTACCTCCTAATGGCTCCTTAACCTCAAGTTCCCTTATCAAATCTGGTTCATCACACAACACTAAATCCAGAATTGCCTTATCCATGGTAGGCTCCAGTACAAGCTGCTCTAAGAATCCATCATGGAGGCACTCCACAAACTCCCTTTCTTGGGGTCCAGCACCAACCTGATTTTCCCACTCTAACTGTATGTTGAAATCTCCCATAACAACAGTAGCATTTCCTTTACTACATGCCAATTTTAACTCTTGATTCAATCTACACCCTATAGTCAGGTTACTGTTTGGAGGCCTGTAGATAAGTCCCATTATGGTCTTTTTACCCTTACAATTCCTTAGTTCTACCCATACTGACTCCACATCTCCTGTTTCAATGTCACCCCTTGCAAGGGACTGAATTTCATTCCTCACCAATGGAGCTACCCCACCCCCTCTGCCCACCTGTCTGTCTTTTCGATAGGATGTGTACCATAGAAACATAGAAAATAGGTGCAGGAGGAGGCCATTCGGCCCTTTGAGCCAGCACTGCCATTCATTGTGATCATGGCTGATCGTCCCCTATCAATAACCCGTGCCTGCCTTCTCCCCATATCCCTTGAATCCACTAGCCCCTAGAGCTCTATCTAACTCTCTCTTAAATCCATCCAGTGACTTGGCCTCCACTGCCCTCTATAATATGGCAGGGAATTCCATAAATTCACAGCTCTCATGGTGAAAAAGATTTTTCACACCTCGGTCTTAAATGACCTCCCCTTTATTCTAAGACTGTGGCCCCTGGTTCTGGACTTGCCCAACATTGGGAACATTTTTCCTGCATCTAGCTCGTCCAGTCCTTTTATAATTTTATGTTTCTATAAGATTCCCCCTCATCCTTCTAAACTCCAGTGAATACAAGCCTTCCAGTGACTTCAATCTTTCCTCATACAACAGTCCCGCCATCCCAGGGATCAATCTCGTGAACCTACGCTGCACTGCCTCAATCACAAGGATGTCCTTCCTCAAATTAGGAGACCAAAACTGTACACAATATTCCAGATGTGGTCTGCAGAAATACCTCTTTATTCCTATACTCTTGTTGGCCTCTTGTTATGAAGGCCAACATTCCATTAGTTTTCTTCACTGAATATACCCTTGAATATTCAGTTCCCAGCCCTGGCCCTCTTGTAGCCATGTCTCTATAATTCCCACAACATCATACTTGTCAATTTCTAACTGAGCCTCAAGCTCGTCCACTTTATTTCTTATACTTTGCACATTCATAGGCAACACTTTGACTTTGGTATTCACCTCCCCTCTCACTATTGGCCCTGACCTTACTCTCTTATCCCTCATCCCAGAGTGCTCAAGGAGGTAGCCACGGAAATAGTGGATACATTAGTGATAATTTTTCAAAACACCTTAGATTCTGGAGTAGTTCCTGAGGATTGGAGGATAGCTAATGTAACCCCACTTTTTAAAAAAGGAGGGAGAGAGAAAGTGGGGAATTACAGACCAGTTAGTCTAACATCGGCAGTGGGAAAACTGCTAGAGTCAGTTATTAAAGATGGGATAGCAGCGCATTTGGAAAGTGGTGAAATCATTGGACAAAGTCAGCATGGATTTACAAAAGGTAAATCATGTCTGACGAATCTTACAGAATTTTTCGAGGATGTAATTAGTAGAGTGGATAAGGGAGAACCAGTGGATGTTATATCTGGACTTTCAGAAGGCTTTCGACAAGGTCCCACATAAGAGATTAGTATATAAACTTAAAGCACACGGTATTGTGGTTCAATAATGATGTGGATAGAGAACTGGCTGGCAAATAGGAAGCAAAGGGTAGGAGTAAACGGGTCCTTTTCAGAATGGCAGGCAGTGAGTAGTGGGGTACCGCAAGGCTCAGTGCTGGGACCCCAGCTATTTACAATATACATTAATGATTTGGACGAGGGAATTGAATACAACATCTCCAAATTTGCAGATGACACCAAGCTGAGGGGTATAGTTAGGTGTGAGGAGGATGCTAGGAGGCTGCAGGGTGATTTGGATAGGCTGAGTGATTGGGCAGATGCATGGCAGATGCAGTATAATGTGGATAAATGTGAGGTTATCCACTTTGGTGGCAAAAACATGAGGGTAGATTTTTATCTGAATGGTGGCAGATTAGGAAAAGGGGAGATGCAACGAGACTGGGGGTCATGGTACACCAGTCATTGAAAGTAGGCATGCAGGTGCAGCAGGCAGTGAAGAAAGCAAATGGTATGTTAGCATTCATAGCGAAAGGATTTGAGTACAGGAGCAGGGAGGTTCTACTGCAGTTGTACAGGGTTTTGGTGAGACCACACCTGGAGTATTGTGTACAGTTTTGGTCTCCAAATCTGAGAAAATACATTCTTGCCATAGGGGGTGTTCAGAGAAGGTTCACCAGACTGATTCCTGGGATGTCGGGACTTTCACATGAAGAAAGACTGGATAGACTCGGCTTGTACTCACTGGAATTTAGAAGATTGAGGGGGGATCTTATAGAAACGTACAAAATTCTTAAGGGGTTGGATAAGCTCGATGCAGGAAGATTGTTCCCAATGTTGGGGGAGTCCAGGACAAGGAGTCACAGTCTAAGGGTAAGGGGGAATTCCTTTAGGACCGAAATGCGGAAAACATTCTTTACACAGAGAGTGGTGAGTCTCTGGAATTCTCTGCCACAGAAGGTCGTTGAGGCCA
Organism: Okamejei kenojei; assembly: GCA_035221665.1. Lineage (NCBI taxonomy): Eukaryota > Metazoa > Chordata > Chondrichthyes > Rajiformes > Rajidae > Okamejei > Okamejei kenojei. Next base: position 72,399,481 of record CM069136.1, on the reverse strand, counting down.
GTTCATTGGCTCTATTCAAGAGGGAGTTGGATGTGGCTCTTGTGGCTAAAGGGAACAGGGGGTATGGAGAGAAGGCAGGTACGGGATACTGAGTTGGATGATCAGCCATGATCATATTGAATGGCGGTGCAGGCTCGAAGGGCCGAATGGCCTACTCCTTCACCTATTTTTCTATGTACTTTCCTTCCCATTAATTCGGGAGTCTTTTGTAACTTTTCCTGCACTCACTTCCCCTTTAACTCCATCTTTATACTCCCAATTTGTCAATCTCTCCCCCCCACTATTTAGTTTAAACCCACATGTGTAGCCCTAGCAAACCTGCCTGCCAGAACGTTGGTCCCCCTCCAGTTAAGGTGTAACTTTTGTGCAGGTCACCCCTACCCCTGAAGAGATCCCAGTGGTCTATAAAGCTAAATCCTTGAGTTCGATGGTGCCATCATTACATTCAATTAATATTGACACAATTGGCTTTTATTGAAAGGACTCTGATTGTTGACCAGGTACATGTAACATAGAACATTTCAGCACAGGAACAGGCCCTTTGGCCCACAATGTTTGTGCCGAACATGATGTCAAGTTAAACAGATTTCATCTGCCTGTACATGGTCCATATCCATCTATTCCCTGCCCTTCCATGTGCCTGTCTAAATGTCTCTTAAAAGCTACTATCGTATCTACACCAGAGTTTAATGTACTCCCACTGTCTCATCCTCTTCCTACACGCTAGGGGTAAATTGCAGAGACTAAATGGCAGCAGTAGTGGATAGTGACCTGATACATGGCGAGGGAATGGAATTCTTTAATAGTATCCAGATGCAAATCACAACTGTGTATCTGGATACTATTAACATAAGGTCTATGTTTTAAAGTCACTTCATACAAAATGTGTATTGTTGGCAGGCCAGAAATACGTTTTCGTTAGTATTGATCAAACTGTACAAATAACTGCCAAATGTACAAATGCCAGAACTGCTGAGTGCTTCCAGCATTTTTTGCTTACATTTTAGATTACCAGCATCTGCAATTTTTTATTTTTTATTAACTATATACAACTCTGTCCAATCAGGAACCGTGTGTATCTAATTACACCACCCCATACCTCACTTTAGGCCCTTGTCTGCCACACTACAACTGGCAAAAGACTTGTTGCTGCAACGTTGATGTCTGTGTTGGACTATGGTGATGTTTTATATATGAATGCATCTTCAAAATGCCTACAGTCTTTGGACACGGTCTACCACGGAGCACTGAGATTTGTTACTAATTTTAAAACCCTCACGTACCACTGCTCTTTGTATGCTCAAGTTGGATGGTTTGCCCTGTCCACCCGCAGACTCCATCATTGGCATATCCTTATTTATAAGACTATCCTCGGTATTCTTCCTTCATACCTGCAGAAGTATGTAATTCGAAAAAGCACAGGAACTTATCAGCTCTGCTCTGAGGACTCGTTTTTACTAACTGTACCTAATGTCCGTACTGAACTGGGGAAAAGGGCATTTAGTTATGCTGCTCCCTTCGCATGGAACCAGCTGCAGAATGAACTGAAACTTAAGGAGCTGGTTTCTATAAACAGATTTAAATCTCTTCTTAATGATGTTGAAGCGGGCTCTTCTGTCTGTACATGCTTTGTTTGATGATGTTATGACTGTGACTCTATTTATATGTTCTCTGTTGTTTTTAAATTATTGTCTGTAACTGGGAAACTGTGCTGCTGCCTGTCTTGGCCAGGACTCTCTTGTAAAAGTGATTTTTAATCTCAATGAGACTTCTCCTGGTTAAATAAAGGTTAAATTTAAAAAAAAAAAAAAAATAGCAAGCTGACAGGGAGAGTACAGTTGGTATATTGTGGATTGACAGTGATGTATATCTACTGTGCAGTTTGTCTGAAAATGCAGAGTCTCTGAGTAGAAAGTTACAACTCCATTTGTGGTAGCTGAGTCCTCAACATATGCCATGCCACTGGGGAGATACAACGTGCAGAATCCAGGTCCTGGAATTAGCTGGTACAATGGAAAGTGTAATTATAAACATCAATGTACCAACTGCACTCTCCCTGGCTAGTTGTGGCATGGCAGACAGAGGACTAAAGTGAGGGTATGCGGTGGTGTAAGGCAATTAGAAATCGAAAGTGGCCCTCAGTTTCAATGAGGAAGGTGGTTACCCTGGTTCCACATTTCAGTAAAATAATGTGCATTGTTAGAAACATAGAAAATAGGTGCAGGAGTAGGCCATTCGGCCCTTCGAGCCTGCACCGCCATTCAATATGATCATGGCTGATCATCCAACTCAGTATCCTGTACCTGCCTTCTCTCCATACCCCCTGATCCCTTTAGCCACAAGGGCCACATCTAACTTCCTCTTAAATATAGCCAATGAACTGGCCTCAACTACCTTCTGTGGCAGATAATTCCAGAGACTCACCACTCGCTGTGTGAAAAAATGTTTTACTCATCTCGGTCCTAAAGGAATTCCCTCTTATCCTTAGACTGTGACCCCTTGTTCTGGACCTCCCCAACATCGGGAACAATCTTCCTGCATCTAGCCTATCCAACCCCTTAAGAATTTTGTAAGTTTATATAAGATCCCCCCTCAGTCTTCTAAATTCTAGCGAGTACTAGTCTATCCAGTCTTTCCTCATATGGAAGTCCTGACATCCGAGGAATCAGTCTGGTGAACCTTCTCTGTACCCCTTCTATGGCAAGAATGTATTTTCTCAGATTTGGAGACCAAAACTGTACACAATACTCCAGGTGTGGTCTCACCAAAACCCTGTACAACTGCAGTAGAACCTCCCTGCTCCTATACTCAAATCCTTTTGCTATGAATGCTAACATACCATTTGCTTTCTTCACTGCCTGCTGCACCTGCATGCCTACTTTGAATGATTGGTATACCATGACACCCAGATCTCGTTGCATCTCCCCTTTTTCTAATTTGCCACCATTAAGATAATAGTCTACCCTCCTGTTTTTGCCACCAAAGTGGATAACCTCACATTTATCCACATTATACCTCATCTGCCATGCATTTGCCGACTCATCCAGCCTATCCAAATCACCTTGCACCCTCCTAACATCCTCCTCACACCTAACACTACCTCCCAGCTTAGTGTCATCCGCAAACTTGAACATGTTGCATTCAATTCCCTCGTCCAAATCATTACTATATATTGTAAATAGTTGGGGTCCCAGCACTGAGCCTTGCGGTACCCCACTAGTCACTGCCTGCCATTCTGAAAAGGACCCGATTACTCCTACCCTTTGCTTCCTGTCTGCCAGCCAGTTCTCTATCCACATCAATACTGAACCCCCAATACCGTGTGCTTTAAGTTTGTATGCTAATCTCTTATTTGGGACCTTGTCGAAAGCCTTCTGAAAGTCAGAAGGGACATTGTTGGTGACTGATTGTAACACACGATACAAGAAAATGCAAATATAGAATCTTGAGTGAAAAGCAATGTGCTGGAGGAACTTAGCACATCAGGCAGCATCAGTGGAGGGAATGGACGGACAATATTTCAGGTCATCTAAGAAAGGGTTCCGACCCAAAATGTCATCAGTCCATTTTCATCATCTTCAATTGCTGCCTGAGTTCCTCTGTTCCTCCAGCATGTAGAAACAAAGAACTGCAGATGCTAGTTTATACCAAAAGTCACGGAGCAACTCAGCGGGTCAGACATCTCTGGAGAAGATGTGCCTCCCTAACTTTGTTTCGAACAATCACTTGTTTGGCTGCTGTGCAACTGAGCAATCTAATTTCACAAATGGCTTAAAATAACCATTGGGCTTGTGATCTTCATAACCTCTAGAGGTATGGTATACTGAGCCCACGCTATATGTCCCCTGCACCAGGGGCAGAAAACCCAAAGGGGCCAGAGGGGACACGTCCCCTCCATGTTTTGAGAGGTGGGGGATATCCCCCCCCCCCCCAAGTTTTTGTGATCCGGATTTTAAAATCTCCGCTTTCCGTGAGACAGTGGAGGTGGGACTACTGATCGAGGGCGCCGATTGGACGAGAGAGACGTCGGTCAGCAGGCAATGGGGGCGGGACATGATGATTCAGCACGATGATTGGAGGAGGGAGGACTGGGGGGGGGGGTGGGACTGAGGATAGAGTGCGGCGATTGGAGGAGGGAGACGTGTCACAGATCTGCGCCTCATCCACAGCCAGGATCGATCCCGGCCGGGTCTCCGGCGCTGTCCCGTCCCCACCCGAGTGCCCCCCCCTCGCCCCCCACGGGTGGCCATAGACGTCGGCAGTCAGACGGGCGCGGCGCCCCCAGGCCCACAGCCAGCGCTAAACCCAGCTCACTATGCCTGTCCCGCTAAGTGAACCTGCCTGGGCTTGCGGGAAATATGTCAGCGCGGTGAAGCAGCGCTGGTATCCCGTCTGTCCAGACAGGGCTGTAGTTAACCCAGTGAGACAGGCAGAGCTGCATTTAGCGCTGGATTGAGCCTCCGAAACCTCGCGCATGTGTGGGTGAGTGTGCGCATGCGCGCACGGCCGCCAAAAAATTATGTCCCCCGTCCCCTCCATGTTTTGATAGGAAGTTCCGCCCTTGCCCTGCACAGCCGGTTTCTGGCCTGCTAATAGAATTTACAGAGCTAAACTAACAACAATTTGGGATAACAGACACAACGTTACACAAGTGTTCTTGTGGACATAGTTGGTTTGTGACATGCAGAGAGAAATGAAAGATTAAGACATTTTCAGTGTTCGTTAATACAAATACAAACTTGAGATTTATTTTACCTCAACTTGCTCATCTGTAGATTTTTTTAAGGCCTCTTCAAATCGTTTTGCTTTGTCCTTCAGTGAACGATTCTGAAATATTAATGTGTCGACTTGATCCTTCAATACAAAAACACAAAATAAATTGTCAAGACTATTTTGTTTTAAAATGATTATCAGGGAAATAATGATTCCCAAATCTGGTGTGTGCCTTGTAAACTCTAACCATTAACAGCACGTGTGTCCATGGACTTGCAAACTCTGATCATTAGCAAGTGGGAGAGTCTTGAATAAGGGAGAAATTACAAGGCGGTGATTATTTAAAACAAATGTGAGAAATGTCTTCTTGCAGAGGTTGTAAATCCCTGGAATTCTCTGCCCCCGTGGGTGGTGGAGGTATTTAATGAGGAGGACTTTAGATTTTACTTCGGAGTCACGTGAGTGACTACATGAAGAACCCCGTCCAGCCGCACGTGCGTCATTACGTCAGACGCATTGGTGCAGGTCGACTGGTTGGAGCAGCGATAAGTGTTATTTCTTACCTGTTTTAGGTCTCCTGCAGGAACCTCGGTTTCGGAGGTTTTTGCCGGATGCTTTGCGACAGCCGACGAGGGAACCAGCTAAGGGCTGTGGGGAAACCCTGGTCCGACTGCGGAAGCGGGGAGCAGGCGAATGTCGGGTTTCGCGATCGGAGTCACTGATAAGACGGTCAGTGGCTCGTGATGTTGGGTTCCCGGGGAGGGGAAATCCAATAATATGCGGTTCCCAGACCGCAGTAGTCCCCAGGATATGGGGTTAAACTGACCTGAACGGTCAGGCTGGGTTCCCGGGGAGGGGAAATCCAATAATATGCGGTTCCCAGACTGCAGTAATCCCCAGGATATGGGGTTAAAGTGACCTGAACTGTCCGCCCGGGTGCCGGGAGGGTTACCGCGGGTATATATATATATATATATGGATTCCCGGGGAGGGGAAATCCAGCAGCAATGCGGTTCTTAAACCACAGTCATCCCCAGGATATGGGGACAACTGACAAAAATGGTCAGCCTGAATGTTGGGAGGGTTCCCCTCCGGGAATGTGAATCTAGATACACTCCTACAACAGGGGTTGGGCCAGCGCGGGTCAATGTGAGAGCCCGCGCCAGCAGCACCTTGTTACAGGGCTGCTTCATGGGGATGCCAAGTTTATGGCAGTGCCAGCCTATTGGAGAGGCTGTGCCAGCAGCACCTTTGCTCAGGGCTGCTTCATGGGGATGCCAAATCTATGGTAAATACTGGCTTATGGGAATGCCCGCGCCAGCAGCACCTTTCCTCAGGGCTGCTTCATGGGTGCCAGCAGTACCTTTGTTCAGGGCTGCTTCATGGGAATGCTGAATCTATGGCAGTAGCGGCCTATGAGAAGGCCGCGCCAGCAGCACCTTAGACGGGGCTGCTTAGTGGGGATGCCAAGTCTATGGCAGTGTAGCAAATGATGGCAGGCGTGGCCTCTTCATTATGAAAGATGGTAGATTAACAATTGATTTTATAATGTATTCCCATTTACAGTGATCATGGGGGATATTTGAGGAGGCATTGCCAAGATAAGGCAATATAACAGAATGATGACAAGAAAGCATTCAAAGAGGACTACTCAGAGTTCAAAAACACTGGTTATGTATTGTCTTGATTATATTTTAACGCTGTAAGTGCTAAAATCCACTGTTTAAATCTCAAACTATATTTGAGAAATTGGGCTCCTCTATCCAGTTCAGATTAAGTTGTTATCAAATAGACTTGTAGGACATTGGGATTTACCTTTAGCTATTCAATTGGCTGTTGACGCCGTCCAGGGCAACAGATTGCAGTCAATAGGCTCCTGTAACAGCCTTAATGTTATAAAGCAGCCTTCTATTCATTAAGACTAATTGGCAATAGTATAGATGGGATTCAGCTGTGCAAGTAGGAGAACTGTCATCTTTTTAAATGGTAAACTGTAAAGTGCCATGTAGGTCATTGTTAACTCAACTTATTATTACCAGCTGAAGTTACTAAAGTCACAATGATGGCCAAACAGTATTCATTACTGCTCCAGTATTTGTTCGGTAAATATTTAATTATATTGCAAAATGGTGCTAATGGCCCTAAAATGGGGAATTGCGCCAGCAGCGCCTTGTAGAAGGCCTGCTTAATGTCTCCCTCATGTAGGAGGAGAGCATCCCACGTCAGTATTAGTCTGACGCCAGGTCCATGGCAAAGTCGGCGTATTGCTGAAGCCGCGCCAGCAGCGCCTTGTAGCAGGGCTGCTTAATGTCTCCCTCATGTAAGAGGGGAGCACGCCGGGTCAGTGTAATCTAACGCCGAGTCTGCGGGTATAGCCGTGGAGCATGCCCAAGGGATAAAGGGCACACGCCAGACGTACCATGCCTGGTAGCAAGGTTGCCATCCAAACACATATGCAGTGAACACTACAATCAGGGGGACAATAGAGCCGGCCGCCAAATCTTCTATTCAGGTAAGACCTGTTTCATAGGCGATACCTGGAGGATGAAGCACAAGCTATTGAACGAGTAAGGCTTCATAGTTTCGGCGTCACGCACCCCACATCTTCATCGGCAGTAGCGGTTCATTGAAGCTGGTGGCAGCATGAAAGCTGGCCAGAGGTTCCACACATATTACCTGTGTTACTCTATAACTAAGGGACCACTTACAACTTGGCAAGATGCACACTTGGTTGCACAATACAAATGATTGAGACATTATCATCTACTTTGAGGGGTCTAACTATGTAAAACTGGGCAATACTAGCATTCCAAGCAGGTTAGAATTGGGCAGGCTCAGTATAATGGCCAGGATTGTCTTGCAAGACTGGCTCGGAAATCGGGCCACAGTTGCCTTTTACGGCCGACACTAAATTGCGAATATCATCTTGAGTTTGGAGGTGGAGCAGATTTGCATGACTTACCAATTCTTCACTTATTGTTATCAACTATCTATAGACCCTATGGACATTGTATGGGTTAGAGAGTGATTGAGCAAATATGCATATCTGCATGCTCAACTTCATGTTGATACATTATGATGGTGGCATATGTTGGTCACATGGGTGCAATCAATTTAAGACTCCTGTAATGGTTACATAATCTCGTTTGCCACAGGAGAATCATCAAGTATAGGTCAATGGCAACACAGAATTGGTGTTGAATCACACCATATTATGAAACTCTGGTTCCATGGAACACCAAATATACATATGTTTATTTTTCATGCTTATTCGCAGGTTGCAAAATATGTGGCATTACAGTGGTGAGAGATACATTCTCGCTACAAGGAGAAGGAAGGTCTTTTATGTCTTCCTCCATTTGTTTCATCAATCGGGGCTTCAAATAAAGCCATTAAGAGCCCGTTTTAGGTTCCTATTGTGTGATTGGCTTATGCAACGTTGATTCCCGATTTGTCGGGAATAATAATACAAACTTATATGGTTATTTTAAACATAACTTTGCTGGTTCAGCCTGAGGCTTGGGAAATCAGCCTTTGCATGATAAATCAAATTTTGCTCTGCAGATTCAATAAACTGCCCTAATGCTTGGGTTGTTACATCTATCCTTCTATGTGTTCAGAGTGCTTGAATAGCACCAAAAAGCAGGACTTTTCTTTTCCAGGAGATGAAAGTTTGTTTAATGCTCATGTTACATTGAAAACGGTATAGATTACTGACGTTTGGAGTTCATGTTAAATGATCTTTTGTCAATAATTGAGTTGTACGGCCATTAACTGTGCCAACGTGCCTTCTCATTGAATTGGCTGTAGCAAACGAGACCCGCTCTGTCGGGTTAACCCCGGATATCAAGTTGCATAATTGCGACGGTACAGGATGATTACATCTGTAAATAATACTATATATTTTATGTTTATAAATACTTGAGCAGAGCAGAAGGGGTGTCGGGTCTCAAAAGAGTTACAGGCATGCCAGGGAACCTTTGGTAACGTAAGCACACATATATACAACAAAACGTCAAGGTCACCAAGAGCCTTCGAGGTTCTGAACTAGCAATGGTTGTTAGTCACAAAAAACTTAGAAGAACATATCTGTTCAGTCCACTCCAGATGATAAAACGGAGTTTGCGTTATGTAGGAATGGATCCTGATTCCAGATCTCATTCCACCAGGGCTGCTACAACATCAGCAGCAAGGGTATTTACGTTCCGCTAGACCACATCCTTACGGCTGCAGCATGGTCCAACGAACGAATCTCCAAACATTTATAATAACCCATTGCAAGACCAAGGGTATTTTTCAACTCTATTTTACGTTCTGGTTATACTTTCCATCCGGGTGAGAGATGTGAATATTATTACTTCATTTAAACAGCATCAGCATGTTTTAAATATATGTTATGACTGTATGCATTATGAATGTTTTTCCTTCATTTGTCAATAAAGCAGTTGTGGTTGTGTAGACTCGTTTCTCACGGCATGAAATCACAGAGCTTTGAAGTCTTCACGTAGTCACTCACGTGACTCCGAAGTAAAATAGTAAGATTAAACGAGAACTTACCAGTTTGAAGTTTGATCTTTATTTTATGAGGAGTTACGATGAGGGACTACGTGCCCTCCGCTCCCAACCCTCATAAATGTCATCTGGTATTTCTAGTCTTCTGTTATCTTACTATTATACTTCAGTCACTATTACCTGTGATTTCACACCGCTGCTTTGAAGATTGACGCATGTGCAGCTGGACGTGGTTCTTCACGTAGTCCCTCGTCGTAACTCCTCATAAAATAAAGATCAAACTTCAAACTGGTAAGTTCTCATTTAATCTTACTATTTTACTTTATATATAGTGGCAGATTATTATATCATTCAAGGAATCGCTCCCTCTAGCCACTAGGAGTGGGATGAGGAGAGTGTGTCGTTTTAAGCATGGGAGCTCTCCACGAGACATTCAAAGCCTCTCGAAAGATAAATCTTCAAAAGTCTCTTGATTAATAGTTTCTTTATTATCGAAGCAAAACAGTAAGATATTCACCCAACCTTATTTGACTCGTACATTTTAACCTTAATCAAACTCCGTATGTCTCCGCATAGCTCCACATGGTCGAAAGATATTCCTTCTCCATGCCTCCTCCGAACTAAAAAATGACTAGCTTCTGCGCAAGAATCCCAACAGCAAACACGCCTCCGACTACGTAATAAATCCCACCCACATAATTACAGTGAGACAAATGCCATAATTTATGACACGCCAAATGGCCACTAGACTTTAGTCTTTAGAAGTACAGTGTGGAAACAGGCCCTTTGGCCTACCAAATTCACACCAACCAGTGATCACCCTGTATACCAGCACTATCTTATACACTGGGGCAATTTACCATTTTTACTAGTCAATCAACCTCAAACCCGTACGTCCTTGGAGTGTGGGAGGAAACCAGAGCATATGGAGGAAAATCATAAGGACTGTACAGTCAGGATCGAACCAGGGTCTCTGGCGCTGTAAGGCAGCAACTCTACTGCTGCACCACTGTGCCATTCCAAAAATAAATATTTTTGTGAATGATCAGGGAATTGAAGGATGTGGGGAATTGGCAGAGAGAAGGAGAGGTGAACTGGGACAGATCAGGCATGATCATGTTGAATTGTGGGGCAGGCTTGAGGGTTCTGCTGGCTTTTTAATCTTCTGGTTCTCTACCACTTGCACATCATGCTTTGGAAGGAAGACGCTTGAACTCAGAGTCATGCTTGTCAGAATATCATGCACAAAATAACGGAACAATTACTTCCATCACTACCTACGTATTTGCAAACAAAGAAGAACATTGTTTTTATAAAAAATCTGGCTCTAATTAGATTTTGTCTTAACTCCATGTTCCCAAAATGTAACTAACCTGAAGAGAAAGTCTTAGTTTTTCAAATTGTTCTTCTAAAGTTATCCTCTCAAGTTCATGGATGGTTTTTAGTTCTGAAAAAGAAAATGCTCCATGAAATTTTGCAGCAAATTCTGTTGAAAGGCTCAAATCGCTATCAGTAAGGAAGAGAGACAAACAGCATATGGAAACTGTGTCTACGAAGGAACTGCAGATGTTGGTTTATATCAGGGGCCTCCAAACTTTTCAGTATGAGGGCCATATATATTTCGCACATTTTTGCAGGCCGTAGGAAAAATAAAGAAATGTCAGTTTTATAAATTTAATGTCTCTTTCTCTCTGTCTCTCTTTCTGTCTATCTCTGTCACTCTCTCTCTGTCCATCTCTGTCACTCTCTCTCTGTCCACTGTCCACTGTCCTCTGTCCCTGTCTCTCTCTGTCTCTCCCTCTCCAGCTCCAGGGAGGCTCGCCGCCCACCACTGACGCAGGGTGGCGATGGTCTTGCCCGGGGAGGGGGGCAGGAAAGGAAACTTATCTGTGGAGCTGTCGGGTCCCTGATGGGGGAAAAATATTTTGACGGGAGGGGCAGGGCAAGTGGGGGCGCTGTTTTATCTCGCTTGCACAGAACCCGCTACCACAGAACTCGCTGCACAGAACGTGTTAAGAGCTTGCTGCGGGCTGAATAAAATATTGTGGTGGGCCGGATGTGGCCCGCGGGCCATAGTTTGGAGGCCCCTGGTTTATATCAAAAATTGACACAAAATGCTGGAGTAACTCAGCGAGCCAGGTAGCATCTCCGGAGAAAAGTAATGGGTGACATTTTGGGTCAAAACTCTTCTTCAGACTGAATTTCAGTCTGAAGAAGGGTGTCGACCAGAAACGTCACCTATTCCTTTTCTCCAAAGATGCTGCATGACCTGTTGAGTTATTCCAGCTTTTTGTGTCTATCTTCTTTAGATTGTGTGCTATACTTTAAGAGTAAATGCTTTGCTTTATGAATTGACGTTGTTTCTCAGTTTCAACTCTGATATAGTTCAGATTTGTACCACCTACCTGATAAGGGAGAAAGGACTTGAGATCCAATGAAACCTTTTGGGAACCCTTCTCACTGAAGGGTTAGTGAGTGCCTTCACTGAATCAGCACCAACCTTTCCTCCATGACATGACATTTGGTCAATTTGCCACAAGGTATAGATATTGAATGGCGGTGTTGGCTCGAAGGGCCGAATGGTGCACTCCTGCACCTATTTTTCTATGTTTCTAAGTGCGAGAAAACATTAGAGGGCGAGCCACCGTTGAATTCACCGCAGTCTCATCTAAAATGATCCTGGCTGATCATCTAAAATCAGTACCCCATTCCTGCTTTTTCCCCATATCCCTTGATTCCTTTAGCCCAAAGAGCTAAATCTAACTCTCTTGAAAACATCCAGTGAATTGGCCTCCACTGCCTTCTTTCAAGCTCTTTTTCCCCCCACTTAATGAACCCTTTTGTCCTCCTCTTTTGAGTTCTAAATTTCTCCCAGTCCTCCGGTTTGCTGCTTCCTCTGGCCAATTTATATGCATTTTCCTTTGATTTTACACTATCCTTGATTTCCCTTGTTAGCCACGGTTGAGCCGCTTTCCCCTTTTTATTTTTTCGGTAGTCAGGGATGCCTGCCTGCCTGCCAGAATGTCGGTCCCCTTCCAATTAAGGTGCAATCCGTCCCTTTTGTACAAGTCACCCCTGCTCCAGAAGAGATTCCAGTGATCTAGAAATCTAAATCTAAATGCCCTCTGCACCAACTCCTCAACCACACATTCAGATCCCTTATCTCCCTGTCCCTACCCTCATTAGCATGAGGTACTGGAAGCAACCCAGGGATAACTACTGTAGAAGTCCTGCTTTTCAGCCTCCTATCTAGTCCTCTATCATCCTCAACCAACTTGAGCTGCAATGCAGTTGATTACAGAAACACTTTGAGATGACATGTTCCAATTACTGGCTTGCCCCTGAACTACTTACCCTTCCTTCCTCCCCACTGCCATGGTGAAGTAAACTATAGTGTCACAGACGCATATAGCATGGTAACATGACCTTCAGCCCAACTTGTTCATGCCGACCAAGATGCTTAACCTAGCTTGTCTCACTGGTGTGCACCTGACCCATATCCCTTCAAACTTTTCCTATCCTACCCATGCATCTGTCCAAGTGATTTTTAAATGTCGGCACTGCATCTACTTCCGTGTGATAAAGTTGCCCCTCAGTTGCTTTTTCAGTTTTTCTCTCCCACTTTAAACCTATGGCCTCTAGTTTTTGACTCCCTTACTCTGAGGAAAAAGACTGGATGTTCTTCTTAACTATGGCCCTCTTAATTTTTTTTCCCTCTGTAAGATCACCTCGCAGCCTCCTATGCTCCAGGGGAAACAAAATACAGCCTATCCAGCCTCTCCTTATAACTCAATCCTCCAGACCCAGTTACATCGCAAGGATCTCGACCCGAAACATCACCATTTCGTTCTCTCCAGAGACACTGCCTGTCCTGCTGAGTTATTCCAGCATTTTGTGTCTACCCTACACCCTCATAAATCTTTTTTACACCCTCTCCAGTTTAATAATAACCTTTCTACAGCAGGGCCACCAGAATCGTGCACAGTACTCCAAATGTAACCTTATCAATGTATTTTACAGCTGTAACATGATGGTCCAACTCTGTACTTAATATCCCAACAGATGGACATAAGTATGTCAAACACCATCCTCGCCACTATGTTCACACCTATGTCACCAGTTTAACAACACTATGTACTTTCACCTCCAAGTCTCTCAGTTCTATAACACTTCCCATGGCCCTAGCATTTATTGTGTATGTCTTGCCTTGGTTTTTCCCTATAAAATGCAACATCTCGTAATTATCCGAATTAAACTCCATCTGGCCCATTGCCCAGTTCATCAAGATTGATTGACTGATTGAATTGATTCATTAAAAGATATAGCATGGAACATTCACGCTTTTTCCACGTAATATCCATTTTTGCATCCACTCCCGCCAAACCAGGGGACAATATACAGAGGCCAATTAACCTACAAGCTAGCTGCTCTACCAGGTGTGCCATTGTGCCACCTAATCCTGTCACAATCGTAGATAACGTTTTTCACTGTCCACTATGCCATCAATTTTAATGTAATCTGCAAACGTACCAACCACATCACCTACATTCACATCCAAATCATTTCATTGTGGGTGGGTGGAATAAGGGAGAGGTTTCATTGACAAACAAAATCCAGAATTTTCCTTGTTAGGGGGGGGTGTGATGTGGGGGATAACGCCGCCCCCCCCCCCCCCCCCCACCTGGGGATGATTGATTGCCTCCGTGGAGCGCCGACGCCATTCCCAACATGAGGTTTCATTTATTTTGCCCGTTTACTGGCGTCAAAAGGATACCCTACGGGTCCTCAGTGAGGCCTTACCAGAATTGTCTTTATTTTTTTCCCCACTTCACGAATTCCATTTTACTTTCTCCAGGCCTCTACCTCCCCCTCCTCAGGCTCCGCGCCACTCGTCCGGTCCCCCCCCCACAGCCCCCGCTCCAAGGAGCGGCACCGCGCCCGCCGCCTACCCCGGCTTTGCGCCGCACGGCCTGCACCCCGCGACAATCCCCACTCCAAGGAGTGACAACGGGTCCACGACCTCCCCTGGCTCCGTGCCGCTTGGCCCATCTCCCCCCCCCCCCCCCCCCCCCCCAACAACCCCCGGCCTAAGGAGCGGCACCGGGTAGGAAGAGCACGGGGAGGAACCTCGGCCTCTCCCACCCCATTTACTGGGGAGAGAGAGACACACACACAGAGAGGTCCTCCCTCTCCCCCCCCCTCTCCCCTCCCTCTCCCCCCTCTCCACCCCTCCCTCTCTCCCCCCATCAACCACACATTCGGGGTCTAGTATAACTATAAAACTCTTATCTTGGATATGTGTGTGTGTGTGTGTGTGTGTGTATTTATTTATTTGTTTTTGTGTTTTCACATCTTTTCGAAAAAATGACGCGCGAATGGAAAAACATTTACATATTCTGGTAGAGATTTACCCCATGGAGTCCGAATTACCTGAGAATTTTATGCTTTATTTCTTGTTTTAGTTATTAATAAAAATGTTCACAAATCCGATCAAACTTTCAAATGAAAACGCCTCTTTTTCGCTGATGCGGTGACAATGGATATGCCTGCCTGTTGTTGGCTCGCGCTGCTCACCTCCCTCCTCCCACCGTTGTTCAAAACACCAAAGATCATAGCGGAAGACCAAAACACCAAGGATCATAGGGGAAGACTGCGTTGGCCCAACCGGCTCTCTCCCACCCCCCTCCCCTCTCCCCCTTTCCCACTCTCCTCCCCCCCCCCCCCCCACTCTCCCACCCCCCCCCTGGCTTGGCCTGGGCCTCCCCCACCCCGCTCTCTCCCACCCCACCCTCTCTCCCCCTCCCCAATGGGTCCTACTTGGTCTAGTCTATCTATATATCTATCTATATACAATTAAAACTGTATGTGTGTGTGTGTGTGTGTCTGCCGACCGACCGGGTGTGTGTCAGATTTTCCCTTGGTTCGCCAAAACCACACTTTCAAACTCCGAGATATTTTCCATTTTGCCACACATTACACTTTTACATTCACCCATTCACTGCTCATTACATTTAGACATTTTTATGTACACTTTTTAACATAAAATCCTTTCACCTCTCTTCCCCCCCCCCCCCCCCCCCCCCCACCACACACACTCGCTCATTTTGTGGCCTCCTGCTGGCCAGACACCATAACGGCAGCTGCTGCAGCCCGCTCTCCTCCAAAAACACTGCCATTTTTTTCCCCGCGGCCGATTTTCACGACTGAAGCACGTTCGGGGACCAGACCCAACGGGTCTGCACTTGTATATTACTAAAACACTCATCTTGTGTGTGAGTTTGCGTGTTTGTTTGTGAGCGTGCTTTTCATGACAGAACTACGCCGAAACGGTATAATATAGGGCTAAACATTTTTGGTCCACCTCACCATTGTCCTGTGGTCGTTTGTGTCAAGTTTTGTTCAGATTGATGTTATATTTCACAAGTTATTGGCATTTAAAAATGTACAAAACCCCACTTTGAGAAAGATTTATTAAAATCTGAACTGGCAGTTACCAGCTTTGACATCACAATGCCCTAGCGACAATGTTGCTATACCAGGACATTGAGTCCTTGACAGCAAATGTCCTTCAGGGGAAGATTCTGCCAGCCTAATGCAGCATATATGTGATTGCAAAGCCACAGCAAATTTAATGGTCATGTCGGTGGCATCTACATCATATTAAAGAATAAAAAAATGTTAGGGTGAAAAAAATTAGCCTACCTGCACAGTTGGGGGCTATGGGAGTGTGGTGGAATATTGCATTGGGGGAACGAGTTGCGTTGGGGGAACAGGTGAGTAGTGGAATCTTACATTGGGGAACGGGTTGCGTTGGGGACCAGGCCTCCCCTGGGGGCTATGGGTGAGCAGTCGAATATTGCGTTGGGGGACCAGGCCACCCGTGTGATGGGTCCCACTTGATCTAGTCTATCTATATCTATGTGTGTGTGTGTGTGTGTGTGTGTGTGTGTGTGTGTGTGTGTGCGCGCGCGCGGCCGGCCCTGTGTGTGTCTTGTGGGTGTATGTCACATTCCATTTTTTTTTTTCAGATAAGATTTTTGCCCTTTGATTCCATGGTCCGCAAAAACCAGACCCTCAAACGCCATGATTTTTTCCATTTTGCTAGACATTACGTTTTAACATTCACTAATGCACTCCTCATTACATTTAGACATTTTTACGTACACATTTTAAATAAAATCCTTACCCCCGCCACCCCCCCCAATCTTTGAAAATCTTCTCTCCCCGTCCCCCACCCCTCCCCATCTCCCCCCCCACCCCTCTCTCCCCCTCCCTTCCCTCTCCATCCCCACTCTTCCCCTCCCCCCTCCCCCTCTCCCTCTCCTCACCCCTCTCCCTCCCACGCCCCTCTCTCCCCCTCCCTCCCTCTCCCCACCCCTCCTCCCACCCCAATCCATCTCTCCCCCACCCCACTTCCCTCTCCCCCCATTGCTCCCTGATACCCCTCTCCCCCTCACTCCCCACTCTTTCCCTCTCTCTTCCCCTCCCTTCTCACCCCATCTCCCGCCTTCCCTTCCCCCCTTTCTCCTCCCATCCCCCCTCTCCCCTCCCATCTCCCTCTCCACCTCCCCCCCTCACCCACCCATCCTCTCCTCCTCCCTCTCCCTCTCCTCCCCCTCCCACCCCATCCATCTCTCCTGAACCCCCCTTCCCTCCCCCCTCCCCACTCATCCCCCTCCCTCCTCACTCTTCCCCCTCTCTCCCCTACCCCATCTCCCTCCTCCCCCCCTCCCCTCTCTTCCCCCACCCTTCTCTGCTCCCCCTCTCCATCTCCCTCTTCCCCCCCTCCTCCCATCCCCATCCCTCTCTCCCCACCCCCCTCCTCCTCCCACCCCATCCCTCCTTCCCCCACCCCTCTTCCTCCCCTCCCCCTCCTTCCCCTTCCTTCCCCTCTTCTCCCCCACCCCTCTCTCCCTCTTCCACCACTCCCCCTTCCCCTCCCTCTCTCCCACTTCCACCACTCCCCTATCCTTCTCCCTCCCTGCCCCTCTCTCCCCCTCCCTGCCCTCGCCCCCACCCCTTTTTTCCTACCCCTCTCTCCCTCTTCCACCACTCCCCCCTTCCTCTCCCTCTCTCCCACCACTCCCCTATGCCTCTCCCTCCCCCACCCCTCTCTCTCTCCACTCTCCCTTCCCTCTCCCTCTTCACTCTTCCCCCTCCCCCTCCCTCCACACTCTTCCCCCTCTCTCCCCTTCTCCCTCTCTCCCTCCTCCCCTCCCCCTCCCTCCTCCGTCTCTCCCCCTCCCCGAACCGTCTCTCACCCCCCTCCCCCACCCCTCTCTCCACCTCCCCTTTCCCCCCCTCTCCCACTCTCCTCACCCCTCCTCCCCCCTCTCGGTCTTGGTCTAGTATATTACTAAACTCTAATCTTGTGTGTGAATTTGCGTGTTTGTGTGCGAGTGTGCTTTTCATGACTAGAACAAGGTCAAAACGGCACACGGCAGTGCTACAATTTTGCACCACCTTACTCACCATTGTCCTGTGGTGTAGTGTATCAAGTTTCGTTCAGATTGATGTTATATTTTAAATGTTATTCACATTTTTACATTTACAACACCCCAATTTGAGAAGAAATTCTTCCCTCTGCACTAGATGTCACAATGAGATTGTTGGCCTGCTCGCTACAATGTTGCTAACCCAGGATACTGGGTCCTGCCAGCTCAAGCAAGTGCAATTGCATTTTTTTAAAGTTTAAAATGTGGGGCGTGAATAAAGGGAAATGAGCAGCCCCTGCGCAATTGGAGGCTATGGGTGAGTGATTGAATATTGTGTTGTGGAACGGGTTGCGTTGGGGGAATGGGTGAGTGGTGGAATATTGCATTGTGGAACGGGTTGCTTTAGGGGACCAGGCCTCCCGTGTTGGAGAACGGGTGAGTGGTAGAATATTGCGTTTGCGTGTTTGTTTACTTGCTTTTCATGGCCTGAACTACGCCAACAACGGTACACGATAGCGCTACAATTTTTGCACCACCCTACTCACCATTGTCCTGTGGTGTGTTGTATCAAGTTTCGTTCAGATTGATGTTATATTTTACAGGTTATTCTCATGTTTAACTTTACAAAACCCTACTTCAAGTGCAGTGGCAGTTACAGCTATGACGTCACAATGGGATCTCATTTACATAAGAGAAAACTCGTCCCCGATAAATGCACGCTGGACACAGACATGGATTGTGCCCAGAGTCCCGCTTCTCCCTCCCCCTCCCCTCCTGCGGATCAAGACCTCGGCCTCAAAAAGTCACTGACTGACTTTCAGTTATTTTAAAATGCCACGCGTGCGGAGCCATGGGAAGGGGGGAGGGGGAGAGGGAGAGGCAATCAGCCGAGGGCGGGGAGAGGGAGAAGCTTCCCCGCAGGCCCACTCACACCAGCTCGAACCACAACCCAGGGCCCTGAGTGCAGTTGGACACAGACACAGACACGGACTGGGCCCGGAGCCGTGCTCCACCCTCCCCCTCCCGTGGGGCACCCGCAACTCCAGACCGGAATATTGCGTTGGGGGAACGAGGCCCAATGGCTCCCACTTCGGGTAGGGAGGGGAGAGGGGTTATGGACAATGTAACAAAGACAGGACTCCCAGTCCAATCAGAGATTTGTAACATTGTTGTAAGAGGGAGGGACTGGCGGTGGGGACGAGGAGAGGATTGTTGTTTAATAGAGGGAGAGGAGGGGGTAGTGAGGGGAGAGGGATTATGGAAGGAGAGAGGGGTTATGGAAGGAGAGAGGGAGTGACTCAGGGTAGGGGAAAGGAGAGGGAGGGTGAGGGAGGGGAGGAGGAGAGAGGAAAGAAGAGGGAGGATGAAGAGGGGGAGGGAGTGCTGGGGGATGAGGGGAAATAAGCCATGCCTGCACAGTTGGGGGCTATGGGTGAGTGGTGGAATATTGCATTGGGGTAATGGGTTGCGTTAGGGGAACGAGTGAGTTGTGGAATATTGTGTTGGGGGAATCGGTTGCGTTGGGCGACCAGGCCTCCCGTGTGACGGCCACAACGGGTCCCACTTGGTCTAGTATATCTATCTATCATATACTTATTGAAAGTCTGATCTTGTACGCGTGTATATATGTGTGTGTGTATAAGTAGTTGCCTTTACACCTTCACGGTAATGATTACATTTTTACATATTCTGATTGACATTTTTCCCCTCGAGGCTGAGACCACCTTCACTGAATATTTCATGCTTTATTTCTTGAAACTGATCAAAAGTAAATAAGAAGTTTAAAAACATTAAAAGACTCTGAATTTAAAGCGACCAGCTTTCACTGATGAGGTCACAATGGCTCGGCTAGCAGTGATCAGCTTCACTGAAGATTTCATCCTATATTTGGCAAGTTATTCGCGATTAAAGCTTTAAAAATGCCAACTTTCACAATATTTTTACATATTCTGATTCCCAATTTTCCCCTCTAGGCAGATATCACCTTCACTGAACATTTTATGCTTTATTTCTCGACTTATAACTGACTAAATTAAAAAAAAATCAAAAGACTTTGAATTTAAAATGACCAGCTTCAACTGATGATGTCACAATGGCTCGGCTAGCAGTGATCAGCTTCATTTATGTTCGGGAACGGTTTGAGTTGGAGAATCACGCCTCCCATGGGGGCTACGGGTAGGGAATGGGTGTGTTGGGTGACCTGCACTGGGTCTAGTATATAAGTAAAACTATCACCTTGTAAGTATGTATATGCCCGAAATACTGCCAGAACGGTACACGATAGCGCAACAATTTTAGGCCCACCTACTCACCATTCGCCTGTGGTGTGCAGTAGCACGTTTCGTTCGATTTTCAAAGTATTTCCCTTTATAAACTTTAAAAATATAGCTAAAAAGTGTCATTTTTTATGCATGTCTTTACGTTCTCGAAATACAGCCAAAGGGTACACATTAGCACTTCAATTTTTGGGGTACCTTACTCACCATTTGCCTGGGGTGTGCAGTAGCAAATTTCATTCCATTTGACAAAGTAATTCCCTTAATAAACTTTAATTTACTTTATACTCTACTTTACTATCAATGCGGCAGTCGCGCCTGCGCAGTTCGCTCCCACTTGCTGGGCCCGTCAGCGGCATCACCATGCAAAATGGCGCCGTCTCCTCGCGCCTGCGCAGTTGGGGGAGGGTTTAACCATCAACAGCACAACTTTGAATGCGGCAGTCATGCCTGCGCACTGTGGGCCCGGCAGCCGCGCCTGCGCAGTTGGGGGAGGGTTGCTGGGCCGGGATTGCCATTTTGACTGAACATCGCCTCATGTATGGGTGAGTGGTGGAATATTGCGTTGGGGAGGGGGACCCAAGACAACCCTCTACCGTCACCCTCCGTTCCCTACCTTCAAGCCAATTTTGGATCCAGTTGGCTTTCTTGCCCTGGATCCCATGTGATGAATGGAGAGAAACAGTTCTTTCTACTTATTCACTTTGCAGGATCTAGACATTATTGTCAAGTCCAGAATTTATTGCCCATCTCCAATTGCCCTTTAGAAGGTGGTGGTGACACACTTTCCTCACTGTGATTCCTCTGATGGGAGACTTCAACAACGGTCACGATAGAGTCTCAGGACTCAGACCTGATGATTGAAGGCATGGTGATGTATTTTCAAGTTTGGATTATTCACCATCACAACAGTCGCACTGGTCCCAAGTAATACCTTCAAGTTTCTTTTCATGTTCGTCTTGAAGAATAGTTATTGCAACAGTGTGATTATTCTCCAGTTCTGTGATTGTACTAGTATGGATAGCTGTCATGTCTTCAATCTAATAAAATATAAGAATAAAACATTTGGTAACCATCACAAACCTCAAGTACACTTCAAGTATCTTTTATCAGTAAACTTTTCAAACTAATTTGGAATATGGATATAAAGGTTATCCATATTGAAGACAATCGGTGGGAAAGAAAGCAAGAAGGGTCTCGACCCGAAACGTCGCCTATCTCCTTCGCTCCTTAGATACTGCTGCACCCGCTGAGTTTCTGCAGCCTTTTGTGTACCCTCGATTCTTCAGCATCTGCAGTTCCTTCTTTAAAACTGAATCCCAGCATTTATTTCAAGGGGGCTTGTATACAAAAGCAGGGATGTAATGTTGAGGCTCTATAAGGAGCCAGTAAGGCCGCATTTGGAATATTGTGAGCAATTATGGGCATCATATCGGAGGAAGGATGTTCAGGTTCTGGAGAGGGTCCCGAGGAGTTTTACAAGAATGATCCCAAGAATGAGTAGGTTAATGGTGTTAACCTATGATGAGCATTTGTTGGCACTGGGCCTGTACTCACTGGAGTTTAGAAGAATGAGGAGGATTCTCCTTGAAACATACAAAATAGTGAAAGGTTTGGATAGAGTGGACGTGGAGAGGACGTTTCAACTAGTGCGAGATTCTAGGACTAGAGGTCGTAGCCTCAGAATTAAAGGACATTATTTTAGGAAGGAGATGAGACATTTCTTTAGTCAGAGGGTGGTGAATCTGTGGAATTATTTTCCACAGAAGGCTGTGGAGGCTGTCAATGGATATTTTTAAGGCGGAGAGAGAGAGATTCTTGATTAGTATGGGTGTCAGAGGTTATGGGGAGAAGGCAGGAGAATGGGGCTAGGAGGGAGACATAGATCAGCCATGATTGAATGGCAGAGTAGACTTGATGGGCGTAATGGCCTAATTATACTCCTATTCCTTATGACCTTATCATCATATGACACAAAGTGCCGGAGTAATTCAACGGGTTTTTCATCTTCTCTCTCCTATGCTTTTGCTCCCAACCACTCTCCCCCCCCCCCCCCCCCCCCCCCCCCCCCCGGCTTTTGTTTTTCACCTTCTCTCTCCTATGCTTTTGCTCCATCTTCAAAGAAATGGCTTTAGTTAGCAATTTTATGTGTTCAAGGTAGCAATCAATGAAGTTGCCCAAATAGAAACATAGAAAACAGCATCTCTGAATAATATGGATAGGTGATGTTTTGGGTCTGGACCCTCCTTTGTCCAGACTGGCATTAGTTAACCAAAATCTCTATATAACTAAAAGTCTTTGTCTTGTTTGTGTGTGTGTGTGTGTGTGTCTGTGCGTGCCAATCTGGTTAATTCCTATCTTCTTCCAAATACGAGGCCACAGTCTTTCCATTTTCACACATCCTACTCACATTTTTCCCCTGGAATAAACATCTTTCCCCCCCTTTTGTTTTTCATCTTCTCTCTCCTATGCTTTTGCTCCCACCCAACCCCCCCCCCGCTTTTGTTTTTCACCTTCTCTCTCCTATGCTTTTGCTCCATCTTCAAAGAAATGGCTTTTTAGTTAGCAATTTTATGTGTTCAAGGTAGCAATCAATGAAGTTGCCCAAATAAAAACATAGAAAACAGGTGCAGGAATAGGCCATTCAGCCCTTCGAGCCAGCACTGCCATTCAATATGATCATGGCTGATCATCCAAAATCAGTACCCCGTTCCTGCTTGCTCCCTATATCCCTTGATTCTGTTGGCCCTAAGAGCTATATCTAACTCTCTCTTGAAAACATCCAGTGAATAGGCATCCACTGCCTTCTGCGGCAGAGAATTCCACAGATTCACAACTCTCTGGATGAAAATGTTTTTCCTCATGTTAGCACTAAATAGCCTACCCCATATTCTTAAACTGTGACACCGGTTCTGGATTCCCCCAACATCGGGAACATTTTTCCTGCATCTAGCCTGTTCAATCCCTTAAGAATTGTATGTGTTTCTATAAGATCCCCTCTCGCCCTTCTAAATTCCAGTGAATACTAGCCCAGTCGACCCATTATTTCATCATATGTCAGTCTCGCCACCCTGGGAATTAACCTGGTGAATTTACGCTGCACTCCCTCAATAGCAAGAATGTCCTTCCTCAAATTACAACTACAGAGACCATACTGTACACCACTCACAGGTCCATACTGTACAACTACAGTAGGACCTCCTTGCTCTTATACTCAAATTATCTCACTTTGAAGGCCAACATGCCATTTGCTTTCTTCACTGCCTGCTGTACCTGCATGCTTACTTTCAGTGGCTGATATGTATAAGCACACTCAGGTCTCGTTGCACCTCCCCTTCTCCTAATCTGACACCATTCAGATAATAATCTGCCGAATAATCTGCCTCTAATTTTGGTGTTACATCCTCAAACATTCCAGAAGATTAGTCATATGCGCTGCTCTTACATCTTTAATAATCAATCAAGCTAACTGGTCTATAATTCCCTTTTTTCTAAAAAGTGTGGTTACATTAGCAACCCTCCAATCCACAGGATGTGATCACAAATGCATCCACGATGTCCTTCAAACCTTGTGCATCTAACCGGACGTGTGATTCTGGTTAATATTTGTGTCAACAAGACCTTTTCCAGAACTGTACAAGACCTTTTTCAGTACTCTCTTCTTGTGTTTTCATTCTTCTTTTCATCAGCTGTGGACTCACCGTAATTCCAAACAGATTCTTGGTTCTCAGTCTCATAATGGCTTATTTGACTTTCATTGGACCAAAAATAGCAATAAAAAGTTTCCAAAGGTGATGGAAAGACCTAGGTGATGCTATGTCCCAAACATTAAAATGGGGGGACTATGATGTACATGTACAAGTGTCTACATGGTGAAAGCTAAATGTATGAAAATGGCTTTTATTAAAATCTGACAATGTGCACTTTACCACGTGTGATTTTTTTAAATTACAAATCTCAAATTGTGGAATACAGAGGCAAATAAATAAATGATGGGTCTTTGTCTCAAACATTATGGAGGGCACTGTACCTGTTCAACTGTCTTTTAAATGTTGTTATAGGACTTGCCTCAACTTTCACCTCTGGTTGCTCATTCCATATACCCACTACCCTCCGAGTGAAAAGTTACCCCTTAGGTTCCTATTAAATCTTGCCCCGTCTCACCTATGTCCTCTAATGAATGATTCCTCTTCCCTGAGTAAAATACTTTGTGCATTCACCCTTTCTAACCCGACGGGATTACATCCATATTTTCTCTGTGAAAGCAGGTTCAAGAGCCCTGTTGCCTTTTTTGTAGCTTTGAAGACAATAGGTCTGAAAATGCTCAGGCTCCATAACCATATGCAAGTCCCAGTAAATCCTGGGGTGTGATTTGGCCAAGGTATGTAAGATCAGGGAATCATCAACTAATTACAGTTGAAGATAGACACAAAAAACCTGGAGTAAAGTCAACTGGATGGCAGACAGGGGGGTATATTGCACGTTCTTTTGTCCTTGATGATTAGGTGAATGGTGCGAGGAGGAAAGTTAATTAAAAAGGCAAATAAAAATGAATTAAGCTGGCCCTAACCACTGCAATAAAATGCAAAATACTGAGAGACTTCTGATATTCTATGCTCAACAACAATTCGGTGTAATATAAGCTGCCAAGCTGATCCACCCCCGGATGACGAAGCTAAGCAGAAAACCAGTCCTGGCCCTGCATTACCTTATCTTGATCTTGTCACTTCATCCACCAGAAAAAATAGGTCCCTTGCTTGTCTTAATCTCCGT
This sequence comes from Okamejei kenojei, assembly GCA_035221665.1. Classification (NCBI taxonomy): domain Eukaryota; kingdom Metazoa; phylum Chordata; class Chondrichthyes; order Rajiformes; family Rajidae; genus Okamejei; species Okamejei kenojei. The sequence continues at coordinate 72,374,772 of CM069136.1, read as the reverse complement.
TACATTGGTGACTCTTAAATGACACCCTGCCAGATTTATGAGTTGGTGTGGTTGTGGATTTTAAATCCAATTAAGCTTTATGTTAATTATTAAGATGTTGATACGGACCTGTTCCTTGTGCTGAGACTGGATTTTCTTGAAATACACTGCATGTTCCTCAATGAGGTGCTCTTTTTCTGCAGTGTAATGAGCCTTCAATCTCTCTTCAAGGTCCCTGATCTCTGCTTGCTGTTGCAGTTGAAGCCTCTGTACTTCGATCTCAAACCTCCTATCCAGTCCTTGCTTCTCCTTTTGCAGCTTTTCACATCGTGCTGTATTAAAGGCTGAAACAAATGTGATCGATCACTGAAGATCAGCAAAGCACTGGGATCATATATAATGACAGGAATGAATATTAAGACCACCTCTAGATAAAATAGATGTCTAAAACATTAAAAAAAAACACAGCAATCAGCAATCAATTACATCAGTTCTATTTAGTAAAATGCAATGGCAAAATAAAATGATAATTTCCAAACATGGCTGGTATTTGGAGCACAGATTTTGAGGTAGCGAACGACAATAGTGAAGGTTGCAGATTGGTTATGTGTGGTATTTAATGCAAGTGTCATTCAAGGTGAGGAACTGAAAGCATCACAAAAGAATCATTAGCATAAAGCAGTGTTTTGTTTTTGTACAGGCTGCAAACATCAATAAGCTTCAGTATGTCCTATTCATTCAATCAACACCAGGCATCGTTAGTTCTGAATGCTAACTGTGATTATTGTGGGAACAAAACAAATCAAAGGTAACTTGGCTGATTTGTTTTAAGTATACCAATTAATAATATTTTTGAACAGTGGTTGCTATCTTTTCTTCTTCTTAACCATAGCAGAAGTCTCAGAACTGTGCTGACCATATATCCCTCTCTCTGACCATAGTCTAATGAAACTCTTCTGCCCAGCACTATGAACAATGTGAGAAAGAGTAGCATCCACTATGAAATCCTCAACAGGGAAAAAGAAAGTTGGGTAATAACAAATGAACTGAAATGACGACAGTGGAAAGACTTACCAGAATGGCTTTACCATAAGACAATGTTCTTAAGATTTTTAGGCAGCACAAGTTTATCCGTTCTTACACTTATAATAGCAAATTAATTAGTAGTTGATGGAACTTTGTGAACTGTTAGTTCTATTTGTGCTTTCAGTAAAGCCCTATGTGCTGTATTTTTCACAGGAAGGTGAATGATCTTTCCTTGACAGCTCCTCAAGCACATTTGAACTTGTCAAAATTCGTTGAATAAATCAATGACCTATCTGAGGACAGCACTGAGATACAATGTAGTTACAAATATATTACACTGTATATTACCAAAGAGATGTCAATGATCTTGTCAATCCACATAGAACTTTTAAAACGTAGCTTAAATTTAAATTTAGCTTGCTTAAAGTCTGAATACCAATTTTATCACAGCTCAGACCAGAGTTTTTTCACAGCTCAAAGTATAGCTAATTTGCTATATTCACACATGGTATGATTGTACTTATGTATGGTGTGATCTGCCTGCATATTGTGGAAAACAGTTTTCCACTGTATCTCAGAACACACAATAATAAACCAATACCAATAACAACTCCTTTTCACTTCTCAGCTCTGTCACTAATTCCACCCATCTGCCAATCATCTGTATCCACCTATCACTTGCCAGGCTTTGTTTACCACCGATCCCATCATTCTCCTTTCCCTACATATTTCATTGTAACCTTTTCGCTTTGTCAACTCCACTCTGTTTCTCCTACTATTTGCTTACACCAGGGTCACTTTCCTATTGCTAATTAACCTGCCAAGCAGCCAAATGTGAGGGACCACAGGAAATAACTGTGTTGACAGGGAGAAGGTACAAAATTCACACTGTCATTGCCTGAGGTCAGGATTGAACCATGGACACTGGGGTTGTTCAACCTGTCCTCGTAATCAATACATTAATTGCAGGAATCAACCTAACACAGCCCCTGTAATCCCTTAATCTCTTAAATACACGGTGCAGAATTATATGCAATATTTCAAGAGTGATCTCACAAATGCCTATATATTTGTAGCAAGATTTCCCTATGTTTACACTCCATCCCCACTGTAATAAAGGAAAAGGTTCCATTTGCCTTCCTCAATGTTTACCGTACCCAGATCGCTATGCCTGCTAACATTCTCTAGTCACTCTCCCCTTAAACCATAATCTGTTTTTCTATTATTCTATTTTTCTTAATAAAGTAGATAATTTAAGAAGGTCTAGTTTCGCATAATGATCATTTGTTCATTTAGTTTTGAGTTCTTCTTAATGGTTTGCTTCCTCGTTTTACCGTTTCATCAAGCATCAAATGGTGCAGTGGAAAGATGGTGAGAATTGGCAAGAAAGGAAGTATTACAGGCCTTGAGGAAAATTGACACCCAGAAATGGCATGCCGGAGTGTTAATTAAATGGGTGATATAAAGAGATATCTTGAAAATAAGAGGTGGTGGATTCATAAATGACAATTCCAGAAAAAAAAGATATGAAAGAGAATTTTTAAATGTTGAAAGATATTCAGTAGTTGATTCAGTGGAAACGGGCGAAGAAATGACCCAAGTTTCTATTGAATTGAGATAAGTCGTGATTGTCAGTCAAGAAATGGATGATACAAAATCCTTTGTGATGATTAGTTTAGTTTAGAGATACAGCATGGAAACAGGCCCTTCGGCCCACGCCGCACAGCGATCCCCGCACATTAACACTATCCTACACCCACTGGGGACAATTTTTTTACATTTACCAAACCAATTAACCTACAAACCTGTACGTCTTTGGAATGTGGGATGAAACCGAAGATCTCGGAGAAAACCCACGCAGGTCACGGGGAGAATGTACAAACTCCGTACAGACAGCACAGACAGGACCCGCTGGGTCTCCGACACTGCATTTGCTATAAGGCAGCAACTCTACCACTGCGCCACCGTGACTGCCCGATCAAAGAGGTTAAGAAATCTGTGACTAATGAGAATAGATAAATCACTTATTTCCTAAGTGGAAAGCAGTGGAGTGTGCATAAATGTATTGCAAATACACTAGAGCAGTGTAATCAGTTCTCTGATTCTCAATATTCCTTGCACTACTCATAGTCAGAGCTAGAAACATTTACATATGTACATATGTGATAAATACTGAGGGTTTTTACACCATTTTTTTTAGTCTTATCCATGAGCTGGCCTGAGTCAGTAATAGATTTACTAATTGACCACAAGAGGTGTAATAAGATGCCTGGAGCTCTTTTCGGGCCTTTTAGTCTTTATGCTAATTAAAACAGAATTAATTGGAAGTAACTAATTAGATTAACACATTTCTCTTTTCAAATGAATTATACGATTTTTAATCCCTCATCAAAGAAATAAATGCTGGAATATATTCAGCAGATAAGACAGCATGTGTGAAATACAAAGTTAATAGTTCATCTAATGAAAGGCAATTAGTCAACAGTTACAAATTCAAAGATAGGGTCATAGAGCACAGAAACCTGCCCTTCTGCCCAATATGTCTATGCCAACCAGCTTTTTTTCATTCTTTCTTAAACAAATATGTTACATAGCTTTCCTACAATACAACTCAAATGTTTAAAATTGACATAAACTTTGACCAGAATGTCCCTGAATTATTTCAACAGCATTGGGATCTTATCATCTGAGTGCAATAAATTATCCACCTGCAAATGTCGACTAAAGTTGCAATATCTTCTCTTTGTTTACCTTCATTCTCACTTTCACTCTTTCTTAAAAACTTGCAAAGTTCCCAAAACACAAAATTAACATTTTTCACATCTTTGTTCTCCACAAGGTCCTTCATTCCTAAGCAGTTGCACACTCCTTAACTATTCTTTTACTGATTACATCCTTAAATCGGCACTTGATATTCCAAGGCGATCACCTACACTGTTACAAGTGAGGCATAAAACAAACTTGAGGAACAACACTTCTTCTTTCTGGGTTCACTACAGCTTTATGGAATCAATGTTGAATTCTCCAAGTTTAGGCAATTCACTCTCTCCTTCTGTTGTAACAGAACCATATCATTTCTGCCTGTCATTTTGACCCAGTTTGTTTCTTTATTTATTAGTGTGGTCTTGACTGCCGGGCATGTCCCATAAAATTTGCAATTGGCAGCACATTACAAAAACAAAGAAGCACAATCCGATTCTAACAGCTAGTGTCATCACTGCAATAACTCAATTGGTCTTGGCCTATCAGAGATATTCCCCTTGTAGCCAACACCATACCCCACACGAGTCATGGACTCTGCCACTGAAAATAAGCTTGCTTTCTCTCTTTCCCAGTTTTGAAGAAGGGTGTTCCACCTGTTAACTGTTTCCTCTTTCCAAAGATGCTGCCTGACGTTGAGTGGTTCCAGCAATTTTTATTTTGTGTTAAATATTTTTATTAGACGCAAGTACATATTAATAGAATATCCTTCTCGCATACATTCGTAATATTATTAATATTAACAATTATGTCTTCTGTATTTCTATACATTTTTTTTGCAGGTAAGAAAAGATAGTCAAAGTCAAATTTTTTATTTTGATTGCATATTTACAGTGTTTGACATACTTAGTTCCCATTATGTTAGCTCCCATTTTATCATTTAGATTCCAGTAAATTTCAACTTCCATCTGATCTACTTGACTTTATCCTCTCATCAAATTCAATACGGATAGTTCTGCTATAACACAATATTTGTGTTCCACGCGATAGAGAATCACGTTATAAATTCTGTTATAATACAAATTGTGTCAGTTGAACCACCTTCCCCTTGACTCTTTATTGGTCTTACATTTTTGCATACAATATTTCCAAATAGTTCTTTTGCTATTACTAGTTTTTTTTTGCAGCATTTTTATTTTCCAGACCTGAATCAGTGCTTTACTTGCAGCTCTAGAAATATATAAATTAAGCCGTGTCTTGAATTCTACAGTATGACATACATACAGCTTCCCTAAAGAGACTGTCCCACTTGGGCGACCTAATCCGCGAGTTTAGAAGACCTTAGGCGAGTTGAAAAAAATGTCAAGGTCGTGTTGACTCGCCAAAGTAGAAAACCTCCTACGACCTCCTACGATTATCTCTACGACCTCATACGACTATGTCTACGACCTCCTACGACTATGTCTGCGATCTCCTTCGACTATGTTGAAGACTAGCTTCGACTATGTACGTTTTACTCAAGGATGGTCTCTGGCAAATTGGACCACGAATAGTGGAGAGTGAGGACGACCACCCCTCAACCACACCGAAGACCAACTACTTCTAGCTACGAGTGGAAAATAATCACATGCTAAAATGATGTCACGTTTGCTTTTTTTTTCACTATAAAAAGCCTCCCAGGTTTTTTCTTTAATCATTCTGAACCATATGTGCAAGGAAGGAACTAGTGAGGAGGAGGGCAGTGAAAATAGCACTAGTGCTGTATGCAGCAGCCCTTTTGCTTCTGCAGCATAAAGGCAGAAGGGAAAGAACAAGGGTGAAGAGGAAGCACAAGAAGAGGTCTCAGTGGGTGAAGCCCCTCTTTCAAAGAAGATTCAGGCTTGGACAGTATGAGAACCTGATAAATGTGCTGCATGAGGAGGATTTGTCTGCTTTTTGAAATTTAGAATACCATCTGAGCTGTTTAATGAGCTGAAGACAAACATAGGCCTGAAAAAAAGGACACCTGTATGAGAAAGGCACTGGAATCAGGCGCTTCTTTCCCCTGTTCCTGTGCTCCTCTGTACCTTTATCATACAGGATGGTATTCTGCTGGTACCATCAACAAGGTCATCCTCCTGCTGCCTGTTGATGGTATGGGGCATAACCTTCCTCCAGCCCTCCCTCACCAATGGGGCATCTGCTGTCAGACACAGCAAAAGGGGTGGTGATGGGGACATTGCCTACTCCCTGGTCTCCTGCTCCAGGGAGCTCTCATGCAGGGCTTCCTCCTCCTGTGGCATTCCTCCTCCTGTGGCATTCCTCCTGCTACTCCTTCTCCTGGGTGGCAACACCTGCATGGCAGGTTTTTTGGAGGGTTGTGCCCTGCCACTATGCTGCTGTCTTTTAGGTGCCATCTCTACACAAGTGTCAGTTCCCAAAAACTTTCCAGCTATGAATTAACACGCCATGGAGTGACAGAGGTCACGTGCTAATGGTTACATTACCTTTTTTTTCTACTCATCTTTTTTTTCTCAAGGGCCAGTTACCTTCGAGTACCTACGACTACCATCACGACCTACTACGACTTACTTACGAGTAAGATAGTATAGATTTTTTCCCATGGCAACCTTTTTTTTACTCGCGGACATTTTGTTATATGGTTGGAAAAAACGCCGCGACCAACTTGAGGCCTCGAGTTCGCGGAGACCACTCTCGAGCTCGAAGGAGAGTTACGAAGACCTCCTACGACCTCGTGGCAACCATGTTGCGAGTATGATGTTGCGAGTATGAGTCGAGGCCAAAATCGCCGGAACGCAGCAATTAGGTCGCCCAAGTGGGACAGGGGCTTAACACTAAAATCTTACAAAAATGGTCCACTGCAACATTTCCAGTGTATGCAGGATCTGGTTACTAAAGCACAAATTTCTCACCATTGACATACTCAGTCAGCATGATTGCTGTTCACCAGTTAAATGCTTCGTAACTGCATGAGAAAGTTGAATATGCTTTACAGATGTATTCCAAATTCTTGTCGCCATTGAGTTCCAAAGCCACAAGTTTCTCTGACGTGCTATAAACTAAAGTAAAAGGATGTTCATCTGTTGCTTTTTGAAGATTCAGTTCATTAATGCTGCAATAATGACTAACCCCACATCCACAGTGGTGTAATTTAGTTTCTACTTTATATATTAATATGGTTTGTTGAGTTAGATTTTTCTTAACTTAGAAATCATTGTGCTTTGATTTCCCCTCTCTAATTATAGTTTATTAGACATCACCTGTGATCAAATGCTCAGTACTCTATGTAGATTCTTCAATAAAATACCAGCAACATACATCTTCCTCTCAAATCAAACATGTACAATTTGGTTCTATTTAAAATATTTTGTAAAATTCACACGCAGATATTTCTTTTGTCGTGCTTATATTATTTAGGAAGAATGGAAGACCATCCACAAAGCCTGTATCTAATTTCAAGTGTTTTAGGAATGGCTTATGGAGACTAATTTAAAAGTAGGTCATTTCATGTGACCTACTAATGTGATAATGTACTTTGAATTAAATTATTATCTTTCTTGCTAAACTTTAAAAAAAATTAGGATATTTATATGAAACAAGAAGTGAGCACAAATTTACAGGATTAAAATGAGCAATATATTCTTGTAGCACTGACTGCTGTGTGTGGGTCAATGTGCCCCTGTCTGTGCTCTGCAAGGTGGAAATTGGGGCGAAGCTGAGGGTTAAATGGCAGAACCTCTGACATCTCACTCCACCTTGGATTCTGCATTGGCCTTGGCCCAGTCCAGATCACCTTGTGCTCAAAGACCAGATACACTACATATTTGGGTCTGCAACTTTACATCAGCCATAACTCACATATCTACTGTGGCCCCGTTCTGAGATGGAAAAGATAAGTTAAAATGTATTTCTTTATTTTAACACACATTAATATTTAAGATAGTGTTTTAAAATAAATGTATTATTTCTTTAGATATATTTTTAATAATTAAAAACCACCTCATTGTCCATAAAGAACTACTTGTTGATTTTTAACAGTTCTGATCTATTCTCAATCGACCTGCAGTTTTCGACAGTTATCCATCTATTCTGATCCAAAATCTCTCCCCTGTTGTAGAGCTGGGTGGAGATTCTCTTTCTTGGTTGCATTATTATTTATTGAATAAGAGTCAGTGAGTTATCTATGTCTTTCAACTCCTGCATCAATATCTTGAGTACCCCAAGGACCCATCCTGGATCCACTAACAACCATAGAAACATAGAAAATAGGTGCAGGAGTAGGCCATTCAGCCCTTCGAGCCTGCACAGCCATTCAATATGATCATGGCTGATCATCCAACTCAGTATCCCGTACCTGCCTTCTCTCCATATCCCCTGATCCCTTTAGCCACAAGGGCCACATCTAACTCCCTCTTAAATATAGCCAATGAACTGGCCTCAACTACCTTCTGTGGCAGAGAGTTCCAGAGATTCACCACTCTCTGTGTGAAAATGTTTTTTCATCTCGGTCCTAAAAGATTTCCCCCTTATCCTTAAACTGTGACCCCTTGTCCTGGACTTCCGCAACATCGGGAACATTCTTCCTGCATCTAGCCTGTCCAACCCTTTAAGAATTTTGTAAGTTTCTATAAGATCCCCCCTCAATCTTCTAAATTCTAGCAAGTACAAGCCAAGTCTATCCAGTCTTTCTTCATATGAAAGTTCTGACATCCCAGGAATCAATCTGGTGAACCTTCTCTGCACTCCCGCAATGGCAAGAATGTCTTTCCTCAGATTTGGAGACCAAAACTGTACGCAATACTCCAGGTGTGGTCTCACCAAGACCCTGTACAACTTCAGTAGAACCTCCCTACTCCTTTACTCAAATCCTTTTGCTATGAATGCTAACATACCATTCGCTTTCTTCACTGCCTGCTGCACCTGCATGCCTACTTTCAATGACTGGTGCACCATGACACCCAGGTCTTGTTGCATCTCCCTTTTCCTAATCGACCACCATATTTCTCATCTGAATATCATTCAAAGTAGCAACATAAGGGTTCACGTGTGAGCACATGACATCCCGCACTGCTTCACCACCATCTTTTTTAAACACTCTACTCTGAGTACTACTCAGATTTATCACCTAATTGCTCTCATACCCAGTATTGAATAAGAAGTTGCAAGAAAGGCTGATGTCATTGTCTTCTGTCCATGCTCCCTGGTTATCATTCCCATTCCCAGAATATGTCTGAGTCAGCCCAGTCACAACTCTGATGTTGTAGCTGCCCAAAGCCGAGTCATGTACTCACTCCATAATTGTGTCTGCCCATATCCATCTCTGGCTTATTGCTTATATTCAATCTTGCTTCAAATCAGCTGTTGATGAAACCCTCATTCATGCCTTCATTACTGCTAAGCTTAATACTCCAACTTCCTACACCAGAAAACTGCTCACATTAAAAACTTCATTTCTAAGCTCTTGCAACTTCAAGATGGCCATGTGTCCTCACTGCTAAACAACGTCTCAATATAAAGACTCTAAACCTCTAATGTCTTTCCTTAAGATATAGTCATAGAGCAAGGAAACAGACCCAAATTGTCCATGCCCATCCAAGCTAGCCCCATTTGCCTGTGTTTGACCAATATCCCTCTAGCTTTCCTACCCATGTATCTGTCGAAGTGTTTTTTAAATGTCTCCTCTTTTAAATATCCCCACCACACTCTGGGTGAAAAAGTCGTCACTCAGGTTCCTATTAAATCCTCCCATCTCACCTTAAACATATGTCCTGTGGCTTTTGATTCCCTTACCCTGGGTAAAAGACTCTGCATTCACCTAATCAATTCCTCTCATGATTGTATACACTTCTATAAAGATCACCCCTCTGCCTCCTGTACTCCAAGGAATAAAGACCTAACCTGCCCAACCTCTCCCTATAACTCGGCCCCTCAAGTCCTGACAACATCTACGTAAATCTTCTCCAGCTTAATGACATCCTTCCTGTAACAGGGTGACCAGAACTGAATCCAGTACTCCATGTGTGTCCTATGTATTGTACAACTATAACATAAAGCACCAACTTCTAAACTTAATATCCTGACTAATGAAGGCCTATGTACCAAAAGATGACTGCCCTATCTACATTTCTCACAACTTTCAGGGAACTCTCTACCTGTACATCTTGATCCCTCTGCTCTACACCCCCCCCCCCCACTTAGGCCTTACTATTCACAGTGAAGATCCTGCCCTGGGTTAACTTCCCGAATTGCAGCACTTCACATTTATCTGCATTAAACGTCATTAATCATTCCTCAGCCCACATGCCCAGCTGATCAAGAGCCTGTTGTAATTTTTGATAACCATTTTCAGTATCCATGATACCACCTACTTCAGTGTCATCATATCATGCCTTGTACATCTCATCCAAACGGTTGATATAAACCACAACAATAATGGGCCCCAGTTCGAAAAACATCCTTTCCCCATTACCCTTTGCTTCTTTCCATGAAGCAAATTCTGTTTCCAGTTCACTAGCTCTCCCTGGATCCCATGCGATCTAACCTTCCAGAGCAGTCTACCATGTGGAACTTTATCAAAGGCTTTGCTGAAGTCCATATAAGCAATGTCTACGGCCTTGGCTTCTTCAACCTTTATTGCTGTCAACAACCAAAATACCCTTCCTTTTTAGAAGTGTTGTTTGCATTTAAATAACCAGATAAGAATTTCAGTTTCAGTTCAATGGGCCATATTATTTATTTTCTTTACGCTATTGTTTTTCAGGTTCTCCGTAGGCAGATTGAAAAAAAGTTTTTTTCTCTCTCTTTACCTTTGGTTTCCATATAATGATTTGTAGGTGTTTAAAACCAAAATAACAGGTTTATTATGACCTGGAGGTGCCACCATGCAGTATTTATATAGAAATGAAATTAAATGACATTCAAGATTATGCAAACTGATTATTTGAACACATGTTTATCTTTATGTTATCGAGAGTTTTATTTCTAATGATTGCAATTTCCATCTTCTGAGAGCTTGGAACATACTGACTGTGGCCTAACTTGCAACCTCTGTTAATACTTTTCCATTAGCAACTGATTAGGAGTGTGTTTAAAACTGTACCATTCAGTCCCTCCCTCCTCAGCTGAAAAGAGACATAGTGCCATATTTAGGGGCCAGGTTTCTGAAAACAGAATTAGAATGTTCAAAGCTCAATGTGTAACATTTATAAAATTAAATAAGTCTCTCCGTGTTTTTATACTAGTGTAAGCATTAGCCAGCTCCCACATTAAACTTGATTTTCAGTCAGATATTAGTGAATCTGTGGAATACATTGCCGCGTATAGCAGTAGAGGCCAAATCATTTTAAAGCGGAGATTGACAGATTCTTGATTAGCAAGGGTGGTAAAGGTTATGGGGAGAAGGCAGGAGAATGGGATTGAGAGGGAAAGGTAGATCAGCCATGATTGAATGGCGGAGTATGACTCAATGGGCTGAATGTCCTAATTCTGCTCCCATGATTTATGAATTTATCATACAATAATAAATTTTTAATTTTTCTTCGTAAATCTTTTATTGCTGTTTTCTACAAATCACATAGATAAATGGGAAACAATTAATCCAAGGGCATTCCATCTCTTAGTGCTTTATAGTGCAAGGAAAGCTTATATACATATCTTTCAGATAGTCCAAAATATTTATCAGTTAGTTTATTGTATCCAATCGTTTCAGTATATTTTGTGCTGTCTGCACTCAGTCTAAAGCAATGCTGCCTTATTTTGAAATAAAAGAGGGATTCAGGTAACCATATAACCATATAACAATTACAGCACGGAAACAGGCCCTCTCGGCCCTTCCAGTCCGTGCCGACCATTTGTTTTCCCCTAGTCCCATCTACCTGCACTCAGACAATACCCCTCTATTCCCTTCACGTCCATATACCTATCCACTTTACTTTTAAATGTTAAAATCGATCCTGCCTCCACCACTTCTGCTGGAAGCTCATTCCACACAGCCACCACCCTCTGAGTAAAGAAGTTCCCCCTCACGTTACCCCTAAACTTCTGTCCCTTAATTCTCATGTCATGCCCTCTTGTTTGAATCTTCCCTACCCTCAATGGGAAAAGCTTATCCATGTCAACTCTGTCTATCCCTTTCATTATTTTAAAGACCTCAATCAAGTCCCCCCTTAACCTTCTGCGCTCCAAAGAATAAAGACCTAACTTGTTCAACCTTTCTCTGTAACATAGTTGCTGGAACCCTGGCAACATTCTAGTAAATCTCCTCTGTACTCTCTCTATTTTGTTGACATCCTTCCTATAATTAGGCGACCAAAATTGTACACCATACTCCAGAATTGGTCTTACCAATGCCTTGTACAATTTTAACATTACTTCCCTACTCCTGTATTCAATGCTCTGATTTATAAAGGCCAGCACACCAAAGGCTTTCTTTACCACCCTATCTACATGCGATTCCACCTTCAGGGAACTATGCACAGTTATTCCTAGATCTCTCTGTTCCACAGCATTCCTCAATTCCCTACCATTTACCATGTACGTCCTATTTTGATTTGTCCTGCCAAGATGTAGCACTTCACACTTAACAGCATTAAACTCCATCTGCCATCTTTCAGCCCACTTTTCCAAATGGCCCAAATCTCTCTGTAGACTTTGAAAATCTACTTCATTATCCACAACACCACCTATCTTAGTATCATCTGCATACTTACTTATCCAATTTTCCACCCCATCATCCAGATCATTGATGTACATGACAAACATGTCATGTAGTATGTTAACATTTCAATCAAACTATTATATTAATGAATAACACCTGAAAAAATCACTAAGATGAAAGAAAACTGGAACTAACTATATATTTGCCTTAAGGAACTGTCCCACTTGGCCGACCTAATTGGCAAGTTTAGAAGAGTTTAGGAGAGTTTGAAAAAATGTCATGTTGAAGACCTCCTTCGACTCTGTAGAAGATCTCCTTCGACCTCGTTGAAGACTAGCTTTGACTAGCTACAACTAGTTACGACTAACGGGAAAATTGGACACCGAGTGAAGACAACTTCCTTCGATCTCCTTCGACCTCCCTTCGACTATGATGAAGACCATCTACAACTACCTTTGACTACCTTCGATTACCTTTGACTACACTCGATTACATTGTTGAAAAATACGCCGCGACCTAGCTGAGGCCTCGAGTACACGGGGACTATTCTCAAGCATGAAGGAAAGTTACAAAGACCTCCTACGACCTTGTGTCGACCATGCTGCGAGTATGAGTCGAGGGCAAACTCGCCCGAACTTGCGGATTAGGTCGTCCAAGTGGGACAGCCCCTTTAGGAGCAGCAATGAAAGATAATGCATCAGTTAAAAGGTTGCTGAGAAAATTACCTGATGACACTCGGGTATGAGTTTGTGCCACAACCAATATGTAGTTCCAGCATCAAACTAATAAGTTGGATCTGTAAATTACTCCTAGTATGTAGGGAGTGAATGCGAAAACGGGATAACATAGCGTGAATGGGTGATAGATGATCGGTGTTAACTTGGTGGGCCAATAGGCCTATTTCCATGCTGTATCTTTCAATTAAGAGTGAGTCATAAGAAAACAGGAACAAGAGTAGATGAGTGGATAAGTTATTGCTCCTTACAGTCCCACAGTAAGAAGAGCAGCTCCCATGCAATTAAAACTATTTCTGTAATTATGCTTTTGTACGACCTCCATAGATAAAATATACTGTTAGAAGGCAGGCAATAAAGCTAAATTTCATCTCATTGTTCGACTTACCTACTTCATCCCTGATATGAGCAAGCTCAATGGAAAGTTCTTTCTCTTTGATAAGGGCATTTTCATTCTGCAAATAAGGATAAGAAAATTAAAAAAGGAACTGCTGGAAGAAAGCCATTTTAATCCAGCCAGCTCACGAAAAACAATGGTATACCAGACATGCAATCCACAGGCCAGCATAGATGAAAACCTATCCCTCCATAATCAACTTAAGTTAAGCCTAGAACTAATTACAAACACAGTTTCTTCAAGATTTTACTTTAATGGATTATCAATACAGATTATAGTGATCTATTTTTTTTTAAATGAGAGGAAGGCATAATTACTGTTTACTGAAACTGAAGGCAAAGTTATTGAAGAATGAGGAAGGGGAGTTACCTGTGGCAGCATAAGGTTAATAAATCACAAATTTAAGGACTATTTTCAAGTCTAAAATTAACCAAAATGACCTTGTGTTACTATAGAAACCCAAGATGAGATTGAGAAAGTAACTTCAAGTCACCTCACATATCCCTCTCATATTCAAATCAAAATCAGCTGTGGTCGTGCAACATTACTCCGAGCCTAAAACTAAATAAACAAAAGTATTGTGGTTGCTCCCAATTAAAACATCTCTTTTAGATAGAAAATTACCAATTTAAGTTATTACCATGAACAGAGCTGTGAACTAAATTGCGCCCTTGTATACATCCTCCAATATTTACAGTATAATAGTTAAATTATATATCAATTACAAATAGATATATTTTGTGCCATAAAACGCCAGTTCCAAAATTATTTTAATTTAAGAGGCAGCATGACTTGAAACGCCACCCTGTATCAGTCGCACAAAAAGAAAGAATGGAAGTTAAATTACCCTCTTGTCCAGACAACCAAAGCAGTAGTGCAGCTTGCAACAGCACTGGCCCATTCTAGCAGGCCTGGTGAAATACAAGCCTGCTTCATTCAATCGGCCTTCTCCCAGGTCCTTTGCTGCAATGATTGTTAGTAAATGCTGCACACTGATAACAGCTACCCCTACCTGTGTGTGATACCAAGAACTACCTTAGTCTTTTTAATATTTCCAAAGGCACAGAAAGGGAGAGGAGGGTATGGGAAGATTATCAACATCCTGCTGAAGGGGAAGTCACTGTTCCAGTGTAACCTGCGTCAGAATGAGGCTGATCAATACTCACGTTAAGGGTATGGTACTGATTCCATCACTCTTAAAGCTGACAACATTATGGCGCTGTGGTGATTTATTAACATAGCACACAAAAAAATGAAAAAAGCCTACTGCAGTATAAAAATGATTAATTATATTAAGGAACTAATTCATTCCCATCCTTCCCAGTAGCTGCTGTAGCTATCAAGCTATTTAAAATAGATTGTATATTTTAAGTAGCTTTTAGTTGTGCAGCCACTACCTTCATTGTGGTAATGGGTGGGGATACAATTACTCAAACCCAGATATGTTCAAGATATCTCTAGTTCGACAGTAAATAAGAAATAGAGCGGTATTACAGAGTAAGTAAATCAATTCAGTTTGTTTCCTCACTATGCTTCTAATTTAGGTTGTAAAAGAGGAAATATTGAAAATAGAAAGAAGGATACATCAGAATCAGAGAAGTAAAAAAAAAAAAGATTAATGTCTCACAGAATTTTTTTTATTAAAATGAACCTCTGCCAAAAATATTAGGCCATTTTTTTTATTTTACAGATGATCATGTATTACTACAGTTCTACAATATTTGTACTTTAAATCAAATGTCGCAATACTAAAAGAAAGGTTCATCACGATGAAGAAAGTTGAAGGTATGCATAGTAGAAAAGAAAATCAGGATGAGGAGAAAATAATGGGCAAAATGGAGGAGTATTCATGCCACCAGTTCTCACCAGGGCCACATGTGGAGAGCTGAACAGTGACTCTCAATTCTGAGGGGCCGGGCAGTGTGGCATGGTGAGGCCTCAGAGGGTATACTCCCAAAGCGCTCAATCTCCAAATGCCCTGACAGCATTTGACTGGAGGCAAGGCCATGGACAGGCCTTGAGAGATGTATTGAATAGTTTTTAAAATCCTTTGTTCTTAAGAAACAAAAAAAAAACAATTTTCAGGCCGGGGTCCATCTCTAAGTGCTCAGTACAATTAAAATACGAACGGGAACACCACAATGTATGAGCAGGGCAGGTCACCTACTCCATCAGTCTTACAAAACTGCCCTGTATGTCAGTCAGCAGGATCATGGTTGATCTGCCTCAGGACTTAACTTCTCTTCTATACCAACTCCCCATAGCCTTCAATTCCAAATCTTTCAAAACTGTACCTATTTTCATTGTAAAGATCCATAGCGATCTCTGAAGCAGTGCATAGCTACTTTCCAAGCATTAATTGCTCAGAATACAATGTTAAGGGTTTGGAGTCTTCAGATGCAGGAGAGAGGGAGAGGGGGAGAGCGAAAAGAAAGAGGGAGAGGAATGAGAATGCTAACCAGCAATATTGAATTATAGTAAATTATTTGCTTATAGCACAATCTAACTAACTCTGCTTTCACTGAAACCATGCTCTTAACAGCCAACACTTTTGTGCTCATAGACTGCTGCAATCTCCTGCAACTCCAAATACAGTTTCAGACATGTGCGTGGACTGGCGTCACTACTGAGGGCAAGGTCACAGCCACTCTCTGCTTCCTTGCCTCAGATCATTCCAGGTTGTTGCGATTCAACTTTGCAATGTTTCTGCTCCCTAGGGAACTCTACACGCAGAGAGAAGCCTTCGCCTGCTTTGCCTTCAGCCTGCAGGAGAGGGCAGAGCAGTCACAGAGATGCAAGGGAGACTATGTGCAGCTCTGTTATCTTGTACATCAAAAATAGACTTTATTCATAATTACAAATATATACAAAAGAAAATAAACAGTGCATGGCTTTTTACATTTGTCATTCAGTTGTGAATTTGCAGTTGCGCACATTTAAAAAAAAAATGTTTGGATACATTTTTATGTACATAGCACCAATGCCATGCATGTGGCCTTCTTGGGTGATACAGACCTCTGTTGTTTGAGGGGTATCTACACTGGGCCCAGCCCCCCAATACCCAGTGGCAGAATGACTAGAATGCAGTCCTTCCCCAGAGCTTTTGCATTGGCTGCACCAGAGTGTTTCCCTCAGCCAAATACAGGCAAGTGGGACTAGTGTCGATGGGACATGTTGGTTGGTGTGGGCACATTGGGCCGAAGGGCCTGTTTCGACAGTGTATGACTATGTTCTCCTGCAGTCTAGAATATTACAGGCATCACATTGTACTTGAAGACAAACAGGCATTGGGCAAACAAAATAATGTCTTTCACCCATGAGAGCACCTCGTAGCTGATGACCAGTTACTGACCAGACATTGAGAGTGCCCTTCCTTGTAGTCCCAATTTTTGTTTAATCTTTCCTGTCCATGTCAGCCAATTTTTGTTACATGCCTCAGCCCCTTCGAGCCAGATATTCAGCACCGTCAGATAATCAGACCCGACGGTGACGGGAATGGAAGACAGGTGAGGCCAGGTCTCTCTCTTCCTGCAACTGACTCTGGCCCCTGATACCAACTTAAACTGGTCACAGATGCTGATCAATCTGCAGATCGACCATGGACATGACCAGAAGACAATGATGTTGTTCATGTGGAGGGAGGCTTTGGTGTGGATGCCTTTGATGCCTGTGTCCTTCCAGAAAGATTTGGAAAAGGGTCAATGCGATACATAAACAAGACAAGGGAGAGTGGGCATCCATGTCTTATTCCATGGAAGCTCACAAAGTGCTGGTTCTTGGCGGGTCAGACAGCATTCCTGGAGAAAATGGATAGGCAACATTTTGGGTTGGGACCCTTCGTCAGACTACCTTGATGGGGAGGCTATTCATTTCCTACCATTGATTTGAACTGTACTCTCAGTGTTTGTGTCTGTGTGCAGCATTTGGATCCAATTGCTTATTCTCTCTCCTATTCTCTCCCACTTTGGAGAGCAAATCTATCATGCGTGTGATAACCTGTTGAAACCTTGTAGCAAGCACCTGCTGATAAATACTGGAACAAACTCTAGCCACATCTTGTTAGCTTAATTGGCAGTTCTGCTCTTTCTCGCATCAATATAAATGTGTCATGTTTATGTGGCACAAAACAAGATATCACCAAATCAAAGGACTGCCTTTAGACATTTCATCTATTTGTTTCCTCCCTGCAACTCTATGAATATTTAAACAGTGGAGTTGAAATGAACCAACACAAGTTGTCGTCAAATCACTCAACCTCATTAGATGGTAAATTATCTATATTTTGCTGGCAAAAGGCAGCAAATTTGGGGCATCCATTTATATGTATTTTGACATGGAAATCTAAACTTTCTTATCTACGGTTGATTCTATATCTTTCAATAAACTTAATTCCTAGACATCTACGGAATCCATAGGTGGAGTTGGAATTCCTGTTAAGTTCTGTGCACATACTCTATTGAATCGACTCATAGATCCTGTATCAGCATTCACAAGCTCACTGCATTGAACGCAGGTAAAGTGGTGAATACTTTATTTTAAATTATTTGTGGTTTGCGTGAGATTTTTTAATCAATTAGTATTTTAAGTGTCTTTCTCTGACTTTACTTAAAAAGTATTTTACTTTTTTAATTGTTTATTTTATGGTCAGTATTCTTTTCTCACGGACATTCAGAAACTGTTAAACACCTGACTGTCAACAACTTGAGGGTTGGGCTTTGCCAGTTGTCATTAGTCAGAGAAGTTTCAGAGTAAGATTTCTTCATTGCATTATTTGTGACTCGACTGTCCTTTGATAGTTTGGGAGCATTAGGCCACAAAGATAAACCCTCGGTACTCAGATTAAGTGAGTTATGGAGAGTAGCAATTCCGAGTAGTGAGACCGGGCAAATATATTAAATCAGAGGCTAGGACTTTGCAATATATTTCAAGTTTCCTGGATACTACTAGAATCCCCTGGTCCAAACGGACGTGAAAATTAAAATTCAGTTCCATGTCTCAACACAGAAATTACTTCCTTCCATGTTTGTGGTAAATTAGTCAATAGACAAAAGACAATAGGTGCAGGAGTAGGCCATTTGGCCCTTTGAGCCAGCACCACCATTCAATGTGATCATGGCTGATCATCCCCAATCAGTACCCCGTTCCTGCCTTCTCCCCATATCCCCTGATTCCGCTATTTTTACGAGCCCTATCTAGCTCTCTCTTAAAAGCATCCAGAGAACCTGCTTCCACCGCCCTCTGAGGCAGAGAATTCCACAGACAAATTGACAAATAGTTAGCCTATCAATCTCTTTGTGACATTACCGGACACAAGGGCTCAGAGTATGAAAACTGTAACATACCTTAGAAACATAGAAACATAGAAATTAGGTGCAGGAGTAGGCCATTCAGCCCTTCGAGCCTGCACCGCCATTCAATATGATCATGGCTGATCAACCAACTCAGTAACCCGTACCTGCCTTCTCTCCATACCCTCTGATCCCCTTAGCCACAAGGGCCACATCCAACTCACTCTTAAATATAGCCAATGAACTGGCCTCAACTACCTCTGTGGCAGAGAGTTCCAGAGACTCACCACTCTCTGTGTGAAAAAAGTCTTTCTCATCTCGGTCTTAAAGGATTTCCCCCTTATCCTTAAGCTGTGACCCCTTGTCCTGGACTTCCCCAACATCGGGAACAATCTTCCTGCATCTAGCCTGTCCAACCCCTTAAGAATTTTGAAAGTTTCTATAAGATCCCCTCTCAATCTCCTAAATTCCAGAGAGTATAAACCGAGTCTATCCAGTCTTAGAATACCTTAGAAATTCCCAACAGCAATTCACTGCAAATATTTCAAGCCCAGCTCAAATCTTACTCATTTCTGTCAAGGGATTTGAAATTCAAGATTTATAAAAGCATTGTCCTAATATTTTCCATAAATGATGCATTACTCATTTTTCTTTCCAAGTGCAATATGGTGTCAAACGGTCTTAGTGGTTGGTTCAAGTTACTTGTAAGTCTGAATTCAAGCTCCTCACCAGAGACAACTCAGCTGATTCTCCAGCGCAATACTAAAGTTAGAGATGTAAAGAAAATACTACAAAGGTATACCTCTGGAAAGAACTGTAAAAGGAATGCAAGGAAAGATTTGTGAGATTTATCAAGGCAATGCTTAAAAAAAAGTGTGTGTGGGGGGGGGGGGGGGGCTCATGGAAAAGTGGGCCCGTTACATAAAGGCAGGATTTAATTAGAAATTGCTTCTTTTGTTTTTTTACACTGTAGCTGATGAGGATATTGTAATAGGTTAACAAGAAAAAACACAATTATATCAAAAGACAAACTTAATTCAGTACAAATAATTAAAATGGAAATTTCTGAAAAATGGTGGTTTGGTAGATGGATTTCCTCCCACTCTCCAAATTTGTTCAGGTTTGTAGGTTAATTGGCCTGGTATAGATGTAAAATTCTCCCTAGTGTCTGTAAGGTAGTCTTAATGTGCAGGGATTGCTGGTCGGTGCGGACTTGGTGGGCCAAAGGGCTTGTTTCCATGCTGTATCTCTAAACTACACTAAAAGCTGGAACAAGGGCGGGGGCAGTCCATAACCTGGCAAGTGATTGGTGGAAGGTAGACACAAAATGCTGGAGTAACTCAGCGGGACAGTCAGCATCTCTGGAGAGAAAGAATGGGTGACGTTTCGGCTCGAGACCCATCTTCATATTAAGTGGATACAACTCGGTGGGGGGGGGGGGTGATTGGCAGATGAATGAACAAAGACAAGGCAGTCTGTTCATTTTTCCATTCTTTTTGTTATTTTTTCGTGTGTTAAAAGTTTGTTTTAATGTCCTTCGGTTTGTTTTATGTGGGGGAGGGGGGAGGGGATCGGGGGAAACTTTTTTTTCATGTTATTACCTTGCCAGAGATGTGATTAATTTTCGGATCATATTGTCCGGTCGCTCTGCGGCCTTCCATCGAAGGAGCTGGAAGCCTCCTCGGACTGTCGTGAGCCCCACCGTGGGTCGCGGATTTAACATCGGAGCTGATCCCTTGCCTGGGATCGCTCCCACCTGCGGACTTACCATCAAGCTCACATTTAGGAGAGGCTGAGTCAGGAGCACCAACGTCGCAGAAGGTTCGACCAGCCCCGACGCGAGGTTCGATCACGCGAGGAGCTGACATCCCCCCGATGGAGGAGCTGATCGCCTCGACGTGGAGGGCCCCAACGCCGCCGGCTACGGGAACTCGAGGCCCACGACCAAGGAAGAACTAAAGGAAGGGACTTGAACTTTATTTTGCCTTTCATCACATACTCAGGAGTCACTGTGGTGGACGTTCATGTTAAAATGTGTTTTTGAGTGATCTGTTGCTTTTAAATTGTATGACTGACCTGGCCAATGAAATTCCTCGGATGTTGCAAAACATACTTGGCGAATAAAGTGTGATCTGATTCTGATGAAAAGACAATAAGTGTGAGAAAAAGATGAGGATTGAAGAGGTGTGAATTGTGAAGTCAGAGAAAGTAATATAGATGGAAGGGATTGGGGCAGGGGAAAGGGGAGAAATGAGTATGAAGCTAGGTTAGGGAAATGTAAAGAGGGACACCACCTCATATTCTGCTTGGGTAGCTTACACCTTGTGCCCCACCTGAATTTGCAACCATTTCTTGTCTTCCCCCTTCTCCTTCCACCTGTATTCCTTCCTCTAGCTTCACAATTTACATTTCTTCCATCCTTATCTCATACTTACTGTTTTTTTATCTCTGGCCCTTTGCTCATCCATCTACCAATCAAGAACCCCCGGCACCTCTATGCACCTCTCACTTGATAAGCATCAATAACAGGGATTTACAAATGACGTAAAGAAGAATTATTTTTACTGGATATCAATTTCTGTAATGATCCTTGAGTATAGGAGGCACCTGGTAAAGCCCGATTTACATAAAGCCTGATTACCTTTGTTCAATTATGTTTAATTAAATTAATTAAAAAGCGGCGAGCAGCATATTTCAGAATATGAATATAGAGTTGCTAAAGGTAGTGTAGCACAATTGAGTTTATAAACATTTGTTGGCTATACCTGCCTCAGTTATCATGTTTCCCAATTTATGTTTTACTTTGAGCAAATGTTCATAAATATTGTCCTTGAAAACCAAAAAAATGTTCTAAATTAACTAATGTTTGGTTAATGCAATAATCAATGCCATAAAGTCACTAACAAGGTTAATTGAACTTTACTTGCACCCTGAATGCGTTTTGTATATTTGGAAGAACTGGGCTAGCACTTGCCAAATAATTCCAGTAGGTGTCAGCAATGCAACACTTATGTTTAACCAAATTCTACTTGAAATAATGAGATCTGAATTACAAATGAAAATTGAAGGTGATGTTTTCAGATATTGCAAAGCCCTCTAAAACATGATGAAAAAATATTTAATATTTACAGAATCATTTAAGTTGCCGTGGTCACAATTGAACATTATTTTTGCCAACGGTACATTTAGTATTTCATCTCTGTGGCTGAATATTCATTCATAAGTAATATGCCTATGGTGTGCCACAGACTGCGCTTCGGAGGGAAGCCAGTCTTAAACATATTAGTCGGTAAATAATTACATTTTATAATTATACTCTCATATGAACAGATCTAAACTAATAAATGCTAGTTTCATATCAGATGTTTTTTTCAACATAATCCCAACTAATAGAATGTCACGCACCCCCTGAATGTTGACTGAACCACATTAATATTTTAGGAAGAAATGTGCTAAAAGTACTCAGTTATGAAAATCAATATTTATAATTACAATGGAAGGCAGACAGACAGAAAACAAAAACTAATGTCTGAGATGGATGCAACAAGGAAAAATAAGGAATCACTGAAAGATAGGATATATCTACTTGATCATGTTGTTGGGAGACCACTAATAATTCCTCATTTTGTTGGCAGGTGATAAACTATTTTTATACTAATATATATACTTATTTTAATGCTGATCATGCTTCAGGACCTGCAGTAGGCTGTTAGTGGGAAGTGGTGGAATAAATCACTCATTAGATGGAACAACAGATTCTACCAACGAGTACATTTTTGTAGCAGCTGAACGTCCAGCATTTGTTAGGAAACATTAGACATTATTAGACATTAGAGATACAGTGGAAAAACACTGGAAACAATTTTCAATTTTAACTGAAGCCAATTAACCTACAGACCTGTGCATCCATGGGATGTGGGAGGAAACCGGTGCACCCAAAGGAAACCCACACGGTCAAATGAAGAACATACAAACTCCATACAGACAGCACTGTAGTCAGGATCAAACCCTGGTCTCTGGCACTGCAAAGCAGCAACTCTACAGCTGTGCCACCCTGCCCCCCACAAAAAGAATAGAAAAGCAGAATACACTTCATATGATGAGAGATTGAAAAGTGTTGGTGTTCAGAAAGACCTGGGTGAACTTACAGACTAATTGAATGTTAAAAAGGAGATACAGTAGGCAATTAAGGAAAAATGAGAGATAAATGATATTGACCCTTATTTCAAGATGATTTGAATACCGGAGTAAAACCATCTTACTAAAATTATAAAGGGGAGACTACAGTTGGTCTCAATGGACAACATATTTGTGATTCAGTGCAAAGAAGCTTCAACAGATTGGTTCCTGGAATAGGAGGATTGTAGTCATAAGGACATAAGTGATAGGGGCAGAATTAGGCCATTCGGCCCATCACGTTTACTCCGCCATTTACATGGCTGATCTATCTCTCCCTCCTAACCCCATTCTCCTGCCCTCTCCCCATAATCCCTGACACCCGTACTAATCAAGTATCTATCTCTGCCTTAAAAATATCCATTGACCGTCTCCACAGCGTTCTGTGGCAAAGAATTCCACTTTCTGACTAAAGAAATTCCTCATCTCCTTCCTAAAAGAATGTCCTTTAATTCTGAGGCTATGACCTTCAGTCCTAGACTCTCCCACCAGTGGAAACATCTTCTCCACATCTATCGAAGCCTTTCACTATTGTGTAAGTTTCAATGAGGTCCCCTCCTTCTAAACTCCAGCGAGGACTTGCCCAGTGCCGTCAAATGCTTATCAGATGTTAACCTACATATAACAATGGAAATGTGGGGGGGGGGGGGGGGGGGGAGGGTCGGTGATTAAGCCGTCTAGGGGAATGAAAACCCTAACATTCCCATGACTCTTAACAGAATCAGTATAGGAATTATGAACACCTTGGACCAGGGACCATGACTTCTCCTTCCAATTTGTCCACCCAACAAACTAGTGAATGGTACGGGTTTGGTTTCAATGTCACTTTAGCTTATGGGTATTCCTGGAATAATGGGCCTGTCCCACCTAGGCGACTGTCAAGTTGCCGGCAGTCGCCTGAAAAACCGGCAACTGGAATGGCAACTGTCAGAGTGGCACACAACTGACACACACATCACTTCCTTCACCAGCCCGTTATGCAGGCGGGGGACAGGGCAAGCAGGGGGAGCGCTGTCTGAGTGAAATTCGCACGGTGCAAAGCCAAGGTGATACAGACACACACCACGATGAACAGGAAGGTTGGCACTGTAATTAAGACGGCTAAAACAGTGTCTGGTAAGTACATTAAAAGAGGGGGGGGGTGGGGAGAGGGGGGAGAAGGAGAGGAGACAACTTTTAAGAAGCCAGAGATACATGGCTGTGAAGCTCGGCGGACATTTAACATTATAGGTCAGTTATCCTTGGTTCTGAAAACTACTGCTTATGTTTTTTTTCCACAAATGAGCCAACAAAATTCACCAGTCAACACTGGCTACAACCTACAAGAACCTTCGACCTCTTGGAAACCCACTAGGACCACCTGGCGACCCACCTACGGCACGAGAATTCTTGTTACTCTCTATGGCAGCTTCATTCTAGTCGTCGCTAATTTTTAAACATGTTGAAAAATTTGCGGCAACCATAATGAGGCCGCGACTAGTTCCCAGAATGAGGGAACTCCTCACGACCGTGAAGGCGACTCCCCACAATCACCCGCGAACATGTGGCGACTGCATAGTCTCCTGCAGTCACCTAAAAAGTCGCCTAACTGGGACAGGCCCATAAGGCAATGATGAAGCGAACACCATCAAAGCTGTTGATTATTCCAACTCTTCTATCTCTTCCATATTAAATATGTGATACATGGATAGTAGACACAAAATGCTGGAGTAACTCAGCAGGACAGGCAGCATATCTGAAGAGAAGGAATGGCTGCCTGTCCCGTTAAGTTACTCAAGCATTTAGTGTCTACCTTCGATTTAAACCAGCATCTGCATTTCTTTCTTACACATCTGATACATGGATAGGATGGGTTCAAGGGATGTGGGCCAAATGGTCGTAAATTAGAATATCCTATTAGAAATGCCTACTTGGTCAGCATGGAAAAGATGGGCCAAAGATTTAGATTTTTATGTTATTGCCATTGGAATAGCAAACAGAGTTTTACTTCCTATGATATTATTTGGAAGTTCTTTATTTAAATGTTGGATGGTTATAAAAATTCAAGTATCAGTTTTCCATGTATTTAATTTTATAAAAGCATGCTGTTATGGGTCTCACACGTGATATCCAAATGTAAACAATGCTGACATTAATTAAATAAGTGTGAATTTTCGCTAAAATATTGTGAATATGTTTTACTTGATGAAAATGATCATATGATGCAATTGTTTAATTAGGTGCCCTGCTAATTCCACATTTCAGTCACAAGATCAGCAGTAATTAATTATTGGCATATGTACCATTCACACTCCGTAGTATGTTTTGTCATTTTACTAGACCTAGCTGACTTGGTACCTCAGTTCCCCCTTGCACTGTGGGGGGACCTAACACAAAACTATCGTTCATGTCTGAGAACATTACGTATGCCTTGGAATCTATTCCTAAGGATAGGAATTTACAGATTTTCAGCTTCATCCAAAGGGTAATTTCAAGAGTTTTATTGTCATACTGTATGTCCCAGATAGAACTGAACAGAATATGTAAGCATAGTACTCTATAAACAAGAAAGCAAAGAGAGACACATACACACACACCCACACCTGAACCTGAATGTTACAGTTTTCAGACTATCTTCTTCCCGATTGGAGGAAGGAATTGAGTGTGGATCCCTAATGATGCTGACTGCCTTTGAGGCAGTGACTCCTGTCAATCCCTTAGATGGTGGGGAGGTAAGAACCCGTGATGAAGTGTTCACTACTTTTTGCCGTCTTCTTCGCTCTTGAGCATTCAAGTCACCAAACCAGGCCGTGATGCAACCAGTCAATATACTCTCTACTGTAGACCTGTAGAAGCTCAAGAAAGTCCTCTCTGACATACCAAATCTCTACAATCTTCTCAGGAAGTAGAGGAGTTGATGGTCTTTCTTTATAATTGCAGATGCTGGGTCCAGGAAAGATCTTCAGAAATATGCATGCCCGAGAATTTAAAGGAGGAGAAGGCAGGAGAATAGGGTTGAGAGGAAAAGATAAATCAGCCATGACTGAGTGGCAGAGTACACTTGATGCAACTTACAGTTACAGAAAAAGTGCAATGGCCACAATGAGGCAAAACACATTACGATGCCAGACTCTCAGGGAATAAACTCTGCTGAGAATTGAAGAAGCTCAGCCTCAGACATTTTCAGAACATGAGCGGCCATCATCTCTCATGACATAGACAATAGACAACAGACAATAGGTGCAGGAGTAGGCCATTTGGCCCTTTGAGCCACTATCGCCATTCACTGTGATCATGGCTGATCATCCCAAATCAGTACCTCGTTCCTGCATTCTCCCCATATCCCCTGACTCCGCTATTTTTAAGAGCTCTATCTTGCTCTCTCTTGAAAGCATCCAGAGAACCTGCCTCCACCGTCCTCTGAGGCAGAGAATTCCACAGACTCACCACTCTCTGTGTGAAAACGTGTTTCCTCGTCTCCGTTCTAAATGGCTTACCCCCATTCTTAAACTGTAGCCCCTGGTTCTGGACTCCCCCAACATCGGGAACATGTTTCCTGCCTCTAGCTTGTCCAAGCCCTTAATAATTTTATACGTTTCAATGAGATCCCTCTCATCCTTCTAAACTCCAGAGTGTACAAGCCCAGCTGCTCCATTCTCCATATGACAGTCCCAACATCCCGGGAATTAACCTTGTAAACCTACGCTGCACTCCCTCAATAGCAAGAACTCCCTCAATAGCACGATATGGCCTGTTGCTTTCAGGGGAGGTATCAAACAGGTGAAAGATATGTTATTATCCAGCAGATAGTGCATTTGTAAAATGAGATTTCAACTATAATAATGTACATGAATAATATTTGCATTTTGTTAGCTGGTCACCATTAATCACAACTTTCGCGGCTCACCTTTATAGAAACATAGAAACATAGAAAATAGGTGCAGGAGTAGGCCATTCGGTCCTTCGAGCCTGCACCACCATTCAATATGATCATGGCTGATCATCCAACTCAGTATCCTGTACCTGCCTTCTCTCCATACCCCCTGATCCCTTTAGCCACAAGTGCCACATCTAACTCCCTCTTAAATATAGCCAATGAACTGGCCTCAACTACCTTCTGTGGCAGAGAATTCCAGAGACTCACCACTCTCTAGTGTGAAAAATGTTTTCCTCATCTCGTTCCTAAAGGAATTCCCCCTTATCCTTAGACTGTGACCCCTTGTTCTGGACATCCCCAACATCGGGAACAATCTCCCTGCATCTAGTCTATCCAACTCCTTAAGAATTTTGTAAGTTTCTATAAGATCCCCCCTCAGTCTTCTAAATTCTAGCGAGTTCAAGCCAAGTCTATCCAGTCTTTCCTCATATGAAAGTCTTGACATCCCAGGAATCAGTCTGGTGAACCTTCTCTATACTCCCTCTATGGCAAGAATGTCTTTTCTCAGATTTGGAGACCAAAACTGTACACAATACTCCAGGTGTGGTCTCACCAAAACCCTGTACAACTGCAGTAGAACCTCCCTGCTCCTATACTCAAATCCTTTCGCTATGAATGCTAACATGCCATTTGCTTTCTTCACTGCCTGCTGCACCTGCATGCCTACTTTCAATGATTGGTGCACCATGACACCCAGGTCTCGTTGCAACTCCCCTTTTCCTAATTTGCCACCATTCAGATAATAGTCTACCCTCCTGTTTTTGCCACCAAAGTGGATAACCTCACATTTATCCACATTATAATGCATTTGCCATGCATTTGCCCACTCACCCAGCCTATCCAAGTCACCTTGCAGCCTCCTAGCATCCTCCTCACACCCAATACTACCCCCCAGCTTAGTGTCATCCGCAAACTTGGAGATGTTGCAATCAATTCCCTCGTCCAAATCATTAATATATATTGTAAATAGCTGCGGTCCCAGCACTGAGCCTTGCGGTACCCCACTAGTCACTGCCTGTCATTCTGAAAAGGACCTGTTTACTCCTACCCTTTGCTTCCTGTCTGCCAGCCAGTTCTCTATCCACATCAATGCATCAATACCGTGTGCTTTACGTTTGTATACTAATCTCTTATGTGGGACCTTGTCGAAAGCCTTCTGAAAGTCTAGATATAACACATCCACTGGTTCTCCCTTATCCACTCTACTAGTTACATCCTCGAAAAAGCCTATAAGATTCGTCAGACATGATTTACCTTTTGTAAATCCATGCTGACTTTGTCCAATGATTTCACCACTTTCTAAATGTACTGCTATTCCATCTTTAATAACTGACTTTAGCAGTTTCCCCACTACCGATGTTAGACTAACTGGTCTGTAATTCCCCATTCTCTCTCTCCCCCCTTTTTTAAAAAGTGGGGTTACATTAGCTACCCTCCAATCCTCAGGAACTACTCCAGAATCTAAGGAGTTTTGAAAAATCATCACTAATGCATCCGCTATTTCTGTGGCTACTTCCCTGAGTATTCTGGGATGCAGACTATCTGGCCTTGGGGATTTATCGGCCTTTAATCCATTCAATTTACCCAACACCACTTAACCATATAACCATATAACAATTACAGCACGGAAACAGGCCCTCTCGGCCCTTCCAGTCCGTGCCGACCATTTGTTTTCCCCTAGTCCCATCTACCTGCACTCAGACCATACCCCTCCATTCCCTTCACGTCCATATACCTATCCACTTTACTTTTAAATGTTAAAATCGATCCTGCCTCCACCACTTCTGTGGAAGCTCATTCCACACAGCCACCACCCTCTGAGTAAAGAAGTTCCCCCTCACGTTACCCCTAAACTTCTGTCCCTTAATTCTCATGTCATGCCCTCTTGTTTGAATCTTCCCTACCCTCAATGGGAAAAACGTATCCACGTCAACTCTGTCTATCCCTTTCATCATTTTAAAGACCTCAATTAAGTCCCCCCTTAACCTTCTGCGCTCCAAAGAATAAAGACCTAACTTGTTCAACCTTTCTCTGTAACATAGTTGCTGGAACCCTGGCAACATTCTAGTAAATCTCCTCTGTACTCTCTCTATTTTGTTGACATCCTTCCTATAATTAGGCGACCAAAATTGTACACCATACTCCAGAATTGGTCTTACCAATGCCTTGTACAATTTTAACATTACTTCCCTACTCCTATATTCAATGCTCTGATTTATAAAGGCCAGCACACCAAAGGCTTTCTTTACCACCCCATCTACATGCGATTCCACACTTCTCGGCTAACCTGGATTTCACTCAGTTCCTCCACCTTATTTGACCCCCGGTCCCCTGCTATTTCCGGCAGATTATTTATGTCTTCCTTAGTGAAGACAGAACCAAAGTAATTATTCAATTGGTCTGCCATGTCCTTGTTCCCCATGATCAATTCACCTGTTTCTGGCTGTAAGGGACCTACTTTTGTTTTAACTGTTACTTAATTGTTATGTGGAAGACATATCCAGCTGGCCTAGAGCAACCCAATTTTGCCAGCTTTCCAAGTGGTCAGGGCTTTTAAATGTTCTGAAATGCCTCTGGCATTCAGAAAAAAATCAAAATATTAAAATGAACGACAGAATTTTAGTCAGATGATTAAAAATTAGTCAATAAATTATGTTCCCGTACCACTGCCTCTTCAGCAATGCAGTTTTAATCACAGAAGTGACTAACACAACAGGCAACAGCACTGCATGACATGCAAATCGGACTCGCTTTAAAACTCTTGCAACCGGACTCGGAAATGGAAGCACACCTTTAAGAAATGAAGGAATCTTTGGTGACCAATCTTGTAAGGACTTTATCTTATTGTCATATTGCAACAGTACCTCACTACTGTTCAAGAGATTACTATCAAGGTCATCCTCAATTGGTTGATTTTATCATCCATCTGTTAATACAATTTTCAGTGAGGGATGAATTTCAACGTGAACTTGCACTGGAATAAAATTTCAGATGGAGGATTTCACAGAGAGATCAGGCAAAGTGCATTTTGTCTAAATCAGAATCTGCCACTTAAAGAAGGAAATATAACAGGGAACAAAAGATTTGTGGAAATCTGATAGCAATAAAAAGAGATGAATAGAGCATTACTTACCTTAGATTAAATAAATTAGTGTATATCTCTACAATTAACATTAGCTTTTTCCAAATAGCACATCAGCAAAATTAATCTGTTCTCATTAACTCGCATGTTCTCATTAATTAACTTGCACGATAATTATAAAGCAATGTATAAATAGACTATTATTCAGTCAAATGAAACAAATTGCCTGTAATTACATTGACAAACAGCAGATGGCATATATTAGACATTTGAAAACTGATAAAGTTGATAATTGTGTGGCACTGTTAAAATTAAAAATAGATGAATCCCTACTTAAAAGGACCATGAGAGACTGTGCTACGTTTGCATGATGTGGCAGCCCTGGGTCAGGTAGTAGCATTCCTGCCTCCAATTCTGAAGGCTATGGTGTTAAGCCACACATTCAAGTGCAAAATTCAGACTAACATCTCAGTGCAGTACTGGGGGGCAATTGTGCTGTTCCACTCGCAATGGTCCCACTATCAAGATTCATTAAACAAGGGAACTATCTCTTCTCTCAGATGGACCTTAAAATAATTACAATGTTATTGTAAAACAAACGGGGGGATATCCATGGTGCCTGACCGATGTCTATCTTTTATTCAACACTATAATAAAAATACTTTCTTACCTCTAGCACTGATATTAGGGGGGCTTCCTGTATTAACTTAAATGCCTTACCTCCTGCACTAATCCAGCACTTCAAAGATATTTCTGGGACTGTAAAACACTTTCAGGTGTCCCTATGTTGGAGTGACGCTAGTCTGTCAATAAAAACCAAGCCTCTTGATTATTTTAATTTTGCATACCACAAATTAGGAGCAGGAGTAGCCATTGACTACTTAATAAGATCATAGTTGATTGGATTGAAACCTCAATTTTGCAGTAAACTTTCACCTTGTTGAATATCAAATATCTATTTATCTTTGCCTTAAAAAGATTCAAACATACTGCCTTTATTGGTTTTTTAGGAAGAAAGTTGCAAAGATTTGCAATCCTCTGAGATGACCAAAAACTGATAATTTTTTTAGTTTGTACACTTAAGTTCAATAATCGTAGGAGCAAAATTAGGCCTTTCAACCAATCGAGTCTACTTTGCCTGGCTGATCTATCTTTCCCTTTCAATCCTATTCTCCTGCCTTCTGAGGGAGTTTGGGAGGGATGGATAGATGAATGATGGCATCAGGGGAGAGGGGAAAGAGGGGGATAAAAGGGAAATGGGGGACTCGAGGATGGGAGAATTAGAGGAGGTTAAAGGGACAGGGTGACAGGGTGGGGGGGATTTGCGAGATGGTGGGAAAATGGGAGTGCACTGGGATGGGGTGGTCGATACAGAAAGGAAAGAGGAGTATTACTTGTAAAATGTGAAATTCTGCCATTTAAACTATTGAGGAGTAGACATGAAAGCAGTATTAGATGCTTCACATCCTTTTACAAAATTCATGTAATTATATGAATGAGATGAGGTCTGTACTCTCACATTCAGCTACAGAGCATGTCGTCTTTAAAGACACAATACAGCTACCTGAATGGTAAGTTATTATTTGTTTGGTTCCTTATTGTACATGTGCGAAAACCAGGAATGCACGTCATTCTGCAAACTCGGCCCACCCTCCTTTACTGTTTCCAACTCAACAATCCACTGCATTTTTTTTTTCTGCAGGATCTTTGACCCTTCTCTTTGACAAAGCCTGGCACCCACATTTGTATTCTACGAAGCAAAATAGTAAGATTAAACAAGAACTTACCAGTTTGAAGTTTGATCTTTATTTTATGAGGAGTTACGATGAGCGATTACGTGAAGAAGGCCGTCAGCCCGCATGCGCGTCAATCATCAAAGCAGAGGTGTGAAATCACAGATAACAGTTGTTGAACTGAACATAGTAAGATTAGAGAAGACTAGAACTACCAGATGACCTTTATGATACGAGGGTTGGGAGCGGAGGGCACGTAATCGCTCATCGTAACACCTCATAAAATAAAAATCAAACTTCAAACTGGTAAGTTCTCGTTTAATCTTACTATTTTACTTCGGACTCACGTGAGTGACTACGTGAAGATTTTAAAGCTTTGTGATTTCATGCCGTGGATACCATGGAGTCCATGCCGTGGAGTCGATGCGTCACACACTGCATCAGTTGACCAAGGATGAGTGAAAATAATGAATGGATTTAGACATGACATAGATTTAAATATGATGATGCTTTAATAAACAAAGAAAAATAATAGTGACCCCTCTCATCCAGGGGGAAACCATAAAACAGAATCTAAGATGGAATTGGCAAAAAACCCCGGTCTTGCAATAGGTTTATTATAAAACCTTTGGAACGTTATTTCATTCGACCATCCTGCAGCCGCTAGGATGTGGTCAAGAGGGATGTCCATTACCCTCGCTGCTGACGTGGATGCAGCCCTGGTGGAGTGAGATTTAAAAGTGTCAGTGTCCACTCCTGCACAAGCCAGAACCTGTTTCAACCACCTCGAAATGGTCTGCACTGATACCTTATAGTGAGGTTTTCTGTAATTGATGAACACAAATAATTCAGAGCCTCTGAGGCTCTTGGTGACCTTGATGTACTGTAGTATGTGTGTAACTACACACAACCGAAGGTCCATGGGGTATGCCATAAAAACTAGTTTGAGCCCTGACGCTCCTGGTCTGCTCTGCTTAAATAAATCATAAACAAAAAAGGTTATGTTATGCACAGATGATACCATGCTGTCCAGTCGCAGTTTTTGCAACATCTGGACCCATTGCGCTGTTACCAGTGCCATGAGCATGACCACCTTAAGAGTGAGTTTGGGCAAAGACAGGGATGAGGCTGGAGCCCACTGGTGAAGCAGCATGAGCACCACGCTCACATCCCATATCTCCGTATACCAGGGCCTGGGGGGAGTAGAGTTAAAAATACCCTTCATGAACCTGGTTATCAAAGGGTGAGACCCAGCAGAGTGGTGTCCCAATCCCAGCAATAGGTATGATGATAGTGCACTCCTGGCACTGTTTATGGCACTATAACTCCGTTTGTGATCAAAATACAGTGTTGAGAAGAACTCTAACACGTCCGTAATGCGTGCCGTTTCATACAATATGTTCGAGATGGAACAGAACATCTCCCATTTCTTGATATGAGAGATGTACTGTTTCTTAGTACTATCCCTCCAGGCCACAGTGATCACATCCACCATACGATCTGATAGTCCGAGCCCCAGGTACGGTCTCCTCAGAATCTGCAAACCAATAAATTTATTCGGTCATGTAGTGGATGGTTCTCCCCAGACACAGGGTGAACCAGCAGATTTCTGCTTTTGGGGACAACCATAAAAGGCTGTGTTATTATTCCCAGGACAAGTGGGAACCAAGGCTGAGTAGGCCAGTCAGGTACTACTAAAATGCCAGAGGCGGTGTCTTGCTTGATCTCAGCCAAACACCGACTGATGAGGCAAAATGGGGAAAATGCATACAAAAACATTCCACCCCAGTGTAGCAAGAATGCATCTACCACCACTGCCCCTGGGTATGGTTCCCATGAAACGTATTTTGGTAACTGGATGCAAACAAATCAATTTCCGGTGCGTCGTACCGAGCGACAATGTCGTTAAACACTTCATGATTCAACATCCATTCTGTGTTGTCATTAAATATCCGTGATCTGGTGTCCGCCACCATGTTGTATCTACCTGGTAAGTAGATAGCTGAAACCCAAATGTTTCTCGTAATACACCAGTGCCAGATAAGGTTAGCCAATTTATCATAAGATACTCAATTGATTCCACCCATGTGATTAACATATGCCACCGCTGTAGTGTTGTCAATCTGAAGTTGAACATGCACATGATGCATATTCCCACAATAAGCCTTCAGCCCATAGAGTGCTCCCAACAACTCTAAGTAGTTAATACCACATGACTGAAGAATTAATGACTCTTGCTCATTCCATCTACCACCGCAGCTAGAGATGGTATTTGTAGCTCCCCATCTTAGCACTAGCATCAGTTTGTGAAATAACTGATGGTGTGTCGACCAAAAATTTACTGGGCAATGCCGAATATTTGTTACCCATCAATGTAACTCAGCAATGGCTTCAGCTGGTAACAACATAGGTCTACCGAAGTGACCTGCATGGAACTTGAGTGCCTGCTCCTTTGCACGTTGTAAATTTTGATAGTGCAAAGGTCCGAACTGTGCTGCTGGAAAAGCAGCCACTCGTTTGCCAATTATACTAGCTACATGTCTAATAGAATGCTGATTCTTAACAATGAAATTGTTACAGGCTTCTATTAATTCTAATCGCTTGCCCCAAGGCAGAGTCACAGACATGTGAATTGAGTTAATGGTAAATCCCAAATAATCAATTACTCTAGATGGTGTCAATTTGGACTTAACTGGATGGATAAGAAACCCCAATCTCTCAAACATGAGTTTAGTAGCTGAAACAGATAATTCAGCTAATTTCATAGTTTTCCCTATGATTAGGATATCATCCAAGTATGCCATCACAATATGATTCTGAGCCCGGAGTAGCCCCAGAACCGGTTTTAACAATTTTGTCAATAATCTGGGGGCTGAAGTTAACCCATTAGGCAATGCTTTAAATTGCCACAGTTGTCCCATCCAGCTAAATTGCAAATATCTCCGGCGATCCCCATGAATGGGCACCGAATAGTATGCATCTTTAAGGTCAATGCATGCCATATAACATCCCTTGGAAACCAGTTGCTTGGCAGTAACAAAGTTTTCCATTTTGAAATGTTTATACTGCACAAAGGAGTTAAGTTCAATCAAGTCAAGGATGATTCGGCATCCTCCATCCTTTTTTCACTTTGTAAATATATTAGACACAAATTGGTGAGATTCGTGACATGATTTCTCAATTACCCCTTTTTGTATAATGCTTCAATTTCAGCTTGTGCATCCAAACTTTCCTGTTTTGAAAGAACATATGTGCGGTTCGGTGTATGCTGTGTGGGTGGAAGGGAATTGAGAAGGAATTCATTTTGTAAGCCTTGTATACTCTGCAGTATAAACAGATCTGATGTTATCCATTCATTCAAGAAGAATTGTGATCTCCCCCCAACTTGTAACTGATCGGTACGCAATATGTTCTGCAAAGAGCCAGTCTCACCTACCTCACTGGTTACCAGTGGAATGGTGTTTGCTTCCACCCGCAAGGTTTGGGGGGTAGGACTGATGGAGGGCGCTAAACGCACATCGTGGACGTGGGTCAGCTTGGGCCTTGGCCTAAAAAAGATCTCTGTGCCAGTTGTTCGGCTTTCCCACCAATTTCGGCGAACCGTCTGGTGTTGAAGGGAGCGTAGGGGTGCTGCTGCCGGAATGCGGAAACCTTGGGGGTTGTTGGGACTTTCATTAGCCTGACCGTTTTAGCTTCATCATCCATCTCCCTTACCTGCTTCGGCAGATCTTCGCTGAGCAGTAATTCGGTGGCTGAACGTATCTGGCTTTACACAGTGCTGCGAATTTGGAGTTCAGGGCAGGACGGATGGCATTTTTCCGCAGACAATTGATTTTGAAATCTGCATTGCACATTAATGCCATAGCGTCCTGCTGAACATCAGACAGAGGCCCCCCATCCACCGACCTGGCAAAGGCCATGATGCCTGAGGCGAGCAACTTTAATATTTTTTGTAGCTTCACCTCCTGGGCTCTGACGCCCCCTCCAATGTAACCCCAGATGGAGTGATTAACGGCCGGCACATTCAATGAAGCACAGTTGGCTGGTGTGTAATACTTGCTAGTAGTTTCCTCCATAGCCAGATCTTGGAGCTGGTGTGAGGCCAGGTAATTAATACTCATGGCTAAGTCCTCACCCAGTGGTTCCCCTGTCTGTGATGGGATGGCAAATTTTGATGCCATTGCTGGCACTTCCCCTTTGTGCCTCGTGGTATGCTCCCTGGCAATACCTCCGTATTCTGAATCAGCCAAAAACTGACCGTGTATGCTCCCCTCCTCCGAGAGGGAGACATTGTGCAGCCCTGAAACAGGTGCCGCTGCCGCGGGCCCCCAAGGAGACCCGCGCTGATATAACTCCGTTTGTTCGAGCATATCATTATGGACGCTACCCATTGAAGGAAGGGAACCCTCCTGGCCCGACTCATCCGAGTCAACGGGCCTGACAGACTTTTTAGTGGCTTTCCGCCCAAGCGGGGTTGCCAAGGTGCTATCAAACGGCACCAAGTCTGAAGACGCTGGCTCCACCGCCAGCGACTCGGAAGGCGAAATCGAGGGCCGCCCGCTACACGCACTCTTCTGTAGCTGGTTTCCCCGTGGCCCGTCTGGACTTCACCTTGGACATTTTCTCCCACACGGTTCGAACTTGTTCTGTAAGCAAGAATATTTCGAACCAAGAGAAACGACCTCAGAGAAAGTTTAAACACTTACCTGAGGATTTTAAACTTACCGCTGGAAGGAGCGACGCGCCTGCCAGTCAGTCGTTGTGCAATGCGTTAGACGTAATGACGCGCATGCGGGCTGACAGCCTTCTTCACGTAGTCACTCACATGACTCCGAAGTAAAATATACTATTTTGCATGGTTTGCTTCTATCCTCACTGGATTGAAATTATGCCCCGCTCCACTCCCTCTGCACCCAATTTGGCTGCAACTTAATTTCAAGTCCATTTTGAGTAATCATATTTTGAACTTTGGCAATGTGGACCAAAATTATATAAGGCAGTTCAAATTATAGAAAATTTAAGTACTGACAGTGCATGTTCTTCATTGGCACGAACACAAGTGTCAACATTTGCCCTGGCTTTTTCATTTCAAATCAAATGTAAATTTACAACAAATGAATATTAAAAGCAATGGCGTTTTTAGATTTTGTGGAATGGAGGTAACATTGAATTCAATTTGTAATAAACATTACCACTAATTAATAGCTTACTAATTTCTATTAAAATAATATCAGCAGGCATGTCGTTGTGTCCAATTTGTGAAATTTTGGTCCAACAGTGCTCTTAAATTTGTGATCCATTGCTCATATATATATAAAAAACATTACAAAATCTATGGTTCTTTTAATGAAAATAGTTGTTGATGCGTGACAATTTTCTGCAGATTTATATATGCTGTACTCACTTTCTGATGGAAATGTTGCGTTGTTATTGCAAGAACCTCAATACTAAGACTAGCGTGTTTCAGTTGCTGGTGGAGTGACTGCAGTTGTCTGGTTTGCTCCTTACATCTTTCCTTGAGTCTCTGGATGGTTTGGCGCTCTGTCTCTCGTGACTGGAGGTCAGGCTTGGCTGAAAATCCATTTCTTGTAACCGCTGCAGCACTCCTCAGTTTGCTCAGTCCTTGGGGAGAGGTGAAATGAGTATTAGAGATTTTAGACAAAGACTCAGCAAGTTTAAAAACCAAATCAATGCATAATGTTTCAAAGCAAATATCACCTATTCTTATTTTGCATCATCCAATTTTGATTGTATAAACAAGGCTTAATTAATAGTTGCATCAAATTAGATTAGATTAAACGCCAGCAATCATTAAAACAGAAGTCATTTCAAGTACGGATGTAATTAATTTCATTGGTTATGGTCTGCTTAAAGTGTATAACATACTAGTCTCCAACTGAGTAAGATAAGGCAATTGAATGAGCGGAGGAAAAATGTGATTTAAATGCAGTACCCGCAAGATTAGTTATTCAAGGAAGATTAAACTCATGAATAGGCATCAAAGCAAATAGTACAAAGCGGAAATAAGTCAAAGACTTCAAACCTTTCAGTATCTCAGATGTCTTATAGTATAATTGTGCTCTCTGTGAATTCTTTGTATGCAGAATTAGTTTGCATATAATATTACATTAAATCAAATCATCTGAAGGATCATGCTCATTCTTTGAATGAGGGTTAACGCTTATATGGATGCACTTTATCATTTAAATTTGTATTCCACTGTCTCAAGTTATTGCCACTGGCATTTACTTTTAAAAATTGTACTTAGATTTACATAATCAATCCTTTACCAGGTTACACCTTATGGTGAGATGATCCAATTTAAAAAAAAAGAGAATTCAAAAAAATTAAAGTCAGACAGGTAAATGTAATATGCCATATAATAAAAAACAGTTCAAAAAGGAGGCTTACCACCTCCTTCTCAAGGGAAATTAGAGAGAGGTAGCAATTGCTGGCCTTGTGAGCAATGGCCAAGTTGTTAAATGAATACATTAAAAGTAATGACTGCAGCATCTTCCATTCTGTTAGTACATGGTATGATGCTCTATCAGGCAGAACAACTTTATGTGGATATTTTAATTTGTGTTGCTGTCAATGTCACAATCTGAAACTCTATAATAATAATTTTGTCATGAGTGAAGAAAATTGCTGCTATACTGCAAAATTCAAATACTATTTCACAAAGGCAGCAATTCCACATATGTATATGCCTTTACCATGAATGATAACAGCCCTTTGTTTCTTAACCCTTGATATTAGGCTATTGCCTATATTTATTGTGTCATGAGTACAAACGTCCATAGGTGTTAGCATTCAGAATAAAGATTTAAAATCATAATAATGCAGCATATAACAAAGAGGCTTGTGTATTTTAATATTTGTGTAAACTTAAGTTGTTCACAGGTATGAGAGATTAGAGATCTTAATCATAAACTAAATAGAAACTGCTAGGCCATAACAAATTATTCCTTAATTATCTCCTCTCCTGCGCAAGAGAAAGCTAGCAAGTCTGATTAGTCCTCAATATTTTCATTATTTTAGAGCTTTGGATTCACTACTTTATTCTCCTTTATGCTGTCAACTTGATTGAACTTTCATGTCCTTAGCTCATGAATATATTGCAGACTTCTTTGATCAGACTTTATTAAAAGTATCCTTGATTTAAGAAGGGATATTATGAAACTCTGAAACACTGCAAGTTGAAAAAATTGTTAACCATTAGTTTTCACAAACAGCCTGATTGTGTTCCAGAGCTCAAGAATTTCCATCGACTTAGACACTTAAACTACATAATACACGTTTCTGAAATAACAAAATATATTTTTTAAACCATTGTATCTCAAAACATCATAATACATCCTTACAATGTACTCGCCAACTACATGTAACATCCCCCTCCATCACCCACTCATACACCCTATCCCATCTGCACCACAATCCCCTAGCTCTCATCTTCTCTTCCACTTGCCCCAATTCCAGCCATTCTATTCCCTCGTTTAACCTGGTCCTGCCCATCTCACTCTACTCGGCACTTCCCCTCGAGTTTGTCTCATTTTAGGATTTAGTCCTTATATATTTTTATAATTTAAGAACTTTGAGTGTTTCCTTGATTCAAATTAACGACAAAGCTGGTGAGCAGTAACAAGTTTAATATCGATCTCTGTGGACCTTACTAGAAGCTGATCTCTTTGCTGAACAAACACCTGCTTTCCTATTCCCTGTATTCATTAAAATTTGCAATTCTGTCATTAAAATTCCCTGCTGTTTTGTTACCCACTAAGGGTTTCTTTGGTAATGAAATTATTTTTTTCAATGACAGAATTGCAAAAGGCCAACATTTCAAATTACTGCTCCTAATCTCCTGCAGTCTTTCTGCTCTTACTTTGGAGTTCCAGGACTTTTACCTAGAGATGATGAGGAGCAGCGATACATCTCCAAGTCAGAATTGTGCGTGGTTTATGGCCGCATTTGGACATAAGGATGTTCCTACTGACATTTTTCTGAGTTTGCATGCATGGGAGATGCTGTTCAAGAAGCCTTCGCTGGTGTCCCAATGCATCTTGCAGATGTAGCGTTCTGTAGACATGGTGTGCCAAAGAGGTCAATGGGATGCCAGTCCTTGGCAACAATGAGTTTCCTGTGTTTTGTTGCAGCTGCACTTTTCAATGCAAATAGCAAGTATTCCGTCACATTTATAACATTAATATCATATATGATCATAATATTGTGTAATGTTATGCTTTGAACATAAGACTGAATGCCTTAATCTTGAACTTGTATGTCATTAGACCACAACTGGACTGCAACTGTGAAGCTCTAGAAAGCCACATTTTACAAAGTATACTACAAATAATAAGAAAAGTACAAAATGAACGCAGTGGAATGATACCAGGGCATGAGAAATTACAGTGCT
Organism: Okamejei kenojei; assembly: GCA_035221665.1. Classification (NCBI taxonomy): domain Eukaryota; kingdom Metazoa; phylum Chordata; class Chondrichthyes; order Rajiformes; family Rajidae; genus Okamejei; species Okamejei kenojei. Next base: position 72,334,672 of record CM069136.1, on the reverse strand, counting down.
CTCTGACCATATCCAAATATTGTGACTACCTGTCAATTATCACTAGGCTGTTTGTGAGATTCCTTTATGCATAAACTGACTCTTGCCGATAGGTGTCTACAAATAATAAAAAAGACACGTCATTGGCTGTGGAAAATGTAATTTTAATGTAATTTTGGGGGATAAGGGGAAGGGGGGAGAAACGGAGGAGGGGTAAAGGGGGTGTGTGGGTAGGAGGGGGAGGGGGGGAGAAGGGGAAGGAGGGATGGGGGAAGGGGAGGGGGGTGTGGGGAGGGAAGGGGGATGTGTGAGGGGGGGTGTATGAGGGGGGAGGGACTCCACTCAGCAGGCACCGGCCGCAGCACCACACAGCACCTCCCGACTCCACACAGCAGCTTTCCCGACTCCACACAGCAGCTTACCCCACTCCACACAGCGGCTTTCCCGACTCCACACAGTGACTTTCCTGACTCCACATAGCGACTTTCCTGACTCCACACAGCGGCTTTCCTGACTCCACACAGCGGCTTTCCCAACTCCACTCTTGTGAACTCAATCAGCACGGCTTGTTTACTCAGCCCCGCCTCCGGGGTTTAATTCTCCAGTGGGTGCCGGAAGGGGTGTTACCTTCCTGGTGATTGACAGGTGAGAAGACCAATCTGCTGACCTCAGGATTTTTTAAACCTTTTATAACTTTTCTCATATTTCACCGATCAGAACAAAATTTGGTGGGTTGGAGCAGAGTAGAACGGCGAGTAAGGTGGCGAAAAAATCCTAGCAATATAGGGTAGTGTTTCTGCGCAAATCTGATTACAATGCAGACCGGAAGTGGTCAAGATTAGAGTTTTAGTAATCGTATAGAAGATGGATATTATTGTCTTTGCTATTTTGTTCATTAAATATCTTTTCTTCTTGCCAAAGGTCACATAATATGCATATAGGTGTTAATGTTCAATAGAGATGTGGTATGTTGCCAAACTGCAGAATGATTGTTGATTATTCTACTCATACAGTGCCCTCGATAATGTTTGGGACAAAGACCCATCATTTATTTATTTGCATCTGTGCTCCACAATTTGAGATTTGCAATAGAAAAAAAAATCACATGTGGTTAAAGTGCACATTGTCAGATTTTATTAAAGGCCATTTTTATACATTTTGGTTTCAACATGTAGAAATTACAGCTGAGTTTATACATAGTCCCCCCATTTCAGGGCACCATAATGTGCGGGACACATGGTTTCACAGGCGTCTGTAATTGCTCAGGTGTTTTTAATTGCCTCCTTAATGTGGGTATAAGAGAGCTCTCAGCACCTAGTCTTTCCTCCAGTCTTTCCATCACATTTGGAACATTTTTTTTGCTGTTTATCAACATGAGTACCAGTTATGCCAATGACAGTCAAATAAGCCATTATGAGGCTGAGAAACAAGAATAAAACTGTTAGACATCAGCCAAACCTTAGGCTTACCAAAATCAACTGTTTGGAACATCATTATGAAGAAAGAGAGCACTGGTGAGCTTACTAATCGCAAAGGAACTGGCAGGCCAAGGAAGACTTCCACAGCTGATGACAGAAGTACTCTCTGTATAATAAAGAAAAATCCCCAAACACCTGTCCGACAGATCAGAAACACTCTTCAGGAGTCAGGTGTGGATTTGTCAATGACCACTGTCCACAGATGACTTCATGAACAGAAATACAAAGGCTACACTGCAAGATACAAACCACAGGTTAGCTGCAAAAATAGGATGGCCAGGTTACACTTTGCCGAGAAGTACTTAAAAGAGCAACGACAGTTCTGGAAAAAGGTCTTGTGGATATATGAGACAAAGATTAACTTACAGTGCATTCAGACCCCTTCACTTTCTCCACATTTTGTTACGTTACAGCCTTATTCCAAAATGGATGAAATTAATTTTTTTAATCATCAATCTACACACAATACCCCATAATAAAAAAGCAAAAACAGGTGTTTAGATATTTTTGCAAAATAATTAAAAAGAAATAACTGAAATATCACATTTACATAAGTATTCAGACCATTTATTCAGTGCTTTCTTGAGGCACCTTTGGCAGCGAATACAGCCTTATGTCTTCTTGGGCTTGTAGCTTGGCACACCTGTATTTAGGTAATTTCTCCCATTCTTCTCTGCAGATCCTCTCAAGCTCTGCCAGGTTGGATGGGGCACGTAGAATAATGGCTATTTTCAGGTCCCTCCAGAGGGGTGACGCGACTTTTCTTGTCATATCCCCAGTCTCCGTCTCCGTCTGCGCTAATGGCGGAGCTGGCAGCCTCCAACTGCGACCGACCTCGAGGCTCCGGAGGCAGAGCCAGCCAGGACTTACCAGCGCGGGGCTGGCCGAGTTCGGGGCTGTGGCGAGTTCAGGCATTCCGGCGGCGCGACTCGGAGCTGTGGCGGCTTTCCGGTGGCAGTGGCAGCGGCAGCGACTTCGGAGGTTCGGCCGCGGGCCCAGTGGACAACATCGTCAGGAGCTCGCAGGTCACAGGTTGGTGACCTGTTTTTCCGGAGCTCCCGCGGCAACAGCTGCGTCCGCTGGACTGGAGGGCGGCAGCTTCGACCGCCCCGGGCCGCGGAGTTGAACCGGCCCGCTCGCGGAGCGCGGTTCACCTGCGGGACTTATTTACATCACCCGGTGCGGTCACTACATCGGAGGCCTGGGTCGCCTCAGCGCAGAGGAAGAGGAAAAACAAGAAGGCAAGAGACAAAGACAAGATTTTTGCCTTCCATCACAGTGAGGAGGTGTCTGGTGAACTCACCGTGGTGGATGTTAAATATGTGTTTATTGTGTGTTTTGTTATTTACTATATGTATGACTGCAGGCAACAAAATTTCGTTCAGACCGCAAGGTCTGAATGACAATAAAGTTTTCCATGATTCCATGAGATGATCGATCGGGTTCAAATCCGGGCTCTGGCTAGGCCACTCAAGGACATTCACAGACTTGTACCAAAGCCACTCCTGCATTGTCTTGGCTGCGTGCTTAGGGTCGTTGCCCTGTTGGTAGGAGAATCTCCGTCCCAGTCTAAGGTCCAGAACGCTCTGTAGCAGGTTTTCATCAAGGATCCCTCTGTACTTTGCTCCGTTCATCTTTCCCTCGATCCTGAATAGTCTCCCAGTTCCTGCTGCTGAAAAATATCCCCACAGCATGACATTGCCACCATCATGCTTCACCGTGGGTATGGTATTGGCCAGGTGATGAGCGGTGCCTGGTTTCTTACAGACGTGATGCTTGGCAGTCAGGCCAAAGGGTTCAATCTTGGTTTCGTCAGACCAGAGAATCTGGTTTCTCATGCCTTTTGGCAAACTCCAAGTGGGCTGTCATGTGCCTTTTACTGAGGAGTGGCTTCCGTTTGGACACTCTACCATAAAGGCCTGATTGGTGGAGTGCTGCAGATATAGTTGTCCTTCTGGAAGGTTCTCCCATTGCCCAGTTTGGCCGGTGGCCAGCTCTATGAAGAATCCTGGCGGTTCCAAAGTTCGTCCATTTAAGAACTGGACTCTTTGGATCCTGCAATGCTGCAGAAATTGTTTTATACCCTTCCCCAGATCTGTGTCTCGACACAATCCTGTCTCAGAGGTCTATGGACAATTCCTTCGTCCTCATGGCTTAGATGTTTGCTCTGACATGCACTGTCAACTGTTGGACCTTATATAGACAGGTGTGTGCCTTCCCAAATCATGTCCAATCAATTTAATTTGCCACTGGTGGACACCAATCATGGAAATAGGATGAACCCAAGCACAATTTTGAGTATCATAGCAAAGGGTCTGAATACTTATGTAAATGTGATATTTCAATTATTTATTTTTAATTACTTTGCAAAAATCTAAACACTGGGGTATTTTGTGTAGATTGATGATAAAAAAAAAAGTTAATCCATTTTAACGTACGGCCGTAACGTAACAAAATGTGGAAAATGTGAAGGGGTCTGAATACTTTATGAATGCACTGTATATCTGAGTGATGGCAAGAGCAAGGTATGGAGGAGAGAAGGAACTGCCCAAGATCAAAAGCATACCACCTCATCTGTGAAACATGGTGGTGGGGGTGTTATAGGCCTGGGCATGTATAGCTGTGGAGGGTACTGGCTCACTTATCTTCATTGATGATACAACTACTGATGGTAGTAGCATAATGAATTCTGAAGTGTATAGACACATCTTATCTGCTCAAGTTCAAACAAATGCCTCAAAACTCATTGGCCGGCAATTAACTCTACAGCAAGACAATGAATCCAAACATACTGCTAAAGCAACAAAGCTAAAACATGGTCAATTATTGAGTGGCCAAGTCAATCACCTGATCTGAACCCAATTGTGCATGCCTTTTATATGCTGAAGAGAAAACTGAAGGGAACTAGCCCCCAAAACAAGCCTAAGCTAAAGATGGCTGCAATACAGGCCTGGCAGAGCATCACCAGAGAAGACACCCAGCAACTGGTGATGTCCATGAATCACAAACTTCAGCCAGTCATTGCATGCAAAGGATATGCAACAAAATAATAAACATGACTACTTTCATTCACATGACATTGCTGTGTCCCAAACATTATGGTGCCCTGAAATGGGAGGACTATGTATAAACACTGCTGTAATTTCTACATGGTGAAACCGAAATGTATAAAAATTGCCTTTATTAAAATCTGACAATGTGCATTTTAACCACATGTGATTTTTTTTCTATTACAAAAAATCAAATTGTGGAGTAGAGGCAAATAAATAAATAATGTTTTTTTATCTCAAACATTATGGAGGGCACTGTATATTCTATTTATATGATAATTTCTTACGTCTGCAGTTACATTAGCCATCTGTCATATTATCTCAGGTTTCTTTCTCCACAGATACTGCTCAATCTGCGCATTATTTCCAACATTCTCCTTTTGGTAGAAACAAAGAACTGGTTGATGCCAAAGATATACACAAAGTCTTTGAATAACTCAACAGGTCAGGCAGCATCTCGGAGAACTCAAAAACTTCTTTAGTCTGAAGAAGGGTCCCAACCTGAAACGTCGCCCATCCTTTTTATCCAGAGATGCTGCCTGATCCGCTGAGTTATTCCAGCACTTTGTGTCTATCTTTGAGATTACCCTATTGGTTGCAGTTTCATCTCTGACCTACATTTCAGCGCATAACCATGTCTCTTTGTATTTTCTCTTGTCGAGTCTTAGCACTATTTTCTGATTTTATTTTGGTATGATGAAAGAATGGGTCGAGTGGGCTTGTATTCACTGGAATTTAGAAGAATGAGAGGGGGTCTTATAGAAACATATACAATTCTTAAAGGATTGAACAGGAAAGATGCAGGAAAAATGTTCCTGATGAAGGGGGAGTCTAGAACCAGGAATCACAGTTTAAGAATGAGGGGTAGGCCATTTTAGACTGAGATGAGGAAAAACTTTTTCACCCAGAGAGTTGTGAACCTGTGGAATTCTCTGCCATAGAAGGCAGTGGAGGCCAATTCATTGGATGTTTTCAAGAGAGAGTTAGATTTAGCCCTTAGGGCCATGATCATGTTGAATGATGGTGCTGGCTCGAAGGGCAGAATGGCCTACTCCTGCACCTATAGATATATATATATTTTTCTATGTTTCTATTTTCCAGAAAAGCAACAATTTCATTTTTTTCCAAAACCATTTGTTGTACGAGAATTTTGCCCGAACTGTCTGTGACCCATAGAGTTGTGGCCGTAGAGCTATGTTTAAAACCCATAGCGCTGTGGCCGGTAGCGCTATATTTAAACCCCATTGCGTTGTAGCCGACAGCTCTTTGTTTACCTCTCTCTTGCCAATAAATCTGGCGTGTTCATGTACGAGAGGGGTTCACCGACGGTCTGAGTCGCGGTCAGCGCTGCGGACGGAGGCAGAGAGAGAGGGAGGTGTAAAACGGACCCACCCATACCGAGACAAGTACTGTTTTTGTTCTCTCTTGCCAATAAAACTGATTTGTAACTAAACAGATGAGTGAGCCTTTTTCCGTTCTACTAGTCAGATCGTTGAACCTGTTCCCATGTAACACCACTGCACCTGATTTGCATCCATTTACTGTATGTTTGCAGATAATCCATAACAAATTGTGATGTGCATTGTTTTGAACTTGGGAACAGGATTATACTGAAATCAAGTCATAAACATAATATAACATACATTCCTGTTAACATTTTAATGTCTAAGGATGCGTTGCAGAATGTTTACGTACCTGGTGAGTGAAGCTTGCTGGCAGGTATGACGAGTCTTTTTGGTGATGAAATAATCGACTTTGGAATATCACAGTTTTTTTGGACCTCCTTCTTCATTGCTGCTTTAGGAGTTTAACAATTAGGACATAGAACATTACAGTAGTACAATACTGTTATATATTCACCTAGAAATGCAGGAAATGGAGGGATATGGATCACGAGGAGATTAGTTTAACTGGCATCATGTTTGGCATGGAACATAGTTTGCTGTACAGTTCTAGGTTCCAGTATAGCATAGGAACGGGCCCTTCAACCCACAATGTCTGTGCCGAACAGAGTGCCACTTTAAACTGTGTCTGATCCATATCCCTTCATTCCCTGCATACCAGTATGCTTATTCAAAATCCTGTTACGTGCAACTCTTGTATCTGGCTCCAACGCCACATTACCCTGCACATTTCCTTTAAACTTGCCCATCTTACTTTAAAGCTATACCCTCTTGTTTTTGATACTTCCACCATGGAAAAGATTCTAACTATCTACCCTATCCATGCCTCTCATAATTTTAAATATTTCTAACTTCCCCCAACCTCCGAAGTTCCAGAGAAAATCAATTCAAGTTTGCCCAACCTCTCTTTATACTCCAGCTAATACCCTCTAATCCATGCAGGATTCTGAGAAATCTCTTCTGCACTCTCTCCAACATCTCCAATCCTTCCTGTAATGGGGAGATCATAACCATACACAATACTCCAAATGTGGCCTACTCAATGCCCGATAAAGCTTCAACATGATTTCCTGACTCGTATACTCTATTTGTTAAATAATATATCCTCACAATTTTTTTACACAGGATACTTGATAACTCAAAAATCAAGTATAAACCTCTTGTTGGAACTGCCTACAAAAGCAGTTAAAAATAACTTAAGAAAATGTATAGGCCAGCAAGATAATAACCTATTCAGGATAAATATTTTGTTCATTTAAAGTGACATACAACATTACACATATTATAAAAATACTTGGTAATGTTTTCAACAATTTCAAAAATCTAAGTTCCACTGTAATATTAAAATTGTTTAAAAAGATAAATTATATGGGAATCTTTAGACTACTGTTAGATTTTCCAAAAAACAACCCCTTTTGTTACCATAAACGGCATGATTGTGCATTGGTAACTTAAACTAGTTCTGGTCTGTGGGGAGAGAGATAAATTATTGTACATTTCTGTATTTTAAGCCAATTATGATCCATTTCAGATTATCAAATAGATTTTGTTATCATCGTAGTCTATTACCAAATTGTGTGTTCCATCAATGCACGGCTCTTTTGTTGGCTAGACTCAAAATACAAAGCAAGCAATTTAGTTTCAGTGATGTAAACTCAAGTGAATATGGAAGGCACTCAACACTTAGGATTCATAAATATTATTAAAAATACAAACTTTTATATATAAAATATTTATAAATATTTATAAGATATTTATAAAAACTAGTTCATAGATTTAGTTCTATTGTGCATTCATGATGTTTTTGAGTCATACAATGCAGAAACCAGTGCTTTGGCCTACCTTTTCATACCAACCAGCAAGTACCAGTTCTACATGAATCATACTTAATACTTATACAGCATTTAATACGGAGTCAATTCAAGTGCTCGTCAAGATATTTCTGAAATGTTGTGAGATTACTTGCCTCTAGCACCCACCAGGCAGTGCATTTCAGATTCTACCCACCCACTGGGTGCACCAGAAGCAACCCTTACCCAATACCCCTGTCCTTCAGTTTTAGATATCCCTGTTCTGGAGAAACCTTCCTTTTGTTTACCCCATCACTGTTCCATATAATTTTGTATATATCTATAAGATTGGTCCCACCTCATACCCCGTCAGTTCCAAAGAAAACAAACTTAGCCTATTCAAACTTTCTTCATAGCTTAAAAGCTCCACCATGGGCTAATTCGTGGTGAATCTCCTTTGTATTCTATTCAGTGCAATCTTATAGCATGACAAGCAGAACTGTACACCATACTCCAGCTGTGCCCAACCATTGTTTTATAAAGTTATACCTTAACCATCCTGTTATGCTATTGCTAGGCCACAATTAATGAGCCACAATTAATATCCAATGTGCCGCCTTCATCATCGTTTCTACCTGTGCTGCCATCCTTGGACTTGCAAAATCAAAAGTCTACCGTTCATGCATTGTTTTTAAATAAATCAAAGCAGCTACTGTGATCTAAGCGTTGATGATGGCAGTAAATGAGTAAATACAAAAATCTAAAATGGGGGTTGTCAGTAAGGGCAGAGTTAAACACTGATTTTAGGCATTGGTGTTTGAAATGGCATAAACAATGCCATGTTGGAGATCAGATGGATAAACCAAGGGCAACACTAGCTCAGGCAACAATCATGTCACCCACTCCTTCTCTCCAGAGATGCTGCCTCACTCACTGAGTTACTCCGCATTTTGTGTTTACCTTCCATTTGCTACACTTTATTCCCAGATTTGATTGCATTCTCCGTTAGGAGGGACCAGTTTAAATTTGAATGGTGAGAATGTTAGCTTCTGCAGAAGATGCCAATGGTTTATTTTTTAAGTCGACAATCTTGTCGGTCTGGCTTCAGAATACAGTGTTGGCTGGAGGATCAGAAAGATCAATTCCAACCTTAATGGCTATTTGAATTTGTTTGATCTAAGTTATCAGGTCTAAGGGTATGGTCATTTAAAACTGAGTGTAAGAATTTCTCCTTACAGGGGATGTGAATCTCTGTTATTCTCTAACCCAGACATACGGTATATGGAGGCTAGATCATTGGAGGTATTTAAAAAGGAAGTAGAGATCTTTTGAAAGATTGAAGAATTGAGGATTATGGGGAAGTGGCACAGAAGAGGAGTTGAGGCCTGGGGCAGCCGTGATCTCAATGGGGCAGGCCTCGTAGCATCTCCTGCCCCTATATTCTTATGCTCTTGTGAAAGACAGCTTTCTCTTCTAAAACAGCAGAAATAATTAAAAAAACAGTGGGTTGTTTGTGACAATGATTCAGGAAAATTGTGGCCCCAGTTTCTTTTCAACATTTTTGAAATTGATTTTAATTTCAATTATCCAAGCACCTGGTGGCTAGCCAAGGGCATAGCGAACCCTTGGCTCATGAGGGAGGAGTTGAACGTCTCAGAGTGGGAGGCGTTTGGTCATTGGGTCTGGCCCTGGGTATTTAAGGTTGGGTAACGCCCGGTCATGGTGTTGGAGTAAGGAGTAGCATGGTGACAGCAATAAATTACATTTTGTTCTCACAACTTTGTGTTCGACTCATTTTTGGCTGGACTCCTGTGAGTCCCTGCTACACTGGTGACCCCGACAACCAGGAGTGGAATCCTGGAAAAATGTCCCGAAAAAATGCACCTTGCTCAACCCGCCACTGCTGCCTACGAGGCCGAGCTCAACGCGGTCGCCCTGAAGCTGCCTACCTTTTGGATCTCGCAGCCTGGGTATGGTTCCGTCAGGTCGAATCCCAGTTCCACGTCTGCGGCGTAACGGTCGAAGAGACTCGGTACCATTACATGGTAGGCGCTCTCGACCAGGAAATGGCCGGTCAGGTCGTGCCGTACCTGGATAATCCACCAGCAGTGAGTAAATACGCAGGCCTCAAGGAGCTGCTGCTCCGGATCATTGGGCCGAGCCGCAGGTTCTCAAAATGGGTAGGCTCGGCGACCGGAAGCCCTCGGTCCTCATGAGCAAGATGCTCGCGCTCATGGGCGACCGCCATCCCTGCCTCCTGTTCGAGTACACCAACCTGCAGCAGTTGCCAAGCGACATCATATTGGGCACGTGCTATTTCACCTGGCCTTTTGTTGTCGCAGACGTGTTCCAGCCGCTGCTGGGCACAGATTTCTTGAGGGCGCAAGAGCTCCTTATGGATGTGATGGGCCAGCGCCTCGTTCACGCGTCATAGATGGAGGCGATTTCCTTGCGCTCTACTGCGCCCGCCCCGTCGAACAGCAACCCGGTGGCAGTGGTGGACAATGTTTACGCCCAGGTTCTGGCCGAGTTTCCGGACATTGTCACCCCGGAGTTCAGCTTGGCCTGCCCGAAACATGGGGGTCTAGCACCACATCTTCACCTCGGGCCCACCACTCCACGCCCGGAGGCTTGCCCCCCGACAAGCTTCAGATTGCCAAGGCGGAGTTTCGCAACTTGGACATCGTCTGGCGCTCCAACAGCCCATTGACCTCCCCGCTTCACATGGTGCCGAAGGCTTCTGGGGGCTGGCGGCCTTGTAGGGACTATTGCCGCCTTAATGAGGCTGCGACTGCCAACTGGTACCCGATTCCCCACATTCAGGGCTTCACAGCCCATCTGGCCAGGGCTAAGTTTTTCTCTAAGATCAACTTAGTCCGCGGTGCCACCAAATCCCCGTGCGATCGGCGGATGCCCTGGCTCGGGTGGTCATGCTGGTGCACCCGAGAACAGACGCCCCCACAGCTCTTACCGTGGATGCCTCGGACTCCGCAGTCTGCGGGGTCCTGGAGCAGTGCTTCGACGGTCAATGGCGGCCTCTCACCTTCTTCAGCCAACAGCTGAACCCAGCGTAGTGTTGCTACAGTGCCTTTGACTGGGAGTTGCTCACCTTGCATCTCACAGTGCGGCATTTCCGGGAAACTTCTTGGAGGGCCGGCACTTCGTGGCCTTCACGGACCATAAGCCCCTCGCATTCGCGTTCGCCAAGGTCTCGGATCCTTGGTCCGACCACCAGCAGCGCCAGTTGACAGCCATATCCGAATACATCACCGACGTCCGGCACATAGCCGGAAAATGCAACCTGGTGGCGGACACCATGTCCTGAGTGGCGATCACAGCTGTGCTCAACCCGGGATAGACTACTCTGCCTTGGCGGAAGCGCAGCTGACGGACAAGGAAATGCCAGTTTATCGCACCATGATCTCTGGATTGGTGCTTGAGGATGTGCCGTTGGGTCCCTCAGGTGTTTCCATTTTATGCAATGTGTCCACTGGACAGCCGCAGCCGGTTGTCCCGGCGGTCTGGCGCCGCCGTGGGGTCGAGGTGATCCACGGTCTGGCCCACCTGTTAATCCAGGCCACGGTTGCCATGGTGGCAGCAAGGTTCATCTGGCACGATCTGCGGGAGCAGGTGGGTCACTGGGCACGGGTGTGCATCCCGTGTCAGTCGTCCAAGATACATCAGCATGTCCGTGCACCGATACAGGATATCTCGGTGCCACACTGGAGGTTCGACCACGTGCACGTGGACATCGTGGGGCCTCTGCCGCCATCCCGGGGTGTGTCGCATCTACTGACGGTGGTAGATCGCTTTACGTGGTTGTCGGAGGTCATTCAGTTCGTGGACACTTCTGCTCGGACAATGTGCTCGGGCCCTTGTGGCAAATTGGATTGCTCGTTTCGGGGTTCCCCTGGATATCAGTTCGGACAGGGGCGCCCAGTTCACATCCGAGCTGTGGTCCGCGATTGCCCACCTGCTGTGGACACAGCTGCACCATTCTACAGCATACCATCCCAATCTAATGTGTTGGTGGAGCGTTTCCACCGCCATCCTGAAAGCTCGCCTTACGGGCCCGGAGTGGATGGATGAGCTGCCATGGGGATTCGTACTGCCCCAAGGAGGATTTGGCATCATCCTCGGCGGAGTTGGTGTATGGCATTCCGCTGACCGTCCCGGAAGAGTTCGTCCTGGCAGCTGATGGGTCCCGGGAACCTCCGTCCTCTGTGCTGCTGCGCTTGCGGGAGATGGCCAGTGCCCCGTCTCCCGTTCCGACTTCTCAGCATGGCCCCTTTCCATGTGCTGCCGATGCTGGCGGACTGCCCTTTTGCCTTTCTGCGCCTCCAGTCGCCCTTGCAACTGCCCTATAAAGGTCCCTTTCTGGAGCTGCGGCACGGGACAGCGACATTTGTGAGTAAAACTGCTCGATATTCGATTAGATTTGATAAAACGGATATTCCACAGGTACAAAAACTCTGCCCGATTATGCTGAATCATGACAGATATGAATTGGACAAAATATAAATGAGGTTGATCTGAAACTTCTCAGCCATGATCACAGTGAATGGTGGAGCTCGCTCAAAGGGTCTATTGTTTATTTTCTAAAATGGCCAGAAGTTGGGCCTGGACCAGTTGTTGTTCTCAAGGCATAAAATTCTGGCAGCATCTTAGTTACTTTAAAATGTTATGTATACCATTGATGAAACAATTCTCATTGTCTCAAAACTGCACATAATTAATTCTTCTCCAAAAATGACCGTGAAATAGTTCTTCACACAAAAGGTTTGTAATGATGCACAAGTGACTGCTCGGTTGTGAATTGTAAAGTTTAGTGGAGCTCGAGGTCCTTTGGAGATTTCCTACTGAGACCGGGAGATTAGGTCATCGAATCATGTCAGAAAAAGTAAGAATGTATTTGTCGCAAGAAACAGAGCTGGATCGGCGATGGGAGAAGTTGGGAGTGGAGTACGGGGGGACCTGGGGGTCAGGGATAGAGAGGTAAGTGACCAAGGATTGGTTCGCTGAGGATTAGAGCATGGTGGAAAGGTGAGTGGCTGATAAAAATATAGTCGTTCTGGGAATGTATAATAATGGCTGCGCCCAGACAACCTTTTCCAATTTCCCTTGCAATTATCTGCTCAGTGTGCTCCACAGGGAATGATGTAACTTAATCTGTGTCTGACACTGAAATCACATCAGGCGCACAAGGGTAAACCATTCCAGGATATGCTCTATCGATTTTCTATAGCAACACAAAACACCCACATAAATGTTTTTTATCTCATTTCACTTTGGGAAAGTAAATTTCATATTTCATAGTCCTGAGAAGAAAATCTACTTTGTGATTAAATTCCTTGGCCATTTTCTATTAATGACTGTTTTTCTGTTAATTGCCATCAACGATGAAATCAGTGTCAAGGGGCATAATATCAATATATTCAGTCTGGTTTATTTGGGTTTCTATTTAATGTGTCTAATTTGTCCGTGGCATTTTGATGTCATGTATATAGGAAATAATTTATAAAAATATTTTCAATTATCTCAATCTCAAATGTGAATGGCAGTGCCCAGGGGAGCATTATTGAACAGCAAGGGCTTGGGGTACACAATCATAGTTCCCTTAAATCGGCAACATAGGGAGATCAAGTGGTGAAGAAGGTATATAGAATACTTGTCTTCATTGGCCAAGGCATTGAATATAGGAACTGGGACATCATAGAGTCACAGAGTGATACAGTGTGGAAACAGGCCCTTCAGCCCAACTTGGCAACACAGGCCAACATGTCCCAGCTACAATAGTCCCACTTGCCCGTGTTTGGTCCATATCCCAAACCTGTCCTATCCATGTACCTATCTAACTGTTTCTTAAATGTTGGGATAGTCCATGGCTCAACTACCTCGTCTGGCAGCTCGTTCCATACAGTCACCACCCTTTGTGTGAGCAAGTTACCCCACAGATTCCTATTAAATAATTTTCCCTTCACCTTAAACTTATGTCCTCTGGTCCTTGATTCACCTACTCTGGGCAAGAGACTGCCCAATCTATTCCTATCATCATTTCATACACCTCAATAAGATCACCCCTCATGTTACGGTTGAACAAATCATTGTACTATTTGCAGTTCTAGTTGCTTTGTTATAGTAAGGATATGATTAAGATATAGGTAGAAAGGTTTGAGTAATAACAAGAGATTAGATCAGTTGAGACTGTTGGGTGACCTTATAAAACTAGATAGAAAAGAGACAGTTTTCCATGAGTAAAGGAGTCTAAAATAGAGGGCGTAGTTTAAGGTAAGAGGGAAAAGATTTAAGGACCTGACACATTTAGGCTATTTTTTCAGCGACTACAGGCGACTAGGCTGTTGCCACATGGTTGCCGGGGTTTCGCCTGTATGGTTGTGAGTAGTCTTCCTCAGTCGCCCAAAAAGTCGTAGCGTTTTTCTGGTCACCGCTGGATTTTCAACATGTTGAAAATTTTTTGGAGAGTCGGCGACAGTGAGTTTGACGCCAATGAGCGTAGCATGACTTGTCGCCAGGTTAACGTAGTTTGTCGCCAGGTTAATGTAGGTTGTCGCCAGGTGACGTAGGTTGTCGCCGGTGCTGACTTCGTTATTTTTTGTTAAAGTAATGATTCTATTTGCTCTCCTGCTGACTAGAGAATGCCAGTGGCTGAGCGATTCCTGCCTTAAACGTCAGGGACTACACATAGAAATCTTGACTGTAAAACAGTCTGAATTGAAATTGACTGGTTCATATTTTATTTAACGAGCATATGAAATAAATTTATGTCAAACAATTATTTACTACTAAAAATGTAATGTACTGGATTTTTTCATAAAAGACATCCTTTTCTAATATAGCAGGCCATATGAGGTTGAAATTCACTTCGGCTCAACTTAGGATTGAAATATTTGAGTACATAAGTCATGCAGATAATTTAAGAGACTTTATACTAAGTGTGTGCTATTTTCTGCTGATACTCACTGCCTGCTGTGGTCATTTTTGGTGCAGAGAGCAAACTCCACCGATTTGCTTGTGTACTGCCCAGAGGCTGCAGGCCAGCCTTCCCATTGGAAACATCATTTACTGAAGCGGCTGCTTTTGAGTTATTTTTTTCTTCACTTCCACTGTTCGAACCTGCAAAAATTCCATTAATTGTTTGTCATAATTTCACAATAATGGAAAATGCATGATAGCATTCAATCAAAATTTTAGTGGAGTAATGATAAATTAATCAAGGGAAATGGCAAAAACATTAACAAACAGAAGACGTACTCTTTATTTTGAAAAGCTAATTTACAATTAAAGCAATTCATGAAATTATGTTAAAATTCTCAATGTTTGTGCTTCTGTTGTTGACATTTGTGGTTACATTTTCTGCCCAGCTGTGGGCTACTTACATATTCCTTTATAGAGTCTGTGCTTGCAAGATTTTTACTGTATCAATGATGAAATATATTGATCCAGCAACTTCATTTGCTGCGCATAAATGTTGAATGTAGTATTAAGCATGACTTCAGCTTCAAAATACATGGGAATAAATGCATTCACTTCCTGAAACATTTACAATATAAGAACCCTATTAAAGAATCCTTAATAACAAATGTTTTCCATATTGAAGAACACAATCGATCATTCACAGCTCATGAAACAGCTGTACTTAGATCAACAAATGTTAAACTACACTTCACTTCCTTGGATTTTGGAAAATGTTGTTTCAACTCTTCCCAAAATTCCAGGGATCCTGCTACTTCAACTCCCTTGTGGAACTCACTTGAGGCTATCTGCTGGAACAGTTATTGATCTTGTTGCAAATCCGAGAAATGGACAAGCACCACATGCTGTGAGCTGCAACAGGGACATGCTTCCTAGTATCTACGCCAATTTGTGGGGAGTGCTGTGTTGTTGTGCTGTATGGAGCCAGACACAAGGATAAAATAAACAAGAGCAGGAGTTGGCCATTCAACAACATCATAGCTAATCTTCTATCTCTACTCCAAATCCTTTAACATCCAGAAATTTGTAATCTCTGCTTTGAGTGCAAACAAAGACAAAGCTGTGCTGTACTGTTCTATGTATTGTGAAGAATCGTAGAATTATAGAATCATAGAAAATAGGTGCAGGAGCAGGCCATTCGGCCCTTCCAGCCTGCACCGCCATTCAATATGATCATGGCTGATCATCCAACTCAGTATCCTGTACCTGCCTTCTCTCCATACCCCCTGATCCCTTTAGCCACAAGGGCCACATCTAACTCCCTCTTAAATATAGCCAATGAACTGGCCTCAACTACCTTCTGTGGCAGAGAATTCCACAGACTCACCACTCTCTGTGTGAAAAAAGATCTTCTCATCTCAGTCCTAAAAGACTTCCCCCTTATCCTTAAACTGTGACCCCTTGTTCTGGAGTTCCCCAACATCGGGAACAATCTTCCTGCATCTAGCCTGTCCAACCCCTTAAGAATTTTGTAAGTCTCTATAAGATCCCCCCTCAATCTCCTAAATTCCAGCGAGTACAAGCCGAGTCTATCCAGTCTTTCTTCATATGGAAGTCCTGCCATCCCAGGAATCAATCTGCTGAACCTTCTCTGTACTCCCTCTATGGAAATAATGTCTTTCCTCAGATTAGGGGTCCAAAACTGTACGCAATACTCCAGGTGTGGCCTCACCAAGACCCTGTACAACTGCAGTAGAACCTCCCTGCTCTTGTACTCAAATCCTTTTGCTATAAATGCCAACATACCATTCGCGTTCTTCACAGCCTGCTGCACCTGCATGCCTACTTTCAATATGACTGGTGTACCATGACACCCAGGTCTCGTTGCATCTCCCCTTTTCCTAATCGGCCACCATTCAGATAATAATCTACCCTCCTGTTTTTGTCGCCAAAGTGGATAACCTCACATTTATCCACATTATACTGCATCTGCCATGCATTTTCCCACTCACCCAACCTATCCAAGTCACCTTGCAGTCTCCTAGCATCCTCCTCACAGCTAACACTGCCCCCCAACACTGCTTAGCTGTATAGCTAAGAAGTTGCTCTTAGCTATACAAATCCATGATGCTTGAGTCAAACCCAAATTCTATACATTGCAATTCATTGCAATTGCTTGTCAGAAGCAATGGGAATGGTGAAATAAAAAGAGCTTGAATTTTGCAAGAAAGCATTGATGTTCACCTCTCATCTTTGAAGAATACTGCTCACAAAGATTTAGCATTCTCTGTGGTATGGATTTCACCTTAGAGGGGCATTTCAGGGGCATTTCAACATAGTCAAGCTAATTGAGCCGCCTATTATGCTAAATGCAAATAAGGAAGTACATGTATTATTTAAAAATTGATGACAGACACATTGTACAGCTCAAAGTAAAAAAATGTAAAATACAGAATGTATAAGCACAAAAAAAAAGACAATCTTTTAAACAAAAACAGTGCTGGAGGAACACGGCATGCCAGGCAGCATTTGTGAAGAGATCCAAAACATCATCTGTGTATTCCCTCAATTGATGCTGCCTGACCCAGAGTACCTCCAGCATTTTGTTTTTTGTTTAAGATTCCAGCAAGAACAGTTTCTTTCATTTCTAACAACCTTTTAAAATAAAACAATTAATCGTCACATACAATTATGAAATTTTAAAATATTTTTTAAACTAACAATTTTTCATGTACGATATTTAATATTATAAAGCCAAAGTAGTTCTCAAACTGTTAACTACGGTTCCATATATCATCAAAAACATACGTCTCTTGCACCAGATTGTATAATTTTCAGATTTTCGGCAGTGAAACCTGCTCATAAATTGTCAAAATATCTTACACCGTATATTTAAGAGGTGGACAGATGTTGGGGCATGAAAGGGATCAAGGAATACAGGAAGAGAATGGGAATATAGTGTTAAGCAGCAGCCATAATCATATTGAAGGGCAAAATAGGCTCAAATTATTTATGCTCCTATTTTCTATGACTGTCACACAAGAACAGGTGCGAAAACAGCCCACAAGTGGAGGACCAAAGAAGCAACATTTAGATTTCCCCGTCTGATTGATCATGTGCGTCCTCCAGAAGTTGCTATCAGGTTTCTCCATTTAAACAGCAAATGATGCAAGCACCAACATGAATTCTCTTCAAATTTCAGTTCAGTGTTTACTTATCCTCATGTTATAGAGAATGCTTTAAGCTTTTTTTTTGCTGATTTGTTTCCTGGGCCTCTAAGCTAAAACAGTCCATCTGCTACCAATAACTATGCTTTCTAATTTATTAATTTTTGTAATGTCCTAGCTGCCACCTGCGAGACTTCAAGAGGTGTTTTTCCTGACTTTTGGGTACTTCACATCTTCTTGAATCGATTACATCAGCATTTGGTATGGTTTAGTTTCGTTTAGGAAACAGGCCCTTCAGCTCATTGAGTCTGCGCCGGCCGGCGATCATCCCATACACTAGCACTATGCTACACACTAGGGACAATTTACAATATTTACTGAAATCCATTGATTCCATTAGCCCTAAGAGCTGTATCTAACTCTCTCTTGAAAACATCCAGTGAACTGGCATCCACTGCCTTCTGTGGAAGGGAATTCCTCTCGTTCACGACTCTCTGGGTGAAGAGTTTTTCCTCATCTCAGTCCTAAATGGCCTACCCCTTATTCTTAAACTGTAACTCCTGGTTCCCCCAACATTGGGAACATTTTTCCTGAATCTAGCCTGCCCAATCCCTTAGGAATTTTATATGTTTCTATAAGATCTCCTCTCATCCTTCTACATTCCAGTGAATGTAAGCCCAGTCGATCCAATCTTTCATCATATGTCAGTCCCGCCATTCCGGGAATTAACCTGGTGAACCTGCGCAGCACTACCTCAATAGCAAGAATGTCCTTTCTCAAATTAGGAGACCCATATTACACACAATACTCCAGGTGTGGTCTCACTAGGAGCCCTATACAACTGCAGTAGCACCTCCTTGCTCCTATACACAAATCCTCTCGCTATGAAGGCCAACATGCCATTTGGTTTCTTCACTGTCTGCTGTACCTGCATGCTTACTTTCAGTGACTGATGTACAAGGACATCCAGGTCTCGTTGCACCTCCCATTCTCCTAATCTGACACCAATCAGATAATAATCTGCTTTCTTGTTCTTGCCACCAAAGTAGATAATCTTACATTTATCCACACTATACTGCAACTGCACACTCACCCAACCTATCCTACCCTGCAGACTCATAACATCCTCCTCGCAGGTCACACTGCCACCCAGCTTTGTGCCATCCACAAATTTGGAGATGTTGTGGCGGTCCCTGGGGGGTAGGCCACTCCTTGGATCATCCCCCTCGCCGATTGAGTGACAGGGGCGTTGGTCTGCCAAGGGGTTTCCAGACCACCCCCGGGCGTGTGCTCTCAGTGTGTGTGGTGTGTTCTCGCTGTAGGGATTAAAGGACTACAGTTTAAACCTGCCTATCATCTGGCCTTTTCCTGACCTCGCCTAGGTCGCTACACTGGTGACCCCGCGACATTCATCACGCGTCATGCTGGATAATAATGCCGTTGCGCTTAAGCTCCCTTCTCTGTGGACCGAAGAGTCTGACATCTGGTTCCAGCAGGCAGAGGCACAATATGTAGTGAGAGGTATTACAGCAGACGAAACAAAATACTATTACGTGGTCAGCGCGCTTGACCAAACAACTGCGAGGCGAGTTAAACCTTTCCTCAGAGCCCCCCCGGTGGCTAACAAATATAGGGGCGTTAAGGAATTCATTATCAGGAAGTTTGGCCTTGGTGACTTGGAGTGGGCAGCTCGGATTCTCTGAATGGACGGCCTGGGTGACCGCTGGCCGTCTGCCCTCCTGGAGGACATGCTGACCCTAATGTGGGACCATGAACCCTGTTTGCTATTTAAATTTGCCTACCTGCAGCAGCTCCCACCCGACATCCGCCTGCAGCTCACCAGGGTCCCTTTACTAACATGCAGGCGCTGGGCGAGCAGGCCGACGAGCTGTGAATGTCTTGCCAGCAATACCTGGAAGCGCTGACCGTCCTCCCGCGGCTGTTGGAGGTTCAGAGCAGGTGGGGGCCGCTATCGACTGCATCTCAGTGGTGCTCAGCGCCGTTACAGCGCTTTCGACCGCGAGCTCCTGGCCCTGTATCTCTCCGTATGCCATTTCTGCTACTTCCTGGAGGGGAGGCCGTTTACCGCATGTACGGACCACAAACTGCTAACCTTCGCGTTCGCCAAGGGTTCAGACCCGTGGTCTGCCAGGCAGCAGAGGCACTTGGTGTATGTGTCCGAATACACCACCTCAATCCGTTTCGTGGAGGGCAAATTCAATAGGGTGGCCGACGCCTTATCGAGACCTGCAGTCCACGCGGTTCTCCAAGTCGTTGAGGGGATTAATTATTCCGCCCTGGCAGCCGCTCAGCTGGTCGACGAGGAGATGGCCGCCTATCGTACGGCAGTTTCGGGCCTGGAGTTGCAGGACGTTGTCTGCGGTCCTGGGGGCGCAACGCTGCTGGAGTACCGCGACCCATCGTCCTCATTGCCTGGCGGCGCAGGGTGTTTGAAGGATGCGCTCCACGGGCTCGCGCATCCTTCCATCCGAGCGACAACGGCCCTGGTAGCCTCCTGCTTCATGTGGCAAGGGCTGCGGACGGAGGTTGGACATTGGCCGTGCACTTGCATCCCGTGCCAGACCGCCAAGGTGCAACGACACGTGCGCACGCCGTTACAGGAGTTCACCATCCCTCGGCAGTGGTTTGACCACATTCACGTGGACATCGTGGGGCCGCTGCCGACGTACTGGGGCTTGACCTATCTACTCACCGTTGTCGACCGCTTCACGAGGTGGCCTGAAGCTATTCCGCTACCAGATTCTTCAACGGCCACGTGCTCAGGCATTGGTGGCGCACTGGATCACCCGGTTCGGGGTACCACTGGACATAACATCCGACCGAGGGCCTCAGTTCACGTCGCAACTGTGGTCGGCCATGGCATGCCTTTGGGTGTTTGGCTACACCACACGACGGCGTATCATCCGCAGGCGAATGGTCTGGTGGAGCGGTTTCACCGTCAGCTCAAGGACGCCCTGAAGGCACAGCTCAATGATCCGGACTGGGTGGACGCCCTGCCGTGGGTTTTGCTGGGGATCCGCACTGCACCTAAAGAGGACTTGGCCTCCTCCGCCGCCGAGTTGGTGTATGGCTCTCCGTTGATGGTCCCCGGGGAGTTCATCCCGTCGGCACAGGGCCAGGTGGAGCAGCCTTCGGACGCTCTGTGACGTCTTCGGGAGACGGTGGGCAAGCTGGCGCCGGTGCCCACGTCTCGTCATGGGTCCTTTCGTCTGCACGTTCCCTCTGCTCTGGAGGACTGCCAGTTCGTCTTCCTGCGTAGGGATGCGCATCGGACACCTCTCCAGCGGCCGTACGAGGGTCCCTTCCGGGTCCTGGAACATGGCTCGTCCACTTTCGTCCTGGACATGGGGGGGGGGGGGGTCGGCATGAGACTGTTTCAGTTGCGCAGCTGAAGCCAGCACATATTGATATTGATCAGCCGGTGCTGGTAGTGCGGCCCCGTAAGCGAGGGCGCCCTCTGTCTAGGGTACCTCCCCCTCTGGCTACTCCGTCTCCTGCACCTGTTGGTCAGTTGCCCGTTCCTGTGCCGAGCATGGTGTACACCCGGGCTGGTCGCTGTCTATGCCCTCCTGTCCGTTTCGTGCCTCGGGTACTTGGATCATCCCCTCATGAATTGAGTGACGGGGCGTTGGTCTGCCACGGGGTTTTCAGACCACCCCTGGGTGTGTGCTCTCAGTGTGTGTGGTGTGCTCTCGCTGTAGGGATTAAAGGACTACTGTTTAAACCTGCCTAGCGTCTGGCCTTTTCCTGACCTCGCCCAGGCCGCTACAATGTTACATTTAATTCCTTTGTCTAAATCGTTAATATATATTGTACATAACTGGATCCCACCACTGAGCCTTGCGGCACCCATTAGTCACTGCCTACCATTCATAAAAGGAACCGTTAATTCCTACTCTTTGCTTCCTGTCTGCCAACCAGTGCTCAATCCGTGTCAATACCCTACCTCCATGTGCTCTAATTCTGCACACCAATCTCTTATGTGGGACCTTGTCAAAGGCTTTTTGAAAGTCCAGTTGCACCACATCCACTGGCTCTCCCTTATGCATTCAACTTGTTACATACTCAAAAAATTCCAGAAGTTTACTCAAGCACGATTTCCCCTTCCCCTTCACAGGGAGAATGTACAAACTCCGTACAGACAGCACCTGCAGTCAGGATAACACCTGCGTCTCTGGCAGTGTATGGCAGCAACTCTAACGCTTTGCCATCCATGCCAAAATATGCTCACACAGATAGTAAGTAAGTAAGCAAGTACAATTTATTTCTATAGCATGTTTAAATCGACTTGCGTTGAAACCAAAGTGCTTTACATAGAAAAAATAATTAAGTTTCCATTCATCGATAGAAAAATAAAAAATAATAAAAATGACACAACACATTATAGAATTCAACATGAACGTCCCACCACAGCAGAATCAAAATTTTCCACTGTGGGGAAAGGCACCAGAAAGTTCAGTCCTCTTCCTCTGTGATCACCCGAGGTCGGTGCCCTATTGGTGGCCTCCGCAGCCAGTCCGATGTTTTCAGGCCATCTTGCCGGGAAGATGGAACTCCGGCGTTGGGTGAACACTCCTCAGCGGCTTGGAATGTCTGGAGCGGCCCTTCCCTCCCCGGAGACCGCCACATCCGAAGTCCCCAGGCCGCGCTGGTTGGATCTCGGATCCCAGGCTCCGCGGTGTTTTAAACCCAGCGCTGCCCGCGGCTTGACGCCCGCAGCCACAGCTCCTCGTATGTTGGAGTCGGCGGTCACAGCACTCTGGAGCTTACCGCACGGCGACCCTGAGTGAAATTCATACGGTGCAAAGCCAATGTGATACAAACACACACCGTGATGAACAGGAAGGTTGGCACTATAATTAAGATGGTGAAAGCACAGTGTATGGGAAGGGTCACGTAAGTCCTTTAAAAGAGGGGTGATGAGGGAGGGAGATGGAATGGAGGCAACTTTTAAGAAGCCAGAGATACGCGGCTATTTACTGATCAGTTATCCTTGGTTCTGAAAACGACTCTTTATGTTTTTTTTCGCAATGAACCAATGAAATTCACTGGTCAGCACAGGCTACAACCTACGAGAACCTACGACCTCCTGGCGACCCACTTCCACTGCACCAACAGCACGAGAATTCTTGCTACTCACCATGGTGGCTTCATTCTGGTCGCTGATAATTTTTCAACATGTTGAAAAATTTGCGGTGACCATAATGAGGCCGTGACTAGAGCCCAGAATGCTGGAACATGTGGCGACCGCATAGTCTCCTGCAGTTGCCTAAAAAGTCGCCTAAGTGGGACAGGCCCATAAAGCATTTCTAATTGTAGTTCACATACTGTAAGGACACTTGTAAAGATCTTGGGTTTAGAATCAAACAAGCAAAAAGGCTGTGGATAATCCCTATTTCTTTGTTTTTTGCATAAAAATCCAAATATTTTGGAATAAATGTTTTGAAATTTTTACAAAATTATTTAAATTGAAATTGAAACCTTATGCAGAATTGATTATTTTTGGAACAATGGAAGTCGGCTTTGAGCTGACCGTTCCAAAAGAGTTTCCTTATTTATGGCTTAATAACGGCATAAAAACGTATACTTAAATTTTGGAAAAATGCACCCACACCAACGGTACAAATGTGGATTTCAAATATGTCCGAAATGTTACACCTCGAAGACATGAGATTCGTCCTAGCAGGCAAATCAGACCAATTCTTAAATATTTGGTCTCCATTTATCGACTTATTACAAGCATAAAAACTCTGGAAATAAACTGTTTCAGGACCTGGTGAGGGGTGTGTAAAGATATGAAGTAGGTACATCCCTTTTATCTTATCTTATTTTCCTATATTTTCCTTTTTTTATTTTTATTTTTCTTTCTTTTATTCTTCCTCGTGCTCTACGTCTTTACGGGCTCATTCTTTTCACTCACTATCTTATCTAACTTTCTCTATTTCTCTTTTTCTTCCTTCTGTTACTTTCCTATTATTAAAGTTTAAAACAAGAAATGTATTATGTTATTCTTGGTTTATGCTATTGTACATTACTTCTAACTAAAAAAAAAATAAAAAAGAATAATCGCCAATGTGATTCATCACTGTGTTTCTTTATCCCTGACCACATAAGATATTAAAATAATTAAAATCACATACATTCCTTAACACATCCAGCAAAGGAAAACACCAAAGGCCTGAAATGTATATTCTAACTACAATAATACACATGCTAACATTTTATTAGAAATAATTTATGATGGAATAGAACATAACTTAAGTCATTTAATTGATCATGCCCTTGTGATCCATGTCATTTTCTTATAGGATCTTATTTTAGCTATTTTAATCAGGCTTCAGGAGAGAAAAAAATAGCTCACTTTTTCTGATCGCCTGATATTGGGAAAGCTGTTTGAGGCAAGGGCATTGACATTTATATTTCATGAGTGATGGTTGAGTGCTTTGATGGTTCAGCCTTTGCAAATTGAAGGAAGATATTTATGTACAATACAGTTAAAATCAATAATGCAGCACAGCTGCTAACTCTAACATTGGTTGACAAGAAGCAAAGTCAAAATGATGGATTGTGAATGTTTGAAAGTTTAATTTTTGAAACTGTTAATGAAAAAATTACTCAAGGCCTGAGTGATATCTTATTGCAGAACAAACCATCACTTAAAATACTGATCTCAAAAAGGAAACAATGTACTTACAAAAAATAATGTTATGGAAAGGTTAGTTCAGCATCATTTGTTTACAGTAGATAATTCCATTGCACTGTACTGCCACTTGTACTTATCCTGGCTTAATGGATTTTATATTACCCTTTTGAAGGTCTACTGCCACTTTCCATTTTGAATATTTAACATCTAAAATAGTTCTCAGAATTCATTCACGAGAACATTTTGATTTCCAGCTCATGAATTACTTGGTATCAAACCATTTGGATTTTGATATTTCCACACACTTAACTCTTGTCTTTTGGAAACATATATTATTCCCTGTTGCATATCTAGGTAGGTCTAGAAGCATACAGTTGTACTTAGTAGACTCTCATGCACGTTAAAACATGCATTGATGTAACACCATGCAGGTGTGACTAGACATTTTAGTGCAAGTTCTAATATTCTGACATGCATGAAGCCCAAAGTGTCATGTAGAATAGGGCATGCACACAGAGAAATGCGCAAAACGTTCCATTTGCAACCACTGAGAATGCAGAAACTAGAGATCATGAAACTGAGCAGTGCAATGAGGACAGGATCCAAAGTCAACCTCAGTCATCAATATATATTTAATGACTCAGCCTCCACACTCAGGGATACAGTGCCTAGATATTGAGCAGCTTTCTTTCTTAGGACTTTCACCATCTTTCTTGATCAATGCAATATTCATACAGATGTGGTAGTTATAGCCAGAGCTACTGGTGCCGGTGAATACTGTATTTGGCAGTTGTGTAGCCATAGGCAGCATCAAATCCCTACAGGTACTTCAGCTGCTGATCTTGTGGCATGTATTCCATATATTCATCAATCATCTTTTAATCCCATTTCACTCACCATTCCTATTCACAATTGTCCCCTTTGCTGTTTATATGTATTATTCTCTCAAAGACATCACTGACTGAACAGATGCTGGTTCCATTAACAACATTAATATTCTGTTTATTGCTGTCATAATCATTTGTACTTAATGAATACAAACAATGAAGATATGATCCAAAAATTATTAAACCAATTGAAATAGAGCAGTTTGCTTTAATGCTGCTTTCATCTCCGGCATCAACATGGTTTTTCACATGATTACAATGCAACCTGAAATTTTAAGTTAATGCTTTTTTCTCTGACTTTAACATGAACAGGGACCTCTTTGGTAAACAGCGGAGTATTCACATTAGTTTGTCTGAGCACTTGACTGGAGGGCTCAGCAAAACTCCTTGCACTGAACAGAAAACCTATTTTATAAATAGTTCTAATACACCGTGGAAAGCTTTTGTGTTGTGCATAGCATGATGATCATATCTGGACTGTTTTAGCAACTGGAAGCTTACATAGATAAAATTACAAACCAAAGTAGCCTACTAGAGTAGCTACTCAACATTCTAACTTGTCAGTGAATGGAAAAGGGGCAATCTATCTTCAGTCTCAATCAATCTGTTTTATTACTTGACTATGACTGACATTTTTCTTCAAGCAGTAGACTGAGATTTTAAAAGGCCACTTTACTGATAAAAGCGTCAGCACAAGGTTGACAAAAAGGTCTGCTGTTCCAAAAGCCTAAATAGTTCTTCATTGCAAGGACAATTTGTGCAGAATAGTTATAGGACAGTGCAGCACAAGAACAGGCCCTTCGGCCCACAATATTTGCACTGAACATGTTGCCAAGCCAATTCTTATCCGCTTGTACATAATCCATATCACTCCATTCACTGCATATTCCTATGCCTATCCAAAAGTCTCTTAAATGCCACTGTTGTTTACTGCAGGTATAATAGGCAGCAGGTTTCATTGGGTTTTTGGTTTAACCCAGCCTTTGAGCCAACCAAATTGGTCATGATTAATTTAGTGACATTTGTACTATTTTTAACGTGTGATTTAAAAGATCAAATTACACAAAATAAAGGTTCATAGGTCTGTTTATTGTCACATGTACCATTTAAAGTACAGTGAAACTCAAATTGCCATACAGCCATACTAAAAAAAAGCAACAAGACACACAACTACGTAAAAGTTAACATAAACATCCACCACAGCGGATTTCCCACCGTCCGCACTATGATGGAAGGCAATAGTCTAATCTTCTTCCTCTTTAATCTCCCACGGTCGGGACAGTCGAACCATCCGCAGTCAGGGCGATCGAAGCTCCCGCAGCCGGCGATCGAAGTCCCTGTGTCGGGGCGATCGAAGCCCCCACGTCAGGGCGATCTAACTCCCGTTTCGGAGCGGACGAAGCTCCCGCGTCGGGACGGTCGAAGCTACTGCGGCCTGGAGCTCCCGAAGTTGGTCTCCAATCAGGGACTGTAAGCTCCATGGTTAAAGTCCGCAGGTTCCCGCGGTTGGAGCTCCAAGGTCCATCCCCGACAGGGATCACCAGCTCCACGACGTTAAGTCTGCAGGCTCCCGCGGTTGGAGCTCCTGACATTGGTCTCCAGCAGAGGCCGCCAACTCCACGATGTTAGGCTGTAGTGCAGGCGGATATACGATAAGGAAATAAATTGCATCTCTGTCAAGGTAAGAGATTAAAAAAAGTTTCCCCAAACCCCCCCCCCCACATAAAACAAGCTAAAGAACATTAAAACATACACTTAACACATACTAAAAAACAACAAAGAAGGAAGGGACGAAACAGACTGTTAGCGAGGTGGCCATTGCGGGCCCATTATACCACAAGTGACTCCATTGTAAACACCACGCTTTATAAAGAAACTGGTATCTAAACATGGATTAATCGATTCAAGTAAAACATAGAAGTCTTCAACAGCCAACTAAGATAATTGTATTAAGTTTTACAATGTTGTTAATTTAACACCAAAGGCATAAAAAGAAACTCTTTAAACCAAATGAAGTTCTAAAAAAATGGTAATTGTCTGCATGGACCTTTTCATAATTACAGAAAGAAAACAAAACATTCAGGTTGATTTTTTCACTAAACCTTTCTTCATTTTCAAAATATGTAATTGATAAATGAGCAAATCTCTCCATGCCTTTAAACATATATTTTAGAAGCCACCAGACATAGGTTAACATATAGTAAATATATTCTCCACAAGGATTTAAAACTGTGCTTCCAACAGTGTCAGAGTTTGTTGCCAGTTTATTGTTATGTGGCCCAGTTCCCACAATTTTGTTACTGGGAATAAATCTCCATTTCAGTGTTTGGTCTAACCTGCATATTGTCATAATCCAGGTCTAGATTGATTAAATTAGGTGGCACTTCACAACATACTATGATGATATTTCCCCCCCATATGTTGTGTACAGAAAAGCATAGTGTGAATTGCTTTGGGGATATTTTAAATCCCTCAAAAGCGTAGAATAATATTTTAACAACCATCAATTCAATCCCAAATATCTTTAAACTGTTGATTTCTTATTTTAAGAGATGTGGGAGCTAGGCAGATGACCCATTTACCACTAGAAGGCAAATTTGTCAGGGCCATTTTTAATCAAGGCAAAATTACTCCATTGTAAAGTCTTCCATTTTTAAGTAATCTTGGGCAGATTTGGGAATACTGACTAGGAATAAAAGGGGGGACTAGGGCTGTATCTAAAATTCACCTTTTCAGCAATGCTCTTGTGTCAGGAAAAATTGGAACAATTTACCAGGCCCAACAAGTTTACCTGCATACAGATCTACAACTGCCAATTCCCTCCCACTGCAATCACCATTTCATTCTCAATGTGCTTCCCAACAGTGTACTACCACTCTCCCAATCTTTCAATGTCATTCATCTCATTTTTTGTTTGTTCATCTCGTTAAGCGATGCTAGTTAGATAATAAAGTTCTTTCTGATTAGATACTATTTTGCAATTTGAAGTAAGGCATGTGATCCTCAATGCAGGATAACACTCTGTTGCCTGAACTCCAGCGAAATGCAAATAATGGATCTCAGAAGATCCCTTAAGGCAGTGATTTTCAAACTTTTTACAGATGACCCACTTTAACCAAACCCTTATGATTCAAATATAATAAGCTCTGCAATCTGCAGACTGGTATTTATTTAGAGGAGCAGAGATATCACCACATTTTTAGATAAACTTAGACAAACATGCGACCCAAGATTGAGAAAAGTGAGGATTGGAAACAGAATGGGCATCAGTGAAAACTGGGGTCATTATGATTTTGGGGCCCAAAATGTATTCCAATTATATTTTCTTTTATTTCTTTTGCTTGCATCTTTTCAACATTAAGTTCAGCATTAGACATTTAATTCACTGTACTTGGAAAACTGCCCTGAATGTATCCTATGAATTCTCTCCATGCTGAGCACCTTTGCTAGTAATATTCCAGTCTATCCCAAAATAATATATTTTCAATCATTACTGCTGCATTAGTTTTCAAATCTATTTAAATTATCTATGAATTTCAGCCTGTATTTTTTTAACATGATTATTTAGCAACCTATTAAACATCCACATTTTCTACTAAATTTAAAAAAACTTGGACTAAATACCTCCTTTGATAATTATTTGCCTAAAGCTCCAATCATTGTGCATTTTCTTTGCGCTTTCTCATAAAACATTTCCATTAATGAATGCTTTAATACCACAATTTTATAGAAAGTCATGTACATTCAGATACAAGCAATCATTTTATGGTCAATATGCTACAGTAAGGAACCCAGCTGAGACTGGAAGGAACAGGGAAAATGGATTATTGAATTTTAGTACGCCAGAGTTTTTGATGAGTTGGGAATTGCGTTGGGCAATATTAGAGTGCTCAAAAGTACAGCACCAGTGCATGAGACATCCTGTGTCTGCCACTCATCTGCACATTATCCTGGAGTTTTGCGTGTCCCATCTGTTGCCAGCTTTACAATCCATCAACTATTGATTGAAAGTATGTCCCCAGAATTATTTATGTTTTGCAGCTGCAACCTACTGATATTAGTGGAAGGAGAAAATAGAAATGCTTTTGATAAGAAATGCCATTTTTTCCCTTCTATTTAACTGCTCCCCTTCCTGAAATTAAAAAAAATATGATAGTACTTAAAATTCTATAATTCTCTTAATTGTTTCCATTCCCATTCTATAATTTAAATGTTTTATGTTTGAATTAGATTGGGTTCATAAGTGTGGATATTTGACTACAAATATTGTTGCAGCTTTCTGATTTTAATTCTAATATCAATTCCCATGGAAACTGTTTTTGTTTTTTCTATCGCTGTAAGAACTATAAGCAAAGTACTCTCTTACTCCCATCACTGAAAGTAGCTCAAGAACCAGCATAAAATTAACAATACAGACAATTTAAGTTACAAATGCTGTGAACAGGGATACATAACATTGTGTTATGAAGGCTGCTGTACAGTTAGTAAGAATATATGGAATACATAACAGAAACTATAAAGCATATTGGAGAGTTAAAAAGCTTTTCACTTTGTCGGGCAAAATATGTTCATATATTTTTCTTTTAATATTGTTTATGAGAAGGTGAGGATTGACTTTATTATCACTAACATAATAGAGTTCATCACTATGTGAAACAGCACAGAGGACTACAGTAATCTCTGCTTTTTCAATGAGGAAAAAATCCCAAGGTGGAAGATGTGCAAAGATAGCTGAGACAGTCATTTCCAAACACATTCATGTAATCCAGGCATCATTAATAGTAGATGACCTTTACAAAATCAAGAACAAGATATTTGTGGAGTGACTAGTGAAGGAGCTCTCTCTTCAGTAGTACATTCAATACTTGGAAAGGTAAAGTCTATATACCCAAATTCAGTGCTATAGAATTAAGTTCCTTGCTGCATGAATTCCTGGCACTAGACAGAAAATGACTGATGAGTAACAATCCTTATGTGAGACAAGAACTGGAACAACATATGAGCTTATCATTTTTGACATGCATTCAGCTCTCATTAAACCTCTACCCCTTTATCTGTTTTACAATGCTTTTTAAACCCCTTTCTGATTATACATTTAATCTCTTTTCAGGGTCATGCACTAAATGTTGTTTGATAATTAATGTGTGAAATGCTTTGGAGTATTCTGCAGTGATAAACCACAATACAAATTGGACATGAGAATTAAGGG
The DNA here is from genome assembly GCA_035221665.1 of Okamejei kenojei. Taxonomy (NCBI): domain Eukaryota; kingdom Metazoa; phylum Chordata; class Chondrichthyes; order Rajiformes; family Rajidae; genus Okamejei; species Okamejei kenojei. The sequence goes on along the minus strand of CM069136.1, from coordinate 72,304,112 downwards.
ACAGAGGTTTCGGGGTAACGTGAGGGGGAACTTCTTTACTCAGAGGGTGGTGGCTGTGTGGAATCAGCTTCCAGCAGAAGTGGTGGAGGCAGGATCGATTTTAACATTTAAGAGTAAAGTGGATAGGTATATGGACGTGAAGGGAATGGAGGGGTATGGTCTGAGTGCAGGTAGATGGGACTAGGGGAAAACAAATGGTCGGCACGGACTGGAAGGGCCGAGAGGGCCTGTTTCCGTGCTGTAATTGTTATATGGTTATTATATGGTTAAATGCATGTTGTTGTTGTCAGGAGTGCCTAATGGAGACATTGAGAGTAGGGGATGGCATCCTTGAAAGAGGGAGGTTGGGAGGAGGTTTAGTCTAGACATCTGTAGGAGTCAGTGGGTTTATAGTAGACAGTCGATAGTCTACTATAGTCGATAGTCTGCCCCTGTGATTGAAATGGAGAGATCGAGAAAGGGGAGAGGTGTCAGTGATGGCTCAAATTAAATTTAAAGCAGAGTGGAAGATAGTGGTAAAGTTAATGAAGTCAATGAGTTCTGCATGGGTGCAGGGGCAGCCCTGTTGCAGTTGTCGTTGTAGCAGGGCAAGAGTTGGGTAATGATGCTAGTTAATGTTTGGAACTAGGACTTTTCGACATAATCAACAAAAAGGCAGCCATAGCTAGGGCCCATGATTAAACCTTTAGCTTGAGATGGGTCAAAAGAGTTATTAGAGGGGAACTGATTGGGTCTCTGTTCAAGGAAGAAACTCCAAGGAATACAGGCCCAAACTATTTCATCTCATTTGGTTGGGCAATCCTCTCATCCCAGGAATAAGCCAAGGGAATATATTTCGTACTGTTTCCAATGTTACTGCATTTTTTTAAAGTGATGGGACCAAAACGGTATACAGTATTTCAGGTCAGGCCTCACCAACACTGTACAATTGCAATAAAACCTCCCTGTGCTTAAACTCCAACCTCTTTGCACAGAAGGTCAAAAATACCAATGGTCTTCTTAACTACTTGTTGCACATGCCAACTAGATTTTTGAGATTCATGCTCTGGATCATCCAGATCCCTCTGAATTTAATTTGCTGTTACTCTCCATTTAGATAATAATCTGCCTTTTGATTTCTCTTACCACACCATGAGCTCAACATTCTCCCACATTAAACTCCATCTGCTGTTTAAGAAGCTTTTGGATAGGCACATGGATATGCAGGGAATGGAGGGTCATGGATCGTGTGCAGGCAGATGAGATTAGTTTATCTTGGCATCCTGTCCCTATGCTGTACTGTTCCATGCTCTCTGTCTTGTTGCAGAATTACAGTATCCTTGTCACAACATGTCCTTCCATTTATTTCCCTATCACTAACTAATTTGAAAATATCACATACTTTTCCCTCCCCAGGTTATTAATCTAAATGAACAATTGTGCGCTAAGAACTGGTCCCGATGGTCCTTTACCAGTTACCACCTTCTAATCTTTATTCCAATTTTAGTAATCAATAGGAGTACAGTGTAATTCAAAATAACATTGGCAGTAGATTGGCTTTGGCAGCAGTAGCACAAGTTTCTGTGGCTCATCATTATCCAGACTGCATTCTCCAGCTGGGTTCTCTTCCTTCTGGTCAAGCTGACTTTAGCAAACTATAGCAGATTCATCGCTCATCCAGCTGAGGTCAGCTAACTCAGAAGAGATAAGAGATTATTTCCAGACTTCTCTGATAAGTGAGTGCACGGACTACTTTGGAAAGGCCTATTCAGAGTTATATTTATTCTGTCGTATTAGATGCTCTCTGAATCGAAGTATTACAATGAAGAAAACAATTTAGGTGGAGGTACTTGCCCCATAATGCCAGTCCAATCTCTCTACTGTGCCTTCCAGATCATACCTCACCATGTTAAAAAAATGATCTTAAACTTTTCTCTTTTTCTTTTAAGAAATATCTTGCATCTTATTTGCTCTGGTTATTGACACCCTCAATGAAAAGCGTATTCTCCATTTACACTGTTAAAATGAATCCAAATTTTGAACACCGACTATAGCACCTTCCCTGTGAGAGATTTAGAGTTTAACATCTCTAAAAAAAACATTAAAGATACTTGTAAGGATACTAAACACCACATAGAACTTCCTCAGGAACAATTGGCAAATGAAAAAACATTCTTAGAATATAAATAAGAATAACAAAACCAATTATAGATAATAAGAATAATACAGCACAAGAACAGGCCCGTTGGCCTACAATGTCTGTGGTTAACATGACACCAATATCAATTCTTATATATGTCTGCACATAATCCATATCTCTCCATTCTCTGCATATTAATGTGCCTATCGTAAAATAAATTACACTATTGTTTCTGACTACCATCACTCATGACACCACATTCCAGGCACCTCCCATCCTCCGTTAAAACAAAACTTGCCCCACAGATCTCCTTTAAACTTTTCCCCTCATCTTGAAGTTATGCTCTTTAATCTTTGATATTTTCACCCTGGGATAAAGGTTCTGATTGTCTACGCTATGTATGCCCCTCATAAAAGTTTATATTTCTATTCAGGTCTCTCCTCAACCCCTGGCATTCCAGAGAAACCAATCCAAGACTCTCCAACCTCTCCCTGTAGCCAATGCCCTCTAATCCATGCATCATACTGCTAAACTTACTCTGCACTCTTTCGAAAGCCTCTACATCCTTCCTGTAATGGGGCAACCAGAACTGCACACAATACTCCAAATGCGGCCTAACCAAAGTCCTATAGAGCTGCATCATGACTTCTTCACTCTTATACTTCCTCATGCTTCAACTGATGGAGGCAAGCATACCATGTGCCTTCTTTACCACTCTATCTACTTGTGTTGCTACTTTCAGGGAGTTATGGTTTTGAATCCAAAGATCGGAGATGAGGAATTCCTTTAGCCAGAGAGTGGTGAATATGTGGAATTCATCGCCACAGACAGCTGAGGAAGCCAAAATATTGGATATTTTTAAAGCAGAGATTGATAAGGTCTTGATTAGTAAGGGTTTCAAAAGTTACAGGGAGATAGGGTTGAGGGGGAAAAATAGATCAGCCATGATTGAATGGCAGAATAGACTGAATGAGTCGATTAGCCTAATTCTGTCATTCTCTCATAGTCTTATCCCTCTATACATCAATTCTGTTGAGTCTTACCATTTATTGTACATTTTACCCTCAGATTTGACTACAGTTTACTACAGTTAAATGTTAAATTCCTGTACCCTGTCACCCACCGGAAAACCTCATCGACAATGTAGGTTGGAATAACTCTTATCTCACAGTACCACAAGATAACCAAATAATTACCTGATATTTCTAAATGTTTTCCTAACCATTCTGCTTCCAGACGGAATAACACATTATTATTTTCAAACTGTCATTTGTTTTTTTTTTAATCTGAGAGCTCCATGAATCAATCTTTAGTTCTTTCCATTTGACCTTTTGAATAAGAAGCCAAACATTCAGAAAAAAAGTTAGCTTGCATCAACCTTTGAGCATAGCTTTGTTGAGATAACCATGAAAAGCTACACACTGATAATGCAGTTAAAAGGAAAAATATTTCAAAATACTACAGGTATCAGGAGAACATGCTTCAGATGTCTCAGCGGTGATGTAAGATCTTCAAATGCAGTCGCCCCTTAATTTCTAATATTATCTGTTGTATGTCACACAACTTTACAGCCAACAGCTAAACAATAGTGCATATTTTAGAGGCCCACCTACAGCAAAGGGTGCAAAAAGCACTGCTGCAGATAATAAATGTATTGCAGGGTGTTGGCAGATATGATTTGGAGACCTATTTGCCATTTCGTATAGCATGTTTGCAGCCCACTCCACAATTGTCAAGTGTACCCATCCTGTGATCTGTTTAATAAAACAGTCAGGGCTGCCAACATTGGGTGAGAGTTGTGAGTGAGAAATTGTGAGAGACCAAGCCCGAGGGAGCTTAGCGACCGAGGGGGAGAGGGAGGTATGGGGCTTTTGCATTTTCAGCTTGAAATTGTGTAATCTGGTGAGTCTTTTAACTTACACTTGAATGCAACATTTATGCTTTAAATTGGATTAGCTATGAATAAGGTTAGGCTAACTTACATACCTAATTACATTCCACAATAGAGCCAGGCTCTGATCAACAGGTGCAGCACATGAATTACCTTCGTATATTCATGTATGGAAATCAGATTATGACCAACCTGGGTCTCACTGCACAACTGGTACTACTCCTGACCCCGACTCCAGTTGCATACCTTCTCTCGTTCCTGAACCTGAGTCCAGCCTTACACCTGACCCCCTGTTCTATACTGATCATAGCTGCTTACCTGCTTAGATTCCCAGTGCTTAACTGGGTTAACAAGGTTCTCATTGTCCCAGCTTTGACGGCACACCTAATACTATTCCAAACCTTGACTCTGGATGCACACTTGGCCTTGCTCCTAGCCCCTCTGCTCTGCCAATATATCTGGCCCACACATAAAGCGCCATATCTGACCCCCGGACTTAACCTATTACGTTCAAGTCCACAGGTGCTTATCTAATGCAGTAATCATTTATGGGGCACTTCGCGGACCAAATTTTGTATAACAAAATTTGCTACATCCATTGGCTTCCTTGTTATCTAACATGCTAGTTACTTTGTCAAAGAAGTCATCAATTGGTTAAACACAATTTTACATCCATAAAATTATACTCACTCAACTGTACAAGTATTCTGTTACCATTTCCTTTATTTTCCTAACTAACTCTTCTGAAGTCATTTTCACCCCCAATATTTTCAATATTTTGCTGTTTTCCTCTCAGCTGGGACTTTTCCAAAATGCAAGGTCCAATAACAATATATATTTAAGCAATAATATTCTATTCAATGTGATCTTGAGAGTACATAATATTTTCTGTGGTATTCATAACACAACAATGATAACAAAATATTTGTTTTGATTGCACCTTCCAACATGCATACATTATTATATTACAGTTAATATGTACCAAGGGCAAATTTTTGTTCCAAGGCGCCCCATTCCCAATTACTTTTACATTGAAGTGATTGAAATCTATGTTTAAATGACAACAGAAATATAAAACCTCAGGAATGGATGATAGACAATAGACAATAGGTGCAGGAGTAGGCCATTCGGCCCTTCGAGCCAGCACTGCCATTCAATGTTATCATGGCTGATCATCCCCAATCAGTACCCCGTTCCTACCTTCTCCCCATATCCCCTGACTCCGCAATCTTTAAGAGCCCTATCTAGCTCTCTCTTGAAAGCATCCAGAGAACCTGCCTCCACCGCCCTCTGAGGCAGAGAATTCCACAGACTCACAACTCTCTGTGAGAGAAAGTGTTTCCTCGTCTATGATCTAAATGGCTCACCCCTTATTCTTAAACTGTGGCCCCTGCTCCTGGATTTCCCCAACATTGGGACCATGTTTCCTGCCTCTAGCGTGTCCAAACCCTTAAACCCCTGTCTCACGGTGAGAGTTGACCCACGAGTGACCCCGAGTTTTCACTCAAAGTAATCACGTACAATCAACGTAGCGGGAACGTCGGAACTCTTGCGAGCAACTTAGCGACTCGTGGCGCTAACGGCAGGTACTCGGGAAACTTGTTAACTCGTGAAAAAAATCAAACATGTTTGATTTTTTCCACGAGTCAAATTTACTGTTCAAGTTAAAAATTGAAACATTTTAACTCGTTGTAATAACGTAGCGGCCCATGCGTTTACCTTAATGACTCGTGAGTCTACCGTGGGAACTCTTTAACTCAGCGGGCAGGCAGCATCTCTGTAGAGAAGGAATGGGTGACAGGATGACATTTCCAAATTTCTCCAGCCCCATGTGTTCACTTTTTGTCAACCAGCATCTGCCCTTTCTTGTGTAAGTCATTATTTGTGTCCGTGGCAGTTGATTGTCGCTCCTTTCAGTTTCCCAGGGGGTCGGGGCGGGACTGGGGGTATTCACTAACTGACAACAACATGGTGGTATTGATATCATTTGGTTTATTGTTTCACGTGCAACGATGTACAATGAAAAACTTTGCCTGCGTGCTATCCATTCAAATCATACCGTATGCGAGTACAATCAAGTTGTATTAAGTCATACCAACGGCCGCACGGTTCAAGGGGAAATTCAAGTTCTTTTCAATGGGAAGGCTCGTTCTTTTTTACGCATGATTCAAAATACAAGAGGCCAATCGTCCATCAAGTCTGAGGATCACAATTCCAAGCGTGAAATATCCATGTCCCGCCACAGATGCTGCCTGACCCGTTGAATCGTCCGGCAATTAGTTTTTTGTTCAAGATTCCAGTATCTCCTGGCTCTTGTGTCTCAACCCTGTGCCGCCACTCACGCACTGTATTCCCATCTGCCCTACTGCCTGCACTCATTTATCGCGCTCGTACCATCACCTCCCTTCACCCTACCCTATTCCCCCTTCCCTCCACCCCCACTAACCTACACTGGGGTCACATCAAGCAGCCCATACAACGAGAGCCCCTTGCACCTTCGGGAAGTGGCAGGAAACCGGAGCACAGGCGGGTAAAGCACGTGGGGACGGGTTGAATGAACAAAGTCCACACAGGCAGAACCCACGTCGTTGGATCTCGCTGGCGGCTGCTGTAAACACTGGAACACTCCGCCAGCCACAGCAGCGTTTGTGATGGGACAGTGCAGTGAATTTATCAACAAAATAAGATGAACGCCACCCAGATAAATTGTCATCGATTTATATTCCAGATATGTTACTTTCTTCACAGAATTTCCAAAAGTCTCTGCGCTGAGGCCACCATCAGTACTAGGCGGCCCTTCGGATCACGGACAACACGGGATACGAACACAAACACCGGAGGATGAGAAACCCCCCGCCCCCCCAATACGCCCCCCTCCCACCCCCGGCACTCACCCTCATCACCCACCCCCACCTGCAGCAGTATCTCCAGTCCCAAACGGTTTAGTTCTAGGTTTATTATCTTCACATGTATAAAGGTTTTGTTTTGCATTCTGTCCAGTCAAAGTAAATAATAACAAAGATAACTAAAATCAAGCTGAAAAGGGACCGATATAATGTGCAGCATATAGTTCTCAGCATTGCATAGTCACAACACGCTAACATTTATACAATATCCTCGCATCTCTTTTCGGAGACCACAGTTCTTTACCTGTGTAAATCACATTGAAGTGCAGCCAGTAATGGCAACGGGAATCCAGAACCTCGTCAATGAAGGTCCAGAGTACAACATCCGGACATAGTCACAAAAAGCTGGAGTAACTCAGCGGGACAGGCAGCATCTCTGGAGAGAAGGAATGTCTGAAGTAGGGTCTCGACCCGAACCGTCACCCATTCCTCCTGATGCAGCCTGTCCCGCTGAGTTACTCCAGCATTTTGTGCCTATGGAAAGGGAATAAGGCTTTTCAATTTAGTTTATTGTCACGTGTATCGAGGAACAGTGAAATTCGGTCAGCTGAAAGACAATACATTATTACAATCGAGCACATTACAGGTGTTTGTATAAAATTGTCCCTACTGTATATTGGTCACTGGTCGGTGCGGACTCGGTGGCCCTGAAGGGCCTGTTTTCGCGCTAATCTAACTAATCTAAGTGAACCTTTGCATACTGAAATAAATATTAAAGGGTCATAAAATATCCTTTAAATAATAAACAAGACTGCTGCATGAGAGACAGGTGCAGACTGTTGTGGATTAAAATAAGGCTGGAGAGAGGTCTCCGTCCTGATCCCGGGCTGTGATCGGTGGGTTCCACTGCCCAACAGGTGCAACGCCTCGTCAGGTTACACCTGAGGCTTTTCCCAAACTCTTTTCTCAGCTTTCGTCTATATTCAGGTCAGTTTAATGTCCAAAAAGAACATGTCCAAATAGAAACACTGTGTCACTTTTCAGGAGACGTTGTCAGCTCAAGAGTAAACGGGAGACGAACTTGGTTAACTCAGGAGATGAACTTGGAACATCGCAGTGAACGGCAAAATACCATACTCGTGGGAACTCGGTTCAAACACTTGAACATCAACTTAGGATCTCGTGCACAACCACGAGTCTGTCACTCGGGGTCACTCGTGGGTCAACTCGCACCGTGAGACAGGGCCATTAACATGTCGCTTTACCTCCCCCCTCCACTCCATTCAAGGACCCAAGCAGTCCTTCCAGGTCCGACAGAGGTTCACCTGCACCTCCTCCAACCTCATCTATTGCATCCACTGCTCTGGATGTCAGCTGATCTATATCGATGAGACCAAGTGGAGGCTTGGCGATCGTTTCGCCGAACACCTCCGCTCGGTCCGCAATAACCAACCCTACCTCCCGGTGGCTCAGCACTTCAACTCCCCCTCCCATTCCGTATCCGACCTCTCTGTCCTGGGCCTCTTCCATGGCCAGAGTGAGCAACACAGCAAATTGGAGGAACAGCACCTCATATTCCGCTTGGGGAGTCTGCATCCTCTTGGCATGAACATCAAATTCTCTCAATTCTGTTAACTCTTGCTGTCTCTTCCCCTTCCTACCTCTCCCTCAGCCCTCGGGCTCCTCCTCCTCCTTTTTCCTTTCTTCCCCCCGCCTCCCCCACCCCCCATCAGTCTGAAGAAAGGTTTCAGGCCCGAAACATTGCCTATCTCCCTCGCTCCATAGATGCTGCTGCACCCGCTGAGTTTCACCAGCATTTTGTGTACCCTTAACAATCTTATATGTTTCAATAAGATCCCTCTCATCCTTCTAAACTCCAGAGTGTACAAGCCCAGCCGCTCCATTCTCTCAGCATATGACAGTCCCGCCATCCTGGGAATTAACCTTGTAAACCTATACTGCATTCCCTAAATTGCAAGAATGTCCTTCCTCAAATTAGGGGACCAAATCTGCACACAATACTGCAGGTGTGGTCTCACTAGGGCTCTGTACATCTGCAGAAGGACCTTTTGTTCCTATACTCGACTCCTCCTGTTATAAAGGCCAACATGCCATTCGCTTTCTTCACTGCCTGCTGTACCTGCATGCTTACTTTCATAGACTGATGAACAAGGACCCCCAGATCCTGTTGTACTTCCTCTTTTCCCAACTTGACGCCATTTAGATAGTAATCTGCCTTCATGCTTTTTATACCAAAGTGGATAACCTCACATTTATCCACATTAAACTTCATCTGCCATGCATCTGCCCACTCCCCCAACCTGTCCAAGTCACCCTACATTCCCATAGCATCCTCCTCACAGTTCACACTGCCACCCAGCTTTGTGTCATCCTCCTCACAGATCACACTGCCACCCAGCTTTGTGTCATGTGTCATATGCTAATGTTACTTTGAATCCCTTCATCCAAATCATTATGCAAATAGCTGCAGTCCCAGCACCGAGCCTTGTGGTACCCCACTAGTCACTGCCTGCCATTCTGAAAGGGTCCCGTTAATCCATACTCTTTGTTTCCCGTCTGCCAACCAATTTTCTATCCATGTCAGCTCTCTACCCCAATACCATGTGCCCTCATTTTGCCCACTAAGCTCCTATGTGGGACCTTATCAAATGCAATGATGATATTCATTACGTGGTTGGTTGGAGTCACTATCAGCACGATTATTATATCAAACTTTGAATCTTCAGATGTGCTGGTTCAAACTAAAACTAAAGATAAATAAGAACTTCCTCACATCCCTCCTGCAAGTATCTCTGTCACTCCTTTAAAATATTCCCCTTCTTTGAACAAGCTCTTAAACATCGCATCGGAATCAGTTTCCATCCGATTACACTCCTTGAGGATGTTCATCTATGCGTTCAATTAATAAAACAAGGAGATTGGGGACATTTCTATTCAACCTGTCAAAGGAATTGGGGGAGGTGGGGAGTTAGAAATAGTCAGTGAGGTAAACAAACATAATAGTTGAGTGGCAAATGACAATAGAGCTATCTTCCCAATATTTAACTGAAGGAAAGAATGGGTTATCGGGGCTGTATGTTATGACAGACAGCCAGACACTTTGCATGTTATTTTAATATTACACTTATCCTATCGCCCTGGATATTCCTGATTAATAAATTAAGGTTTTGTCAACTCAGGCTAATTACAAATCAATAACATTAGCCAACTCCGAAGCACGAAGCGCTGAGCATTGGGATCCGGACATCACGGACAACTGGCCTCAGTTCCTCGCTCACATCTGCAGTGAACTCTGTCTGAACACGTCTATCCTGCCGCTCGCGGCCTCGCTCATGTCAGCCGCTTCCCGCAAATCCTTAAATTCCGACTGTCGCCGGGAGCAGGACATGGCCTCACTTGCTGCTCTGGATGACACTGTATGGCATTCACTACCCGGTTGTCGGTCAAGTGAGAAGAATGCAGCTGTCTTGTCCACACACGCGCACACAAGCAGTTGGTATTAGTTTTGAAATTCTCGTTGATCACAGAATTTCTCATGACAGAGTGTGAGAAATTCTGTGATCAGCGTGAGAGCGAGAGAATTGCGCTAAATGCGTGAGTCTTACGCTCAATGCATGAGAGTTGGCAGCCCTGCAGTGTGCTGTCAGTGAAAAGACTGGAAGATTACATTTTCCTCCATGATGAATTTTAGTAGAAAGCTCTGTCCAAAGAAGGCACTGAGATTAGATGCTGTTACATACAAGTTTAAGTAAAACATTGTTTCCACTTTAAATGCAACTTAAAATTCTTCATCCAGAGCTTTACCTTTTCAACAAAGTGTTGATTGTTAAAAGCAATTAATGGTGCATTGAGTATCAAAATGAAAATGCATGTTCTGTAATAGGTCACTGACAGATGGTCGTGGCTGGTAATATCATAGAATGTAAATGAAGCTGTCTGTGGTGTTGCACTCTATAATGTAATCTATAATGCCAGTCAAGGCATAGATGTTTCCCCACTTAGAGCCATATTTCATTTTTGTATTCTAGTTTAATCTGGCATTTTCCGTTTTTGATATATTTTTAAAAATTTGAGAGAAAATAGAAATATTGCTTATGCATTGACATTATTAGCAATGCTAAAATATATATTAAATTTGACGTAGCGAGAAATTTTACTGCCTTATTTTCTGCTCCTGGGTATAGACCTGTCAGACCTTCCATAATCTCACCCTGTACATAAACTCTTACTTATAGCCAATCTCTGGACTTTGCCATCTCGTGTAGGCTCACTGCTCCTCATTCTTAGAAAAAGCTAATCTTTAATCACTTCTTGCATCCTTTCAAACCCCATTTGCCTTCTTCCTCTTTTTCCATTTCTATAGGTCTATGCAAAAGCAGTTTCCATATTCATTACCATTGCACATTCAAAATTCCAAATATCCAGTCTTCGTTCACCTACCCATTGTTCTGGTTGATCACACCTTCATTTTATCTTTGAAGCTCTGGTCACATCCTCATCTCTATACTCTCTCATCCTGATCGTTCCTTTTAATATGACCCTCGTTTTCACGGACAGGAACATGGATACATATGGCAATCAGCTGACTCTCCTTGCTGAATCCTACTTTCAATGTTAAGAACGAAGGCAAAGACCATCTTCACCATAAGAGATGATAAAGAGTGTCCTTTCCTCATTGATGTCAACATTGGACAGCACAATGGCAGACCTGCTGCCTTACAACACCAGAGATCTGGGTTTGATCCTGACCTCAAGTGCTGCCTGTGATGAATTTACACATTCTCCCTGTGACTCCATGAGTTTCTTCCGGGTGCTTTGGATTCCTCCCACATCCCGAAGGCATGCAAGATGCCCGCTTTTAAAGAGCAATCTAGGAAGCATGTACTTTCGGCAGTTTTGGATGCATCTCGCATGCCCTTCAGGGATGGAAAACAACATGGAAAATTATGTTTTTAATCCCAGCTCTCTTGCATGAAAAACACTGCAATGGAATCGCTTTCTGAACAGAATTACTCGAGCTTTTTCTGCATAGGAAATCGTAACGATTATTGACACACTCCAGCCAGCTACCAATAAGCAGAGGTGTCAGCCCGAAGGAATATTATCCTTCAATTGCTTAAATGGTTAATAACAAAAGTAAGATCGAGCAGATAAAGTCAGACATCAGATTTATGGTGACTCAGCTTTTAAGACTTGCAATATATAGCAACAGTTTTGCAAATACTTTTAATCTTTATCTAATGTTTTATAGTAACAGAACATAAATGCTAATGTAAACAATCAAAATTAGCAGTAAATATGATCATTAAACTAGCTATATTTTAAACATGGACATCGCCATTTATAGAACAGTATTAAAAAGGACACCAAATTGCAATTGATTTCTGTGTACACCAATATAAAACAAAAAAAAACCATAATCTTGAAATCATGAAACAAATCTATTGGCTTTTATTTGCATATCCATTGTTTGACACTTACCTCTCTTCCTGTGAAGCGTTTCGTTTCTATAATAAACTCTGTCATAAAACACTGCAAGGAAGCTCATACTATACCAGCAAATTACATAAATGAGAATGCCCAGTATTTCTTGCAAAAAGTAATTGGTGGAGACATTCGTAGCAATCATAATACAATCTTTCTTATTTTGCTCCTCATAAGTTTTGAAGAGACTTGTTCCTTGCTATATTTGTTGGTCACATTCATTGAAAGTACACGGTGAAGCCAGGAAGTGTTGAGCATAACAACCAGTACAATTTAGCCAATGAAAAGAACAGGCATCTAAACAAACTTCCCTGCAGGAGGCTAATTCTCCCGCAACCTAGTAAGTTATCTGTATTTTCAAATACCATAATTATAAATAGGAAAACACAGAGCTAATGACAAGGCAAGCCAATTTAAACTCTTCAGGCAGCTGTTAGACAACATGTCGCAGGGTTGGAACACTGTGCTTTAGTTGTAGGTCAGGTTGTGCTATGAAGAACTCTGGCAATCGTGTATATTGGAATAAGGTACAAAGTTCAGATCCAAAAAAGGCCACACATCAGATTATTAATCATATGTCCAGAAGTAAAAGTGAATGATCAAGTTAGATGATTGGATTCAAATAGAGACTCAGCCTTGGTTAATTCTAGGGTACGGCTAAGCACCTTGAACAAAAGGACAAGTTTATAGTTTTAAATCCTAAAGCTATCAGATTTCCATTTCACATTTCTTGTTTCATGCGCAGACACCTGGGAGGTATCTTATGACAGCAATCATCTCAAGAATTAAATCAAATGATTGATGTCCATTCAAGATCATATTTTTTTTTGCAAGCATATACTGTATATCAAAGCATATAATGTCTCTCAACTGACAACACGACATATTTTCCCCACTGAAAAATGAGGCAATACATGTGTGGATATTGATATAAAATTATAACTGCGCTCTGTATCAGTAAGTGAGCTTTTTTTTTTAGCTATTGCTAGGATTCTTACCTACCCTCTTGAATCACTGTACAAATAGGGTAATTCCTGATATTAGAAGGCATATATTTACAATGATTATATCAGACTTTTCTGTTTTATATTTTAACATGAGTGCTAACCTATTTGCTTCAAACATGTTGTTTTAAAATTCAATAAAATGTCACCTTGACGGCATATTTGTATTTTTGTCTCTCAACAATGCAGTCTAGGTTTGCTTAGCAAACCACTCTCCTGTAAATTGACCACCACAAAATGGAAAACCGACAACAGTATCACACATATCAAATTTCACCATTCTAGGTATCAGCTCAGGAAGATTCAGGATTGCCAGCAGTCTATTCTGAGGAGTTTCCTCATCAACATCTGGTGATTGTTCCCGCAACTGGAGCCAATCTCAAAGAAAAATCAAGCAAAGTTTTACATGCTCTTAGGATCATGGCTTTACCCAACATCATGTATTTCTTTACCATAATCCCTGCTCACATACTACACCGCAAGGCAGTAGATCCTTTAAAGGTAAAGGCAACATAGTTATGAACTAGGTTGAAATGTTCATGGGAATTGTCTTGACATTGATTTTACAGCTTATAAAGTCTCACAGCACCATGACAATGAGGTCAATGGAAACCCCCGAGGGCCTGAAATCATATGTGAGCATACAAGATGATGGTTTCAATTGTCATTGACCAGTTACAACTAAAATCAACTCTCTCTGCTTATCATTAACCTATGTTAAACTGTATAATGTATGATTAAAACACAAAGTGTTGCCATAACTCAGCGGGTCAGGCAACATCTCTGAAGGGAATGTGCAGGAAAATACTGCAGATGCTGGTTTAAGTCGAAGGTAGAGGCGAAATGCTGGAATAACTCAGCAGGACAGGCAGCATCTCTGGAAAGAAGAAATGGGTAATGTTTCAGGTCGAGACCCTTCCACAGACTGAAGAAGGGTCTCGACCCAAAACGACACCCATTTGTTCTCTGAATGGCAGGCGATGTTTCAGGTTGGGACTCCTCTGAATGTATATGCCTGTAATTTTGCTGCAAGAAAGATTTTAATTGTACCTGAACCTAACTTGTGCAAATGACAATAAATCTGACTAGACTTAACAATATAATTCGTCCTTTAGTAATGAAGCAGTCCATGTCAAATAATATCAAGACATGTTCAGTTATTGATGTGAATATTTGCCTGTGTTGTACAGGGAAACTGATTTAGTCAAACTTCTATATGAAGTTTTGAGCACAAAACTGCTGCAGGAACTCAGATCAACAGGCAGCATCTGTGGAGATAAATGAACATGTGACAGTTTGGTTCGGGACCCTTCTTCAGACTGATGCAGGGGAGGTTGCTGGTAGAAAGATGAGGGGAAGGGCTGAGATATGAGCTGGCAAGTGATAGGTGGATCCAGGTAGAGGGCTCGACAGTACGGGCCAGGTAGGGGAGAGAAGAGTGGCACCCCCTCTGCTACAAGCTATTTTACCTCTACTCCCTCAGTCTGCAGAAGGATCTCGACCCGAAATGCCATCTGTCCATTTTCCTCCACAGATGCTGCCTAACCCACTGAGTTTTACCAACAGTCTGCTTTGTGCTAAAACTTCCACATCAGCAGTCTTCTCACTCTTTATATGAAGTGTACATGTATTAGTATCGAGCAACTTCCTCTATGCTGTAAATCATTGTAAGTGATACATTAACCTTAAAGGGGTCAAGGAAAGAGCCTCACGTCGCGGCCCTATTTCCACCAATCTTTCCACCACCACGCACAAGAAGCGCAAGATAGACACCATTGTGCAGATGCCGAGAAGTGTGTTCAGCACTGGTTGAACAACTTCTAATCTTGTATCTGGACTCGATAAGAAGAAGATTAACCTTAAAGTAAGTTAGTGAAAAAGCAAGCTTTAACCTGGATGCTACCAGTAACAATGTCTAACATGACCAATATCAACTGAGTTATTACTGAATAGGAATTTCCTTCAATATCTGGCTCTTTATAGTGCCTGGAAAACAGGATTATGTACAGCTAATCCAATATATATATATATATATATATATATATATATATATATATATATATAGGAACAGTGCACTAGACCATACCCCTCCATTCCCTTCACGTCCATATTTAAAATCGATCCTGCCTCCACCACCTAATTCCACACAGCCACCACCCTCTGAGTAAAGAGGTTCCCCCTCACGTTACCCCCTAAACTTCTGTCCCTATAATTCCATGTCATGCCCTCTTGTTTGAGATCCACGTCAACTCTATCCCTTCAATTTTAAAGACTAACCTTCTGCGCTCCAAAGAATAAAGACCTAACTTTTCTCTGTAACATAACTGGATGTTAGTAAATCTCCTCTGTACTCTCTCTAGGCGACCAAAATTGTACACCATACTCCAGAATGCCTTGTAGCTCTGATTTATAAACTATGCGATTCCACCTTCAAACTATGCACAGTTAAAAGGCATAGATGCTCAGAAGACATCTCCCATTCAGTGTTGAATCCATCTTGCACTCCGCATCTCTGAACCTCTGAACCAACCTTCCATGCCTTGTCAAAGGCCTTACTGAAAAGACAACATCCACTGCTTTACCCTCATCAATTTCCCTAGTTAAAAAGTTTTTGCAGATGTTGGGTTGAGACCTTCTTAGGGGGGGAACTTCATCAAAGTAGGCATACCGTGAGGAGATTTCGCAGTGGAGTAGACAAAATGTTTAAGATACTGAAATATTTTACTATAATGCTTTTGAAAAAGAATTTCACACTTGGTGTTGCGTGGGTTTTATTGGCAATCAACAGTCTATCCTCACGTAATCTTTCTACTCACATCATGTTTATAAATACACAGTATGGCAGGTTCTGAGATAATTGTCTTATGCTCTTTAAATTATTTCACATGCAGTTCAGGAATTTTAATTGTTCCACAATCACAGCTATGAACATGGAACAGGCATGCGTACAGTATATTCTCAAAATACAATTTAGAAAAGCATGTAAATCCATCGGGGAATTTGGGTCTTACATTCAGGAGGAGTTTAATCTGAATGCATGCCCTACAATATAACACATTGTAAGGATAAAAGAACAACATTGCCTTTGTACCCAACATTATGATGATGGGCCACATCTGTTTTTTTAGAAACTTTTCAATCAACACTCAAACCTCCAACATGATTATTAAGATCAGGATGTCATTACATATTTCCCCTATATGAAGAGTGTGCCTGTGTGGAGTTAAGTTTCTTCATTCCTTCAGCTCCCTTAACCACAGCAGACCCATCTACCTTCACCTATCCCCCACAGTAATCTTTGCCTTGATCCTCACCATCACCTCATGTTCAACTTTCTTGATAGCTACTGTGACTAATGTACCTTCTAATACTGCAATATTCCAAATGTTTAATCCTATAGAAGACCAAACCACTTTCTATCCCAAATCCTCAGGATGTCTATCACTGACCTCCATAACTCCAACCCACCTCACCTGTTCAAAGCTCTGATTGTCTCCCACAGGTCAGGAAGGCATACTTGTATGTATTGATTTCAAAACCAAATCCGTCACCACACATTTCACCTAAGCTTCCTTCAGAAGGGATTCAGATTGCCAACTTGGCCCTTCTAGAGAAACAAAATAAATACGCTAGATTTGCTGCAAATAATAATTTATGTCAGCACTGTGTTAGTATCACGATTCTTTCAGTTTCAACTGCAAAATACTCACTATTTGACATGGTTATATCATGAAAGTAATTAAAAGAATTTCATACTTGTAGGGAAATTAAAATTTGCACATCTCCTTGGCACAAGATCAGACTTTTCATAGACTTTGAAGTCGCAAGATGGCTTCAGAACATGGTGACTCTCTGCATGCTGTTCCAGAGGAGGATTTATTGAACTCACGTATTGAATGATTTGACTAGATTGCATGCAAAACAAGCATTTCACAGTATTTCTGTGCACATGCCAATAAATTAAACTAAACACGTATAGTTTAACATGCAAATTCTCCAGTCGCTGGAAGCAATTGTTTCTTCCTTTTGGTTTTATAAATGGAATAAAATAAAAATTGGATTAACTTAGTAAACCTATTGTTACCCCCTCGCATAAATATAATGTATTTTAAGTTTTTAAATCTATTTTTATGGCATTTCAGCTTCTATATTAATCATGTGCACACACCATATTTATGAGAAGTAAATTTTTAAGTTATTTAAAAATTGTGCTTCATATTTTCTCTTTACAATATGATAATTCAATTAATCTAATAGGCTTGCTCAGCCTATTTGATGACATCACAGCTGTTGGTGCCAAGGATTTCTTGTACTGATGCCAAACAACAACCTTTGTTGAATGAGAAGAAGTCTATGCCATACAGATCACTGCATTTTTAAGAGGAGTTTTCTTTCAGGTTAGCTAGTTCCTTGATGCATGCTTGCTGTGTTTTGTCCTCTCAACAGGTCCCATGTCTCTGAAGCTGGAATCAGCTCATTGCACTAACTGCACCAACAATGGCTGGGTGTATCATGGGGAGAATTTCAATCAACTCTTGCTAGCTCTTGTTCATGCTGCAATGACTCTTTTCTTTGCAGTGGGATATAATGTATTACCTACTGCAATTATCCATCCAATATAGAATTAACCAAGGTTTCAAATATTATACGTGTGTCAAAAGATTTGTCAAGGTCTTTCATAGGATATTCAGCACAATTGTGTAAGTGCGAGTGAAAAAGTGATACCAAATGTCTCAGGTGCTAACATGCAGTGACCCTTAACTCATTATCCCTTTGATGTATAATTCACAAGTGTGGAAGATAATGTACTCTGGAACATTAAGGAATTAGGTACACATTTAAAAATATACTGCTGAAATTAATTCAAGTATCATAATGCGGCACAGATTAGTTAGAGCTACAAACTACATAAAGCATTGGCATTGAGATGCTTTAATATTTTTGGCTGGGAAAGCTAATATGTTCTTTTATTGGATGAATCATATCGGAAAATAAACATTGATGTCTGATAGCTTCCTGAAATTGAAAGCAAAAGTTAAGGGCCTGTCCCACTTAGGTGATTTTTTTGGCAACTGTCACAGTCGTAGCAGGTCACTGAAAAAACGGGACTGGACCCCCCCCCACGACAATGTCTACGATAAGCTATGACAACCTACTACCTAGTCGACGTCAAGCGACGGCAAGCTACCGACAACTGGCGACCCATTAGGACGTCCACCTAGGACCACATCTACGACAACCTACGACCACACAGGCGACAAACTACGACAACCAAAGTCAACCTACATCCACCCACGACAAGCTACGACAAGTAACGACTCTGTCGGCGACAACTGAAGACAATTCAGTCACCGGTACCTGTCGACGGTTGACGTAGGTAGTCCCCAATGGAGTCAGCACCTGGCGACGACCAACATCAATTGGCGACAACCTGCGTCATCCTGGCGACAACGTACGACAGCACCGACGACAGAAGACATGCTACGTCAAGCCCGCAGTCGGTGAAAAGATTTTAAACATTTCAAAATCCAGCGGCGACCAGAAAAACTTTACGACTCTTTAGGCGACTTTAGGAGACTACTCACGACCATACAGGCGTCACCCCGCGACCATGTGGCGACAGCCTAGTCGCCTGTATTCGCTGAACAAATCGCCTAAGTGGGACAGGGGCTTTAAGGAATATGTGCCTATGGCGAGTGTATCAATGTATCCCTATTTTTGTTGCCAGGGAAACTGGGTGGCACTGCAGATAAAATGGTTGTATAAATTTGCATTAACTTTGCTGGCTGCGGACCAAGATAGTGAGCCTGAAATGGGGACAAGTCAAGCTGCTCTACTTCCTTAACATGCAAAACTTGAGCTTTTTAATAAATATTCATAATAGTTTCATTTACATATTATTAATGGTAGAATTCCTACATAATGTATGAAAGCAATTTTCATTTCCTTTTTGACTTTGTTTCGGCTTGAAGGCTGCTGAATTGTAAAGCAGATATGAGTAACAACTGAACCAAATTATCACTGTATGCTGGTATTTCTTGGATCTTTTACAAGGCAAGAAAATTATCGACCAAAGATAAAAACAGAATTCACTTGAAAAACTGCAAAGGTAGGCAATAAATGTCTTCTCACATTTAGAAACATTGTTTTTGAAGGGCATTGTAACTGCCCATGTTGTCATTTCCCCCCCCACATATTTGACACAACAACAGATATCTACCATATAAAGGAAAACTAATTATTTTTTTAATGTGCAGCAAGTGACAGTTGAGATCAAGCAAATAACTTCCTCAAAAGCAGTACCGGTAATCTGAATTAAAAGTAAATTATTGGAAACTGAAACTGCTACATGTTTCACCATGTTCCGTTTCATAGATACATAGACAATAGGTGCAGGAGTAGAACATTTGGCCCTTCAAGCCAGCACCGCCATTCAATGTGATCATGGTTGATCATCAACAATCAGTACCCCGTTCCTGCCTGCTTCCAATATCCCTTGATTCTGCTAGCCCTAAGAGCTCTATCTAACTCTTTTTTGAATGCATCTAGTGAATTCTGAGGCAGAAAATTCCACAAATTCACAACTGTGTGAAAAATTATTTCAATCTCAGATTATTGACTCAATTGGAACATGACCTTTCTGACTATCAGCTTTAACAAATTGTGAATGAGATGCCTGGTTAAAGCAGATGATAGTCTAGTGATTTTATGCAAATTGGAACCCTACTGACATTTTAATCAGAGCATGATCAAGAAAAGCAAGGATGAAAGTTATGTAGAAATCCAAAGCATATCTTCTGTGAATCCCAGAGGATTCTTTGGATTCCACAAAGCTTTTATCGCACAGATATCCAATCCTTATCTTCATTGGTTCACATAAATCCTCCATGGCACTAAACCGGCAGTTGTTTATAACCCTTTTCCTAAACTATTTTAAACTGGAATCATAATTATACTGCATCAGCTGCAATGTGCTAAAGCGTGTTAACAATTTTTGATGAAAAATAATCCATGCTTGGAAAAGTACTCCCACAGCAAAGCTGCAAAGAAATAACGAGTAGTGCTCAACAAGTACTGTGACAGTCCCACACGACCAGAACACCACTTTAGAATTAATTCCCCTTGCTTCCATTTTCTAATATTACTGATTTACTCTTCAAATACAACCTATCTTTGAAACAGAACAACTCACCATCTAGAATGATCCTGCTGATGAAAGCCTAATGACGTGGTTTATTTTGCACACAGAACTTTGCTCAATCAACCCTGCAAAACTATTTCTAATGGCAACAATTTATTCTGTAAATTGAAAACAAAACTACTGGAGAAAGTGGGGTCAGGCAGCATCAGTCTGAAGAAGGATCCCAACCAGCTTCAAAATTCCAGCTTCAGTGGTTTCTTTTGTCTCCATCTTCTGTGATCGTACTAGTATATGGGATGGTCACTGGTCTGTGTGGACTCGGTGGGCCGAAGGGCCTGTTCCCATGCTGTAACTCTAAGGTCTGAAAGTAAAGTGTAAAGTGATCCTTCATCTGTGCAGGCCCTTGGTCAAATATAAACGCAAAGTTCTGGAGTAACTGAGCGGGCCAGGCAGCATCTCTGGGGTACATGGATAGGTGACGTTTCAGGTTGGGACCCTTCAGACAGTCTGAAACGTCACCTATCCACTGCCAGATCCACTAACTTAATCCAGCACTTTGTATCTTTTTTTTCTGAACCAGCATCTCAATTCCTTGTTTCTACACTTGATCAAATCTATCTAGATTACTATCTTCAATGTTGGGCCTAGCACTTTCCATTTTGGGGAGGTACAGCACAGATTATATTAGGCCCTACAGAGTTAGATTTTAAGATAGGTTGCATAAATTTGATTTGTATTCCACATAGTTCAGAGGATTGTGAGGTGAACTTAAACTATAAAAACAATCAAGAGGGTGGCTACAGAGAAGCTATGGAATCCACAATGAAGGGATTTTGTTGCACCGTTAGAGCTAGGCTACAGAATAAATCAGGCAGAACCTCTTCTGACAATTGATAGTGGTAATCTATCACCCAGATTGTCATTAACATGTTCTGAATTAAAATCAATAGTTATTTTAGGTGAGGCCACTACAACTCAAAATAAGGATCAAACAGGAATTGAATTTTTAGGGCTTAATAGCTTGAGTCTACTCCTGTTCCCAAATCCCAAGGATAGAAGTAAATTCACACTGCCCTCTGACTAGTAAAGTTATAACAACTGTGTAATTTCATTCTCTTGCCTTTAACGTTTGGTAATTAAATCACTGGAAAAAGATATAATTGCATTCCAAAGCACCAAATTGGAAATGCTTTTCACAGTTTGAGAGTAAATATACATCAGCCCCAGAACATTGTATAGTCATCAGAATAGTACATCAACAATGACATCAAGCTGGATATAATGAAATTACAATAAAGGCCCAAGAAAGCATATTTTTGCAAATTTCCAAAGAACATTATTTTGACACCATAATATACAGGTAAGTAATTTTCATTCAGCAGGCAGGTTCTACAAGGTAAGCCAATTAGAAATTTAAATTACAGATGTAAACTCGAACTAAAATGCCAAATTGCAAAAAAAATGAATATCTTCTATAACTCTTTAGTGTTATAAATTTGTTATCTCCAATTTTCCACACATAACTGAGTGGGATACCATCACAGAAATGAATCTTTTGGATCATCACATAAAATATATCTACAGTGGCTTGCAAAAGTTTTCATACCCCTTGAACTTTTCCACATTTTGTCACGTTACAACCACAAACGTAAATGTATTTTATTGGGATTTTGTGTGATAGACCAACACAAAGTGGCGCATAATTGTGAAGTGGAAGGAAAATGATACATGGTTTTCAAATTTTTTTACAAATAAAAAACTGAAAAGTGTGGCGTGAAAATGTATTCAGCCCCCCTGACTCAATACTTTGTAGAACCACCTTTTGCTGCAATTACAGCTGCAAGTCTTTTGGGATATGTCTCTATCTGCTTTGCACATCTAGAGACTGAAATGTTTGCCCATTCTTCTTTGCAAAATAGCTCAAGCTCAGTCAGATTGGATGGAGAGCGTCTGTGAACAGCAATTTTCAGGTCTTGCCAGAGATTCTCAATTGGATTTAGGTCTGGACTTTGACTGGGCCATTCTAACACATGAATATGCTTTGATCTAAACCATTCATTGTAGCTCTGGCTGTAATGTTTAGGGTCATTGTCCTGCTGGAAGGTGAGCCTCCACCCCAGTCTCAAGTCTTTTGCAGACTCTAACAGGTTTTCTTCCAAATATTTGGCTCCATCCATCTTCCCATCAACTCTGACCAGCTTCCCTGTCCCTGCTGAAGAAAAGCATCCCCACAGCATGATGCTGCCACCACCATGTTTCACAGTGGGGATGGGGTGTTCAGGGTGATGTGCAGTGTTAGTTTTCCACCACACATAGCGTTTTGCATTTAGGCCAAAAACTTCAATTTTGGTCTCATCAGACCAGAGCACCTTCCTCCACATGTTTGCTGTGTCCTCCACATGGCTTGTGGCAAACTGCAAACGGGACTTCTTATGGCTTTGTTTCAACAATGGCTTTCTTCTTGCCACTCTTCCATAAAGGCCCGATTTGTGGAGTGCACGACTAATAGTTGTCCTATGGACAGATTCTCCCACCTGGGCTGTAGATCTCTGCAGCTCCTCCAGAGTTACCATGGGCCTCTTGGCTGCTTCTCTGATCAATGCTCTCCTTGCTCGGCCTGTCAGTTTAGGTGGACGGCCATGTCTTGCTAGGTTTGCAGTTGTGCCACACTCTTTCCATTTTCGGATGATGGATTGAACAGTGCTCCGTGAGATGTTCAAAGTTTGGGATATTTTTTTATAACCTAACCCTGCTTTAAACTTCTCCACAACTTTATCCCTGACCTGTCTGGTGTGTTCCTTGGGGTTCATGATGCTGTTTGTTCGCTAATGTTCTCTAACAAACCTCTGAGGCCTTCACAGAACAGCTGTATTTATACTGAGATTAGATTACACACAAGTGGAATTAGGTGACTAATTAGGTGACTTCTGAAGGCAATTGGTTGCACTGGATTTTATTTAGGGGTATCAGAGTAAAGGGGGCTGAATACTTTTGCACGCCACACTTTTCAGTTTTTTATTTGTAAAAAAATGTGAAAACCATGTATCATTTTCCTTTCACTTCACAATTATGCGCCACTTTGTGTTGGTCTATCACACAAAATCCCAATAAAATGCATTTACGTTTGTGGTTGTAACGTGACAAAATGTGGAAAAGTTCAAGGGGTATGAAAACTTTTGCAAGCCACTGTAAAGTGACTGCAAAAAAGGTGCAGTGGAGTGGAATAGTCTACAGTAGAATCCTTGGAAATTAAATAGGATTAATCTTGTATTATACTATTCGGACTGTGGGAACAAAAAATCAAAAGCTCAAACTAGCCACTAGCCCTTAAAGAAGCAGTGCAGCACATTTAAGAAATCTGATAATTCTGGATTACCACTATAATCTCTGGAAAAATTGTTACTGTGAATGTTTTTTAATGGGCTTGATTTTGCTTGACCTTCTGTCCCTCATATTTCCCTCTCGTAGGTATTGGTCATTGATTTCTTATTATCACGTGCACTTGTCATTGTGATCCACTTTTGCATCCACTTCCTACACATTGGGGGCAATTTACTGAGGCCAATTAACTCACAAGCCCGCACATCATGGGAAGAAACTGGAGCACCTGAGGAAACCCATGTGGTCACCAGGAGAACATGCAAACTCCACACAGACAGCACCTGAGGTCAGATCAAAACCAGGTCTTTGGCGCTGTGAGACGGCAACTCCACCAGCTGTGCAACCATGCCATTGCGTTGAACAAATCACAAAAAAAGGTCAGGACTGTTTTTTCACATCCCAGGACAATAGTGTATCTGCTTAGTTTAAAATATGGGATGTGTTGATCTAGGATTTCCTGGCAGCAGCAAACTTCCTGTATTAACTGGTTATGTTCACAAGTCTCCACTTATTTTGAGCAGCTCTACTTGCTAGAACATCCAAACAGAAGCTGTCTTGCTGCACAATGCAGGATCTTGGATAGCGTGAGGCTTTCTGGCGGTCAATCCTATCATATGGCAGGGCCAGACACAGCATAGCTTCCAGGAACCATACGGAAAACTTTGGTAGCTGGTTAATACCATATGTCTGGGTGAACTTGCTGTCAAAACTGTAGAACAATATTGCAGAACGCTTCTGATATTAAACTTTTAAAATGTGATATGGGAAATAGAAGCAGCAAATTTAGGTACAACACAATCCTTCAAATAGTAATGAGAATGTAACCAAATAACCTATTTTTAACATTGTCAAGGGAGGTACAAATATTGGCTACTATACTGAAGATAAGCATCTGCTCTTCTACAATTGTTCCATGGAAAAGTTTGTATTCAATTGAGTGGGTTAGTTTAATTTTGAGGACAGCATCTCAATGATGGAATATATCGTGACAATGGCATTGGAATGTTCACTTAGATTATGTGCTCGTATCTAGACCTACACTTGAACTCATATCCTTCTGTCTCAGTAAGTCGCAAAAATCCATTAAACTTTTTAAGGAGCGTAAATTATCTTGGGCAATCTTACTTTATTCACTCTATCCAATGATGCTTAATGCCATTTGATATTAATAAAACTCAATGAATGTATTCACTCTCAACCTCTTCTAACATTATACAACCAGTAACACTAAATGGCCAAGTAAAGCTCTATTGATGACCGGCATTAATGTTAGAATGAGTACAAGCTCATCAAAATATTTTTTTAAATCTTCTTTAAACGTTACGTGTCAATAGTAGTAAGTTGTAATGATCCAAGGAAAGCTTGAGTTTGGTATTGATTTCAAAAGATTTTGGTATAAAAATTAAAACGTTCGCTGTTCTGCCACTACATTGATCCAAATGCCACATTTAGTGAAGAAGCAATGAGTTAAGATCAAGAGATTCTAGAAACACAGTTGGTCTTCTATCATGCAAAAGTGTATGAATATAAATAATCTAGTATCACAATAACCACAAATTTCATCGTCTGCTTCAAATATGCAGACCCACAATTCTGTCACGAAAGTATTGTGCATTATTTATTTAGAAAGAATAGCACATAGGTTTACTTTCTTCTTATCTTTAGCAAGGGAAAAATTAAGGCATACAGTCTAAACCTTGTTCTATGTTACAGCCAGTGTTGATGTTTGGAAGACTGATTCTCAGATGCTGTATAATATGACAATATAAGAAGTCTGAAACGTCATCTATTCTTTTTCTCCGGAGCTGCTGCCTAACCCGCTGAGTTACTCCAGCATTTTGTGTCTATCTTAATATGACAATAGTGTTCTTTTAACTCACACTGCTAGGCAATGTCAATTCAATGACATATTAACACAGAGGAGAAACTAAAAGAACTTAGTGCTGGAGAAATTAATGGCACTGAAAGCTGATAAGTCTCCAGGGCCTGTTAATTTGCATCCCAGAGGACTAAAGACATTGTTGTGGAAATAATGGATGCATTGGTTATCGTTTTCCAGTTTCCTGCAGATTACGGATAGCTCCGGTAAATTTGTGGGAGAGAGAGAAAATAGGACATCGCAGGCCAGTTAGTTTACATTGGAAACAGACAATGTAGCCTTCCCTATCATGTTGGTGTTCAACTGAGACATGGTTCAGTTTGCACAACATCAAAGTAATACATTTGTAGATTCAAATTCTACAGTCTAGGCTTGATCACAAAATTCTGGTTGATACTGCAGGACTGCACAGAGAGGAAGCTGTAGGAAGGAACTGCAGATGCTGGTTTAAACCAAAGATAGACACAAAAAGTTGAGACACTTCTTCAGACTGGTTGGGGATAAAGGAAACGTGAAGTATAGACGATGATGTATTTGTAGAGAGATAAGGCGTAGTTTCAGAGAGCAGGAGGATTAACAGCGAGAGGGGGAGCAGCGAGAGAGGATGTGCCTACTTTTAAAGAAGTTCTCCTCCTCTCTCCGACAAGAGTTCCGCAACATCCTCTCTCTCTGCTCCCCCTCCGTGATTCCTCCTGCTCTCCAACATTATGCTTTATCTCTCTACAGCATGTGACCAGCAGTGGGATCCCGTTGGAGGTGGCGAAAATGTTGGAGGATTATATGCTGTATGCGACGGCTGATGGGGTGGAAGGTGAGGACAAGGGGGATTCTGTTCTTGTTACAAATGGTGGAAGGGGAAGGGGGAGGGGGAGCAAGCGCGGAGCCGCAGGATATCGAGGAGACCCTAGTGAGAGTCTCATCTATAATGGAAGAGGGGAACCCCCATTCTGGGCGCTGATGTGGTGTAGACGGAGCAATTAGGAGTGGGGATAGAGTTCACTTGCACCTCTACTGTATCCGCTGTTCTAGGTGTCAACTCGTGGACATCGGCGAGACCAAGAGCAGGCTCGGCAATCGTTTTGACGAACACCTCCGCTCAGTCTGCCTTAACCTACCTGATATCCCGGTTGCTCAGCACTTTAACTCCCCCTCCCATTCCCAATCTGACCTTTCTGTCCTGGGCCTCCTCCATTGTCAGAGTAACAGCACCTCATATTTCGCTTGGGTAGCTTACACCCCAAATGTATGAACATTTATTCTCTAACTTCAAATAGCCCTTGCTTTCCCTCTCTCTCCATCCCCTCCCCTTTCCCGGTTCTCCCACCAGTCTTACTATCTCCGACTACATTCTATCTCTGTCCCGCCCATTCCCAACATGAGTCTGAAGAAGGGTCTCGGCCCGAAATGTCACCCATTCCTTCTCTCCAGAGATGCTGCCTGTCCCACTGGGTTACTCCAGCATTTTGTGTCTACCTTCGAAAGAACACTACAGCACAGGAACGGGCCCTTTGGCCCACAACGTTCATGCTGAATATAATGCTTAATTAAACTGATATCATCTGTTCGCACATGACCAATATCCCTCCTGCATTTCCATTTACCTATCTAAAAGCCTCAAATGCCTCTATCGTATCTCCTCCACCACCACCCCAGACAATGCTTTCCAAGTGCCCACCACCATCTGTATAATAGAAAATTCAGAGACAAAGCACAGTGAGCTGTTGTGCCTATATATGGCATCTCCGACCATTGAATAGGGTTGAATTTTCAGGCTATAATATACAGCGTCTTTTACAGAGATTTGTAATGCAACACCAATACAACAGAACGCTTAAACATTGTCATAGCTTGGTTCATCAGATGTATTTGAGACTGGAGATGGCACAGTTGTTTCAAACAGTTTGTTTTTGGTTCTTAAGAAGGAATAAAAGTATTTCTATAAACTTCCATGTTTAATCTACTTTTCCTCCTTGTAAAGTATCTTTTTTGAGCAGCAGTGACATCGGATTTTATTTCAGAGTAATTCATCATATTTGCTTGGAGATAGGTTTCTTTTGTCCTTAATTCATGAGAAGAATATTCCATAACCACTACACAATCTTTACAACCACCACCTTCTTCACTTGCCTGCCCACCGACACACTCGTACCCACCGATGAATTACTCTTCACAATGTTTAATATCCAGAATTTGCCATTTGTTGTATTTGGGATTAAAAATTAACCAAGTAAAATAACAGGTCAGGTCTGCATATCTCTCTTCACAATGTTTTGAAAATTAAATCTCCAGTAACAAACCTACTCCCTATAGGAAAGTAGACAGGCAGCATCTCTGAAGAGAAGGGATGGGTGACGTTCATTCCTTCTCTCCAGAGATGGTGGCTGTCCCGCTGAGTTACTCCAGCAATTTGTGTTCACCTTCGATTTAAACCAGCATCTGCAGTTCTTTCCTACACAATTAAATCTGTGGCATCAGTAAATGAAAGTAATTCCATAATGAATTTCAGACATGTTCACTAAGGTTTATTTATTTTGGTTCATTGCATTGCTACAGTCGATCTATTGGATTAACTGCCTTGTAAATCTTTTTGATCTTCATCAAATGAATGGCCTTTGGCTATTTTCACATCAGCTCTTTACTTTCTTGCACTTCTTACATGCCACACATTGTCAGTTACTTTAATAAAAAAGTGGAGAAGTAATATCCTAATCAAGATATGCACTAATGGTCCAGAAAATTTGTTCTGTTAGCTAATAGTGCAGATAAATTGTAGATGCCAAAACTGTAAGAATAGTAATAATAAATGTAACATTTTTAAATGTCTAAAATTCTACAGCTCCAAGATAATTGGATAATTTGAAACAAGAGGATACAAGTTCTGTGGGTGTGTGGTAAATGTTAATTAGCTGTCTTTCTATATAGCAGGAGTCGAGTCAAGAGTGTTTTATTATCCTATGTCCCGAAATGAAACGACAAAATTCTTACTTGCAGCAAATATGTAAACAGAGTCCTCTGTAAACACCATAATAAACAAAAAGGTAGATGAAAAGGTATATAGCATATGAAAAAAACAATAAAATTGCAAAGATAAAAACAATACCCCCTAATCTATGTACAGGCACTCCCTGATTTACGTAATAGGCAATTTACGTAAACACGCACTTGTGTAAGGGATTCTTTAGGCCCGCTGCTTTATTTTCCAGCTGCGCATCTCGGTAGTTTCGATAGCAGCAAGAGTCTGCGGGATGTAACTCTAATGGGCCTGTCCCACTTAGGCGATTTTTCAGGCGACTGCTGGCGACTGTCAAGTTGCCGGCAGTCGCCTGAAAAACCGGCACTGGAACGGCAACTGTCAGAGAGGAACACACACATCGCTGCCTTCACCAGCCCTTTATGCTGGAAGGGGGACAGGGTAAGCGAGGAGAGTGCTGTCTGAGTGCAATTCACACGGTGCAAAGCCAAGGTGATACAGACAGACACCGCGATGAACAGGAAGGTTGGCGCTGTAGTTAAGACGGCCAAAGCACAGTGCATGGTAAGTCCTTTAAAAGAGGAAGAAGGGGGGAGAAGGGGGAAAAGGGGGGAGAAGGAGTGGAGACAACTTTTAGGAAGACAGATATACACGGCTGTGAAGCTCGGCGGACATTTAACATTGCCGGTTGGTTATCCTTGGTTCTAAAAACTACTGCTTACGTTTTCTTTTCCCAATGAGCCAATGAAATTCAGCGGTCAGCGTTGGCTACAACCTACGAGAACCTTCAAGAACGTTCGACCTCCTGGCAACCCATGAGAATCTCCTGGCGACCCACCTACGGCACGGGAAATCTTGCTACTCTCTATGGCGGCTTCATTCTGGTCGAAAAATGTTGAAAAAACATGTTGAAAAATCCGCAGCGACTATAATGAGGTCGCGACTAGTTCCCAGAATGCCGGAACTGCTCTCGACCATTGACCATGAAGCGACTCCCCGGCACCCACCCGCGAACATGTGGCGACTGTATAGTCTCCTGCAGTCGCCTAAAAAGTCGCCTAAGTGAGACAGGCCCATTACGTATTTCGAGGAGTGGCAGTAGTTAAGAGGTTGGTTGGAGGTTGCAATGCTCCTGAAACTAGACGATAGAGGTTTTAGGCTCCTATACCTTCTTCCCAATGGCAGGAGTGAAATGGTCAGGGTGGTGTGGGTCTCTGATAATGCTGACTGCTTTTTTGAGCAGCGACAGCTGTATATCCCTTTGATGGTGGGAAGTCTATCCGTGATGAACCGTGAAATGTTCACCACTTTTTGCAATCTTCTTTGTTCCTGGGCATTCGAGTCGCTGAACCAGGCTATGATATAACCAGTCAATATGAACAGTATGTTGAGGCACCAGTACACTGTTACTTGAAAGAGCTGGTTCCACTTGCAGGTCCTGTGTGTTCTCAATTTTCAGTGTTCTCTTACAAGTCATTATCACCTTTGATATCAACCACTTCTGAATCCGGTCATTACTCATTACGCACACTAACTTGTTCCCTGTGAAAATATGTTGTTATAATTATAGCCTTGTGATAATTTCATCAGTTCAGTTACAGTATATATTCAGCTCTGACATAGGATTTTCATTGGCTTTTTTGTTTTTTATTCAAGGAATACAGGTTTTTCAGGCTGAATCAGTATTTAATTGCTCATCCCTAATTGCCCTTGAGAAGGTGAGGTGAGCTGCCTTCTTGAACTGCTGCAGTGTTTGCGGTATGGGTTTACTCACAATGCTGTTAAGGAGGAAGATCTGGGATTTTGACTCAGCAACAGTGAAGGGATCGGGATTGGATATTTAAAAATTATGATATTTCCAAGTCAGGATGGTGTGTGGCTTGCTAGGTAAATTTCAGGAAACATAGAAAATGGATACAGGAGTAGGCCATTCGGTCCTTCGAGCCAGCTTCAGTATGTCCTTCAATATGATCATGGTTGATCATCCAAAAATCAGTAGCCCGTTCTGGCTTTTTCCCATATCCCTTTATTCCCTTAGCGCTAAGAGCTAAATCTAACTCTCTCTTGAAAACATTGGCCTCTAAGAATTAAATCCTCCAAGAATTTTATATGTTTCCATAAGATATCCTCTCATCCTAAATTCCAATGAATACAAGCCCTGTCGACATATGTCATCACATGTCTGTCCCACCATCCTGAGAATTAACCTGGTGACCTACACTGCACTCCCTCAATAGCAATAATGTCCTTCCTCAATTTAGGAGTCCAAAATTGCACACAATACTCTAGGTGCCGTCTCACCAGGGCCCTGTACAACCTCACTGTCCATATCCTTCTATCCAGTGGAGTTGCAGTTGATTGCAACCCATTGTTCCAGTGTATCGAGGTACAAACTGCTGCTACTGCGTGTGGTGGTGCAGGGAATGAATTGGGTGCCTAACAACTGCTAATCAAACAAACCTTGGCATGATCACGTCAAAAGTGAATCTTCCACAAATCCACCAATTCCTTTTTTCTGTTACAATTTCCAAGCACCAATAAGGGATGCCTGCGGATATAAGGAACTGCAGATGCTGGTTTGCAAAAAAAGGACACAAAGTGCTGGAGTAACTCAGCGGGTCAGGCAGCATCTCTGGAGATCATGAATAGGTGACATTTCGGGTTGTGACCCATGTTGACTGATCCTTTGAGTTACTCCAGCAATTTGAGTCTTTTTTGAAAACCAGCATTTGCAGATCCTTGTATCCACAAGGGTAGACTGTGTTTAATTTTATCATCAATGTTGTCTACTATCAATGTGATAGTATCTCACAATATTTCTCTCATGTTGGGTTTCAGAATCAAATGTAGCAATTGAGCCCATTGTTATGGGCAATTTCTCCATTCCTAATATTTTTTTAAGCAGACAGTTGTTGGACTTCCTTTTTTACCTGTGTTTTTATTGAAAAATAATTTATCTTTGGTCCTACTTGGCTTTAGGAACAGTTTGCTTGTTAACAATGCATTATATCTTAACACGCAAAATTAGGTGATGCTTGATGTTCATCCTCTTCAAGTCTGTTCAGTACAAGTTTTCTAACGTGGTTCTTTGAGAGATCAATGAAAATTGAATCTGCCAAAGGTCAGAACCGTGGCAAAGAAAACCCCCTGTAGGCATCATAACCCTGCTGGCTCAGAAGATAAAAATGTTCAACTACATATATTTAATTTTATATAAATTATATAGAGTAGACACATGTCTCTATTTCCTCAGAAGATCAAGAAAGTCTGGCATGTCTCTACTTTGACTAATTCCCACAGATGCAGTGAGGAAAGTAGCTTGCAGATGACCATACACTGCTCATGATACACACTCTGTACAGCTTGTCAAAAACAACCACATGTCAGGAGGCTTCCACTATTATACAAGGTTATGGCAGATCTTTGTGAACTCCGTGATGGCTGCGGCTCAGTGCTGCAATTGATAGAGCTGCTGCCTCACTGCAGCAGAAACCAGAGTTTGATCCTGATCTTGGGTGCTGTGTGTGTGGAGTTTGCATGTTTTTCCTGTGGCCACGTGGTCCATTTTTCTCCCATATTCCAAAGACGTGCGTGTTTGTAGGCTATTTGGCATTTGTAAATTAAATTATCCCTAGTATGTAGTGGATAACACATAACTAGTGTGAACAGATGAGTGATGGTCGGCAAGGTTCAAGGGTTCAAATTTATTTGTCACATGCACCATAAGGTGCAGTGAAATTAATTTACCTTGCAGCATTACACTTAAAAAAAGGACATAATACGCAACATAATTCAAAGCAGACATCCACCACAGCATTCTTCACTGTGGTGGAAGGCAATACAATTCAGACAGTCCTCCTCCCTTGTTCACCCGTGGTTAGGGCCCTGACCCTCCGTACTCGCCACTACGGACTGCCCAATGTTCAAACCTCTGGTCGGGATGGTCGGAACACCAACGTCGGGACAGGTCGAGCACACCCCGCGGGCCGGAACTCCCTAATCAGCCACCTCCTTACCGGAGACCACGGCTTCAAGATGTTGCAGGCCCCAGGCTAGCAGTTGGAGTGCTTCTCCGGCGACCCCGGCAAGGGGTCGCCCCGCTCCGCGATGTTCAAGTCCCCGCTGCGCCGCTGCTGAATCTCTGGGCCTGACTCCGGGAAAGGCCACACCAAACCATTTATAAGGCTGTGAGGAGGGGGCGAAGAAGCGACAAGGTAGAAAGTCGCATCTCCGTCGAGGTAGGTGCCTGAAAAACGTTTCCCCCTTATTCCCTCCCCCCCCCAACCATCCCCCACACAATACATACAGAGAAACACTAAACCATACTTTTGGCCATACTTAAAAAAAGAAAAAAAAAAGAAGTCGAAATAACGAACCCGCTGCAGGTGAGGCAGCCGACTTGCAGCGCCACCGTTACCGGTTATGGTGCACTGAAGGGCCTGTTACCATGCTGTATTTCCGAACTAAAATCTATTGTCCTATGGACCTCATAAGATCATGTGATAGGAGCAGAATTAGGCCATTCTGCCCATCGTCTATTTTGCCATTCAATCATGGCTGATCTATCTCTCCCTCCTAACCCCAATCTCCTGCATTCTCCCCATAACCTCTGACATCTGTACTAATCAAGAATTTATCTATCTCTGCCTTAAATATATCCACTGACTTGGCCTCCACAGCCTTCTGTGGCAAAGAATTCCGCAGATTCACCACCCTCTGACTAAAGAAATTCCTCCTCATCTCCTTCTGAAATGAACGTCCTTTAATTCTGAGGCTCTGACCTCTAGACTCTTCCACTAGTGGAAACATCCTCTCCACATCTACTCTATCCAAGCCTTTCATTATTCTGTATGTTTCAATGAGGTCCCCCCCTCATTCTTCTAAACTCCAGCGAGTACAGGCCCAGTGCCGTCAAATGTTCATCATATGTTAACCTACTCATTCCTGGGATCATTCTTGTAAACCTCCTGTGGACCCTCTCTAGAGCCAGCACATCCTTCCTCAGATGGTGCCCAAAACTGCTCACTATATTCCAAATGCGGCCTGACCAGCGCCTTATAGAGTCTCAGCATCACATCCCTGTTTTGATACAAGCCCTTTTGAAATAAATGCCAGTATTGTGTTTGCTTTCTTTATTATCGATTCGACTTGCAGATTAACTTTCTGGGAATCCTGCACCAGCACTCCCAAGTCCCTTTACACCTCCGAAGCTTCCCAATCCTCTGGCTTCCCACTAATATTTACAATCGCCATTTGAAGCTCCGGAGTGTTGGGCTGCTGCTTCAACATTGTGGAGCTGTGGTTTGCAGAGCTTCCAACATCAACATCGCGGAGTCCTGGGATCCCTTTGCCGAGGGCCGCCAGCGTGAATCTCCGCCCAGCTCGGCCTGTGGACTTCGGGAGCCGCGGTCTCCTGTAGGAAGCGGCCGATTCAGAACTCCAAACTGCTGAGAGTGTTCTCCCGTTCCAACGTCGGGGTTCCATCATCCGGCGAGTGGGCCTGAACATTGGGCCGCCCGTAGCGGCAACAGCGAGGGGTTCGGGAGCTCCCCGACCATGGGTGAACAACAGAGGACAACAGAGGAGGATGACTGAACTTTGGTGCCTTCCCTAATGGTGGGAAACCTTGATTCCGCTGTGTGGGGATGTCTATGTTAAAGACTATCGTGTTCTGTGCTATTCTTTTTTTATTCGTATGGCTGCATGGTGACCACAAATTGCACTGGACCAATTGGTACATGTGACAATAAATGTCTCTTGTCTTGTCTCTTGTCTCTCTCTTGTCTCAATGCGTCAGCGTCTGTACCCAATGCGTCAGCGTGCGTACGCGATACGTCACGCTGGTGATGCGGGAGGATTTTGTTACTCTACGAAATCCTGGAGCGCCGCACGATACCACGCGCCACCGCATGCGATCTCACGCCTCACCATGCGCAACGCATGCGCACCCCACGACGAGTCGACCTATTTTACATATGACGCATAAATGAGGCACAAATGACAGCCAAGTGGGACAGGCCCTTCAGCAATTTAATAGAAGACGGTGAAAGCCTGTCTTAGTTTCATCGGAACCCATTTTGTATTTTTAAATCATTATTAACTTTCACAATACCGACATGAAATGAAATTGGTGGATTTTGGACCAAGCAGAATATAGATCAGTTACAGATATGGGTGGAGAAATGGCAGAGGGTGTTTAATCAGAGTGTGGGATATTGCATTTTGAGAGATCAAATACAAGGAATATAGTCATCTGGTCAAGGTGACTTATCCACCTTCAGCCCTTTCAGTTTCCTCAAGTACCTTCTCCCTAGTAATAACCACTCCACTAACTTCCACCCCATGACTCTCTTGAATCTCAGGATGTACTGTCTTTAGTTGCAAGGTGACCACTGCCAGCAAATCCAATGATTCAGAACTACTCTAAGGTTCTATTGGTGGAAGCTACAAGGTTTCTTCATTGGTTGCACATAAAATATAAATTCATGTGAGAAGGCCATTTAAGAAGAACTTTGTTAAAGTCGACATTAGCCAGGGCAAGAGAGCATATTGATTTGTTGCTCTGGCTACATTTTGAGTAAGGAGGATTTTGAAATACTCTCACGAGGTAATGGACACACTTGGTTCATCACAAACTGTTCTTTCCAGTCGCTCTTAAAGAGCTCCCAAGAAAAAGATAAGAATTCACAAGGTGTTAATGTCCTGAAACTGCACATCGGCTTGAGAGTAAACTGCTTTCACATCCGGACAAGTTTAGTAGTATTATTAGATCTTGATTAACATATATGAATGAGGGCCCTGTCTGCTTTAGGTGGACGTCTTAGTTACTTACTTAGGTGTTTATTAAACTTAGGATTGATGAGCATATTTCTGGTTGGTAAGTAACTGGAAATATTATAAAACCAACCCATTTATGCAAGATGGTAGGATTATAAACTCAGTCTAAAAATAAATTGAGAAAACACATGCCTTATAAATAAATATTTTATTAAGCATTGAATATAACACTTAAACTATTTTATTACGACAGCTTAGCATTAGTTTCATACTTTTTTTATCCATACCTCTTTCTGAAAACCCAAATTGCTTTATGCCAACAGCATAGAAGAAATTGTAAAATAATATTAAAGATTAAGTGAACGGCCACGAGCGGATACAATTTAATGCAACATGAAGCAGTACACTGTAAGAATAGTAAACAATGTTCAACATACTCTAGGGAGCTGATGAGCAAAGATTTAGGGTGGGGCTGTTCCCAAACCAAATTATTAAATGCTAACGGGCAAGTGGAAAAGGGGATCAAAAAGGCTAATGGGTTGCTGGCTTCAGCATTATACAGTAGATATATAGTGTGACTTTAGCACTGCTTATTATTAAAGCTGTGGTAGAATTTCAAGGGTCACAGACTTTAAAACAAAACACCAGTACAATTATAAATAGATCTTATTTAGAGTATGGTGTTCAGTCTTGGATGACCATTTAAGGAAGATTATATTGGCTGAAGGAAAATATGCATTATATAGTCTCTTCACAGTGATTATAGAATAAATTGATTACTATATTTAACGTCTTCCATGAGCAAAATGTTGTAGATGCCGTCTTAAAATAAGGTGGATAAACTCATCCACCCACCTGCCAATCAAACCCTAAAATATTAACTCGCTTTCTCCTTAGAAGCTACTTGCTGAGTCTTTTAATTGTTATTTATTTTCAGCATCATTTCAGCATTTCTTGCTCTCCATTTTATCAAAGACTGTTAATTGTGTTCTATCTTCCTATTCCACACTTCCCCGCATCTTAAAACTTAAAACGCAACATATTGCGGGCACAAAGGGATAATTACAATTTCAGACAAGACTACATTGTTGTAAATGATTAAGAATGAAGTGAGTTACTTGTACAACAATCCTCAACTGTGTTCACAGTTTATTGTCACGTGAGAAGCTTTTGTTGCGTGCCAACCAGTCAGCAGAAAGGCAATATGGAATTACAATCGAGCCGTCCACAATGTACAGATACATAAGGGAATAACAGTTTGTGGAAGATAAACCCAATAAAGTCTGATCAAAGATATTTGAAGGGACACTCTTGAGGTAGATAGTAGTTCAGGACTGCTCTCTAGATGTGGCAGGTTGGTTCAGTTGCCTGATAACAGCTGGGAAGAAACTGTCCCTGAATCTGGAGGTCTGCATTTTTACATTATTTTCCTTTTGCCTGATTGGAGAGGGGAGCGGCCCAGGGTGCGACGCCCTCGATCATGCTGCTGGCCTTGCTGAGATAGCGTGAGGTATAAATGGAATAAATGGAAAGGAAGTTGGTTTGTATGATGGTCTGAGCTGCTCCACAATTCACTGAATTTTTTTGCGGTCTTAGATGGGGCTGTTCCCACACCAAGCAGTGATGCATCCTGATAAAATGATTGCTATGGAGCATCTGTAGAAATTGGTGAGAGTTGTTGGGGACATGCCGAACTTCTGAGCTTTCAATATGGTTGGTCCAGGAGAAGTTGTTGATGATATTTACTCCCAGGAATTTGACATTTTCAACCATCTCCGCTTCAGTGGCATCAATGTAAACTGGAGTATGTGTACCGCTTTGCTTCCTGAAGGCGGTCACTATTTCCTTTGTCTTGCTGACATTGAGAGAAAGGTTGTTGTCTCAACACCAGGACACAAGGTTCTCAATCTCCTTCCTGTACTCAGTCTCATAATTATTTGATATCCAGCCCACAATGGTGTTGCTGTGTGTGAATTTGTAAATTGCAACTTCCTGCATTGCTGGTGAATCTAAATGGGATTTTAATCTAAGCCCCTTTAGTTTAAAAATATAAATTCTATTTTTATGCTCTTTATTTATCAACTGTTTGCCATGACTCCAGATATATGTGCTGCCAGGATGTAACTCATCCCTTGACAGAGCTGTCAATAACCACTCTGGGATCATAGAAGTCAAAGTTAAAGGGGGAAGTAGGCATACCTCAACCTTCTCCACCATTCATTAAGATCATGGGTGTTCCTCTTCATAGGTATTAAGTACCTCTGTCCCTCGATCCTCTCAGTGTCCAAAGATTTTTCAACCATAACTAAATATTCTAACTAACTGACCATCCATCTCTAACAGAATGCCTAAGATTCATGACCTGGAGGTGAATTAACAGTCTCAGCATCTTCCCTGTCACTCTTTATCTTAAATATTGTACATCCAAATAAGATCAACTTCCATTCTTCTGAACCCCATGAATATAGACCAGTTATTGGTCTATATTCAGCCGTGATCATATTGAATGGCGGTGCTGGCTCGAAGGGCCGAATGGCCTCCTCCAGCACCTATTTTCTATGTTATTCAATCCTTCCTCTAAAGACAACTCCTTCATCTCACTCTAGTGAATCAACAATCCACCACTCCCAGTCACATCCATCCATTTCTGCAGTGCAGTGTCCAAAACTGCTCTTCATATTCCAGGTGTAGTTTCAAAACTGCCCTCTTTAATTGCAGCACTCTTGTACTGCAAATCCACCTCACCATACTCTCGTGGTTTTGCCAGGAGCCTCCACTAATAATCGAGGAATGAGAGTTCAAATCCTACCAAACAGTGCATAAGGATCACTTTGTACACCCAATATCTACTAGTTTCTTGCTGTTTAAAATGTATTGTTTTTTCCAGTCAAAGTGCATGACTTCACACTTTCCCTGATTTTATAACTGTTGTCCCATTTTTGAACACTCATTCATTTTGTCTTTGCGAACATTCTGCATTCTCACTTTCTCCAATCAGATTTGTTTCATCACAAAGTATTTCTGGTTGTGATACAAGGTCATCAACCTAAAACTTGTCTGAAGAAGGGTCTCGATCTCTTCTACATTTTTCTTGATTTCCATCCCCTTTGATGTCCCGTTTTCACACCTTACATCATTTCCTTATCTCTGTGTGTCCTACCTCCCTGACTCTCATTCTGAAGAAGGGTCTCGACCCGAAACGTCACCCATTCCTTCTATCCAGAGTTGCTGCCTGTCCTGCTGTTACACCAATATTTTGTCTATCTTCGGTGTAAACCAGCATCTGCAGTTTCTTCCCACACATCTGCAGTTCCTTCCTACACAACCTAAACTTTTAGCTGTCTTTCCCTCTCCATTGATGCTGCCTCATCTGTTCAACATTTCCAATATTTTCTGTTAAAAAATGATAACCAGTAAGTAAGGAAACCAAGAGATAATTCTTATTTTTTAATTTGACCGAAAATGAAATACACTCTAAAACTGCACAATAAAATAGGAGCAGGAGTTGGCCATCAGGCTTCAACTCTTCTATGACATTCCTTCAAATCCCACAATTCCTCAATCTATCCAGCTCCACTTTCAATACTTCTCATGATCCAACTTCCACCACCTGACAGGGAAATGTATTCCAAAGATTTACCATACTCTGCCAGAAGAAATTTCTCTGTACCCCAGTTTTAATGACCGAACCTTCATCTTGTAACTATGTCACCTTGCTGGAGACTCTCCGGTGCACTCAGTGAATGGCCTAACCTAATTTCCCATGAGACATCCCACCATCTACCCTGTTAAACAACTCAGCGGAATTCAGCAGGTCAGGCAGCATCTTTGGAGAGAATGGATAGGAGACATTTCAGATCGGGACCCTTCTTCAGTGTGATTTAGCAGGGAGGAAAATGCTAAAAGAGAAGTAGGGGCTTCAGGTTGACTTGAGACACAACATTATTAATATCAGCAGCTCAGTCTCTCCCCCACTCCAATCCATCTGCAGAAAGGTCCTGACCTGAAACATCTGCTATCTATTTCCTCCATAGATGTTGCCAAAAGTTCATCCAGCATTTACTTAAGATTACAGCATTTGCAGTTCCCTGTGTCACTCTTAGAATTTTATATGTTTGAATACGATCATCCCGTATTCTTCTACATGTCAAGGAACGTAGGACTAACTTGTTTCATATCTTTTGAGAGGACAACCCTCTAACCCCTGGAAATGAAGACGCAAAGTGCTGGAGAAACTGAGCTAGTCGGGCAGCATCTCTGAACAACATTAACAGGCAATGTTTCGGATTGGGACCATTCTTCAAAAGGATTAAAGTGGGGGAGAGAAAGCTGAAAGAGAGATGTTAGCAGGACAAAGCCTGGAAAGTGACAGGTGGATACAGGTGAGTAGATACACCTGTATCCACCTAACACCAGGGTTTGTACCATCCACCACCTCTCTTCCAGCTTTCTCTCCCCGCTACAATCAGTCTGGAAGAAAGGTCCCAACCCAAAACATCACCTAATGGTCTCCAGAGATGCTGCATGTCTCGCTCTTACTCCAGCACTTTGTGTCTTTTTTTGTAAACCATCATCTTCAGTTCCTTGTGTCCACAATTCCAGGAAACAATTTGATGAATCTACTTTGCACCACCTCCAATGCTGCTGCATCTTTTGTTAGGTGAGGGGACCAAAACTGTACACAGTATTTCAGGTGATGTCTCACCAAAATCCTGAGCACAGTAAAAAACTCCCCATTTTTAAAGTCCAACCCTTTTACAATGAAGACCAAACCAAAGGATAAGTTCCTCTGATAATAGAATACGAGCTGGATTCAAGATCAACCAATATATTTAAAAGCGAGATATAAATAAGTATACTAAAAATAATGGGGAAAAGGCAACATTTAATTTTAAAAGGATTGTGGTGTCACATCTGATAATTAAAGGGGTGAATTAATCAAATAGCCTATTGCATATTTCAGCTGAATACCAGCCAGCCTTGAAAATGCCAAGATGCAAATCATTCCTGTCCTCTCCTTCCCCCCTCTATTCATTAAACCTGATTCACAAAATGTTGGTATGCTTCACAGCCTTCATGGGCCAACTTCCCAAAATCACGAGGGAGGAGGATAATATTTAAACTTGTACCCTTTGTGCATAAACTGAAAGTAACCTACTTGCACTCACTTCCCACATTAAAGCAAACATTATACTTTACACTTCTCTGTAATAAATTAGAGATTAAATTAACAGTCTTCTAACATCAAGTCTGTGTGAGCAGAAAAAAGTTACATCCACATCAGATGCATGCATTTTTCTATGAATGCAAATAAATGCCTCTTTTGTATCAACTCAGAGTAGCTTTGACATCACTAATGTATAAAATGCAGCTCATTTTCTCAAGCTGTCTCATTTTGATTCAAGTTCTTACAGGTGCAAGAACCTGTAATATACAGGTTCAATATAGTGCAATAGGTGCAAGAAGGTGCAATATACCTTAGACATCCTAAAGCTGTATTTAATTTTAAATCTGGTTTAATTTTTTTTGCCTGGGGTGAAATTTCTGCACTTCCAGATTTGAATGCATGCTCTTTTGTGCTGAACTCTGCAGTTCTTCACAAATGCCTAATCAACAGTATAATTTGGTTTGCTTGATTAAGCAATGTACTTACTTCATAGATAATAGACTGAAACTGTAGTTAGAATTTAATATAATTGCAGGCCAAGTCTCCGAGATCCTACACTGTTAGTACAGCAGGCATCATCCATGTTTGTAGTATCTTCAATGAGTTATAGAATTCTGCATAAATCATATGTCTCTAATAGGCTAACTTAACATAATTTTTTGCTTGGAATGCTAAATAGATGAGCAATCAGATTTTAGATGTGTATACCTATAAATAATTCTGAGGAAAGACATTCTTGCCATAGAGGGAGTACAGAGAAGGTTCACCAGACTGATTCCTGGGATGGCACGACTTCCATATGAAGAAAGACTGGATAGACTCGGCTTGTACTCGCTGGAATTTAGAAGATTGAGGGGCGATCTCATAGAGACTTATAAAATTCTTAAGGGGTTGGACAGGCTAGATGCAGGAAGATTGTTCCCGATGTTGGGGAAGTCCCAAGGGGTCATAGTTTATGATAAGGGGAAGTCATTTAGGACCGAGATGAGAAAATCGTTTTTCACACAGAGAGTGGTGAATTGTGGAATTCTCTGCCACAGAAGGTAGTTGAGGTCAGTTCGTTGGCCATATTTAAGAGGGAGTTGGATGTGGCCCTTGTGGCTGAAGGGATCAGAGGGTATGGAGAGAGGCAGGTACAGGATACTGAGTTGGATGATCAGCCATGATCATATTGAATGGCGGTGCAGGCCTCGAAGGGAATGTGCTCCTGCACCTAATTTCTATGTTTCTATGTATTGGCCAGGTATTGAGTGGTGCCTGGTTTCCTCCAGGTGTGACGCTTGGCATTCAGATCATTGAGTTCAATCTTAGTTTCTTCAGATCAGAGAATCTTGTTTCTCATGTCTTTTGGCAAACACCAAACGGGCTGTCATGTGCATTTTACTGAGGAGTGGCTTCCGTCTGGGCACTCTACCATAAAGGTGATTGGTGGAGTGCTGCAGATATAGTTGTCTTCTGGAAGGTTCTCCCATCTCCACAGAGGAACTCTGGACCATCGGGTTCTTGGCCACCTCCATGACCAAGGCCCTTCTTCCCCGATTGCTCAATCTATGAAGTCCTGGTGGTTCCAAGTTACTGTGCTCTTTGGGACCTGCAATGCTGCAGAAATTGTTGTATACCCTTCCCCAGATCTGTGTCTCGACACAATCCTGAGGTCTTTCCTGGCTTGGTTTTTGCTCTGACATGCACTGTCAACTGTGGGATCTTATATAGACAGGTGTGTGCCTTTCCAAATCATGTCCAATTAATTTAATTTACACTGGTGGAAAAAACATCTCAAGGATAATCAATGGAAACAGGATGAACCTAAGCTCAATTTTGAGTGTCATAGCAAAGGGTCTGAATACATATGTGTAAATGACTTCCAGACTCAGTACATGATTCAAACACATCTTTAATCAGCACTAGCATACATCCTGGAATTCAATTGACATAGACAGTTGCGCATGAAACCAAAACATCCTCAATCTGACCATACTCGGGCTTCACTAGGCATGAACCAAAACACAGATGAACAGGCGATGAAGTTCATGACCCAATCTAGTCATGCGGCTCTTGCCGATCCTCAGAAGAAATGCCTAAATTGCAACTACTCACACAGCAGACAATCAGCTTGCCCCGCTTTTGTTAAATCATGCAATTACTGTAAGAGGTTAAATCACTTTTCCTTTGCATGTCGGGCAGCAAGTCGGGCCCGTGGGAAGAATTCGCCTAGCTTCAGGTCTAATCTCAACTTCTTGTTACGAGACAGCAACAATCCCACTTCTGACACCATGTAAATGACTTCCAGACTCAGTACATGATTCAAACACATCTTTAATCAGCACTAAAACTTAACAGCATGAAGGATGAGTAGTTGTCAGTACATCCTGGCTGCTCTAACTGTCGGTGCTGGGAAATAGTATTAGTATAAGTATTACAGCGGGGTGGAGTTAGAGATGCTGGCTGGTGTGTGATTGGTTAACATGCAACATCAATCTACAGTATGTAAATGTGATAATTCAGTGATTTTTTTTAAATTACTGTGCAAAAATTTCTAAACATCTGTTTTCGCTTTTTCATTCTGGGGTATTGTGTGTAGATTGATGATTTAAAAAAAAATTTAATCCATTTTAAAATAAGGCTGTAACATTTCAAAATGTGGAAAAAGTGAAGTGGTCTGAATACTTTCTGAATGTACTGTATTTCAGAAGTCTGATTATTTATTACAGTTTAGACAGATACAGGCCTTTCGGCACAGAGTCCGCGCCAGACACTAGCACTATCCTACACACTAGGGACAATTTACAGAAGCCAATTAACCTACAAAACCGCGTTGTCTTTGGACTGTGGGAGGAAACCAGACCATCAGGAGAAAATCCATGCGATCACAGGGAGAACATACAAACTCCATACAGCACCTGTAATCAGAATCAAAGCTGGGACTCTGGCACTGTAAGGAAGGAACTCTACTGCTGCGCTATAGTGCGCCCTTAAAGACCCTTTAAGATTTTAAGATAGGTGACATTTTCAAGATCAAATGAAAAAATATTGATTTGTAGCTTACGATTTATTGCATTGCTATGATCGCTCTGTCCACTGTCATTTGATTGGTTGCTTGATACTGATGACAGACTTGAACTTCTGACAAATCCAAAAGCCATAAGCTTAGCTGCCGGCAATCGAGAGTAACCAGGGGGACGAAGTCCAGAGTGCCCAGGTTTGGGTAGGCTTGATCTTTGCACAATAGGTATTGTGTTTTTCTTCTGTTCCACTGAAATACAGAAAACGAGGAAACAATGTTTTTGTTCTGAAATATGAACTGATATAATCTAAAACATAATCCAACAAAGCATCAAAGAACAGAAATCCATATATTGGAAATTTCCAGAATGCTAGTATCAATCATTGTCACTTGAAAGTCTGTCAGTCTTTCCATTAGAAGTTATTATTAGAAGATTCTCAAAAGAATAAATCACAACAATATGACATGACATGGCATAACTGACATGGCATAACTGAAAGTGATCTATGATCACTTCATAACACACGTAATTATATGTTAATAATTTAAGTAACTGCATATTAATAATTATATAGTGAGGAATTAGATAATTTTCTGAGGTCTTCACAAAACGGATGCACATCTGAGTACAAAATAATCTACCTTTATTATCACACACTCCAAATGTCATAAATTCTGTGAAGTACACTTCATATCATAAAAGAATCCCAAAACACTTCAGAGCCAATTAAATGCTTTTGAAATGCAGGAAAATAGGCCAAGCAAACTGCACATGAGAATTCCACAAAAAGCAACATGATAAATAGCTAGATAAAACTGCTTTGATGGGTTTGATTAAAGAGCAATATTGGCCAGAACATGCAGATAATTTCACTGCTTAGCTCTGAAGTGCTTCATTGATTCTTTAGAAGAGAACGATTTTATTTATTGTTCAAAATATATTCAATAATAGCATCTATGAACATGAAACACTCAGAGCAAGTGTCAACCTGGATGAAATAGTTGGAGCAACATTCTTCCTCTCTCCCTTCCATACCTTCGGAATCTCATTGAGTGATGACTGGTACCATTGTCACAGCCAACATATTTGCCACCTATTAATCAGATCCCAACAGAAAGAATTCACCTGCAAGTCCCCACGGCACTCTGTAAAGACTCCAGCTCCAAACTGGGGAGTTCGGAAATCAATTTGATTGTCTGTGTCTGGAAAACGTAAATCAACATATCTTAATCATGTCCTGCC
Organism: Okamejei kenojei; assembly: GCA_035221665.1. Lineage (NCBI taxonomy): Eukaryota > Metazoa > Chordata > Chondrichthyes > Rajiformes > Rajidae > Okamejei > Okamejei kenojei. The sequence goes on along the minus strand of CM069136.1, from coordinate 72,259,184 downwards.
ACCAAACACACCAGGAACTTGAGGAGACATAGACCTCTGCAAAACCAACTCAAATTCTTTGCCCAATCACAAAGTAGCAACCCCGTTTTCTTTTCACAAAGTTTGATACCAGTCATATTAGGGGAATTAAAAATCCAGATTTAAGGATACCTTCAAGCAGGAAAGACTGAGAGGTAAAATTTACACAAGGAAATCAATAGAAAATTAAAAAAAAAATTGCCTAAACCACTTTCTCTGGCAGCTCATTCCATATACCATCATCAGTTGTGTGAAAACACGTCCCTCGGGTCTCCTTTAAATTATTCCCTTCTGATCTTAAACCTAAACCCTCTTGTTGTAGACTCCCCTACCCTGGAAAAAAGACTGAGACAATCCATCTTATTTATACCCTCATAATTTTATAAACCTCCTTCCTATCAAGGAAAACAGTCTATCCAAGCGCTATAATTTGTTATCTAGTCACAGCAACATCCTGTAAATCTTTTCTGCACTCCCTTTAGTTTAATCACATCCGTGTGTGAAATGTACAACTGTGGAGGGAAATAAACAATGGTTGGACAGAATTATGGAATAAATGATTACAAAAAAATTAAACAGAGCAACTTCTGTGGTTTATCAATATCTCAAAGTGTTTTACAGTCAATGAAGCTCTCATGAAAAGCAGTCACTGTTGTAATGGAGTAGCATGGTAGTACATTTCCAGAATGCAACGTCCCACAAATTGGAATGGGAGAACTGCATAATTCATTTTAGCAATGTTTTATGATGGTTAAATATTACCATGACACAGGAGTGTAACTCAAGCATCTCCTTAGATCTTAAAGATAATGTTAGGATCTTTTACATTTACCTGAGGGGCCTTGGATTAACAATTCATTTGAAAATCAAGCACTTCCTCAGCATTGTACTGGGAATATCAACCTACATATTCTGATTCTGGAATAGAACTCATACCCACAGCCTTCCGATTCAGAGATGAGCCACAGCTGATTCTCATTTTAAACACCTGGCTAGAATTTGATGAAATGAATGACTGATAAATGTTAATTGAACAGTCAGTTTGCAGGGTATTTTCTAATTATGTACTTCCCTTTGTTGTTATTTTCTCTACTTCAGTCTAAAGCCATTAATGAGGCTTGCTAACAAATTAGCTGCAGGCACCACAGCTAATTAAAGTAAAATAGTGATGAATCAAAGGCCTGAAATACGTTCCTTAGATTATGAGCTCGTGGGAATGAAACTGATCTCTGTTGCATTCATTGTTTCAGAAGTGTGAGATGTCAACATGGGATTTACATTGTGAGCATATTTGTGGAGCTAGTTGTGCTAAATGGCAAAGTTAGTATGTTTTTGTCTGCATTCCCAACAGATCCATGCAGGGCAGTAAGATCATCCTATTAATAGCACATGACCATGATGCAACAGTGATCTGATGCCAGCGCTGCAACTTTCGGACTCAATGCTCCAGCTAATATCCTACATTAAAGAAACACGTCTGAACATGTATTCAGTAGCAAGCGGCCTCCCTTGCCACTTATTCTCCCTCACAGCAATCCTCAGTGCACACACCATCCATCATCAGTGTTCATAGAGACCAGCATGCCAATGTCATTGATTCAGCAATTTACACAAATCCCACATCATTCTCTACACATTATAAACTACCTAAAATTCTACCATTCACATACACTAGAGACAATTTACAGTGGTCAATTGAGTTATCAATCTGCACGCCTTTGGGATTGGTGCACCTGGACAAAATCCACATGGTCACAGTGACAACATGCAAGCTCCACATATTCAGTACTAGGGGGTATTGGGGGTAGGGTATTGTCATGGGTTGAGAACTGGTTGGCAGACAGGAAGCAAAGAGTAGGAATTAACGTGTCCTTTTCAGAATGACAGGCAGTGATTAGTGGGGTGCCGCTAGGCCCAGTTATTTACAATATATATTAACGATTTAGACGAGGGAATTAAATGTAACATCTCCAAGTTTGTGAATTTAACAAAACTGTGTGTCAGTATGAGCCGCAAAAAGGATGCATTGAGGCTGCAGGACGACTTGGCTAGGTTGGATGAATGGGCAGATGCATGGCAGATGCTGTATAATGTAGATAAATGTGAGGTTATCCACTTTGGTGGCAAGAACAGGAAGGCAGATTATTATCTGAATGGTTTCAGATTAGGAAAAGGGGAGGTGCAACGAGACCTGGGTGTGCTTGCACATCAGTCACTGAAAGTAAGTATGCAGGTACAGCAGGCAGTGAAGAAAGCTAATGGCATGTTGGCCTTCATTGTGAGAGGATTTGAGTTTAGGAGCAAGCAGATCTTACTGCATTTGTTCAGGGCCCTGGTGAGGCCAAACCTGGAGTATTGTGTGCAATTTTGGTATCTTAATTTGAGAAAGGACATTCTTGCTATTGAGGGAGTGCAGTGTGGGTTCACCAGGTTAATTCCCGGGATGGCAGGACTGACATGATGAAAGAATGGATCGACTGGGCTTATATTCTCTGGAATTTAGAAGGATGAAAGGTGATCTCATAGAAACATATCAAATTCTTAAAGGATTGGACTGGCTAGATGCAGGAAAAATATTCTCAATGTTGGGGGAGTCCAGAACCAGGGGTCACAGTTAAAGAATAAGGGGTAGGCCATTTAGGACTAAGATGAGGAAAAACATTTTCACACAGAGAGTTGTGAATCTGTGGAATTCTCTGCCAACAGATGGCAGTGGAGACCAATTCACTGGTTGTTTTCAAGAGAGAGAGAGATTTAGCCCTTAGGGCTAAAGGAATCAAGGGATATGGGGAAAAAGCAGGAACGGGTACTGAGCAGCCATTATCATATTGAATGGCGGTGCTGACTTGAAGGGCAGAAAGGCCTACTCCTGCACTTATTTTTCTATGTTTCAATGTTTCTAGAGGTCAGGATTAAACCCAGATTGCTGGAGCTGTGAGGCAGCAATTCTATTAGCTGTGCCTCCAATGATTAAATATATTGTTATCAGGGCTGCCAACATTGGGAGAGAGTTGGGAGTGAGAAATTGCGAGAGACCAAGCCCGAGGGAGCATAACGACCGGGGGGGGAGAAAGGGGTTGGGAGGAGGGTCCCATTGGTACGGAGCTTTTGCATGATTCAGCTTGAAGTTGTGCAATATGGTGCATAATGTAGCGAGTCTTTTAACTTGCACTTGAATGTAATGTGTATGCTTTAAATTGGATTAGCTATGAATAAGGTAAAACTAAATTACATTCCTAATTACATTCCACAGTGGAGCCCAGGCTCTGATCTACACGTGCAGCACATGACTGATCTTAGTATATTCATGTATGGAAATCAGATTATAATCAAACACGGCCCGTGTTGACGAACCTGGGTCTCACTGCACACCTGGTACTACTCCTGACCCGGACTCCAGTTGCATACCTTTTCTCATTCCTGACCCTGAGTCCAGCCTTACACCTGACCCCCCCCCCCCCCCCCCCCCCGCTATTCTACCCTGATCATAGCTGCTTACCTGCTTAGGTTCCCAGTGCTGAACACTCCCCTGTTCCCAGCTTTGACGGCACACCCTGAGTACTATTTCCAGACCTTGACTCTGGATGCACACTTGGCCTTGCTCCTAGCCCCTCTGCACTGACAATATATCTGGCCCTCACATAAAGCCCCATATCTGACCCCCTGGACTTAACCTATTACGTTCAAGTCCACAGGTGTTTATCTAATGCAGTAATCTTTTATGGGGCACTTCAGACCAAATTATCTATAACAAAAATTGCTACATCCATTGGCTTCCTTGTTGTAGCGATCCATCGACACACTGAAGGCAGGCCGCACCCAGGCCGAACTTGGAAGCGTCACAGGTGACGGTGATGGGGCGACCCACGTCGAAGAACCGCAACGTCGGAGTGCTAATCAGTTTCGACTTGAGGCAGTCAAAGGCCTGCTGGTGATGTGGGAGCCAGACCCAGGCGATATCCTTTTTTGTCAGCTGCCGCAGGGGGAGCACTCAGCTCACTGAGGTTTGACAAACTTCAAGGTAGTTCACCTGCCCAAGAATCGTTGCAGACCTGGCACGTCAGTGGGGGTGCCATCTCGGAGATGAGCTGCCTTCAAGGGGTCGGGTTTTAGTCCGTTAGAGGTGAAAACATGTCTACATTTGAGACACGAAACACTTCTTGGGATTAACTTCAGGTTCGCCTCTCGCGCACCGAATCCAGGACGCGGCGGAGGTTCAGGTCGTGCTCGGCACCTTCCCATAAACCAGGTATCCCACGATGAATGGCAATGGCAGGTCCGAGAATATCTGCTCCATCTTTCGCGAACACCTCGTCAGCAGAATTGATGCCGAATGCATTCGCAGTACTTGAATCTGCCGAACGGTTGGCGAAGGTCGTCAGGTCAGAAGACGCTTTGTCCAACGGGATCTGCCAAAACGAGTTAGCGTCTAGGACCGAAAGATGGGGCTTGCCCGACCTTTGCTCGCCACAATCCACAGACCGCATGGGGTATGTGGTCGCCTGATGGCAAGGTTTAAGTCCTTCGGGTTGATACACACACGTATCTCGTTCTTGTCTTTCTTAATCGTGGCAACCATGGTGGAGACCCAATCGGTGGGCTCGCTAACTGCTTCTAGCACCCCCTTTTCGACCATCTTGTTGAGCATCGCCTCAACCCTGTCTTTCATGGCGTGAGACACCCTGTGAGGTGCGCGGACCACGGGTTGTATATTTGGGTCAATGGAAATATGGTATGTCAGAGAGGGCACGGTTCTTTACAAGGAGACAGTTGCCGGATGAACCTGTTGAATGTTTTATTGCTGATTTGCGTCATCTCGCCCAGCGGTGCCGTTTTGGTGACATGACAGACCAGCTCACTAGAGACATTTTAGTAACTGGCATGCGTGACCAGAAGCTGCGATGTGAGCTTTTGAGGGATCCGGATCTAACGTTGGAAAAAGCCATGCATGCCTGCAGATTGTCTGAGGTCGTTGTTTTGCCAGATGTCCACTGGGACTCGGGCAATAAATCTGTCAACTGGCTGGGTTTAGGAGCCACAGCCTCGGATGGGAAACAATGTTTTTCTGCCGCGTGCCAACCCTGGTCCTGGTGAGGGTGCCCCGAAAAAGGTGCCCAAACTGTAACTACATGCACCATAGACTGTCGACGTGTCCCGCCTTTGGTAAGGCCTGTAACTTCTGTAAAAAGCTGAATCATTTCTCTGCCTCGCGTCCTCCTGTTTCTTCTGCTCCTTCGGGGGAAGGGGGAGACATCCGTACGCGCTCGGGCCGGATCAGCAAGCCACCTGTTCGCTACGGCGATTTTGTTTAATTCTGCTGTTTAATTCTGTTGTCGTGACAACAATCTGTTTTTTGATTTCTAAGGGGAAGGATGTAGATGGTTTATATGCAACCAATAACATAGTTACCTCACTCCCATTAACCCCGCCTAGTTAACATCAATCATAACGCCTTCCCCTTCCTGGGCGCAGCAGTAGAAGAACGTAGCCAGTGCTTGAAGATGTATGTAATACCCTGTGCTATCATTAAAAGATGTTGCACACTTTAAGAGCTTGTAAAGTGTTTATTTACACTTGTTATCTAACATGCTACAATACAATGCCATTTGAACCTCAGTGAGGCTCAAACAAAACTCCGTTTCCACAGCCTTACAAACAAAGACAATTCCTACAAAACATACAAACAATTCAATTCACACAAACATCTATCACACTGAATCTCCTCCTCATTGTGATAGAAGGCAAAGTCTTTTCTCTCCCCTGTGCGCCATTTCTCTCCTGATGTTGATGCCCCAGGCGGGCGATAGCAAGTCCCATGGCCATTTAAGGCCGCGCCGGGCAATTTACGGCCCCACTCCAGGCCTAAAAGTCACAAAGGTGGAGCCCCCGGCGGGCTCTGGAATGCCCCACGAACGTTAAAGCCGCGCCAGGCGATGTACGGCCCCGCTCCAGGTCGTTCCAACCTCACGACACAGGTTGGAGAAGTTGCATTGGGGGAGCTCCGAAAAGCTCCGAAAAGCGGTCTCCCACCCAGATCCGCGAGCTCCCGATATCACAGTCCACTAGTCTGCAGCTGGAGCCTCCGAGCTCCGGAGATGGGCCGCAGCAACGCGCCACCACCACTCCCTACGCTCCGAAGCCGGCCAGCGGATGGTGAGTAGTGCGCAGCTCCGCGACTGGGGCTCCAGGTCGTTCCAGTTGGAGGCCACTCCACGGTACTAGGCCCCAACGACAACGGCGACCCGACAGAGAAAAGGTCGGGTCTCCCGTGCAGGGAAGAGATTTTTAAAAGTTTCCCCCTCTCCCCACATATACACAGTTACAAACAGTATTAAAAAAAACACGAACAACTACATTTAACTAGACAAAAAATTTATAAAAATTAAAAAGGCTGTAGTATTTTGCTGTCTTCCTCTCAGCTGGGACTTTTCCGAAATGCAAAGTCCAATAATTATATATTTCAGCAACATTATTCTATTAAATGTGATCTTGAGAGTACATAATATTTTCTGTGGTATTCATAACGCAACAATGATAAAAAGATCTTTGTTTTGATTGCACCTACCAACATGCTTAAATCATTAATTTACAGTTAATATGTACCGAGGGCAAATATTTGTTCAAATGCTCCCCATTCCCAATTACTTTTACATTGAAGTGATTTAAATCCAAGTGGTTTAAATAGTATCATAAAAGTCAAACCTCCGGAATGGATGATATTCATCACGTGGTTGGTTGGGGTCAGTATCAGTACAATTACTATATTAAACTTTGAATCTTCAGATGTCCTGGTTCAAGCTAAAACTAAAGACAAATAATAATCTCCTCACACATTCCCCTGCAAGTATCCCTGTCACTCCTTTCAAATATTCCCTTCTTTGAACAAGCTCTTAAATATCGCATCTGTATCAGTTTCCATCTGATTACACTCCTTGAGGATGTTCATCTATGTGTTCAATTAATAAAAAAACGAGATTGGGGACATTTCTATTCAACCTGTCAAAGGAATTGGGGGGGGGGGGGGGGGGGGGGGGGGGGGGAGTTTAGAAATAGTCAGTGAGGTAAACAAACATAATAGCTGAGTGGCAAATGACGATAGAGCTAACTTCCCAATATTTAACTTGAGGAAATAATGGGTTATCGGGGCTGTATGTTGTGACAGACAGCCTGACACCTTGCATGTAATTTGAATATTAAACTTATCCCATCCCCTTGGATATTCCAGATTAATAAATTAAGGTTTTGTCACCGAATTACAAATCAGGCTAATTACAAATCAATAACATTAGCCAACTCCGAAACATGAAGCGCTGAGCATTGGGATCCGGACATCATGGACAACTGGCCTCAGTTCCCCGCTCACATCTGGCAGTGTTCTCTGTCTGAACCAGGGACTGCGAAGCGTTTTTGATAGTGGGGAGGCTGAGCGGTTACTGATCACTGGCCTTGGGGGTACTCGGCAAGGGAGTGGAGCAACCGAGTGGGGAGAAGGTGTGGAAGTGGGGTGTCCCCCCTCCCAGGGTAGGAATTTTTTGAAATTTGATGTATTAAAATCATGTTTTAGTGCATTGTAGAAGTATGATTTCAATGTTTTTTGTATTAATTATTTTTAAGAGGTAACTTTTTAAGGGGTAACTTTCTCCACGCAAAGGGTGGTGGGTGTATGGAACAAGCTGCCAGAGGAGTTGAGGCAGGGACCATCCCAACATTTAAGAAACAGTTAGACTGATACATGGATCGGACAGGTTTGGAGGGATATAGACCAAAAGCAGGTGGTGTAGCTGGGACATGTTGGCGGGTGTGGGCAAGTTACGCCAAAGGGCCTGTTTTCACATTGTATCACTCTATGACTACATTATACCTCCACCACGCATGAATGTTTCAAAATCAAGTGATTGAGTTGTATTGCCATATACTCAAGCATAGAAACATAGAAAATAGGTACAGGAATAGGCCATTCGGCCCTTCGAGCCAGCACTGCCATTCAATATGATCATGGCTATTCATATAAAATCAGTACCTCTTTCCGGGTTTTTTCCTCATATCCCTTGATTTCATTATTTTCCTCATATCCCTTGATTGCCCTAAGAACTAAATGTAACTCTCTCTTAAGGACATCCAGTGAATTGGCCTGCACTGCCTTCTGTGGCAGAGAATTCCACAGATTCACAACTCTCTGTGTGAAGAAAGTTTGTCTTCATCTCAGTCCTAACTGGCCTACCCTTTATTCTTAAACTGTGACCCCTGGTTCTGAACTCCCCCAACATTGGGAACATTTTTACTGCAGTTACAGTAAGTGAAAATCTAGCAGGCAAGCAGGATCCTTTCTCCAACCACTCCCATTTGAAGTCTACTATCTTCCACCGTTTCTACCCAGTGCTTGGTACTTACTTCCAGCAGTGGCACAACGCTTCCAACGCCTCCGACAGTCTGGGACTCTTGCACTGTGGCTGCTCCATGGCCGGAGTTGCAGTGAGCGACTCGCCAGCCCAGCAAACACTCGCCAGCCCAGCAAATACTCGCCATTCCCGCTCCCTGTCCGCACCTGTCCCCGCCGCTGCTTCTGCTTCCAACTCCTGTGGCCCATGCAGTTGATATTAGTTTTGAAATTTTCGTTGATCACAGAATTTCCCACAACAGAGTGTGAGAAATTTATGATCAGCGTGAGAATTTGGCAAAATGTGTGATTCTCACACTCAATGCATGGGAGTTGCCAGCCCTGCCTCTATAATCCCCCTATCTCCCCCCACTCTCTCTCCCCCACTCTCTGCTCTCTCTCTCCTCACTCTCCCCCTCTCTCTCTCTCCCTCCCACCTCACTCTCCCCCCTCTCTCTCCTCCTCTTCATCCCCTCTCTCCCCTCCCTCTCTCTCCCCTCTACCCTCTCTCTCCCTCTCTGTCTCTCCATCTCTCTCACCCCCTCTCTCTCTCTCCCCCGGTCTCCCCCTCTCTCCCCTTCCCTCTCTTCTCCCTCCCCCCCTCTCTCATACCCTCCCTCTCTCCCCCCCCTCTCTCTCCCCCTCTCTCTCCCCCCTCTCTCTCCATTCTCTCTCCCCCCTTTCTCCCCCTCTCTCCTCACCTCACCCTCTCCCTCTCTCACCTCCTCTCTCTCCCCCTCCCACTCCCCTAACTCTCTCCCTAACTCTCTCCCCTCTCTTCCCCTACTCTCTCTCCCCTCTCTTCCCCCTAACTCTCTCTCCCCCCCTCTCTACCCCACATCTCTCCCCCATTTCTCCTTCCCACCTCACTTCCCCTTGCTCACTCTCCCTTCTCTTTCTCCTCTGTCTCTATCTCATCTTCTCTTTGCCCCCTCTCTCCCCTCGTTCCCCCCGTTTCTCTCTTCCCCCCCGCTTCCCCCTCTCTCTTTTACCACCCTTCTCTTCCCCTCCCTCTCCCCTCTCTCCTCCTCTCTCTCTCCCCTCTATCTCTTCCTTTCTCCCCCTCTTTCGCCCCCCTCTCTCTCCCCCTCTCACTCTCCCCTTCCACCTCCCTCTCACCCCCTCTCTCTCTTCCCCCTCTCTCCCACCTCACTCCCCCTCTCTCCTCCCCTCCTCTCTCTCTCTCAAATTCTCCCCCCCTGTCTCATCCCCTCTCTCTTTCCCCACTGTCTCCCTGTCTCCTTCCCCTCTCTCTCTCCCCCTCCCTTTGAGAGTCTCTGTCCCTTCGGCACAGAGACTCTCACGGCAGCGGCACAACGCTTCCGATGCTTCCGTCGGCCCAGGACTCTTGCACTGAGGCTGCTCCATGGCCGGAGCTGCAGCGAGCGACTCGCCAGCCCTGCAAACAATCGCCAGCCCCGCAAACACTCGCCAGCCCCGCAAACACTCGCCAGCCCCGGCAAACACTCGCCAGCCCGGCAAACACTCGCCAGCCCCGCTCCCCACATCTGTCCCCGCCCGCTGCTTCCATCCCTCCCTCAGCCCTGGCTCTCCAACACCCGCGGCCCATGCAGTTTATGAGTTTTGACAGAGTGTGAGAAATTTGTGATCAGCGTGAGGGCGTGAGAATTTGTCGAAATGCGTTATTCTCACGCTCAAAGCGTGAGAGTTGGCAGCCCTGTGTTATGATCCATTCCTGTGCCATATACTGCTGAGCTTCATCTTAACTTCAGGCTTCTACACAAATAATTTGCTCTCTGAACCTCAGCAATGAGTAACACACAATGTTACTGACATTTCCATAAAGATGTCTTTACCCAGTCTGCCCACTTGCTGCAACAATAAATGCAATCTTCCAAAATGAAAAGCAGTTGTTAGGGTAATTGTGGTAAACTAACTTTCTTCCAAAGTGGAGCTGGAAATATTTGGAACAACTTTCAAAAGCCTAAGGGAAATCACACATGTTCTCTCTCCTCAGGAAGCCAACTTCTTAATCCCTAGGCAGAGACCATGAGACTTGGAGAAATTTGAACTTTGCCAAGGTTACAGGCTTCCCACAGTGCAATTTGGTAATAGTTGCACATATTGCTTTAAAGGCATAATCAACAAGCAAGGTTTTCATTGTAGCTGTACCTCACTGTGCTTGTGGATATGACAATAAACTTAAGTTTACTTTGCATGATTCCATAACAGAACTGTGGTTTACTAATTCTATATATTCAACATTAAGCAAATCAATGCACACTATCTTAGCTGCAATAATCATAGGTTTATTCGTGGCATTGCAATATGATAGCAACATTTGAATCACTCTACCAAATAAAAGTTGCCACTGAATTATGACAGCTGATGAAGGCATGCTCATGATTCTGCTTCACATTCATACACGTGCAGTAGTTACCATGCATTTGAATAAAATCGTACTGCCACACCAAATGTAATAGAGAAAATAATTCACACATTTAAATAATGCTTTCACCACTTAAAACTACTAAAGGGTTCTGCAATACTTTGAAATGTCAGTATCCGAGGCCTGTGGGCAACCATGTCATCATAGGGGCAAAACACCTGGTTGCAGCTTTTTGGTGGACTGACAAGAGAAGGAAGGAAGGGATGAACATGAGAAAAGGGGGATTTTCCAGAAAGTGCCTTTATATTCAGGTTGTCTTTAGAATTTATCTGAGTGCAAATCCAAAAATCACAACACAAACCACAATGGTTGTTGGAAGGTTTCTACCTCTCACAGCAGAGAGTTCTGGAAGGTAACCAAAACCAGCTTCATGCCAGGTAATATTGACTTTGGATGGCATTTTTGTACTTTGGGTACAAGGCTCATCCAGGCTGGACCTGGCAGGATCAGAAAGGTTACATTCCACGGGAATGTAACATTAATTACATGTAAAAATGATTAAAATATGAATTACATTGAATTTATCCAAGAAGTGTAAATTCAGGCAAGACTGAGACAGCAGTATCAATTCATGCATTGAATGTCGATTTTAAGCGCATGCACATATTCAAAGACCTCAATGATCCAGTTATCTCACACATTCTGCTTCCTGTCAAAAAATGTACACACCCACTTTAGAATGTTAATTGGCCTGCACATGAAAGGAGCTATCATTGGCCTGAAGGAAAAGCAGATAAATTATATGTCACTCACTCACTCAAATCAAGATTTAATTTTATTATACACTTATTTCACTGTTCGGATTATCTGACCATCCTAATACTGAGATTAATCAAAATTTAAATTACAATCCCTTTGATGACATTAAAGATGTTTCCCACAAGCAGATTTATTCAGAATTTACAAAATAAGTACAGTGAAAATTTATTATATATTTGTTCGTTGTGATGTTGTGTTTGTTCAATGTGTCCGTAAAGCTGCAACAAGAAAGAATTTTATTTTTCACCCAACAAACAGCTTACAATGACCTGTTTCCTTTATCATTTTTTTTGCATATCTTTCATTCATTATTCTTTAACTCTCCACGTCACCGTCTATATCTCTTGTTTCCCACATCCCTAACCAGTCTGAAGAAGGGTCTTGACCCGAAATGTCACCCATTCCTTCTCTCCAGAGATGCTGCCTGTCCCTCTAAATTACTCCAGCTTTTTGTGTCTATCTTTGGTTTAACTGCAGTTCTTTATTACACATGTTGTTGTTCCATGTTGTGGTACATAGAACCACAACATGGAATATCACGATACATTCTTATCAGCAATATATTTGTGAGAATTATGCCTCAAAACGGCTTAGACATTTGATAGGGACTTCATTATGACAAAAACAGACAGTCAGGGAGGTTTTGGACCAACTTGGCTTGCTACCTGAATATTAATCCAATAGAAAATGTAATAAGAATTCTGCTTGTCAACAATTTGCGAAAGATGAACACTCTGCAATTTGGTAGAAATCTAAATGGAGGCCAAAGCTACATCCAAACGGCTGTGATTTTTGGCCATCTTACTCAGTCCCCCTCCTCTCATCAGGTGCAGAGGATTCTTCCGATAAATTCAAAATAAAAGTGTTATTAGTGTTTAAAAAATGTTGAGAATGTCTCTCATGTCAATCACGTCAAGGCCATGCCCCCTTCCGGTGGGAGGGGGAGGGATTATAAAACCCGGAAGTGTGGGTGTGGCTCAGTCTCTGCAAGATGGGGGAGGGAGAGGTCACGACTGTCTGAGCTGTGAATCAACTGAACACACTGAATGTCTACTGTGAGTGTGGTGTTTATATGGTGTTTTGTGTGGTTTTATGGTGGTTTCACCCTGCTTGATGAAACCAGTCCCTTCAGCCCACAACTAGTATTCCAGAAACGCCCCCCCCCTCCCTCCCCCGCACTGGCCGCCAATATTGGAATTGGTGGAGAGGTGGAATATTGCATTGGGGGACCAGCCTTCCCATGTGAACATGGGACCCAATGGGTCCCACTTAGTCTACTGTTCAATAAATATGGTGCACTATTCCTCCTCAATCAGTAAGATCCTGGGGGAGACAAAGACAGCCTCTACGCAGCCTCCTCCACGAGTAGCTTACAGGCTCATAAGCCCACAAAGCGAAACCAATGTCTTTACCACGTCTGCAGACCGCTAAAAGCCATGCCTCCTCAGGCCAAGCGGCACCGTTAAATGCCGCCAACTGTCGAGGTTTAGCGCTACTGCAGCTCAATGTTGAAGGCCTTACCACCGCCAAGCTCAACGTCATCGAACAGATTGCCATCAAAAACAAGGCGACTATAGTTCTACTGCAGGAGACTCACACTGACAACAAGAACTTCCCGAAACTCCCTGGGTATACCCTGGCCGGTCACACCGCCGACCAACATCATGGCATAGCTACGTTCGTTCGTAACGACATGGCCTGGTCTGCCATAGCACAGTCTGCAGAGGATGCAGAGGTAGAATGGATTACAACTAAAGTGCAGGACACTACCATCGTCAACATTTACAAGCTGCCTCCGAGCAGGTTGGTCCCAACATCTCTCCCAGATGTTCCAGCCCCTGCCGTGTATGCTGGTGACTTCAACAGCCATCATACAGACTGGGCATATAGCAGCTCCAACGCTGACGGCGACTTCCTGGCAGAATGGGCCTCGATCGCCGACGCAACCCTCCTATACGACCCAAAGGTACCACGCACTTTCTACTCTGCACGCTGGAACAGCACCACCACCTGGCCTTCGCAAAATGTCGCAACAACGAACCGCTCCCAGTAAGACGCATCCTGGACAGGTTTCCCCGGTCACACCATCGTCCATCGCTCATAACCATTCCATCTCTGGTCCAGCCCGTGGACGGGAAAGACGTCAAGAGGTGGAACTTCTGGAAAGCAAACTGGGTAGGCTTCACACAACAAGTGAATAAGGCAGCCGCTGGCCTCCCACACCCACGCCCCACCAACCTGAACAACGCCTATGACTCGTACTGCAAGATGCTGCTGGCCGCCGCCAAGAACAGCCCCCGTGTATGTAAAGCCTATGTTCCCTGCTGGGATGACGAATGTGAAGACCTACTTCGCGCCCACACAGAATCACAAACCAGCGAAGACAGAGACAAAGCAGTGAATTACCTAATCAGCAGACTAAATGTGAAACACAGGCAAAGATGGACAGAGACAGTGGAATCAATTGATTTCACACACTCCAGCCATCAGGCATGGCAGACCATGAATAAGCTGATGGGCTGGTCGACAACCCCAGCAGTGTCCCATTACTGCTGAGCAACAGCCACTTCCCCAACGCAGACAAGGACTTCACCAGAACAACATCGGCGAGAGACCACGAGCTACACAGGGCCCCGAGCTGTGACTCCAACCTATCCCACGATTTCCCAACACAAGAAATCGAGCAGGCCATCCGACGGCTGAAAACCGGTAAGGCACCAGGCAGCGACGGCATCCACCCGGAATACATAAAACACCAAGGCAAGAAGGCAGATGACTGGCTGTGCTCCATCCTCACCACATGTTTCCGCTGCCTGAAGCAGCCAAAGATCTGGCGCCGTGCCAAGGTGATCGCTCTGCTGAAACCAAACAAGCCTAGCGATGACCTCAAGGGATACCGACCCATCTAACTGCTGTGTGTTCCATACAAGCTCCTGGAATGTCTCCTCCACACACGTCACAATCCAGTGTTCGACCCCTTGCTGCCTAAAGAACAGGCTGGCTTCTGAAACGGTAGGACAACGGCGGACCAGGTGACCCTCCTGTGCCAAGACATAGGGGACAGCTTCCAGGCAGGGGAGAAGGCTGGCGCTGTCTTCGTGGACCTCACAGCTGCATATGATACTGTCTGGCTGCGTGGACTACACATGAAGCTTCTGGAAACCATCCCGGACAAGCACATGGTGAGCTTCATCATGGAGATGCTGAGCAACCGCAGCTTCAAGCTACACACCAGCAACGGGCAATGCTGCAGGGTGAGGAAACTCAAGAACGGTGTCCCACAGGGCTCAGTGCTGGCACCAATGCTGTTCAACATCTACATCCATGACCTTCCTGCAACCCATACTACATGGCTATGCTGATGACCTGGCCATCCTACTCAGTAAGCCATCCTGGGAAGCAGCAGAAAAGGGCCTCTCTGAAGACATGAACATCCTGTCTTCATACCTGAGAAACTGGTGCCTCAAGCTCAGCATGGGTAAGACAACATCTTCAATGCTCCACCTCAACAACAGGGAAGCGACCCGCGAGATGAATGTCATGGTGGATAACGCCCGGTTACGGTCCCAGCCCGTCCCCGCATACCTAGGTGTGAAGCTCGACAGAACGTTGTCATTCAAACAACATCTGGAAGGTGCCAAGGCAAAGACAAGCGCTGATTTGCCGCCTAGCCGGCACCACATGGGGAGCCACGATGAAGACACTGCGCATGTCCACAGTGGCCCTGGCGTTCTCAGCCGCCGAGTACTGCGCCCGGTCTGGTGCCGTAGCCCTCACACCAAGAAGCTGGATGCTGCCCTCAACAGCTCCCTGCGGACTGTCTCCGGATGCCTACGAGCCACCCCAGTAAACCAACTGCCCGTCCTCGCTGGCATCGCCCCAGCCAACATCAGACGAGAAGCAGCAACGCTGGCCCTCTCTCGAAAGGCACAGACCGGTGAATCCCACCTCCTCCATCAGATCGTCACAGAGACACCACGACGAGTGCGCCTCAAGTCACGGCACCCCTTTGCCACACAAGCCCAAGAGCTGCTCTGCACAACACCGGCTGACGCTTCTAAGGCTGCCTGGGTCAAGACGAGATGGAGAGACCAGTGGAAGTCAGCAGAACTATCTAGGCTACACCAGTACATCAATTACCCCATGGACGTCCCTGGCCAGGACCTGCCCAGAAAGCAGTGGACAACCCTCAACCGCTTGAGGACAGGCATCGGACGCTATGGAGTAGCGATGAAGAGGTGGGGCCTCGTGGAAGCACCTCCTGCAAGTGTGGGGACCCAACACAGACAGTGGAGCACATAGTCACCAGTTGCCCCAAACACCAGCCACCGAATGGTGAATGAGGTCTGATTGACCTGGACGATGACACGTTGGCCTGGCTCGCCTCAACGGAGCTGCAGGTCTAAAAGACACACAACAGAAGAAGAAGTAAGATCCTAATATTTTTATGTCCACACTAGAGAATCTCCACACATGATCAATATTTGTGCAGTATATCATGGTACTATGCATGCTCATATTGACACACATTCTTGGCTGTGACATTTACATATTTGTATAAGCAAGCAATTGAAATAGCATGGAAAATAGAAATCCAAGTAAGAAAGCTTTGTTCCTTAAAAACACTTTGCTATAAAATCACGCCAAAAACGCTTGATTTTCCCCATAAAGAAAAAAACAAGACAATGATTCACTGCAAGTTGTTCTTCTAAATCTTGCTTCAGTCAACACAGTCAGGTTCAAGTGAAGTCTGCAGTTATGGCTGCCTGCCTCTTCTTCCAGTTGGGAATGGTGCAGAACCCAGATAGTGGAACAAGAAAAATAAGTTGTTATATAATATTAAAAACAGCTTGAGAACATTAGGAGTCATGAATGGTTTGGTTATTTGACCGTTCGGGCTATTCAAGTCATAATCTGGAGTTTCTGGCAGAACAGCTGTTCTTAGCCCTGGCGTCATCTGTTCATATTCTAAAAATAGTCCTTCAATTTAAAAAGAATAGTGCTATTTCTGTGAGCCTTAAAATAAACTTGCAGTCAGGTTTTTGATAACTCTGCATGTTTTCTGACAACTATCTGCTGCATGAATATTCAATGGCAAGCAACCTCAGGGGCAGTTCTACCGTTACGTCATAAACTCACAATATCACAGAGAAGTTACAGTCTGAAGATAGGCCATTCGTTGGTTGAGTCCATACCAGCTCTTTGCAAAAGCAATTAGTAGGTCCCATTTCCAAACCCCTCCCCGATGACCTGAAAATTATTCCTGACCAACTCTACTTGGGGGATTTCATTATAAACATAAAAAGTTTGAAGAAGGGTTTCGGCCCGAAACGTTGCCTATCTCCTTCGCTCCTTAGATGCTGCTGCACCCGCTGAGTTTCTCCAGCCTTTTGTGTACCCCTGAAAATTATTCTACTTCAGATACTTATGCAGCTTCCTATTGAATGTTACAATTGGACCTCTCTCCAACACTACCCAGGCTATATATTCCAGATCCTAATCATTCATTGGTTAAAATAGTTTTTAATTGTTCAATTCGCTCAGCATTAAACAAAGCACATGTATTCAGCTAGTAAAAGATCAACACATTCTTCACTAAATGCAGTTGAGTTGATTAAAAATAAAAATAAAAATAATCCCTTGTGGTTTGTTCCACTCTTAAAGGGAGGTAGAGTTCATTTAGAAATAGACAACTGCACCAGCCAAATGAATAGTACCGCCATGACTGAGGCTGGGTATCCTATATGGGTGAATCATCTCCTGACACCCCTAAGCCTTTCCACCATCAACTACGATCATGAGACATAAAACACTTAAAAACATAGAAACATAGAAAATAGGTGCAGGAGGAGCCCATTTGGCCCTTCATTGTGATCAAAGAGTATTTTGTTGTCATATGTCCCAAACAGAATAATTACATTCTTACTTGTCATGAGGAAAGCGGAATACTCTCATTTTGCTTGGATGAGCTCCAAAAATCCTCAAGCGGGTTTACACTTTACAGGGCAAAGCAACATGTATAATTGGTTTTGCATTCACCACCCTGAACATTCATTCTCTCCACTATCAGTACACATCGATTGCTGTATGTACGATCTCCACAAAGTGCTACATTCTTTCACTGAGACAGCAACCTTGGGGTATTAGGGCACCAGGTATACCACCACTCTAAATCTCACACCATCCTGACTTGGAAATATATGTTGTTCCTTCATCGACATTGCATTTAATCCTTTGAACTCTCTCAACTGTACAATTGGAGTACATTCAGTGGAAGTACAACAGAGGTTCACAAAGCAGCTGTCACCTTTTCAAGAACAATTTAAGATGACCAAATCCGCAAAACATTAAAAATATTGATAGAACTGAATGGCTCATCAAAAAGAACCTGGAACTTTCACTGGAAAATATGGCAATAAGGAATGTTTATAATGAAATCCCCCAAGTAGAGCTGGTCAAGAGAAATCATGATGGGTGATTTTGATAAATATAACCTCTTAAGCACATTGCTCAGGGAAACGGATGAGAAGGAAATTCTTTGGAAAAGTAAGAATGCTATGGAAGGAGACAATGATAAATGTCCACTGAAAGCAAAGAGTATGCACACAAGTACTCAAACCACCGAATGCTATGTAATTGCAAAGCAGCCTTTCACATTCAGGGCAAAAAGGACAGCTCATATGGATGTCTCTAATGTTACTACTTAACTTTCAATTAGTTTTCTTGCTCTCTTTCAAAAAGAAAAGGCTCGACATAACCATCACAATACACAGTAAATTAATGGCAAATGAAGCAGCAGTGTAAACTTCAAGTAGTAGTCTGCCAAATAAAGGGAAACACAAATGTCATGCAAGTAAACTGTCTAGGAAGGAGTTTTAGATTTTTGTTCTAGTTTTGCTTTAAATTTTACTTTTAAGCATTCAGCAAACTCTAAAACATGCATTTGCTTAATTTCCCCAAGTCATTACAGAGCTCCTACTTTGCTGTGGATAGGCATTGATTGAATATATTACCACGCCCTCCCATTCTCACAACAGGTATGTAGGAACAGGCCTTTTATGTGACCAGAACAGAAAATCAGGTGAGGTTCTTCTGGATGTCAGATGTGGGAGGTCATGGAGTCGGGTAGCCCTCCAGACGTCCATATCTGCGCCAGGTGTGTCAAGATGGGGCTCCTAAGGGACTGTATCAGGAACCTGGAGCAGCAGCTTGATGACCTCCGTCTGGTCACGGAGAGTAAGGAGGTCATAGAGAGGAGTTACAATGAGATAGTCACTCCAAAACCACAGGAGGCAGACAAGTGGGTCACGGTTAGGAGGGGCAAGGGGCAGAGGCAGGGACTAGAGAGTACCCCGGTGGCTGTACACCTTGACAATAAGTACTCCTGCTTGAGTACTGTTGGGAGGGACACAGCCTACCTGGGGGTAGCAACAGCGACTGGGCCTCCGGTACAGAGACCGGCCCTGTTGCTCAGAAGGGTAAGGAAAAGAAGAGGAGGGCATTAGCAATAGGGGACTCTATAGTTAGGGGTCAGATGGGCGATTCTGTGGACGCAGTCCGGAGACCTGGATGGTAGTTTGCCTCCCTGGTGCCAGGGTCTGGGATGTGTCTGAACGTGTCCAAGATATCCTGAAAGGGGAGGAGAGGAGCCTGAGGTCGTGGTGTATATTGGTACCAATGACATAGGTAGAAAAAGAGAAGAGGTCCTGAAAGGAGAATTTAGGGAGTTAGGAAGAGAGTTAAGGAAAAGGACCGCAAAGGTAACAATCTCAGGATTACTGCCTGTGCCACGCGACAGTGAGGGTAGGAATGGAGCGAGGTGGAGGATAAATGCGTGGCTAAAGGACTGGTGCAGAGGGCAGGGATTCAAGTTTCTGGATCATTGGAACCTCTTTTGGGGAAGGAGTGACCTGTATAAAAAGGACGGGTTGCACTTGAACCCGAGGGGGACCAGTATCATGGCAGGGAAATTTGCAAAGGCTACTGGGGAGACTTTAAACTAGAACGGTTGGGGGGAGGGACTCAAATAGAGAAAGCTAGTAGACAGTGTCTGAGGCAGGAGGCTGAGAAGGGAAGCACTCAGACCCAACATGTAGGGGGGAAAGAAGAAAAAAATAATACAGAGAATAAGAGGTGGTGGGTTTCTTAAATGTATGAGCAGAGGGAAAGAAGGGTATAAAATTAGGGTAAAACCAATTGGTAGCAAGGTGAAAAGTAAAAGTGGCAGGCAGACAAATCCAGGGCAAAAATCAAAAAGGGCCTCTTTTCAACATAATTGTATAAGGAGTAAGAGTGTTGTAAAAACAGGCCTGAAGGCTTTGTGTCTCAATGCGAGGAGCATTCGTAATAAGGTGGATGAGTTGAAGGTGTAGATAGCTATTAATGACAATGATATAGTTGGGATCACGGATACATGGCTCCAGGGTGACCATGTCTGGATATTCAATATTCAGGAGGGATAGACAGAAAGGCAAAGGAGTTGGAGTAGCGTTGCTGGTTAGAGAGGAGATTAACACAATAGAAAGGAAGGACATTAGCTTGGAGGATGTGGAATCGATATGGTTAGAGCTGCGAGACACTAAGGGGCAGAAAATGCTAGTGGGAGTTGTGTACAGGCCACCTAACAGTAGTAGTTGGGGATGGCATCAAACAGGAAATTAGAAATGCGTGCAACAAAGGTAAAACAGTTATAATGGGTGACTTCAATCTACATATAGATTGGGTGAATCAAATTGGCTGGGGTGCTGAGGAAGAGGATTTCTTGGAATGTATGCGGGATAGTTTTCTAAGCCAACATGTAGAGGAACCAACGAGAGAGCAGGCTATTCTAGACTGGAAATTGAGTAATGAGGAAAGGTTAGTTAGCAGTCTTGTTGTGCATGGCCCTTGGGCAAGAGTGACCATAATATGGTTGAGTTCTTCATTAGGATGGAGAGTGACATAATTAATTATGAAACAAGGGTTCTGAACTTAAAGAAAGGTAACTTTGAAGGTATGGACAAAGAACAAAGAAAAAAGGACATTTATTATCACATACACCAATTAGTGTAGTGAAATTTGACTTGCCATGCAGCACACAGATACAGATAGACATAACATTAAAGAATTAACAATGAACAAAAAAACATCCCCCCACAATGGTTCCCAATGTGGGGGAAGGCACGTCCAGTCCCCATCCCCCATGTCCATGCATAGTCGGGCCTATTGAGGCCTCCGCAGTCAGCGCTACGGCGGCCCGATGTTTTAGACCTTCTCGCCGGCTGATGGTGCTCCAGCGTCGGGAGAGTCTTCACAGCGGCTTGGGACACCTGAACGGCCGCTTCCTTACTGGAGTCCGTGGTTTCCGAAGCCGAACAAGGCCGCGTTGGATGGAGCTCCACAACTGGTGATCTCGCCGAAAGATCCCAGGCTCCCGATGTTAAGTTCAGCGCTGCCGCCCGCAGCTGGCCGCCCCACAGTCCCGCAGCTCCGCGATGTTCACCTGCGGTCTCAGTATTCTGGAGCTCCAGCGCGGCGACCCAGGCAAGGTATCGCCCGCTCCGCTCCTCGATAGCGCTCCAGTTCTGTGCCGCCTCCGAAGCCGAGGTTCTGGGCGGTCCCCTCAGGAAACGCCGCTCCAGGCCCGCTGGTTGGCCGCGAGGACGGGTCGAAGTTGCAGCCTGGAGAAAAGCTGCCTCTCCGACCAGGTAAGGACCCTGAAAAGTAGTTTCCCCCTCCCCCGCCCCCGCCCCCCACATAAAAAAGACTAGAACTCCAAAACAAAACACTAAAACTCACTAAAAATAAAAGAAAGAAGTTAAAAAACAGACAGCTGCAGGCGGGGCAGCCATACCAACTGGACGGCGCCCCCTAGTTTATGAGACAGTATGAGACGTGAATCGGCCAAGATAGACTGACAATTGATTCTTAAAGGGTTGACAGTGGATGTGCAATGGAAGACATTTAAAGACTGCGTGGATGAACTATAACAATTGTTCATCCCAGTTTGGCAAAATAATAAATCAGGGAAGGTAGTGGATCCGTGGATAACAAGGGAAATCAGGGAGAGTATCAAAACAAAAGATTAAGCATACAAATTAGCCAGAAAAAGCAACATACCAGAGGACTGGGAGACTGGGAGTCCAGCAGAGGAGGACAAAGGGCTTAATTAGGAAAGGGAAAATAGATTATGAAAGAAAACTGGCAGGGAACATAAAAACTGACTGCAAAAGTTTTTATAGATATGTGAAGAGAAAAAGATTAGTTAAAACAAATGTAGGTCCCTTGCAGTCAGAAACAGGTGAATTGATCATGGGGAACACGGACATGGCAGACCAATTGAATAACTACTTTGGTTTTGTCTTCACTAAGGAAGCCATAAATAATCTGCCGGAAATAGCAGGGGACCGGGGGTCAAATAAGATGGAGGAACTAAGTGAAATCCAGGTTAGCCGGGAAGTGGTGTTGGGTAAATTGAATGGATTAAAGGCCCATAAATCCCTAGAGCCAGATCGGCTGCATCCCAGAGTACTCAAGGATGTAGCCACAGAAATAGTGGATGCATTAGTGATCTAGAAACTCTTTAGATTCTGGAGTAGTTCCTGAGGATTGGAAGGTAGCTAATGTACCCCACTTTTAAAAAAAGGAGGGAGAGAGAAAACGGGGAATTACAGACCAGTTAGTCTAACATTGGTAGTGGGGAAACTGCTAGAGTCAGTTATTAAAGATGGGTTAGCAGCACATTTAGAAAGTGGTGAAATCATTGGACAAAGTCAGCATGGATTTACAAAAGGTAAATCAAGTCTAACGAATCTTATAGAATTTTTCGAGGATGTAACTAGTAGAGTGGATAAGGGAGATCCAGTGGATGTGTTATATCTGGACTATCACAAGGCTTTTGACAAGGTCCCACATAAGAGATTAGTATACAAACTTAAAGCACACGGTATTGGGGGATCAGTATTGATGTGGATAGAGAACTGGCCGGCAGACAGGAAGCAAAGGGTAGGAGTAAACGGGTCCTTTTCAGAGTGGCAGGCAGTGACTAGTGGGGTGCCGCAAGGCTCAGTGCTGGGACCCCAGCTATTTACAATATATATTAATGATTTGGACGAGGGAATCGAATGCAACATCTCCAAGTTTGCGGATGACACGAAGCTAGGGGGCAGTGTTAGGTGTGAGGAGGATGCTAGGAGGCTGCAAGGTTGACTTGGATAGGCTGGGTGAGTGGGCAAATGCATGGCAGATGCAGTATAATGTGGATAAATGTGAGGTTATCCACTTTGGTGGCAAAAACAGGAGGGTAGATTATTATTTGAATGGTGGCCGATTAGGGAATGGGGAGATGCAACGAGACCTGGGTGTCATGGTACACCAGTCATTGAAAATAGGCATGCAGGTGCAGCAGGCAGTGAAGAAAGCGAATGCTATGTTAGCATTCATAGCAAAAGGATTTGAGTATATGAGCAGGGAGGTTCTACTGCAGTTGTACAGGGTTTTAGTGAGACCACACCTGGAGTATTGCGTACAGTTTTGGTCTCCAAATCTGAGGAAGGACATTATTGCCATAGAGGGAGTACAGAGAAGGTTCACCAGACTGATTCCTGGGATGTCAGGACTTTCATATGAGGAAAGACTGGATAGACTCGGCTTGTACTCGCTAGAATTTAGAAGATTGAGGGGGGATCTTATAGAAACGTACAAAATTCTTAAGTGGTTGGACAGGCTAGATGCAGGAAGATTGTTCCCGATGTTGGTGAGGTCCAGAACAAGGGGTCACAGTTTAAGGATAAGGGGGAATTCCTTTAGGACCGAGATGAGGAAAACATTTTTCACACAGAGAGTGGTGAGTCTCTGGAATTCTCTGCCACAGAAGGTAGTTGAGGCCAGTTCATTGGCTATATTTAAGAGGGAGTTAGATGTTGTCCTTGTGGCTAAAGGGATCAGGGGGTATGGAGAGAAGGCAGGTACAGGATACTGAGTTGAATGATCAGCCATGATCATATTGAATGGCGGTGCAGGCTCGAAGGGCCAAATGGCCTACTCCTGCACCTATTTTCTATGTTTCTATGTTCCGAGTATTAATAAAAAACAATCAGTGGATGTCACAGCAAAGAAACATTAACAAAGAATAAAAGGGTTAAAGCTATGCAGAACACATACACTGCGCAACAATTGGAACTCATAGATCAACAAAAACATTTTTTGTTCAGGCACCTGAGACGCTTTCAGAATTGCCTAATACAACATACAATACACAATTGTGCTGAAATCATGAACCTCAGATCACTATGATGCCACTGGCAAAACCAGATAAACTACAAGAAGAGCCTCTACAATCATTCGACCCAAATATCATTTTGTACCCTCTCTATCTATGGTTAGGTTGGGGGTACTGCGAGTCAGCTGCCCTGCCAGCAGCATGTTCGTTATTTCGACATTTTCTGTTTTTTTTTAGTAGGTCTAAATGTTTGTTTTAGTGTCTCTCGATATGTCTTATGTGGGGGAGAAAAGGGGAAAACCGTTTTTCAGTCACTTCGACGTAGAGGCGACTTTTTCCATGTCAATTCTTCGCCTCCCCTCTCGCGGCCTAACAGCTTGAATTGGAGCGGCCTTTCCCGAAGTCAGGCCCAGTGCTTCAGCAGCAGACGCAGAGTAGACTTTTCCATCACTGAGCGGGGTGAACCCCATGCCGGGGGTCGCCAGATAAAGGAGTGCTCTGAACATTGGCCTGGTGACTTTGGCATTATGGGGCTGTGGTCCGCGGAGCTACTAGCCGTGGGCGTGGTGTGGACTTACCTTCCGGAGCCTGAGATCCCTTGCCGAGGTTCGCGGGAGAAGAGCTTCGACCACCGGCCTGTGGCCTATAACATCCTGAAGCCGCTGTCTCCGGTAAGAAAGTGGCCGATTCGGGCACTCCAAGCCGCAGAGTTTGTTCGACTGTCCCGACGTCGGAGTTTTGATCATCCCGACGAGAGGGCCTGAACATCCGGCCGTCCATAGCGCCGATTACAGAGGGTTCATGGCCCTTACCACGGATGAACAAAGGAAGAGGACTGACTGAACTTTGTTGCCTTCCACCACAGTTAAGAATGCTGTGGTGGAAGTTTATGTTAAATTCTACACTGTATTGTGTGTTCTTATTTTCAATTGTATCGCTGCATGGCAAATTCATTTCACTGTACCTTAGTTGGTGCATGTGACGAATACATTTGTATTGTATCGCTATTAAGATTCTGTGTTACAATTGACAAAATTCTTTCATTTCTAGTCCTCACCTTGGGAATATATTGATTAAAAATTCTGTGCATCCAAAGGTCAGTCATCGTGCAAGTTGCTTTTCTTTTTGCAAGGACTTGCTGTAAGAGCAGAAATAAATTCTGAATTAATCTAAATGTAAGAAAATGCAGCTGCTTAAATGAGGAGAAGATAACAGCAAATAACTAGTATAGGTACCAAGTTGCTGGCATTATGATCATGTCCACTTCAAGATGAGCAGAAATTGGGTAGAAGACTAATAAAATTTGGCATGTCTCCAACAAGTCTTACCAAATTTTATAAATGCACCATAGAAAGAATCATCACAGCTTGGTATGGCAACTGCTATGCTAAAAAAAGCAAGACATTGCAGAAATTTAAACACAGCCCAATCTATCATGCAGACCTGCCACACCTCCACTGATTCTGTCTATAATTCTCATTGCCTCAGGAAAGCAGAGCACATAATCAAGGGTGATTTACACTAGTCATTCCCTAGTCTCTGTCGGGAGGAAGATAAAAACATTTGTAAACATGGCTGGAGCGCCCCCCCCCCCCCCCGGGTGTCCCGTCCCTGCCTGTCAGGGGGGGTCGGAGACGTCCGGGTCGACCCCGGAGCGGCGAGCCACAGGCCCTGCCAGGGAGGTTGGGCCGTCGGCGGGGGTGCACGCGGGGTGCTGCGGCGGCTCGGCTGGACGGGCAGCATCCTCGGAGAAAGGGAGTGGGAGACCCTTCTCCAGAGGTGTTGCCTGGCACGCAGCGACGCTCCCTGTGCGTTCCCGCAGTGGCCGGTGCTCGACGCCCACCGTCGCCAAACCTCTCCGTCTGCGTCACAACACCCTCCACCTGCAGGGCCTTTGATGCCGGAAGACTACAAGCAGCTCCAGTGGAACTGATTGCCTATCCCAGCTCCGACAGACTCACAGTTTATAATGAAATACCCTCCACAGAGGGGGCAAACCGACGGCCACTGGATCGGGAGAGTGGAGCAGTCGGCAGTCCCTGGAGCCTGAGCTGGCGCCGAGCCCCCCCCCCCCCCCCCCGCATCGGCTTCTAGCCCGGCCCGACACCTCCAGCTGCCCTCCGGACGGGGACGGGACACTCGGCAGAGCTTGCGGCGCCGGAGACCCGCGCTCGACCATGGACCCCGTCAACCCTGACCCCACGGAGCAGCACGAAGCTTAAAGCACTCACTGAAACGAAGGTCTGATAACTAAAGATAACACACAACAGATCCGCACGCTCCAATGTTTATCTCTAGTGACCTATGACCTGGGCATGCGCAGTCAGAATACCGAACTTGCTTATACTAATGTATATATAGTATGATTTGAATGGATAGCATGCAAAAAATGTGTTTCACTGTAACTCGGTTTATACGACAGTAATAATAAACTTAACTAAACTGGGAGACTGCTTTTAAAATCAAACAGCAAGAACACTGGAAGGAACGCACACGCATTCCCTTCAAGTCCTCTGACTTGCATACACAAAGGATGAGGCCTTACACACCTCCTTTCCTGCCTATTACTAATATACAAGTAGGTAAGTATATCTGCAAAATAGCATTGTGTGCAATAAGTATTTGCTTTAAAGTGTCATGCTTATATATAATGTTTAAGAAAGAACTGCAGATGTTGGAAAAATTGAAGGTAGACAAAAATGCTGGAGAAACTCAGCGGGTGAGGCAGCCATCTATAGAGCGATGGAATAGATGACGTTTCGGGTCGAGACGGGTCTGAAGAAGAGTGTCCATAGAGGTTCTATAGATGCTGCCTCACCCGCTGAGTTTCGCCAGCATTTTTGTCTACCCTGCTTATATATAATGGGAACTTGTGATTAAAAAAACCCAACAGACTGTGAATTAGCAAGCAATACAGTTTGGCTTTTTTGCATTGCAATGTAATATGTTTTTATAATCTACAACACTGTGCAAGCTTAGATATGATTATCACTATTGCACCTAGTGTCCTGTAATCTGCTCCAGGATCCAAATAAACAAGAAAAGGAAGTTAGACAGTGATGTATATTTGCACATTCTTCTTATTCTGCTTCTGATTTACATAAAACTTTAAATCATGTATTACAATTTCAGTCTTCAAAGGCATTAAAATAGCATGCCTTCAGCAGTGCTCACATTCTCTAATCATCTGTTATTCACAAAGGTCTCTGTCACAGATTCAGTAATTTAAAAGACATTCAAACTTTTATTTGAAAGAAATGCAATTCAAATCAGCATTTTACAACGACCAAAAATGAAACCTTGTCGGAGTCTTCTCTGTAAACCATGTATGGTGATATTCAGTAAATGAAACCTATAAAAACCTATATGTGGGCGTGGATATAGGTGATAAGATAATGATTATAGGTGAACAATTGCACACTGATTGGATATCTTTGGAAACATGCAGTGGAATTGCGATGCATAATTTTACTTCGGAGTCACATGAGTGATTCCGTGAAGACCCCGCCAGTCCGCATGCGCGTCATATCGTCGTTCGCATGGCGAAGCACCGGACTGGCAGGGCATCGCTCCTGCCAGTGGTAAGTTTAAACCTAGAAGGTAAGTTTGTTTTACTTACCAGGGTTTGTTGTTCGAGCAGGAACCTCTCTTCACAGAGATTTCCTGCTACGTTTATAGTGAAGTCCGGTGAGTGAAGCCGGCTATGGGCTGTGGGGAGACCCCGGTTCCGACCGTGGAAGCGGATAGCCGGTAAACGTCGGGCTCGCGATTCCAGCCACTGACAAGGCGTCAGTGGCTTCCAGCCTGCTGTGATGCCCGTGGAGGGGCAAATCAAGCAAGGACGCAGCATTACCGCCAGAGTCGCTGACAGTGGGGTCAGCGACTCACAGACATATCGTCATTCATAGTGGTCCCCAGGCATGTGGTGAAGTCATCGAAAAATCATCAGGTGAGTCGCTCTGGGAGGTTTCCCCTCCGGGACTGGATACCGTTTTTTCAACGGTTATCCCAAATAGAGCACCTGTTGCACAGGGTGCTCCAGCAAGACACACTCCAGGAGGAGGAGTGGTGTCGGCGCCAGGCTGGAGAAGAGGCCGCGCCAGCAGCACCTAGTAGAGGGCTGCTCGATAGCACCCTCATTAATGAGGCACGTGCAATGGGTCAGATGAGTTCTGACCCCGACTCTGACAGTGAGGTCAATCCAAGCGAAGAACGACTGCTGCCAGATGTCCCATCTCTGGCAGCATGATTCGCTGTCCCGTCAGTGTCAGGAGAGCCACTGGGAGAAGAGCTGGCCTCCATGATAAATTATACCGAATTTGTGTGACAGCGCCGGCCTGTAGAAAAGGCCGCGCCAGCAGCGCCTGCGACAGGGCTGCTTCATGTCTCCCTCTTGTAGGAGGAGGGTATGCCGTGTCAGTGTAATTCTGACGCCGAGGCTGAGGGCATAGCTGTGGAGCATATCCCAAGGGAAGAAGGGCATGTGTCAGAGGTACCATTCCTGACAACAAAGTTTGCCAGCTCAACAGAATGTTCCATCCTGGTATAGATCCATTGGGGGCCGTATCAGCGCAGATATCCTCAGGGACCTGCGGCAGCACCTGTTTAGGGCTGCCTACGAATCGCCCTCTCTGAGGAGGGGAGTGCGAAAGGTCAGATGTAACTGACTTGAGCTTCTAAAGATGTCGGTGGAACATACTGGTGCACATGCGTGCTGGCAGTGAACAGCGCTAACAGGAGGATATGAGAGCCAGACGCCGAATCTTCTATTCAGGTAAGGCCTATTCACCAGCAAAAACCCGGCTGACGGATCAATCAAGGCCAACGGCGGGCAAAGGTTCATCGTTTCAGAACGCACCCCAGGCGCTCATTGGCAGTAAGCGGTTCACTGAAGCTGATGGCAGCATGACAGCTGGGCAGATGTTCCACGCACCCTATCAGTCCTACTCAACAAGGTGGGTCTGGCACTTCCGAAACATGGACCACTCACAAGTTTGTAATATTTACACTTGTTTGTACAACACACAAACGATAAAAGCATCCTCTTAGAGGCATTTAACTATGTAAAACTGCACAATACTAGCATTCCAAGCAAGTTTGGGATTATGGCCAGGATTGTCTTTTAAGACCGGCTCGGAAATCGGGCCAGAGTTATCATGCGAAGCACCCATGGAATGATGGTAGGAGTGGCCTGTTCATTATGAAAAATGGTTAACTCGCATATGAACTTTCCGAATAGGAAACTTCTTTACTAACAACAGATTCATAAGGATCCATTCTATGCAGTTCCCATTACAAAGGTTATCAAAGGGCAATGATAACTGTACCAATAACAGTGGAACATTGCTGAATGGGATGAACTATTTGCCCAGGTTATGTGGATAATTGATGGAGTCGGTGTTTGGACTCAGAATTTCAGGCCACTTGTTGTGTCTTGTCTGGATGATATTCTAACGCTGTATTTTTGTTGGGGTCATCTGTTTCAGCCTCAAACTGTGTTTGGGAGGTTGGGTTCATCCACCCAGTTAACTTAAGTTGTTACCAAATAGACTTGTTGGTCATTGGGATTTACCTTTAACTATTAATTAGCCTATGACTCCGCCCTGTGGCAAGAGATTGGAGTTAATAGCAGCCTGTTATAAAACTGGCTTCTATTCATCAAGAGTAATTGGCAATATAGTCCAGGCACTGACATGGTGCAAAGTAGCAACCTCTCAAAGGTCATGTAGATCATTGTTAACAACCTTATGGTATTGCCAGCTGAAGCTACCTAAGTCACAATGATGAACAAACGGTATTCAGCATTATTTTGGTCAGTCGAATTTCAGTTATTTACAAACTGATGCTAAGAGCTCTGAGGTGGGAAATTGCGAATATCATCTCTAGTTGGAGGTGGAGGAGATTTGCATGTTACCAATTCTTCAGTTGTTGGTATCAACTAAATATATACACTAGATGCACCCCATGGGTAAAGGGCTATTGAGCGAATATACATAATCTACATGCTCATCTTCAAGTTGCTACACTACAGTGGTGGCATATGTTAGTCAATGGCAATCAAGTAAAAGTATCCTGTAATAATTTACCTAATCTCCTTTGCCACTGGTGTATCATCAAGTTTAGATCGATGACAACACAGAATAGGTGTTGGATCTCAGAGTATTATGAAAGTATGGTTCAATGGTACATCGCATATATCGACATGTTGGTTTCATGTTTATTCACTGATTGCAAAAATATGTGGCAGAACCGTGCGGAGAGATACATTCTCGCTACAAGAAGGAGGAATGTTCTTTTATGTCTTCCTCCATTTTGCCTCATTAGTCGGGTCATGAAATAAGTCAGCAAGATCTCGCTTTAGGTTTTCGTACTGTCTGACTGGCTATGCAGCCATGTTTCCTGCTTTCGTCGGGCATATTAATACAACCGTATACGGTTATTCTAAAAAACGAAAACTTTGCTGGTTCAAACTGTAGTTCAGGAAACCGGCCTCTGCACAATAGAACAATTATTGACTTACACATTCTGAATAGACTGCCTTATGGCTCAGGTTGTCACATCAATCCATGGATGTGCTCACTGCAGAGTGCAGGGATAGCACCAAAAAGGCAATACATTGCCTATTGAGGGGATCGGAAGCAGTTTGTTTAATGTTAATGTTATATTTAATACAGTACAGATTACTGACGTCTTAAATGTTCATTCTTAAATGGTCTTTGACAATAATTCAGTTAGAGCCACTAAAGCTGCAGCAAACGGGAACCACTCTGTCGGGTTCCAACCCCGGATATCGAGTTGTAAAGGAGATCTTTGACACAAGTTCTCCCACTGCAAGTATATGCAGTTTTGGATATTGACAGTGTGTTAACAATACTTCACCAGGGGGTTCCAGCTACATCCTTAGTCATGACATTAGTATCAGCACAACGAGGGCAAACATTGCAAACGCTGCGGCTAGATAGGATGGAAATGGCTGCAGATGCCATTACAGTTTATATTTCTAATCTACACAAGCAGAGCAGACCAGGGGGTGGCAGGATTTCAGATATTTTCGCATACCCCATGAACTCACTTCTATGTGTGAGAGGAGGCTTGCTATATTATATCAAGGCCACCAGAATCCTAAGAGGTGTGGAATCAGCATTGTTTATTAAGCGACAAACAACTACACAAGAAAAGGTCAGTTCAGACTATTTCAAGGTGGTTGAAGCAGGTTCTGGTTTATGCAGGTATTAACACTGACAATTTTACATCTTATTCCACCAGGTCGGCATCAACGTCAGCGGCCAGGGCAATGGACGTTCCCATCGACCATATCCTCGGGACCGCAGGATGGTCAACTGAATTTTTTTTAATTTTAATTTTTTTTTATTTTTACCACAGGCCGGTTACTGACCCGGGCTATTTGCCCATTTTGTTTTGCATCCACTTTAGCCTCCCCTGAGATAGAGGGGTTGCTATTGATTTCTTTATTGACGTAAACCATTAATACATTCGAATCAATGTCATGGTTAATGCATTGTTGATTATTCACTCATCCTGAGTCAATCGATGCCGTGAGACGCCGGGATTTGAATCTGCGGCATGAAACCACAGAGCTTTGAACCCTTAATGGAATCACTTACGTGTCTCCGAAGTAAAATAGTAAGATTAAACGAGAACTTACCAATTTGAAGTTTGATCTTTATTTTATGAGGAGTTACATTGGTGATTACGTGCCCTCCACTCCCAAACCTCTCTCACAAAGGTCATCTGGTAGTTCTCAAGTAGCTGATCTTACTATGTTACTTCAATTACTGTTAGCTGTGATTTCACACTGCTGCTTTGAAGATTGACGCGCATGCGGACTGGCGGGGTCTTCACGTAATCTCCAACGTAACTCCTCATAAAATAAAGATCAAACTTC
This sequence comes from Okamejei kenojei, assembly GCA_035221665.1. Classification (NCBI taxonomy): domain Eukaryota; kingdom Metazoa; phylum Chordata; class Chondrichthyes; order Rajiformes; family Rajidae; genus Okamejei; species Okamejei kenojei. Next base: position 72,227,515 of record CM069136.1, on the reverse strand, counting down.
AAACTGGTAAGTTCTCATTTAATCTTACTATTAACCCATGCTCACTTAAACCATTGCAGAACACAAATATTTTTGCGCACACTCATTTTCATGATTTCAATATCACAGCAGTTCTAGCTATGCCACTTTATTGCCTTAGATCAAGTTGTATGTGTGGTTGGCAGCAGTTGATGCCAGCTGAGGCAGATTGAAGATACATTTTTCAACTTTCAAAATACAAATGTTCATAGCTTGAGAACTTAAGAGCATAGAACAAACTCTAACTAGTCTTATCTGTGTAGTCTGCACTTGAACTACTACCAGACAAGACACATAAGAACCTGCTGGAAGAGCAGATCCGATACAGGGTAACCAACAGTTGAGCGAATGTCCATTGCCTTCTTAGCATCTACAAAAGTCACCTTCAAAAACAGGAGTAAATTCTCTAAATATCTGGATGAATGAAGCATGAATAACACTTGAAAGTTTGATGTAATTTGAGTGGTGGCGCCATGGTGTGGCAGCCTCACAGCTGTTCGTTTTTCACCCTTTTTTTAATTTTTAGTGTGTTAAAATATTTGTTCTGGAGGCCTTTTAGTCTTTTAATTGGGGGGATGGTGGATGAGGGGGGCGGGGGGAAAGGAGGAAACCGTTTTTTCCAGTCCCTACCTGGGCGAGGATGCGTTCTTCCTCCGAGTCACATCTTCGCACACTCCTCGCGGCCTACCACCTGGATTGATGCGGTCTTTCCTGCCGGAGACTGCCCAGAGCCTCGAGCTGCAACTTCAGCGGCAGCACAGCACTGACGTACCATCGTGGAGCGGGGCGATGCCTTACCCAGGTCGACTGCCGACTTTAACATCATGGAGATGTGGTCTACGGATGTTCCAGCCGCAGCGGCGCTGACGTTAAACATTGTGGAGCCTGGGATCTTTCGCCGAGATCTTCAGTGTTGGAGCAGCGGCCTGTGGACTTTGGGAGCCGTGGTCTCCGCTAGCAAGCGGCCGTTTCGGAACTCAAAGCCGCCGAGAGCGTTCCTCCGACGCCGGAATTCCATCATCCCGATGAGAGGGCCTGAAACATCGGGCTGCCGTAGCGGAGAGTGTGGAAGCCTCAATAAGCCCCGACCATGGGTGAACATAGAGGAAGTGGACTGAGGAAGTGCCTTCCCTCACAGTGGGAACGTTGATCCCGCTGTGTGGGGCTGTTTTTATGTTTAATGTTAAATTCTATAATGTTGCATTTATTTTATTGCTGTGCTGCAATGGCAACTCAAATTTCACTACACCAATTGGTGTATGTGACAATAAATGCCCTTGTCCTTTGTCCTTTTGTAATTCATGATAAAGCGGCACTTTTGATTAGTACCCCCCCCATCAACATTTATTCCCCAAATGTCACTTCAGTAACTTGCCCAGGCTATTCCAACTAATCCTACAAAACCAGACCTCTACCACCAAGGACAAGGCAAACAAGCACATGGGAACAATGCCGCCTGCAGGTAGTGGTTTATTATTGGTAGCGGTTTATTATTGTTACATGTATGGAAAAGTTTGTTTATCGAGTTATCCAGACAACGATACACGAAATAGTGCAAAGGGTCAATAAAAGTAGTGCAGAAAATAGTATTACAGCTACAGAGAAAATGCAGATTAAAAAAATGTATGGGAGGTAACAAGGTTGATTGGATGAGGAATTCATCCTTAGCATGAGAGGCCTGTTTAAGAGTCTGAAGGGGTGGAAGATTGCAACCTTCACGTGGTCCGCACCGTTTTGACTAATGCAATCAACTCGACGTGCACAAACGGAATATCAAATAGAACAAGTTGTCCTACAACTTTAGGCTGTGCTCGCCACATGAAAGAAGAAGAAGTCTGAAGACAGTGAAAAATAATTTGGTGGTACATGCTTTCAAGTGTTATTACAGCTCACATAAAAAAGATTTAAAAATAGCTCACTCTATCTTCACACAGTCATAAATCCCGAAAAGTAAAGGTTAAAAAGTCATACTCAAATCAGTCATACTCAAAAATTATTTTGAAGACAGAAATTGGAATTGGATCAAAGCTATGGTCATGCAGAGGTGGTCGCCTCAGTGACCTTAATCAGCTACCAGTCATATGCACCTACTAATATCACAAAACAAATGAGAGCAGCTCACAGGGAAATTTGATATCAAGTTCAGTACAAGTTTAGAAAACTGTCAGATAAGCATATTTAAATTAATGAATCTTGCAGCCATCCAATGAAGAATTTCAAGATTCAAGCGAGCAGAGTTTTGGGAAAGAGCTGTTAGAAAAGCCTTTTATTTAAAATAGTGCCTTTCACAACTGTGAGATATTCCGAAGAACAGTCGATGAATGCAGATCCTGTTGTAACATAAAAGATGCAGCAGATAATTTGTGCATAGCATGCTTCCACAAGCCGCAATACAATATTAAACTGCCAATTTACTTTAGCTGTGACAATTGAATGCTGAGATATTTGGGACAGTTTTGATTATTCTGAAAAAATAGCATGGGGTCTTTTACATTCACCTGACAGGGCTCTGTTTATCAACTCAACAAAGAGTTAGCAGTAATCCGCATGCTGTAGTATCATCATGTCCACATGTGCTCAGATCTTCGATTAAATCTAAAACCTTCTAACTGGCGAGGTAAAACTGCTACACAATGAGTCCCAATTTTGGGGTTGTGGGGAACGGCAAGCTTGGAGCTAAAAGGAAATGTGCTTGCACAAATTGAGTGTGAGAGATTGATTATTTTACATGACTTTATGTGGCTCTATCTGTGTGGACATTTCAGTAAAAACAAGGGCTGCAGATGCTGGTTTACCAAGGAAAGACAAAAATTGCTGAACTCAGCAGGTCAGGAAGGATCCCTGGAGAACATGAATAGATGATGTTTCAGGTTGGGACCCTTCTTTAGTCTGACCTGAAACGTCATCAAGCCACTAGGGATGCTGCCTGGCCCGCTGAATTACTTCAGTGATTTATGTATTTCCTGGGCATTTCACTGACTGTGTGCATCTCTGAGTGGGTGTTTCATAAGGCTCAGTAACAACAAAATGGTTGTAATGACAGCTAAACAAACTATCTGGTAAGTGTACTAAATTTCACAAGAGCAATGATCACATGTTAATTGTATTAGGTCAAGAAATCAGAGGGTGATTGGTGCCATAGAACCTTACCCCAATAAAGAGTCAAATCCTTTAACAGAGAAGGCACAGAGAAAACTGGGAAAAGAAAAAAGTAAAATACATTGATATGATAGAAATTAGCATGAAAAATAGAAACATTGAATGTGAAAACGGCAGAGTGTAAGGAAATGGTGGAGATACAAGAGACTGCAGATGCTAATAATAAGATCCTCTAATTGCTCACCTTTCACCTATCCAGCCTCCGCGTCCATCACATAATTCTCTCACATCTCTGCCACCTTCAACGATGTCCCACCACCAGTCACATCGTCCCATTCCCCCACCCCCACTCCCCCTCTTTCTACTTTCTGCAGAGCCTTCTCTCTCTGCAACAATTTGGGTTTCTCATCCCTGCACACCTGACCCCCATTTCCTCCCAAGTACTTTCCCCTGCAACCGCAGGAGATGTAACAACGGTCCCTACAGCTCCTCCCTCATCTTAAGGAATTAAGGATCCCCGATTGCCTTTCCAGGTGAGACAGATGTTCACTTGCAAATTTTCCAACCTCGTTTATTGCATTCAATACACCTAATGTGGCCTCCTCTATATCGGCAAGATCGTGTAGACTAGACAATCCTGTCGGATAACTCTTGCTCCCTGTCCACCAAGGCATGCTGGAGTATTTGGTTGCAAACCATTTTAACTCCCCTTCTCATTTCCAAACCAACCTTTCTATTCTGGCCTTCTCCACTGCTAGGGTGAGGCCTCACACAGACTGGAAGAACAGCATCTCATATTCTGCTTGGGTAGTTTACAACCCAATGGCATGACCGTTGAATTCTCCAATCTCAAGTAAACAAATCCCCCCACCCCACTTCTCAGCCCCCACCACCTCCCCACCCCTCATGTGCACACCTTTCTGTCACTACCCACATCACCCTGTTACTTTCCCCTCCTTCTTCTGCTCACCGCTCCACATCCTAACTCCCCCATTTCCGTTTTATCTCCCTCTTCTCCTCTCCCCTTTCCTCTATCTCTCTCTCTGGGCCCACATTTGGTCTTCCTTTTATTTACTGATATGGCACTCTTTTGTCTCCATTTCACCTCTATTGTTTGTTAGTATCTTCATCCATCTGCCAATTAACTTTCGTCACCAATATCTATCTACCAGTTGCTAGTTTTTGCCCTGCCACTACCTCCCCAGTACTCCATCAGTGTGAATCAGTGCCACGACTCCAAACATCATCTGTCCATTTTAATTTATACTGCCTGGACACCTGAGTTTGTCAAACACTTTAATCTTTGCTATAAGGAAGTTGTGCCTATATTCACAGAATTAACAAAAGTAGACAGAAGGAGAGTCATACAGCACAGAAAGAGGCCTCTCGGCCCAGCTTGCCTACCATATAACCATATAACCATATAACAATTACAGCACGGAAACAGGCCCTCTCGGCCCTTCCAGTCCGTGCCGACCATTTGTTTTCCCCTAGTCCCATCTACCTGCACTCAGACCATACCCCTTCATTCCCTTCACGTCCATATACCTATCCACTTTACTCTTAAATGTTAAAATCGATCCTGCCTCCACCACTTCTGCTGGAAGCTCATTCCACACAGCCACCACCCTCTGAGTAAAGAAGTTCCCCCTCATGTTACCCCGAAACTTCTGTCCCTTAATTCTCATGTCATGGCCTCTTGTTTGAATCTTCCCTACCCTCAATGGGAAAAACGTATCCACATTAACTCTGTCTATCCCTTTCATCATTTTTAAAGACCTCAATCAAGTCCCCCCTTAACCTTCTGCGCTCCAAAGAATAAAGACCTAACTTGTTCAACCTTTCTCTGTAACATGGTTGCTGGAACCCTGGCAACATTCTAGTAAATCTCCTCTGTATCTCTCTCTATTTTGTTGACATCCTTCCTATAACTAGGCGACCAAAATTGTACACCATACTCCAGAATTGGTCTTACCAATGCCTTGTACAATTTTAACATTACTTCCCTACTCCTATATTCAATGCTCTGATTTATAAAAGGCCAGCACACCAAAGGCTTTCTTTACCACCCTATCTACATGCGATTCCACCTTCAGGGAACTATGCACAGTTATTCCTAGATCCCTCTGTTCCACAGCATTCCTCAATTCCCTACCATTTACCATGTACGTCCTATTTTGATTTGTCCTGCCAAGATATTAGCACTTCACACTTAACAGCATTAAACTCCATCTGCCATCTTTCAGCCCACTTTTCCAAATGGCCCAAATCTCTCTGTAGACTTTGAAAATCTACTTCATTATCCACAACACCAATTATCTTAGTATCATCTGCATACTTACTTATCCAATTTTCCACCCCATCATCCAGATCATTGATGTACATGACAAACAACAGTGGACCCAACACAGATCCCTGAGGCACCCCACTGATCACCGGCTTCCAACCTGACAAACAGCCATCCACCATTACTCTCTGACATCTCCTACGCTGACTAAGGTGCTCCACCTACATTAGTTTCACCTGTCTTGTGTTTGGTCCACGTCCCTCTAAATCTTTCCTATCCATGTACCTGTCCAAAAGTCTTTTAAATGTTGTTATAGTTTTTGTCTCAACTACTTCCTCTTCCATATATCCACCACCCTGGAGAAAACCAATAAAGGATAAGAAAGATGAACTTATACAAAATGCTATTGACAGAGCAGGAATACTGATTAGATATTTTGCACATCATCCTTATCCTTTGGTGAGAGTGTAGAAAAGTGGATTTAATGCCTTTTAGAAATAGTTGCAAGTAGATCTGACAGATTTTAATAGACAGTAATCAATTGCTTGCTGCTTGCCAACGTCCAGAAATAAATGAAAGAAAATCAATGAGAAGCTGTTATCCAACGTTAAAATTGTGTTTTCCAAGCATCAGATTTAGCATACCATGGAAATTATTACTACACTCTCTCTCACATCTCAAGATAAAGTCTAAGTTCATGTCCCAAACACATTGATGCTGCTAATCTCCATATTTAAAGAAGTTCCAAGACTTGGGGGGATATTCTTGTTTTGTGCAATTGCAGTTGGTCAAATCTGGGTGGATGTCCCAACCTTCTCACCTACATCCCCGCCCCCAGCAACCCTGCCACCACTCCCCTCTGCTCCCACCCAGCTAATCTCCATTCCCTTCACTCATCTCCTCTCCCATAGCCCTTTCCTTACAACCAAGTCCGCATTGTCTCGATTATCCCTAGCCCCACTCATTTTAACTGAAAACAGACAGTCTTTTTTTGTTGCATATTCTTCACCTTTTAGTGAAGAAGCGAACAAAAAGGAAAGAGCCGTTTGATGAAACCATTCTTCCTGCACCTTCACCAGAGCCTGTCAATTATACATCTATTCAAATTTCTTTGGAAATGCATATTGAGTCTATTTCCTCCAATCTTTCCGAATACAATTGTTTTAAATCTTCCTATACCTTTTGCTTCTTGGAAGAGAAGATCCAGTTCAAATTGAATCCTATGGCATTATATTAAATCTTTCATTATAGTCCTTTCCTATTTTCCACAACACAGAAGCAATAAAAGTTTAAACACAGCAACCACCTTTCCTAATGATGGTGCTCAGAAATGCATACAATACATGGACCAGATTTAGCCATAAATGTTAGGCATAACTTCTATGTTGTGTAGCTTCTGTATCCCACGAATCCCATGTTTTTTAAAAAATATATATTTTCAGCTTGATATACATTCTGAAAAGATTTATGCACATTAAACTCCAACTTTCTCCGTGGACTATTTAGTTTATGTTGCCCATCCTGATTCTTCCTACCAGTTTCCAAGTAACTCTTGTTTTTTTTTTAATCCTCCGTCTATTTGTGTTTTCTTGACATCCCTAATCATCCTGTTTGCAATATTTTAAAGTTTGTTTCAGTTGCCACTGCCCCCCCCCCCCCATCTCAAAACGATAAAGTTTGAAAACAAGATCACTCAGGCTTCTTTTTTAAACATCTTCGTCAACACTCTCTATTTACTTCAACATTAATGAACTCAATGTATTTTGTGTGCCCAATATTCATAGCAATTCTATGAAATTCATCTATCGCACAACTACCAATTTCATACATTATGACAAAAAGTGATCAAAATGGGCATGGTCTTGAACTTACTTGCTCAAATTATTCATGATATTTAATTTACCTGCAATTTCTTGGCGAACTTGTCCTTGAATTTGAAGTTCTGTAGAAGTTATCGGTATCCTCTGACTCTGCAATGCAATCCTGGTTTTGGCAGCAGAAAGTCTTGAGATAGTTCCCAGACCTAATGGAGGCCTGATAGTCATAGGTAACCTACATAAACTTGGTATAGGATTCCAGCACTCTTCAGCAATTGCAGCCATACCCTGTTCAGAATCAATTAGACCAGCGACAGGAGACTCTCCCTGAAAGTGAGCAAAATTAAATTATTTAATCCATCATCATATAAATACATTAGTTCAAAGGAAGCAGCAATATGTAATTGGCATTTACTGTAATTGGCATTTACTGAACAACCAACACACCAGATTATATCAACATTTAATACAAAAAAGGAAAATGTTGAATAATAATTTGAAAACATACAAAGTAAATGTTAATAGTGGTTACCTGTTCTAAAATCTGACCATTAACCTTTGAAGGCAACACTCTAGAGAATTCAGAAAAAAAACTTTGAAAGTAAAATATTATTTTCACTGAAAGAAAAGTTCTTTGTCCCTGAGGTCAGAAAATTGCATATATCGCCTCTCTGGCCATTGTTAAAAACAACTTTGGCTTACAGCATCAGCTTAACCAGCAATCCTTCAAATGCTTGTACATGGGCTGATTCAAGTGAAACTGAGAGTGGGTCCAGAACAGAACTATTAATCGAGATTGATCCCAATTGATGGCCGGACTGTCATATGAGGAAAGATTGAAAAGACTAGACTTGTATTCACTGGAGTTTAGAAGAATGAGGGGGGATCTTATAGAAACATATAAAATTATAAAAGGACTGGACTGGCTAGATGCAGGAAAAATGTTCCCAATGTTGGGCGAGTCCAGAACCAGGGGCCACAGTTTTAGAATAAAGGGGAGGCCATTTCGGACTGAAGTGAGAAAAATCATTTTCACCCAGAGAGTTGTGAATTTGTGGAATTCCCTGCCACAGAGAGCTGTGGAGGCCAAATCATTGGATGGATTTAAGAGAGAGTTTGATACTCTAGAGGCTGGTGGAATCAAGGGATACAGGGAGAAGGCAGGCACGGGTTATTGATTGGGAACGATCAGCCATGATCACAATGAATAGCGGTGCTGGCTCAAAGGGCCGAATGGCCTCCTCCTGCACCTATTTTCTATGTTACTATGTCAACAAATACTCTCTGGAATCAGTGCATGTGTACGGAGGAGAGCATATTGACTGGTTGCATTATGTCCTGGTTTGGCAACTCAAACGCCCAGGAACATAGGAGATTACATAGGACACTGCCCGGTTCATCATGGGTGCTGATCTCTCCACCACTGAAGGGATCCATAGCCAGCATCATCATGAATCCACACCTCCATGGCCACGCTCTCATTACACTTGTGTCATTGGGAAGAAGGAATAAGTGTCTGAAAACCATGACCACCATGTTCAGGAACACTTTCTTCCTAACAGCCATCAGGCTATTGAACACTACAAATACCAACTAAACTCTGAACTACGAACTGTCTTGATTGCACTGGGGACTTCAGGCTTTCCTTTTGCTTTGCATTAATATTGTTTTTTAAAAAAATTACAGAACTTAATTTTGTTTGTTTTATTATGTTATCTATTGAGTACAGTTGGCAGGTGCTATAGATCTGCATGGGAAGGTAGACGTTCCCGCCCCCACGAGTCTCGGGCAGATGGGGCTCATCAGCCTGGGAAGGCAGTCCATCTCTTCCCAATTAATGCCTGATAATCAGAATTCACCTTCTGGAGATCAAGACAATAAAGTTGACCTTGGTTCAATTTCTCATTAATAGATGGGAAAATAATCAATTAATCATGAAGATCCAGGACTTTGTTCATGTTTAATATGGGGATTGATTAGTGTTTCGACATCAATAAATATTGAAAATGAAAAAAACCCAGCAGATGCTGGAAATCTGAAATAAACCCCACCAAAATGCTAAAAACACTTAGCATGACAGGCAACATCTGTGGAAACAAAAACAGTTAATGGTTCAGGTCTAGAACTAATAGATATTGCTGTTTTCTCAACATCATAATTTTATGCTCCATAATTTAATATTTGATAACCATTTTAATGTCATAAAAGGTAATTTATTACTTTATTGGTAACTATTATTGGTTGGAAAATGAACTAATTGAACTTCAAGTCCTGAAAATCCTTTTAATATAATTCCATAAAGCTTTTTAAGATCAGTAGTAAGATGTTCCAGAAGTTGTCAATTATTTATCATTACAATATTACATTACAGTTATTACAATATGTCAGAAATTTGATTAAAGTTAATAACATAACTGGTTATTTTTGATGATGTGCTCTTTTCACATTAAGATTTAAGCAATATCTTAATAATTTTATTCAAATTTTAAACTGCTGATAAAGGTTTGAAATCTTTCGGGAAGTGGCAAAGGATATTTATAAAATTAACTCCATCTGGTCAGAATATAAAATAAGTAAGTGGCCCTCTCACAATTTTCATGACAATTGAGTGTAAGTTATGTGACCTCACAATTACAATTCATAATCAAGTTTTCTAGTTCCTGGTTTAGCACTGTTTAATTTAGTTAGTTTAGAGAAACAGAGTGGAAACATGGCAATTTACAGAGGCCAATTAGCCTCCAAACCCAGATGTCTTTGGAAGGATAGACACAAAATGCTTGAGTAACTCAGCGTGTCAGGCAGCATCTCTGGAGAAAAGGAATGGGTGACATTTTGGGTTGAGACCCTTCATCAGTATTTGGAAGGAAACTGGAGCACCCAGTGGAAACCCATGTGATAACAGGGAGAATGTGCTCCACACGACAGCTCGCGAGGTCAGGATCTAGTGCTGTGTCTAGTGCTGTGAGGCACAGCTCTACCAGCTGCGCCCCTGTGCTACCCTAACTTTCCATTCTCTCTAGATGTTTTCTTAATTTGTTTCTTCATGAAGTTAAATCACAGTATCCAAAGTAATGATGATAAATCTAAACTAAAATAAAGTTGTATTTCCAAAAACAATTAAATGTATTCATTGTATTAATGCATCTTTTGATGTTTTCATTAAAGATTTCACCCAAAGTCCTCATACCATCTCAAAAAGATGACCTTGGAGTTTTGAAACACTGTTAAGATTTGTGGTTTGAACACATCTTGTAGCTAATGTCCCAGGATATGTCAGTTTCCATTTCAAAAAGATCTTCAAAATTTACTGAAGAAAGTTCAGATGCCAAAATGTTCACTGATGTAAAATTCAAATTATGTTTCTTTTCTAAACTAAAGAGTCCATGTATTTGCAGGTGTTGATAGAGACATGTGTCAGATAGAAATGGAGAAGAAAATAAGGGAACGCAATAAAGATGCAGAGGCACATATTGAACTTTGAAACAGCTAATTACCACTTCTGTTCAATCAACAATTACAAAAGACTCACATCTGAGAGGCAAATATCTTAGATTTAACACATAAGCTGATCAAAGAGAGACAAAGTAGCAGCGATAGGAAGGGGAGCAGAGATAGGATGTTTAGTCAAGTGGTTTGTTTTCTATTTTTTTAAATAATTTATATTGATAAATAGAAAATCATATAAAAAAGATTAAATGTAAGGGATGGAAAATATATAGCGGAGGGGATTTGGTTATTTAATGATTCAAAGAACATAGAAAAATACAGCACAGGAACAAGCCCCCTTGTCATGATGTCTGTGCCAAACATAATTCCACTTAACTAATCCCATCTGGCTGCACATGCTCTGACCTTATAGCACTGCCCTCTAGCATTTGTCATTTTCACCCTGGAAATGAAAGTTCAGACTGTCTATCCTATCTATGCTTATAATCATTTAAAAAATTCTTATCAGACCTCCCCTCAGTCTCCCAAGCTCAAGAAAAAAACAATCTAAGTTTTTCCCTGTAGCTACTACCCTCTTAAACTGATTAGATGAAGGATATTGCAGCACTTTATTCTTTATACACAACTAGTGTCTAAAGCTAAAAAAATAGATTGGTATAATAATGGGCGTTCCTTTCTAATTCAGACAAAGGAATTTGGACAGGTAAAGCATCTTTGAAAATTTACATTGTAAAGTAAAGTTTCTTCTATTGATGTATTAGAAGCTGAATTCAAAGTATTCTCTTATGTACAAATATTTTCTTCTGTTCTGTCTCATCTTGGCTTTTCTTATGGTGTTGTTTTATTTATTTGGCTAACACAATAAATAAATCTGCCATATTTGCACATGTTCAGTCCATTTGGTTTTCTCTAAACACAAAATAATACTATCTTCTGATGGACAAAAGAACGTTACATATTGTGTAATGTGTTTTCCTATATGCACAGTTAGCGCTCCAAATATCAACAAACAAACAGATATATTATTCTGCAATTAGTCATGAGACTAAGTAACTGGGTGGCGCCATACGATGGCAGCCTCATCAACAGTCTGTCTCGTCCTATTCTTCTTTTGTTGTTTTTAGTCTGTTGTTAAATGTATGTTTTAGTATATCTTTATGGGCCTGTCCCTCTTAGGCGATTTTTCAGGCGACTGCCGGCGACTGTCAAAAGTGGAACACGCACATTACTTCCTTCACCAACCGGCGACTGAAAAGCTGGCGACTGGAACGGCGACTGTCAGAGTGGAACACACACACACACACACACACACACACAAACACATCACTTCCTTCACCAGCCCGTTATGCAGGCGGGGGACAGAGCAAGCAGGGGGAGCGCTGCCTGAGTGAAATTCACGTGGAGCAAAGCCAATGTGATGCAGACACACACAGCGATGAAACATAGAAACATAGAAATTAGGTGCAGGAGTAGGCCATTCGTCCCTTCGAGCCTGCACCGCCATTCAATATGATCATGGCTGATCATCCAATTCAGTATCCCGTACCTGCCTTCTCTCCATACCCCCTGATCCCCTTAGCCACAAGGGCCACATCTAACTCCCTCTTAAATATAGCCAATGAACTGGCCTCAACTACCCTCTGTGGCAGAGAGTTCCAGAGATTCACCACTCTCTGTGTGAAAAAAGTCTTTCTCATCTCGGTCTTAAAGGATTTCCCCCTTATCCTTAAGCTGTGACCCCTTGTCCTGGACTTCCCCAACATCGGGAACAATCTTCCTGCATCTAGCCTGTCCAACCCCTTAAGAGTTTTGTAAGTTTCTATAAGATCCCCTCTCAATCTCATATATTCTAGAGAGTATAAACTGAGTCTATCCAGTCTTTCTTCATAAGGCAGTCCTGACATCCCAGGAATCATTCTGGTGAACCTTCTCTGCACTCCCTCTATGGCAATAATGTCCTTCCTCAGATTTGGAGACCGGAACTGTACGCAATACTCCAGGTGTGGTCTCACCAAGACCCTATACAACTGAAGTAGAACCTCCCTGCTCTTATACTCAAATCCTTTTGCTATGAAAGCTAACATACCATTCGCTTTCTTCACTGCCTGCTGCACCTGCATGCCTACTTTCAATGACTGGTGTACCGTGACACCCAGGTCTCGCTGCATCTCCCCTTTTCCTAATCAGCCACCATTTAGATAATAGTCTGCTTTCCTGTTTTTGCCACCAAAGGGATAACTTCACATTTATCCACATTATACTGCATCTGCCAAACATTTGCCCACTCACCCAACCTATCCAAGTCACCTTGCAGTCTCCTAGCATCCTCCTCACAGCGAACACTGCCCCCCAGCTTAGTGTCATCCGCAAACTTGGAGATATTGCCTTCAATTCCCTCATCCAGATCATTAATATATATTGTAAATAGCTGGGGTCCCAGCACTGAGCCTTGCGTTACCCCACTAGTCACTGCCTGCCATTGTGAAAAGGACCCGTTTACTCCTACTCTTTGCTTCCTGTTTGCCAGCCAGTTCTCTATCCACATCAATACTGAACCCCCAATGCCGTATGCTTTAAGTTTGTATACTAATCTCTTATGTGGGACCTTGTCGAAAGCCTTCTGGAAATCCAGATACACCACATCCACTGGTTCTCCCCTATCCACGCTACTAGTTACATCCTCAAAAAATTCAACAAGATTCGTCAGACATGATTTACCTTTCGTAAATCCATGCTGACTTTGTCCAATGATTTCACCACTTTCCAAATGTGCTGCTATCCCATCTTTAATAACTGACTCTAGCAGGAAGGTTGGCGCTGTAATTAAGACGGTGAAAGTACAGTGACGGGAAAGTTCACGTAAGTCCTGTAAAAGAGGAGTGGGGAGAAGGGGGAGTGAAGAAGGGGGAGAAGGGGGGTGAAGGAGTGGAGACTACTTTTAAGAAGTCAGAGATACATGGCTGTGAAGCTCGGCGGACATCAACATTACCGGTCGGTTATCCTTGGTTCTGAAAACTACTGCTTACTTTTTTTTTCCCAATGAGCCAATGAAATTCACCAGTCAGCACCAGCTACAATCTACGAGAACCTTCGACCTCCTGGCGACCCACTAGGACCTCCTGGCGACCCATCTTGGCACGAGAATTCTTGCTACTTTCCATGGCGGCTTTATTCTGGTCGGTGCTAATTTTTTAACATGTTGAAACATTTGCACGACCATAATGAGGCCGCGACTAGTTCCCAGAATGCGGGAACTGCTCACGACCATGAAGGCGACTACCCGGCAACCACCGCGAACTTGTAGTGACCAGCTCAGCAATTATAAGCCTCTTTCTCAAATAGTATCCTGGGATCCTTTAGGTTTACCTAAGAACGCAGAAGGATTCTCAGCTTAGCGTCTCAAGACGGATGTCCGACAGAAACACCACAAAGCAAATTCCATCCTTTTTATCCTTCAACCGTCAAAGTCTCCCACCACTTCCACAACACCAAAGCCCCCACCTACTGCAGAACACTGATCTCTCATCACATACCAGTCTCTTTACTAAACCACCAATGTACCCAAGCCTCAAACCTCAACACCTATCTACTGATCTTCCTCATGCCATGATAGATCCACGTCCTACTGCACTCCCCTCCGACCCCTTCACACTCAACATTACCAGTCTCTCTCCTGACCTAGTTAGATGGCAAAGTACGCTTAAGGGTAAATGGACAACTTGTTTCTATTTCTTAAAGCAAAGTTTTCTGGAAGTAGGGATTCATAGAATCATAAAAGCAAAAACAGGTCATTGCAGCCAACATTGTCTATGCTCTGTAAGGTAACTATCTTTGCTAATCCCATTGTTTGCCATAGGCCCATATTCCTCCATGCCTTTCCTATCCAAGTTCCTGTCCAAATGTTTTTAAAACACTATAATTGTACCTGCCTCCTCTGGGTGCTTTGATTAAGTTTAGTATAGTTACTGAAAGATTGAGTTTTGCATTGGGATAAGGCAATTTTACCAGGTTGGATTATGGTATGATAAAAATGGACTGGAAAATAGATATTTGAAGATAAATCAGTGTCAGAGCAGCAGGGGGCGTTCAAGAAGGAGATGATGATGTTCCCAGTAAAAGAAAAAGAGGAATTCTCAAATGCAAATTTCCATGAATGTAAAAAAGAATACGTGCTAATAAGGCTATAAAAAATGAAAATTATAACAAACACAAGAGTTCAACACTAGTCAAATCCTCTTGAGTATACAGGATTGAAAGGTAGAAGAAAATTAGGAAGTAAAATTATGCTTGAAAAATGTTAGCAGCTAACTAAAATCAAGGAAATCCTTTGGTGTTCTAAAAATACGCTAATGGAACGAGCTTAATATAGATAATGGTAGATGTTATTAGTCCTATTGGATACACAGAAAAAACAGCATGAAAGGAATTAGTGTAAACCATGTTATCACTTTCCATTCTTAACCATATAACCATATAACCATATAACAATTACAGCACGGAAACAGGCCCTCTCGGCCCTTCCAGTCCGTGCCGACCATTTGTTTTCCCCTAGTCCCATCTACCTGCACTCAGCCCATACCCCTCCATTCCCTTCACGTCCATATACCTATCCACTTTGCTTTTAAATGTTAAAATCGATCCTGCCTCCACCACTTCTGCTGGAAGCTCATTCCACACAGCCACCACCCTCTGAGTAAAGAAGTTCCCCCTCACGTTACCCCTAAACTTCTGTCCCTTAATTCTCATGTCATGCCCTCTTGTTTGAATCTTCCCTACCCTCAATGGGAAAAGCTTATCCACGTCAACTCTGTCTATCCCTTTCATCATTTTTAAAGACCTCAATCAAGTCCCCCCTTAACCTTCTGCGCTCCAAAGAATAAAGACCTAACTTGTTCAACCTTTCTCTGTAACATAGTTGCTGGAACCCTGGCAACATTCTAGTAAATCTCCTCTGTACTCTCTCTATTTTGTTGACATCCTTCCTATAACTAGGCGACCAAAATTGTACACCATACTCCAGAATTGGTCTTACCAATGCCTTGTACAATTTTAACATTACTTCCCTACTCCTATATTCAATGCTCTCATTTATAAAGGCCAGCACACCAAAGGCTTTCTTTACCACCCTATCTACATGCGATTCCACCTTCAGGGAACTATGCACAGTTATTCCTAGATCCCTCTGTTCCACAGCATTCCTCAATTCCCTACCATTTACCATGTACGTCCTATTTTGATTTGTCCTGCCAAGATGTAGCACTTCACACTTATCAGCATTAAACTCCATCTGCCATCTTTCAGACCACTTTTCCAAATGGCCCAAATCTCTCTGTAGACTTTGAAAATCTACTTCATTATCCACAACACCACCTATCTTAGTATCATCTGCATACTTACTTATCCAATTTTCCACCCCATCATCCAGATCATTGATGTACATGACAAACAACAGTGGACCCAACACAGATCCCTGAGGCACCCCACTGGTCACCGGCTTCCAACCTGACAAACAGCCATCCACCATTACTCTCTGACATCTCCCATTCAGCCACTGTTGAATCCATCTTGCTACTCCGCCATTAACACCCAAAGATTGAACCTTCTTAACCAACCTTCTTCAACTACACTTAGCTCCAGAGGAATGGAAGATACCTCATGTGGATCATTTATTTAAAAAGAAAAAAGTTGCGAGCTAAATTCACGGAATACCTTTGATGTTCTAAAAGCACAAGTAAATGCAGGGTGGACACTGATATCAGGCGGAAATGTTATTGGAAGTGGTGGAAATGTTAATGGAAAAAAGATTTGGGAGTTAAAATGTCACTATTTAGAGAGGAAAAGGTTAAGATCAGTCCAAATTTGTTGGAATGTTTGTGACTAACTTACTTAATAGAGTTTTTTTAGAGAGGAGGGGACAATAAAGGTAGATCATTCAATTTAGCCTGCACGGATTTAGCAGGACACTTCATAAGCTTCACACAATTCAAAGTGCTGGAGTAACTCAGAAAGTCAGTCAACATAAATAGGACTTATCCAGGTATGTAGCCTGACCCACTGGGTTGCCCTGGTAATTTGTGTCCACTTTGTGTCCAATTTTGGAAAACAGTGTCTGCAGTTCTTTATTTTTTGGAACACAAAGGATAATGAACTTTGTTTTCATTGATTCCATGGTTCAGTATGAGATGGAATGCTTTTTGTGATTTGTGGCCTGATGGGCAGAAAAGACTCATTTTGTGCTGTAAACCTCTATAGCTCAACATCCTAGCCTGTTCGCTGCCACGATAGCAGACTATGTATTGCATGGTTCAGTAGTAATCATTATACATGTGGACAACATTAGCTGAGTCAGCAGCCAATGATACTAATACACTCATATTCCTATTGACTCAGCATTTATGCCATGAGCATTTGTTGAATCAGCATGTATAAAATCAACTCTCAATGAGCAGCTGTTTGCTCATTTAGCGAGCATTCACTGGGTCTTCGTTCCCTGACAGTTTTATCACTGATTCATACAAGATACAGAATCAGAATAGTCTGCATTCCACGAGATGGTGTTTCCAGATATCAACCTCCCAAATTCAGCACTCTAAATAATTAAATCCTCATATAAATCATATGTTTTACCTTAGTGGGAATAACAGATCAATGGTTAACTTTCCACACTAGTAAAAGAGATGTCGAGCCTAACTATCTTGAAAAAGTAGTTGAAATTTAAACCAAATTTAAATGCTAATAAATAACCATAGATTGTTTCAAACCTAGTTGCAGTAATAGTGACATTGAAACTACAGGAGTGTCACTAATAACCTATCTCGTTTTGGAAACAATATCTTCTACCCTCATTTAGCCTGGCTTCAGATTCTCTGCAATGTGTTCGACACTTAACTGCTCTCTGAAATAGTCTGGTAAGCCAACCTAACCAAAATGCTGAAACGCCATAGTGGGCCTGTCCCACTTAGGCGATTTTTCAGTCGCCTGAATAACCGGCAACTGGAATGGCGACTGTCAGAATGGAACACAAACACATCACTTCCTTCACCAGCCCGTTATGTCGGCGGGGTCAGGGCAAGCGGGGGGAAGCGCTGTCTGAGTGAAATTCACACAGTGCAAAGCCAATGTGATACAGACACACACTGCGATGAACAGGAAGGTTGGCGCTGTAATTAAGAAGCTAAAAAGCACAGTGTAGAGTAAGTGCTTTGAAAGAGGGGGGGAGAGGGGACAGAAGGGAGAAGGAGTGGAGACAACTATTAAGAAGCCAGAGATACACAGCTGTGAAGCTCAGCAGACATTAAAGGGCCTGTCCCACTTAGGAGACATCCACAGCAACCTCTGGTGACTTTGCCCACCACCGATGGTCGCTGCAAGGTCGCCACGAGGTCACAGGAGGTTTTGGTCACTCTCCCCAATGGTCGAAAGTGGTTTCCGCGTGGTCGAGGCTTCATCTAGGTTGCTGCTTTTTTTTCATCATGATTGAAACCGGCCTCGACTAAAAATAGGTCGCCGTTTCGTCGAAGAGCAGTGGAGTGGGGTCGCTATTTACTTACAGGCAGTCGTAGACAGCCGTAGGCAATCTCCTTCACTGACCGGCCATTTTGATTGGCTCATTGGAGTTTCACGACCTAGAAGACCCACCGGTAGGTAAAACGCCGCTTACTTTATTATCTATATTACTAGAAGTCTGATCTTGACCGTTTTTGGCTCGCTGTGCTGTGATTTCCGAGAGAATGCCGCCACCTATGGCCGTCATTTTTGGCCAGCTCCCACAGAGCCCCCCTCCGCCTTCCTGGACCAGAGGATATTTCCCATCGATGAAAAATCAGAGAGATATTAATGTTTTTAACAAATTCCCCATTCTCTCTGCTGCTCCTGCTGGAGGGAGGGGGAGGGACTATAAAACCAGGAAGTGGTGTACCTCACTCAGTCTCTGTAAGATGGAGGAACCAGAGTGTCATGTCTTTCTGAGCTCTGAATAGCACTGGACACATGTCTACCCAGCTGTGAGTGCCCTTAATGTGTTTTGAAAATGAAAATATGGTTGGTTTCAAGTAAAAAGGCACTGTTTGGGTGCTTTGGCTTGTAGTGAAAAGGCACTACTGCAAATGGTGGCTTGGGTGCTTTGGCTAACTTCCTGTTTGCACTGTATATTGATTTTACATAAAACGCTACCACTTACGGCTGTGATTTTTGGCCATCTTACTCAGCCCCCCTCCGCTCAGCAGGTGCAGAGGATTCTGCCCATCAATGAAAAATAAAAGTGTTATTAGTGTTTAAAAAATGTTGAGAATCTCTCTCCTGTCATGAAGGCCACACCTTTTCCGGTGGGAGGGGTTATAAAACCCGGAAGTGTGGGTGTGGCTCAGTCTCTGCATGATGCGGGAGGGAGAGGTCACGACTCTGTCTGAGCTGTGAATAAACTGAACTGAGTGTCTACTGAACTGTGGGTTTGGTGTTTTGTGTGGTTTCACCCTGCTTGAAATGGTATGAAACTGCATTTGAATGTGGTGGCGTTGCACCCTGCATGAAATGGTATGAAGGTGCATTTGAATTTGGTGGCCTTGCACCCTGCTTGAAGTGGTATGAAACTGCACTTGAATTTTGTGGCCTTGGATCCAGCTTGAAGTGTTATGAAACTGCACTTGAAATTGGTGGCTTTGCACCCTGCTCGAAGTGGTAAGAAACTGCACTTTAATTTGGTGGCCTTGCACCCTGCTGGGAATGGTAGGAAAATTGATTTGAATTTGGTGGCCTTGCACCCTGCTTGAAATGGAATTTCAAGGACTAACCATGAGTCAACTGCCAGCCCACCAGCCGTGAGTGAGCTTGAAGGACCCATTGCAAGAACCCATACCAGCGCTCCAGAAAGCCCCCCCACTGGCTACCAATATTGGAAATGGTGGAGAGGTGGAATATTGCGTCGGGGTCCAGCCCTCCCGTGTGAACATGGGACCCAACAGGTCCCACTTAGTCTAGTACTTAAAATTGTCTCCCCCCCTTCTCCCCCCCCCCCCTTCTCTCCCCCTTCTCTCCCTGTTCTATCTCCCTTCTCTCTCTACTTCTCTCCCATTTCATGCCCCACCCCTCGTGCTCTCTAAAGGACTTACCGTACTCTGTGGCAGCCGTTTACCTTCATCTTTATCGTGCAGACTGCCCTACTATGCTCTCCATGGCTCCCACCGTGTGTGTGTGTGTGTGTGTGTGTGTGTGTGTGTGTGTGTGTGTGTGTGTGTGTGTGTGTGTGTGTGTGTGTGTGTGTGTGTGTGTGTGTGTGTGTGTGGTGTCTGTAGATGCAGCTCGTGATTCGGTCGATCCAGCTTGCGGTTTCAACGCGGCCGGTCGATCCAGCTCGAGGCTTTCCAGGCGAGTGCCCTCGAGCTTGAATGTCGAAGGCACTCTTCTGGACACGCGGATTAGGTCGCCCAAGTGGGACAAGCCTTTAACATAACCGGTCGGTTATTCTTGGTTCTGAACACTACTGAATACTTTCTTTTTCCCAATGAGATAATGAAATTCACCAGTCAAATGGGAGGGGTGTGGGCGGTACAGAAATAAAATGTATAGATGTCGGAGACAGTAACACTGGTAGGAGTACTGGGAAGGGGGAGGGGATAGAGAGAGGGGGAAAGCAAGGGCTACTTGAAGTTAGAGAAATCAATGTTCATAGTGCTGGGGTTCAAGCTACCCAAGGAAAATATGAGGTGCTGTTCCTCCAATTTGTGCTGGGCCTCATGCTGACAATGGGGTATGTCCAGGACAGAAAGGTCAATGTGGGAATGGGAGGGGGAGTTAAAATGTTGAGCAACCGGGAGATTAGGTAGGTTTAGTCGGACTGAGTGGAGCAGTTCAGCAAAACGATCGCTGAGCCTGCGCTTAGTCTCGCCGATATACTGGAGTCCACACCTGGAACAGCGGATACAGTAGATAAGGTTAGAGGAGGTACAACTGAACCTCTACCTCTCCTGAAAAGACTGGGGCCCTTACACGTTGAGGGGGGAGGTGTTGCATCTCCTGCGATTGCAGGGGGAAGCACCTGGGGATGCGATGGGTTGGGTGGGAAGGGACGAGTTGACCAGAGAGTTGCGGAGGGAACAGTCTCTGTGGAAAGCAGAAAGGGGTGGAGTTGGGAAGATGTGACTAGTAGTGGGATCCCATTGGAGGTGGTGAAAATGTCGGAGGATTATGTGCTGTATGCGACAGCTGATGGGGTGGAAGGTGAGGGCAAGGGGGACTCTGTCCTTGTTGCAAATGGAGGGAGGGGGAGCAAGAGCGGAGCTGTGGGATATAGATGAGACCCTAGTGAGAGCCTCATCTATAATGGAAGAGTGGCACCCCCGTTCGCGAAAGAATGAGGACATCTCCGATGATATGGAAAACCTCATCCTGGGTACAGATGCAGCGTAGACGGAGGAATTGGGCGTAGGGGATAGAGTCTTTACAGGAAGTAGGGTGGGAAGAAGTGCAGTCTAGACTGCTTATGGGAGTCAGTGGGTTTGTGATAGAAGTCAGTCAAAAGTCTGTCGTCTGTGATGGAGACGGCGAGATCTAGAAATGGTAGGGAAATGTCAGAGATGGTCAAAGTGAATTTGAGTGCAGGATGGAAATTAGTCATGAAGTTGATGAAATCAGTGAGTTCTGCAGGGGTGCAGGAGGTAGCACCGATGCAGTCGTCAATGTAGCTGAAGTCAGTGAGTTCTGCATGGGTACAGGAGGTATTACCTTCGATTTAAACCAGCATCTGCAGTTCTTTCCAATACATACACGGCTACAAGGAAATAAGGAGAGGGTTAATGGTACTGAAGGGTGTAGCTTGGACCTGAGGTGCTGATTAGCTTCCTTCTGTGCAAGTAAGTAATTGTGAAAAGGCATGTTAGGAAATGCACTGGGTAGATCTCAAAAAGATGTGACCACCTGGGGAATCTTTAGGCTCGGCAAATAGCAACTGCACTATAAAGATCTCATTGACCAACATAAACTTGGCGATCGCTTCGCCCAACACCTCCGCACAGTTTGCATTAACCAACCTGATCTCCCGGTGGCTCAGCACTTCAACTCCCCCTCCCATTCTGAATCCGACCTTTCTGTCCTGGGCCTCCATGGTCAGAGTGTGGCCCACCGCAAATTGGAGGAGCATCACCTCATATTTCACTGAGGTAGTTTACACCCCAGCGGTATGAACATTGACATCCAATTTCAGGTAGTCCTTGCTTTCTCTATCCTTCTCCTCCCCTTCCCAGCTCTCCCACAGCCTACTGTCTCCGCCTCTTCCCGACCCCCCCCCACCCCCACATCAGTCTGCAGAAGGGTTTTGACCCGAAACGTCACCCATTCCTTCGCTCGATAGATGCTGCCTCACCTGCTGAGTTTCTCCAGCATTTTTGTCTACCTTCGATTTTTCCAGCACCTGCAGTTCTTTCTTAAACACAAACAATAGATCAGATAAAGTGCTTAAGTTTGACTTATCCGCACAATGATGGCAAAGATAAGGTAATGTATTTGCAACTGTTGTCAGCCAGAAACAATAATGAATGATCTTTCATTCTGACCAATGTCAACAATGTCAACCTTTCCCCACCATCACAAAAACTGTCAATTCAATTCAATCAGCATGATTTATAAAAAAATAGATAAGAGCTCTGAATAAAAACAAAAGCTACAGTAAGAGTGGACGGCTTGAAGGTATTGCTATTAACTACAAAGGGCAGCATCTGATACTAGGTGCTATCCAGACTTTCAGTACAAAATCTGTATTTGGCTGACAATTTCAAAAATTCCAGGCATGCTGAGTCCACAAAAAGCAGGATAAATTAATCCAGTTTACTATTGTCCAGTTATACTACTCATGTTATTAATTGCAAACGCTACAGTGATAGTGGAGGACATGTTGATAGTAATAATGCCATTAAATGTCAAAGGTAGCTGAATACAATCATCAGCGTAGCAATGGAAAGTCTTGTTCATGGTGCAATCAACTTAATCACCAGTAACCAGATGTTTAGTTTAAGCTTCATCTTGACTTTTTGATTCCAGATCTCATCACAGTCAAGGTCTCTACCTCAGAAGGCTGTGGAGGCCGGTTCTCTGGATGCTTTCAAGAGAGAGTCAGATAGAGCTCTTATAGATAGCGGAGTCAGGGGATATGGGGAGAAGGCAGGAACGGGGTACTAATTGTGGATGATCAGCCATGATCACATTGAATAGCGGTGCTGGCTCGAAGGGCCAAATGGCCTACTCCTGCACCTGTTGTCCATTGTCATACATGGACCAAAGAGGAGATGGGAGTATACCTACTCTTAACATCAAAGCAACATTTGATGTTTTATACAATGACCTCTGGTAAAACTGAAGTTAAGGCACCAGCACGAATGGATGGTGTCATACCTCACACAAAGGAGGATGGTCATGATTGTTGGAGACCAATTGTTTCAGGTCCAGCTTGCAGAGTTCATCAGCACAATATCATAGAAGTCATTCTCAACTCCCTTAACAATAACTATACATTCATCCTAAGTGCATTCAGAAAGTGTATTGTTCCTTAATGATTGAACTATGTTAAATTCCAAAGTAATAATAATTCCAAAGACCTACGAACAATCAAGCATAGGCTGAGAAGTGTCATAACACATCTATACAAATATCATGCAATAGCCAGGTCCAACAAAAGAGAATGTAACCATCTACACTTGAAAGTTAACAGCATTACTATCACTAAACCGCCCACCATTATCATTCTGAGCGATCACTCAGAAACTTAAATGAAAGAAGAGTACGTCAGATTCTCGATATCTTGTGCTAAAGTTACTTTTTTACTTTTAAAATTCCACTATCCACAAGGCAAAGTCAGAAATGTAACGGAATATGCTCCACTTGCCTGGGTAAGTGCATCACCAACAATACTCAACATCATCATGCTGAAGAAAAATGTCATGTTCATATTTTATTAATGATCAATATTACCACCTGCAGTATATATATGGTGTAGCTTCACTATGTCAGTATATAGTAGCTAACTGTTGCTCTCTAGGTTGTTTACTTGCTGCATTAAAACAGCTAAAGTGATTTGTATCTGATCTCATCTTCCCAAGAACTTTCTCCAACAGCCTTCAAAAAGATTACAGAGGTATCCTTCACTGTGTAATCATGCTTTAATCATTAGATGCGAATACTATACATCTCAAAGGACCAAACCCTTAATAAAGCCATCTTTGATCAAACAAAATTGCTGTTACAGGGTGATTTGATAACAATGAAGCTTATTTAATGTTGGTTATTTTACCAGCTAAACTAAATGCCTGCTAAACGTTCGGTATAGGTTAACTGAATGATCATTATTGCATTTTAAATTTCATCCATGGATTTTAAATAATTTTTATTAATGCACTGTAATATAATATTTTCTGTGTGGAAGGAACACTTCAAAATACACCATCTAATTTGGACTATTGTTAGTTACCAAGAAAATATCAGAATAAATTATGATTCAACCGACATTTAAACCAGACGCTAACTTATGTTTTTTATATCGATCTGAACACATAGAATTATGCTTTTAACTTTGGCCGAATTGTCCTTCCCCAAAGACTTTTCTCCAATTATGTAGGCGAATCTTAACACTTCTGGATCAAATATTACACTTATTGAATACTTTAAGGAAACAGCAGGAGGGTTGTTATGTCTGTGGCATTTCTCAGATACACAAATTCAGAATATATTCACAGCAAAACCCTCTATTTCATTAAAAAGTAAATCATATCTTAAACTGATGTTCACACAAAAACTCAGAAACAAAATTATGAGTGTGACGTTTATAAATATGGACTTTAGCCTCTATGATGAGGGAACTCTATATATGAGTGATATGGTATGATATGATATGGGTTGAGATTGAATCAACTATATGAACTGATTTGTGTGGCCTTAATACCACATTGTTAATTAAGTATACTGGCTGAATGTATGGGGACAGCAGGATGCAGTAGCAGAGAACTTCCAATGACCACTGTTCTTAAACCCTTGGAAATGCTGAAGAAGCAGATGGACTGAAATTGCACAATGACCAGGAATATCCATAATACTCAGTTTTAAACATTTCCAGTATTTGCAGCATTGTTTTTCTTTTTATTCTCTTATAGTTTCTTGATTGTGGATTCAATTGGTCCGAGAACATGCTACAACAGATTAAAAATTTAGAGCATTCCTTCAAAACCACGGCACAGAGACATGGCAGTGTTTTGGTAATAAATAATAACTGAATCTAAAAAATCGTTAAATGGGCCTACCTAAAAACAAGCAATTAACTCGTCATAATTTTAAAAGCACTTAGAAAACCCTTCAAATATTCTGCAAAGTGGGCAGCATCTGCAGAACGAAAGGAATAGTAAAAGTTTGGATATTGCCCTTCTTCAGAACTCACTTTGGTTTTGTTAGCCGTTCTGCTGCTCAATTACCTGCTGATTGTTTTCAGCTTTCCAACACATGCAGTACTTTATTTTTAGGAGGGGAATGATTCCTTCCAGTTCCTGTTTTACTATTTCAACTATTTGAATTACTCACACATTTAATATTATGCAGCCATCGTTCTTACTGTTAGGAAACTTTGCACTGAATCCTACTGCTTGTGTTTATATAAACACTAGTAAGTCTGCTGGCCAGTGCATTTGCACCAAATGCAGAATTCTCAATCTTGTTGACAGGTTCCTGTGGCAAATCTGTCATTAAATCAACCATTGGGAGTGTGAACTTGCTGATATTCCCCAGCACTTGTGTGGAGAATTCGCTCATAGACTCTGTGCCAAGTTAAACCTGGCAATGGACGCCAACTAAATATGATTCAAATCAGCTCTTCTGGTATAAGGAAAAAAGTAAATAAAAGACACAAAATGCTGGTGTAACTCCGTGGGTCAGACAGCAACTCTGAAACACATGAGTAGGTTATGTTTCGGGTCAGTGCCCTTCTTCAGGGAAGTTAATAAGAATAAGTTACATTAATTACCTGCATTTGCTGTAACTGTTCAAAATTATTTGAAAGTTTTTACATGTTATTACCTGATTTATTGTTCTTTTTATTTCTATTTATTTCTTATTGCTCTATATTTCTTATTCCTTTTTAAATGTATAATATTTTTTAATTTGCTTATTTCATTTTTAATAATCTTTGGATGCTTAAGAATATTAGGCATTTCAAAGCATCCTGATAGCTTTGACAAATGACTAGGCTGGGAGTATGGCTTAGCAGTCGTCAAAGGTGTTCTCAGTGGTTTTATTGGCCCATTTACTGGCTTGCTTTTGTCAAGTAAGATCCTGCTGCCATACAAAGTCTTGTAAATTGAGACCCAGTCACTTTTGCCAGCTTGACAGGGGATGAGAAATTGTGAGCATTTTCGCAAAGGTAAAAGAGAAAATAGGATGCATAAGGTATGAGTACAGTTATGAGCTTTGAAGTAAATTTTAAGATTCAAAGATATGATTTAAAGACATGAAAGGAAAGAGAAGATCAAAGGAAAGGACAGTCCATTAAAAAAAAGTTGTGTGAAGTTGGAAGATGCAGGCATAGTTTATAATAAATACTTTGCATCTGGCTTAATAAAAGAGAGCAGTGATAAAGATATTGATATTATGAAGAAAAACCACAGCTTTGGAAATTATCTCTTTTCTGGGGCTATATTAAGGGGCCTAACTTTCTCTAAGCAGTTAAACTACAAAATCCTGATCAACTATATCCCATTCACTTTAACCTACCAAGGGAGGAATGAGATGGTAAAAACTGTCATTTTTCAATCCTCTCAAGCCACAGACATTGTCAGAGGATGGAAAAATGGCAATTGTGAAACATTTAAAAAAAGGGAAAAGGCAAAGATTAATTGCTCAAATTGGTTATCGCACTCAAATGAAGCTTTTGCTGTATTTTTTCCATGTATCAATATGTTAAAATGTAATTAAATAACATCCACTGTCTCTCGAATATGAAACCTGCATGTGAAAACAGTATACTAACCAAAATGTAGAAACAAAGAATTGCAGATTCACAAAAAGGCACAAAGTACTGGAGTAACTCAGCAGGTCAAACAGCATCTCTGGGGAACATGGATAGACATGGTTTTGGGTCGAGAACCTTCTTTAGACTGACTGTAGGGGATAGCAGAAAACTGGAAAAATAGAAAAGCAGGACAAAGTGTGGCAGGCCCTTGTTATGTCATCCTACGGACTGCCACACTTTGTCCTGCCTCTCGGCTTAT
Organism: Okamejei kenojei; assembly: GCA_035221665.1. NCBI lineage: Eukaryota > Metazoa > Chordata > Chondrichthyes > Rajiformes > Rajidae > Okamejei > Okamejei kenojei. The sequence continues at coordinate 72,200,612 of CM069136.1, read as the reverse complement.
CTTCCCCCCCCCCCCCCCCCCACCCCTGCCTCCCCCACACTTTTTAATTTTTTTGAGTATGCTATCTAAATTTCATTTGTCAATATGGAACTCAAACACCTATATCCAAATTGTTAAATGTTGTTCTTACCTCAGAAATGCTCTCCTCTATACATGTTTCAGTAGATTTCTTTAATGTGATCTCACTGGAAGTAGGGATCATCCTGGGAAAAGTTTTCCGACCAGGTGGTTTAATTCCAGATACCATCAATCCGGTTGTATATATCTTAGTTCTTTGTAATTCTGGTTTATATCTGTCGTGAGAAGAACCAGGAACATTGAGCACTGTGAGAGGTTTATTTTCACATGTCTTGATTTCTTTTAAAACGGAGGGTTTAGCAATTGGTTCGGACCATGTTGAAAGTTTTGAAGACAGTCCCATGTCATTGTGCATAATATCAAGTGGTTTCACCTGAATTGGTTTTCGAATATATGTTATTATTTTCGGTCTTACATATTTGGGTTTTGGAATGAGTTGAGCTTCAGTTGCCCCTTCATACTTGGGCTGGTCATTCATTTCTGCTTCTCCTTTGTGTGTTAGCACAGTCCTGGGGTACTGTATAATTGGCTTTGGGATTCCGCTATTATAAACAGTTTTATCAAGAACTTTAGAGAATGAATTTAATGATTGCATATTCCCTGAAAGAGGGATAGGCACAGGTTCTGGCAATTTTCCAGCATGTAGTAATGAGAGCTGTTCAAAGGCAGAATTTGGGGCATGATCAGTAACTTGCACACTTATCATCTGTTGAAACTGTGGGCAAGTACTAAGAGTGGAATTTGAACCCATTGAGACCAGTAGGTTTTCAGTAGGCCGATGGTCCGCAGAAACACTTTGTGGCAGATTTTCCCGAGTTATGATTAAATTACTATTTATTTCATTCACTTTCTGTTGAATTGGTCTTTCTGTCTTTCTTGTGGAAGTTTCATCGCTATGCTGACCAATTTCATCTTTTGATGTCAACAATGCTGCCTCATCTATAACTGAACCTGACTCAGAAATATGTTGCTTTGATTTGCCCGACTCTCTGATTTTCAGCTCATCAGAATCTTTCTTTTCTGTCATTTTAGTCATGCTTTTCACTTGATCTGTTTCATGTTTTAGTAGACTTCCATCAGTCTCTAAAGAGTGCTTTGTGTCTTCACTTCTGATCACATTGATTTCAAAGATATCAAAATGGCTGTCAAATTCTGGCTTGGAAAATGTATCAGTTCCTGTGCATGGTAGCTTAACAATTTCAACATAGTTTTCTGCCTCACATGTAACTCCAACATTAGTAGAATCCGTGCCAGTCAAATCATTACTAACATTTGAAAAAAAACTTCCAAGTTGTTCAGTTGGCCCAATAAAATGCTGGGCACCATATTCAGCCTGCTTTCCTTCTTTACAAACCTGACTCAACAATACGGAGGCAGTGTTTTCAAATACTGAGCAGCCTTTGGCAGAAGTTTCTAATAGGTGTTCTTGAGGGCTGTTAACGTATTGCCTTGTTGTGCAGTCTTGTAGATCATTCAGCTGCATTTCCTCTTCGGTTTCCGATGGAGGTGATTGTTGACTAACATCACAAGGGTCTGTACTCCCATTTCCCTTAAAAATATCTCCTTTGTTTTGAACGTTCTGCAAAAATTCAGCTGTTTCCTGCCAGTTACTCACTGAATGGCAACTGTAATCAGTATTTATGTTATTTTGGTTGGATAATGCATTTAGGTTTACCTGGACTTCCGATTTATTAATGGGCACCAGCAGTTCACCATCTGAACACACAGCAGATTCTATCCTTTCACGTTGAATCATGCTTTTGAAGTCAGGTTGTCTTTCTACATTTGTTTGGGTCTCTAGGACGAACTTCATTTTTTTTGAGGTAGGCGAGTTAGAATTAAATACATCTGAGGTCAGGTCAAGTGGATCAGATGGAGACATGGCTCTGACCAGATAGGCTGGTGTATGCTGTGAATTATACGTACTATTGGCATCCGTGCAGAATTCTTGAAAATTCAAAGATTCAGCACAACAAGTAATCATTGAGACATCCTCAGATAAACACCCAACCACTCTTTCTGGTGATGTCTGCTTTTCATTAGGTTTTTCTAGAGAATTGGTGGAAGAAGAGTCCTTAAATGACAAATGCTTGAAATGATTTTTTTCAATTTTGTCTGTAACATTTGTTTTTGGTTGCTGTAGTTCAACAGCAGCGTCAGCGGCATAACTATTCTTTCCTGTAGAATAACAATCCTTTTCAATTTGAGGAACACCGGCAGCTTCACCTGGAACATATTCCCAATTTTCCTTGTTAAGACACTGTGAACTACAAGCTTTCTCATGGTGCATGGTTGGTTCAGTTTGTCTGAGTTCTGCACTTTCAATTATGGTAGGGAGATGATGTTCTGTAAACTCCAGGTTGGTACTTTTTCCCATTTCACCTCGAACATCGGTTGCTTGAATGCCCCATCTTGATTCAAAGAAACATCCAGAAATTCATTTGGCAACAGTATATTCTGTGGCACCTGACGTTGTTCATTTGTATTGTCAGCTGTTAGATTATTTGTCTTTTCCTTTTCTTCTATTGTAGGAATCTGGGATACTATTTGATTTGCATTACTGTTTCCATCTGTTCCTATTGGCTGATCATTGTTATTCTTTTTTTCCTGTTTGTTGCCCTCTTTGTCAGTGCTGAACATGTTGTTAATTACCGAGGAAGTCATCTTCAATCTTTCTTGCAGACAGTTTAAATTATTAACAGGCCATTTAATCAATTGTCTGTGATGAATAGATGTCAAATATGTTTTTGTATTTTTAGACTATAAACATAAAAACTTCACTTTGATAATGTACTTATTTCTTTGATAATTTGTTAGTAAAAGAGCTGTGTGAAACAGCTATTGATAAATGTTCTTTCCTCAGCCAACTTGGCAGATCAAAAGTACTTTTGACCTTCTCACTACTGTAGTCTTCATTCATGAATTGTTCTTTTCTTTCATATTCATCCTTGTCAGTCTTTATCACTTGAAAACAAATCAACAAATCAGCTTTGTTATCTTTGTTCCTGCTGTTTATTCCTTAATGTAACTGTCAGTTGACTTGTGAAACCTGCAAAAAATACACAGAAGCAGACCATCAGTGCCAACTATCTGAACATTTGCCAAGTACATAAAATATACTGAAATGACAAATGTAACACAAATCTGAGAAATTCTGAAGAACCAAACAATTCAGATATAGGGCCAACATTACTTTGTGTTCTAAAAAGTATAAAGGATTAGAAAACAAGCTTTTAACTGCTTTAATAACAAAATATAATATTTTATGTATTATATCACAGGAAAGATCAAACATTATTTTCCACAAAATATTGATAACATGAAATTATCAGCGGCATTTAATGTCACTCTGCATCTTTCAAACTAATTCCACTATTGTATTAGGATAGTCCCCATAGTTGCCTTTTCTTTTTAATGTTGTCTATTTCAGGACACAATAAAAGCAAGTCCAGAATATAAAAAAACAGTAGCACTGCAAAAACGTACACTTGGTGCTACAGTGGATAAATAATTAAAAGTGAATACAATTTTTGAGACTTTCAACTACATCCTTAAATTTGGCTCAGATCAATGTGTCTCTTAAGCACTTGAAAATCTATACATGCATCCAGAAAATAGCCAAGTTTTGGTTAATGTCAAAATGCTTGGCTAATAAAAATGCATTGAACATCTGGCAATTCATTAGTGGTGAGAAAACGTAAACTATTCCATCAAAATTCTGCTCTAATTCATGAGCAGGTTGTTGAACGACTATAAGATCAATCATGATTTTTTAAAATGTGTATGCAATTACCGTATTTCCCGGCAATGAAGACGCGATTATTTACCCTAAAATATGGCCCGAAAATTTACCTGCGTCTTGGAGGCCAAAGGTTAGCTTGTTAGCCCAGAAAGATAGACTTGGGCTAAATCGTTTTTAAAACATGGGGGGGACACGATGAGGCCTAACACAGGGGTCGGCAACCTACGGCCCAGATCTGGCCCGTAACCCAAAGTCATGCGGCCCGCAGGCGTATTTATTTTTCAATTAGTTTTCGCGACCTGGGAGCTGCAGTCAGTCCCGGGGCATGCAGGCGACCTGGGAACTGCAGCCAGACCTGATGCAAGCAAACGACCTGGGCTAACAGCCATACCTGGGGCAAGCGAGCCGACCTGGGAACTGCAGCCATTCGCGCGGCACGCAGCCGACCTGGGCATCACAGCCAGACCTGGGGCAAGCAAGCCGACCTGGGCGCTACTGGCAGTCCCGTGGCACGCAGGCAACCTGGGAACTGCAGCCATTCCTGGGGCACGCAGACGACCTGGGAACTGCAGGCAGACCTGGGGCAAGCGAGCCGACCTGGGTGCAACAGCCAGAACTGGGGTAAGCGAGCCGATCTGGGAACTGCAGCCATTCGCGGGACACGCAGCCGATCTGGGTGGCTGCAAGCGGCCGCCGGCACCGGTCTGCGGAATAAGCCATCACCTCAGCGCCCTCTGCCGGCTGGCCTGCCAGCCAGCCACAGTGTCCTTCAGCATAGGCACAACAGGTGGTTGGCGGGTAGCTACTGGGCGGAAGGCTGGCTACTCCATCCCGGTCTCTCTCTTTCTCTCTCTCTCTCCCCCCATTATGTGATCTCCCTGAGGCACGAAATCTCCGTCCCTCAGACCTGAACCGCACAGCACATTGTGGGACAGGCGAAGATGGAGGCTCCCCGGTCCAGATTGCCTCCTTGAAGAAGTTTCACATCTTCCTTTCTACTGACTAAACCAAACCCTTGATCCTGTCCTGCCAGCCTTTTTTCCAAAATGTAGCATCTCAAAATGGGGCTGCGTCTTCATCTTCGGGATATACGGTAACGAGTTTTAATTCCACAGTTGAATGGTTATCAGTATTTCCCATTGGTCCTTTGCCTTTGCAACCTCCAATAATATCTATACATAACTAAAATTCTGATCTTGTTATCTTCCGGTTTGGTGGTCTTTCTAATTGCGCAAAAACGGTTTGCGATAGCGTTACGATTTTTCGCCAGTTCACTCACTGTTCTCCTGTGCTGTGAGTGTACAAGTTCCGATTGGTTGAATGTCCCCAAAAAAAGCTCCAGTGACCAGGGTGGAATTTAAAAAAACTTTTGTTGCAAATGTAAAAAAATGACAGCATTTTTTATTATTTTTATTAGAAGCAATTGTACAAGAATAAAACATTAGTCATGTAAAATTATACAATTATTGTACAGCTTCAATTTTGACCTTTTAACCTGAAAATGAGGGAAAAGAAGAGAGAAAGAACAAGAAAGGGAAAAAGTGAAAAGATAGCACCCCTAGACTACCAAAGTAGTGTGGCCAAAGAGTGAATAAAGATATAAGAGAGGAAAAAGAAAAAAAAAGAAAAAAAGAAAAAATATGGAGATATACCTGCCCCTTGTCCACGCCCCCACCCACCTCACCCAACCCATAATTGGATTTAAATCCAAATTTGTGTTGCGCCATACTATCCTTGTAAGAATTCGGTAAAGGGTGTCCATGTCTTGAAAAATTGATCTGGTTTTTCTGCCAAGACAAACGTAAAATTTTCCAAATGTAGTGTCTCGGACATGTTTGTAATCCACATCTTTACAGTAGGGACTGAAATTTCCAAAAAATAAGTATTAGTTTTTTCGCCGTTATCAGGACATTGTTAAGGAAATGTCTTTAAAATAATGTTAGCTCAGAACAGGCTTCTGACATACCTAGAGTAATCAATTCTGTGTCAGGGTCCAATTTTATTTTCAGTATTTTAGAAAACATTTCAAAATTCCCCTCCAGAAATTATGTAACTTTATACATGAGGCAAACAAATGAGTTATGGTTGCATCCTGAAGGAGACATTTATCACAAATAAGGGAAACATTTGGGAAGATCTTATTCAGTTTAGACTTTGAATAATAAAGTCTATGCAGTTTTTTAAATTGTATTAACAAATGCCTAAGAGAACAGTTAAGAGAACAGTTATGTATATATAGAAGGCTTTCCTCCCATCTATCTTTTAAAATTGTTAGGCCCAATTCATCTTCCCAAGCACGCCTAATTATTTCCGACGATGGGATTTGTATATTTAAAAGGGTATTATAAAGGTACGATATTAACTTATTTGAATCCGAGTTTCTATTCATGCATTTGTCTAGTATGTCTGGAACCATATATTGACAGTCATGGGTATGTGATTTCAGATAGTCTCATATTTGAAGATATCTAATGTATTGGCTACCTTTCAGATGATATTTCGACTGTAATTCTTGAAATGAGAAGAGGGTCCCCATCTCATAAAGATCTCCCAGTTTTTTAATTCCTAATCTTTCCCATTGTATGAACGCCTTGTCTAAAGTAGACGGCTTAAATGAGGGATTGTTGGCGGTTGGTGAGAGAAGAGATAAATTTCTCAATTTAAGGGTTGACTTCACTTGTTTCCAGATTCGTAAGGTACCATGGATTATCGGATTTTTCTCATACACTGATTTCTTCAGATTTAATTGGAGAGAGAAGAATCGTGCCTATATTAAAAGGCGAACAATCTTCTCACTCCATTATTAGCCAGTTTAGCTGTTGGCATGTGTTGTCCATCCAATAGATTACATTTTTAATATTCGTTGCCCAGTAATAGTAAAACAAATTAGGGAGAGCCAGTCCGCCAATTTCTTTGGGTTTGCATAAAAGACAGAAATTGCTGGAAGTACTCAGTGGGAAGTAAAACAGAGTCAACTTTTCAGGTTTTAATTTTAGAACTGGGTACAATCTCAAGCTCAAATGTTGTGAATGTGGCATTAATGTGGCTGTCCCACATAGGCGACTGCAGGAGACTATCGCAAGTTGTAGCCGGTGCTGACCTGTGAATTTCATTGGCTCATTGGGGAAAAAAAAGGTAAGCAGTAGTTTTCAGAACCAAGGATAACTGACCGGTAATGTTAAATGTCCGCCGAGCTTCACAGCCATGTATCTTTGGCTTCTTAAAAGTCTCCACTCCTTCTTCCCCTTCTCCTCCCCCCCCCACCCCCCACTCCCCCCCCCCCCTCTTTTAAAGGACTTACTGTACACTGGGCTTTAACCGTCTTTTTACAGCGCCAACCTTCCTATTCATCACGGTGTGTATCTGTATCACCTTGGCTTTGCACTGTGTGAATTTTTTAGACAGTGCTCCCCCCCCCCACTTGCCCTATCCCCCGCCTGCATAATGTTAAGGCTAGTGAAGGAAGCGATGTGTTTGTGTGTGTGTTCCACTATGACAGTCACCGTTCCAATTGCCGGTGTTTCAGGCGACTGCCGGTAACTTGACAGTCGCCGCAGTCAGTTGAAAAATCGACTAAGTGGGACAGGCCCATAAGTAATTTAAGGACTTATGTAACACTAGATGAAACTGGATCCAGATATCAGATGGAGTCACAGGCACAAAATAAAAGCAATTTCCACTTGTCTCAGAATTCAGTCACTGTGCTAATCCTGCTGCCACCTCATGCTAATAGATGGAGGGGCAGATTGGAAAGCCCCCGCTTTCAAACTAAGTAGTTAACTCCAGGTGTCTGGTTGAGACTCAGTGCTTTGCTACTCTCCTCCTCTCTCAAGCAATTCTCTCATTCTATTCTCTTCCTTACACCATCTCTCTACCCCATCGCCCACCCCAATTCTGCCTATACTCCATGATAACCCGTCCACTCAATCTCCCGCATGCCTTCCAGCCCCTACATTTGTAACATCTCAAACTGGACACAAGAGATTGTGCATCTTTAGAAGTAGTTTAGCATATCAAGCTCGGCTACCAAAAATATAGGATGACACTCTCGGAGAAGCACTATGTACAGATAAAAGTTGGAAACTGCACACAAATACACTGATAAGGTGAAATTATGTTAAAAATATAAGAAAAAGCTTACAGCTTATATTTAGTCTCAAATTAGGCTTTTCCCCAGTAGAATAATACAGAAAGACAAGTCAGGTTACTGTGTATTGAGATAATGAATGACTTTAAAACGCATCTAGTATTTGGCGAGAAAAGAAGCCAAGGGTAATCTCAGTAAGGTGTATTGGGACAAATGTCCGATGTTTATGAGGGAGGAGGTGATGAGAGAGGAAATTAGATTGATCCCAGTAAGGGGCAATGACAAATGGCTGAAGCCTTTGATGTGATGAGACCACGCAGGCGCATCCTGTAGTGATCTTTATTCTCTGTACACAAAAAACTGGAGAAACTCAGCGGGTGCAGCAGCATCTAAGGAGCGAAGGAGATAGGCGACGTTTCGGGTCGAGACCCTTCTTCTTTAGTTAGTTAGTTATTCTCTGTACCTCTGACCATGACTAATGTCTGTGGAATGTGTTCAGGTGACAAAAAAAACACTATATAATATGATGTAATTCTGTTGTTCAGAGAAGTGGGCTAGGGGCTGTGAAGGTCTGTATTGCTCACTTGACTAGAGTTCTCGCTCCCTTTCATCAGCCGATAATAAGTAAAGTTTTGAACTGGTCTACCAAACCGTTTGTGTGTTGTCTGTTTATTAAGAAGTGAACCTGATTTAGTTGTTATTTAAGTAACTTTTTTCACCATAATGTGATAGACCACAATAGCAGTAACAATAGCAGTAAGCATTGTAGATCTAAACCTTCCAAAATTATTAGATCAGTGCAAAATTCTAAAATTCTCTCAGTTGGGAGTGGAAATTAACTATTAAACAGCTAGTGAAGAAAACATTTAGAACAATCTATCCTCAATGTGTAGTTTAGTTTAGTTTAAAGATACAGCATGGAAATAGGTCCATGTCAACCATTGATCACCTGTTCACACAAGTGTAAGGGGAGTGGAGTGCACGAGGACAATACAGCTTAGAAACCATCCTGATTCGGAAATACATCTCTTCTGTGCCTGGAGTTCCACATCCACAAATACTTAGCGTTTATCTTTTAATCACAAACATTTATTGGACAATAAATGTTGTCTTTGCCAGCAACACTTACATCTCACAAATGAACACCTCATAAGGTGTTGCTTCCAGCTGGAGAAGTGTATGTAGAAACCTGAACCTAAAATGTTCAACACAATTTTCACCACCACAATTCTCTGGGAACAAAACATTCCTTTCAAAAGTGTAGCTGCAAGTGAAATGTTCTCTTACAGCCAAATAATGCTCAACACTGTGTACGAGATTCTTACTGAATATATTTTTTTAAACTAAGCATAAGAATAGATTGGAGCAGATTCTAGTCTGAAACTGCATTAATTGCAAAAATTACTGTCTGATTTGCTCATACTTTAATAATTATGGCAATGATACAGTTCGTATAAAATCAAGGAATTCTAATAATCTCAGACAGCTGAGTACACCATTTTCTTCTTCTGATCAATGGACGAGAGCAAAATCCTTATTTTTGTCCATGAGTATAAAAAATATTTTTTATCCAGGAACATAGCAATCAATTCATTCTTCAAAGTGCACATCATATAAATAATATTTCCAGAAATTAATGATTAAAAGAAAAATATGCAGTAGGGACACATATTTTCTATTGTGTCAAATGGCCTACTTACCTATTGTACACTCTAACTGCAAACAAGCACTATTTGCACATTCACCAAATAGGTTATTTTGTGCCGCATATTTCTATTCTTTGTTTCAGAAGTTCAAAATCATTGCTTAGACAGTAATCTAACTCAAAAGCTTCTGGTGAGATTTAAAATATTTGCCCTATTAAAAATAAGTTATTTTGCTTTAGATTAACATCACTTCCTTATTCTAAGAAGCTATCTATTGTAATTCCAATGCCAGAAGACAATTAAGTAGGAGAATAACTCTGATTTCTACCTATTGTGATGACTTATAATTGAATGCTGAGCAAATTCGAGTGTGTATTGATGGGTGTATGCGTGTGTGTATGCGTGCTACGTAGAGGGTGGGAAGAAAAGGAATCATCTGTTACCACCAGCAGATTTATTTTTCCTTGATAGGCAAATACATAAGTATTTAAATACAATGCAGTAGCTAGAGAGCACTACAAAATAATTGATTTCCTTTTCTACCTCTTTTGGTTATCACTCATCAGCTACTGCCTTTGAATATTTCATTAGTAATTATTCTGTCCCCTTATTACATCAGCAACAATAGAAATCTGCCAGATAGTAAGCACTTTTCAAATATGTATTTATAATCACAAATTTACTGCTTGCTACTTCACAGGAAAAAAATTGTATTGGAGAATTTGTGCAAACCATTGAGTGGGCATAAATTATACAGCAGTCAAGAACAGCCTGTGCACATTGTCATACATTTTAGCAGGAGTGGAAGCAATAATCACTTGGCCATGACATTTTAAGACTGAAATCAACTGCAGCTGCAGCACTTATTTTCAACATTGATCTTTTGAAAACATAAACATCTATTTAATATTTCTATGCTAGTCACTTAATGTTTCTACTATATCATTGCTGCTTAAGATTTCCAGCAGAAATCTGCCTGAGACCATTTATGATTCTCATGGTGAAATACCAGTTCATTTAGGCAATACTTTGATTTAAATCAATTTATCAGTGTGCTCCCGCTTTGGCATGCAGAGTCAAAACAAGGTTCTGAGGTTACATAATGAGAGGGAGAATGCCTTTTTTATTAACATAACCATCCGGTTCAATTGACCGGCAAACAGGAAAGGGCTGATCAGAAACATTGGCGATGTTTTTGACAGCATTTATCTGGTGTTAAGGGATTAATAACAGCTTCAAAACATTGTAATCAGCCATAATCATTAATATTGGCAATGCAATCAGTTCCATTCGAAAGAGCCCTTCTGCCTTATGTCCATTGGAATTAAAATCAGAAACCCTTTTAACTAAAAAAAGGAGTTAAGAATATTGAACCATCCATTCCATGAATGATATAGAATCTAAGATAACTAGTGCTTTCACTCTGAGAAGAGAGGTTTCAGTTAAGTGAGGAGAGCATAGTATATGGACCTAAACGAGCAAAATTGAATGAAAGTGTGGACCAGCATGACTCAATTAAATGAAGGAACAGGCATAAGGCACTGAAAGTCTTACTTCATTCCCATGCTTCCAGGACACTGATAAACATTGTCAAGCCATGTCTCTTTTAAGCAGTCTTTTGCATAACACTGCTAGAACAAATGCAAAAACTATGGTAACTCACAACTCTTACAATGCATTCCCAAATGTCATGAGCTGAATGGCCTGTTTAAATGGACAGTATATCCCTAAAGATCTGTCCTGGGGCCTGCACATCAATGCAATCACAAAGAAAACATCAACGCTTCTACTTCCTCAGAACATTGAGGAGAGTCGGCATGTCGATGAATACGCCTGCTGCTAGTTGTAGCGATCGAGTCCAGTTGCAGTGATCTGTTCGAAGTCACCATAGCAACATAAACAGCAATCTGTGCCAAACTGCTTCCCAGCACAGCAAGCAAGCATGCCTTTGCCACTAAAGCTGTATCACAGTCCTTGGAATACTGGAGGAAATGCTGCCTTTGCAGACTACATTTTACAAGGAAGCTGACGTTGTGCTCTCTAGTAGACTGTGACCTATAATCTTTTCAAAATGAAGGAGGAATCAAATAAAAAATTAAGGGAAAAGTCTGACTAGTTTTGTAGGGAACAGCCTGGCTCTGTGACATAGCTGAGATTTGGTTTAGCCCACTCATGTGGTAGTCTTATGGTACAGGACTGTAAGAACTGGAGTTATAGAGCCGTAGCGATATATAGCATGGAACACGCCAACATTCAACCACCCACACACTAATCCAACATTAAACCTATGCCTGAGTTGTGCATATAGTCAACAATGGACTTATCTTTGGGATGTGGGAGCAAACTGGAATACCGGGTGTTTGTGAATGATCCGCGACAACACACATAGTGGCATTATAAATGGCATGGAATAATAAGGGTTAATCTACCCCCGGGAGAAACCCATGCAGTCACAAGGAGAATGTACAAACTCCACAGAGAGAGGATCCAACGTCGGGATTTGGTGTTCAAACGCAATGGCTCTACTAGCTGCGCCACTGTGTCACCCTGCTATGCCAGATATTAGTTTACTAATAACAGTCTGCAAATGGAAACCAACCTGAAACGTCACCTATTCAAATACTCCAGAGATACCGCTGAGTTGAGACCCACTGAGTTAAGGGGCTGTCCCACTTGGGCGACCTAATTTGTGAGTTCTGGCGAGTTTGCCCTTGACTCATACTCGCAGCATGGTTGACACGAGGTTGTAGGAGGTCTTTGTAACTTTCCATCATGCTCGAGAGTAGTCCCCGTATACTCGAGGCCTCAGCTAGGTTGCGGCGTACTTTTCAACATGTTGAAATATGCCTGCGAGAAAAAAAGGTCTCCATGGAAAAAATCTATACTTTTTTTACTCGTAGGTTTAGTCGTAGTAGGTCGTAGTAGATCGGCATGTTAGTCGTAGGTAATCGAGGGTAGTCGAAGGTAGTCGTAGATAGTCTTCATCATAGTCGAAGGGAGGTCGATGGAGATCGAAGGAGGTCGTCTTCACTCTCCACTATTCGATGTCTAATTTTCCTGAAGTTAGTCGTAGTTAGTCGAAGCTAGTCTTCAACACAGTCGAAGGATGTCGAAGGAGGTTTTCTATATAGTCGAAGGAGGTCTTCAACATTACATTTTTTCAAACTCTCCCAAACTCTTCTAAACTCGCCAATTAGGTCGCCCAAGTGGGACAGCCCCTTAACTCAGTGGGTCTCAACTTTGCTCCAGCACTTTGTGTCTTTAATTAGATTATTATTTATTTTTGCAAAATAAATGTTCTAGACAGCATTGTTAACCCAACCTGGCACATTAACAATCTGTTACTGATACTATTTTGCCTGTTCTCTTAGCTGGTTGTCTCCCCAGAAATACTGTTGTGTGCTCAAACACCATGGAGTCACAATTGAGTCTTTGTAGAATTGGACTGTCTTGACAAACAAAGATGGGTGGTCACATCACTGCTTTCCTCAACGACAAACCCCATCCTAAAGTGCAGAGCAGCTGCAGAACAGAGGGCCCTCCAAGGATGTTCTCTATGATAAGGCATTGTTTTTTTTAATTTATCTCAGTAACAGTACCCCGTCTAATTGTAATTTTGTTCAATTTAATAGTAAGATTAAATGAGAACTTACCAGTTTGAAGTTTGATCTTTATTTTATGAGGAGTTACGTTGAGGGATTACGTGAAGACCCCGCCAGCACACATGCGCGACATACTTCAAAGCAGCAGTGTGAAATCACAGATAACAGAAATTGACTAATATAGTAAGATAAGAGAACTAAAATACCAGTTGACCAGCGGAGGGCACGTAATCCCTCAACGTAACACCTCATAAAATAAAGATCAAACTTCAAAAAGTTCTCGTTTAATCTTACTATTTTACTTCGGAGTCACGTGAATGACTACGTGAAGATTTCAAAGCTCTGTGATTTCATGCCGTGGACACGAGTCCATGCATCACACACTGCATCAGTGAAGAGTGAATTTTAATAATGCATTCAGACATGACATAGGTATAGACATGTTGATGCTATTAATGGACAAATAGCAATAATAGTAACCTTCCTCAACCGGGAGGAACTATAACTAAGACCTAAAATAGAGTTGCCAAATACCCCCGGTCTGGTATAAGGAATTTCTAAAATGTTTGGAAAATCGTTTGTTAGACATCCTGCAGCCGCCAGGATGTGGTCCCGCGAAACGTCCATCACCTGCTGCTGATACACTCCACCCAGGTTGCAGCCTGGGTGGAGTGAGACTTGTATGTCAGTGTTCACTCCTGTATCCCAGAACCCATATTAACCACCTGGCAATGGTCTGTAGTGATATTTCTTATGAGGCTTCATGTGACTAACAATGATAGCTCGCTCAGTCCCTAAGGCTCTAGTGACCTTAACATACTGGTGTAGATGTGTAGCCACACACAACCGAAGGTCCATGGGATATGCCAACAATTCTAGTTTGAGACCTATTGTCCCTGGTGTATTCTACTGATTAAGTCATAACATAAATGTAATTTCCCTGCAGAATAATCATCCTGTCCAGTCACAGCTATGCAAAAACCTGGACCCGTTGTGCTGACTCAGCATCATGAGCATAACCACTTGGTTAGTGAGCCAAGGGCAGGGATGTTCCAATGTTAATATCCCATATCTCTGCGTACCTGGCCTGGGGGGTGTCGAGTTGAAGATACCCTTCATAATCTAGATATCAGAAGGTGACCCGACAGAGTGGATTCTGCTCCTTGCAGCCAATATACTGAGAAGGCACGTGCGGCACAGTAAATGGCACTCTATTAATGATTCTCAAATCCCATCTAGAAACTGAACTTCAAGACATCAGTCATCTGTGTCAATTTATATGTAATAACAAAATACTTCCCATCTCTTATGAGGGAAGTACTGCTTATTTGGTGCTATCCCTGCAATTACAGTGAGCACGTCCATAGTTTGGTTTAACAATTCTAGCCGCAGGAAACGGTCTTCCCAGTCTGCAAGTCAATGAATTGATTATGTATGCAGAGGATGGTTTCCCGAGTCATGGCTAACCAGCAATATTGTGCCTGGAAATAACCATATAAGGTTCTATCATCATTCCCAACATCAGCGGGAATCATGGCTGTGTAGGCCAGTCAGGCACTACGAAAATGCCTGAAACGGGAAATTTGCAAGACCCGTCTGGTAAGGTAAAATGGAAGGACACAATGAGCATTCTTCCCCAGTGTAGCGAGAATGCATCCATCGCCACTGATATGCCACGTATATTGCAACTGGTGATTGAACCTGGGTGCAACATTTTGATTTTTAGGTGTTCCATCGAGCCCACAATGTGCTTAAATACTTGCGATTCAACATCCATTCCGTGTTGTCATTGCGTTTACCTGATAATACACCAATGCCAAATGGAATTAGGTAAACAATTACCGGATACTTTGACTTG
Source organism: Okamejei kenojei (assembly GCA_035221665.1). Taxonomy (NCBI): domain Eukaryota; kingdom Metazoa; phylum Chordata; class Chondrichthyes; order Rajiformes; family Rajidae; genus Okamejei; species Okamejei kenojei. The sequence goes on along the minus strand of CM069136.1, from coordinate 72,185,599 downwards.
ATTGCACCCATGTGATTAACATATAACAGCACCAGAGTGTATCAAGTTAGACTTGAGCATGCAGATTATGCATATTCGCACAAACCTTTAATCCACAGAATGCACCTAATGTGAATAGGTAGTTGATACCATATAACTGAACAATTGGTAACTCATGCAACCCCATCTGCCTCCGTAACTAAAGATGGTATTTAGTAATTGTCCATCTTTAAGCAATAGCATCAGTTAGGAATTAACTGACGAGTACTTCGAAGCGGTAACTAGGGAAATTGATGAGGGTAAAGCAGTGGATGTTGTCTATATGGATTTCAGTAAGGCCTTTGACAAGGTTCCCCATGGAAGGTTGGTTAAGAAGGTTCAATCTTTGGGTGTTAATGGCGGAGTAGCAAGATGGATTCAACAGTGGCTGAATGGGAGATGTCAGAGAGTAATGGTGGATGGCTGTTTGTCAGGTTGGAAGCCGGTGACCAGTGGGGTGCCTCAGGGATCTTTGTTGGGTCCACTGTTGTTTGTCATGTACATCAATGATCTGGATGATGGGGTGGAAAATTGGATAAGTAAGTATGCAGAATACTAAGATAGGTGGTGTTGTGGATAATGAAGTAGATTTTCAAAGTCTACAGAGAGATTTGGGCCATTTGGAAAAGTGGGCTGAAAGATGGCAGATGGAGTTTAATGCTGTTAAGTGTGAAGTGCTACATCTTGGCAGGACAAATCAAAATAGGACGTACATGGTAAATGGTAGGGAATTGAGGAATGCTATGGAACAGAGGGATCTAGGAATAACTGTGCATAGTTCCCTGAAGGTGGAATCACATGTAGATAGGGTGGTAAAGAAAGCCTTTGGTGTGCTGGCCTTTATAAATGAGAGCATTGAATATAGGAGTAGGGAAGTAATGTTAAAATTGTACAAGGCATTGGTAAGACCAATTCTGGAATATGGTGTACAATTTTGGCCGCCTAATTATAGGAAGGATGTCAACAAAATAGAGAGAGTACAGAGGAGATTTACTAGAATGTTGCCAGGGTTCCAGCAACTATGTTACAGAGAAAGGTTGAACAAGTTAGGTCTTTATTCTTTGGAGCGCAGAAGGTTAAGGGGGGACTTGATTGAGGTCTTTAAAATGATGAAAGGGATAGACAGAGTTGACGTGGATACGTTTTTCCCATTGAGGGTAGGGAAGATTCAAACAAGAGGGCATGACATGCGAATTAAGGGACAGAAGTTTAGGGGTAACGTGAGGGGGAACTTCTTTACTCAGAGGGTGGTGGCTGTGTGGAATGAGCTTCCAGCAGAAGTGGTGGAGGCAGGATCGATTTTAACATTTAAAAGTAAAGTGGATAGGTATATGGACGTGAAGGGAATGGAGGGGTATGGTCTGAGTGCAGGTAGATGGGACTAGGGGAAAACAAATGGTCGGCACGGACTGGAAGGGCCGAGAGGGCCTGTTTCCGTGCTGTAATTGTTATATGGTTATATGGTTATATGGTTACTGATGAAGGTTAGTGGGGCAATGCTGAATACTGTTTGTCCACCATGGTGACTTTGATAGTTTCAGCTGGAATAGCATAGGTCTGGTGGTAATGACCTACATGGTACCTGTGAGCTTGCTCCGTTGCACGCCGTATAGCTCTGATGGTGCAAAAGACGCAAATAACACAGCAGAAACCCAATATATTGTCAACCCCAGACAATATAATAGTTAAAGGTAATCCTAATACTCAATAATTTCAGTTGGTATCAACTTAAATTTAACTGGATGGATGAGAATCCAATTTCTGCAGAATAGTTTGTGGCTGATACTGCTGATTTGGCAAAATACAGCGTTTTAGAACATCATCCAGATAGCCCATAATAATAGCTTTTAGTTCTGAGCAGCCGAGCACTGATTTTAGTAATTTGGTAAATAGCCTGGGGCTGAAGTTTGCCCATTGTGCAATGCTTTTGACTGTAACATTGTTCCATCCAGCTAAATTTCAAATATCTTTGGTGAGCCCAGTGAGTGGAAACTATTCCCCTGTTGTTAGACAGTAATGAAGTTTTCTATTCAGAAAAGTCAATACTGCATATGCGAGTTGAACTGGTATCTTTCATTGTGACAATGAGCGGCCCGCAACTGCGGCCTGTCTTGAAAGGCAACTCTGTCTTGCATAAAACAAGTAAATTTACCAACTTGTAAATGGTCCACATACCTCATATTTCGGAAAGAACCAGACCCACCTACCTTCATGGTTATTGGTGGTCTCGTGGTAAGCCCAAAGGCCCCTGGTGTGGGTTCTAATTCCGTCCCAGATTTGGAGAGTAGGATTGCTGGGGTGCGTGGACCCAATTCCCTGAGGACCGGTTTAGGCCTTGGCCTGAAAGGCCTGGCCCAGTTTTGAAGCTGCCACCAGCTTCAGTGAAACACTTGCTGTCGATAGAGGCATGGGGTGTGTTGCGTGGTACCCTGATAAGCCGGACAGCTTTAATCTTCCTGCGGTCCCCGTGGCCTTGTTTCCCCGAGCCAGGTTCACCCCGTGGCCAGAATCTTCCCGCGGTCCCCGCGGCCGGGTTTCCCCGAGCCGGGTTCACCCTGTGGCTTGATTCCTGTTGTTGTCCCGGGTTCCCCGCGGATTCTAGTCCGTGGTTTACCACAGCCGGGATTCCCTCGCAGTCCCTGGAGACGAGATTACCCGCAAAGTCTGTGGTGGGGTGTCCCCCCCCTCCCAAGCCAGGCATCCCCGGGATTCTCTCAGCCAGGATTTCCCCGCAGTGTAGGGAAATCCTCGATATCTCCAGCAGGAACTCTATCAGAGCATCCTGCAAGGAGAAAAAGCAGACCTGGAGTTAAGTTGAAAAACTTTCCTTCAGGTTTCAAACTTACCGCTGGTGGAGCAGCGCTTCCACAGCCTGTCGATGGGGTCTTCATGTAGTCACTCACGTGACTCCAAAGTAAAATTGCACTGTCCCCTCACACTTTTTCACCTCAATATCTGTTATATGAGAATTTTGCCTGAGCAGTCAGTGACTCATAGCGCTCCAGCCGGCAGCTCTTTGTTTAAATTCCCACATGCTAAGCCAACATCGACCTGCTTAAACCTTTGTGCGCCAAACCAGCAGCGCTGTGTGTATTACCTTTACACACCAAGTCTGTAGCACTATGTATTGATTTAGGAGCCAAGTCTGTAGCGTGTGTATTGATTTGCATGCCAAGTCTGTAGCAATGTGTATTGCTTTGCACACCAGTCTGCGGCTGATAGCGCTTTGTTCCTGGGGGGGGAGGGGGGGGGGGGCTTGCTGGGATGCAGTCCCCTGCCATTGGTTATAGTCTGAATTGTGGAGCAGCTGTATTGGCCAGGACTTACGGCGGTTATTTCAACAGCTGGGTTAGTGCAAGTTCATGTACCAGAGGGGTTCACGGGCTGAGTTGCGATCAGTGCCGCGGATGGAGGCACAGAGAGGGAGACGTGTGCTGCTGTAAAACGGAGCCCGCGCATAACAAGACAAGTATTCTTTTGTTGTCTCTCTTGCCATTAAAACTGATGTGTTCATGTACGAAGGGTTCACCGATGGACTGAGTCACGATCAGCACCGAGGACGGAGGCAGTGAGAGAGAGAGAGAGAGATAGAGGTGTGCTGCTGTAAAACTGGATCCTGCGCATACTGAATCAAGTATTGTTTTTGTCCCTCTTGCCAATAAAGAAGGGAGGGGGTGGGAGAGGGAAGGAAGGGTGGGAGGGGGGGGGGGAGGAAGGGGGGGGGGAGGAGGGGGGGGAGGAGGGGGGGGAGGAAGGGTTGGGGGGGGGAGAGGAAGGTGGGGGGGGGGGAGGAGGGGGGGGGAGGGGGGGGGGGAGGAAGGGGGGGGAGGAAGGGGGGGGGAGGAAGGGGGGGGGAGGAGGGGGGGGGGAGGAGGGGAGAAAGGGGGGTGGGGAGAAGGGGGGGGGAGAAGGAGTGGAGACACTTTTAAGAAGCCAGACAACTTTTAATAAGATAGAGATACACAGCTGTGAAGTTTGGCGGGCATTTTGATTTGATTTGATTTGATTTGATTTGATTTTTTGTCATTGTCTTCAATTAAGAGACAACGAAATTCTCTTTCCTTACAGTCATACAAAAAATAAAATAAAAAAAAACACAAAAACACAGAACACAGTAGTCCACAACACAAACATCCCCACTGCGGCACCAAAGTTCCCCACTGTGAGGGAAGGAACCAAAGTCCAGTCAACCTTCTCCCTGATATTCCCCAATGTTCACCCGTGGTCGGGGCCTCCTGAGCACCCCGTAGTCGCCGCTACGGGCGGCCCGATGTTCAGGCCCTCTCGCGGGAACGATGGAACCCCGACGTCGAAAGGGAGAACATCCTCAGCGGCCTGGACCTCTGAATCATCCACCTTCCACCGGAGTCTGCGGCTCCCGATTTCCACAGGTCGCACTGGGCGGAGATTCGCACTGGCGATCCCTGGCAAAGGGTCCCAGGAATCTGCGATGTCAAAGTCAGCGCCGACCACATTGGGAGCTCCGCACCCACAGCTCCGCGATGTTGGAGCAATGGCTCAACACTCCGGAGCTCCAAGCGGCGATCCCAGGTAAGGCCTTGCCCGATCCGCAATGTATCGAGCGCAGCGCCACAGCTGCTGAAGCTCTGGTCTGGTCCCGGCAGGAAAGGCTGCACCAATCCAGTTGGTAGGCCGCGAGGGGGGGACGAGGACGCGATGCGTATAATAGCCACATCCTCGCCAGGAAGCGACTGAAGGACGGTTTTCCCTTACCCTACCCGCTTCCCCCCACATAAAATACTGAAAAAACAAAACAAAACACACTCTAAACATAAAAAAAAATAAAAAAGACAACCAGATCGTGGGCGGAGGCAGCCAGTAACAGTGCCACCGGATGTCCGAAAAAAACATTACTGGTTTGTTATCCTTGGTTCTGAAAACTCGTGCTTACGTTATTTTCCCCCAATGAGCCAAGGAAAATGCCTGGTCAGCAAAGGCAATTAACTAAAACTACCTACGACTACCTCGACTACCCATAACTATATGGCGACCCCATTACAACTGCACCTACAACTACAGGATTATCGATTTTCTTCATGGTGACCAATACTGAGGCTGCGACTAGTTCCCAGTATGCGGGAACTCCTTGGGACCATGAAGGAGACTCACCAGAGACCACTAACGACCACGTGTCGACCATGTGGCGATCATGAGGCGAGTGCAGATTCTCCTGCACTCACCTAAAAAGTCGCCTAAGTGGGACAGACACTTGAGCCTTTTTCTGTTCTACTAGACAGATCTTTGAACCTGTTCCCTTGAAAATATTGGCGTAGTCGGCAGGATCTGACGAATAGAATAGAAAATGTTTGGTAAAAAGAAAATAGCAAGAGCTGGTGCAGGCCAAGCACCCCCGCAACAAGCTGCTGCCCACAGTGCAGGGGAGCCTGCAGCAGGCCATTTTGCAGGTGGGACCAAGAACCTCGAGTCTTCAAGTTTCTTCAATGCTTTTAATGGGTCACGAGGGAGAAGTTTATTATTGCAAATTTCACCTGAATGGATCAACACTGACATCTGCAAGATTTGATCGACTCGTATTGTTTTGGAATGTTTATGGCGACTGTGATAATAATGCTACATTGAAAGGTCAGAGTGGAGCAGTGATGGAATTGCATTATAACACAGATGGCAGCATGCTTTTTACAGCATCAACAGACAAAACTTTAGCAGCGTGGGACAGTGAAACTGGTGAAAGAATCAAGAGACTTAAAGGTCACACATCCTTTGTGAATTCAGGTATCAAGCCCGACGGGGACCACAGTTGGTCTGTACAGGAAGCAACGACGAAACAGTGAAGCTATGGAACATTCGGAAGATGGCTGCAATCCATACGTTTCAAAACACGTATCAAGTATTGGCAGCAACATTTAATGACACAAGCGTTCAGATTATCTCTGGTGGTATTGATGACGGCATTAAGGTTTGGGACCAAACTTCCAAAAAAAAAGTTAATTTCTACCATGCGCGGTCATACAGACTCGGTGACTGGTTTGACCCTGAGTAGGGTAAAAGAGAACATCACCAACCTCGCTGACCATTGGGACAATCTTGTTGGAAATAATATTATGACGTTGTATGTGCAGATTGGCATCACGACCGCATGGACTTTACTAAAGCCTGTGGGCCTGATGTAATGAGGTAATGCCTGCAGCCTGGATGTGACGGTAACCAGACTGCTCGAGGGGTGGAATATTATAGAAAAATGTTGCCCAAACAATCTGTGTCCCATAGCACTGCGTTAGCGCTATGTTTAAAGTCGATAGCGTTGCGGCCTGTAGCGCTATATTTAGAATCCATAGTGTTGCAGCCAGCAGCTCTTTGCTTAAATTCCCAGGAGCTAAGCCGACAGCGATCTGTTTAAAACTTTGCGCGCCAAACCGGCAGCGCTCTATGTGTTACCTCTACGTGCCAAGTCTATAGTGCTGTGTATTGATTTGCGCGCCAAGTATGTAGCACTGTGTACTGCTTTATGCACCAGACTGCGGCTGATAGCGCATTGTTCCCAAAGGGTGGGGGGGTAGGGGGGGTGGGGGCTTGCTTGGATGCAGTCCCCTGCCATTGGTTGTAGTTTGTCCAGGACTTACCGGTGGGTGTTCAACAGCTGATTTTCTTACCTGTATAAAGGCAACTAAACTATATTTGCAACTAATCAGACGAGTGAGCCTTTTTCTGTTCTACCAGTCAGATCCTTGAACCTGTTCCCTTAAAACAATATCCCATCCGTCTATTTCAGTCTCCCATAGATTTCTATATGTTTCAATGTCCCACCAAGTTCAATCCCCTTCTCGCCACAATCTTTGTACCCTTTAATAAATCACAATCTAATTTCAACAGTTATTGGTGCCATTACTGTGCCACTGTCCTGTTTCTGAAATTGCAACCTCCTCTGGATAATGATGGAGAGAAATACTCCCAGTGACAATGAGCCAAACACAGCTTTTCTGTCAGCAGAACAGGATGGGAAATGGATTTTTGAAGGTGTAGAACTGTCCAATCAAATATAAATGAATGACAACCATTAGTGTTGTTCGTGTTATTACGACCTACAATTTCTACATACATGTGCCATACCAAGCTACCACAGTGCTGTGTGACTATGTCTCCAGGACACTCAAAAAAACGATCTTCAGTTTATAGATTCATCAAGCAGGTGTGTCTAAATTTTACTGAAACAACTATGTTCATTCATTGCTTCATGGAAATAAAACATCAATATCTCCAAGCATCACAGCTGTACACACCTAGGGTAGAAACAGTCGTTCTATCCTTTTAGAATGACATTACCTTACTTTATTCATTGCAAGAAAACTGATCACATATTTAAGACAAAATAGAACCGGACTTGATGTTCAAACAATGATTTTACTTTGGAGTCACGTGAGTGACTATGTGAAGAAGGCCGTCCCCACCAGAGATGCCAACCTTCCAGAGCACAAATCAGTAATCATAAGGCTAAAAATCAGTAATTTGGAGACAAAATCAGTAATTTTTTGCGCGAAGCAATTTTTTTTCTGCATGATGGCAAGCGCGGCTCCCACAGGCAAGCGATAGCGCATAATGTTAACATTAACATACCTGTATGTTCATTAGTTGGTATTACATAAACATGTATTAACTCACCATTGAAAATGCTCTATTGAAAGACTGGATGAACGAGTTCATTATCAATATGTCACGATATGTGCTATAGACTTTTGCGGCATTTCTTGCACCTTAATATACCGCACACACACACACACACACACAGACACACTCACACACAACAGACCCACTCACACACACAGACACACTCACACACACAGACAACACTCACACACACAGACACACTCACACACACAGACACACTCACACACACACTCACACACTACTCCTCCCTCTGATGGAAATGGGTTTAGGAACTAAGGGTACTCTAGGTCCGTGAAGCTGAGGTTGGGAAGGAGGGGGGGGGGGGGGGGACTCTGTCTCTGTCTGTGTGTGTGTGTTGGCTGCAGCCATCGTCTGCTTTAGTGAGGGAAGCAGGTCGGTGATTGATCAAAACGGCCCTAGGAGACTGTCTGATTGGCTGCCAAGTGACCAGCGCATATGTGATTGGACACAATGCCCTTGGAGACGGCGGCTGATTGGGCGGGGAGGAGACCGATTATTGATTGGACGGAATTTTAAGGGTAGTGGTCGTGTGATTGGACGCAAAACCCCTTAGAGACAGTCGTTGATTGGCCACCAAATAATCGGGCGCAAAAAAAATAAAAATAGGGGAAAACAATAAAATCGAAATTACGATTTAAATCGGAAGAATATCATGCCTGATTGCAGCAAAGATACTAGTATCCGCTCTGGTATCTTTGTGATCTGCAGTTCCTTCCTATTGAAGAAGAACCCTGGCCCGAAACAACTCGTATCCATTCCCTCACAGATGCCGCGAAGCCCGCTGAGTTCTCCAGCACTCTGTGTTTTTTATTTAACTCTTGAAATTTAAGTTAGACATACAGCGGAGTAACTCAACGGGACAGGCAGCGATGGAGAGAAGACTCTTTTTCAGACTGAACTGAACTCTTGTCGGTGAGAGTACTTGTGATTATCTGCAGAAGGATTCGACCAAAAAGTCATCCACTCCCCAGAGCCGGCGCCCGTCCCACTGAGCCACCCCAGCCCCCCCACCCCCCTTATAATTTCTGTACTTTTTCGATAGCTGCCATGACCCATTTGATGTCATCCTGCACCCTGCTCCTGGTCCCGGCCCGCGCCGATCTGCGTGTGTGCGTGTGCGTGTAGTGCGTGTGTGTGTGTGTCGGAGTCTGAGCGGAGAAGCGGGCGGCACCAAGTGTGAGTGAAATGCATGGACAGACGGACGAAAGCAACCATCGTTAGAGCGCAATAAGGTGACATTTTGGGCAGAGACCCTTCTTCAGACTGACAATCAAGGGAAAGGAAACGGGAGGCATACTTCCATTTGTTTGTCCTTAGTGCACATCTATATCTATTGTTCCTCTTTCCCCTGACCGTCTGAAGAAGGGTCTCAATCCGAAATGTCATCTGATGATCGTTGATCATTCCTTTCGCCCGTCTGTTCCGATTGTTTGCTCGTCCTTGGATTAAGTAGCGCAGGATAAAGCTGGGAATTCATGCACAGGATGGAAACTGGAAACTGGAACGTAGGAGAACGTCGTCCCTCTGCGTACCCCCCCATTTCCATCACTGGCACTCACACACTCACACACACACACTCACTCACACACTCCCAAACACACACAACAAGTATGTGCTAACTTAAAATCGGCAAAATCCGGGATTTATGATATGAAAATCGTACCGCCCGTAATTGGCCAATTTTCCGTAGAAATTACGGGAAATCCGTACCAGTTGGCATCTCTGCCCCACGCATGCGCGTCATTACGTCTGACGCGTTGCACACGGACTGACTGGTGGGCGCGCGCCTCTTGCCAGCGGTAAGTTTTGAATCTGGAAGGTAAGTTTTAAATTATTAATAGGGCTGTTTTTTGTATTGCCGGATTGCCTGCTGAATTTGGGGCGAAGTTGGACGAGCCGCGAGAAACCGGTTATGGACCGTGGGGAAATCCCGGTCCGGACCGCAGTATCGCGGGTAGCCGGTGGCCGTCGGGTTCGCTCCCAAGTCGCTGACAAGGAGGTCAGCGACGCCCAGGAGGGGAATGCGAATGGGGGTTCTCCCAGTTGGGCTCCCAGACCGCCATGGTCCCCCAGAGAACGGGGTTAGACTGGCAGTTAGCCGGTCTTGCAACCCCAGTCATTCACAATGGGGTCTGCAGCTCCCACACCACAATGATTCCCCAGGAAAAGGGGTTAGACTGGCAGTCAGCTAGTCTTGCAACCCCAGCCATTCACTATGGGGTCTGCAGCTCCTACACCATTATGGTCCCCAGAAATAGGGGTTAGACTGGCAGCAATCCGGTCTAGCTACCCCAGACTCGGACAATGGGGTCAGAAACCCCCAGACCGCTTAGGTCTTCCGAGATAAAGCGGTTAGACTGACAGTATGCCGGTCAAGCTACTCCAGTCGCAGACAATGGGGTCAGCAGCCCCAGACCGCTTAGGTCTTCCCAGAAAAAGCGGGTAGACTGGCAGGTAGCCGGTCTCGCTACCCCAATCTGTCAATGGGGTCAGCAGCTCCCAGACCGCTTAGGGCTTCCCAGATAGGGGTTAGACTGGCAGTAAACCGGTCTCGCGACCCCAGTCGCTTACAATGGGGCCTGCATCTCCCAGGCCGCTTAGGTCTTCCTAAATAAGGGGAAAACTGGCAGTAAGCTGGTCTCGATACCCAGTCACTAACTATGGGGTCAGCAACTCACAGACCGCTATGGTTCCCCAGGAAAGGGATTAAACCACGAGGAAGCCGGTCAGGCCTTGGGACTGGGTCGAGTTGGGCCAGGAGGTCCCCCCCTCCTTCTATGGGTAGCATCTGTGAACGCCTAAAACCCACCTGGAGCACCTGATGTGAGAGAGATATGCTCCAGCAGAGAGCTATCTGAGCCCGGGTATTATGAAAAACCCACTGGCCGTGGCACCTGTTAGGGCTGCACAATGTCTCCCTCTCTGAGGAGGGGAGTATCAGGGGTCAGTTTCGCTCTGGCCAGCGTCATATTCTGATATTGGTCCGAGGGACCATGTCAGTGCAGGTGTCCTCAGGGGCCTGCGGCAGCACCTGACTCAGTGCTGTCTACGAGTCTCCCTCTCGGTGGAGGGGAGTGCGAGGACATACTCGCAAGGGAAGAGGAAAAAAACCCGGCAGGGGCCAGATTCCCTCACACTTATTTTTGTACAAATGAAAATGATAACATGTGATGGGTTATGGAAGTACACAGTATTAGGGTACAAATGAAAATGATACCAAGTATACAAGGGTACCAAGCATGGCTTGGAATTGGGGCCAGAATTATATTTCGAGGCAGGCTCAGGATTACGGCCAGCATTGCCTTCCGCGATAAGCTCCGTAATATGGCCAGAGTTGTCTTTCGAGGCAGGCTCAGAATTACGGCCGGAGCAGTTTTAAGGCTGGCCAGTAGTATGGCCAGAGCTGCATTCTAGGCAGGCACGGAAAGATGGTAGGCGTGGCCTGTTCCTTGTGAAAGATGGAGAGATCTCGGTTCATATTTCATTTACTCCATGTGCAACATAGCGTTTCAGTATATGGAATTTCTCTATTGTCTAACTACTAATTTCCTTAGGATCTTTATGGCATGCATCAAACTCATAGATGCATACTATTTAGGAGCCATTCACAGGAGATCACCGGAGACATTTCAAATTGATCTGGGGGATATTCCTTACGCTGTGTTTGCTTAAATCAACTGTTTTCAGCCATCCAGTCAAATTTAAGTTGAAACCAACTGGAATTTGTTGTTTATCAGATATACCTTTAACTATTAATTACCTGTGATTCCGCCCTGGGGCAACAGATTGGAATCAATTGAAGCCTGTAACAACCTTGTTATCAAGCAGTCTTCTATTTATCAAGTGTAATTGGCTATAGCAGCTGTGTTTCAGCTGTGCAATTTGGTCTTGCATTATTAGAACTTTCAACGTGCAAGTATTAATAAGTGCCATATAGGTCATTGTTAACAGGCCTATGCTGAAGCTACCAAAGTCACAATGGTGGTCGAACTATATTCAGCATTGCTCCAGTAGGTATGGTCACATGCTCTTCAGTTATATTACTTATACGTGCTAGAGCTCAAAGATGGAAAATCACGAATGCCATCTCTAGTAACGAAGGCGGATGGGATTTGCATGAATCACCAATTTTTCAGTTATTGGTATCAACTACCTATAGACACTAGGTGTATACCATGGGTTAAAGGGTTATTGTGTGAATATGCAAAACCTGCATGCTTAGTTCCAAGTTGATACACTGTAGTGGTGGCATATGTTAGTCACATGGATGCAATAAAGTCAAAGTATCCTGTCATAATTTACCCAACCTTTTTTGGCGCTGGTGTATCATCATGCAAAGTCAATGACAACACAGTATGGATGTTGGATCACAAAGCATTTTAGGATCTATGGCTCAATTACATCCAATATCGATATGTTTGCATGCAGGCTCATTCTCGCTACATAGGGGAGTAATGTTCTTTTATGTGGTTCTCCATTTGCTTCATCAGTCGGGGCTTGCAATAATTCAGCAAGATCCCACATTCAGGGTTCTCGTACTGTCTGACTGGCCTACGCAGCCATGGTTTCCCGCAAATGTTGGGAATAATATAGAACCTTATATGGGGTTCTAAACATAAAATTTGCTGGTTCAGCCTGGGATTCGGGAACCAGCCTCTACATGATTAATCAATTCATTGCTTTACAGAATCTGAAAAGACCGCTCCTGCGGCTCAGACTGATCCGTGTATGTCTCACTGCAGAATGCAGGGATAGCAACAAAAAAGCAGTACTTTGCCTCTTCAGGAGATGGGAAGCTTTTTTTCTGTTAAATGTTATGTTACACATAATACGGCATGGACACTGACATCTTAGAGTTCATTTTCTATGGGTTTTTGACAATAAATTATGTTATAGTCCCATTAACGGTACCCAACGTGCTTATCATAGTTGCTGCAGCAAGTGGGACCCGCTCTCTTGGGTTTCACCCTCTGGTGTCCAGTATTTAGGATATCATTAACACAAGTTCTTCCAGACCCAAGTACACGGAAGTATGGGATATTGACATTGTGTTAACATTTATTCACCATGGCGCTCCGACTATATCTCTATCTTTGGTTCAGCTCTCATAGGTAGGTTATTCCCTAGCACTGCCCTTAGCGCACGGGTCCAGTCATTACATAAATTCTGAATGGACAGGATCATTACACCTGCAATATCATAATTCATGTTTACATACCCCATGCACCTTCGGTTACATGTGGTCACACGTTTACATCATTACGGCAAGTTCATCTAAAGCCTTAGAGGCTCTGATGCTAGTTCAGACCATCTCCAGGTGGTTATGCGAGGTTTGGCCTATACAGAAGTAGATACTGCTTTCTAATCTCACTCCACAAGGGCTGCTACAACACCAGCAGCAAGGGTTATGTGCAGTCCTCTGGACCACATCCTGTCAACTACAGGAGGGTCTAACAAGCGAGGAATCCTTTATTTTAACTCATTGCCAGACCAGGGGTATTTAACAACTCTATTTAGGTTCAATTTATAGTTCCTCTCAGTTCAGAGGGGTTACTGTTATTATTGTTTGATCTTTTATCAGCATTAGCATGTTTTAAATGTCATGTGTGTATGCATTATGATGTTTCCCTCATCTATGGTCAACTGATGCAGTCGTGCTTGTGTGGACTCGTTTTCCACGGCATGAAATCACAGACCTTCAAATCTTCACGTAGTCACTCATGTGACTCTGAAGTAAAATAGTAAGATTAAACGAGAACTTACCAGTTTGAAGTTTGATCGTTATTTTATGAGGAGTTACGTGAGGGATTATGTGCCCTCCGCTCCCTACCTTCGTAACATAATGATCATCTGGTAGTTCTAGTCATCTATAAACTTACTATCTTAGTTCAACAACTGTTATCTGTGATTTCACACCGCTGCTTTGAAGATTGACGCACATGCGTGGGGACGGCCTTCTTCACGTAATCCCTCATCGTAACTCCTCATAAAATAGCAATCAAACTCCAAACCGGTAAGTTCTCGTTTAATCTTACTATTATATGTTATTCTGAAACATCTAAAGCCTTGAAATGGCCACAGGGCATGTTCTGATTGATTATCAAAGGTAAACCAATTGTTCATATAAATGCTTCTTTTGAATTGGTGAGTAACATAGAAGATCAATGGAATTCTAATACCCTTCTAGACTTTCTCATGCTTGGTAATCAGACAGTTCTGAAATGGACACTTGCACTTCCATACCTCAAGCGTCACTCTGGGTTGAGGGTCAATTTAATGCTATGATATTCAGTCTGACGTGTAGTCCTGTCCGGCCACATTTCCGGACACCATGGAAGCCTCCCTGGTGTTTCCAGGTACAGTACTCACTGTTCTTGCGATCCTCCGTCAGGTCGGGGATTCCGCTGCTATCGGGAATCCCTCAGCTCCGTTGCTGCCGGTAGATCACAATAGCGCTAATGCCAATGCATTAGCAACTTGTCAGTTACAGCGCTAGTTTCTGCTGTTTCTTTTATACAGGTGTAGATTGGTTACTTTACTTACTAACCAATGTAGTGGTTTATTATTATAACCATACATAACAATTACAGCATGGAAACAGGCCCTCTCGGCTCTTCCAGTCCGTGCCGACCATTTATTTTCCCCTAGTCCCATCTACCTGCACTCAGACCATACCCCTCCATTCCCTTCCCGTCCATATACCTATCCACTTTACTTTTAAATGTTAAAATCGATCTTGCCTCCACCACTTCTGCTGGAAGCTCATTCCACACAGCCACCACTCTCTGAGTAAAGAAGTTTCCCCCTCACGTTACCCGAAACCTCTGTCCCTTAAATCTCAAGCCCTCTTGTTTGAATCTTCCCTACCCTCAATGGGAAAAGCTTATCCACATCAACTCTGTCTATCCCTTTCATCATTTTAAAGTCCTCAATCAAGTCCCCCCTTAACCTTCTGCGCTCCAAAGAATAAAGACCTAACTTGTTCAACCTTTCTCTGTAACATAGTTGCTGGAACCCAGGCAACATTCTAGTAAATCTCCTCTGTACACTCTCTATTTTGTTGACATCCTTCCTATAATTAGGCGACCAAAATTGTACACCATACTCCAGAATTGGTCTTACCAATGCCTTGTACAATTTTAACATTACTTCCCAACTCCTATATTCAATGCTTCATTATATAAAGGCCAGCACACCAAAAGGCTTTCTTTACCCACCCTATTCTACATGCGATTCCACCTTCAGGGAACTATGCACAGTTATTCCTAGATCCCTCTGTTCCACAGCATTCCTCAATTCCCTACCATTTACCATGTACGTCCTATTTTGATTTGTCCTGCCAAGATGTAGCACTTCACACTTAACAGCATTAAATTCCATCTGCCATCTTTCAGCCCACTTTTCCAAATGGCCCAAATCTCTCTGTAGACTTTGAAAATCTACTTCATTATCCACAACACCACCTATCTTAGTATCATCTGCATACTTACTTATCCAATTTCCACCCCATCATCCAGATCATTGATGTACATGACAAACAACAGTGGAACCCAACACAGATCCCTGAGGCACTCCCACTGGTCACCGGCTTCCAACCTGACAAACAGCCATCCACCATAACTCTCTGACATCTCCCATTCAGCCACTGTTGAATCCATCTTGCTACTCCGCCATTAACACCCAAAGATTGAACCTTAACCAACCTTCCATGGGGAACCTTGTCAAAGGCCTTACTGAAATCCATATAGACAACATCCACTGCTTTACCCTCATCAATTTCCCTAGTTACCGCTTCAAAAAAATTCAAGAAGGTTTGTCAAACATGACCTTCCACCAAATCCATGTTTTGACTGTTCCTGATCAGACCCTGTTTATCCAGATGCTTATATATATTATCTCTAAGTATCCTTTCCATTAATTTGCCACTGACGTCAAACTAACAGGTCTATAATTGCTAGGTTTATTCTTTGAACCCTTTTTAAACAATGGAACAACATGCGCAGTACACCAATCCTCCGGCACTATTCCCGTTTCTAATGACATTTGAAATATTTCTGTCATAGCTCCTGCTATTTCTACACTAACTTCCCTCAATGTCCTAGGGAATATCCTGTCAGGACCTGGAGACTTATCCACTTTTATATTTTTCAAAAGTGTCAGTACTTCCTCCTCTTTGAATCTCATAGTTTCCATAGCTAATCTACTTTTTCCCCTTACCTCACAGAGTTCAATATCCTTCTCCTTGGTGAATACCGAAGAAAATAAATTGTTCAATATCTCCCCCATCTCTTTTGGCTCTGCAGATAGCTGTCCATTCTGGCTCTCTAATGGTCCAATTTTATCCCTCGTTATCCTTTTCCTATTAATATAGCTGTAGAAACCCTTTGGATTTACTTTCACCTTTCTTGCCAAAACAACCTCATATCTTCTTTTAGCCTTTCTAATTTATTTCTTAAGATTCTTTTTGCATTCTTTATACTCCTCTAGCACCTTATTTACTCTATGCCTCCTATAATTATTGTAGATATCTCTCTTTTTTCAAAACGTGTCCAATTTCCCTTGAAAACCATGGCTCTTTCCAATATTTACTATTTCCTTTCAACCGAACAGTGACATAAAGATTCTGTACTCTTACAATTTCCCCTTTAAATGTCCTCCATTTCTCTTCTACATCCTTCCCATAAAACAAAATGTCCCAATTCGCTCCTATTAAATCCTTATCCATTCCCTCAAAGTTAGCCTTTCTCCAATCAAAATTCTCAACCCTAGGTCCAGTTCTGACTCTCTCCATAATTATATTGAAACTAATGGTATTGTGATCACTGGTCCCGAAGTGCTCACCAACGCATACCTCCGTCACCTGACCTGCCTCATTTCCTAACAGGAGGTCCAGCACTGCCCCTTCTCTGGTCGATACCTCTATGTATTGCTGCAAAAAACTATCCTGCACACATTTTACAAACTCCAAACCATCCAGCCCATTTACAGAATGTGTTTCCCAGTCTATTTTTGGAAAATTGAAGTCTCCCACAATCACTCCCTTGTGCTTACTACTAATATCTGCGTTAATGGCAAGCAGAGTTGCAACTTTTCTACGGACAATAAAAAAGTTCAGTCTGTGAGCGTGTGACGCTAGGTGGTATTTCAGCTCAGCTTTTCCAATTGGGTGCGCCTCCCCCCCCCCCCCCCCCCCCCCCCCCCCCCATAGGCTAACAATGTCTTGGTACCCACAACACCAAAGGGTGTTCAAAATCCTTAAATTACAATTGTCCAGTGCCCGTATCCTCATTTATTTCGATTTAAACCTACCGGTGACACTCACGTGTGATGCCTCCCAATATGGACTTGGAGCTGCTTGCCTACAGAATTCCGTCGAGGGAGACTGCAGACCTATTGCTTACGCATTGTCTGAGACTGAACAGCGATCCGCCCAGATTGAAAACGAATTACTAGCTGTGGTTTTTGCCTGCATGAAATTCAAGAACTTTATTTTCAGGAGGTCCGTGGTTGTTGGAACAGACCACCAAACTTTGGTCACTATTCTGAACAAACCCATTCATGCTGCTCCTGCTCGCCTGCAACGGATGATGATGCAGCTACAGTTTCGATTTTACCTTAGTTTACAAAAGGGGCAAGGACATGCATCTGGCTGACGCGCTATCAAGTACCCCACGAACAACCTGTGAACAACAGCTGTCTGAAAATGACCAGTTCACAGTAATGATGGTGTCGTACATACCTACAGAATGCCTAAGCAACCTGGCAGAGCATACGGCTGTCGATACAACTTTACAGCTAATGCCTTCAGTTATCCGGTGTGGCTGGCTGGATAAGCAATATCGCGCTCCTCTTCCTATTCGTCCATACTACCTGGTCCGCGACGAACTGGCACTGCAGGACGGTGTCGTAATCAAGGGTCACAAAGCTGTCATCCCAACTGCCCTACGGGACAAATATTTTGATGCCGTCCACAGGGACCCCCCGGCTTGGAAGCAACCATACTCCGAGCAAATAGCATGTTTTTCTGGGCCGGAATGACTGAATTTGTATGTGAGAAACTTGAAGCCTGTGCTATCTGCAACAGCCTGATGCCACACCAACAGAAGCAGCCCCTGGTCTCACACCCTGTTCCTCCTCTGCTTTGGTCCACGCTTGCTATTGACGTATTCGAGTAGCGTGGCAAACAGTATCTGGTTCTCGTTGACTCATTTTCGGGCTGGTTCGAAATCGACCTGCTCCAAAGCCCAACATCAACTGCAGTAATTCAAAAGCTGGCTCGCCATTTCACCATATATGGTGCCCCCGCACGCCTCTTGCCAGATAACGGCAGTCAGTTCACTAGCCAGTGTTTTAAAAATTTTGCTCAACGATGGAATTTTCGCCATCTCACCAGCAGTCCAGAATTCCCAATCAAACGGACTTGCAGAACGGGCTCTAAGCAATTGATGGAGCGCTCACACCTTGCTAAATCCGATATCTACCTGGACCTGCTCAACCTAAGAAACATCATCCTTGACCCAATACTGGGGTCTCCTGCCCAACGCCTGATGTCCCGACAGACCCGTGCTGCACAGCATGTGCCCCAACAACTACTGCAGCCACAGGTTCGTTCACCACTTGCTGTCCAGAAACAGCAACTGAAACGCGATACCCAAAGCGACTTTTTGATAAGACTAGCAAACCACTTACACCTCTCTCCAGTGGCCAAGTCGTCCGCCTTCAAACCAACAAGGGCCATGGCCGTTTGGGTTTCATCCACAGTCCCGCAAAAGAGCCGCGCTCATATCTGGTGAGTGCAGACGGAGGGATCTACAGAAGCAACCGTCAACATCTCCTTGCTGTGAAGGAACCACGTCCTGCTGACTCTTATCCTGATGCAACGCGTCCGATCTAGCCATCTACTGATGGACTTTCTCTTCCTTCATGACCTGCAGCTGCAGACCCACCCCTGGTTGTGTCTCCAGCTCCCTCACCACCACGTTCGGTGCCCCGCTTGCCTGCCTCGCCGTGTTTGCCCCCCGGGTCCCCAGTGCGTCTGCCGCATGGGACCCCGGTATTCTCGCCGGTGGAGGGAGGAGATGCGGATCTGTACCGTATACGTGTGGGACGGGTTTGTAAGGCGCCCTTAGATATGGGGACATTATTTGAACCATCTAAACTTCCCTGTATGCGCTATTAGCGTTTCGGTTACATTATTAATCAGTCAGCACCTAGTAACGTGCTTATTCTTAGGTTGAGCAGTCTAGGTAGATATCGGATTTAGCAAGGTATGAGTGTTCCATCAATTGCTTGGAGCTCCGGACAGCCCGTTCTGCAAGTCTGGTTGATTGTGGGAATTCTGGACTGCTGGTGACGTGGCGAAAATCCCATTGTGCTACATTGTGTTTCACTTTTTATTCTTAGAAGGAAAGATGTAGATTGGTTACTTTACTTACTAACCAATGCAGTGCGTTATTATTATAAGCTCTGCCTACTACCTCACCATTCATATTATTGTAACCCGACATGAGATGTTAGTTAATACTGCTGCATGGTAGGAGGAAAATGCTGTAGTGTGTTGTATACGTTACTCAATAAATACTGTTATACCAGATCTGTGAGTATGTGTGATAACAACAGGTCAGCTGAGAACTATTATATTTGATGATTTTCTGCTGTGCTGCAGGCAACATGTCGCCACAGACAGGCGCCATCAGGCTGCAGGTTACACATATCACAAGGTAATTTTACATAACGGCAAGTACATGTATCTCCCACAGTATATTTGAATTTATTAATTTGTGGCTTACAGTACAATATCAGTTGGGACAATATCAATATCAGTACAATATCAAAGAGGAAAAATACATTTGTAGGTATGGCAGGTATTTTTCATAAATAAAAAATAACAGGTGACTATCCAAAATTCAGGAATATATAAATAATGTACAAGATAATATATCTACCTTGTAATTAAACCGCAGCAGCATTAGAAAGTAAAAAAAATGTCCATCCAGCTTTGCTGTGAATGAGCTACTGTATATTTATAGCACCTTTCTTGCTCAGATCAAGTGTAAAGAGTGATCAAACAAAGAGAACATAGTTTCTTTCCTCAGTGCAATAAGAAATATGCATTTTTTGCAAATAAATATTGAATAAAATTTTATCAATTTATAGAAAATAGATTGTAATAATTGTGCTTAATCGCATGACAGTTCAAAATGAAAGCCTGTATAGGTACAGCTGCTTACTGTTGGGTATCAGCTGTAAACTTTAGAGAGCTGAGCAAGAAAGGTGCTATAAATATACAGTAGCTACTGACCGACATCCATGATAAACCCACTGACTCGCATGGCTATCTGGACTACACTTCTTCCCACCCTGCTTCCTGTAAGGACTCCATCCCCTACTCCCAATTCCTCCGTCTACGCCGCATCTGCACCCAAGATGAGGTGTTCCACACCAGGGCATCGGAGATGTCCTCATTCTTCAGGTAACGGGGGTTCCCCTCTTCCACTATAGATGAGGCTCTCACCAGGGTCCCTTCTATACGCCGTGACTCTGCTCTCACTCCCCATTCCCCCACTCATAAAAAGGGCAGAGTCCCCCTTGTCCTCACCTTCCACCCTACCAGCTGTTACATACAACAAATAACCCTCCGACATTTTCGCCACCTCCAACGTGATCCCATCACTTGCCACATCTTCCCATCTCCTCCCCTGTCTGCTTCTGCAGAGACCGCTCCCTCCGTAACTCTCTGGTCAATTCGTCCTTTCCCACCCAAACCACCCCCTCTCTGGGCACTTACCCTTGCAACCACAGGAAATGCTACACTTGTCACATTACCTCCCCCTTGACTCCATTCAAGGACCCAAGCAGTATTTCCAGGTGCGACACCTGCACCTCCTCCAACCTCATCTATTGCATCCGCTGCTCCTAGATGTTAGCTGCTCTAATTCAGTGAGACCAAGCGTAGGCTTGGCGATCGCTTTGCCGAACACCTCCGCTTGGTTCGCAATAGCCAACCTGATCTCCCGGTGGCTCAGCACTTCAACTCCCCCTCCCATTCCAAATCCGCCCTTTCTGTCCTGGGCCTCCTCCATGGCCAGAGTGAGGCCCATCGTAAATTGTAGGAGCAGCACCTCATATTTCGCTTGGGCAGTTTGCACCCCAGTGGTATGAACATTGACTTCTCTAATTTCAGGTAGTCCCTACTTTCTTCTCCCCTTCTCAGCTCTCCCTCAGCCCACTGGCTCCACCTCTTCCTTTCTTCTTTCCGCCCCCCTCCCTACCCTCACATCAGTCTGAAGAAGGGTTTTGATCCGAAACGTTGTCTATTTCCTTCGCTCCATAGATGCTGCCTCACCCGCTAGTTTCTCCAGCATTCCACCCAATAGTTACTACTGCCACAAAAAACTGTAATTCATTCCTTTGCCTTCAATCAATAGAAGTATTGCGTTTTATTAACACAATGGCTGGGTTATTGCCTTCCACGTTCAGAAATCAGGGTAATAAATGACCCCACTCATTAAATGCTAATGTTTTAGACATTAACACCAAATTAACTGCATACCCCATCTAGAATTCTGCCTCTCACATAGGACTGTGAGAATTTGCCCATGCAGAAAGCAGGCTTTTCAGATCCACGCTGGTGTAGGTTCCTAAATCACAGATTTTCTCCAGTTAGCATTGCAAGAAATGGCACAAGAAACTTCTCAACTAGTAAAAATGTGTCTTGGTTTGATCTTAAACCTAACCATAAAGATATATTTTTCTTTATTTTAAGAACATACGTCCTATAGTGAACTGATAGTAACATGAAATGTATCCCCATGTCTTAAGCACATTGTTTACTTTAGAAATAATACTGATTTAACCGTTATCTATTTTGCATAGTAGTAAGCAGGTCCCAAGGGGATAATGGTTGTTATGTTAATTGACTACTGTTAATTGCCCCTGGTATAGTTTGGGAGGGAGAGTCGAACAGAGCAGAAGAATAAAATTAAGCAAATGGGCATATGAGAGAAAATAGGTTACAAAATAAATAAATTGGAAAATGGGATTCTTGAGATTGCTCTGAGGATTGCCATAACCCTGTTCTAAAGAAATATGAAATATAAATCCATAAGCTCTCCTTGGACTCATATTTCACAACTAAAAATCGCAAGGGATAAATTCATCCTATGTCAAATATGCTAAATATACTCTAAACTGCTCTTATTAATGTCATGACAACCATTCAAGATTTCCACGACCAATCCATTACAAAACACGAGACAAATTCCAACTGGATATCAATCTCACCAGTTTTGATTTTTGCTTTATAGTTCCAGATGACAGTTTTGTGTACTGAAGTGCCAAATTACCATGGACACAATAATTGTTGGTGAGCTATATATTACACAAATTTTACTTCTGAAACAATGGTCACCACTATGTGTTATCCATTTCAAAGATGGATATCCTGTAATTAATTGACCTTTTCGAGTCAGTCATCACTTAAAGCTTCGTGTGATCAAATTCTCACCGAATTAGAAAAGATAGGCTCCAAACAGCCAGGAATTCATACTGACAATTTTCTGTGAAAACCCTTAGCAACAAACATCTTGATTGCATCTTTTGCTTCTGAACTTGTTTTGTTCAGAATGTGTTTGTGACACTTAAATAAATCAGAAGTAACAACATTTTGCACTCATAGACATTACATATGCTGATCTAGAAATTATCTGGTGATGGGTGAAGACCTCCTAAAGAGCCATTGTGCAATGCCCAAAGATTGCTTTCATCTTCAGATCTCCTGTAAAATTAATTGACACTGGCAATCCAAGGATAAATTGGTGGATGTGCAACTGAATGCCAAGGAAGAGGAGGTATGTGAGAGAATCTACCTCAGGATTCTTAGCTCTGAGTTGAGACTTGGAAAATTATTGCTCTGCTTGTCCATGTAAGAGCAAAATTATGTGTGTTTTCCTGAGCAACACTCACTATGTGATTCACAACTAAAACAGCCTAGTCAAATTTCTACAGTGAAGTGAAGTAACCTAGATATTATTATAATCAAATTAGTTTCGTTTAGATCTACAGCAAGGAAACAGACCATTTGGCCCACCGAGACTGCGCTGACCAGCGATCCCCGTACACTCGCACTATCCTACACACTGGGAACAATTTACAATTCTTACCAAAGCCAATTATCCTACAAACCTTTGGTCTTTGGACTGTGGAAGAAAACTGGAGCACCCGTAAAAAACCAAAGCAGGTCACGGGGAGAACATAGAAACTCCATAAAGACAACATCCGTAGTCAGGATCAAACCTGGGTCTCTGGTGCTGTAAGACAGCAACTCTACCACTGTGCCACCCTTGATTCATGAAAATACAGATCTTCAGGCCACTAACCTGAAGTAGAAATGTATAAAAACCATTTTGCATGACTGTCCAAGCCTTTATTATTAATACTGCACAAAATGTGATTACAATTTGATGTTCTAAAATCTAAGATCGAGATATACTACAAAACTAAGATCAAGAATAAAGAAGAAAAAATCTTTTCCATAAAATATCAAAAATGGTCAAATATCTGGAGTAAGAAAGACTAATAGTAACTTGCATTTTCACTTCCAGCAGATACTCCTAATAGGATTTAGAATATCCACAGTATTGCATTTAATTTAAGTGTTCTTCAAATCTTTTGTTCGTTTATCATTTATAACTCTGTGACTGACAACCTATTTTTGAGAATTGCAAATTCCTGAATAACTAGTTATTCTAGTTCAAGGTTTCCTGGAATTCTTGAGTAATGAATGTACATTTCAGCTTGCAACAAAAATCTTTAACACTACTTTCATTTAAATTCACTTTTGAGCTTCGAATGATATTAACAGTTTTAAAAAAAATTGCTATTCAGGGCCTAATTCTTCCATCTGAATCCCAACACTTTTGGAAGGAACTCCTTTGGAAAAACTGCATCTTCTGTTGCCATAATGGCAACTGCACTGGTGTCAAGACAAGTGTGGAAATGACTCTTCTGGACTGTGCCTTCTGACATTTGCAATATATTACCATATTCCCGAGCTTTTGGGAGATCACAGAATTTTTCTATTCAGCAGTATTAACTATATTTTATTCTCTCTTGACAGACAGAGTATACAGTTTTGCTGGAATTGCAGGTTTCTCACGGTGCTTTTACTGTACATGCACATCGCTCTGCAAGTACCATGTCAAGACAAGGGATTTGGCAGAGCCGCATCCATAACAAGGGGTAAGAGCGAAACACTACAATGTTCCTCTGACTAGGAGGGATGGGGAGGTGGTGGGAGGGGTTAGCTGCAGGGGTGTGGAAAAGTTGGCAACCAATCGCAAGGTTCCTATTGCTGGAGTTGGGATTTATGGGGAGCTGTTAGACAAAGGCTAGCTTCCAGTCATATGGTGGACGCGTTTAGGCTGTGTTTAGCAGGGTATGGGCACACGATCCTACCTCTCATGCCGAAGTAGAGATGGATCAGAGCATTAACCTTGCCCTTCAACTGCTGGGCTTCCAAAAGCCCAAGAATTATAACTGAAAGCTTATTCAGTGGCACACAGTGCAATTCCTCTCCAGATAGTGTGTTGGCCAGAGCGAGGTTGTGGACAACGACGATCTACCTTAGGGGTTCCAACTCTGGATTTTCTTGAGGTTTACTCCTGGAGCCTTTTCCATGGCTGGATATGGCCACAAGGCAGTGGAGGTTTTAAATCAGAGTTTTCCCTCGCCTAGATGGACTGCCTTCCCAGGCTGACAAGCCCCATCTGCCCGACTTGAGGAGAACGGCGAGAGATTTGATAAGACATGCCAGCAGCATTAATTTCACGACCAGCAAAGTGCCCTAAAACTTTTGTATTAGCGTCAGCCATTTCAGCAATGCGACAGTGGTTTTCAGCAGTCTTTAGAGTAAGGTCAGCATGCCGCAGTAACTCGTCGCGTAATTTATCATTGCGGACACCATAGACCAAACGGTCATGGACTAGGCAATCACATATATCCCTGAAATTGCATCGACTGCCAAGATGCTTCAAGGCACTGACATACAGCTCCACAGGTTCACCCTGTCTCTGGCTTCAGGAAAAGAACAAATGCCTCCATGACCAAGTTAGTGCGTAGCTCACATAACTGTCGGAATTTGCATAGTAGGCAATCAGGGTAACGGATAGACTCAGCGGGAACAATCTGGACACCAGCCGGGTCAAACCTTGCCGGTTCATAATGAAATCTTCTGGCAATTCGGGCAGCTTGTGTGCCAGCTAGATGAAGAGAAGCTTACTGTTAAACTAGTGGGCGTAGCTACAAAGTATGACTCATAACATGAGTGACACTGATCTACAGAACATTACTTAATTTCTCCAACAATGGTTTACTGAGTGAGGGAAGGCATTCACCCCTACGTGCCTGATGATGAAACTGTACATCATAGTGCAAATATATTTTGCCACTAAGTCATCTCTCAAAATTCCAGAATGGTGAAAGCTGACCATAAAATGGTCACAATCCTCCTGCTCCACACTTGAAGTATGTTATTTTCCGATTCACAACATTGGAGGGAAAAAGCACCCACACATGTTACAGCAGCATTACAGAATTCAAGACAATAAACATTTTAACACTAATCAATAAATTAATTTAATTATAAAGTGAAAAACAGCAAAAAGGGGTAATAAATACAGAAATAGTTCCTGTAGAAATAGACATAGCTGTGGCATTTAAATTTTGTGGATTCCCAACATAACTAAAGTTGAATGAGACTATACCTTTCAATAAGCTAATGCTTCTCATTCACTGGTGTTGATCTGTCATTATTTGACAAACCCCACAAATCATTGGTACATTCCACTTATAGCACAAAATAAATTGTTTTTCACAATTTAAGTTACTGTAATCACTTTTAACTTCATTGTACCACTATAAGATTTCCATGTAAATTTAAGGCGTTCCTGAACTTAACAGTTCAGAAGAAACGGAAGTCTGACCAGTTCTTGGAAATGCCCAAGCTGCATATTCATGCCAAGTTGTGATTCATTCACCACTGCGAACTATGTTTATAATCTACGCTGACATATTTATGTTAGTGAAGGTGCACAATATGGCCTGAAGACAAGTGACCTATTTTCTACCATACCAAATATACTGCCAGTGACTCCAGAACTCCAATGTATATATTCTTGTTAAAACATACATGGCCAAAATTTCCATGTGATGAAGTATTTTGCTTATAGAAAAGAGAAATAGAAAAGAGAATGTTTATATAAGCATTTCCTATGATGTTGTCCATTAGTTGAAATACAGATTGAGATAAAACGTCTGATAAACAAACTTCTCCTGAGTGCAAGGATATTTGCACTATTCTGACTGAAGATTGTATCAGCTGATTAGGGGTGCAATAGGTAAGTAAGGAATGGCATATGGCTTTGTCAATCAACTTGCCTAGCTCAATTTTCACTCTAATTTCTGTCCCATTTTATGATAGTGTGATGACACAGTTTTGACAGACTTTTATGCTTCAAATGGGGCAGAATTAAGAACTAAATAACTTAATTGGTCGGGGCATTGGAGAGGGTTCAGAAGAGTGATGCCTGGATTAGAGCATATTAACTTTAAGGAGATGTTGGACAAACTTGTTCACTCTAGAGCATTGGAGGTTGATAAAATAATATAAAATTATGAGAGGCATAGATAGGGTAGACAGACAGAACCTGTTTCACGGGATGAAAATGTCAAAGACTAGAGGGCATAGCTTTGAGATGAGAGGAGCAAAGTTTAAAGGAGCTGTGTGGGGCAAGTTTGTTTTACAACGAGAATGATAGGTGCCCGGAAAGTGCTGCTAGAGATGGCAGCGTATAGTAGCTGTCTGTAGCTCTGTGGATGTTTTTTCAAGAGAGAGTCTATCTGAGGTCTTAAAGATAGCGGAATCAAGGGATATGGGAAGAAGGCAGGAACGGGGTCAGCCATGATGACAGGGAATGGCGGTGCTGGCTCAAAGGGCCAAATGGCCCACTCATACACCTATTGTCTATTGTAAATGTAATGTGAAATTTCAGCAACAATTTCGGTATTTTCACATGAGGAATAAGGGTATGAAAATTAAAGCTGGAGC
The DNA here is from genome assembly GCA_035221665.1 of Okamejei kenojei. Lineage (NCBI taxonomy): Eukaryota > Metazoa > Chordata > Chondrichthyes > Rajiformes > Rajidae > Okamejei > Okamejei kenojei. Next base: position 72,158,811 of record CM069136.1, on the reverse strand, counting down.
TCCCAAATAACCTATATAAAAGAGGACAGAGAAGGATAAGGAGCATATGATAGATGCTAGGCAGTAAACAAACTTGAGAACAAAGCTAATTGCAGGGAAGAGCAGAGCAGAACTAATTCAAGTTTTATATTCCGGGATTTTAATGAATTAGAGGAGGTATGAAAACATATTTATAGAATGCACAAATAAAACAACAGAAAAATACAATTTTAGGCAATCTACAGCTATGCAGATGCAATTTCACTAAACATTAAACTAGTAGACCTAACGTTTTAAAATGTGTTTTCAACTAACAAGTTGAGTTTCAATATCAGAAGTTAAACAGTGATTAATCCTGAGGTATCTCGTATTATCATCCATGGTACACTTGTAGGTGGACTGCAAAGCTGACTTTGTACCTAAACGTGGGACCTTAGGAGAATAATCCAACAGATGCAATTTAAAAATTATTTTTCCTTACCAATTTTGTAATCCAAACTACACATGAGGCTTTAGCACCACAAGGATACTTGGACACGCAGTCTGAGAAGCTGCAGTGTTCACTGACAAGATGTGATACCAGATTTAAGATTCACACTTACATTTTACACAAAACAACAAGAAAATCCATAATTTTGTGGATGTTCGATTTAACAACTAATCTAAAGGAAAATAATTTGTATTACTCTGTGCTTGTGAGATCAAATAAAAATTGACATTTGCACTGAATTGCTGTCAAAATATGTAATTCAATCACAGCCAGTTTTCAGATACATAAAGGCTAATGGAATGGACATTTTTATACAATGGATGGAATTTAGATAACAGTTATACAGACCCTATCTGAAGTACACTGTAGCTATGAGGAGATGGATGTAAAGGAACTGTGGTTCAGAAATATTGGAATAAGACCTGGGTTTAAAGGCTTAAATTATGAATTCAGATTGCATAAATTTGTATTCATCTGCAGAAAGAAGTATGATAGACGGTCTGATAAAATTGTTTAAAATTTACATAAGGAGAATGTGTTAAAAGGAATCATGAACAAATGGAGATGATGTTAAAACTAGAACTCAGAAAACAGTTTATTATACAGCAGATAGGAGAAATCATGAACAAAAGATGAAAATGGACAAATGGAAAATCTGAAATAAAACACAAACTATTGGAAATTTTCAGCCACAATTAAAGTAAAAAGGATATTTATCTTATTTTCTAAAAAGACATGCTCACACCATATAATAAATAACAGATTATCATTTTATACAGCCCACAAATTTCCAAGCTTTTATACTTTTAAAAAGCTCATGCTTCCAGTTTCTGCAGTGTTTTACTTTTTTATTGCCTGGAAAGGGGTTAGTTATTCTAAGCCTTGGTTTAATCTGCTTTTAATAACTGCCAATAGAATCAGCGTGCGAGTTACTTTTCTCCTTTATGTGAAAGAACCATCTGTCAGATCATTATTTTCCCTGACTGCCTACTGATATCAACAAAGAATGCCAAGTTCATTCCACGCTTCCAAGGATGACTTGTAACTCATGTGCAATAAAGTTAAAATAGATATCTGGGGAAGAGGGCACAATTACAACCCAAGTGAGGGCCTCATATGAGATCATAAACCAAAAGAAAGCTAAAGTGTTTAGAAATGACATCTGAATGCTCAGATTACATTACAGTCTTGTCATCACTCTGAAGTACACAAAATATATGGTTTTAATTATCATGTGTAGTCTGCCATGGTCAATTCTAACGCTATCTGTGTGGGTGAAGGTGCGGGAATGGCTGTGTTTCATATCCAAGATGAATGGTGCTAAAAAATAAGTAAATTAACTGCTCAGAACCAGTCTGCTGCTAATTACTGAAATAATTTTACAATTGATATAAGGAGATACTCCCAACAAGAAAGAAATTGGCATATTCCATTATCCGTGGTTATTTAATTTGTATGAAAGAAAAAATGGAGGATGATCTTAAAATTTCTTACGTAGTAATCCATAATTTATTAACGCTTAACGTGCCAAAGACAACTCAGCAGCCTGATGTTACAAGAAATTATCTGATATCAAAACATTAAAACAAAGGTACAGTTCTGCATATGACCCACTTTGTTGAATCTTTTATGCATGGTGCCAGCAAATATGTCCTCAGTTATATTCTGGCATCTCGAGATCATCAACATCAATCTCAATCATTTATCATTTTATAATTCTACTTGATTATCTTTCATCAAAAGGCTACATTATACAGCCCACGAATTTCCAAGCTTTTTATACTTTTATATCCAGACTAGTGGGCTAATAATAGAAAACAACAACTCAATTCCTGCCATGCCAAACTAAGGTTCAATTAAGCTTTGAAAAAAAAATCTGTTTTCTGTAAAAGTGTCCATAAAACTGCTGCTCTATCATAAAAACACAATATGGGTATCCTTGAGGGATGGAAACCTGCTGCAGTTAATCCAATTTGACCTTTATCCCAATTCCCAGATCAATATTGTGCCCTAAAAAAAATGCCCAATGAGTTGCATCAAAACCTATGGTGTCCAGGACTTGGATTTCAGGACCTGGTGAGGGGTGTGTAAAGATACAAAGTAGGTACATCCCTTTTATCTTATTTTACTTTCTTATATTTTCTTTTTTCTATTTTTCTCTTTCCTTTTTTTTAAAATAATTCTTTCTCCTGCTCTACGTTTCTACGGGATTTTTCTTATCACTTTTTCATGCACTTACTATCTTATCTAACTTTCTCCATTTTTCTTCTTCTTAAAGTTTAAAACAAGAACTGGTACACAAAATGTATTATGCTATTTTTGGCTTATACTACTGTAATGTACATTACTTCTAATAAATACAATTAAAAAAAAAAAATTAAAAAACCTATAGTGGACTGAAGAGGTGTTTGAAAAAACACCATCACCTTCTCATGGAAAATTAATGTACGAAACATGAATGATGATCCGGCCAAAACCTGAATAAATACATAAAGAAAGTGGTCTCATGTGCACCTAAAACTTAGGTACTACGGTCTATTGAGTACTTTTAACATTGAACAGATGTTGCTAATTCTTATTGAGAAGATAGACACAAAAAGCTGGAGTAACTGAGCGGGACAGGCAGCATCTCTGGAGGCAAGGAATGGGTAACGTTTTGGTCGAGACCCTTCTTCAGACACTTATGAACAAGTATGAAAAGTACTGAACTTGCTTTCCAGTTATTGAATGTTCTCAGGTTTACTGGAAAATAAATCCTTTCTGCTCGTCCTCTAGTCACCCTGATATCTTCAAGCCATGCAATCAATTGAGAAAATACATGTACATCTCCGAATTTTCTAAGAATGCTCTTATAAGCAAGCTGGGTGATCATTACAGAAACTCTATTTTCTTTTAGCTCAGGGAAAGTCCATGAACTTTGGATCTCACAGCACCAATGAGAACAACCTATTTCCATGATGCACTAAAGATGTAAACCCTTCCTACATAGTGTGCATCATGTCTTTATTTTAAGCTTTGTTGTTTAACTACACAGCTGAGGCAGGAGCTGCTTCTTGTAAGGTTGTGGCCCAACTTTCACTTTTGGTTCGTTTTAGACAAATGAATTTGATTTATTGTAAAACTCAGCTACTGTAGCGAAAAGTACATTTGGCTACTTTTTAACCCCATTGATGAAATTCCCGCAGAATTAGCTTTAACATAAGGACTGGTCAGGGTGAAAAGTAATTCTCAGCATTTATCCATTCCATTGCTGCAAGGTAGAGAATGTTAGACCTGGGTTGTAGAAATAAGGAACTGTGGATGCTGGTTTACAAAATAAGGCACAAAATGCGGGAGTAATTTAGCAGATTGGGCAGCATTTCTGAAGGACATGGATAAGCGAGGTTTTGGGTCGGGACCCTGCTTCAGACCAACTGTAGTAGGAGGGAAAAAACTGAAAGAGAGGTGAGGATGGGACAAAGCCTGGCAAGCAACAGGCAGATATAGGTGAGATTGGGGTGTGATTGGCAGATGGGTGGACAAAGGCCAGAATGGGAAGAAGACAAAAGGCTGTGAGATAGGAGATAAGGAGAGAAGAGACACAAAATGTGAAGTCAAAGGAAAGAGTTGCTGTGGGTTACTTGGCTAAAGTCAATGCTCATACCATTGGGTTGCAAGCTTCCCAAGCAGAATATGAGGTGCTGTTCCTCCAGTTTGCACGTGGCCTCACACTCTGCTAGTGGATGGAGGGGTAGGTTTTATTTATAAAAACGATGTAATGTCTGAAAGGGAGCAGATTAATGCTTAAGCTTCGGTAATTATTTACAATGGACAGTTTATATGAAAGGGTGGCATTTAGGAAGAAAATATCAATTAATTAAGAAGAGAAAGCAAAAGTATTAATGCCCAAACCTTTAATGAGGAAAAGGAGGAGGAAAAGAGATGCAACATTCCGAATAGACATTTAGGGAGCCAGTATGCCCGGAGGGTCTTCAAAGAGTTACAGGGTGCTGGGTTGTGCTGGGATGGAGCAAGGGAGGTTGGTCATTATAGGTCAGTCAAAACCAGGTTGATAATATAATCAGTCATAATAAGAATTTGGATGACAAGAATCGAATGTTTCTTGATCTTCTGCTGGAGTCCAAAATAATATTGGATTGAGCAGGGAGGAGGGTATGTTTATGGGACTGCTCGGTGTAAAAATCAGCAAACGTGGAGGATGCAGCAGTATGGACTGTTATTATAACAAATAATTGACCTTATGGTCTCTTTGGAGAATGCTCAGTAATGCATTTAAGATGGTTAATTGAATCTATGAATGGGATAGTGGTTAAAGAGTAGGAGGGCCAAAGAATATTGATAAACCAGAGGGGATGTACATTGAATCTCAGCATTTAATCACTGATCAATGACAATTTGGACACATAGTAATTTAATATGTTAAACGATTAGCCTCTTTTTCTGTCCTGTATTGAAGATATTAAAATTGTTACATTTGAAAAAGGGACAAGTGACACTTACATTTATAATGCATCTTTTCTTTCCTTTCAGGATGCCCCAACACATTTTACGGCCAATAAATTACTTTGGTCTGCTAATGTTATAACACTGAAACTTTGCAGCAGAATTATGCAGAGTAACATCCCATAAACAACATTGTGCTGGCCTTCAGACAATCTGATCACGTTATACGGAATACAAAGGAATACATATTGGCTAAAACATGGGTTTTACTCCCTGCCCTTTGACTTAGTACCAGAGGATCTTTTACAATCCCACGAGACGGCCGACAAGGCTGCTGTCGAACTGTTTATTCAACAGTGGACCTTTTGACCTTGCAGCATTCATTTAGCACCACACTGGAGAATCAGTCCAGATTTTTATGCTCAAATCTCTATCTCTGGATTGGATTTTAAATCTAAGACCTTCTGACTCAACTGTATGAAGACAATTCCATGAATCACAACTGAAATAATGCAGTATCTTAATGCTATCTTACAAAGTTACAATGTCATTTTATCTATAAGCCCATGTGTAGAATATTATGAATCAACAAACTCACCAAAATTCACTTTTGTTATCTTAAATAGGTCTTCTTTATAGTTACTGTTTAAATCCCAGGCATTATTTATCTTCTTCTCTCAATCAGTACATAACTTTCAGTTCTTATGTTTCAACATCTCTATTCCCATCAGTATATAGCTCTCTCTCTTTCTGTGTACTGATCTTGGCTCACTCCCTTTATCTTGATGGGTATATTTATCTTTCTGTCACTACATACCTCTCCGTTGATACATCACTTTCGAACATAATCTGGCTCTCTATCGGTCAGCATAGCTGTCTCTGATGGTCTAATCCCCGCTGAAATTGACCCTAATATTTCAGCCTTAGCCCTGCTAAAAGAATGAATGAGCTCGATATTGGAACAGTGGTTACTTCTGTTCCATGACTGGGCCGTATCCAATAACTTTATTTCTGGAAATGCAACCTAGTAGAAGCACAGAGAAAGGGAAATGGATATATTCGTAAAAACCCTAACAAGGCATCCCACACGTTACCCATCTCCTGGGCATTCGGAACCATTTGAACTGTGCATAAAGAATATTCTAATGTGACATTTTCAAGATAAATCAATTTTCTAGTTCTTATACATAAAGGCATATGTAATATAAACAATATCATTGCAATAATTTATACTGTGTTTTGGGTTGCCAATGTAAAAGACATAAATGAACAAAATAGCAATGCTTGAAGTGATAGTTCGCTGCTCTGCATTGTAGTATTTCACTTTTAACGTTACATGTTATCCCCTGGCTCTCAGACCATTTGTGTGTATGACGAGCTGTCAGAGATCATAGCTATCTGTTCTCTAGGAAAACATTTGCTAAACAGATAACACTAACGACCTAAAACAAAAAGTTCTCTCCTTCACACCTGCTCGGCAGATTGAGAATACGTCGCACTGTTAGACCAAAGAACAGTACTGTCAGTGTTCTCGCTTTACATCAGCAGTCAAGTTGGGCTGCATAGCAGACTGCTGGCATAAGAATAAATTCCTGCAGATTCATGCCATCTGACTGTGTCAGTGCCAAAAAATATCATACAAAGACACAACCCAGATAAATCAGTCAAGAGTCTAACATGTTGATTTGTTATTTGCACCAGATATGAACCAGAACAATGAATTCTTACTTGCTGCATGTGCCTGTAAAGCTGTCAACAAGGTTATCATATATTTAATAATTTATTGACAATTGGGCGGTGAAATGTCATTGGCAAATCGGATAATGGAAAATCTCAAGGCTTTTTATTCATTAAAAACAAGAAGGTAACTAGGGAGAAGGTGGGACCACTCAAGATTAAAGGAGGAAATTCAAGCTTGGAGCCAGAGATGTAGGTAAGGTATTAAACAAGTTCTTTGCATCTGAATTCATCAAAGAGAAAGCAAGGAGGACAGTGCGGGTATACAATATTCTAAGTCATTTTAAGATCAAGAATGAGGTGCTGTTGGGTCTCATGAAGACCATTAAGGTGGGCAAATTCCCAGAGCCTGATGGGGTCTCTATATAGAGGCAAGAAAGAAGTTTGCAAGGGACTTGGCGAAGATCTTTGTATCCTCTTGAGCTATAGGTGGTCCTGGAAAACAGGGGAGTTGCTTTGTTCATGAAGGAAGAAGAGATAATCTAGGAAATTATAAATCAGTAAACGTGCGTTAACGGTAGGAAAGCTACTGGAGAGGATTCTTCATAATAGGAAGAGTATGAGGTAATGAAGGACAACCAGCATGGTTTTGTTTGCAGCAGGTCATGTCTTACTAACTTGATTGAGTTTTTTGAGGAAGTGACTAATGAAGTTAGGGCAGTTGATGTTGTCTGCATGGATTTAAGTAAGGCATTTGATAAAGTCATTCATGGAAGGCTGATCCAAAATATTAAGATGCACTAGACTAAGTGGCACCCGATGCGTCACAATCACACGGAGGCCTGGTCCCTCAATGCAAACCATTTCCCAAGGCAATATTCCGCCACTCACCCATTCCCCCAATGTAACCCGTTCCCCCAACGCAATATTCCACCACTCACCCATAGCCCCTAACTGTGCAGTCGTGGTTCATTTCCCCTCATCCTCCTGCACTCACTTCCCCTCCTCTTCACGTGTGGGAGGGGAGAAGGGGAGGTGGGGAGGGAAGTGGGGTGTGTAGCGGGGGTGTGTGGGGTGGAAGGGGAGGAGGGGAGGGTGTGTGTGTGTGGGTGGGGTGTAGAAGGGGGGAGAAGGTGGTGTGGAGGGAGGGGGTGTGTAGGGGAGGGGGTGTGTATGCGCAGGGGGAGGGGTGTGTGGGCGGGGTGTGGGCAGTGGGCAGAAGAGACTAATCTGCGTGGCGCTGACTGGATGGAGAGATCGATCTGCACACACGCATTTTTAAAGATTTTTAAACCTCGCTAAGTTTTACAATAAGCCACCGATCGGAATGAAACTTGTAGCATAGGTGAACAGTTAGTGAGCTGGTGAAAAATCGTAGATATCGCGTACCGTTTTTGCGCAAATAGAAAAACCGTGCAAACCGGAAGATAACAAGATCAGATTTTTAGTTATATACTAGACCAAGTGGGACCCGTTGGGTCCCGTCCCCTCAATGCGAGGTTGCGTGGGGAGGGAGTGGCCTGCGGCGTCGCACACACACTAACCAACCTCCACACACACACTAATTATTTAATTTGTAGATAATAATTGATGGGTGAATAGAAGAAACACTCATCTTTTATACACTCATCCCATTGATATTATATTAATATTATTAATTCACTCCTTTATCCCATCCCCCGCCCTATCCACTCACGCATAGTCCCCAGCTCAAAGGCACGGCTAGAGAGTGAGGGGGGTAGAGAGAGACCACTTACTCTCTAACCCCCTCCCTCTCTCTCTCTATCCCCCAAGGGGGGAGGTTATTGTGTGTGCATGGGGGGTGGTTAGTGTGTGTGTGATGCTGCAGGCCGCTCCCCCCTCCCCCCCACAACCCCAGTCTAGTATAACTAAAACTCTGATCTTGTTATCTTCCGGTTTGGGTGGTTTTTCTATTCGCTAAAAAACGGTACACGATAGCGCTACGATTTTTCGCCACCTTACTCACCATTCTCCTGTGCTGCAAGTGCAACAAGTTTTGTTCCGATCTATGGTATATTTTAAAAGTTCATAAGGCTTAAAAATAATAGAAACTGCGCATGCACAGATGGTTTCCGCTCCTGTCAGTCACTGCCACGCAGATTGGTGTCCTCTCCTATCAGTCACAGCCACGGTCGGGACTGCGACGCCCCTTCCTGCTCCTTAGCCGCACTGATTGGCTGGTCTGATGTCAGTCACCGGCAGCGCACACCTCGCCGGCGTTGCACGGCCACAGCCACAGCCGCAGCCGCCGGTGGACGTGGCCCGCGGCGAGGAGAATATTTCAACGTGAAAGGAAAGGCGGCGCCTGCCTCACCCGGCGTTGCCTAGCATTGCAGGGCCACAACCACAGCCACAGCCGCAACCGCAGCCATCGGAGGACGCAGCCCGCAGTGAGAATATTCCAACGTGAAAGGGAAAGGTGGCGCCCGACTTGCCCGGCGCCTCAGTCGGACAGCAGCGGCCGGAGGGGATGGTCACAGTTGCCAGAGGGCACGGTCACAGCCACAGTCGCAGCCGCCGGACGATGCGAACAGCAGCGAGGAGAGGGAGAGATGAGGGAGGGATTGGGGGATGGGAGGAGGAGTGCGGAAAGAAGAGGGAGGTGAAGAGGATGGGAGTGGGAGCGCTGGGGAGGAGGGGGAGTAGAGGGAGAGGAGGGCAGTGGGGGAGGTGAGGAGGGATAGTGGGGGGATAGGGGGAGATGAGGAGTTGAGGATAGAGGGATAGGAGGGGGGCAGGGAGGGGAGGGGAGTTATGGAGGGAGTGACTGAGGGTCGAGGAAAGGAGAGGGAGGGTGAGGGAGGGATTGGGAGGGGAGGAGGAGAGGGGAAAGAAGGAGGGTGAATAGGAGGAGGAGGGAGTGCTGGGGGAGGAGAGGGGCTAGATGGAGAGGAGGGGGAGTGGTGGAGGTAGGGAGTGGGGAATAATAGGAGAGGAGGGCGGTGGGGGAGGTGAGGAGGGATAGGGGGGGATAGGGGAGGTGAGGAGTGGGAGAGGTGGGGGATAGAGGGATAGGAAGGGGATTCAGATTTTTAATTAAGATTTGACACCTAATTCACTTTCATATCTTCAGTATTAAAAAAGTTATGGCAATTTCCATACTCTGAAATTAGCATCTTGTTCCCTATTGCTTTTCCATTGACTTAATTCAAAAGCTGTGATCGAGGACAGTCAAAAGCCCATACCTTTCTTAAAAATTAAGAGAACTGAATGAAATTTTCAGTTATTATAGATTGAAGCATTCTGAAACAAATATGAAACAATCTTACTTGGATGAGCTGAAATTAAAGCATATAATTAGTTAGTTACCTAATTGTAGCTAATTACAAAATTAAATTACTAGATCTAAACATCTATCCATTTCTTCAGAAAAGGTTAACATTTTTAAATGGCCTAACTGTCCAAATAACATTCACACAAGAATTCACAATATAACATGATTTTTAAATCTCATTGTCATGAATTTGTAAGCCAAATGGAAGGAATTTAATGTTTAATTCCCGTAAGTTAATGGCCATTTTAATCTTCTTGTGAGTGAGATTTTGTGGAACGCGATCGATTGGAAGTTACGTTTTTTTTTGAATTTATTATTTTTATTTTTAAATTTTATAATACAACTTAGGAGATAGGTCCATAGGTACAGAAAACAAAACTATTCGTCTAGTCCTAGGTTCAAGCTTCCGTCGAGCCTCAGCGCTGGCCCATTCTACCCCTTGAACGCTGCGGTTTGCGGTTCATATATTTACAAATTCGCATTTTCGTTGATGAAATTTTGATTAAAGTAATTCTAAGAAGCAAGTTTACATGTAAAATAAATGACTTACCTTATGTTGTGTCCCGTAGGGGAGATCCGTTCTGTTGTCGGTGTTGATGGCGTTAGAAGTAGATTTTTATTTTACTCCAACGCTTAAATTGTCCCGTGGTTTTTTTTTAAATTCCGAGAGTCTGAAATAATCGTTCCGAAAGTCGGAACGATTATTCAGCATCAGGTAGTAGCCCGAGAAAATATATCTTGGACAGGCAGGAGAAAACTGACTTTTAATCCCGCCCCCCCCCTCCCCAAAAGGCGCCAAAGTCGCGCACACGCCAGTGACAGAACTGCAGCACCGCTGAAGGTAAGTTTTGTAGCATACTTAGTATATGGTATGCTGTCCTTCTATCAGTCTGGGCATTGAGTATAATAGTCAGGAAATCATGTTGCAGCTTTGTAGGATTTTGGTTACGCCACTTTCGGACAAAGGACTGTTTCTTTTCACCACTAATAATGTGGTTATTATTTTATTCATTTTTTAATATATTATCTGTGTGCAAGTAAGAATTTCATTGCTCTATTTTCGGTACATAACACAATTAAACACTCTTGACTTCCTGGTTCTCCCAGGTAGGGAATTTACAGAAGCAATTTACCAAATTGCTGCCTGGGTTAGAGTATCTATCTATCTATCTATCTATCTATCTATCTATCTATCTATCTATCTATCTATCTATCTATCTATCTATCTATCTATCTGTCTGTCTGTCTGTCTGTCTGTCTGTCTGTCTGTCTGTCTGTCTGTCTGTCTGTCTGTCTGTCTGTCTGTCTGTCTGTCTGTCTGTCTGTCTGTCTGTCTGTCTGTCTGTCTGTCTGTCTGTCTATCTATCTACTTTTAAAACTGTGTGTGTGTGTGTGTGTGTGTGTGTGTGTGTGTGTGTGTGTGTGCGCGGTGTGTGTGTCACATTCCATTTTTTTTTCAGATAAGATCTTTGGCCTTTGATTCCGTGGTCTGCCGAAACCAGACGGTCAAATACCGCCAGTTATTCCATTTCGCTAGCGATTTTGTTTTTACATTCACGAATTCACTCCTCATTACATTTAGCCATTTTTATGTACACATTTTTTAATAAAATCATCCCCCCCACACTCACTCATTTTAAAATCTAAACGGTACCTCACGAGCTGCTTACGTCACAATCCCACATGCTGACCAATCCCAAGCCGCTTCTCTCTCTTCATTTGCCAGCCTGGCTCCCCCCCTCCCTCCCTCCTCCAACTACTCACCCGCCTCCCGCAACTGGACATGCCCGCGCAATACAAACCCCCCCAAACTATGCTCGCACCGCGCCTCCTGCAGCTGGAATCGCCCGCGCGCGCGCCCGCTCAAACCCCCCCCCATTCTCAATATGCTCTGCCGATCGGGAGGAGTGATAAGGCGTCAGTTCCGCGAAGCTGGCGCAGCTCGTGAAGCCCCGCTCGCCTGCGCACCCCTCCCGTCCCCTGCGCGCTCCAGAGAGTCACAAGCAGGATATTTGGTCAGAAGCCCACAGCTCCACTCTCATGCAGGCATGCTCTGCAGATTGGGAGATGAGATAAGGCGACGGGCGGGCAGGCGGGTTAAGGCCCGATCCTGGGGAGGTGAAGAAGGGGTCAGGGGATTGAGGGAGAGGAGTGAGTAGGGAGGGAGAGGGGGGAATGGGGGAGGTGAGGAGAGAGAGTGTGGGAATAGAGGGAGAGGAGTGGGGGTGATAGGAAGTGGGGAATAAATGGACTGATCCCACCCCTCTCCCACTCCCTCCCTCCCTCCCCACTCTTCCCCCTCTCTCCCCCTACACCTCTCACCCTCTCCCCCCTACCCCATCTCCTTCTCGCTCACCACTCTTCCCCCTCCCTTCCCCTCCCCACCCTCCCTCCCCCCCACCTCACCCTCCCTTCCCCCCCTCCCCCCCTTCCCTTCCTCCCCTCTCAGCCCTCTCTGTCCCTCTCTCTCTCCCTCCCATCTCTCTCACCCCTCCTCCCCCACCCTCCCCCCCTCTCCCACCCTCCCTCCCTCCCTCCTCCCCTCCACCCCCTCTCCCTCGGTCTCTTGCCCTTCTGTCCCTGCCCCTTTCTCTTTCTCTCTCCCCATTCTCTCTCTGCTCTCACTCTCACCCCCTCTCCCTCTCTCTCCCCCGCTCTCTCTCCCCCCTCCCCCCCTCTCTCTCTCTCTCTGTCCCTCCCCCTTCCCCCCCCTCTCTCTCCCTCCCCCTGTCTCTCTCCCTCACCCCCCTCTCTCTCCCCGCCCTCTCTCTCCCCCTCTCTCTCTCTCTCTCTCTCTCCCCTCTTTCTCCCTCTCTCTCCCCACCCCTCTCTCCCCCTCCCTGTCTATCTCCCCCCTCTCTCTCTCCCCCTCCCTCTCCCCCTCCCTCTCCCCTGCCCTCCTCTAAACTCCCTTCCCCCTCCCCTCCACCCTTCCCCCACCTCTCCCCCTCCCTTCCCCCCACCTCTCTCCCTCCCTTCCCCCCCTCCCTTCTCACCCCATCTCCCCTTCCCTTCCCTCCCCCCATCTCAGCCCCCCTCTACCCCTCTCTCTCCTCCCATCTCTCTCTCTCCCCTCTGCCACCCCTCCCCCCTCCCTCTCCCCCCTCCTCTCCTCCACCCACCCCTCCCCCTCTTTCCTTTCTGTCTCTGCCTCTTCTCACTGTCTCTCCCCATTCTCTCTCTGCCCTCACTCTCTACCCCCCCTCCCTCTCTAGACACGCCTGTGAGTTGGGGGCTATGTGTCAGTGGCTAGGTCAGTTATGGGGTAAAAGGATCTAATTAATAATATTAATACAATATCAAGGGGGTAATTAGTGTGGGGGTGGTTAGTGTGTGTGATGCCGCCCCGCACCCCAATCCCCCCCGCCGCAAACGCGCTTTGGGGGAACAGACCCAACGGGTCTGCACTTGGTCTAGTATTACCTAAAAGGAAAGATTGGACAAACCTGAAGCATCGGAGGTTGAAGGGAGACCTGATAGAAGTATATACAATTAAGAGAAACGTAGATAGGTACACTGAGTGGAAATGTAAAAGGCTAGAGGGCATGGTTTTAAATCAAAAGGTGGAAAACTAAACAGAGATGTATGGGGCAGGTTTTTACCCAGAGACCGGTGGATGCCTGGATTGCACTGCCGGGGTGTGAAAAAAAAGGTGGAAGCTGATACGTTAGTGGCATTTAAGAGACTTTTAGATAGGCACATGGATGTGCAAGGAATGTAGGGATACAGATCAGTAACAGACAGAGGAGAATAGTTTCATTTGGCACCATGTTCAGCACACACATTGTAGGCTGAAGACCCTGATCGTATACTGCACTTCTCTATGTTCTATGTGTTGTAAATGGTTTCAGTCTGCAATCTTTGGTCTAATAATTGATTACCATGATTTCAATGTGTAAGGAGGCAATATAACACAGACCTGTTTATTTCCAAAGTAGGTTCGATTATTATGGAGCAACATATACAAGCTCCATTCACAAACCGAAAAAACTGGTTGAAGGTAGGTATCGTGGAAAGAAGGAGATTCTATCACCAGCAATATTGTCTATCATCAGAATTTAAAGAGTTTGTGATGCTGGCCATACCTACCCATGCCTTCGCCTACCTGCCAAGAAACCCCTCATTCAAATTTTTAATAATCTTTTAACTCAACTAATCCAAATCTATCCCAATCAATCTTCCATGGTCCACAAACTTGAGCTGATCTAAAATCCTTAAGCCCATGTCCCACTCAGGCAAACTTTTTGGCGACTACAGGCGACTAGGCTGTTGCCATATGGTCGCGGGGTGACGCCTGTATGATCGTGAGTTGTCTCCTCAAGTCGCCTAAAGTGTCGTGACGTTTTTCTGGTCGCCGCTGAATTTTGAAATGTTCAAAGCTTTTTGCCAACTGTGGGCTTGACGTAGCTTGTCTTCTCCTGTCGAAGGAGCTGTCGTAGGTTGTCGCCAGGTGACGTTGGCGACAACCTATGTCAACCGACGACAGGTGTCTTCAATTGTCTTCATTTGTCGCTGACAGGGTAGTTGCTTGTCGTAGCTTGTCACGGGTGGACGTAGGTTGACTTTGGCTGTTGTAGGTTGTCGCCTGTATGGTCATAGGTTGTTGTAGGTATGGTCGTAGGTGGATCGGTAGCTTGATCTGTGTGGTCATAGGTTGCCGTAGCTTGACGTCGACTAGGTGGTAGGTTGTCGTAGCTTGTCGTAGACATTGTCGTAGGGGGGGTCCAGTCACCGCTTTTTAGGCGACCCGCTACGACTGTGACAGTCGTAGCAGGTCGCCGAAAAAAAAATCGCCTAATTGGGAATGGCCCTTTAGGCTTGCATCACACATCAACCAACATTAGACATACAATGGAATAGGCAAGATGTAGAAGGATATGGCAAAATGATCAATGTGTAATGGTGGGCCGAAGGGCACATTTCTATGCTGTACAACTCTGATTCTTGATAAACATTTTAGGGCTGAGATAAGAAATTGTTGCAAAGTCGAAGTCCTGCCTTTTGGGTGAGGTATCATACGGTGGTTCAGCATTCCTGCTTACATGGATGTAAAAGTGATAAGGCAAATTTCAAATAGCAGCAAGATATTCTCTCCTTTGTTTTAGATAATAGCAATACTTATAAATACAAATCATTCAATATTATTAATAGAAGCTTGTTGTAGACATATTGACTGCTATAAATTACATATTATACCAGTCTTCACTGCAAAAATACTTAAATTAACATTAAAGTACCTGTCAACTAAATGCCATCAAAGGTGCTATGTAAAGCATAAATTCCATCTATAAAACTTTAGTAATCTTTGTCAAAAGCATGTTAACAGGCTTTGGAGTGGAAATTTAGAGATGCTGCCTTAGTCGCAAATCATCTTTTCCACAGCTATTTCCCATCCATGTTTTAGCATCATGACTCAAACAATATTTTGTCATCAGAACCAAACAATATTTTGTTGTCAGATTAGTCAAAAGCATACATAATGTAAACGCAATTGAAAAAGTTGGAAAGGGATCACTGTGCAATTAGCAACTGAGTGGTTCAGCCACTTTCAGCTTTAAAACATGGAAAGTTATTCCTGTCTAATGTGTTCCTTCCAAGATGCCATAATAGATGTCATCAGGCTGATGTGAGACAGGAGGAATGTCTCTGGAGTTCCTTAGTAATATACAGCACTTCTGCTTTGATTCAATCAGTGCAGTAGTTCACTGCCTTTTACGATGCTGCCAAATATGAGTGATAACTTAAATGCCTTTCCTTATCTGAACATCTCTAAATGGATAATTCAATTTTCCTGTTTCTCATTCACCTTTTCTAACCATTATACCCACTGTGTGGCTGTCAAATATTATTTCTTACTTTCGAAAAAAAAGATTTTACTTTCAATTTCTTTCTTTCTTTTTCTCTCAAAGACTATCTGTTAATTCCCACAATGCGTTCCGACGATCCAGTTCTTCAGTTGTTCAGAGGAAGATGTACAACAGACTGGCCAGCCTTATAATTTTCCCTCCCTCACCCATTCCAATACTCGAATGAAGTATTCATCATCTAGGCCATAGCCATTTTATATCTGCATCACATTACTGTGTGGCACAGCAAACTTTGAGATCCATTAAGTTCTCAGCCAGCAGCTATAAATTTTGTTCAACCTAATGCATACATAGGTGCTCACACATGCTCACACAGTAAAATGTCAAAAAAGTTTCCAATTTCTCTTTTGTTTAAAATTACTTTGAAATGATTTGTGGTTTCATTGACAATTAGTAATTAAATACAACAGGCATTTTTATAAAACAATATTACCACTAAATAACAGGAAAATAATTAACTTCAATTGTGGCCTTCAGAGATGATTTTTCCATACAAAAAAAAAATAGTGGCATTAACAAAGACAATTATCTCCTGTAATAAACACTCATGGATACCAAAATTCACAGACCAAACTAGAGGTTCCAGGTAGAGAATATTTGACTCTATCATTGTCTGAGCGAGTGATTGCAAAGATGTCTGCACCAGCTGCACCATCACAGGCACCAATGGCTGTTGGACTGACTGTAGTGTCAATAAGAGTGTTGCTGCAAGAAGATCATTGTCAAAGCACTCAAATATCCACAAAGATAGCTCTTCTCAAACACCAACCATTATCTACACACTTCTGCCACTGGGTGCCACAACCTGTCATAACCTCCTATGATAGACTCAACTATAGCTCCGTATTTAAACCCATAATCCCATCCACACTCATCTCCAAACTCCTGGAGCGTACCCACAGCACCCCCTCTGCCACTAGATCATTGACTTTCTGAACCACAGGCCACAATCCATGAAGATAGGTGACAACACTTCCTCGTCAATAACTCTCAATGCCCATGCCCTGCAAGGATGTATTCTCAGTCCCCTACTATACTCCCTTTACACTCACAACTGTACAGCCTTATTCGGCTCTAATTCCATCTACAAGTACGCAGACAACTCCACTGTGGTGAGCTGAATCATGAACAATGACAGGACAGAGTACAGGAAGGAGATGGAGAACTTAGTGCCATGGTGTCAGAACGTTAACCTCGCCCTCAATGTCAGCAAGTTGAAAGAGCTAGTTATCGACTGCAGGAAGCATGGTACATGCCATAATCAGTAACAATGGTGCTGATATGGAAATGGTTGAGAAATTGGCATTAATATTTAACATGGGCGGAAATCCCGGGGAGGGGGGGGGGCAGGTTCCCCCCCCCCTGTTTTGAGAGGTGGGGGACAATCCCCTCCATGTTTAGTAATCCGGATTTTGAAATTCAGTAAAACAAAATCTATTAAAAATATCCACTTTCCGCGAGACAGTGGGGGTGGGACTGATGAGCGAGGGCGCCGATTGGACGAGAGAGGTGTCAGTCAGCATGCAGTGAGGAAGGGGTAAATGATGATTCAGCGTGATGTTTGGAGGAGGGAGGTGTTGGTCAGAGGCGGAAGTAGGGGGTGGAACTGAGAATAGAGTGCGGTGATTGGAGGAGCGAGATGTTCTGGTGGAGCAAAGATCATAGAGCGGAGTTTCAATCGGCCCGTTCTCAGGGCCTTTCATCGCCCGGCGTGGTTTAAAATCGAGTGCGGGATCTTCCATCACTCCGCGGTCAAATTGCTGCGTTGAGGCGATCGAGGCTCCCGATGTTGAAGACCCCGCCGGGCAATGGAAGATCCCGTGGCCGATTTTAAGCCACGCTGGGCGATGAAATGCACCGCGAACGGACCAATTCAAGTCCCACGGTTCGGGGCGGACGAAGTGCTGTTGCTGGAATTTGGAGTCAGTCACCAACCAGGTCAGCTCCCGATGTTACCGTCCACAGGGCTCACGGCCGAAGCCTCGCGCGTGCGTGCGTGTGTGTTGTGCGTGCGCGTGCGAGTGCGGCCACCAAGAAAATGTGCCCCCCTCCCCAAGTTTTGATAACAATTTCCGCCCCTGTCTGTTGTGGACTAACCAAATCCACAACTAAGAAGACACACCAACGCCTCTACTTCATGAGAAAATTCGGCATATCACCAGTGACTCTTCCAAACTTCTACAGATGCAACATAGAAAGTATACGGTTGGTTGCATCACAGCTTGGTTTAGAAACAGTTTTGCCCAAGACCACAAGAAATTGAAGAATTGTAGACGCAGCCTAGATATAAGCCAGACTTCCCATCATTGACTCCATTTACACTTCACGTTGCCACAGAAAAGCAGCCAACATAATCAAAGACTTGTTCCACCCAGGTAAGTCTTTCACCCTGCTCCCGTCTGGTAGAGGGTACAGAAGCTTCAAAGCATGCACTACCAGACGCAGTCACAGTTTTCCCCCCACCCCCAGGTTATCAGGCTTCTGAACAGTTCTTCCATAAGCTAGCATACTGTTAGATTCACCTCCACCTCATTGAGGACAGTAGATTTTGTCCAAGGAAATTATGCATTACAATGCAGTGAACTATATTCTGTATTCTGTATCTTTCCCTTAACTCTATCTATTGTGCTTGAGTTTGAACTGGTTCTAAACAATGTACAGTATATCAGATCTGTTTAGGTCAAAATGCAAAACAAGGCTTTTCACTGTACCTCGATACTTGTGACAATAATAATAACAACCCTAAACCTTACTGAGTTTGCATCTGGTACAAAATGCCCAAAATCCTGCAGTTGCCAGCAAATCCATCCGGTCGTTCTCCCAACTGCTCATTCCTATGTACATAAGTCGGCAATTGTAATCTGCGGAGGACCTATTCCTGTTAGTTTTAATCTTATTGCCCAGGTCATTTTAAAAATTATTTTAAAATGTTGTCTCACATTTAGAGTTATAGAGTCATAGTGTGAATCAGTGTGGAAACAGGCCTTTGGCCCAACTCGCCCACACTAATCAACAATGTCCCAGCTACCCTAGTCCCACTTGCCTGTGCCTGGTCCATAACCCTCCAAACCTGTCCTATCCATGTACCTGTCCAACTGTTTCTTAAATGATGGAATAGTCCCAGCCTCAATCTACCTCCTCTGACAGCTTGTTCCATATGCCCGTCACCCTCTGTGTGACAAAGTTACCCCTCAGATTCCTATTAAATCTTTTCCCCTTCACCTTGAACCTATGTCCTCTGGTCCTTGATTCCCCTACTCTGGTTATGAGATTCTGTGCATCTACCCGATCTGCTCCTCTCATGATTTTGTATACCTCTATAAGATCTCCCCTCATCCTCCCACACTCCATGGAATAGAGACACAGCCTACTTAACCTATGGCTCACACTCTCTAGTCCGGGCAACATCCTTATACAACTGCAACATGACCTCTCAACTTCTATACTCAATACTCTGACGGATGAAGGCCAAAATGCCAATAGCCTTTTTGCCCACCTTATCTACCTGCGACACGATCTTCAAGGAACCATGCACTTGTACTCCTAGATCCCTCTGCTCTACAACACTACCCAGAGGCCTACCATTTACTGTGTAGGTCCTGCCCTTGTTTGATGTCCCAAAATGCAACACCTCACACTTCTGTGTATTAAATTCCATCAACCATTTCTCCGCCCACCTGGCCAATCAACCCAGATCCTGCTGCAATCGTTCACAACCTTCTTCACCATCTGCAAAACCACTAACTTTTGTATCATCAGCAAACTTGCTAATCTTGCCCTGTATGTTCTCATCCAAATCATTGATGTAGATGACAAACAGTAATGGGGCCAGCACCGAACCCTGTGGCACACCACTAGTCACAGGCCTCCATTCTGAGAAGCAACCTTCCACCATCACCCTCTGCTTCCTTCCATGGAGCCAATTTGCTATTCATTCAGCTATCTCTCCTTGGATCCCATAAGATCTAACCTTCCCGAGCAGCCTACCATGCGGCACCTTGTTGAACACCTTACTAAAGTCCATGTACACAACATCTACAGCTCTGCCTTCATCAACCTTTTTGCTCACGTCTTCAAACAGATAAGTTGACATATGCTGTCATATAAAGGTTGACAAAAAATACTGGAGAAACTCAGCGGGTGAGGCAGCTTCTATGGAGAGAAGGAATTGGCGATGTTTCGGGTCGAGACCCTTCTTCAGACTGATGTCGGGGAAGGGGGGGCGGGAAAAAGAAAGGAAGTAGGCAGAGACAGTAGGACTTGTTGGAGAACTGGGAAGGGGAGGGGAAGGAGGGCAAAAGCAAGGGCTATATAAAATTAGAGAAGTCAATGTTCATACCGCTGGGGTGCAAATTACCCAAGCGAAATACGAGGTGCCGTTCCTTCAATTTGCGCTGGGCCTCACTCTGACAATGGAGGAGGTCCAGGACAGAAATGTCAGAGTGGGAATGGGAGGGGGAGTTGCAGTGCTGAGCAACCAGGTGATCAGGTTGGTTAAGACAGACTGAGCAGAGGTGTTCAGCGAAGCGATTGGCAAGCCTGCACTTGGTCGCGCCGATGTAGAGAAGTTGACACCTGGAACAGTGGATGCAGTAGATGAGGTTGGAGGAGGTGCAGATGAACCTCTGCCTCACCTGGAACGACTGATTTGGTCCTTGGATGGAGTCAATGGGTGAGGTAAAGGGACAAGTGTTGCATTTCCTGTGGTTGCAGGGTAAAGTACCAGGTGGTTTGGGTGGGAATGGACGAATTGTTCAGGGAGTTACGGAGGGAACGGTCTCTGCAGAAAGCAGAAAGGGATGGGAAGATGTTGCCAGTAGTGGGATCCCGTTGGAGGTGGCGAAAATGTCGGAGGATTATATGTTTAATGCAACGGCTAATGGAGTGGAAGGTGAGGAGAAGAGGGACTCTGCCCTTGTTATGAATGGGGGAGGGTAAGTAAGAGCAGAGCTGCGGGATAAAGAGGAGACCCTGGTGAGAGCCTCATCTATAATGGAAGAGGGGAATCCGCATTCCCTAAAGAATGAGGACATCTCCGATGCCCTAGTATGGAACACTTCATCCTGGGCGCAGATGCGGCGTAGGACAGAGGAATTGGGAGTAGGGGATAGAGTCTTTACAGGAAGCAGGGTGGGAAGAAGTGTAGTCAAGATAACAATGAGAAAATATGCTGTCATATAAATGTCTGGTTACAGAATCAAACGCACCTGACATTAGGAATTTGTGAGAAAATCTAAAGATCTACCTCATCCTGTGAAAGAAAGATAGCAGCTAGGATTGTTGTTTACATGCAACTTTCACTTTATATTAGCGGTTTATCATATCAAACACTTAACCCTGTAATATATTTCAGACTGTCTTACTTCATCTGCCATAAATATATTGAAAGGAATATGTCAAACCTTGAACAGGGAGTTTATTTAATAATGTTCCATTGACACAGTTACATTTAAGGTGAAAACACATATTTATATGCAGAGTAAATAGCTTTAGGTTTCTCTGTCAGCCTGTCAGTTTTCTCTTGCTGTGTGATGTGGTGCTTAACAAAAATGAAAGTGTTGAATCTAGTACTGTGCGTTGATAATTGAACATCTCCATTAATAATTTCACATGTCTCTTGTCAGGTTAAAGAACAGAAACACGTTTAAATACAGTTGGTCAGACATTATTTTTCAGTATGCAAGAATTCCTGCTGAAAATCTAAATAACTAAAAGTCTAATCTTGACCACTTCCTGTCTGCTCTGTATATTGATTTTAGAAAAATCACTACCCTATATCACTATATTTTTGGCCATCTTACTCACTGTCCTCCTCCGCTGAGACAGCCCCGAGGATTTTTTCGATCGATTAAAAATAAAAAAGTTATGAGCGTTTAAAAAATCTTGAGATGAATGGATTGACTTGACTTGACTTGAAGTGGATTGACTTGACTTGAAGTGGATTGACTTGACTTGACTTGAAGAGCATTGACTTGACTTGAAGTGGATTGACTTGAAGTGGATTGAAATGGATTGTTGGCACTGCACTCACTGTGCTTGACTTGACTTGACCCATGCTAGCGCTCCAGAAATCGATTTTTCCAATCAATGAAAAATAAAAAAGTTATGAGTGTTTAAAAAATCTTGAGATCAGGTGATTGGTCCTCTCACGTCAATCACCATGATGAAGGTAACGCCCTTTCCGGGGGACCAGGACTATAAAACCCCGGATGCCTGGACGTCAGTCAGTCACTCTGGAAGATCGCGAGGGAGAGGCCACAACTGTGATTCTAAGCTGTGAATCAACTGAACTGTGAATCTGCAATGTACTTGCAATAAATGATTTGTTAGCCCTTAATGACAATGCCATGAGTTGTTTGGCCTGCCCTGCCTGTGCTTGAAACTGCAATGCAAAATTGGAAATGAAATGACAATGCCATGAGTTGTTTGGCCTGCCCTGCCTGTGCTTGAAACTGCAATGCAAAATTGGAAATTATCCAATAGAACTATCCCATGCGGACGGTGGAGGATGTTGCTGCACAGGTCGGCCCTGCCACCGTGTTCTCGGTTCTTGATGCCAAGAGTTTGTTCTGGCAGATACCTCTAGACGAGCAATCCTCGCACCTGACGACCTGACGATGTGATGCATCTAAGTTTGGCCTCGGGGCCGCCTGCCTGCAGATCCATGACGGGGTGCAACTGCCTGTGTCCTACGCATCCCGCACAATGACGACCGCTGAACAAAACTATGCCCAGATTGAGAAAGAACTGCTGGTGGTTGTATTTGCCTGCTCCAAATTCAAAGACTATATCCTGGGCAACTGCTTCACTGTCGAGACGGACCACCAGCCTCTGGTCACCATCCTCAACAAGCCAATACACATGGCCTCCTCCCGGCTCCAGCGCATGATGCTCCAGCTACAATGCTTCACTTTCACAGTGGTTTATCACAAGGGCAAGGACATGTTTGTTGCTGACACGCTGTCTCGGGCGCCTCTCTCATCCACAACCCGACATCCGTACGAGACGTCTGATCTGATAGTCCTAAACGTTAACTTCCTGCCCTCCGGTCAGTTGCAGTCCCTGGCCAAGCACACGGCAGCAGACACTTTGCTACAGCAGCTGGCCGCGATCATCAAGCAGGCTGGCCAGACCGCCGTTCGTCCCTGCCGGCCGCAGCGGTGCCTTACTTCTTGGTTCGTGACGAGTTGGTGCTGCGTGATGGTGTGATTGTGAAGGGGCACAAGGTGGTGGTGCCCGAAGCACTACGAGAACAATACTTTGAAACTGCTCATCGTGGCCATCCCGGGGCTGAGGCGACCCTTTCCATCGCTCAGAGCCAGTTTTTCTTCCGGGATAGGGTCTCCGCGTGCCCTACCTGCAACTGCCTCGCTCCACAGCAACAGCGGCAGCCGCTCCTGCAGCAGCCAGTTGCTGACCTGCCACGGTCTGCGCTGGCAACCGACATCTTCGAGTGGCACGGAAAGCACTTCCTGGTGCTTGTCGACTCTTACTCAGGCTGGTTTGAAGTTGACCAGCTCCACTCCCTCTCTTCCGCCGCAGTCATCGAGAAGTTGCGCCGCCACTTTGCCACCTTCGGGTCTCCGGTCAGCCTGCAGTCGGACAATGGCAGCCAGTTCACCAGTGCCGAGTTCCGCGCTTTTGCTGAATAATGGAACTTTCGTCATTACACCAGCATCCCGGAATACCCGCATAGCAATGGACTGGCCGAGCACGCGGTCCGCAGTGCCAAAGGATTGTTGGAACGTTGTCGCCTATCCCGCTCCGACATCTACCTGGCCCTGCTGAACCTCCGCAACATCTCCCGCGACCATGCCCTGGGCTCCCCGGCTCAGCGGCTCTTGTCCCGAGGCCTACGGTCCTGGTGTCTCAGCAGTACCTGTCCCCCTCCGTCTTTAAACCTGCCTTGGTCCGGGAACGCATTGCCCAAAAACACAATATCCAGAAGCGTTCCCACGACAGGTCCTGCCGTGTCCTCCGCCCTCTTCTCCCCGGCCAGGTCGTCCGTATGAGGTCCTCTTCTGGCTGTTCCACGCTGGCCGTGGTCGTCGGTTCTGCCGGCTCCCCTCGTTCGTACCTTGTCAACCGCGACGGAAGGGTGTACCGCCAGTCCCGCCAGCATCTCCGGCTCGTGAACGAGCCTCTCCCTCCCCCGGCGGCTCCGTATGCCCCCCCGCTGCCACTGTCGCGGCCCTGTGTATTGCCCGTTCCTCTGGGGCCAACCTCCCCTCGTCCTCCTCCTGAACGCCTCCCGGCTGCAGTCCCGCTTTCTCCGGCTTCCTCGCCCGTCCCCCCCCCGATGCCTTCGTCGCCAACGGGTTCTCCTGTCCGTAGCCCCCACCATGCCCCAGCATCCCCGCTTGTTCCCGTCAGGGGAAGGAGGTGATGGCGAGGTGCGGACCCGGTCTGGTCGCCTGGTCAGGCCGCCGGTCCGTTACGGCGATTACGTGTGATTCTGTATTCCCGTGCTTTACTGTTTGCATTTACCCTAGCGCATGAGACGTGGTCGCCCTGCCACTCACTGTGTTTTGGTAGAGGAAGGATGTAGATGATATGTGTGTACACCTTTAATTGATAGTAACGATGTCCATGCTAACCACTCCCCCACCAGTTAGTATAATTGTAACCCACACGCCCCTAGCTCTCTCTCTGGTGATCGTGACAGACCACGTACAGCCAGGGCTATATATGATGTATGCTTAATAAAGTAGTGAAGACTTTAAGGTGTCTGTGTACCTTCTCTACAGATACTAAGATAGGTGGTGTTGTGGATAGTGAAGTAGATTTTCAAAGTCTACAGAGTGATTCGGGCCATTTGGAAAAGTGGGCTGAAAGATGGCAGATGTTTAATGCTGATAAGTGCGAAGTGCTACATCTTGGCAGGACAAATCAAAATAGGACATACATGGTAAATGGTAGGGAATTGAGGAATGCTGTGGAACAGAGAGATCTGGGAAAAACTGTGCTTAGTTCCCTGACGGTGCAATCGCATGTAGATAGGGTGGTAAAGAAAGCCTTTGGTGTGCTGGTCTTTATAAATCAGAGCATTGAATATAGGAGTTGGGAAGTAATGTTAAAATTGTACAAGGCATTGGTAAGACCAATTCTGGAGTATGGTGTACAATTTTGGTCGCCTAATTATAGGAAGGATGTCAACAAAATAGAGAGTGTACAGAGGAGATTTACTAGAATGTTGGCTGGGTTCCAGCAACTATGTTACAGAGAAAGGTTGAACAAGTTAGGTCTTAATTCTTTGGAGCGCAGAAGGTTTACCCATTGAGGGTAGGGAAGATTCAAACAAGAGGGCATGACATTTGAATTAAGGGACAGAAGTTTAGGGGTAACGTGAGGGGGAACTTCTTTACTCAGAGGGTGGTGGCTGTGTGGAATGAGTTTCCAGCAGAAGTGGTGGAGGCAGGATCGATTTTAACATTTAAAAGTAAAGTGGATAGGTATATGGACGGGAAGGGAATGGAGCGGTATGGTCTGAGTGCAGGTAGATGGGACTAGGGGAAAACAAATGGTCGGCACGGATTGGAAGGGCCGAGAGGGTCTGTTTCCGTGCTGTAATTGTTATATGGTTATATGGTTATATGGTTAAATGGATTGTTGACCCTGCACTCACTGTGCTTGACTTGGCCGACAACACCCATGCTAGCGCTCCAGAACCCCCCCCCCCCCCCACTGGCCACCAATATTGGAATTCGTGGTGAGGTGGAATATTGCGTTGGGGCACCAGCCCTCCTGTGTGAACCTGCGACCCAACGGGACCCACTTAGTCTAGTACAATTTAAAAATGAAAATCTATATTTTGTGCACACTGTTGCTTTTGATGGGAGAACCTGCCAAATTTCACAAATAGAAGCTTCCTTCAGGATTTTCAGGTATGATCTTTATCACTAATTGAAAGTGAGCTTTCTACCCACAGATAGACTGATTACCTGACCAGGCAAAATGTTGGCAATCATTTCTATAGTGCTTAAACAGGCAAATATGGAGCTGCATTTTCCACTAACTGGCTATTTTGTGTAGCTGAAGGATGAACTACAAAGAAATGGTGAATCTGAAACAAATATGCAAATTTGAAAAGATTTGTAAAATGAAGCGTTGATAAAATTATTTTGCACAATGCTTTGATAATGTCACACTTTGAATGTTGTCTGCAAGATATTAATATCTTGATTAATTCAGTGTAAAAATTATAAAATTGATTTCTGGGATAAGCGTTATCCTTTGATAAGAGATTCAGGATTGACCTATATGCCATGGAATTAGGAAAGAATGAGAGAAAATATAACAGAAATGTGAGATTAAAATAAGGGATTAACAGGACTGACTTCATTTCAGGATATGAAATGTCAGCAATTTAGAATTGAATTGAGAAATGTTTACCCAGAGGGTTGTATATCTTTGAAACTCCCCTTTCAATGGACTGTTGATGCTCAATTATTAAGCAATTTTAAATCTAGGATCAGTGAATAAACGGAATAAGACAATAATGGGATCAGGTGGCAAAATAGTATGGTGGTAAAGAATCAGCCATGATATTGAATGGTAAAGCCTACTCAAGGTGCTGTAAGACCTACTGCTTCTATTTCTTGTGTTCTTACAAACCTCCTGTTAAGCAATGTCTTAGTTTTTAAATTCTCATCATAATTTTCAAATCTCTTCATGACCTCTCTGGTGTATTCAACTCTACCTCTACAATCGTCAGGGGTATCTGCACTTGTCAAATTATGCTCCCTCAATCATTGACAAATATAAATTTCCTGCCAATTGTAGCTGTTCCTTTGGTTGTCATGGAACCAAGCTGCTGCATTTCTTCCCTATCCCATTCTATCTCTATGACTCACTTTCTTCCTGTAAGATATTTAATAAACATAATCATACTACGGAAAAAAGGGCCCTTTGGCCTATTAGTATATGCCAAACGAGTGCCTCTCTATGTTAGTCCTATTTGCCCACATTTGACACATTTTTACTCCTTTCCTATCTATGTACCAGTTTTTTTAAATATTGTCTGGTAGCTCGTTTTTGTCCGGCAGCTAAACCCTACAACTGTAATCAAGATTATGGTCGTTTGCCATAATATTGCTTTACATGGATTTGTATCAAATGTTGTTCTAAATAGTTCTCTGTGAAGCTCCTTGGGATGCTATATTATATTGAAAGTACTTTTCGAAGATATTATATTTTCTATTGTAAATCATTTTATGACTTAATGTGATTATGTACCTTTAAATATACACATGCATCTCCTTATGTCATTAGTATTTTAATAAACAAATATGTGAAATATCTGGTAAAAATGGGAAGCCCCAACATACTGCAGTTTCTGTTCAGGGAAGAGAAAACAGTTGGATTGAAAAGTACAAGTATTTTTGTTGGTAAATATATAATATCTAAAGGTTAAATCACTTGTTACTGGCAGTTATGTCCTTAGGACAGAGATTAACTATGCAAGACAGATGGCAGCGTTCTTTCATGCCTCCCTGCCGAACTTGAGCCTGTAAAGGCAATTTTCTTCCATTGTTGCCAAGAAATTATTACTTGCTTTGTTGGTATGTTTGCTGTAATCAGATTGCTTTTGACATGTGGCACAACTATCTTTGTTCTTCACAACTGTGTGCAAAATTGGGTGCTATTTGTAGCAAGGTCTGAAGATTCATAAACATGCCATTTGCCAGTTGCTGATCATTACCAGTGAATCCAAATACAATCTTATGATTCAACCATCCTGATGCAAAGCCTTACAATTGGGGGCACCGGTCGATTTCAATCTCTCAATTAATGACATCTTCTCATCTCCTTAAGTTTTAACATCCTGATATACACGGGAGCAAAATCACTTCAAATCAATTCTAACAAAGATAGACCCTGTAGGTTGAACTTAATAGCAACAGTTGGCTTTACCACAGAAATCTAAAACAAACCATTTTTCTACAATGGAGATACAAGGAACCTCAGATGCTGACTTACGAAAAAAGGCACAAAGTATCAGAGTAACTCAGCAGGTCAGGCAGCATCTGTGGAGAATGTGGATAGGTGACATTTCGGGTCAGGACCCCACTTCAGAATCTACAGTACTCGTTCCATTTGATAGCTGTAGCATAATATTCTTAATGCAACTAAGCTATTTATTCACAAAATGTATATTTTCTTCTCATACGTGAGACTAGATTTTGAGTAAAATTAAAACACTTTCATGGAAAAATGCTGCAGAGTTTCACAAGCAACAAATAAAATGAAAATGTTAATTGTTATTTAGTGGCTTTCGCTAAGATTTTGTTGTAAACGTCCACATAACATTTCTGATCATTTCCATGCAGTATTGTAGAGCTATTTACTGTCACTGCAAAGGCAGGCAGGACAGTTTAATATTTTATCTTCTAAACTACACTGACAAGCAAGTGTTAACATTATGTGCTCCCTTGTTTTGAAGAAATCAAGAATAACGCCAATCTAGCCAGTAGACCTGTTTATTCCAGCAACCATTCTTCACTTTAAACACATGTCCTTCAGACTGCAGAAATTGTGTATCACACATGCCAGCCCTCCACAACAAGGGTGTGGATGGTTGGACTTGCCAACCATGTATTTCAGAGGGTCAACAGTACTCCCACTCTTGGGACCCTGGCTTCTCTCTCAGCTGCTCCAAGGGCTCCGGTCTCCTCTCTACCTATCTTTGCAAATTATGGCTTTTTAAAAATATTAATTTTCCATAAATATGTCTGTGTTTACAACTCAGTCATAATTTATTTTATGTTCATCCATATTTTAGGTAGGACCTTAAATATTACTTCTACATGTAGCTCCCTCTGCTGGAAATTTAATTAATAATGTTAGCTACCATAGCCTTACTTAACAGCGCCAGGTTTATAAACATGCACTCCCAATATACATTCTCTTAGGTGAGAAAGACTCCCTGAGAATTTGTAGCATACACCTCATGACGTCCATTGATTATGGACAGACATTTGTGAGGGTTGTTTGCACAATTTCCAAGGAAGACTTCTGACACCACATATGGCACACCAAGCTCTCTATCATTAATTTACCTTAATGTTTACCAAATACAATTAAAAGGATGGCAATAGGAAATAGTGGTGAATCCTAGGATGACACCAATCAAATGAAGAGGCATAGAAATTGATGGAAAGTTGTCCTTAAATACAAGTAACCTTTATTGTCAACCATTTAATCAGTAAAAGAGCTTACTCCAATAACAAAAGATCTTTCTAGTATTATATTAGTTAGTTAAATAAATATGATCTAATATTATATCAGTTATGTAAATATGTTCCACTCAACATTTAACTGCTATACCTATTATTTATTGTAATATTTATTGCTAAATATATGATTACCATTTTGTGATTTATACATCTCTAATTCCATTTGTCAAACAACCAGAAAAATGTACAGAAAACATTGTTAACATCATGGACCAAACACAATGATGAGCAATATTCAGAGGTTTAATATTAACACACTTCCACCCATTCAGCATATCAGTTAATTTATTCATCGATTTTTGAATATAGAACAGTTTTATCCTGAAGTGTACCTGTCAAACTAAAGCAATAGAAATGATAGATAGACACTAACCTCGGCACTCATTGATAATCAGAATAAATGGGAACCGTAGCAGAATTCTGCTTCAGTTACATTGCTTGCAGAATAATTAAACACCATTACATATGTTGCTTACATTGCTTAACAGGACACAGAGATTCCCCTCCTCCTTTTAAAGGTGGGCTTGGCTTTCTAGACCAAATTAAAAGAGACTGCAGGGAAGGCACATTCTCGTTGATGCGGTATGTCAAATGCTGTAAACAAGATTTCATATGTGATCTCTTATAAAAGCCCAACCCACTATATTATTTGAATCACCTTGGATAACTCTACTGTAATGTTGCTCTTCCCAAGTTTATCATCCACAATAAATTGAAGCAGGAAATCTGACTCCAATGCTATTTGTGCAGCAACTTGGTTGAATGAGCAAATCAGCACTTTAAATATTGCGACATTCAAATTTCATACTAACGCCTCCCTGGCAACCACAAAACAGTGGCAGTAGCATGTGGCAAAGCATCAAAGGAGTACTATATTAAGGGTAGGATGAGTACTAATAATAGGATGCAGTGCATCACATTTTTGCTCTCAGATTTTCAATGTTATTCTAATTGCAAAAGCCCCAAAACAACATTGTGTATGTATGAACATCATTTCTGCTCTTGAATATTTGACTACTGAAAATATTTAAACATGTCGTGCTTCTCAACTGGTGAATGTGCAACATGAAACCAGAAACACATAGATCAATTTGTCTACATTAACCTATCTCAAAGACAAGAAATCCATCTTTGTACTAAGCTAACATTTCTCATTTAAAATAATTCAGGATAGATTAGCAAAGGTTGCACATCCTGAGTTACACCAGGAATTGCTGATTTGAGGAATGCAGAAGGGGAGATGTATATTTTTCACCAACTTTTTAAATTCCTCTTTACAAATATGATTATGAAGGTGATGAGACAGGGAACCAAATATAAATTGGACAATATCAAATTACAGTCTAAGGCATGTGGTTGTTAATGTCACATTTGTGGAGATTTGCCAGAATTGAAACATTTGCAGAGGATGAGTGAAGGATAAAAATTGGAACCTGATGAGATCTAAACATGGATATGAGGCATACAAATATGCAGGAAGGAACTGCAGTTCCTGGTTTACACCGAAGATAGACACAAAATGTTGGAGTAACTCAGTTTAGAGTCGAGACATCACCCATTCCTTTTCTCCAGAGATGCTGTCTGACCCGCTGAGTTACTCCAGCATTTTGTGTCTATCTTATGGATATGAGGCAGCCTGCCTTCCCTTAATTCCAACTTCCAAAATTCTCCCTTTATATCCATGCTATTTCGCATATCGTACATTATGTTTCCCTGCCGTGTTGATGAGAATTGGATGAGATGCTTGAGTTTATGGCTGAAGCCACAGCATCCATAATTTACAAACTATGAGGCATTTTTTTAGTGCTATTAAGCTGCTTGCATATCAAGGCTGGTGGGTGTGAACAGAACATCAACTGGCACTTAATTGCAATAGACATCACTCTTGCAATTTTTTAATACAAAAATACAGGGCCACATATGTATGAAGGAACAGCAGATGCTGGTTTAAACCAAAGATATAGACACGAAATGCTGGAGTAACTCAGCGGGACAAGTAGCATCTCTGGAGAGAAGGAATGGGTGACGTTTCGGGTCAAGACTTGCTATTGAGGGAGTGCAGCGTAGGTTTACAAGGTTAATTCCCGAGATGGCGGGACTGTCATATGCTGAGGTATGGAGCGGCTGGGCTTGTATACTCTGGAATTTAGAAGGATGAGAGGGGATCTTATTTGTCTTATCAAGGGTTTGGACATGCTAGAGGCAGAAACATGTTCCCGATGTTGGGGGAGTCCAGACCAGGGGTAAGTTTAAGTTTAAGAATAAGGGGTAAGCCATTTAGAACGGAGATGAGAAAACACTTTTTCACACAGAGATTTGTGAGCCTCAGAGGGCAGTGAAGGCCGGTTCTCTGGATACTTTCAAGAGCGAGCTAGATAGGGCTCTTAAAGATAGAGGACAGGGGATATGGGGAGAAGGCAGGAACGGGTTACTGATTGGGGATGATCAGCCATGATCACATTGAATGGCGGTGCTGGCTCGAATGGCCGAATGGCCTACTCCTGCACCTATAGTCTATTATCTATTGTCTATTGAGACCCTTCTTCAGACTGACGTCAAGGGGGAGGGAGATATATAGATAAGGAAGTGCGAAGGTGTGAAAACAGGGCAAAGGGAATGGAGGGCAAGGATGTCCCACTGAGTTACTCCAGCATTTTTTCTATACAGGGCCACACTTGATTTCAGAAGCAGACCTTACCTGCAGAGTGCAGGCCTGGTACTATCTTATACAAACAGTCATAAGTGCAGGTTCTATTTTATTTTTCCAGACTTGTTCTTAGACTGATCTTCAAGGTAGGTTCTTTTTTTACTAGGTGAACCTTACCATCACCAATTCCTATTCTTGCAATCTCACCATTTCAAATGGTGGTTGCTCCTGCAATGTTTTTGCATACACATTTGCATCTATCATTCAGCTTGTGCACTACTCCTTAAGTGCTGGAATATTATTCCCCTGTGGCCTTGATCAAAACTGCTGCTGGTGCAACAGCGCAAATTCAACCTGAAATACAGCTGAAATTACAGTCCCTTGTTAGAGTGGTTGTGTATTGGGCCTGTCTCACTTAGGCGATTTTTTAGCGGACTGCCAGCGACTGTTAAGTTATCGGCAGTCGCCTGAAAAACAGGCAACTGGAACGGCGACTGTCAGAGTGGAACACACAAACACATCACTTCCTTCACCAGCCTGTTATGCAGGCGGGGGACAGGGCAAGCGGGGGTAGTGCTGTCCACAAAATTCACACAGTGCAAAGCCACGGTGATACAGACACACCACGATGAACAGGAAGGATTGGCGCTGTAATTAAGATGTAAAGCACAGTGTACGGTAAGTCCTTTAAAAGAGGAGTGGAGACAACTGTGAAGAAGCCAGAGATACACGGCTGTGAAGCTCGGCGGACATTTAACATTACCGGTTGGTTATTTTTGGTTCTGCTTACCTTTTTGTTTCCCCAATGAACCAATAAAATTCACTGGTCAGCACCGGATGCAACCTACGAGAACCTCCGAGTACCTTCTGGCAACCCATTTGGACCTCCTGGTGACCCACCTACGGCATGAGAATTCTCGCTACTCTCCATGGCGGCTTCATTCTAGTGGACGCTAATTTTTCAATATGTTGAAAAAATTGCGGTGACCATAATGAGGCTGCGACGAGCTCCCAGAATGCGGGAACTCCTCGCGACCATGAAGGCGACTTCCCGGCAACCACCTGCGAACATGTGGTGACCATGTGGCGACTGCAGTGTCTCCTGCAGTTGCCTAAAAAGTCACCTAAGTGGGACAGGCCCATAAGTATAACAAACATTTCTAAATTGCAATCAGTAGATCTTTGTAAATGTCCATAAAGCTAATTCAATCTAGAATTAGGCAGAATTCAATCTATAATTAAATATTTCAGCAACAAAATAACTTTGCTGATTTTTTTTTTAAATTAGGTAAAACATTTTTATTTCTTTACTGCTTTTGGTGCAGAACTAATGTGCTAGGTGTGAAAATCACAAATGAATACACACAAAATCATTGTTGTAAAACCAAGCACTCACCAAAAATTATAAGCCATATCCCTAGGCAATCAACATTACAAATGAAAACTTATTCCTTTAATTTTCAGCAAATTGTGAAAATAATGTTAACGTAGCAAAGTGTGAAACAATTTAATTGAGTTACTCCAGAACTTTGTGTTTTCCATTGATGGTTTAGCTGGAAACTGCATATTCTGGGTGCTACCAAGATACATACTGTATATTATTTTGTAGTTTATGCTGAATTTGGGAAGTTGGGAGCCCATGCACCAGTTTTCATTGGTGGATCGGTGATGGGGAGAGTTTGCAGCTTCAAATTCCTGGGTGTCAACATCTCAGAAGATCTGTTCAACACAACGGCACCTCTACTTTCTTAGAAGTATAAAGAGATTTGGAATGTCTAACAAAGTGCTCCATTCAACAAATTATCTTACTGGTTACATCATGGCCTGTACAGCAATTCTATTGCACAGGAATGTAAGAGGCAGCAGAGAGTGGTGGATTCAATCCAGTTAACACAGGAACAGCCATGTCCCCTATCAAAAACATACAAGGCTCTGCATGAAGAAGGCATCACATAATATTTAGGATTCCAACCATCCAGGTAAAGCCCTCTTCACACTGCTGCTGTTGGACAACAGGTTCGGAAGTCACACACCACAAGGTTCAGGGACGAATACTTTCCTATAACTATCAGGTCTTGAACTAATCTGCACAACCATATTCCTACATAGACAACTGAACGCTATGGATCACTTGTGTTACCATGAAATTATTTTATAATTGTGCAAAGTACAGTCTTTTTACTGTCTTGCAGGATTTGTGTAATTTATGTATCATTTATTATTTTGTGTGCTGTCTGAATCCATGTGCCCAGTGATGCTACTGTAAGCAGCATTTTCATTGTACCTGTACCCCACCGTACTTGTGTAAATTGCAATAAACTCAGCTCGATTTTATTTGAATTAACTGACTTGATTTCAATTGATTTATAACAATCCTGAATTAGAATTCTCTTTCTTCATTACGCCCTTGAATGTACAAAAGATAACATTCACAGCCTGAGGTAATAATTACCACCGTTTAAATCAGATTCTTTCAAATTTCCTTAACATGGTTTTAGGATTTACGACAATGATGAGGTATCAGTTTTAATATAACGGGCAGAGCAAAGAAATACCGTAAAACTCCATTAATCTTTCACGCTTGGGACTTTGGTGATGCTGAACCAGCAGAATTTCAAGACTACTTGAGGTCACTCCAATATACATTTAACTCAAATTTTCAAAAGATGTTACACAGTAACATTTCAGCAAACCCGATAAATTTTAAGGGAACTAGACCAAGTGAGACGCGTTAGGTCCCGTCCCCTCAATGCGCCGTTGTGGGGGGCGGCCTGCGGCGTCACACACGCACATTAACCATCCCACACACACACATACACACGCTAAACCCGACACCCCCTTGATATTATATTAATATTATTAATTCGCTCCTTTTCCCCCATCCCAGGCCCCATCCACTCGCGCATACTCCCCAACTGCGCATGCAAGGCTCGTGAGGGTGGAGGTAGAGAGGGAGGGTGAGGGGGTAGAGACGGACAGGGAGGGGGGTAGAGATTGAGGGGTGGGCGCACAGCATCAGAGGGAAGGGCAGGTCCCCGAAAGCAATACTCCACCACTCACCCATAATTCCAAATACTCACCACTCCCTAGAGAAGGAGGGGTAGAGAGCGAGTGGTGGTGAGAGGGAGGGGGGCAGAGAGGGACGTGGGGCAAAGAGGGAGGGGGGTAGAGAGGGAGAGTAGAGAGGGAGGGGGGTAGAGAGGGAAGGGGAGGGGGTAGAGAAGCAGTGGGTAGAGATGGAAGGTAGGGGCGCAGAGAGTGAGTGGTGCTCGAGAAGGAGGGGCGTGGGTAGAGAGGGAGCGGGGATAGAGAGGGGGGGCAGAGAGTGAGTGGGGCAGGAAGGGGGGGCAGAGAGGGAGGGAGTGCAGAGAGGGAGGCATAGAGGGAGAGGGTAGAGAGGGAGGGGGAGGGGGAGGGGTTAGAGAGGGAGGGGGAAGGGGTAGAGAGGGAGAGGGAGGGTAGAGAGGGAGGGGGGTAGAGACCCCACCCCGTCTCCCTCCTCCTCATTTCCCTCATCCTCTCCTCTCACTCCCATTCCCTGCTGCAGCACCTACCCAGGTCGTAGAGCAATGGCAGGGCCTTGAATTTGGTCTGATTCTTGTACTCAGCCCGGCCCTGGCTGTAGACTGCAGCCGTCACCTCAGTCGCGCGCATTGCGTCCGGTCCAGGCCGCGACTTCATCTCCGGGCTCGTTCCTGACCCCGTCTCGTCCTTGGTTCCACCAGCGGCTTCTTTTTCACAGTCCCATCCCAAGCCCCGTGCTCGGCCCTCACTCCAGTTCCAGGCTCTGCTCCAGCACAGACCCTGTCGCCGGGCTTGGCCCGTGGCAGCAGCCCCCCCCCCCCACCAGGCACCGGCCACGGGCGGGCGTTGACCCGAGGACCCGAGCGAGGCCGCGGGCGGACGTGGACCCGAGGACCCCGAGCGAGGCCACTGGCGGGCGTGGACACGAGGACACAACTTGTCAGTGGATTGTGACGTCAGTATGTTTTTTTTCATTTTTGTGGTCGGAGCACTTGAGTCCCCCTCCCGCGCGGAGTGTCCCGTCGTGCCTTGCGAGTTGATTCAGTCGGAATTTTTTTCTTCAAAGTGAGAGCTTGGAAAACTTTAATATTTTGAAGCTGTTTTTAAAAGGCTAATAACTTGAAATATAGGTTGAAATGCAAATATATTTATCCGGTCTGCGGAAAAAATGTGAATAGCATGTGTGAAAATGGGAAGGCTGTGGCCTGGCATTTGGAAGAAGATAGAAATTAAGGAGATTTCCTTAATTTCTATCACTAACCACCCCCTCCCCCCCCCCCCCCCCCCCCCCCCACACACACACACACACATTAACCACCCTCCACATGAGGAAATATTATACAATAGAATTGCTCAAATGATAAATTCTGTGTGAGGAACTTATGTTAAGTTGCAAGAGAAGGGCTTGGAGCTGAGGTTTTCCCACAAAGAAATAAAGAACACACACACATAGGAAAACATATGGCTACATGGAGATGTTGATGTAAATAGGCATAGCTTTGTTTGCTTTGAGGCGGCTATAACTCTGTCAGAAGTTGTATTTGGTTTAGTTTGGTGTTTAGAGTATAGGTTATTGATGCGGTTCTTCTCAAGACATGCGCATCATGTGTCCTTTCTTTATGGCACATCTTTGAGCTCGCGTGTGCAATAAAGGGGATTCATGGTTGTCTATATTGGGTCGTGGACACCAAGGCGAGATAATAGTCTGTGATCTGGTTTGTGCTGTTTAAATGTATTTATGTTGAAATAAGATAAGATGGTTGTGTGACCTTTGTATAAGGGTGGTTTCTTATGTTTATAGAAAACTGAGAAAGTAACTCTGTTTTGATAATCTTCCATTTGCTGTGTGGAATGCTATTAGTGTTCTTACATTCCTTTCGTCGAGAGATAGAAGGGGGAGGTTGTAATTATACTATACCCGAGCTTGGGAAGAAGCAATCAAGTGTGACAATTAGTGGCCTTTGTGTGGTTGGGGATTGTAGAAATAACTTAAGTCCTTACCACTTTGGAAGTATGGGGCAAAACTCATATTTAATCCATAAGTAACTGTATTTTAACTATGAAGTGGGGAAATTATTTGTGAAGTGAGTTGTCTTTTAATTAGGATTGTAAGCATTAGACTTTGTTTAAATCTGAAGTTTTAGAAATAACTTTATTTTCGAAAAGTGAAAATATATGTTTTGTGTATATGTATTGTGTGAATGCTGTATGATGTGTATTTTATATTCTGAGAGGTAGTCTCTGAGAATTAGTTTAATATTTCTGTGGTTTTACTTCATTGAAATAAAATTATTTTGAGCAAAGAGGTTAAAGAAAACCACAGAGGGAAAAAAGTTGTAAAGGGGCCAGAAAAGGGAAAATCATGTGAGTATACATGTTGTCAATCGCTGGAAAGGATTTAGTTGATTGGTTAATGCAAATAAGCTAAATGTATGGTAAACCATAATGATTGGTTAATAGTTTGCCACGCCTTTTGTACCATAATTGTCCAATACCTATATAATGTGTTACGTTTGTGTCAAAGCAGTTCAAGTTCTTTTGATCTGCCCCAGAATTTTTAAGCTCCGTGTTGGAAGGTTTAAAGAATTATCCAGCGCTGTCAGAATAAAGAATTGATTTTAGCAGCAATGGTTTGAATCAAGTTTTCTTGAATTGGACTGAAAAAGAACTCAGTTTAACATTTGGCGACGAGGATGAGGAGTCAGACGGTTCACCGACAACTCGAGGAACGAAAATAAGTCAAACTGCGCACTGATTGGAGCAGACGAACTGGCCAAGCAGAAGTGAGTAGTTAAACACCACTCTGTTTTGTTCTTCTCCGTATATC
This sequence comes from Okamejei kenojei, assembly GCA_035221665.1. NCBI lineage: Eukaryota > Metazoa > Chordata > Chondrichthyes > Rajiformes > Rajidae > Okamejei > Okamejei kenojei. The sequence goes on along the minus strand of CM069136.1, from coordinate 72,121,327 downwards.
GCTGTGTAGTAGACCCTTTGTTCTTGTGTTGAACGGGATCCAGACAGAATCAGGTCAGTCTACCAAACCTTGCTGATTGGTAAGAGAGACTTTTAAACAGACTGGTCCATTGGGAATGGAAAGACTCGGCCATTTGGAATGGAGAGACTTGGTCATTGGGAATGATCAATGGTAACTGACGGCTGAACTGGATACATTTATCCTGATCATTTGGAATGGCAGGAGATAGTTAAAGATTTGGAAACAGGGCAGGCTAAAAGCTGACAGTGCTAAATTTATCCTGATCGTTTGGAATGGCAGGTGATAGTTAAATATTTGGAAATGGGGTCGGCTAAACGCCGACAGTACTAAATTCATCTCGACCATTTGGAATGGTAGAAGTAATTAAAAACAATTGAATTCGGATCCAGTGAAAAGTCACGGTTGCTAAATAAGAAATAGTAAAACGTTAACGTCATTATTATATTGTTGTAAGAATAAAGTATAAGAATATTAATACTTTGTATGGAATAAGTGGTTGTGAATATAGTAGTAATAAATGGATTGAATTATGGCAAAAGTGGCGTGAGGAGGAATGAGATAAAACTAATTTGGCCAGTTGGCAAGATAATGTAGTTAAATTAGATATAAATTTAATGTGGAGGTATTGAGACGAGAGTGTGCACACGAAAGGAATAAACGACAAGAGAAAGAGAAGGGAAAAGGTAAAAAAGGACGGCGCAGTTTAAATGGTTGGCCTTCAATTAGCAGAGGAAGATGAAAGGGAGGCATGGGAAAATTATTGGAATTTGGCTCCTAGCGCATCTCCACTTCCCTATCAGCCCCCGGGTCTAGCTCCACCTACACCACAGTCCGAGCCCCAGTCAGTGGTGACAGGAATTTACCCAAATTTACCTAGGACATAATCAGGAACCAATAGTGCACTCAACCCAGGCACCAGAGAAAAAAAAAAGAAAAGGCGAAGCCCTAGTTTACAGACTCCGTAGCATGGCATACTAAGTCCTAGTCTAGAGACCAGGCGCAAGAAGGATGAGAGGAAAGGAGGTCACACTGTTGGGACTATAGAAGGGGGCACTTGGCTGAGAAAGCCAAACCCAAGAAACAACAAAGGAAGGTGGTGAAATAGACGGAATAAGAACGCATCCTCCAGGTGCCAATATTCTGTCAGAACGGTCATTAACCCCAGAGCCCTTATACCTCCTCCACCCAACCAACAAGACAATGGCGAAACAGCCATGAATAATGTGTGACTGCCATGGAAACCAAATGAGATGATGGCAATTTTGTTGAGAGTGCATAATACGAATCAGAATCAACAAGCTTTCATTGAATTGTTAAGAACAACGATATCTGTATATCTCGCCGATTCCAGAGATTTATGGGTACTAGTTCAGCAAGTCTTAACAGCGATTGAGTATACCAGATTCTTGGTTCATTTAACCTATAACAACCACGCAGCCCTAGAGGCGGCGTCAACCAGGGGCAGGTAACAATGAGGATCGATTACAGCTTATGTTGGCAGCCGTGGGCCTCACTCTCCAGCAGACAATCGATATATCAAAGGTTTGGGATATTAAACCAGAGGAAGGAGAGGTTGCAGAAGATTTTCTGGAAAGGTTTAAAACCATCTATGGCAACCAGTCAGGTGACACTCAGCAAGGAAATGACTCGTCACAGTTTTGTGCTATGGTTATGAACTGTTTGCCTTCCAGCGTTGCAATGGCTATTAAAACCAATAATATGGACTGGTCAGAGTCTTCACAGGCCTGCATGTCAAGAGCTGTGAAAGTATTTTGGAAAAGCTGTCCAATTGGAGACAGGGAAGCCCAGGTAAAGGTTAAAAAAAAACTAATATGTGAGCAAGCCAAACTATTGGCGCTGACTAGAGCCTGCACCCTAGCCAAAGGACTTACTGCTAAACCACTGGATTATAACATCTTTGATCACCCCTGTTTGACAAAAAAAGTGAAAGTTTGTAGGGTTTATTTTAACCTGTTGTATTTTACCTGTTTTTAAGATGCAAACAGTATCATGTGACAATCCAACTGAGATTGTGAAGTGGATTGATTTGATTGTTTGCTGAAATTTTCAGAAACAGACAGTGTATAGGATTATGGAGAACTATAGAAGGGGGGCACAAGAGTAATTGTATTTTTAATTTAGAGTTTTTTTAGTTTTTACATTTCTGCTTTGCTTGGGTTTGTATCCTTATAAGTTTAGTTTTGTATCCTTATAAGTTTAGTTTTGAATCTTAATAAGTTTAGTTTTTGAATCCATATTTTGCTATATGGTTAAGAATATGCGACTGATTACTGGACTGACTGACTGAAGGACGTTTAAATTGAGTGAATAGTTGTTTAAGCTAATTAAGTAAGATGAGCTTTTTGTGAGCCTTTGCATATTCCAGATAAATTAAAATGAGGCGACTTCCGGTGGCGCTATGGAGGGCTAGAGGATAACGCCAGCCAGCTCCGCGCAAAAAACGGGAAAAAAACGGGGATTAACGGACCTACCTGCTGCCTGCTGCCTGCTGCCTGCCGTCTCTGCACAGATTGTTGTGAGTGACGTCATCAGGCGCGCGATTAGTTATGTCTACAAAACGCAGCGAAAACTCGAAAACCAGGCAGAGACCGGCAGAAGGCCTGAGTGAAGCCTCGGACTCAGGTAGGACCTCATCCCAGGAAGATGTGTCGAAAAGAACAGCGAAAAAAACTGAAAGTGAAGAACTTAAAACTTTTATTTCACGTGAAATTGCTGGTTTAAAGGAGGAAATAAACCAGATGAATACTGAAATGAAAGAATTACAACTTGAAACTAATTCCAATATTAATAACAAGGCTAAGAAAATATCGGAAGACTTGAAGAAAGAAATCACAGAAATGATGAGTGAAATGTCAAAGGAGATGAATGATAAGATTGAAAAGGTGAAAACCGACTTTGAAAAAAGGCTGAATCCTGTGGAGAAGGTACTGGACCAACAGACGGCTGGTATAAAAAGCCTTGAAGAACCAGCTGACATAAGTGCTGAGACTACAGCAAAGCTGGTTCCAGAAAATGAACGTCTAACGGACTTACTGACCAAAGTAACCGAGAAATGTACTGAACTAGAAGGTCGCCAGAGAAGACAAAACCTAAGAATCGCGGGTATTCCTGAAGGGCGAGAGAAAGATGAAGACCCCCGAGAATTTACTGCATACCTACTGCAAAATGTTTTATCTCTGGAACAAAAGCCTTTACTAGCCCGAGCACATAGAGTGATGAGATGTCAGACAAGACTAAATGCCCCCCCAAGACAAATGATTATAAAGGTACAATATGACTACGTCTTGGAGGAGATAATGTGAAAAACTTCGAGAAACAGAAACCTTGTATTTGAAGGACAAAGGATCAGTATCTACCGAGATTACCCAGCAGAAGTTTCCAGGAAACGAAAAGCATTTAATGAGTCTAAAAGTCTCCTGGGGGGAGTGGAAAATCTGAAATATGGCCTGATTTACCCAGCTAAATGAAACAAAATGAGTTACTTTTAACAACAAGGAATATTTCTTCTCCAATCCTGTGGAAGCTCTGGGCTTTGCCCGGAAGATTAAGACCTGAGAAGGCCTAATCATACTGACTTTCATGGACTTTACAAGAATCTACAAGACTCTGCAAGACTTTATAAGACTTTGCAGGTCCGGATGGAACTGGATAACGCTGGATGGAAGCTGGAGAAAGATGTGGATCGGAAAACCTCACATGGATACTAATACTAATACAAATAACTAATACATATTAAAATCACACTGTGGTATTTTCACTAATCACTAATTTTACTAATAATATAATAACTAATAAATATCAAAATTATACCGTATCACTTTTATTAATTAAAATTAATTATTATTACTAATAACTAATGTTCATTTATATTGGAATGATTAGAGTCAAATATAGAGCCGGATTTCATTTGGAGATTTTTCTTTTACACCAGTAATTTTCATTTTTATTTCTTGTTTTTCTTTCATCTTATGTGTTTTTTTTTATAATTAGATTTTCAAATAAGTTTTAAATATATGTATTTTCATATTTTCAATTATTATAATCTGAATATTTTTTTCTTTTTTTAATGTAATACCCCCGGTAAAATATCATTATGGAATAATAATTCCAAAAAACCAGGGAGCTGGTTAAGTTAGTAACATCAACTACGGAAGTCGGTAGATGGTTAGCCATGCTAGTATGGCTAGCACTAACTACAATAATACTAGATGTAGTTTTTTCTTCCTTTGTGCACTATACTAACCTCTTAATCTATCCTCTCTTCTTTTCTTTTATAAACTATTATTGTTTTTTTCAGTTTGAATGGAGTTATATATATTGGATCAAAGGAGATATACACGTGAGAGGCATTCACGGGAGTTAAAATTCATCTATTCGGTGTTCGGGTGTAAGGTCAGGTCTGTTGGACTGAACCATCGGCTCTATTACAGACCCCCATAGACAAAAGATGCAAGACTTAAAAATGAATATGGGGAATGAAGGAATAACGTTTTGTAGTTGGAACGTTAAAGGTATTAATGAACCAATTAAGAGAGGTAAAGTATTAGCACATTTAAAAGCAATTAAAGCTGATGTAATTTTTATTCAAGAAACTCATTTAAAAAAGATGCTGAGCATAGGCTGAAAGCTAAATGGATAGATAAAACGTATCATTCTTCTTTTACGCATAAATCAAGAGGTGTAGCAATATTATTTCGCAAAGGCATTTTATTTAAACATACATCAACTATAACTGATAACGATGGCAGATACATTATTGTAATAGGAGAATTAAATGCACAAAAAATGATTTTTGTTAATGTATATGGACCAAACTTTGATAGTCCATTGTTTTTCAAGAAAATATTTAACAATATCCCGGAATTAACACAATATAACCTAATAATTGGAGGAGATTTAAATTGTACACTAGATCCTTACTTAGACAGATCTACAAGACAAAGGAAAACCAAATCACATTCCAGTGACTTATTAAATGCATATATGGAAACTACTAATATTAAAGATGTTTGGAGAGTAGAAAATCCCACTGGACGAGAATATTCCTTTTATTCGCCGGTACATAAAACCTACTCAAGAATAGATTACTTTTTGGTCGATGCCAAACTTATTTCACTCACTTATAATTCTAAATATCACAATATTATAATTTCAGATCATGCACCTTTAACATTTAAGATTAAAATAAATGGTAAAATAGAAAAACGGGGACAGTGGAGATTTAATCCACAAATTTTAAAAAACAAAATAACTCAGGAATATATTACAGAACAGATTAAGATTTTCTTCGAAACAAATGATAAACCGGAAATATCTTGTTCCTTATTATGGGAAACGTTTAAAGCATATCTCCGGGGAATCATGATTTCCTCTCAAGCATTTTATAATAAAAAGAATCGAAGGGATCAACAAGAACTGGAAAAGGAGATTAAACAATTAGATATAGAGAATGCAGCTAATCCATCCATAATATTACATAATAAAATTGCAGCATTGAAATATAAATTAAATAAAATATATTCAGATCAAGTTGTAAAACTTTATCAACATACTAAACAATTACAGTTTGAATTTGGAGATAAACCTCAAAAATTATTGGCTCGCCAATTAAGGAAGATGGAGGCAGAAAAAATAATCCATAGGATTAAATCACATAATGGCGAACTTTTAATACAACCTAAAGATATTAATGAGAGATTTATGCAATACTATAAAAACTTATACACTGCTAAAACAACAGAAAATAAGATAGGAATAGAAGCATTTAAAAAAAAATGTAATCTGAAGGGGTTGGACTCACAAAATAGAGAATCATTAAATGCTGAAATTTCAGTAAAAGAAATCCAAGAATCTATTAGATCATTAAAAAATGGTAAAACACCGGGACCAGATGGTATTGGCTCGGAATTTTATAAAACATTTTATGATCAGATTGTACCACGTCTGAAATCATTATATGAATATATATATATATACACAGCAGAAATTACCAGAAACGTTAAATGAATCTATTATAACACTTATACCTAAAATAAACAAAGATCTGGATGAACCAGGATCATTTAGAGCTGTAGCTCTTTTAAATACTGATCAAAAGATATTAACTAAAATATTAGCACAAAGGCTAAGCACAGTTATTAATGAATTAATTCACCCCGATCAAACAGGATTTATACCAAAACGATATTCCTCATATAACTTGAGACGGTTATTCAATATTATATATTCAAAAAGAGGTATTAAAAAAGATCTAGTAGTTATTTCGTTAGATGCAGAGAAAGCCTTCATTAGGTGGAATGGTCCTATTTGTTTTCGGTTATGGAAACTTTTAAATTGGGAGAGAAGTTCATTACCTGGATCAAATTATTATATACTAACCCAACAGCTAGAATAATAACAAATCAAATGTTATCAACTAAATTCAATTTATCTCGAGGCTGTAGACAAGGTTGCCCTTTATCCCCCCTACTGTTTGCACTTGCAATAGAACCGTTAGCTCAGAGGATGAGATCACATCCTGAAATATATGGGTATGATACTAGAGATACTAAAAATAAAATTTCCTTTTACGCGGATGATGTATTACTTTATATCACAAAACCAGAAATTAGTATCCAAAATTTGTTAAAATTAATAACTGAATTCGGATCTTTTTCAGGATATAGTATCAATTGGAATAAAAGTGAACTTATGCCAATAACGGTAAATAACTTACACATATTACAACAATTTCCTTTTAAGATAACAAATGAAAAAATTAAATATCTTGGAATGTATGTAATAAAAAGATTTGATTCTTTGTTTAAATCTAACTTCCCACTATTATTGAATACATTAAATACGAATATTTTATATTGGAAAACTCTACCCCTTTCAATGTAAGGTAAAATTAATTAAAAAAAATGATTTTTCTTCCACAATTATTATATCTTTTCCAATTAATTCCGATATATCTTCCTAAAAATTTCTTTAAGAAGGTGGACTCCCTAGTTACTAACTTTATTTGGGATTATAAGAGCCATAGAATAAATAAAAAACAGTTCAATAATATTTGCTAATATTAATTTAGGTAAGAAAACCTATAGTGAAAACCAGATAATAGAAAGTGGAATACGTATTTGGAAACAAATAAAGAAACATTAAAACTGAAATCTATACCACTAGCCCTTACCATTGTAAATAATGTTACATTTAAACCTTCAATGATGGATAAAGGCTTTTTACAATGGAAAAACAAGGGAATTATTAAGATGGGTGATCTCTACAAGGAAAACTCTTTCCTTTCATTTCAAGAATTACAACAAATTTATGGACTACATTCTAAAGATTATTTTAGATACTTACAAATCAGAGACTATGTAAAAGCAAACACACAGGAACTTAGAAATAAAAAAGACAGAAATTTTAGATGAATGTCTAAATAAACATCCGACCACAGAAAAAATGATTTCATATATATATATAATATCCTATTGGAAAATGATGTCCCATCAACAGAAATATATAGACAATCTTGGGAAAACGAATTAGGTCAAATTATAAGACCAGAAGTATGGGATGAAAGTTTACAACATATACACCATTGTTCGTTAAATGCTAGACACTCTCTTATACAGTTTAAAATACTACATAGACTACATTATTCAAAATCCAAACTACATAACATCTTTCCAAAAGTATCTCCCATATGTGATAAATGTCAACATTTAGAAGCTAATCTGACACACTCATTTACAAATTGTGTAAAAATTACAAAATTTTGGATAGAAATATTTAGGATAATTTCAAATGTTGTTAATATGAATCTGACTCCTGACTCAAAGTTAATAATACTAGGAATATTGGAAACAGACCAATTAATAACAACGAAGCAAAGAATCTTTATTGATTATGGTTTAATAATTGGGAAAAAATTAATACTAAAATTCTGGAAAGGTCCTACATCCCCCACAATCAAAATGTGGAATACAGAAATGTCGGAGACACTCCATCTGGAAAGATTGAGGCTTGTCCTAATGGACAGGTTGGATCTCTTCAGAGGGATATGGTCTCCATATATTGAATATTTACAGGGTCAAAGTGGCTCAGTGCGAGGGCTTGACTGAGACCTGAATAATAGAATGGATGAAGAATTACGCATAATAAATCATGGTTATATCTCCAATGACGGATAATTGGATGCATTGGATCCAAGATGGCGTCGCGTGCACAACGCGAGGCTCTGTGTCTCCGTAGTTTTAGCAATTTTTTTAAATTTCTGTTAATAATTAACTTAGTTTTCGCCCGGTGCGCTCTAGCGAGGACTATGTACGGCCGTCAGGAGCTACTGGAGCTCGGCCGTCTTCATATACTGAGCCCCAGAAGCGACTCTCACCTGCCGCCGGAGATCGTCAGGACACCGGGGTCTAGCGGGCCAGCTCTCCCGACAGGAAGTGCCCGGAGGCGGCGCAGGGACCGCAAACAAAGACGTGGGAAGCGCGGAGGCTGTCGAGCGAGGCTGAGATCAAACCCGCACCAGCCAGCTCTGCCCAGCATTTTCCTCGCGAATGTCCGGTCCCTGGTGAGTAAAATCGACGAACTGCGGCTGCGGATCACCACACACAACCGGATCGCTGACTGCAACGCCATGGTCTTCACCGAAACATGGCTCACCGACAACATCCCAGACAACGCCATCGAGCTGGAGGGGCGCACTGTCTTCAGGGCCGATAGAACAGCGGAGGACTCCGGTAAGACCAAGGGCGGTGGACTGTGCATTTATGTGAATAACTCATGGTGTACAGATGCTGTCAGGATTGGTAGTCACTGCTCTGCTGACCTAGAATACCTGATGATAAAGTGCAGGCCCTTCTATCTGCCCAGGGAATTTACATCGATTGTTATCACTGCAGTATATGTACCCCCAGACGCTAATGCCAGGCTAGCAATGGAGGAGCTGCAAGATGCTGTAAGCAAACAACTAGCTGCACACCCAGAGGGGGCTTTTATTGTTGCAGGTGATTTTAACCACTCCAACCTCAAAACTGTACTCCCCAGATTCCACCAACATGTCTCCTGCCCAACCAGAGGAAACAAGACTCTGGACCTAGTTTACACCAACATTACTGAAGCATACAAAGCCCTCCCCCTCCCCCACCTGGGACAGTCTGACCACCTCTCTCTGTTCCTGCTCCCCAAATACACACCTCTGATCAGACGCGTGAAACCTGCAGTGAGGACAGTGAAGGTCTGGCCTGAGGGGGCTGTCTCTGCCTTACAGGAACAGTTTCAGCAAACAGACTGGAGTCTGTTTGCCACTCAGGCCACCTTCAACTCCCAAGTGAACATCAACTCATACACCTCAACCGTTCTGGACTATATAAAATTCTGCACGGACAACGTCACTACCCACAAAGAGATAAAGACCTACCCTAACCAGAAGCCGTGGATGAGCAGGGAGGTCAGACTCCTGCTGAAGGCTCGGGACGCCGCTTTTAAATCTGGCGACGCTGAGGGATACAGCTCATCCAGGGCCAATCTGAAAAAGGGAATCAGGAATGCTAAACTCAATCACAAACGGCGGATCGAGGAGCATTTCCGAAACAACTCTGACCCCAGGCGCATGTGGCAAGGAATAAAATCCATTGCCGATTACCATAAAGTCAACACCCCCCCCCCCCAGACAATGCCTCCCTTCCTGACGAGCTAAACCATTTCTACGCCCGCTTTGACCAGGACAACAAAACTCCAGCCATCAAAGTTGCTCCACCCCCGCGTGAACAACCCCTCAGTCTCTCCACCTCTGCTGTACAAGATGCACTGAGCAAGGTGAATGAGCACAAAGCTGCCGGCCCCGATGGCATCCCCGGGCGGGTGCTAAGGGCATGTGCTGGACAACTATCCCCGGTCCTCACTGACATTTTCAATCTGTCACTGGCCCAGGGTGTTGTCCCCACTTGCCTCAAGACATCTACCATTGTGCCAGTGCCCAAACATTCAGTGACAGGGAGTCTCAACGATTTCCGGCCAGTGGCACTCACCCCTGTCATAGCCAAGTGCTTTGAGCGGCTGATCTTGGCTCACCTCAAAGCCAGCCTCCCCCCCACACTGGACCCCCATCAGTTTGCCTACCGGACCAATAGATCTACAAAGGACGCCATATCGGCGGCCCTACACTCTGCCCTGACCCACCTGGACAGTAATAACACCTACATCAGGTTGCTGTTCATTGATTCAGCTCCGCCTTTAACACTGTCATACCCGCTAGCTTGATCACCAAACTCAGCGGTCTTGGCATCTCCACTTCCCTCTGCAACTGGATAATGGACTTCCTCACTAACAGACCACAGTCTGTTAGGATCAACAACCTCACCTCCTCCACTATAACACTGAACACTGGCGTGCCACAGGGCTGTGTGCTCAGCCCTCTCCTCTACTCCCTCTTCACCCATGACTGCATCCCTAAGTATGGCTCCAACGGCATCATAAAATTTGCCGACGACACCACGGTGGTAGGACTGATCAGCGACAACGACGAGTCAGCCTACAGGGAGGAGGTCCAGCACCTGACAACCTGGTGTGCCGACAATAACCTCGTCCTCAACTCCCAGAAGACGAAGGAAATCATTGTCGACTTCAGGAAGATCAGAGGGGGCAGGCACACCCCCATCCATATAAACGGGACTGAGGTGGAGAGGGTCTCCAACTACAAATTCCTCGGAGTACACATCTCGGAGGATCTGTCCTGGTCCCTCAACACCTCCAAGCTGATCAAAAAGGCGCAGCAGCGCCTTTACTTCCTGAGGAGGCTCAAAAAGGCCCACTTGTCCCCCCCGATCCTGACCAACTTCTACCGATGCACCATTGAAAGCATCCTGACCACCTGCTTTACGGTATGGTACAGCAGTTGCACCATAGCAGACAGGAAGGCACTACAACGGGTGGTTAAAACCGCCCAGCACATCATCGGTGCCCCGCTCCCTACCATGGATGCCCTCCACCGAAAACGGTGTCTGAGTCGGGCTGGGAAGATCATCAAGGACCCCTCCCACCCTAACCATGGACTGTTTGCCCTCCTACCATCGGGGAGGCGGTACAGGAGCCTCAGGTCCCGCACCAGCAGGATGAGGCGTAGCTTCTATAATAACACCATCGCTCTGCTGAACTCAGAGTCCCGCCGATAGATTTCCACACCTGTATTTATTTATCTGTATTTACCTGTATATTGCTATCACTTCGTTCTGTCACAAAACTGCATTTCGTTGTACCAATACTTGTATATGTACAATGACATTAAAGTTGAATTGAATTGAATTGAATTGATTTATACTCCATTCACTTCCTCACTCTCTATATTATTTTTCTCTATCTCTTCCTACTTTATAAAAAAAATAAAAGTGTATAGAAACATAAAGTCTTAAATGTTAATATTAATATTAATAATATTATGAATGTATCTAATAAGTATTTCTTATTAATATGTTTCTACAACTAATAAAAATATTTATCAAAGACAAATTAAAATGAGGCGATTCATCCTGCTATGCATCCTGATGCTACAACAGATGGAGGGAAATGAAGGAAAAATTTGACGATGTGTCCTGGGACAACCAAGCAGAATATTTTACCTCTGCAAAGAAGATGTGGTACAGTGCAATGGCACGGATGCCTTTGGAATCTGGAACATCACCAAGATTGACTATTGCAATGGGATACTGCGTCAGCCCGATCGGCATGTAGGCTTAGATAACCGACACCTGTGGGAATTACCCTGTTGGTTTCGGGAGTGCGAGTTTGACTTTTTCTGCAGACGGAATCCCTTGAAAGACAACTTGATGGACGATGGATCGAGAAGCATTAGAGGTATACCCTTGGTTTCAGAAGAAAGTACATGAGCAAAAGAGACGGGAAAACGGGCATTGGAAGAAAGAGACTCTAACATGTTTGTACAAGCCCATAGTGAATTATTTGGTAAAGGACAAATTGTGTGTTACCCTGCTATGAAATTAGTCAGTAGCCTATTTGCAGTGTCTCCAGAATGGGGGAGGACTGAACGGTTAGTAATATGTCAAGGTGAGAAGCCAGTTCCAGTCGAAACTGTCACTATCCCTTATGATGAGACCTTAGCCCCACCGACTAACTGTCTGCCACTACCTCGTGACAATGAGCATTCTTACCCGGGTTGTGAGGATAAGACTGACGAGGCTTATGCAGTGTACAGCCAAGGCAACCTCCTGCCATGTAATTTTACCATGAACACAGACAATTGACGGGATGGAAGATTGCAACCTTCACGTGGTCTGCCCTGTTTCGACTAATGCAATCAACTCGACATGCACAAACAAAGATCAAATAGAACAAGTTGTCCAACAACTTTAGGCTGTGCACGCCACACGAAAGAAGAAGAAGACAATAGACAAGATGGGAGTAGCTTTGCCAACCAAGGGTACGGATGTATAGTTATCAATATCCCATTCAACATCTCATGTTTAGTACAGATCCCACATCAGCCTAGCTGCAATAGTACCTCAGAAGGGATAAAATGTCCTACTCCCAAGGAATGCATTCCCATCTATGCAGGATTACAGTTGGTTTGTGGTTGGGCAAATGGGACCCATCTTATGATAGGATCCCATCACTTCCCTATTCCGAGTGAAGGCCACTAGATCTCGAAAAGCTGGATGAGATGGGCAAAGGGGGTTTCATAATAAACTCATATAGACACTGTAATGGGTCAATATACACGGAAAAGGATTACTACTTTTTCAATGGCACGGCGACCAATGTCTTAAGACCTCCCTTTCCAAGGAACGTAGCCGTTGGTGCCCTTGTCCCTACCACCGTTCCTTGCCCAGCAAGTTGGTCCCGAAAGGAACAAATAATTCTGCGCAGGGAAGCGTCCGCCGAATTCTGTGCCAACTGGAGGAATCCAGAGACCAGGGGAGCCAATAAAGGGCATGCTATTGGATGGGGTATCCTTAGTGCACTAACGTTGGGAGGAATAGCAGGGTCTGAGGTGGCTAAGAATCGTAATTATATAGTTTGTGCACTGACTATTTTGGGAAATGCCACTACCAGAGCTCAGGAAGCAATAAAAACCCAACTATCAGAAATGCGTATGTACTCGTTGCAGAAGATATGCCTGGGACTATCTGTTGGCCCGTGAGGGAGTGACGTGTGCTATTGTGAAAGACAGATGTATGATGGGAATACAGGACAGAACTAGTAATATCACATTGACATTATTACCCTGCTTGATGGGATGAAAGAGGATATTGAATGGGGAGACTGGGGTTTTGGGGGATTATATAATTGAATCATTAGTATGGCCATATATTCAGCAATAGTGGTTTTAGAAAGATAGAAAATAGGAGTAGGCCATTCGGCCCGCCGAGCCTGCACCGCCATTCAATATGATCATGGCTGATCATCCAACTCAGTATCCCGTACCTGCCTTCTCTCCATACCCCCTGATCCCCTTAGCCACATCTAACTCCCTCTTAACTATTGCCAATGAACTGGCCTCAACTACCTTTTGTGGCAGATAATTCCAGAGAATCACCACTCTCTGTGTGAAAAATGTTTTTCGCATCTCGGTCCTACAAGACTTCCCCTTTATCCTTAAACTGTGACCCCTTGTTCTGGACTTCCCCAACATTGGGAACAATCTTCCTGCATCTAGCCTGTCCAACCCCTTAAGAATTTTGTAAGTTTCTATAAGATTCCCCCCCTCAATCTTCTAAATTCTAGCGAGTACATGCCGAGTCTATCCAGTCTTTCTTCATATGAAAGTCCTGACATCCCAGGAATCAGTCTGGTGAACCTTCTCTGTACTCCCTCTATGGCAAGAATGTCATTGTTTGTGTTTGTTTGTGGGAATTGCTATTGTTAAATGTATTATTGCTAGACTAATGACAGCCTTGGGTAATGTGGAAACTGATGAGAAGATATTATTGCAACATCTGGAAGAAGAAATTCCAATGTTGAAAGGATGGTAAATGCGCAGGTTGAAAAATTATTGTTAGAAGATTAATGTATTAGAATGAATAAAATGGAGATAGACCAGTGGTATGAAGCCCAGAATAGTTGAGCACCCTAAGGGCTAGGCTATGAAGCACAGCAGAGAAGTAGGGAGCAGCATTGGTGTCAACAAGCCAACCTGCCGACCTATGTGGTCCGGGTTTTGGGGGCTATAAAGCATCTTGAGGTTAGGAATTAACTTGGATGACTAATAAGCCAATGATGATGAATTTCTGCTGTGTTATTATCCTATTAGTGGTCATGATATGACCTGAAGAGGGAATGAGGAAATATTATACAATAGAATTGCTCAAGTGATAACTTCTGTGTGAGGAACTTAATGTTGAGTTGCAAGAGGTGGACATGGAGCTGAGGTTTTCCCACAAAGAAATGAAGAACACACACACATAAGAGAACAGATGGCTACTTGGAGATGTTGATGTAAATAGGCGTAGCTTTGTTTGCTTTGAAGCGGCTATAACTCTGTCAGAAGTTGTATTTGGTTTAGTTTGGTGTTTAGAGTATAGGTTATTGATGGGGTTCTTCTCAAGACATGCGCATCATGTGTCCTTTCTTTATGGCACATCTTTGAGCTCGGGTATGCAATAAAGAAGATTCATGGTTGTCTATATTGGATCGTGGGCACCAAGGCGAGATAATAGTCTGTGATCTGGATTGTGCTGTTTAAATGTATTTATGTTGAGATAAGAGATACGGCATAGGTGATGGTTGTGTGACATAGAAACATAGAAAATAGGTGCAGGAGTAGGCCATGCAGCCCTTCGAGCCTGCACCGCCATTCAATATAATCCCTCCCCTCCCACCGGAAGGGGCGTACCCTTCATGGCGTGATTAACAGGATAGAGATTCTCAACATTTTTTAAACACTAATAACACTTTTATTTTTAATTGATGGGCAGAATCCTCTGATGAGCGGATGGGGACTGAGTAAGATGTCCAAAAATCACAACTGTAAGTGGTAGCGTTTTATTGAAAATCAATATACAATGCAAACAGGAAGTTGTCAAGTTTAGACTTTTAATCATTTGCTATTTCAAACCAACCACCACCAACAACCATTTGCTGAGCTTTATCTCAAACCAACCACATTTTCATTTTGAAATCACGTTAAGGGCATTCAAGGTCAGTAAAACCACACTCGCAGTTTAGTAGACATGTGTTCAGTGTCATTCACAGCTCAGACTGAGAGATGTGAAACTCTCGCTTCCCCCATCTTGCAGAGACAGACTGAGGCACTCAACACTTCCGGGTTTTATATTCCCTCTGGAACGGGCGTGGCGTTTAGGAGAGAGTATCTCAACATTTTTTAAACACTAATAACTCTTTTATTTTTCACAATGGGAAAAATCCTCTTGTCCTGCGCAGCGGAGGGGGACTCTGAGTAAAATGGCCAAAAATCACAGTCGTAAGTGGCAGCGTTTTTTCTAAAATCAATATACAGAACAACAGGAAGTGGTCAAGGTCATACTTTTAGTAATATAGATAGATGCAGGAAACAGTACGAGCTTTCAATACAGGTAGCCAACAGATCCAAGTGAGTTTAATGGAAGCTCGGAAACAGTGGTCCCAGTGAATGCATAAGAGGGTGTGGAACCATCACCTTGGCGAGTAGTCAAGGAGTGTGCGTTCTGCCCAGCTAGTGAGTGGTTGGGGACCACCAGTCCTCAGACATCGATTAGTGGTCAGGCAGCGTTGGAATTGGGGACCAAGCAAATGATCAGCAAGCACAGAAACCGGGGCTTAGGTTAACGTTAGGCATGTCTGGGACTCGGTGTCTCGGCAAGTGGTCATGAAACTCAGAAGCCATGGCCCTAAAAAAGGAAATTGCATGCATCACCTAGCGAGCCTGATGCCAGATCATCAGGATTTCCATATGGTTGGATGATTAATTATTGGTGTTTTACTGGATTTTATGAATAAGCGATACAATCTCATAATGTGCACAGATCCCACTCCGCTTACTAGGCCATTGGGCTTCCCTCTACTGCCTGTTCCAGTCCACCCAATTTGATGAATAATTTAAGCTAAAATTGGACTTACTTAAGAGCAAAGGCATTGATTAATGTGCTTTTGCTATATCAGAAGTGCGTTAAAGCCAGAAGTGCAACATAAGCACATCATTGTTAACATTGTCTTACTCTTTTGATTGATTATGGTTAAAATTACAATCTACCCTTCACCTAAACATCCATTCATATTGAAATGTACTTTAGAGACCAGTAATCGATGAAGCTTACCTTTAATAATAGATTAAAAGAATTGTCATAGAGTGATACAGTGGAAACAGGCCCTTCGGCCCCAGCTACACTCGTCCCACTTGCATACGCTTGGTCCATATCCCTCCAAACCTGTCCTATCCATGTACCTGTCTAACTATCTCTTAAATGATGGGATAACACCAACCTCTACTACCTCTTCTGGCAGCTTAATCCATACACCCTCCACCCTTTGTGAAAAATTCCTCAGATTCCTATTAAATCTTTTCCCCTTCACCTTGAACCTATGTTCTCTGGTCCTCTGGTCCTCGATTCCCCTACTCTGGGCCAGAGACTCTGACACGATCTATTCCTCTCTTGATTTTGCACAGCTCTATAAGATCCCCCCTCATCCTCCTGCGCCCTTTTCTGAGCCCTTTCAAGCTTGACAATATCTTTCCTATAACATGGTGCCCAGATCTGAACCCAATATTCTAAATGCAGTCTCGCCAATGTCTTATACAACTGGAACATGACCTCCCAAATTCTATACTCAATAGGAAAACACAAAATGTTGGTGTAACTCAGCGGGACAGGCAGCATATCTGGAGAGAAGGAATGGGTGATGTTTCGGGTCGAGACCCTTCTTCAGATTCAATACTCTGTTTAATGAAGGCCAAAATGCCAAAAGCTTTTTTGACCACATTATCTACCTGTGACTGAACCTTCAAGAAACCATGTACCTGTACTCCTATATCCCTTTGCTCTACAACACTACCCGGAGGCCTACCATTTACTCTTTGCCCTTGTTTGACGTCATAAAATGCAACACTCCACACTTAAATTCCTTCAACCATTCCTCTGCCCACCTGGCCAATTGATCCAGATCCTGCTGCAATCTTTCACAACCATCTTCATTATCTGCAAAACCACTCACTTTTGTATCATCAGCAAACTTGCTAATCTTGCCCTGTATGTTCTCATCCAAATCATTTATGTAGATGACAAACAGTAACAGGCCCAGCACCGAACCTTGAGGCACACCACTAGTCACAGGCCTCCAGTCCGAGAAGCAACCTTCCACCATCACCCTCTGCTTCTTTCCTTGGAGCCAATTTGCTATCCATTCAGCTATATCTCCTTGGATCCCATGCAATCTAACCTTCCAGAGCAGCGTACCATGTGGAACCTTGTTGAATGCCTTACTGAAATCCATGTACACAACATCTACAGCTCTGCCCGCCATCGACCTTTTTGGTCACGTCTTCAAAAAAAATCAATCAGATTTGTGACACGACCTCGCACGTACAAAACCATGTTGACTATCCCTAATCAGACCTTGCCCATCCAAATGCCTGTATAACCTATCCCTCAGAATACTCTTATAGTAACTTTCCAACTACAAATGTTAAGCTCACAGGCCTATAGTTCCCAGCATTTTCCCTGCAGCCCTTCTTGAAAAGAGGAACAATATTTGCCACCCTCCAGTCTTCCGGCACCTCTCCTGTATTTAAGGACAACTCGTAAAATTAAACCAGGGCTCCCGCAATTTCCTCTCTAGTTTCCCGCAATGGCCTTGTATATATCTGATCAGGCCCTGGAGATTTGTCTACCTTCATACATGACAGTACCTTCAGTACTTCTTTGACGGTAACACTGACTGCTCTCAAGACACTTCCATTGACTGCCCCAGGTTCCTCAGTCCTACTGTCTTTTTCCTCGGTAAATACAGAGGAACAATTGATGGGCAATATGCAACTGAGTACTAGAATGGCTTCTTGCACCTGGATTACATGAAATCTTCATGCTCTGATAAATGTTCAGCTAAATAAAAATCAGCTGGTATAATTTCAATTCAAATCCAAGTGGACAGAAGCCCAGACAGTAATAGAGCTCTAGATAGGTAAAGACACTGAGAGGTTAGAATCTGTTTCTACTTGGAGCAGAACACAGATAAATGCCTCAGTCTTGGAAAAGTAAGAATTCTCTGAGGTAAGAATAAACTCTGCCAATTCCAGGAATAACTTTTATGCACTAGATTACGTGGATTCCAATATGATACATTTATATAATAAGTATTGAAAGAATCAACAATGTTGTGATAGGACAACAGAAGCCCAGGCTTCCAGCCCAAAATTTATTTGACAATGGAGGTACAAGAAATTGCAGATGCTACAATCCTGAGCAAAAGACAACGTGCTGGAGGAACGTTATATTAAAATTGACACCACTTCATTGCTTAAAGCCATGTTAAGGACATTTGAAAACATCAGTGATGTTTAAATCACTGAGTGAGCCTTAAAATCCACGTGTTCTAAATCATAGCAAGAATGTATTACCATCAGATTCACCCAAATAAGAAAATGCTTCTCAGAACATGCAAACATGTTTTCTGATAAGAATTCTGAGAAAGAGATTGATTCTTTGAAGATATATGTGCTCTTGGAGCATAGGAGAATGATGGGTGATCATATAGAGGTGTATAAGATTGTGAGAAGAATAAACAGGGTAAATGCACAGTCATTTACCCAGAGTTGGGGAATCCAGAACTAGAGGATATAGTTTAAGGTGAGGATTGGTCGGGGGAAGATTTAATAGGAACCTGCGGGGAAACTTTTCTTTTTACACAGAGTGTTTGGTAAATGGAACGTGCTGCCAGAGGAGGTTGTTGAGGCAGGTGCTGCCAGAACATTTAAAAAACATATGGACAGGTACATGGATAGGATAGATTTAGAGAGATATGGGCCAATTGCAGGCAGGTAGGACTAATGTCGATGGGGCATGTTGGTCGGCGTGGGCAAGATGGGCTGAAGGGCCAATCTCCACACTGTATAACTATCAATGAACTTCTTTACTATCACTGACAATAAACTAAACTAAACTCTGCCAAACCTGCTATGCATTAAGATTCAATACACATCAAGGAGAATATCAGAATCTAGGAATCGTTGGTTAAGAGACAAACTAAAGTCCCTCTAGTTTTCCTTCCAGTATTCTAATAGTCATATGATGAGAAAATAGTGTTATTAACTAAGTATAGCAAATTATTCTTTATAATTAGTCTACAATGGATGCAGACATAATGGGACAAAGCTCAGAAGTGAAGATATTTTTGGAACTGGCCGGTCACCTGTCTCTTACAGGTTATCACAAGTATTCATATAGAAATATTTGAAAAACATTCAAGACAGGTTAATTTAATTTGCAATGGAATATTTGCATTAATTATTGAAATATTTTAATTGTAATTTGTGAAAACAAAGCAAGCATTAATGCTGTAAAATTACTTCAACTATTCTGCATTATAACAGTTCTATGATGATGGAATGATCTATAGAGATATTGGCAAAATAGAACCAAGTGTTATCGGCATACAACTTGAACCAAATAAGTGTATTAGTAAAATTGAACTGTGCTATCATCATAAATCTTGAACTAGTTGAGCATCTTTGCATAATGTCATTAAAGTTAGCATGTTAATAAGAAACTTAAATAAGTCAGTGGTTGATCCACCAGATATATCATTGCAGAGTAAGGGTTATTCCACCCAACCCAAAATAAAGGGTTTTGCAGGAGAAGAAGAGGTCATTGTTGTCATAAGATACAGACAGGTCAAGAATAAGCCAGTTTGGTATTCCCACTGCGCATGCACAGGTCATAGGTCGCTCGGGCTAAACACTCGCGGTGGCCGTCCCGCTGCATTGGTGCAGACCTGCATCTCGTTTCTATTCAGCTGCTGCTGGGCCGACCCCGTCCCCGTCCCCTCCCGAGTGTCCCGTCTGGGGGCGGCCCCGGACCGGCGGGAGCCGTACGGGAGCACGGAGGGGGGGGGGCGGCAGCTCCAGCTCGGCTCTGCCTGTCCCAGGTCCACAGGCGGCGCGGAAAAGAAGCACCAATTCCAGCTCAACCCCGCCCGTCCCGCCTGTGGGACAGGCAGTCAAGCTGGGGCCGGCGCCTCCTCTCCTCGCTGGCTGCGGGCCTGGGCCGACACTCCCATCCGCGAACCTCTGGATAGAAGACCCTCTTTCAGACTTTCTACACATTAGACTTTTGCGCCATGGTTGGGAGCGGGGATTTCCACGGGCGCAAGGAACAAATGACCTAAAGTTTGCATTAAGTGAACTGAGTGTTCTTAACGTCCTCGTCGTACACCGGCATTTTGTGAGAGTGGTTGGATCCCAGCTTCAGCTCAACCAACATCGGTCACATTATCCGGATAGGCGAAGGGGGATCAGAAGCTATTGTGAGGCATCTGCGATGCTCTGGAATCCTAGTCGGCCGCCATCGAGCAGAGAGGCACCAGCTACCGCGCACGGCTTGCTCACCTGTCATTTGTTCCTTGCGCCTACGGAAATCTCCAGCGAGGTCGAGGCGAGGGGGTTCTGAAGTTGCATTCTCTCGATTGAGGACTTTTTTTCGACTCTCCTAGAAGCAACGAGCCATGGCTTTACCAGTGGCTGTCTGTCTAACTGAAACCTCTCTTCCCTCACCTCTCACCGTCTCTCTCTGTCTCCCACTCGCATCTGCCCCCTCTCTCTTGCTGTTACACATCGCTGTGCCCCGCTACCTATTCTCAAATGACCTTTGAGAAATCCCATCATTCCTTGCGTTTTTCGGAATACCGAACTGGCTTATAAGGAGGGATACATTACTACACTTGAAGTCGCAGAGTATGTCCTTTGTAATTTTGACCAGGTATTCAGTCATTTGGCAGGGTCAGAAAGCAAATTAAAATAAGCAATAACTATGGATTTTGCAGGAAACAACAAACATTGCAGAAAGAAAAGGAATGTTGAAGGTGGACTGATAAATTAAAGGCCAATGCAATTATGATTTTTTTTTAGGATAATGCTGGTGATGGAAATAAGCAACAAAATAACATTATAATGAAAGGTTTGAAAGTGGGCGGAACAATTACTAAGGAGATAGAACCACCATGTGCCGCGGGGACAAACATCATTAGAAGAAAGACTGTTTGTACTGAATTTAATCCTCAGACTTTCTAATCCACTAATTCATTTATAACTCACCAACATAAAAATATAATAATTTAAAAGAACAGATTTGACAAAGAAATCAGGGAGGAATATGATTCACTGATTTACTATAAATTTGGGTTACCATGTCAAAAGCTATTTTACTTCTTGAACCTTAAAAACACTTGTTAAATCAGACCTTAGGCAATAGTAAAAACAGAATTAATTTCATTTTAAGCTTAAAAAAATCCAAATGAAAGAAAATGTTAAGATTAAAGATCGGCTTGTACTCGCTGGAATTTAGAAGATTGAGGGGGGATCTCATAGAGACTTACAAAATTCTTAAGGGGTTGGACAGGCTAGATGCAGGAAGATTGTTCCCGATGTTGGGGAAGTCCAGGACAAGGGGTCACAGTTTAAGGATAAGGAGAAAGTCTTTTAGGACCGAGATGAGAAAATCATTTTTCACACAGAGAGTGGTGAATCTGTGGAATTCTCTGCCACAGAAGGCAGTTGAGACCAGTTTGTTGGCTATATTTAAGAGGGAGTTAGATGTGGCCCTTGTGGCTGAAGGGATTTACATGGTAAATGGTAGGGAATTGAGTACATGGTAAATGGTAGGGAATTGAGGAATGCTGTGGAACAGAGGGATCTAGGAATAACTGTGCATAGTTCCCTGAAGGTGGAATCACATGTAGATAGGGTGGTAAAGAAAGCCTTTGGTGTGCTGGCCTTTATAAATCAGAGCATTGAACATAGGAGTAGGGAAGTAATGTTAAAATTGTACAAGGCATTGGTAAGACCAATTCTGGAGTATGGTGTACAATTTTGGTCGCCTAGTTATAGGAAGGATGTCAACAAAATAGAGAGAGTACAGAGGAGATTTACTAGAATGTTGCCAGGGTTCCAGCAACTATGTTACAGAGAAAGGTTGAACAAGTTAGGTCTTTATTCTTTGGAGCGCAGAAGGTTAAGGGGGGACTTGATTGAGGTCTTTAAAATGATGAAAGGGATAGACAGAGTTGACGTGGATACGTTTTTCCCATTGAGGGTAGGGAAGATTCAAACAAGAGGGCATGACATGAGAATTAAGGGACAGAGGTTTCGGGGTAACGTGAGGGGGAACTTCTTTACTCAGAGGGTGGTGGCTGTGTGGAATCAGCTTCCAGCAGTAGTGGTGGAGGCAGGATCGATTTTAGCATTTAAGAGTAAAGTGGATAGGTATATGGACGTGAAGGGAATGGAGGGGTATGGTCTGAGTGCAGGTAGATGGGACTAGGGGAAAACAAATGGTCGGCACGGACTGGAAGGGCCGAGAGGGCCTGTTTCCGTGCTGTAATTGTTATATGGTGTTATATGGTTATATGGATCAGGGGGTATGGAGAGAAGGCAGGTACAGGATACTGAGTTGGATGATCAGCCATGATCATATTGAATGGCAGTGCAGGCTCGAAGGGCCGAATGGCCTACTCCTGCACCTATTTTCTATGTTTCTATGTTTCTATGAGGCTGAATACAAGCACTTAAAAATCTAAAATGTAATCTTTTAAAGGTGAAAACATTTAAAATGAACAGTGACAGGAATAAAATCTTTACTTTTTATTTTATAAAAATGTAAAGTGACAATTAGTTGAGTATCCAACAAGGTGCACTGAAGCTTACTAGAATCAGATAAGAAATACTTGGCACTTTATTAACTGACCTGTCACTGAAAGCCTAAGGGGAAATCACCAGGGTGTCGTAAAAACTTAATTAGAAAACCAAATCAGAAGCTACAGAGCAAATCAAATTTTGTAGAGCTTCCCACTCACTACTAAAACTAATTTATGGAATCCTGTCAGAGTAAAGGAAAAATCAACATTAAAACTGCCGTTTTGAGTCTGACTGCAGATAATAAACACAGTGGTAATAAACTTGTAATGAAACATTTTTTGTGAAATACAAAGCCTTTGGTTTTGTTTCCAATGTGTTGCCAAATATGCTGAGTAAATCCATCACAACATTTAGCTAATCTACCCTTTATCTGTGCTATTACACAAATTAATTAACTTGCACCCCAGGATCCTGTTAGAATAGAGATAGCACTCAATAAGGATCACCCCTTTAAGATGAAATCACAGCAAGAATATTGTAAGCTAAAACATCAGCACAATTTGAATAGAAGCTGACTCCTGTGTAATAATATAGAGCAAAACATTGAAACTGATGGAAGTAGATGGGCAGGAGAAAGAAAAACAACTATAATACAGATCACAACAACTCCAGCAAAGCAGTCAAAGTGACCAGATAAAAGAAGTTGCAGGGACATATTTGCACAAAAATGAAATGGCTGGCTGCATTATATAAATTGAATTGTTTAAATAATTTCATTTACTCAACCAATCCTGAAATGTAGCAAATCAATATACATTAGCACATTTTAGTGGGAAGTGGTTCATCTTACAATCATTAGATACACACTTCCGCCCTGGTTCTTGTCATAAATTCGCCACACTGAGGAACTTTATGGCATATTGTTCAGAATGGAAGCAGTAAATGAGTGATGCAGCAGATAATACATTTTTTTCACATATCAATATTTGATCTTCCATTTAAATATTTGAATCATCTCTGGAACTTGCATTGATCTTGGAGCAGAAACTTTCTAAGAATGCAATATTTCTGCTGGAAATATTTCCAAGATGAAAGCCAGTTCCTGAAAATGGTCAGTTTTTTAATTGGCGGAAAACAACGGTACCCTATAGCACTATGATTTTTCGCCACCTTACTCGCTATTCTCCTGTGCTGCAAGTGCAATATCATATTGCTGATCGGTGAAATATTACAAAAGGTATTGGTCTTCTCTTCAGTCATTCGCCGGGACAGCGACGCCCTTCCGGCACCCGCTGTCAGCGACGCCCCTTCCGGCACCCGCAAGAATAAAACCGAAGGAGTGGAGTGAGCAGAGTGTGGGCGAGAGCTGTGTTCGTGGGCGGGGGCAGGGGCAGGTGGGCGTGGGCTGTGTAGACGTTCGCGGGCGGCCGGGGTGTGTTCGCGTTCGCGGGCGGGTGGGGACTGTGTTCGCGTTCGCGGACAGCGGGGCTGTGTTTGTGGGCAGTCGGGGGCTATGTCTGCGGGCGGCGGAGGTTGTGTCCGTTGGCGGGGGCCGTGTCCGCGGGCGTGCGGGGGCTGTGTCCGCGTGCGGGGGCTCTGTCCGCAGGCAGGGGCTGTGTCCGCGGGCGTGTGGGGGCTGAGTCCGCGGGCATGCGGGGCCTGTGTTCGTGGGTTGTGTTCCGCGGGCGGAGCTATGTCCGCGGGCAGCTAGTACCACAACAAGCCGGGAGCCGCTGAGTGCAGATGGGGCCGGGTCCCGCTGAGTGCGGCAGGAGCCGGGTCCTGGCGCCGGTGAGTGTGGTCGGAGCAGCTGAGCCCACACACCTCCCTCCTCCCCACCCACACCCCTACTCCCCCCTCCCACACCCCCCTCTCCCCTTCCCACACCCCCCTCCCCACCCACCACACACATCCCTCCCCCCCTCTCCCCCCTGCCAACCCCCCTCCCACATACACCCCATCCCCTACCTCCACAACCCACCCTCCCACATGCCTCCCACCCACACACCCATTCCCTCCCCTCCATCGACCCCCCACACCACTCCCCCACACACCCCCTCCCCTACAAGACCCTCCCCCAACACCCCCCTTCCCCCACACCACCCCCATTCTCCCAATCCCCCTCCCCCTTTAAGAATTATTCACATTTTAAGCTTAAATAACTCCCTTTTCCACTTGTTGTGCCCGTCAGCTGTGCGTGCGCAGTAATACTTGTGTGTCCTACGTCACAATGGGTACCCAATGGGCTGGAATGGCTGCACCGCCGAAGAGCCACTAAGAGTAGATGTGGAGGGTTGAGGGGGATGGAGTGAGTGCTTGGGGGGGGGAAGGGCAAGGGGTGGAGTGGGGAACAGGGGCGTCACTATGTGAACACGCCAGCCAAAGATAACCCAATTACTACTTACCATTGAAAGCCTAGAAATTTAGGAAAAGGATCAAGAGAGGTGAAAATGATTACAAAAACACTGGCAATTCAAGAATTGCAAGATTAAGACATACAACATAATTGGTAAGTAGGGCTTGAATTTTTTCATTTTTTTACAATATCTGCTTCAGTTCAGGAGGTTTTATTCACATACTATTATGTTTGGAAAAATCAGGTATTGTTGGTATGGAATATACTTCAACTCTCGATGCTATAATACATTGAAATTAAATTGCTAATTAATAATACCTACATATTTAAATTCATTACTGATATCCAAACTTTTCATAATCAACTAGTTTTATGCCCCCCTAGTTACCCAATCACTTTATTGACTAACATCTTCTCTTGACAAGCATGTGTTGACAGATAAATATGAAATCAATAGTCTGCGCATAACATCCACAATTAAACAGCTTCCTTCTTATGTCTAAATACATTGCAAGTAGTATAGAACAATAGAGTTTTAATGGTGTAAAAAATGCCTGAATTTATTGAATGTGTATGAACGAATGGTTTTTTCAGTCATTATCGGTAAAAATAAAACCTAAACAGCAAACCCTAATATTCCATTCCTTGTATTAGAAAACAACTAAACGCAAATGCAGGAAAGCCTTGAGATTGATCACACAAAAAGAAGAATGCTCTCAAATTATGGGACGCGGGTTAGAAAACGGCAGTGGCAGTGGCATGACAATAGACAATAGACAATAGACAATAGACAATAGATGACAATAGACAGTAGGCCATTAGGCCCTTTGAGCCAGCACCACCATTCAATGTGATCATGGCTGATCATCCCCAATCAGTACCCCGTTCCTGCCTTCTCCCCATATCCCCTGACTCCGCTATCTTTTAGAGCCCTATCTAGCTTTATTTTGAAAGTATCCAGAGAACCGGCCTTCACCGCCCTCTGAGGCAGATAATTCCACACTCATAACTCTCTGTGAGAAAAAGTGTTTCCTCGTCTCCGTTCTAAATGGCTTACCCCTTATTCTTAAACTGTGGCCCCTGGTTCTGGACTCCCCCAACATCAGGAAAATGTTTCCTGCCTCTACCGTGTCCAAACCCTTAACAATCTTATATGTTTCAATAAGATCCCCTCTCAATCTTCTAAACTATAGAGTGTACAAGACCAGCCGCTCCATTCTCTCACCATATGACAGTCCCGCCATCCCGGGAATTAACCTTGTAAACCTACGCTGCATTCCCTCAATAGCAAGAATGTCCTTCCTCAAATTAGGGGACCAAAACTGCACTCAATACTTCAGGTGTGGTCTCACTAGGGCCCTGTACAACTGCAGATGGACCTCTTTGCTCCTATATTCAACTCCTCTTGTTAAGGCCAACATACCATTCGCTTTCTTCACTGCCTGCTGTACCTGCATGCTTACTTTCAGTGACTGATGAACAAGGACTCCAGATCTCGTTGTACTTCCCCTTTTCCCAACTTGACACCATTCAGATAATAATCTGCCTTACTGTTTTTGCCACCAAAGTGGATAACCTCACACATTAAACTGGATCTGCCATGCATCTGCCCACTCCCCCAACCTGTCCAAGTCACCGGGCATCATCATAGCATCCTCCTCACAGTTCACACTGCCACCCAGCTTTGTGTCATCTGCAAATTTGCTAATGTTACTTTTAATCCCGTCATCAAAATCATTAATGTATATTGTAAATAGCTTTGGTCCCAGCATCAAGCCTTGCGGTACCCCACTAATCACTGCCAGCCAAAGGGACTCGTTTATCCCTACTCCTTGTTTCCTGCCTGCCAACCAATTTTCTATCTGTGTCAGTACCTTACCCCCAATACCATGTGCTCTAATTTTGCTCACTAATCCTCCTATATCGGACCTTATCAAATGCTTTCTGAAGGTCCAGGTAAACTAAATCCACTAGCTCTCCCTTGTCCATTTTCCTAGTTACATCCTCAAAAATTCCAGAAGATTAATCAAGCATGATTTCCCCTTCGTAAATACATGCTGATTCAGACCGATCCTGTTACTGCTATCCAATGTGCCGCTATTTCATCTTTTATAATTACCTCCAGCATCTTCCCCACCACCGAAAACTATAATTCCCTGTTTTCTCTCTCCCGCCTTTCTTAAAAAGTGGGATAACATTAGCTACCCTCCCTGCAATACACCCTTCAGGAACGGATCCTCTGAATCACTTCCTTAAGTACCCTGTTTGGATGCAGTCCCTGTCTATCATCAGGCCCTGGGGATTTATCAGCCTTCAGTCCAATCAGTTTACTCAACACCATTTCCTGCCTAATGTGAATTTCCTTCAGTTCTTCCATCACCCTAGATCCTCTGGCCACTAGTACATCAGGGAGATTGGGAGAATAGTACACTAGTACATCAGGGAGATTGTTTGTGTCTTCCTTAGTGAAGATGGATCCAAAGTACCTGTTCAACTCGTCTCCCATTTCCTTGTTCCCCATAATAAATTCACCTGCATCAGTCTTCAAGGGTCCAACTTTGGGAAAAAAAAATATGTTTTCCACTTCAGATATATAAAGAAGCTGGAATTGGAATTGCAAGTGCTGGCGGAGGCAGGCGAAGTGCAATTGTTTTTTTTTTTAAGTCCAGTGCTGGGGGAGGCAGGGGAGTGGTGGAATCTTACGTTGGGGAACGGGTTGCGTTGGGGGACCAGACCTCCTGTGGGGGCTATTGGTGAGTAGTGGAATATTGCGTTGGGGAACGGGTTGCATTAGGGGACCAGGCCTCCTGTCTGACAGGGACCCAACGGGTCTCACTTGGTCTAGTATATTACAAAACTCTAATCTTGTCTGTGACTATGTGTGTGTGTGCGTGTCAGCCTGTGTGTGTTGTGATCCCGGAACTATGCCAAAATGGTACACGATGGCACTACAATTTTTCCACCACCTTACTCACTATTGTCCTGTGGTCGTTTATGTCATGTTTTGTTCAGATTTATGTTATATTTCACAAGCTATTGACATTTAAAAATTTACAAATTGAAATTTAAGATTTAGCAGCTATTGGGATCCAAATCCTTGACGGCCCAGCTTGCAACAAAGTTGCAATCGAGGAACACTCAATCCTTCCAGCAAGTTTTTAGCTTAACAGGAGGGAGAGGGGGCAATTGTGTTATTTTTTAAAGTCCTTGAAGCAAGAGGAGGGGGAGGCAGTGCTGGGGGATATGCCCCTGCACAGTTGGGGACTATGGGTGAGTGCTGGAATATGGTGGAACGGATGAGTGGTAGAATATTGTGTTTGGGAATGGGTTGCGTTGGGGGAACAGGCCTCCCATGGGGGCTATGGGTGAGAGATTGAATATTGCTTTGGGGGAATGGCTTGCGTTGTGGCAACGGATGAGTGGTGGAATATTGCATTGGGGAATAGGTTACATTGGGGGACCAGGCCTCCCGTGGGGGCTATGGGTGAGTGGTCGCATATTGCATGGGGTGAACGGGTTGCATTGGGAGACCAGGCCTCCCATGTGACAGGGACCCAATGTGTTGCACTTGGTCAGTATCTTATCCATCTCTATACTTATAAAACTCTGATCTTGGATGTGTGTGTATTTGTGTGTGTGTGTGTGTGATGTTCGTGTGCATTTCACATCTCCTCAAAAACATGACGCGCTAACGGTGAAATGTTTACATATTCTGATAGAGATTTACGCTGTGATGTGAAAAGTCGCCTTATCTGAAAATTTCATCCATTATTTCTCGTTATTAAAAAAAATGTTCAAATATTTCGAATAACTTGGAAAATAAACGAGATGGTCTCGTTGATGACGTCACAATGGTTCTGCTCCTCGCAACCACGCGCAGCGAGGTACGTCACCCCCCTCCCCCTCAACCCCGGTTCTTCTAAAGACGCAGAAAGAACGAGCACGTGGGCTTTATACAGCAGCTCCTGAGCGCTTCTGAGCGCTTCCGAGGGCTTCCGAGGTCTCAAATGCTCACAAGCGCTTCCAAGGTCACGAGCGCTCATGAGCACTCGCGAGCGTTCACAAGCTCTCCAGAGCTTCCCGGCTTGCTTTTCCAGAACTTTCTCAACGATCATTATATCACTTTGATAAACGAGGCTTAATGCTGACTTCCACATCTCTAAAGATAAGAGTCTGATCGAACTTCATTGTTTTGGTTTAACTTCGCGAACGTTGCATTTTTTGTTAATTAAAGACTTTCCGGTGTCTCACTTAACTGTACTAATTCTTAAAGATAACATATAATTTTAAAGACAGTGCATTTTTAATTTTAAAATATATTTCTGTCGTTAAATTTTCCCCATTTATTACCTCCCAGTTTCCGGAATGTGGGGGAGGGGTGGAGGGGGGTGTGAGGGGGAGGTGGTGGGTGTGGGGGAGGGGGTGTGGTTTGTGGGGGTAGGGGGGTTGTGGGGGTAGGGGTGTATGTGGGAGGGGGAGGGGTGTGGTTGGTGGGGGAGGGGTATGGGAGGGGGGTGTGGGGAGGGGTGTGTGGGGGTTGTGGGGAGGGTGTGTGTGTGCGGGAGGGGTGTGTGGGGGGGGAGGAGTTGTGTGTGGGGGAGGGGTGTTAATGGAGGAGGGGTGTGTTTGGGGTATGGGGTGTGTGGGAAGGAGGTTTGTGGTGGTAGGGGGGTTGTCGGGGTAGGGGAGGGTGGATGTGGGAGGGGGAGGAGTGTGAATGGTGTGGGGGAGGGGGTTGTGGGTGTGGGGGAGGGGGGGTGGGGGAGGGGAGTTGGGGGAGGGGGGGGGGGGATGTGGGGGAGGGGGGGTGTGGAGGAGGGGGTTGTGGGGCAGGGGGTGTGTGGGGGAGGGGGGTGTAGGGGAGAGGGGATGTAGGGGAGGGGGTGTGGGAGTGGTATGTGTGGGCTCACTGGTTCCTGGCCCCGGCTCCAACCGCATTCCTGGCTCCAGGAACCAGCTCCGGACTCACTTAGCTGCCTCCATCCCCAGCGCCTATTGCGTTCACAGCCCCCGCCCACAAACACAGCCCGCCCGTGAACACAGCCCGCCTCCGCCTGCGGAACACAACCCACACTCCGCTGTTTCAGCTTTATTCTCGGCAGCTTCTGGACAGGCAGCTTCTGGACCTGCTCAAGGACTCAGCCCCGCCTCCAGGGCTTTATTCTCCAACAGGTGCAGGAAGGGGCATTACTTTCATGGTGGATGACAGGCGAGAAGACCAATCTGCTGATCCCATGATTTTTTTAAACCTTCATAACCTTTGTAATCTTCCACCGATCTGAACAAAACTTGGTGGCTTGGAGCAAAGGCGAACGATGAATAAGGTGGCGAAAAATCCTAGCGAAATAGGGTACCATTTTTGCACAAATCTAAAAACAACGCAGACCGGAAGTGGTCAAGATGGGAGTCTTAGTAATAGTATAGATTCTGATAATATAAGCCGCGCAGTAGGCGGAACTTCTACTAATAGAGCACTACAATTGGTTAGTATGAAGTAACCAATCTACACCTGGGAAAAAGGTTCTGACTATCTTCCCTATCTATGGGTCTCATAATTCTATCTATTTTTATCAGGTCTCTTTTCAACCTCCAAAGCTCCAAGCAAACAATCCACATTTGTCCAATCTCTCCTTATAGTTTGATCTTGGCAGAAGCCTGGTAAATCTCTTCTGCACCTTCTACAAAGTCTCTACGTTCTTCCTGTAATGAGGTGACCAGAACTGCACACAATATTCCAAATATGGCCTAATCAAACGTTTATAAAACTACAACGACTTCCTGACTATTATACTAATTGCCACAACCAATGAAGGCAATCCTTTACCATTTAATCTACTTTTGTTGCTACTTTCAAGGAGCTATGGGCTTGGACCCTAAGATCCATACGTACATCAATTTAAGGGTTGTGCCATTAGCTGTATATCTTCCCCTTAAATTTGACCTCCCAAGGTGCAACACTACACTTTCTCAGATTAAATTCCATCTGCCATTGTTCCTCCCATATCGGTTACTGATCTATATCCCGCTGTATCTTTTAACAGCCTTAGTTGAGGTTCAGAGTGGTATTTGCTGGATTGCTCTAACATCAAGCGTGTATGGATTCAATGGGTCAATGTCCTGTTTCCATGCTGCAACATGTCTGTGAACATATGCAATTATATTAGAATAACAAAATGACCTCCATTATTTTCAGTGGAATAACCAAAGTGCAATGAATCATTAAAGTATATATTTTAATGCTAATATATCATTATCACTTTCAGTATGTAGAATCTTTTTAAAAATGATTTCAAACGGCCATTTTATGGAGCTTCTCTAATCAACCTTCAAGTGTGATCCTGAGCTTCCAGCATCATTTTAATTCTTCGCACAACTCACACTTTGACCTCTGTTTTCAGTATTCTACTCTGTTCCTGTGATGCTCAATGGAAGCTTGAGAAACATCACCTTGTATTTCAATAGGCATTATACAACTTGCATGACCCAACGTTGTTTAATAATTCACGATCATGATCGCTACTGCTGTTTTGTTTCAAACCGCAACTGCAGGTATAGATTGTATTATTGCCATTCTCTATCTTTTGTTTTATTACTCGTCTTATTATCATTGTCTTTTGTCTTTACCATTTTCTCTTCAGTATTTAACTCTTACAGCTTCTCGCGCTATTAATGATATTCCCTTCCATTCATTATTTCTCTCATCATCCTTTCCTCTCTCTTGGTGCAAAAATCTGCAGAAAAAAGTTTAATTTTATTTTATTCATTAATACATTGAATAGATTACAAATCTAGTGAGCACCCGCATCCCCAATACTACTTCTGGTTTCATACTCACATTAACCGCTCCCTCCTCCCAAATCAACAACATCCATCACCCACTCAGCCTTCCTTCTCTTCCTTTCAGCTGTTATCCTCTTCCATTTATTCTCTTCCTCCCTTTCCTGGATTCCCAACTGCACTTGGAATAGCATCTTTCCTCTTCACACATATGCTGCTGTCTCTTCCCTATGCTTCCTTTTGCTCTACCTCTCTTCTATTCCTACACTCATTCTTCCCAGACTTCCCACCTTCACCCATCCCTCACATCTTTCAACATCTTTCGCACTTCCACCTCTCATTCTGCCTGCATTCTGACCTTTCTCTCTTTGGCTTTCTCTCTTCCCCTTTGACTCTCTCCCTCATTCACCTCACTGCAATTTTTCCTCCCAGTCCTTATTTCTTTTCCCTCTTGCTCATCCCCTCCTCTGTTTTGAGGTAGCGGGCTAGTAGGAGATGGTGGTTTGACAGCATTTTGGTCGTAGTGGAGTGATCTGACAGCATTTAATGATGGGAACAGAAGATAGGTCGGGCCAATTGCCAAAGAGCATGGTCTCGCTCTTCCTGCAGTTCACCCTGGCTCCCGTGGCCGACTCAAACTGGTGGCAGACGCTGATCAATCTGCAGACTGACCCTGGATCCGAGCAGAAGACGACAACATCTTCCATGTACAGGGAGATTTTGACCTGAGTGCCCCCACTGCCTGGCAATGTCACTCCTCTTATGCTCACGTACTTCCTGATGGACTCAACAAAAGGTTCTATACAACAGACGAACAAGACAGGGGAAAGATGGCAACCCTGTCTGACTCCAGACCTGATGTCTGATTCCCATCCATTGATTTGGACAGCACTACAGGTATCGGTTTAGAGCAGTTGGATTCAATTACTCATTCCCTCCCCAAAGCCCATTTTGGAGAGCACGTCCCTCGTGTACACGTGCGATATCCTGTCATAGGCCTTCTCCTGGTCCAGCTGACCAGACAGGCATCCACCCATCAGTCCTGCACGCAGGCAATGGTAACTTTCAGCAGTGCCTGACTCTCTGAGATTTTCCTGCCAGGTACAGCACAAGTTTGGTCCTAGTGGATCACCTGTCCTTGAGCAGACTTGACCTAGTTGGCAATGGCCTTAGACAGGATCTGGTAATCTACATTCAACAATGTGATGGGTCTCCAATTCCTTATCATTCATCTTCCCCTTCTGCTTGTAGATTAGGGTGATGCTGCTCTTCCTCATAGTATGACATGCTGCCAGCTAGAAGCATGTAATTGTACACTTCCAGCAGGTCCGGGCCCCTCGGCCTTTTGGCTAAGATCAAGTGTAGTATCTGTTCATATCAGTCGAGGATCGAGGATATAGGAACGATCTAAATTAGAATTCATGTCGGTGATCAAGAGTCCGTCAGTTGCTGGCTTAGTGGATCCATGCTGGTTGGGTAACCAACCTAACACTTCATCCAGTCAGAATGGCGGTTGCAAGTGGAGCGGGAGGACAGAGTATCCGCAATACCCTGTGAGTGTCGGTGAAGGATCTCATCAAGGGGACTCCCTTCTCAAGGGATCTCTTCATCAGGAAGGTCTTGCTGGAGGCCTAAAAATTTGAGGCCAAGGACATAGTAAATGTCTCCAGGACTTCCCGGGTAATGGCTACTTCGAAGTTACCTTCAAGTACCCGGCGGGATGGCAGAATCTGCTGCAAGACTTCTGGGAGAAGGGGAAACTAAGCTCCGCTGTCGCTGCTGAAATAGCAGCCGCTCTTCACCCTCCTCATCCAGAAGGTGGGCATGAGGGGACAGGATGACGCTCAGTGGCTCGAAAGGACAATGGAGATAAAACTGGCATCTCTAAATGTGCACAGTGTTAAGAACACTGCATGAAGTGTAAACGCCTTGCAGTACCTGGCCAAAGTCAAGGCAGATGTGACTTTTCTGCAGGAGTGCGGGCTGCCACACCTCCGCTGCTATCGGAGGTGGTTGCGATGGTGGCCCCACAGACTGTCAGTATGGTTGAGGGGCAATGACTGTCGCACTTCCGGTCTGGGGATCTTGCCGTGGGGAGGGAGCTTCGCCATCACTGAGGTCAGGGAGGTGGTTGTGGGGCATCTCCTCATGGTGGATGTAACGTGGCTCTCTGCTACGGCTGATTAATGTGTACGCCTCACCCGTGCAGAGCGAGCGACTGGCCGTTCTCCAGCAGCTCCCACCGCTGCTGGCCACGTCCTGGCTGCTCGTTCTGGCCGGTGATTTCAACTGCATCGATGTGACTGGATGATCCGGGGGTGCTGACAACAGACTTGACAGCACCTCCAGGCTCCAGGTGGAGATGGTCAAAGTCGCAAAGCTGCGTGACACCTTTAGCAACCCTGAAGGTGGGTCCCAGTCGTGGTTCACCTGATCAAGACCAGACGGTTCAGCCTGGTCCCGGATAGACTGGTTCTTGTTGCTTATCTATCCATACGATATGTATTCCCTTTCACATGCTTGTTCACCAAGTCACATTCTCCTTCTAAGTAGGGCACATTTACTGGCTCCATGGTTTATTATCCCAGAATGTGCAGCACACTAATGTGACTTTCATAAGATTTCCATCTTACAGCTGTAAAACCACAAACAATAAAAATAAGTAACAACTATGGCTAAGGCTTGACAGACATACTTTTGCAAATTGATTTATTTTGCTAACGTTTACACTGAAACAATTTCTACATGCCTGAGTGCATCAACAACGCAATAGAACCCAATAGTTTATTTTGCACTCACATTATATGCAAAAATAATGAACATTTAAGAAAGGGTAACGGTGCAGTTTTATTAATAAATGTGGAATAAATTTATTGTAAAAGACAGATATTTTAATCATCATATAGTCCATCACATAGGAAGAACCAGATTTAAAAAAAAACTGAATTCAGAAAATGACAGAGATTTTCATTGGTGTTCAGCAATCAGTTTCTCCATAAATTATACATGCAAGTGACACCCATGTTACAACAGTTTAGGTAATAGAAATTCATCCTTACGGAATTCAAAAACCACTTTAAAAAAATGAGAGGTAGACAAAAATGCTGGAGAAACTCAGCGGGTGAAGCAGCATCTATGGAGCGAAGGAAATGGGTGACAAAAATGCTGGAGAAACTCATTAAAAAAATGAGATACAGGATAAAAATTCACTTTCATGGAATTTATATGAACAGAGAAATAGGCACAATATTCACTTTTTCAACTCACATTTGGTAATGCATGTGCCGTTGATGTGATTTTGTGGTGCATAAAGCAGTGACTCGGATGGTTTTCTGGGATTACACCTCACCAGCCCCAGTACCATGGATGTCACCTGCATTATTTAAGTTTTTGAACGGTGTCTGTGAGTTTGTTTACACTTAAAGACACACACTTGATTACAAAGCTCCCAGTAATTGAGTATAATTAGGAGATGTTTGCCATTCACGATTCAAGGGTGGTTGTTTGTCATATTCAGCAGCTATGAATTGGAACAACAACATTCTTACTTGGTGTAACTTTGCAGATGGCCAGATTGTGCTTGGTATTATAAATTCCCTGATCTCCTGCACTAAAATTAGTTTAAAGAAACTGCATGAAAATAGGCACTTCGGCCCATTGTCTATGTCAACCATTGATCATCCGTCGTCACTAAATCCATGTTATCCCAATTTCTCATCTATTTCCTACACTAGGGAGATTTTGCAGAGGCCAATTAACCTTCAAACCCATATGTCTTTGAGATATCGGATGAAACCAGAGCACCCAGAAGAAACCCACGTGGTCACAGGGAGAAAGTGCAAACTTCAGTCAGTACATGATGTTAGGATCGAACCCGGCACAGCATGTTAGCAGCTATATCAGCTGCACCACTTTGCCAGCCCTGAACAGTAAAATCTAGTGGAAACTCCAGGCTTCTTAGAATAATTTCCCCTAACATTCCACTAAACTTAATATGTCTACTTTATCACTAACATTCATGAAGAAATGACAGACCCATTATCTTAACCCTGAAGACACAAACCATTGTGTCATAAACGGTGCTACAAATCAGCATTTAATCATTTAACAATTGCCTTATTTTGCATTGTTCCCTCCACATCAATTACATTACACTTTCCTATCAAAATAGGTACTTGGTACTATAATTACAATAATATTTGGAAACCTATTGCAACTTAATACTGAGAACTGCATCACTTCCAATGAAAGGATCTGGGCTGTAAGCCAGACAAGTTGGTCCTTATCTCTGTGCTTATTAAATCAATCAGATTTAAAAGCTTGGATTACCATTTCTGCTCAGCTAGGCACTGAAATATTGTGATAAAAAGCTAGCTACTTCATGTTTGACGTATTATTAAGACCTATCAAAATCTATTATTAGAATATCACTATTAGTTGCTTCTTGCACCATTTTCTATTCTATACAAACAATTGATGTGAAAGCAGTGTAAGGTGGCTTTTATTTGGCTTTTGTAAGGTGCATCATTCTAGAATATATATCATTACACATTACCAATGATTCTTAGATGTATAAACTCCCGCTATTCCTTTTTTCTGATTTCTCACTATAAAGTCGGCTAGATAGATTTAAGTGCATTACAATAGTGTAGTGATTGTAGTAAGATTTTATTAATATTAATAATTGTCATTTTCAATGTTTATGGTGCAATCATTTTTGTGCAGCACAATGTGAATTTTACTTGTCTGCAAGTTTAATTTTTCTGCTTTAAAACCTTTTCATCTATTTGAGGGGCTAGTGATGATGGGGTGTATTCCAAAATATTTAATCACATAACCTTATGTCCTGCCCACACTTCACATTGGTTGCATGTTCTTGCATTTCTCTCAAATTCAATAACTAATAAACTAATGTATTCATAGAAAATCAAGAAAATTACACATATATTACTGCCTCATTGATTGTTTTTGTCTAATTGGATGCAGTGCTATCTGGGCAACCAATTCCTGGGGACTGTAGGAGAAGTAAGAAACTGGTAATCTCACATTGATGTGAAACCCCAGATCACCAAAGGTAATGCTGTTCCTATCAACTACAGCATTTAAAACAGCCAAATCATCCCCTTTCCACCAGATTAAATAAGTTACAACATAATATTTTTTTCAAAAATCATATGCAGGTGAATAGGACAATCTCTGCAGAGGCTCTTCTCTATCAAGACCCAGTATTAGCCCCAACATTTTAAACCACCGTAACATATGAAAATTGATACACGACCTCAGGGTTATATTTACGACACCATCGTAACTGATACCTGTGTTGCTAAAGAAACAAGAAAACAACTCTGTTTGCCAAGTTATATTAATGACAATTGGCCATATAAGTACAGTACAGCTGCAGGGATTGAAATATAAGCTCTCATATTCCATGCTACCACTATCTTGTTACAAATGTTAAAATATTTTTTTAAATTGTAATTAAAATGTTATTTCCCTCTCCGTATTTGACAACTTACCTCATTTTGGACATTGGACTTTTTATCTAGCTGTAATACTACAATGCTGTAAAAGTATATTCTATACTCTAGTATGTTTTTCTTTACAATACTATTACCATTGAACCATTGAATTGTAAAACGTCTGTAGACTAATTGTAGTCATGGCGTCATGGAGCTGTACAGCATGGAAATGGGCCATTGATCAGGCTGAATTGGACAGCACACAACATAAGCTTTGCAATGTACCTCCGTACACGTGGCAATAATTAGCCAATATCAATACCAATATATGTATCACAAAATGCGATTCAATGTAAACATCCAGTGCTATGATATTCAACTGAAACTACTCATTTTTTAACAACTAGACCGTGGGACCCGTTGGGCCCCTACATAATATTCCACCAATCATCCATTCCCCCAACGCAACCAGTTTCCATCACTCACCCGTTCCCCCAACGCAATATTCCACCACTCACCCATAGCCCCCAACTGCGCAGGCGCGGCTCACTTCCCCTCTTCACCCTACCCCATCTCTTCCCTCTCCTGCTCCCCTCCTCCCTCCCTCACATCTCCCCCTCTTTCCATTCCCCTACCCTCAGTCACTCCGTACCCTCAGTAACTCCCTCCATCCATAACCCCTCTCCCCTCCCCGCTCCCTACTCCCCTGACCTGTTGGGCCCTGTTCCCCCAACACAATATTCCACCTCTCACCCGTTCCCCCAACGCAACCCGTTTCCACCACTCACCCGTTCCACCACTCGCCCGTTCCCCAAACGCAATATTCCACCACTCACCCATAGCTCCCAACTGCGCAGGCGTGGCTCACTCCCCCTCATCCTCCAACACTCCCTCCCCCTCCTCTTCACCCTACCTCTTCTCTTCTCTTCCCTCTCCTCCTCCCCTCCTCACCTCTCCCTCCCTCTCCTTTCCCCTTCCCTCAATCACTCCGTACCCTCAGTCACTCCCTCCATAACCCCTCTTCCCTCCCTACCCCCCCTGACCCATTGGGCACTGTTCCCCCAACGCAACCCATTTCCACCACTCACCCGTTCCCCAATGCAATATCCCACCACTCACCCACAGATCCAACTGCGCAGGCGTGGCTCATTTTCCCTCATCCCCCAGACCTCCTCACCATCCTCTTCACCCTCTTCTTTCCCCACTCTTCCTCCCCTCCCCTACCTCTATCTCCCTCTCCTTTCCCATACCCGCAGTCACTCCCTCCCCCCCATCCATAACCCCTCTCCCCTCCCTACCCCCCTCCTCTCCCTCTATCTAGTGGGGAGGGACTCAAATAGAGAAAGCTAGTAGACAGTGTCTGAGGCAGGTAGAGAAGGGAAGCACTCAGACCCAACATGTAGGGGGAAAGAAGAAAAAAATAATAAACAGAGAATAAGAGGTGGTGGGTTTCTTAAATGTGTGAGCAGAGAGAAAGAGGGGTATAAAATGAGGGTAGAAGCAATTGGTAGCAAGGTGAAAAGTAAAAGTGGCAGGCAGACAAATCCAGGGCAAAAATCAAAAGGGGCCACTTTTCAACATAATTGTATAAGGAGTGTTGAAAAAACAAGCCTCAAGGCTTTGTGTCTCAATGCGAGGAGCATTCGTAATAAGGTGGATGAGTTGAAGGTGCAGATAGCTATTAATGACTATGATATAGTTGGGATCACAGAGACATGGCTCCACGGAGACCAAGGCTGGGAGCTGAACATCCAGGGATATTCAATATTCAGGAGGAATAGACAGAAAGGCAAAGGAGTTGGAATAGTGTTGCTGGTTAGAGAGGAGATTAACACAATAGGAAGGAAGGACATTAGCTTGGAGGATGTGGAATTGATATGGGTAGAGCTGCGAAACACTAAGTGGCAGAAACGCTAGTGGGAGTTGTGTACAGGCCACCTAGTGGGAGTTGTGTACAGTAGTAGTGGAGTCGGGGATGGCATCAAACAGGAAATTAGAAATGCGTGCAACAAAGGTATAACAGTTATAATGGGTGACTTCAATCTACATATAGATTGGGTGAATCAAATTGGCAGGGGTGCTGAGGAAGAGGATTTCTTGGAATGTATGCGGGATAGTTTTCTAAACCAACATGTTGAGGAACCATCGAGAGAGCAGGCTATTCTAGACTGGGTATTGAGTAATGAGGAAGGGTTAGTTAGCAGTCTTGTTGTGCGTGACCCCTTGGGCAAGAGTGACCATAATATGGTTGAGTTCTTCATTAGGATGGAGAGTGACATAATTAATTCAGAAACAAGGATTCTGAACTTAAAGAAAGGTAACTTTGAAGGTATGAGATGTGAATTGGCCAAGATGGACTGGCAATTGATTCTTAAAGGGTTGACAGTGAATGTGCAATGGAAGGCATTTAAAGACTGCATGGATGAACTACAACAATTGTTCATCCCAGTTTGGCAAAAGAATAAATCAGGGAAGGTAGTGCATCCGTGGATAACAAGGGAAATCAGGGATAGTATCAAAACAAAAGACGAAGCATACAAATTAGCCAGAAAAAGCAACCTACCAGAAGACTGGGAGAAATTCAGTCCAGCAGAGGAGGACAAAGGGCTTAATTAGGAAAGGGAAAATAGATTATGAAAGAAAACTGGCAGAGAACATAAAAACTGACTGCAAAGGTTTTTATAGATATGTGAAGAGAAAAAGATTAGTTAAAACAAATGTAGGTCCCTTGCAGTCAGAAACAGGAGAATTGATCATGGGGAACAAGGACATGGCAGACCAATTGAATAACTACTTTGGTTCTGTCTTCACTAAGGAAATCATAAATAATATTCTGGAAATAGCAGGGGACTGGGGGTCAAATAAGATGGAGGAACTGAGTGAAATCCAGCTTAGCCAGGAAGTGGTGTTGGGTAAATTGAATGGATTAAAGACCGATAAATCCCCAGGGCCAGACAGGCTGCATCCCAGAGTACTCAAGGAAGTAGCCACAGAAATAGTGGATGCATTAGTGATAATTTTTCAAAACTCTTTAGATTCTGCAATAGTTCCTGAGGATTGGAGGGTAGCTAATGTAACCCCATTTTTAAAAAAAGGAGGGAGAGAGAAAATGGGGAATTACTGACCAGTTAGTCTAACATCGGTAGTGGGGAAACTGCTAGTCAGTTATTAAAGATGGGATAGCCACACATTTGGAAAGTGGTGAAATCATTGGACAAAATCAGCATGGATTTACGAAAGGTAAATCATGTCTGACGAATCTTATAGAATTTTTTGAGAATGTAACTAGTAGAGTGGATAAGGGAGAACCAGTAGATGTGTTATATCTGGACTTTCAGAAGGCTTTCGACAAGGTCCCACATAAGAGATTAGTATACAAACTTAAATCACACGGTATTGGGGGTACAGTATTGATGTGGATAGAGAACTGGCTGGCAGACAGGAAGCAATGGGTAGGAGTAAACGGGTCCTTTTCAGAATGGCAGGCAGTGACTAGCAAAGATCCTATAGGCTCTTTGGTGACTGACTAGTGGGGTACCGCAAGGCTCAGTGCTGGGACCCCAGCTATTTACAATATATATTAATGATTTGGACGAGGGAATTGAATGCAACATCTCCAAGTTTGCGGTTGACACGAAGCTGGGGGGCAGTGTTAGGTGTGAGGAGGATGCTAGGAGGCTGCAATGTGGCTTAGATAGGCTGCGTGAGTGGGAAAATGCATGGCAGATGCAGTATAATGTGGATAAATGTGAGGTTATCCACTTTGGTGGCAAAAACAGGAGGGTAGACTATTATCTAAATGGTGGCCGATTATGAAAAGGGGAGATGCAATGAGACCTGGGTGTCATGGTACACCAGTCATTGAAAGTAGGCATGCAGGTGCAGCAGGCAGTGAAGAAAGCGAATGGTATGTTGGCATTCATAGCAAAAGGATTTGAGTACAAGAGCAGGGAGGTTCTACTGCAGTTGTACAGGGTCTTGGTGAGGCCACACCTGGAGTATTGCGTACAGTTTTGGTCTCCTAATCTGAGGAAAGACATTCTTGCCATAGAGGGAGTACAGAGAAGGTTCACCAGACTGATTCCTGGGATGACAGGACTTCCATATGAAGAAAGACTGGATAGACTCGGCTTGTACTCGCTGGAATTTAGAAGATTGAGGGGGGATCTTATAGAGACTTACAAAATTCTTAAGGGGTTGGACAGTCTAGATGCAGGAAGATTGTTCCCGATGTTGGGGAAGTCCAGAATGAGGGGTCACAGTTTAAGGATAAGGGGGAAGTCTTTTAGGACCGAGATGAGAAAATCATTTTTCACACAGAGAGTGGTGAATCTGTGGAATTTTCTGCCATAGAATGTAGTTGAGGCCAGTTCATTGGCTATATTTAAGAGGGAGTTAGATGTGGCCCTTGTGGCTAAAGGAATCGGGGGGTATGGAGAGAAGGTAGGTACAGGATACTGAGTTGAATGATCAGCCATGATCATATTGAATGGCGGTGCAGGCTCGAAGGGCCGAATGGCCTATTCCTGCACCTATTTTCTATGTTTCTATTTCCCTTACAACAATGTAACAAATCTCTCATTGCTCTGGGTGGAACAATGTTGACGAGCAGTTTATGTAAATGAGATTCCATTGTGATGTCATTTGCTAACTGCCAGTGGAACATTGCTGACGGGCAGTTTACGTAAATGAGATCCTATTGTGATGTCATAGCTGTTAACCGCCAGTGCAGATGGAAGACAATTTTCTCAAAGTGGAATTTTGTAAAGTTAAAAATGTGAATAACTTGTTAAATATAACATCAATGTGAGGGGGATGTGGGGGCTGGTGTGGTGTGGGGATGTGGGGTTGTGGTGTGGGGGGTGTGGGGGAGCGGTGTGTGGGGGAGGGTAGTGTTTGTGAGGGGAGGGGGTGTGTGGGGAGGGGGTTTGTAGGGTTGTGGGGGCAAGGGGTTGTGGGGGTTGGGGAGGGGGTGTACGTGGGAGGGTGAGGGGTGTGGGGGATGGGGGGTGTGGGGAAGGGGGTTGTGGGGGAGCTGGGTGTAGGAGGGGGGTGTGTGGGCTCACCGGTTCCCGGCCCTGGCTCTAACCGCACTCCTGGCTCCGGACACACTCAGCTGCTCCCGTCCCCAGCACCTGTCACGCTCAGTGCCCCAGCCCGCGGAACACAGCCCGCCCCGCCCGCGGAACACAGCCCACACTTCGCTGCTTCAGCTATATTCTCTGCGGCTTCTGGACGTGCTCACGGACTCAGCCCCGCAACCGGGGCTTTATTCTCCAGTGGGTGCCGGAAGGGGTGTTATCTTCATGGTGACTGACATGCGAGGAGAGAGAGAGAGAAAGAGGAGAGAGGAGAGAGAGAGAGAGGGAGGAGAGAGAGAGAAAGAGAGAGAGGGGGGGGGAGAGAGAGAGAGAGAGAGAGAGAGAGAGAGAGAGGGCGGCAGCTCGTGGGTGTCCGAGCGAGGCGTGGAGCGATCTGAGGACGGTGAAAAGCAGCGGGGGGACCAGCCGATCCTGGCTTCCACAAAGGGAAGCGCACCCACCAGCGTGATAGGGCCGGGCCGGGCCGAGGGTGTGGGGGGACAGATGATCGGGCCTCCCTGAGGAGGAGGTCGCCCCCTGTGATGGGTAGAGAGGAGAGGGGAGAGATGGAGGGAGGGAGGAGAGGAGGTGAGAAGAGGAGGGGGTTGGGTGGAGGGGAGCCAGGCGAGTGAGTGGGCTGCGAAATGCGGAGAGAGACAGAAGCGGCTTGACTCTCTGGAAACAGGCAGCTGAGTGAGCGGGCGGGGGATGGGAGGGGCGTGGCTTCACGAGCTGCGCCGGCAGTGAGGAGAAAACCTCTTCAGCGTGTGGGCGCCGCTGACCCCACGATCTGCAGAACAAAGATCCTATAGCGGTGCAGATCTGTAGAACCATCTTCATCTTTCTGCGCCTTTTGAAGAACGGGGGGTGGGCTAACGTACCTAGTTGACAGCAGCTGCATTAATCCAGAGCGGCGGGGGGGGGGGGGGGGCACGAGGAAAGGCATTGTGAGGTCAGCAGCTGGGCAATCTTAATATTTTTTTTAAATATCAGTTTGGTGATACATTTTAGTAAATATCTCAGGAAATAATGGACCAAATTTATAGAGGATTGGATCACACACAATAACTACGCCCCCCCCCGCACACAGGCTAACAACCCCCCTTGATATTATATTAATATTATTAAGAGAGGGAGTGAGGGCAGAGGGAGAATGGGCAGAGAGAGGACGGTGAAAAGCAGCGGAGGGACCAGCCGATCGTGGCTTCCACCAGCATGACAGAGCTGGGCCGCGGGGAGAGTGCAGGAGATCCAAGCGGCAGCAGCCGTTATCGTCGCGCGGGGCACGCGATGAGAAGATGGCCCTGGTGGCCATTACTCCCTCTGGATCTTTGGTCTGCAGCACAGCAGGAGGCGAAAAAATGACTGAGTGGGGTGGGGGGGGGGGGGGGGGAAGAGGGTGGTGGAAATTGCGCCTACGCTTTGAGAGCATCTGCTTTAATCGAGAGCGGGCGTTGCTGCGAGCTAGGGCATTGTGACGTCCGCAGCTGCCGCAAAGGTTTGATTAAAAAGAAACAATCCTTTGTGAACAACTTTATTAAAAATGTGGGGAAATAACTGATCAAATTTAGGGAGGAGTCGATTTCCAAAATCGTAAGTTAAATCGCCACCAAAATTGTAAAAATCTCCGCGTTTTTGTGTCAGGTTTTCGAGGAAATACTTTTCAAAGGCAAAATGCTATACACCCACACACACACACACACACACAGTTTTAAAAGTATACTGGACCAAGTGCAGACCCGTTGGGTCTGTTCCCCCCAACGTGCGGTTGCGGGGTGGGCGGCGTGTGGCGTCACACACACTAACTACCACCCTGCACACACGCTAACTACCACCCTTGATATTATATTATTATGAATTTGCTCCTTTTACTCCATAACCGCCCAATCCACTGACGCATAGCCCCCAACTCGCAGGCGCGTCTGGGGGGGGGGGGGGGCGTTAGAGAGTGAGGGCAGAGAGAGAGTGGGGAGAGACAGAGAGAGAGAGGGGCAGAGACAGAAGGGCAAGAGACAGAGGGAGAGGGGGGTGGAGGGGAGGAGGAGAGGATGGGTGGGTGAGGGGGGGATGGTGCGGAGGAGGGGAGGGGAGATGGGGAGAGAGTGGGGGGCGGGAGATGGGGAGAGAATGGGGAGGGGGAGATGGGGAGAGAGTGGGGAGGGGGAAGGGAGACAGTTGGGGATGAGAAT
Source organism: Okamejei kenojei (assembly GCA_035221665.1). Classification (NCBI taxonomy): domain Eukaryota; kingdom Metazoa; phylum Chordata; class Chondrichthyes; order Rajiformes; family Rajidae; genus Okamejei; species Okamejei kenojei. The sequence continues at coordinate 72,076,640 of CM069136.1, read as the reverse complement.
GGGGAGGGGAGGAGAGCGGTGGGGGTAAAGGAGGAGACGGGGTAGGGGGAGGGGGTGGTAGAGGGGGAGGGGGGCGGGTGGGTGAGGGGGGTAGGGAGGAGTGGGGGAAGGGGATGGGAGAGGAGAGGGGAAGAGAGGGAGGTGAGAGGAGAGGGGTGGGGGAGAAGATGGGAGGGGAGGGGGAGGGGAGAGGAGATGGGGAGGAAGAGGGGGAGGGGAGAGGTGGAGAGAATGGAGAGGGAGAGAGTGGATGGGGGAGAGAGAGGAGGGGAGAGATAGAGAAAGGGGAGAGGGGTGGGGGAGGGGGAGAGAGAGGGAATAGGGGGGAGGACGGGGGGGAGGACGGAGGGGAGGGAGGAGGGAGACGGGGAAGGGAAGAGGGGGAAGAGTGCGGAGGGAGGGGGAGAGTGGTAGGGGAGAGGGGAGGAGTGGGGAAGGAGAGGGAGAGCGGAGAGAAGGGGAAGGGTGGGGTGGGAGAGGGAAGGGAGGGGGGAGAGAGAGGTGGGGGAGGGAGAGGGGTGGGGAGTGAGAGGGGTGGGGGAAGGAGGAGAGAAGTGGAAGTGGGGAGGGAGGGGGAGAGGGTATGGGGAGTGGTGGGGGAAGGGGAAGGGGGAAGGGGGGAGGGGAAGAGGGGATGGAGGGTGGGGGAAGGGAGGGGGAGGTGGGGGGCAGGGAGGGTGGGGAGGGGATGGGGGTAGGGGAGAGAGGGGGAAGAGTGGGGAGCGAGGAGGAGATGGGGTAGGGGAGAGAGGGTGAGAGGGGTAGGGGAGAGAGTGGGCAAAGTGGGGAGGGAGGGAGGTGGAGAGGGGTGGGGGCAGTCCATCTATTCCCCCCTATGACCCCCACTCCTCTCCCTCTATTTCCACACTCTCCCTCCTCACCTCCCCCATTACCCCCCCTCCCTCCCGACTCCCCCTCTTCATCTCCCCAGGATCGGGCCTTACCCCGCCCGCCCGTCGCCTTATCTCTTCTCCCGATCTGCAGAGCATGCCGTCGTGAGAGTGGAGCTGTGGGACCAAAGTGGAGCTGTGGGACCAAAGATCCTGCTTATGACTCTCTGGAGCGCGCAGGGGACGGGAGGGGCGCACAGGCGGGCGGGGCTTCGCGAGCTGCGCCAGCTTCACAGAACTGACCCCTTAGCTCTCTTCCCGATCAGCTGAGCATTTTGAGAGCGGGGGGGGGGGGGGGGGGTTTTGAGCGGGCGGGCACGCGGACGATTCCAGCTGCGGGAGGCGCGCCGCGAGCAGATTTGGTGGGGGGGAGGGGAGGGGGGAGCGCGCAGGCGATTCCAGCTGCGGGAGGCACGGCACGAGCATAGTTGGGGGGGGGGAGTGCGCGGGCGTGTCCAGCTGCGGGAGGCGCGAGCGTAGTTGGCGGGAGGGGGAGCCGGGCTGCCAAATAAAGAGAGAGAAGCAGCTTGGGATTGGTCGGCATGTGGGATTGTGACGTGAGCAGTTCGTGAGATGCCGTTTCGATTTTAAAATGAGTGAGTGTGGGGGAGGGGGGAGTATTTTAATTAAAAATGTGTACATAAAAATGTCTAAATGTAATGAGGAGTAAATCCGTGAATGTGGAAGCGAAATCGTTAGCGAAATTGAAAAAATAACGGAGTTTGAGCATGTGGTTTTGGCGGACCATGGAATCAAATGGAATGTGACATACACCCACACACACACACAGTTTTAAATATAGATAGATAGATAGATAGATAGATAAACAAGACCAAGTGGGACCCGTTGGGTCCCTGTCACATGGGAGGCCTGGTCCTCCAACACAACCCGTTCTCCCAACGCAATATTCCACCACTCACCCATAGCCCCCAACTGCGCAGGTGTGGCTCATTTCCCCTCATCCCCAAACACTGCCCTCCTCTTCACCCTGCCTCCTCTCTCCCCTCTCCTCCCCTCCTCCATTCCCTCCCTCACTTCTCCCTACTTTCCCCTACTCTCAGTCACTCACTCCCTCCATAACCCCTCCGAACCCCTCTCCTCTCCCGCCATCACCCTGCTCACCCACGCCTCACCTCTCTATGCCACTCTGCCACTAAACACAATGTTTAAATAACATGTCTCCTCCTCCCCTCCCCCACTCGTTCCCACTCCTTATAATAATGTAACAAATCTCTCATTGCCCTGGGTGGAACACTGTAGATGGGCAGTTTATGTACACTGAGATGGGAAGGGGCACAAATGGGTGACTGAGAGGGGGGTAAGGGGAAAAAAAGGAGACCGACATGGTGCAAAAGCAGAGAGATAAAGAGAAAAAGAAGGAAAAACATTGGAAGTAAGAATTACCTGAAATTGGAAAATGTAATGTTCATACCATTTGGTTATGGAGTACCTAGGTTTTAAAATAAAATGTGAGCACATAGCATTTAGAAAAACACCAGATATAATGTCTAGACCTGCAAGTATTCATCCATTGTAAACACACATGGGTCAAATGCATCTCATATTTATTTTGGGGGTTCTGTGAAGCCATAGATTACAAAAGTCAAACATATTCAAGAATCATTTACTGAAGTTTGTACATTTAAAATCTATTACACACTGAAATTAGATTCTGGGAAGAATATTAGATGTTTCAACATAGCAACACCATCAATCCTTTCAGATACTATATTATGGTTCTCATGTTGGTTAACTTTCATGAATATAATTGTCGGTTGTGTTATCTATATTTAAACCATGGATTTGCATTGATTATTACTCATCTTGCAAATGTTTACAACTTGCAGCAATGGACAGTTTAATTTACTGTTTAATTTCACAAGATTTTTCGACTTGTGGCAGAATCAGTATATATATTTTAGACAATCGACAATAGACAATAGGTGCAGGAGTAGGCCATTTGGCCCTTCGAGCCAGCACCGCCATTCAATGTTATCATGGCTGATCATCCCCAATCAGTACTTCGTTCCTGCCTTCTCCCCATATCCCTGACTCCACTATTTTTAAGAGCTCTCTCTTGAAAGCATCCAGAGAACTGGTTTGCTGATTTTCTGATTTGATTCCAAACTAAATGTGTTATACTTGACAAATGCCAAAGAGTTCTTAGCTGAATAGCTCAATTTCAGAGTATAACGATGGCAGTCAAAGTACATTTTATTCAACATAGGCAGATGCTGTTGATCATTTTTACCTGATGAGTCAAGCAGCACAGTGGTGCAGCTGGTAGAGTTGCCGCCTCACAGCGCCAGTGAACTGGGTTCGATCCTGCTGTCTGTGTAGTGTTTACACGCCCTATGAAACGTGGATTTCATCTGGTTTGCTCCTACATCCCAAAAGCATGTGGATTAATAAGTTAATTGGCCTCTGTGAATTGCCCCAAATGTGTCGGAAGTGGATGTGAAAGTAAAGGGCCTGTCCCACTTACGCGGCCTTTACAGGCAACTGCCACATAAGTCGCAAACTCACGACCATACAGGCGACCCCTGGCAACATGTCGCGGGTGACCTCACAATCATAGGAGACCTCTCCTGACCATACAGCCTGTATGGTCATGAGAGGACTCCTATGGTTGTGAGAGGTCCCCAAAGAGTCAAAGCGTCTTTCTGGTCGCTGCTGAATTTTCAACATGTTGAAAATTTCGGCGACCTATGACGGGTGCCGGCAGTCGACTGTAAAGTCACGTAAGTGGGATAGGCCCTTGAAATAACAACGAACAAGTGTGAACGGGTGATTGATGGTCAGTGTGAACCCAGTGGGCCAAAGATCCTGTTTCCTTGCTGTATCTTTCAGTCCATCAAACAAACGTATTTTTTGACATGAGACAAAAGTAATCATTTACTGGTTATAGTGCTCGCATTATCATCACCTAGATCATCTGTATATACGACAGTGACAGAGGTGCTGTCTAGGTTAGTTAGACTCGGATTTATATCAGCTATGGATACATCAATCATAACACTAGTTTTTAGATGAGTGTCTCTAGTGTCAAAGTATTTTTATGTTTACTAGAGCTGCATAAATGACTTAAAATGACTAGATCTACAGGCACTAAAAACACAGGGAAAACTGGTCTTTGGTTAGTGTAGATTGGCTATTTCATACTAGCCAATTATAGTGTTTGTTAGTAGTGACTCCGCCTATTATGTGCTTCATATTATCAAGAGCCTGCTTACGCTAGTTAGAATGTTTAGCAGCTTGGAGAAGTGATGTCTGCAGATCCTTGCTGTATGTAAATTTAATAAACATGTGTTGTATCTTGATGATATTGTCGTCTACGGACGCGATCTGGCTGAACATGACGCCAATCTGAGGAAAGTACTTGATCGTGCCAAAGACATTCAGCTCAAACTCAATCCCCTGAAGTGCAGGTTTCGAGTTCCAGAGGTTACTTACGTCGGACATGTGTTCACAAGTGATGGTCTCAAACCAGACCCGTCGAAAGCTGCAGCTATCAACGAAATGCTGGTTCCTACTGACGTTGTGAGCTTACAAAGGTTCCTTGGAATGGTCAACTACCTGGGAAAATGTATTCCCAACCTCAGCGATATATCTGCCCCCCTGCGAGAACTGACACACAAGGACGCGGCGTGGTCTTGGTACCTGCAGCACCAAACAGCTTTTGACACCCTCAAATTGCAGCTGGCTAGCACACCTACTCTCGCCTACTTTGCTTTGGAGTTACCAGTAACGCTCACCTGTGATGCGTCCCAGTATGGGCTAGGCGCAGCGTGCCTGCAGACCACTACTGATGGTGATTTCAAGCCCGTTTCGTACGCCTCCTCTACGCTGACTGACACTGAACAGCGTTATGCCCAGGTCGAAAAGGAACTGCTCGCAGTGGTTTTCGCCTGCACTAAATTCAAGGACTTAATCTTTGGAACATCTGTGACTAGCGAGACTGACCACCACCCGCTGGTTACCATTTTGGACAAGCCCATTTACGTTGCCCCATCACGACTACAGCGAATGATGATGCAACAGCAGTGGTTTGATTTCAACATTGTCCACAAGAAAGGCAAAGATATGCACATAGCAGACACGCTATCCAGAGCACCGCGTAAAACTAACGAACAACAACTCTCCAAATAGGGTCAATTCTCAGTAATGAAGGTTTCATTTGTGCCAACTGACTGTTTGAGCAGCCCAGCGGAACACACGGCTGCAGATTAGACTTTACAATTGCTGTCTGCAGTCATTCGGCCAGATAAACAACACAACACCCTGTTCGAAATATGCCCATACTTCCTGCTTTGCGATGAACTGGTATTACAGGACGAAATTATAGTCAAGGGCCACAAGGCAGTGGTCCGTGCAGCCCTCCGGGACAAATACTTTTACGACATCCACAGGGGCCACCCTGGCGTGAAGGTAACCCTCCAAAAGGCACAAAGCATGTTTTACTGGCCGGAATGACCAAATACATACGAGAAAAAAACAAAGTTTGCGCTGTGTGCAAAAGCCTGACACCACATCAACAGAAGCAGCCTTTACTGCTGCACCTGGTCCCCCCTCTCCCGTGGTCCACGTTAGCCACCGACATCTTCGAATGGCATGGGAAACACTATCTGGTTCTTGTTGACTCTTACTCTGGCAGGTTTGAAATCGATTTACTTCAAACCACTACTTCCGAAGCAATAATCGAAAAGTTACAGCATCACCTCTCCGTGCACGGCTCCCCTGCACGTATCCAGTCCGACAACGGCAAACAGTTCACCAGCCAAGCTCTTAAAAACTTTGCAAAACGATGGGACTTTCAACATATTACTAGCAGTCCTGAGTTCCCGTAGTGCAACTGACTCGCCGAATGCGCTGTCCGAAGTGCAAAACTACTCATGGAGCGGTCATACCTTGCCAAATCAAACATGCACTTGGACTTGCTCAACATAAGGAATATTGCGCAGGATCCCATACTGGGTTCTCCAGACCAACAACTGATGTCTCCTCTGCCTGTGTCCCAGCAACTTTTGCAGCCACAAGTTCGTTCCCCACCTGCAGTTCAGAAGCAACTACAATTCAAACGTGACACGCAGAAACGCTTCTGCATGTCCAGCAAACCTCTCGCACCTGGACAAGTGGTCTGTCTCCAGATAAACAAGGGCTATGCACGTGTGGGACACATCCACGGCCCTGCCAAAGAGCCCTGCTCTTATCTGGTCGAAGCAGACGGAGTCATCTACAGACGCAACCGTCAACATATCCTTCCAGTAATACTAAACATGTTTATAAATATCAGCCGTCATGTGACTCAGCTCAGTACATTTGATACCATTGATTTCAAACTCATTTTCTCCACTGATTTAGCCCAAGTGATTAAAGGCAAAATTCTACCCCATCCCCAATTCTAAACACAGCAAGGAAAATTCCCATTTTATGATTAAATGCATTTATTTCAAACCACATAATGCACGTAAATTGTGGAGAAGGCAAAAAAAGTGTGAGACTAAAAAGAAAAATATCACAACTACCCTTTAAAGGCCAACACCAAGAAAACGTAGCTAAGCAGCATACAATTCACTTAAATAGCAAAATACCTACATCTTCATTTCTGATTGTGGGAAACATTGCATGGTCTAGGATTTATCTTGCTTTTTTCCATAATAAAATCTTCTCTGCTGTGTGTTTATTTATGACCGTTTAATTTAGTCCAGTTACTTGAACATTTAAACTGGAAACAATTCCTGCTGCACAATATTTAGAACGCTTGACTGAGCTAGCAGACAAATTGATATTATTGGTGAGCTTGTTACAAAAATTGACTCATGTCTAAGCCAGAAGAACCAAATACAAAGAGGATATGCTAAGATGTAAATGAAATATAAGATCTCATTCTGGATGACAATTATTCACAGTCATGGATTCTTTAGTCTCTAAATTATTTCCAGAGTATCAGAGTGAAATGAATCAATATTGGGGAGGAAAACATTATTTTCCCTTGCACTCTCAACATCTCAAACAGATAAAACAAAACCAGGCTTATTCAACCAATTACTTGGCTATTTCTGCAGATTTGTACATGTAGTGTTTCTCTGAAGTTCATTAGGGTGGCACACTGACACAGCTCAAAAATGTGCAGGTTGATAGGTTAATTGGCCATTTAAATGCACCCTAGTGTGTAGCTGAATGATAGAACCTCAAAGAGTTAATGGGAACATGGGGAGAATAAAATAGTTTCACATGTTATTAGTGCAAAAAAGGAGCTTGATGGTCAGCGCAGACTCCAAAGGAACTGTTTTTGTGTTGTATCTCTCTGTGACTATTTACTTCATCACTAATTCCATTCAAAAGTTACTGGAAATAACTGATATTATTTCAGAACTTTGGAACAGGCGGGATTCTGTCCATCATTGATTTATTCCTGCTACCGTGTAATCTACTTCGTTCACTACACCTGATTTGTTATTTTTGGCACGAACATCATGTCACTGACATTTTCTTTCCTTGATCGAAAAGTGTGTGAGTCGCATATGTATGTATCTCTCAGATATTTCAAACATACTTCAAATTTCTGTAATAGGGGACGAAGGTTAGCTATGGAATTTGACACTTTTCAATGAGTATTATAAATAACCTACAAAAGTAACATTATTTAAGACTGTAGTGGTGAAAGTAGCAATGTTACAAAATTTTGAGATTTAAAAAATCAAGTCTGCAATTTATCCCATCAGATAAAGCATAAAAAGAAGTTTAATTTGACACCTAATTCACTTTCATATCTTCAGTATTAAAAAAAATATGGCCATTTTCATACTCGAAAATTACCATCTTGTTCCCCATTACCTTTCCATTGATTTAACTCAAAAGCCGTGATCTAGGGCAGTCAAAAGCCCATAACTTTCTTAAAAATTAAGAGAACTCAATGTAATTTTCAGTTATTATAGATTGAAGCATTCTGAAACAAATATGAAACAATCTTACTTGGATGACCTGAAATTAAAGCATATAATTAGTTAGTTACCTAATCGTAGCTAATTTAAAAAATAAATTACTAGATCTAAACATCTATCCATTTCTTAAGAAAAGATAAACATTTTTTAATTGCCAAAGTGTCCAAATGACATTCACACAATAATTCACAATATAACATGATTTTTAAATCTAATTTTCATGAATTTATAGGCCACATGGAAGGAATTTAGTGTTTGATTCCTGAAAATTAATGGCCATTTAAATCAACTTGCGAGTGGGTTTTAGTGGAATGCGGTGGATTGGAACGTTGCGCTTTGCGGTGAATTTAACCCACAGTCAGCAGGATAAATACTACTGGTTCGTATATATTTTTTGTCCTCATTTTGCAACATGAAAATTTGATTAAATGCTTCCTAAGAACCACGTTTTTATGTAAAAATAAACTGTGTACCTTCTTTTCTCCCCTACGTAAAATCCGTCCCGTTGTCGGCGCTCACGGGCTTTAGAAGATGATTTTTAAATTACTCTAGCTAATAAATGATCTAATGTAGTTTAAAAATACCTTCATAAATCAAATGTTGGAGCGATTTCTCTTTAGCGACGAAATCCCCTGAGATGTATCCACTTGAACTGTCTGGTGAAAAATGGCATTTTAAACCCGCCCCCCCTCTGAAAGGCGCCAATGTCGCGTACACGGGGAGTGGCAGAACTGCAGCGCCGCTCAAGGTAAGTATTGTAACATACCTAGTGAAAGGATGCCATACTGATAATCTATAATAACGATCCTTCAAGAGAGTCTATCCCCTGCCAAAACTACCAACATTTGCAAACCACTGTTGTCTTTTCAGGATGTTCACTGCATTATGAACCTCAAACAAGGGCATTCAATTTGGGCAGGCTGCTGTTAAGTCCAGAGAGAGATTTCTTTTTAAAGCAGAGTGTCAGCCAACTGTGCTGGAGAGTGAAATTCCAAAAATCTTTTGTCTCTCATATAAATGGATCTTCTTAAGACCCAACATAAAATTCCAGCCCATTTCTAATATACAAACTCTAACATGGGCCTGAAACAAAAACAGTAAAAGGTTGAAAGCAGTTCAGGCAGCCTTTTTGGGGAAGCATTTGTAGCATATGATGAGCATTTGACGGCGCTGGGCCTCTACTAACTGGCATTTAGAAGGTTGAGGGGGGGGGGACCTCATTGATACTTGCAGAATAATGAAAGGCATAGATAGAGTGGATGTGGAAAGGATGTTTCCACTGGTGGGAGAATCTAGGACCAGAGGTCATAGCCTCAGAATTAAAGGGCACTCCTTTAGAAAGGTGAGGGACTTCTTTAGTCAGAACGTAGTTAATCTGTGGAACTCATTGCCGCAGAGGGCTGTGGAGGCCATGTCAGTGGATATTTTTAAGGCAGAGATAGACAACTTCTTGATTAGAATGGGTGTCAAGGGTTATGGGGAGAAGGCTGGAAAATGGGATTAGGAGGCAAAGATCAGCCATGATTGAATGGCGGAGTAGACTCGATGGGCTGAATGGCCTAATTCTGCTCCTATAACTTGTGAACGTGAAAAAGAAATATCAACAGTTCAAGTCAGAAATCCTAAGTCAATGGGGAAAGAGAGGTAAAAATGTAATTTTGGATCATAGCGAAGATGGAGGAGGTGGGGGGGATGGATAAGACAAAGGATTTAACTGCAATAAGGTGAGACCATGTCAAATGGGGTAGCTAAAGGCTGATACTGCTTCTTTCTGTGCTGTGTGTTGCTAGGGTTATGCAGTGTTGAGCTGTACTAATAAAGGATGAAAAACTGAGCCAAATATCAGAGATGAATGACTGGCTCAAATTATCAATTCTGAAACAGACAGATAGAAACATAGAAACATAGAAAATAGGTGCAGGAGTAGACCATTCAGCCCTTCGAGCCTGCACCGCCATTCAATATGATCATGGCTGAGTAAGTGATATACTCAGTATCCTGTACCTGCCTTCTCTCCATACCCCCTGATCCCTTTAGCCACAAGGGCTACATCTAACTCCCTCTTAAATATAGCCAATGAACTGGCCTCAACTACATTCTATGGCAGAAAATTCCACAGATTCACCACTCTCTGTGTGAAAAATGATTTTCTCATCTCGGTCCTAAAAGACTTCCCCCTTATCCTTAAACTGTGACCCCTCATTCTGGACTTCCCCAACATCGGGAACAATCTTCCTGCATCTAGACTGTCCAACCCCTTAAGAATTTTGTAAGTCTCTATAAGATCCCCCCTCAATCTTCTAAATTCCAGCGAGTACAAGCCGAGTCTATCCAGTCTTTCTTCATATGGAAGTCCTGTCATCCCAGGAATCATCTGTGTGAACCTTCTCTGTACTCCCTCTATGGCAAGAATGTCTTTCCTCAGATTAGGAGACCAAAACTGTACGCAATACTCCAGGTGTGGCCTCACCAAGACCCTGTACAACTGCAGTAGAACCTCCCTGCTCTTGTACTCAAATCCTTTTGCTATGAATGCCAACATACCATTCACTTTCTTCACAGCCTGCTGCACTTGCATGCCTACTTTCAATGACTGGTGTACCATGACACCCAGGTCTCGTTGTATCTCCCCTTTTCCTAATCGGCCACCATTCAGATAATAGTCTACTTTCCTGTTTTTGCCACCAAAGTGGATAACCTCACATTTATCCACATTATACTGCATCTGCCATGCATTTTCCCACTCACCCAACCTATCCAAGTCACCTTGGAGCCTCCTAGCATCCTCCTCACACCTAACACTGCCCCCCAGCTTCGTGTCATCCGCAAACTTGGAGATGTTGCATTCAATTCCCTCATCCGGATCATTAATATATATTGTAAATAGCTGGGGTCCCAGCACTGAGCCTTGTGGTACCCCACTAGTCACTGCCTGCTATTCTGAAAATGACCCATTTACTCCTAGTCTTTGCTTCCTGTCTACCAGCCAGTTCTCTTTCCACATCAATACTGAACTCCCAATACCGTGTGCTTTAAGTTTGTATACTAATCTCTTATGTGGGACCTTGTCGAAAGATATAATGAGTTATCAAAGTTGGAGTATTCAATATTGAGTCAGACATGCACAGATGAAAGATGAGCTATTGTTCCACAATCTTGCACTGGGCCTTGTTGCGTAGGAGGACGCAGACTAATACATCAGAATGGAAGTGGGATGGAAAATATTCATAAACTTAAAAGGTTAGTCAAATTATTGCAATCATTGTTATAAATTTCTATCATAATACTCTCAAGATATTTAAGCAAACGTAGACCAAACACAGGTCTGAATGTGGATATATTGTGTGGACCAGATAGTCTACACCACAGGGTTCTGAGAGGTAGCTTTAGAGATTGTGGAAGCATTAGTGGTGATATTTCAAGAATAACTAGTGGTTCCAGAGGACAGGAAAATTGCAAATGTTACCCTACTATGATACGATCCGATAGAACTTTAGATACGATAGGGAGTGAAGCAAAAGAGAGGAAACTATAGGGCGGTTCGTCTGACTTCAGCCATTGGTAAGATTTGAGAGTCCATTATTAAGGTTGAGGTTTCTGAGTGCTTAGAAGCACATGGTAAAATAGGCCTAAGTTGGCATGGTTTTGTGAAGGGAAGATCTTGTCTGACAAATCTGTTGGAATTCTTTGAGGAAGTAACCACAGGATAGACAAAGGAAAGTCAGTGGATGTGGTTTATTTGGATTTTCAGAAGGCCTCTGACAAGGTGCCGCACGCGAGGCTGCGAAACAAGATGGGAGCCTATGGTATTAGAGGAACGACATACCTTTAGAAAGGAGATGAGGAGGAATTCTTTAGCCAAAGGGTGGTGAATCTGTGGAAATCATTACCACAGACAGATGTGGAGGCCAAATCTTTGGGCATTTTGAAATGGAGATTCACAAGTTATTGATTAATAAGGGTGTCAAACGTTATGGGGAGAAGGAAGGAGAATGGGGTTGAGAGGTAAAGATAGATCAGCCATGATTGAATAGTGGAGTAGACTCGATGGGCTGGAATGCCGTAATTCTGCTCCTATGACTTAATAAAGACCATTCAAAGATGTCAGCTGCCTGAAACTTGCACTCAACTCAGTCATTCACTGACTTGGGTGCTGTCAATGAACATGGGCCAAGTCTAATCCAGTGCAAATTCAGCAAACAAGTTCTCCGTGATAATTGCTGGAGTATTGGCACAACAGCTGTTGGACTTAAAGATGGATTTTATCTAGCAGCAAAGCATGGTGAGCAAACACTCTATTGACAAGATTACATTTACCTGTTAAGTTTTGGTTGGGCCAAACTAAATTAAATGGCATCCCTTAATTATCTAAATAGTTTTCCTTAAAATGTTAACCTTAACTTTATTTATTTGGTCCAATATTTAGTTTATTGTCACATGCATCGAACTTGAACGTATGACAATAAACTTAACTTGACGAGAATAAAGGACAAAGGAAAAGACCGTACCCCAGCAAAGCAATTAAAGGATTTGGTTTCTAATTTAGTCTAAAGTAAAATTCCCCTCTCCGACACTGAAAGGTCGGTCCTCAGCAGAGGTCTTACCTTTGTCCGCCTCCGTCCCCACCTCAATGAGTTCCACGCCCACCACGACTTGGAGCTCTTCTACCATTGCCTCCGCTTCACAGCGTTCTTCCACGGGAAGAAGTCCTCGCCCCCCACTGATGATCCCTTTTCCTGTCTCCAACGTACCCCCTCCACTTGGATCCCCCCACGTAGCCTTCCGGCTCTAGAACTATTTATCCAGAACTGCCGTCGGGACATCAACCGCCTCGACTTCTCCACTCCCCTGTCTCACTCCAATCTCTCCACCCCCGAACGTACTGCCATCGACTCACTCCGTAACAACCCAGACTGGGTTATCAAACCCGCCGACAAGGGAAGTGACGTGGTAGCCTGGCGCGTCGATCTCTACAAAGCAGAGGCCGCGCGCCAACTCTCGGACACCTCCTCCTACTTACCCCTGGACCATGACCCCACTGACGTACACCAGGCCACCATCTCGAGCATCATAACCGACTTCATCAGCTCTGGCTCCCTACCCCCTCGAGCCTCCAACCTCATCGTTTCCCAGCCACGCACGGCCCGATTTTACCTTCTCCCCAAAATCCACAAACCCGACTGCCCTGGCAGATCCATTGTCTCTGCCTGTTCGTGCCCCACCGAACACATTTCCACATACCTTGACGCCATCCTATTCCCCTTTGTTAAATCCCTCCCCACCTATGTTCAAAACACCTCAGACACTCTCCGTCGGCTCTGCGCATTCCATTCTCCAGCCCCCCATCCTCTCATCTTTACCATGGACGTCCAGTCACTCTACACCTCCATCCACCACCAGGACGGTCTCAAAGCTCTCCGGTTCTTCCTCGACCAGAGGAGCAACCCATACCCGTCCACTGACACCCTCCTCCGCTTAGCGGAGTTGGTCCTTACCCTCAATAACTTCTCTTTTGACTCCTCCCATTTCCTCCAAACACAAGGCGTAGCAATGGGCACACGCACGGGCCCCAGCTACACTTGCCTCTTTGTCGGGTACGTCGAACAATCCTTGTTCCCAGCGTACCAGGGCCCCATCCCCGACCTCTACCTCTGTTACATCGACGACTGCTTTGGTGTCACCTCCTGCACCCACACACAACTGACTGACTTCATCCATTTCACCACCAACTTCCATCCAGCACTCAAATACACTTGGACCATTTCCGACATTTCCCTACCATTCCTTGACCTCACCATCTCTATTGCAGGTGATACACTCCTGACCGACATCCACTACAAACCAACTGACTCCCACAGCTACCTGGACTACTTTTCCTCCCACCCTGCTTCCTGTAAGGACTCCATCCCCTATTCCCAATTCCTCCGTCTACGCCGCATCTGCTCCCAGGATGAAGTGTTCCACACCAGATCATCACAAATGGCCTAATTCTTCAGAGAACGGGGATTCCCCTCCCCCACTATAGATGAGGCTCGCACCAGGGTCTCCTCCATACCCCGCAACACTGCCCTCTCTCCCCATTCCCCCACTCGCAAACAGGGCAGAGTCCCCCTGGTCCTCACCTTTCACCCCACCAGCCGGCAAATACAACACAGTCCTCGCCAGTTTCGCCACCTCCAACGTGACCCCTCCACTCGCCACATCTTCCCATCTCCCCCCCCCCCCCTTCTGCCTTCCGCAAAGACCGCTCCCTCGCAACTCCCTTGTCAATTCTTCCCTTCCCTCCCGCTCTACCCCTTCCCCGGGCACTTTCCCTTGCAACCGCAAGAAATGCTACACTTGTCCCTTCACCTCCCCCCTCCACTCCTTTCAGGGACCCAAGCAGTCCTTCCAGGTCCGACAGAGGTTCACCTGCACCTCCTCCAACCTCATCTACTGCATCCGCTGCTCCAGATGCCAGATGATCTATATCAGTGAGACCAAGCGGAGGCTTGGCGATCGTTTCGCCAAACACCTAGGCTCGGGCCGCAATAACCAAGCCGACCTCCCGGTGGCTCAGCACTTCAACTCCCCCTCCCATTCCGTATCCGACCTCTCGGTCCTGGGCCTCCTCCACGGCCAGAGTGAGCAACACCGCAAGTTGGAGGAACAGCACCTCACATTCCGCTTGGGGAGTCTGCATCCTCTGGGCTTGAACATCGAATTTTCTCAATTCTGTTAACCCTTGCTGTCTCCTCCCCTTCCCACCTCTCCCTCAGCCCTCGGGCCCTGGCATTCCCTCTATCTCTATCTCCCTCCCCCACCCTAGTTGCACTAGCTTCTCATTTTCACACCACAAACAGCTTACAATGGCTTGTTCCCTTTGTCATCGATACTTTTTTGCATATCTTTCATTCATTGTTCTTTATCTCTCCACATCGCCGTCTATATCTCTCGTTTCCCTGGATCCCTGACCAGTCTGAAGAAGGGTCTCTACCCGAAACGTCGCCTATCTCCTTCGCTCCTTAGATGCTGCTGCACCCGCTGAGTTTCTCCAGCCTTTTGTGTACCTTCTATTCTGAAAGTCTGTTTTGACAAACACAAGCATTCCACACATTATATAACCATATAATTCCACACATACATCATCATATTTTTACCAGTTGCGGTTGGTGGAGAACCAGATGTACAGATCAGCAAAATCCTAAAGACGTGCAGGCAATGATTCAACCACTGAAGTGGAAATCATTTTGCATAAGAGAGAAAACCTGTCTGTTTAGAAGAAAAATGAAGGCGAGGAGCACCTATAAACACAAAAAGTTGTCATATTAGACAAATGGTGTAAAGTTTTTGTGGTATTCACTGCTTTGGGAAAGGTACCTCTGTTAGGATACTATCCTTAGTTAATTTTTGTATGCAATTTAAGATACAATACGTAGACCTCCCAACATTTGATTGTCAAAATTTCTAATATTTCCGCACATTGCGCACTTGGCAAGGTGCGGCGGGTCTGCGACTGCGCACTGGTGCAGATCAGCGGGCTGCCGGCGGGGCGGGTGCGGCACATGCGCACTTGGCAAGGTTGCGGCGGGTCTGCGCCTGCGCACTGGGTGGGGGTGGGGGTGGGGGGGAGGCCCGGTGATGGGGCTGCCGCGAGCGGTCGGCTGGCGGCAAGAAAGTGCCGCTGATCGCGCGGGCCGGCGCCGCCCGGGCTCTGGGCCGGGCGTGGCTGCGAGCTGCCGGGCTGGCAAACCGGGGGCACATGGCGCCGGCGTTCACCACGGGAGGAACACTCGGCGCGGCGGTGTTCAGTAACAGCATGTTTGGCTGCCGGAACACCGTAAAAAGGTAATTTCGCCGGGACAAAATACGGCGAATCCGGGACACTTGGCATCTCTGCAATATAATAATAACACATACATGGTATCGGAAATGTCAATTTAGCGGGATAATTAGGTTACAAATCGGAATGGCGGGAAGGGAACCTAAAAAGCAATATCCCGCCAAAAGCGGGATTGTTGGGAGGTCTGCAATACGTAAAATGTAACTGAGTACATGGGACCATAAACATAAAGGATAATTGAAAATCAACCTAAAATCAATATAATAATAATTGTAACTTCAATGCAATTGGAAGCCCTACTAGATTTACAGGTGACAATATTATTCTGTAAATCTGACAGGGAGAATTCATTTTATTATGTGAAAGTCTTTGTAAAACAGTTAGATAATTAGTCCATAGTGATACATTCTCTGATAAACATTTATCACGTATAG
Organism: Okamejei kenojei; assembly: GCA_035221665.1. Lineage (NCBI taxonomy): Eukaryota > Metazoa > Chordata > Chondrichthyes > Rajiformes > Rajidae > Okamejei > Okamejei kenojei. The sequence goes on along the minus strand of CM069136.1, from coordinate 72,060,550 downwards.
CATTTTTCACGCCATCAACATTTCTTAAAATGTAAATTGGTAACCAGCCTGGGAATATGAAAACAACATTTATAATTGATGTTTAAGAAGGAACTGCAGATGCTGGAGAATCGACGGTAGACAAAAATGCTGGAGAAACTCAGCGGGTGAGGCAGCATCTATGGACCAAGGAAATAGGCGACCTTTTTCGAGTCAAGACCCTTCTTCAGACTGATGTGAGGGTGGGGGGGGGGGGGGGGGGGGGGGCAGGAAGAAGAAAGGAAGAGGCGGAGACAGTGGGCTGAGGGGAGAGCTGGGAAGGGGAGGAGAAAGCAGGGACCAAAGATCCCACAGCGGGCAAGATAGTCCACCGACGAAAAAGACGTAGTACAGTCATGGGCAGATTCATGGGTAATTTAAGGCCTCATTTCCGTAACCGGCTTCCGTCTCCGCATCAAAGATCCCATAGGATAATAGTGCGGAGACGGAAGCCGGTTACGGAAACATCCTCGTAAAAATAAAAGTTATTTGGTAATAAATCTTCTCCTCATTTTCAGAATTTTAATTTATTAACACAAACTGATCCCCCGCAACGTTGATTACACTGCGAGTTGGGTCGGTTCGGGTTACGGAAATGGATGAAGAAAAGGCCGACCTTCCATTCCGTTGCGTACTACACGTCAGCCCATTGCATTTAGCGGGAGTGGTCTATTTTGCTCCGCTATAGGATCTTTGGCAGGGACTACCTGAAATTGGAGAAGTCAATGTTCATACCACTGGGGTGCAAACTGCCCAAGTGGAATATGAGGTGCTGCTCCTCTAATTTACGGTGGGCCTCACTCTGGGACATAGAGGAGGCCCAGGACAGAAAGGGCGGATTCGGAATGGGAGGGGGAGTTGAAGTGCTGAGCCACCGGGAGATCAGGTTGCTTATTGCAAACCGAGTGGAGGTGTTAGGCGAAGCGATAGCCAAGCCTACGCTTGGTCTCACCGATGTAGAGCAGCTGACACCTAGAGCAGTGGGTGAAATAGATGAGGTTGGAGCAGATGCAGGTGAACCTCTGCCGCACCTGGAAAGACTGCTTGGGTCCTTGAATGGAGTCGGGGGAGAGGGGGGAGGTAAAGCGACAAATGTAGCATTTCCTGAGGTTGCAAGGGAAAGTGCCAGGAGAGGGGGTGGTTTGGGTGGGAAGGGACGAATTGACCAGGGAGTTACGGAGGGAGCAGTATAAAATACTCCCCGGTATGGCCACGCAGTACCTGGTGAGGAGGGTGGTGCCGTGGGCTGAGCCCGAGGCCGGGGACTGGTCCTGGGCCTGGGCTGGAGCCGCGTGCCGAGCCCGGGGACTGGGCCCAGACTGGAGGCAAGATTGAGCCGGGGAGTGGGCCTGGGCCTGGGCTGGAGCCGCGGGCCGAGCCCGGGGACTGTGCCCGGACTGGAGCCGCGGGCGAAGCCGGGGACTGGGCCCAGACTGAAGCCGTGAGTCGAGCCCGGGGGCTGGGCCTAAGCAAGAATAAAGGACGAGCCTGGGTCCGGGACGAGCCCGGAGATTAAGTCGGGGCCTGGACTGGAGCCCAGGGAGCAGCTGAGCTGAGGGCTGAAGTCATGCCCAAGCTGGGGGCCTGGTATCAGCGCCTCGGGGGCCGCCTGGCCGCTGCCATCATGCTTCCTGCTCTGCGGGCAACTCTGGCTCGGCTGACCCGCCACTCTCACCCCACCCCCGGCTCCGTCAAGGCCCAGGTCTGCGAGTGTCTCAGCCGCCTACAGCCAGGGCCGGGCCGAGTATGAGCACCAGGTCGAGTTCCAGGCCCTGGCGTTGCTCTATGACCTGGGCAGGTGCTTGGGCAGGGAATGGGAGTGTGGGAGGAGGATGTGGGAAATGAGAAGGAGGAAGATGAGGTGGTAGAGGGAGATGGGGGGGCAGCGCCGAGCCCCGCTGTCTACCCGCTTGCGAGGGACACCGCTGGTCCCAGGTCCCTCAGCGGCTCCTGCCTGCGGGCACAGACACCAGGATGGGCCATAACGCACTGCAACGTTACACGGAGAGAGAGAGAGCGCTGCAGCCCGGCCCACAGCACAGGGGAGGGAGGAGGGAGAGGGGTGGAGCGGGATGAGGGAGCGAGGGGGGAGGGAGGTATGGGAGAGGGATGAGAGAGGGATGAGAGAGAGAGGGGATGAGAGAGGGATGAGCGAGGGAGGGGGAGAGAGGGATGAGGGAGGGAGAGGGAGAGGGATGAGAAAGGGAGGGGAGAGAGGGATAAGGGTGGGAGGGGGAGAGGGAGGGGGCAAAGAGAGGGAGAGGAATTGGAGTAGAGGGGTGCAGGGGGGTAGGAAGGGGGGTAGTAGGGGTCTGGGCTGATGAGCAAGGTGGTATAGAAGGGGGAGTACGGGGTGAGGGGTACAGGGAAGGGGGATTTGATGGGAGGGGGATAGGCGTGAGTGGTGGAATATTGCGTTGGGGGAACGGGTTACGTTGGGGGAATGGGTGAGTGGTGGAATATTGCGTTGGGGAATGGGTTGCGTTTGGAGACCAGGCCTCCCCTGTGACGTGGCAGGGACCCAACGGGTCCCACTTAGTCTAGTAACTGATAAAAGACAGTTATCTCTTTGGAGAGGAACCTCAACTTTTGAAAGCAATTTCAAGTGTGTGTAAAATAAATTGACCGATGAAGGCTGTAGCACATTGTGCTCTGCGTTTAGATATACAAAATACATTGGAAAAACCTAGCAACAAACATAATAATTGAGTAGTACTTTTAACGTGATTATGGCCCAGAGTTTTCAAAGTTCCACATTGTATTGAATGTGTTGATTTAAACCACTCCCAAACAAATGCCCATTAACAAGCATTAACAGAGTTTCCTTCTTGCAAGACTTCTTCCTGGGAAGATGGGTTTATCGTCATTTCTAGTTTCAAATTGTTTATTTTATTGCTTTTTAGATTGTGCTTGTGCTGTACTAAGAAACTACATAACCTACATTAATCATTATGCAATGAATCCCAACTATAAATGCAGAAAATACCAACTGCTCCAGACAACAAACTTTGCAGGGGCAAGTGTATCTATCTGTAAAGATATTACGAACTTTGTTAAGATCCCCAGGGTATATATATAATCATAAATAAAATACCTGTATAATATAAAGTACAACATACATTTACGGATAATTTACAATCCTCACTTTATGTCAATGTAGATTTCATATGTGGGGAGATTTAATGCTGATGTCAATCACGTCTGAAAAGCTGTTATTTTTCAACTAAAATAATTATTTCTTAAATTTATCATCACTTGAATATGATGTCAGTGGGGTTTGATCATTTAAAAAAGTTATTAACATAGCTCCTAACAGTACATGATGTATCCCGAAACTACATTTCATAGACACTATCGATTTCTCATTTACCAAGCTGAACAGTGAATTATTACTTCATCCAAACAACTCAAAAAACACCTGAATGAAGAACAGTGATCATTATACTTCTTTTACAACAATAATCATCAACACAGTTTGAGACATTTCTTAGAATTTCTTCTACTTACCTACAAGCCTTACAAAGTTCAGCATGTCCACAATAGCCCTCACTTACTTCTACAGATGCACTGTAGAAAACATTAAATCGGGATGATCACAGCATGATATAGGAACAGCTCCATCCAAGACCCTACAAAATTGCAGAGAATTGTGGACATAGCCCAGACCATCACGCAAACCAACCTCCCTTCCACTGACTCCACCTACACGTCATCCTGCGTCAGCAAGGCTACAAGAATAATCAACGATCTGTCGCACCCTGGTCAGCCCTCTTCTCCGCTCTCCCATCAATCAAGAGGTACAGAAGTCCATATCTCCAGATTCAGGCATAGTTTCTACACAGCTGTTATTAGGTAACTGAACGGTACTCTCATTAGTCTTGACCTCCTAACTACCTCATTGGAGTCCTTTGTATTATCTTAAATCGTACTTTATCTTGCACTAAATATTGTACTCTTTATCCTTTTAATCATGTATAGTATTTTCTTTGACTGGATAGCATGCAGATAGAAGCTTTTCACTGTACATTGGTACACTTGACAATAAACTAAACAAAACCAAATGGATCAGATTTTGACCAAAATATGACCCAAATCATATAAAGAATCATCAATAATATGACATGACAGCAAATCATTCATTCCTTTTCAACTCTGAATTTCCATATCTATGCCTTGACATTTAATTTGTATTGGTATATGACATATAAATTACTTTTGATAAAAAGCTTCAGCACCAACCAATAATTTCCAGCATTTTTACTTTTTTTAAACAAAAGGAGTCAAGCAATAACTCTGGTAAATTTTACTTCGCTTTTTGTGAAATAAGTTTTGTAACCATCCCCTTCTAATCAGCAACAAGATTTTCAAAAGTATCTTGCACTCATTTAAAGTATTTGTCTTATATTAGTGCCCCTGCCCTAATACATTAACAAATGCATCCTTGAAATGCATCATCAAACTGCAACCTCAGAAAACAATAACTAAACCGGCTTCTGCTACTTTACAATTTGGGGCGTGATGTGCAGACGTCTCCTGTGGTGCAACTAGCTGACATATCCCTACCTAATTAGTATGCTGCCCACCAAGAAACAGGTACTGATCACTCCTGTTCATTAAAAATTGAACTGCTTTAAGGGCCTGTCCCACTGCGGCGATCTAATTACCGAGTTTAGAAGAGTTTAGGAGAGTTTGGAAAATTGTCATGTTGAAGACCTCCTTCAACTATGTGGAAGACCTCCTTCAACCTCCTTCGACTATGTTGAAGACTAGCTTCGACTAGCTTCAGAAAAATTGGACAGCGAATAGTGGAGAGTTAAGACGACCTCCTTCGATCTTCCTCGACATCTCTTCGACTATGTTGAAGACTATCTACGACTACCTTTGACTACCTTCGATTACCTTTGACTACCCTCGATTACCTACGAATAACATGCCGACCTACTACGACCTACCTCGACTAAACTTAAGAGAAAACTTTTTTTTTTTTTTTCCATGGCGGCCTTTTTTTACTTGCGGGCATTTTTCAACGAGTTGAAAAATACGCCGCAACCTAGCTGAGGCCTCGAGTACGCGGGGACTACTCTCGAGCATGAAGGAGAGTCACAAAGACCTCCTAGGACCTCGTGTCGACCATGCTGCGAGTATGAACTCACGGAACTCACGGATTAGGTTGCCGCAGTGGGACCGCCCCTTTTGAGTGGAATGGAAATGGTCCCCAGCTAATGTAATCTTTAGACAGTATTGGGAGAAAATGGATGCAATTAAATATAGCAATGCTGAGTGATATTTTAATCGGAGGGACTCCGAGGAACTCAAAATAATAGCTAAATGGAAATAATTATTCAAAAGGACAAGGCTTTTAAACAGTCTAAAATATATTAAATGGCATGACTCACCAGTATATATTTAAAAATCGCTACCATTGTGCCCTTGTCTTACAATAATATGCATAAGTAAAGCTTTTTGCTATCATTTAATGTCTTATCCACAATATTCCAATGGAAGCATGCAATTCCACATCAACAGGAAAATATATTTTAATTATTTGTTCAGTGTCTTTGATGATACACATTCTATTAACTTTGTTATAATGGAATAATCTAGTCAGTTATTACATAGGAGAACATAAAATATAAAAAGCTCGGTCTTTCTTTTAAATTATTGAGTTGTTAATGCTTCAGCCAAAAAATGTTCCTGTCTCAAACCTAGCCCTTGATCAAATTATCAAGCAAAATAAATCCTCATTAACAAGTCCTTTAAATGAAACCATTATATGAAGTGCGTGACTATCTGCAGTCACAGATGACAGCTTATCAGTTGCCTACGTTTTCCATTAAATTGGAATATTTCCTAAGGGCCAGTACAACCTAATTTAAATGACAGAGTGTAAGAAACTGGAAAGCACAAGAGTATGCCATTTGGCCCTTCAAGCCAGCACCTCCATTCAATGTGATCATGGCTGATCAGCCCCAATCAGTACCCCGTTCCTGCCTTCTCCCCATATCCCCTGACTTTGCTATTTTTAAGAGCCCTATCTAGCTGTCTCTTGAAAACATCCAGAGAACCTGCCTCCACCGCCCTCTGAGGCGGAGAATTCCACAGACTCACCACTCTCTGTGAGAAAAAGTGTTTCCTCGTCTCCATTCTAAATAGCTTATTCCTTATTCTTAAACTGTGGACCCTGGTTCTGGACTCCCCCAACATTGGGAACATGTTTCCTGCCTCTAGTGTGTCCAAGCCCTTAACAATCTTATATGTTTCAATGAGATCCCCTCTCATCCTTCTAAACTCCAGAGTATACAAGCCCAGCTGCTCCATTCTCTCAGCATATGACAGTTCCGCCATCCCGGGAATTAACCTTGTAAACCTACGCTGCACTCCCTCAATAGCAAGAATGTCCTTCCTCAAATTAGGGGACCAATACTGCACACAATACTCCAGGTGTGGTCTCACTAGGGCTCTGTACAACTGCAGAAGGACCTCTTTGCTCCTATATTCGATTCCTCTTGTTATAAAGGCCAACATACCATTCGCTTTCTTCACTGCCTGCTGTATCTGCATGCTTACTTTCATAGACTGATGTACAAGGACCCCCAGATCCCGATTGTACTTCCCCTTTACCCAACTTGATAATAATCTGCCTTCCTGTTTTTGCTACCAAAGTGGATAACCTCACATTTATCTGCATTAAACTTCATCTGCCATGCATCTGCCTACTCCCCCAACCTGTCCAAGTCACCCTACATTCTCATAGCATCCTCCTCACAGTTCACACTGCCACCCAGCTTTGTGTCATCTGCAAATTTGCTAATGTTACTTTGAATCCCTTCATCCAAATCATTTATGTATATTGTAAATAGCTGTAGTCCCAGCACCGAGCCTTGCGGTACCCCACTAGTCACTGCCTGCCATTCTGAAAGGGACCCGTTAATTTGTTTGCTGTCTGCCAACCACTTCTCTATCCATGTCAGCACTCTACCCCCAATACCATGTGCCCTAATTTTGCCCACTAATCTCCTAGATGGGACCTTATCAAATGTTTTCTGAAAGTCCAGGTACACTACATCCACTGGCTCTCCCTTGTCCATTTTCCTAGTTACATCTTCAAACAATTCCAAAAGATTAGTCAAGCATGATTTCCCCTTCGTAAATCCTTGCTGACTCAGACCGATCCTGTTACTGCTATCCAAATGTGCGTCTACCTCATCTTTTATAATTGACTCCAGCATCTTCCCCACCACCGATGTCAGGCTAACTGGTCTATAATTCTCCGTTTTCTCTCTCCCGCCTTTCTTAAAAAGTGGGATAACATTAGCTTCCCTCCAATCCACAGGAACTGATCCTGAGTCTATAGAACATTGGAAAATTATCACCAATGCATCCACAATTTCTAGAGCCACTTCCTTAAGTAACCTGGGATGCAGACCATCAGGCCCTGGGGATTTATCAGCCTTCAGTCTCATTAGTCTCATCAGACCATCAGTCCCATCAGTCTATCCAACACCATTTTCTGCCTAATGTGGATTTCCTTCGGTTCCTCTGTCATCCCAGATCCTCTGGCCACTACTATATCAGGAAGATTGTTTGTGTCTTCCTTAGTGAAGACAGATCCAAAGTACCCGTTCAACTCATCTGCCACTTCCTTGTTCCACATAATTCACCTTTTTTGGTCTTTAAGGGTCCAACTTTGGTCTTAACTAATTCTTTCCTCTTCACATACCTAAAGAAGCTTTTACTATCCTGCTTTATATTCTTGGCTAGCTTATCTTCGTACCTCATCTTTTCTTCCCGTATTGTCTTTTTGGTTATCTTCTGTTGGTCTTTAAGCATTCCTAGAAACACCTGCCATTTTTGTTCCATGTTCATCCCTGCTAGTGTATCTTTCCAGTCAACTTTGGCCAGCTCCTCCCTCATGGCCCCATAGTGCCCTTTATTCAAATGCAACACTGACACCTCCGATCTACTCTTCTCCCTCTCCAATTGTAGATTAAACCTGACCATGTTATGGTCACTACCTCCTAATGGCACATTAACCTTGAGGTCCTTTATCAAATTCGGTTCATTACATAACACTAAATCCAGAATTGCCTTCTCCCTGGTAGGCTCCAATACAAGCTGTTTCTTGGGATCCAGTACCAACCTGATTTTCCCAGTCTACCCACACATTGAAATCTCCCATAACAACCACGGCATTACTTTTATTACATGCCAATTTTAACTCCTGTTTCCTATGTCCAGGCTACTGTTTGGGGACCTGTAGATTAGTCCCATTAGGGTATTTTTACCCTTACAATTCCTTAGTTCTATCCGTACTGAATCCACATCTCCTGTTTCAATGTCACCCCTTGCAAGGGACTGAATTTCATTCCTCACCAACAGGGCAACCCCACCCCCTCTGCCCACCTGCCTGTCTTTTCGATAGAAGGTATACCCTTGAATATTCAGTTCCAAGCCCTGGCCCTCTTACAGCCGTGTCTCAGTAATTCCCACAACATCATACTTGCCAGTTTCTAACTGAGTCTCAAGCTCGTCCACTTTATTCCTTATACTTCGCGCATTTATATACAGTACTTTGACCTCCGTATTCACTTCCCCCCTCGCAATTGGCCGTGACCTTACTCTGTTGTTCATTCTCAAGCTTTCCTTCCCATTAATTCGAGAATCTTTTGTAATTTTTCCTGTAGTTACTTCCCCTTCGACTCCATCTTTATACTCCCAATTTGTCAATCCCTTCCCCCCACTATTTAGTTTAAACCCACACGTGTAGCCCTAGCTAGCCTGCCTGCCAGAATATCGGTCCCCATGCAGTTAAGGTGTAACCCGGCCCTTTTGTACAGGTCACCCCTATCCCAGAAGAGATCCCAGTGGTCTATAAATCTAAATCTTTGCTCCCTGCACCAGCCCCTCAGCCACACATTCAGATCCCCTATCTCCCTGTTCCTGTCCTCACCAGCACGAGGTACTGGAAGCAATCCAGAGATAACCACCCTAGAAGTCCGGCATTTCAGTCTTCTTCCCAAACTCTCTGAAGTCATGTTGGAGAAACTCCTTCCTCTTCTTCCCGATGTCGTTTGTGCCTACGTGCACAACTACTGCCGGCTGTTCACCTTCTCTCTCAAGGATGTTCAGAATTCGGCTCGTGACAACCTGAACACTGGCACCAGAGAGGCAACAGACCATCCTTGCATCGCGTCTGCCGCCACAGAATCTCCTGTCCACTCCTCGGACAATGGAGTCACCCACCACTAGGGCTCTGCTCGACGTCGGTCTCGCCGGTCGAGTCCCATCTCCAGGATTGGAGCGACCGATGTGTCTGCAGCTCGGACTGGAAACATTGTCTCCCCGGACAGTTTCCAATAGGGCGTAGCTGTTTTCATTAGGCACAGCCACCTGAGTCTTCTGCACTCCACGATTTCCACCCTTTCTCTCCATCACACACGTTGGTTCTTCCTGTAGGGTCGCCAGGTCCTAGTGGGTTGCCAGGAGGTCGAAGGTTCTCGTAGGTTGTAGCCGGTGCTGATCGGTAAATTTCATAGGCTCATTTGGAAAAAAAAAAGTAAGCAGTGGTTTTCAGAACCAAGGATAACCGACAGGTAATGTTAAATGTTCGCCAAGCTTCACAGCCGTGTATCTCTGGCTTCTTAAAAGTTGTCTCCAATCCTTCTTCCCCCTTCTCCCCCCTTCTCCCCCCCCCTCCTCCCCCCCCCACCCCCCCCCCCTTGAAGGACATACCGTGCTTTACAGTGCCATCCTTCCTGTTCATCGCGGTGTGTGTCTGTATCTCCTTGGCTTTGCACCATGTGAATTTCACTCAGACAGTGCCCCCCCCCCTCCGCTTGCCCTGTCCCCCGCCTGCAAAATAGGCTGGTGAAGGAAGTGATTTGTGTGTGTATGTTCCACTCTGACAGTCGCCGTTCCAGTTTCCGGTTTTTCAGGTTATTGCCAGCAACTTGACAGTCGCCGGCAGTCGCCTGAAAAATCGCCAAAGTGGGACAGGCCCATTACTACTGCCTTTAGGATACTTTTCCAAAGTAACACATGATACATTAATAGGACCACACATTACTGAAAACAAATGACAGAGATTACACTTATAATGCACAGCATTGTTGTAGCAATGTTACAAAATTTTGAGATTTTAAAAATCAAGTCTGAAATTTATCCCATCAGATAAAGCATACGAAGAGGTTTAATTTGACACCTAATTCACTTTCATATCTTCAGTATTAAAAAAGTTATGGTCATTTGCATACTCGGAAATTAGCATCTTGTTCACCATTGCCTTTGCATTGACTTAACTCAAAAGCTGTGATCTAGGACAGTCAAAAGCCCATAACTTTCTTAAAAATTAAGAGAACTCAATGTAATTTTCAGTTATTATAGATTGAAGCATTCTGAAACAAATATGAAGCAATCTTACTTGGGTGACATGAAATTAAAGCACATAATTAGTTAGCTACCTAACTGTAGCTAATTACAAAATTCAATTACTAGATCTAAATATCTATCCATTTCTTAAGAAATGATAAACATTTTTAAATTGCCTAAGTGTCCAAATAACATTCACACAATAATCCACAATATAACATGATTTTTAAATCTCATTTTCATGAATTTAGAGGCCAAATTGAAGGAATTTAGTGTTTAATTCCTGTAAATAAATGGCCATTTAAATCAACTTGCAAGTGGGTTTTAGTGGATTGGAATGTTGCGGTTTACGTTGAATTTAACCCACAGTCGGCAGAAAAAATACAGCCGGTTCGTATATATTTTTTTTGTTCCCCCTTTCGCATGATGAAAATTTGATTAAAGGCTTCCTATGAAGCACGTTTTTATGTAAAAATAAACTGTTTACCTTCTTTTATCGCCTACGTTAGGTCCGTTCCGTTGTCGGCGTTCACGGCTTTAGAAGATGATTTTTAAACTACTCTAGCTAACAAATGATCCAGCGTAGTTTAAAAATACATTCATGGTGGCGCTATGGAGGCTAGAGGTTAACACCAGCCAGCTCCTCGTAAAAAACGGTAAAAAATCGGGGATTAACGGATTTACCTGCTGCCTGCTGTCTCTGCACCGATTGCTGTGAGTGACGTCATCAGGCGCGCGACTTGTTATGGCTACACTGCGCAGCCCACCCGAAAAATCGAAAAGTCACTACCAGGCTGAGACCGGGGGAAGGCCTGACTGAAGCCTCGGACTCAGGTAGGATGTTATCCCAAGAAGATGTGATGAAAAAAAACGACGAAAAAAATCGGAAAGTGAAGAACTTAAAACTTTTATTGCACGTGAAATTGCTGGTTTAAAGGAGGAAATAAACCAGATGAATACTGAAATGAAAGAATTGAAACTTGAAATTAATACCAATATTAATACTAAGACTAAGAAAATATCGGAAGATTTGAAGAAAGAAATCGCAGAAATGATGATTGAAATGTCAAAGGAGATGAATGATAAGATTAAAAATGTGAAAACTGATTTTGAAGAAAGGCTGAATCCTGTGGAGAAGGCACTGGACCAACAGACGGCTGGCATAAAAAGCCTTGAAGAACTAGCCGATACAAGTGCTCAGACTACAGCAAAGCTTATCACAGAAAATGGACGTCTAACGGATTTATTGACCAAAATAACCGAGAAATGTACCGAACTAGAAGGTCGCCAGAGAAGACAAAACCTAAGAATTGCGGGTATTCCTGAAGGGGGAGAGAAAGATAAAGATCCCCGAGAATTTACTGCGAATTTACTGCAAAATGTTTTATCTCTGGAACAAAAGCCTTTGCTAGCCCGAGAACACAGAGTGATGAGACGTCAGACAAGACCAAATGCTCCCCCAAGACAAATGATAATAAAAGTACAATACGACTACGTCTTGGAGGAGATAATGCAAAAAACATTGAGAAACAGAAACCTTACATTTGAAGGACACAAGATCAGCATCTATCGAGATTATCCAGCAGAAGTCTCCAGGAAACGAAAAGCGTTTAATGAGATTAAAAGTCTCCTGAGGTGGGTGGAAAACTTGAAATATGGCCTGAATTACCCAGTTACTCTAAGAGTTACTTTCAACAAGTAGGAATATTTCTTCTCCAACCCTGTGGAAGCACTGGACTTTGCCCGGAAGATTAAGACTTGAGAAGGCCTCATCATTGAATACACTGACTTTGCAGAACTTTGCAGGACTTTGCAGTGGTGGATAGTAATGGATGGAAGCTGTGGATCGGAAACACTTTCCATGGATATTAATAATTAGTATAACTACACTACTAATACAAATAACTAATAAATACTAAAATTATACCGTGGTATTTTTACTAATCAGAATTAATCATTATTACTAATGACTAATGTTTACTTACATTGGAATGATTAGAGTCAAATATAGAGTCTGACTTCATTTGTCCTCTTTGGAAACCTTTCTTTTGTACCAGTAATTTTCATTTTTATTTTTTATTTTACTTTCTTTTCATGTGTTCTTTTATAATTAGATTTTCAAATAAGTTTTAAATATATGTATTCTCACATTTTCGACTATTATAACCCGAATATTTTAAATTTAATATCCCCGGTAAAATACCATTATGGAATAATAATTCCAAAAAACCAGGGAGCTGGTTAAGTTAGTAACATCAACTACGGAAGTCGGTAGATGGTTAGCCATGCTAGTATGGCTAGCACTAACTACACCAATACTAGATGTAGTTTTTTCCTCCTTTGTGCACTATACTAATTTCTTAATCTATCCTCTCTTCTTTTCTATTATAAACTATTATTGTTATTTTCAGTTTGAATGGAGTTATATATTGGATCAAAGGAGATATACACGTGAGAGACATTCAAGGGACTTAAAATTCATCTATTCGGTGTTCGGGTGTAAGGTCGGGTCTGTCGAACTGAACCATTGGCTCTATTACAGACCCCCATAGACAAAAGATGCAAGACTTAAAAATGAATACGGGGAATGAAGGAATAACGTTTTGCAGCTGGAATGTTAAAGGTATTAATGAACCAATTAAGAGAGGTAAAGTATTAGCACATTTAAAAGCAATTAAAGCTGATGTAATTTTCATTCAAGAAACTCATTTAAAAAAGATGCTGAGCATAGACTGAAAGCTAAATGGATAGATAAAACGTATCATTCTTCTTTTACACACAAATCAAGAGGTGTAGCAATATTATTTCGTAAAGGCATTTTATTCAAACATACATCAACTATAACTGATAATTATGGCAGATACATTATTGTAATAGGAGAATTAAATGCACAAAAAATGATTTTTGTTAATGTATATGGACCAAACTTTGATAGTCCATTGTTTTTCAAGAAAATATTTAACAACATCCCATGAAATAACACAACATAACTTAATAATTGGAGGATATTTAAATTGTACATTAGATCCTTACTTAGACAGATCTACAAGAACAAAAGGAAAATTCAATCCCATTCCAGTGACTTATTAAATGCATATATGGAAACTACTAATATTAAAGATGTTTGGAGAGTAGAAAATCCAACTGGACGAGAATACTCCTTTTATTCACCTGTACATAAAACTTACTCAAGAATAGATTACTTTTTGGTCGATGCCAAACTTATCTCACTCACTTATAATTCAAAATACCATAATATTATAATCTCAGATCACGCACCTTTAACATTTAAGATTAAAATAAATGGTAAAATGGAAAAACGGGGACAATGGAGATTTAATCCACAAATTTTAAAAAACAAACTCAGGAATATATTACAGAACAGATCAAGATTTTCTTTGAAATAAATGATAAACAGGAAATATCTTCTTCCTTATTATGGGAAACTTTTAAAGCATATCTCCGTGGAATTATGATTTCCTCTCAAGCATTTTATAATTAAAAAAATCGGAGGGATCAACAGGAACTGGAAAAGGAGATTAAACAACTAGATACAGAGAATGCAGCTAATCCATCCATAACAATACATAATAAAATCGCAACATTGAAATATAAATTAAATAAAATATATTCAGATCAAGTTGTAAAACTCTATCAATACACTAAACAATTACAGTTTGAATTTGGAGATAAACCTCAAAAATTATTGGTTCGCCAATTAAGGAAGATGGAGGGAGAAGAAATAATCCATAGGATTAAATCACATAATGGTGAACACTTAGTACAACCTAAAGATATTAATGATAGATTTTTGCAATATTATAAAAACTTATACTCTGCTAAAACGACAGAAAACAGGATAGGAATAGAAGCATTTAAAAAAATATATAATCTGAATGGGTTGGATTCACAAAATAGAGAATTATTAAATGCTGAAACTTCAGTAAAAGAAATCCAAGAATCTATCAGATCATTAAAAAATGGTAAAACACCGGGACCAGATGGCATTGGCTCGGAATTTTATAAAACATTTTATGATCTGATTGCACCACGTTTGAAGACACTCTATGAATATATTTATACCCAGCAGAAACTACCAAAAACGTTAAATGAATCTATTATAACACTAATACCTAAAATAGACAAAGATCTGGATGTCCCAGGATCATTTAGAGCTATAGCTCTTTTAAATACTGATCAAAACTAAAATATTAGCACAAAGGCAAAGTACAGTTATTAATGAAGTAATTCATCCCGATCAAACAGGATTTATACCAAAACGATATTCCTCATATAACCTGAGACGTTTATTCAATATTATATACTCGAAAAGAGGTATTAATAAAGATCTAGTAGTTATTTCGTTAGATGCGGAGAAAGCCTTCGACCTGGTGGAATGGTCTTACTTGTTTTCGTTTATGGAAACTTTTGAATTGGGAGAGAAGTTTATTACTTGGGTCAAATTATTATACACTAACCCAACAGCCAGAATAATAACAAACCAAACGCTATCAACTAAATTCAGTCTATCTCGAGGCTGTAGACAAGGGTGCCCGTTATCCCCACTACTATTCACACTTGCAAAGAACCATTAGCTCAACGTGTGAGATCACATCCTGAAATATATGGGTATGATACCAGAGATACTGAAAATAAAATCTCCTTATATGCGGATGATGTATTACTTTATATTACAAAACCGGAAATTAGTATCCAAAATATATTAAAATTAATAACTGAATTTGGATCTTTTTCAGGATACAGTATTGATTGGAATAAAAGTGAACTCATGCCAATAATGGCAAATAACTTACATATATTACAACAATTTCCTTTTAAGATAACAAACAAAAAAATTAAATATCTTGGAATTTATGTAACAAAAAGATTCGATTCTTTATTTAAATCCAACTTCCCACTCTTATTGAATAAATTAAATAAGAACATGTTATATTGGAAAACTCTACCCATCTCAATGCTAGGTAAAATTAATGTAATAAAAATGATTTTTCTTCCGCAATTACTATATCTTTTCCAATTAATTCCAATATATCTTCCTAAATATTTCTTTAGGAAGGTGGACTCTTTAGTCACCAACTTTATCTGGGATTATAAGAGCCACAGAATAAATAAAAAACATTTATGTAAATCAAAAATAAATGGAGGTTTAGCACTACCAAACTTTATGTTTTATTACTGGGCAGTTAATATTAAAAATATGAATTTTCGGTTAGTAGAGACAGATAAGCAACCAATTTGGTTAAAAATGGAAAAAGAAGATTGTTCGCCTTTTGAAATTAGTTCGATAATATTTGCCAATATTAATTTAGGTAAGAAAACCTATAGTGAAAACCCTATAATAGAAAGTGGAATACGCATTTGGAAACAAATAAAGAAAACATTAAAATTGGAATCTAAACCCCTAGCCCATACCATTGTAAATAATGTTACATTTAAGCCTTCAATAATGAATAAAGGCTTTTTACAATGGAAAAATAAGGGAATTAATAAGACGGGAGATCTCTACAGGGAAAATTCTTTCCTTTCATTTCAAGAATTACAACAAATTTATGGATTACATTCAAAAGATTATTTTAGATACTTACAAATTAGAGACTATGTAAAAGCAAACACACAGGAAATTAGAAATAGAAAGAGAAATTTTAGATGAATGTCTAAATAAACATCCGAACACAGAAAAATTGATATCATACATTTATAATACCCTATTGGAAAATTATGTCCCATTGACAGAAATATATAGACAACCATGGGAAAACGAATTAGGTCAAATTATTAGACCAGAAGTATGGGATGAAAGTTTACAACACATACACCATTGTTCGTTAAATGCTAGACACTCTCTTATACAATTTAAAATATTACATAGACTACATTACTCAAAATCCAAACTACATAACATTTTTT
Organism: Okamejei kenojei; assembly: GCA_035221665.1. Taxonomy (NCBI): domain Eukaryota; kingdom Metazoa; phylum Chordata; class Chondrichthyes; order Rajiformes; family Rajidae; genus Okamejei; species Okamejei kenojei. The sequence continues at coordinate 72,044,236 of CM069136.1, read as the reverse complement.
CAAATGTATCTGCCATATGTGATAAATGTCAACACTTAGAAGCTAACTTGACACACTCATTTACAAATTGTGTAAAAATTGCAAAATTTTGGATAGAAATATTTAGGATAATTTCGAATGTTGTTAATATGAATCTGACTCCTGACTCAAAGTTAATAATACTGGGAATACTGGAAACAGATCAATTAATAACAACGAACCAAAGAATTTTTATTGATTATAGTTTAATAATTGGGAAAAAATTAATATTAAAATTCTGGAAAGGTCCTTCCTACATCCCCCACAATCAATATGTGGATTAAAGGAATGTCGGAGACACTCCATCTGGAAAGATTGAGGCCCGTCCTAATGGACAGGTTGGATCTTTTCAGAGGAATATGGTCTCCATACATTGAATAACTAAAGGGTCAAAATGGCTCGGGGCGAAAGCCTGACTGAAACCTGAATAATGGAATAGATGAAGAAATACGTATAACAAATCATGGATATATCTCCAACGATGGATAACTTTTTAATACTCCATTCACTTCTTTATTTTCGATTTTTTATCGCTATATTATTTTTCTCTATCTTTTCTTACTTATTAAAAAAAAAATTATAGAAATATAAATGTCTTAAATGTTAATATTAATAATATTACAAATGTATGTAAGAAGTATTTTCTTTTAATATGTATTTACAACTAATAAAAATATTCATCAAAAAAATTAAAATACCTTCATGAATGAAATGTCGGAGCGATTTCTCTTTAGCGACAAAATCGCCTGAGATTGATCGATTTCGACTGTCTAGGGAAAAACGGCATTTTAAACCCGCCCCCCCCTCTGAAAGGCGCCAAAGTCGCGCACATGGGGAGTGGCAGAACTGCAGCGCTGCTCAAGGTAGGTATTGTAACATACCTAATTGTTGAGCTTTCACTAATAATTAAAGACTTTTACTAATAATTACCTGAGTTATCCAAGGATAACTAAATGAATAAATTACATACGCTGTATACACATTAGCAGAGAATCAGTTGAAATGAAATTTTAAAATTAAGTTAATCTGCAATAAGCGTGCTGTAAAAGTATTTTTACAACAATAATAACTATGATTAATATTAATGGAAGAATAATTCTCTCTTGTTCAACCAATTTATTTCAACTGAACCAACAAATAGACACAAAACACTGGAGTAACTGAAGAAAATGGATAGGTGACGTTTCGGGTCAGGACCTTTCATCAGATTCAGGACCTAATCCGAGACGTCAATGATCCATTTTCCCCAAAGAATATGCCTGACCCGCTGAGTTACTCCAGCAATATGCATCTATCTCTGGTATAAATCAGCATCTGTGGTTTCTTTTTATTACATTATATCTGCTTTTCCATATTTGATTCTTTGTCAGATTCGCTGACAGGTAACATTTATTATTCACCTTACCTCAACTGACTGAACAAAATAGGTGATACAGACACATAGAAACTGCAGACATTGAAAACCAAAGCAAAATACAATGTGTCTGTATTCACCTCTCACTTGCCAGGCTTTGTTCCACCTGAACCTTTCTATTTCAGCTTTCTCCCCCCCATACCCCAATCAGTCTGAAGAAGGGAACTGATCCAAATTGTTGTTTGTCCATTTACTTCCACAGATGCGGCCCGACCTGCTGAGTTCCTCCAGCACTTTATTTTTTTACCTCACAGCTTAAAATCAATTAAATAAATCCAAATCTGCAGAAAAACAATGCACCAATGAGCACAAATCTCTCAAATCAAGTCGAGTGTTTAATTTGCAAATGCACCCTGAAGTGAACAATTAAATTCTTACTTGCTGCAGCATTACCGGCACATTAACACAATAATACAATATGCAATTTTCAGTAATTTTAAAAAAAAATCTGTAATACTAAGTGCCCAAACCATAGAGTAAAAGCAAAGTACATAATACAAACAAAATAAAGTCCATATTAGATAATTGCTGAGGTGGGGTTGTGATTAGGTTTGTGCAATGTAGTTTAAGAGCTTGCATTATGGAACAGAGACACAAAAAAATTGATACTCTGACTGGATATGATTATGTCAAGGTTCAATTGCAACTAGAGCTCATTTGTACAGCCTTCACCTGCAAAACACACTAACATCCACATACACCTATCCCACAAGTATAGCCATTGTTCCAAATACCCTGTGACACTAATACCGTTATCTCTTCTCAGCCACTCTGTGCTGAGCTGTCTATCAGAGATGGACAGCTCAGCACAGAAATCAAGGAGAATACCATCTCTCAGGTTTATAAATCTTAATCAATCATTCTTTTCTCACTTCGTGCACATGTACGGGGGCTTTCCACTCCCGCAAAGAGCACCATGGGGGTCTCTGTGGTCAAGTAGTCATGGTTTCTTCGTTTGTCATAGGAGCTATTAATGTCGATGTGATGGGAGCTAGCATGCAACAGCACAATAAGTGCAGAGTTAAGTTTCCCTTCCAATTCAATTATCACTAACAACACATTCCTCAATCTATTCCAACAAAAAAAAAGCACAATCAATTTTTAAGCAGGTGGATTTAACAGGCAGAAATTCATGTAAAACATTTATCATTAGTGAAAGTTGCATCAAGCATTATACATGGGATGCATGAAGAGTGAACACTGAGGCTTCTACAAGTGGTTTAAGATGTGCATGAATCTAATGCCCAAATATGAACTGATGCTGCTGTTGCATTCAATATGCTCAACCGACAAACCAATCATTCACCTGTTAACACAATTCATTCTGTACACGTTGATGACAGGACAGAGGGGATCTTATAGAAACATATAGAAACATTAAAAATTCTAAAAGGATTGGACAGGCTAGATGCAGAAAAAATGTTCTCGATGTTTGGGTAGTCCAGAACCAGGGGTCACAGTTTAAGAATAAGGGGTAGTCTATTTAGGACTTAGAAGAGGAAAACCATTGACGCCCAGAGAGTTGTGAATCTGTGGAATTCTCTGCCAATTCATTGGATGTTTTCAAGAGATAGTTAGATTTAGCTCTTAGGGCTAAAGGATATGGGGAAAAAGCAGGAACAGGGTATTGATTTTAGATGATCAGCCATGATCATATTAAATGGCAGTGCTGGCTTGAAGGGCCGAATGGCCTACTCCTGCACTTATTTTCTATGTTTTCAATTTTTCTATGACAGGGGTTTATCACAATCTTATCCTCCACTGTGAGCACTGTGAAAAAAGTTCACTGCCATTCTACAAAAATATACACTTATGTATAATGAAATGTGATTTAACACTATTTAACATTCTTGCTTAGTCATCAATTATTATTACATAAAAATGTGAAAAACTAATATTGAATAAAATCTATGACATCATTGCAAGTAATCGGGTTTACATATTACCAACTGATTACCATATTATGTCATCCAATTCACAATATATAGTAAGCACATGCATGCACAGAATCATGTATCAGTAATTACAACACAACACAAGAGCCTCCTTTATTTAATTAATATGCCTCATCGAAGAGCTTCTATGAAACTTGGTTGCAGATTTTTCGGTACCCTGATATCATTCCCGTGTGCAGGCTGCTGAAATTCCACTGCTTAAATGCCAATGTACACATATGTTTCTTGTCATTTTGCAGGCACAATCATTCTTATATGCAAGATTAAATAGTATTTACCTAACAGCAAATAGGTTTCAGAATTTTATTGGATCGATGATGGAAGGTTCAAATAGGTGGTGATGGAAGTGGCCAGGGCATTTCCACTTTTCCTCCAGTGTTTTAAAAGCAATTGATAGCGTATGATTTCATTTCCATGTTTCTAACCACACAGCACAAATCTATGAAATTCGCAGCTTTCAGATCCTTTGTCACCCAACACCCACTTTGAATGGAAAACATCTCTTCATTCATCCATCATTCCCCTGCTCATTGATCTACATTGACTTTCAATCCATCAACATTTCAAGTTTAAAGTTCTAATATTTTTCATTCAAAGCCCCAGCCTCAACTTACTCCAATTCTGGTATTCCAAATATTCCGATTTACAATTGGCAACCATGCCTGTCAGGTCCCAGACTCAAGAATTTCCACACTGCAATTTCGTACCGATGCTTCGAGAGAGTCCTCCTTGACATACCGACTCTCCGTAATCTTCTCAGGAAGTAGAGGCGCTGTTGTGCTTTGTTTATAATTGCATCCGTGTTCTCGGACCAGGAGAGATCTTCAGAGATAAGCACGCCCAGGGATTTGAAGCTCTTGACCCACTCCACCATCGACCAGTTGAAATAAATGGGACTATGGGTCCCCATCCTACCCCTTCCAAAGTCCACAATCAGTTCTTTGGTTTTGCTGGTGTTAAGAGCCAGGTTATTATGCTGGCACCATTTGGTCAAACGGTCGATCTCACTTCTATACTCTGACTCATCTCCATCAGTGATACATCCCACAACAGTGGTGTCGTCAGCGAACGTGATGATGGAGTTCGCACTATGACTGGCTACGCAGTCATGAGTATAGAATGAGTACAGCAGGGAGCTGAGCACGCAGCCTTGAGGTGCTCCCGTGCTGATTGTTATCGAGGCTGACACATTTCCACCAATACAGACAGACTGTGGTCTGTGAATGAGGAAGTCGAGGATCCAATCGCAGAGACCCAGTTCTGAGAGTTTATTAACCAGCTTGGAGGGGATGATTGTGTTAAATGCTGAGCTGTAGTCAATGAATAACAGCCTGACATATGAGATTTTGTTGCCCAAGTGGTCCAGAGCGAGTGGAGAGCCAGTGAGATCGCATCCACCGTTGATCTGTTGTGGCGGTATGCAAACTGCAGTGGGTCCAGGTTTTTGTCGAGGTAGTTGATTTGCGCCATGATCAACCTCTCAAAGTACTTCATCACCACCGAAGTTCGTGCCAGAGGTCGATAGTCATTGAGGCACGTCACCTTGCTCTTCTTGGAAGTGAGAGGTTGAAAATGTCCATAAAAACTCCTGCCATCAGGTCCAGGAGCTTTCCGAGGGTTCACCCCTCTGAAGGATTTTCTGACGTCGACCTCAGTAACCGTGACCAAAATACCATCACAGCGAATGGGGGTTCGATAAGGCACCTCAGTGTTCACCCTATCAAAGTGTGTGTAAAACACATTGAGCTCGTCAGGGAGTGAAGTTTCACTGACATGTGTGCTGCCTCCTGATTTTGCCTTATAGGAGGGATATAGACCAAGCGCAGTCAAGTGGGACAAGTGTACCTGGGGCATTGTTGGCCGGCGTGGGCGAGTTGGGCTGAAGGGCCTGATTCCACACTGTAACACTCTATGACTCTATAACTACAAAGCATTTTTTCCAAATAATCTTTTCACCGATAAAACTTGTCAATCACCATCTTACCAGCGCTATAACCTCAATAGTCAATAGTCAGATTTATTCCTCACATACACAATGAAGTGCAGTGAAATGAACTTGCCAGCAGCGGTACAATAAAAAAGAACACACAATACACAATCAAAAAAATTAACACAAAAATTAACACATTTTCCTTATTTCGCTGCCGATTTTACTTCCCCCACCCTCCCCAGCCCGCTCTATCACGCTGCTTCAAGCCAAAGATCGGCTCTTCCCGTGGACGGTGAAAAGCAACGGGCGAACTGCCGATCTTTGCCTTCAGCTAGCGTGAAAGAGCCGGCACCTCAACGGCCTGTCAGCCCGCAGGCGCATTGAGGGCGTACGCTGTCAAGACGCTGCGTACGACATCGGGACGCTGCATACGCCCGTCTTGACGGCGGATGCCTGGCCCGCAGCCTCACTCAGCATCATGCCCGCCCACTCCACCCTCCCCCCCCCCATCCCTCTCCCCCCCCTCCCCCCCCTCAACCTCACGTTCGGGGACCAGACCCAACGGGTCTGCACTTGGTCTAGTATAACTATAAAACTCTGATCTTGGATGTGGATGTGGGTGGGTGGATGGGTGGGGTGTGTGTGTGTGTGTGTGTGTGTGTGTGTGTGTGTGTGTGTGTGTGTGTGTGTGTGTGTGTGTGTGTGTGTGTGTGTGTGTGTGTTTTTTTTTATGTGCGTTCACACCTACTCAAAGAAACGACGTGCTAACGGTAAAAAATGTACACATTTCGTGTAGAGATTTTTTCCGTGAAATCAAAAATCACCTAATCTGAAAATTTCATGCATTCTTTTTCAAGTAATTTGTGAAAATGTTCACAAATCTCAAATAACTTTGAAGATAAATGAGATGGGCTCGCTGATCACATCACAATGGATCTGTCTGTCTGCCTTTGCTCGCACTGCGAGTGACGTTACCCCTGTTATGTCTTCTGTACTTCTTGGCTTCTTAACTTTCACTTATGTAAATTTGTCACTTTGCGTTTTTAAACTGCTGCCCGGATTGTGCTGCGCGCTCCGCTGGACTCCTTGAAGTTCTAGAACATGGCGGCGGCGGTCGTTATTGCCGCACGGACGCGGGTGAGGGGCAGCGCAATGGGAAGGTGACCATGGCGGCCATTACTCCCACTGAGAGAGGCCGCCTATGGAGACCTGCGATTTCTCCGTCGATCGCAGGGACTCGGGGAATCGAGACACCCGATCATTTCTCACATGGAAGCCTCGATCGGCCGGCCCTCCGCTACTTTTGACCGTCCGCCTGTTCGCAGCATCAGGGCCGCCCGCTCTCAGCCGCAGGGCTGCCCGCTCAAAAGACACCACAAATCGGAAACCCCAGCTCCAAAAGACAGCGGACACCTGGAAATCCCAGCTCCAAAAGGCAGCAAACTCCCCTGCCTCTGTGTCCCTCTCTGTACTTCTGTGTCCCTCTCTGTGCCCCTCCCTATGCCTCTGTGTCCCTCTCTGTGTTCCTCTCTGTGTCCCTCTCTGTGCCTCTGTGTGCCTCTATGTCCCTCTCTGTGCCTGTGTCCCTCTCTGTCCCTCTCTGTGCCTGTGTCCCTCCCTGTGCCTCTGTGTCCCTCTCTGTGCCTCTGTGTCCCTCTCTGTGCCTCCGTGTCCCTCTCTGTCCCTCCGTGACCCTCTCTGTGCATCTGTGTCCCTCTCTGTGCATCTGTGTCCCTCTCTGTGCCTCTGTGTCCCTCTCTCTCTATCCCCCTCCCTCTCTAGCCGCGCCTGCGAGTTGGGGACTATGCGTGAGTGGATAGGGCAGGGCATGGGATAAAAGGAGTGAATGAATAATATTAATATAATAGTGTGTTAGTGTATGTGTGTGTGTGGGATGGTTAGTGTGTGTGTGTGTGTGTGTGTGTGTGTGTGTGTGTGTGTGTGTGTGTGTGTGTGTGTGTGTGTGTGTGTGTGTGTGTGTGTGTGTGTGTGTGTGTGTGTGTGAGAGAGGTTCGTTAGTGTGTGTCTGACGCCGCAGGCTGCCCCCTCCCCTCGCAACCGCGCGTTGAGGGGACGGGACCCAACGGGTCCCACTTGGTCTAATATAAAAATAAAACTCTGCACATACAAAAAAGCCAAGATAAAAATAGAAAATGCTCAAAATTATCAGCAGGTTGGGCAACATCTATAATTCAAGAACCAGAGTTCACATTTTAGCTTAAAAACCCGTTTCCAGAATTTTCTGTTTTTCATTAAAATAAAGCAATATGTGCCCACTCCTCAGAAGTTGCATTTAAACAGTTGGAACCACCCATTCCCAAGCATGAGGAGCACATCCCCTATCCACACTGTGAAATTAATTCCACAATCTACCTCCTGCTTTATGTTTCCTTCTGTCTCCTCTGTCTCAACCTAATTTTTCTCTTTCTCTCTATTTATTTTACTTTCTGTCCATAACCCTCAGCTTCCTTCTGTTCATAGCTTTCATAGAACATAGAAAGGTACAGCACAGTAACAGGCCCTTCAGCCCGCACTGTCTGTGCCAAACATGATGCCAAGCAAAACTAATCTTATCTTCCCCCCACTCGTACCAAGGACAGAGTCCTCCTTGTCCTCACCTTTTACCCTACCAGCCTTCGCATACAACATATAATCCTCTGACATTTTCGCCACCTCCAATGGGATCCCACCACTGGCCACATCTTCCCATCTCCTCCTGCTTTCGCAGAGACCATTCCCTCCGTAACTCCCTGGTCAATTTGTCCCTTCCCACCCAAACCACCCCCTCCCTTTGTACTTTCCCTTGCAGCTGCAGGAAATACTACACTTGTCGCTTTACCTCCCCCCTCGACTTCATCCAAGGACCCAAGCAGTCTTTCCAGGTGAGGCAGAGTTTCACCTGCACCTCCTCCAACCTCATCTACTGCATCCGCTGCTCCAGGTGTCAACTGCTCTACATCGCTTAGCCCAACACCTCTGCTCAGTTTGCAATAACCAACCTGATCTCTCGGTGGCCCAGCACCTCAACTCCCCCTCCCATTCCGAATCCGACCTTTCTGTCCTGGGCCTCCTCCATGGCCAGAGTGAGGCCCACCGCAAATTGGTGGAACAGCACCTCATATTTCGCTTGGGTAGTTTACCAGCGGTATGAACATTGACTTCTCCAATTTCAGGTAGTCCTTGCTTGCTCCCTCCTTTCCCTCCCCTTCCCAGCTTTCCCACAGCCTACTGTTTTTGCCTCTTCCTTTATTTTTCCCGCCCCTCCCCGACATCAGTCTGAAGAAGAATCTCTACCCGAAACATCGCCTATTCCGTCGCTCCGTAGATGCTGTCTCACCCGTTGAGTTTCTCAAGCTTTTTTGTCTTCCCATCATTTCTAATCCTCAATCATTCAGTCCCTCTCTCAGACATCAGTGCTTCTTGCCCTCTTCCCCTTAGACTGCACTCTCCACTTTATTTATTTTATTAGCAGACACTTTACCTTCATCTTTCAATTATCCCTATCTGGTACATTTACCAAAGGAAAATGGTTAAAGGCCAGAGATCCAGTGGTATGGTTCGCCAAAATGATTGTGAGAACTTCACAGCTGGGCTTCTTTGAATGGTTTCCTGCCCACCAGCAACTTAATTGACAGCCATGAGACCTACTGGGTGAATAGCTTGTTTCAGATGACAAAAGGCTAGGTCAATAGATAGGTCGATTGTGAGGAAGTATTTATCCAGGACATCGGGCTGGATAACAATGGGAGGGAGGGATCAACAATTGATAGGATACATCTTTATCGAAAAGGTTCTCCTTGTGTTTCAGTACAAATTTTGGACAAATTCCAATTGTCTGAAGACGGGTTTTGGCCCAAAACGTTGCCTATTTCCTTCGCTCAGTCTGAAGAAGGGTTTTGGCCCGAAACGTTGTCTATTTCCTTCACTCCATAGATGCTGCTGCACCCTGCTGAGTTTCTGCAGCATTTTTGTCTGCCTTCCAATTGCGTAAATGGGAAGAGGTGCTGGACACACGGTGATAAAATAGTGTGGTGGGGGAGTGATTTGTGATGAGGGGTGGAGGTGAAAATAGGTGTTGTTGGGGGAAGGGGTAGAGGAAACAGGTTGTGGGAAAGTGCTGGTTAATGGTAAACTTCTTGATCCTGAACCAAACATTCCTGTTCTTCCTGATCCATAGAAGTGTTTTAAATCCTTGGAAAAGTAACTGTCTGGAGTGAATTAGAATGATTAAGGGTCTCGACCCGAAACGTTGCCTATTTCCTTCGCTACATAGATGTTGCCTCACCCGCTGAGATTCTCCAGCATTTTTGTCTACCAGAAAAATAAGGCAGGTAATTTCTTCATAAAATTAAAAAAATCAACTTCCAGTCAATTGGCTGCCTGTTCCTTACCTACAGTGGCTTGCAAAAGTTTTCATACCCCTTGAATTTTTCCCATTTTGTCACGTTACAACCACAAACGTAAATGTATTTTATTGGGATTTTATGTGATAGACCAACACAAAGTGGCGCATAGTTGTGAAGTGGAAGGAAAATGATACATGGTTTTCAAATTTTTTTACAAATAAAAAACTGAAAAGTGTGGCGTGCAAAAGTATTCAGCCCCCTCTACTCTGATACCCCTAAATAAAATTCAGTGCAACCAATTGCCTTCAAAAGTCACCTAATTAGTCAATAGAGTCCACTTGTGTGTAATCTAATCTCAATATAAATACAGCTGTTCTGTGAAGGTCTCAGAGGTTTGTTAGAGAACATTAGTGAACAAACAGCATCATGAAGCCCAAGGAACACACCAGACAGGTCAGGGATAAAGTTGTGGAGAAGTTTAAAGCAGGGTTAGGTTATAAAAAAATATCCCAAGCTTTGAACATCTCACGGAGCACTGTTCAATCCATCATCAGAAAATGGAAAGAGTATGGCATGACTGCAAACCTACCAAGACATGGCCGTCCACCTAAACTGACAGGCCGGGCAAGGAGAGCATTGATCAGAGAAGCAGCCAAGAGGCCAATGCTAAATCTGGAGGAGCTGCAGAGATCCACAGCTGATGGATGGGCGAATCTGTCCACAGGATAACTATTAGTCGTGCACTCCACAACTCGGGCCTTTATGGAAGAGTGGCAGGAAGAAAGCCATTGTTGAAACAAAGCCATAAGAAGTCCCGTTTGCAGATTGCCACAAGCCATGTGGGGGACACAGCAAACATGTGGAGGCAGGTGCTCTGGTCTGATGAGACCAAAATTGAAGTTTTTGACCTAAATGCAAAATGCTATGTGTGGCGGAAAACTAACACTGCACATCACCCTGAACACACCATCCCACTGTGAAACATGGTGGTGGCAGCATCATGCTGTGGGGATGCTTTTCTTCAGCAGGGACAGGGAAGCTGGTCAGAGTTGATGGGAAGATGGATGGAGCCAAATACAGGGCAATCTTGGAAGAAAACCTGTTAGAGTCTGCAAAAGACTTGAGACTGGGGCGGAGGTTCACCTTCCAGCAGGACAACGACCCTAAACATACAGCCAGAGCTACAATGGAATGGTTTAGATCAAAGCATATTCATGTGTTAGAATGGCCCAGTCAAAATCCAATTGAGAATCTCTGGCAAGACTTGAAAATTGCTGTTCACAGACGCTCTCCATCCAATCTGACTGAGCTTGAGCTATTTTGCAAAGAAGAATGGGCAAAAATTTCAGTCTCTAGATGTGCAAAGCTGGTAGAGACATACCCCAAAAGACTTGCAGCTGTAATTGCAGCGAAAGGTGGTTCTACAAAGTATTGACTCAGGGGGGCTGAATACTTTTGCATGCCACACTTTTCAGTTTTTTATTTGTAATAAAATTTGGAAACCATGTATCATTTTCCTTCCACTTCACAATTATGCACCACTTGTCAATCACATAAAATCCCAATAAAATACATTTACGTTTGTGGTTGTAACGTGACAAAATGTGGAAAAGTTCAAGGGGTATGAAAACTTTTGCAAGCCACTGTAAAATGGGAAATGGTCAAGTTAGGTTCATAAACCTGGTTTATTGTTATTTACACAGTTCTATTACCCATGATCACAACCCACCCAGTTTTGGGATTGAAAATCACTTTTTTTCCTGTCAAGTGTGAGTCATCAGCGATTATATATTCTAACTGAACAAAACAGATATGAAATCATTGAAATTAGCTCAAATTGCACGCTTCTTTTTTAAATTGAACCATTGTGAAGGAAGAGACACTCTTCATTCACGTTGGGTCTCTCACTCTATATTTGTTCAACATTTTCTATTACATGTTGAAAATAGAAGTTACATAATTATGCATTTTTCCTTCCATACTCAAAATATGTTGTACGCTCTAGCAGTTTTTCAAATAATCGCAGGAGATATATGAACAAAAACTGCCAACATATTACATCAGATCCACTTTGTCAACAGTATTAATGCACCCTGGAAATTTAAGGAGAGAACCATTGGTTCAGATAGACACTTAAGAAAGGCACCTAAATCAATTCCTGGTAGAGTCTAGAGACTTGAAGTAACAGCTTGACAACTCAACAGTTATTTTAGACTTTGTGATTTTATTTTGGTTCCAAATCTTATTAGGCATTTTGATTACTAAGCAAAAGAAAAATAGAAAATGAAAACAAGAAACCCAATGTTCAGAATAAGCAACTGATGGATAAAATTATAAACAAAGGCTGTTGTGTACACCACAGGCAATTTCTAAAATCCAATTTCCATATGTATTTCAGTTCAAACTCACTCCTCACTTTTACGCAGATTTTAAATAATCTTTAGTTAAATTACAAAATGATTGCCCTTTGGGAAGTGGAAAAGGACTTGGTTGACATAGCTCAGCAGAACTTATTGGGGAATTGAGTGTGTATAGTATTATCATTGTGGGGCAGTAGTAATAACAACAAACATGGGCAGTTTGCATTCTAAATAAGGATATGTCATGGCTTGGATTTATAAGACCAAATGCACTAAACAGCAACAATAAGATAACAGGAAGTAAATTTTCATATATGCAGTACACTAATGCAAATTGATTAGCATAATAGATAAATAACATTAAATATTGCAATAATATAAATAATATTTCACAGGTTAAAAAAATGATAGGCTACAAACTACTTTTCAGAAACTTTCCCTGCACAATGCCTGTTATGAAGTAATGGTTAATTTTACATTTGACCATCGGCATTCTGAAGACAGTTCCAAATAATGGTTGCAAAGTCTAAAATATATAAATAATTGCTGGTTTTCAAACATAAGAGCTCCATTTGCCTAATTTGAGCCAAACTGCAGAAGTTAAGAAACATTTATTTTTCATAGTCAAATTTGTGGGTTGTGGGAAATTGTTTTTCTTCTTGTCATTCCGACAACCTGCAGTCCTGAAAGATTATCCTCCTTGTCAATCAACCTGATTAATTTCTTTATGCATATTAGGCAACACACAAAAAATTAGAAGAGCTTTCCAGCTTCCAATTCTCAGGTTAAAGTAAAGAATGATTTAAATTCTCAGTTTAAACTAAATAATGTTTTAAACAGGTCTTTTGTCTCACACTTTAAGCTAATGTAAAGCAAATTCCATTTCTGATTGACCATATTTTGTTTAATACAAATTAATTTACCATATTCTGTTTAATCCCCACCTGCTTCAAAAAGACCACCAACGGCTAACACTAATCCTGTGCCAAAGAAAAGTAAGCTAGCATACCTTCATGACTACCATCCAGTGACTCCAATCTCCACCATCGACACATGCTTCAAGAGACTCGTGATGGCGCTCATTAACTTCAGCCTCCCAGCCAGCCTTGATCCAGTTTGTTTAGCGTCGCAACAGGTCCACAGCAGAAACTATCTACCTTGCCGCTATCTCCCTTGCCTCATCTCTGGAACATCTAAACAACAAGGACTCCTACGTTGGACTCCTCTTTCTCAACTATCGCTCTGCCTTTAAAACCATAATCCCATCCAAACTCATTCTCAAGCTTCTTGACCTACGAATTAGCATTCCCCTCTATCAATGGATCCTCGCCTTTCTGACTCAGACCATAATCAACGAGGATAGGTGACAACACCTCCTCCACAATAATTCTCAACACCGATGCCCCACAAGGATCCATTCCCAGTCCCATATTATACTCCTTATACACCCACCAATATGTGGCCAAATTTGACTCTAACACCATCACAAGTTAGCAGATGACATCACAGAAGTGGGCGGATCATGAACAATGACAATACGGAGTACAGGAAGGAGAGAACTTAGTAACATGGTGTCAGCACAACAACCTATTTCTCAATGTCAGCAAGACGGTGGAGCTAGTTATCGACTTTAGGAAGTAAGGTGAAGTACATGAGCTGATCAACGTCAATGGTGGAAATGGCTGAGAGCTTAAAGTTTCTTGGTATTCCTATCTGTCCCACTTAGAAAACCTGAACAGAAACCTCTGGTGACCTTGCACCCCACCCAAGGTTTCCATGAGGTTCCCGGAGGTTTTGATCACTCTCCATAATGGTCGAAGGTGGTTTCCACGTAGTCGAGGCTTCTTCTATGTTCCTGCGATTATTTCAACAAAATCAAAACCGGCCTCGACTAAAAATAGGTTGCCGTTTGGTCGAAGCCAGTGGAGTGGGGTTGCCATTTACTTACAGGCAGTCGAAGGCAATCTCCTTCGCTGACCAGCCATTTTGATTGGCTCATTGGAGTTTTCAGCAAAGATCCTATAGGATCTTTGGTTTTCAGGACCTGGAAGATCCGCCGGAAGGTAAAATGCCCGCTAACTTTATTAAACTTCTTAAAATTGTCTCCACTCCTTCTCTCCCCCATTCTCCCCACCTTCTCTCCCCCCTTCTCTCTCCCCTTCTCCCTGTTCTCTCTCCTCGTTCTCTCTCCCCTTCTCTCTCCCCTTCTTTCTCCCCCTCTCTCTCCCCTTCTCTCTCCCCTTCTCTCCCCTTCTTTCCCCTTCTCTCCCTCCCGCGCTCTCGAAAGGACTTACCGTGCTCTGTGGCAGCCGTTTACCTTCCTCTTCATCACGCAGACAGTGCTCCTCCGCTGTCCCTGGCCCCCACCTTTGCAATGTGTTTGTGTGTGTGTGCGGTCGGTAGCAAAGATCCTGTAGGATCTTTGGTCAGTAGATGCAGCTCGCGCTTTGGTCGAGGCTTTCCAGGCGAGTGACCAAAACCTCTGGCAACTCATGGAAACCTTGGGTGGGGCACAAGGTCACCAGAGGTTTCCGTTCAGGTTTCCTAAGTGGGACAGGGGCATTAGGAGACTGAGGACATTTGGTATGTCTCCAATGACTCTTACAAACTTCTACGGATACACATAGAAAGCATACTATCGGATAGCATCACAGCTTGGTTTGGGAACAGCTCTGTCAAGACCGTATGAAATTGCAGAGAATTGTAGATATGGTCCATTCTAACCTCCCAATCATTGATGCCATCTACATTTCACGCGGCCTCAAAAAAGCAGCCACAGAGTCAAAGACTTGTCCCACCCTTGTTTATTCCTTTTTCTCCCTGCTCTCATTAGGCAGAAGGTATATGAACAGTCTGTATTTGTATTTTGTATTTTCCCCTTGGCTTTACCTATTATACTTAAGTTTTATTTGATTGTATTTATATATAGTAGTATCTGATATGATAGGATAGCATACAATACAAAGCTTTGCACTGTACCTCAGTACACATGACAATAATAAACCCAATTCTAAACACAATTTGAAATAAATTGCATTTATGATTGTTTTCAACTTAAACAATTAATAGAGTCAATAAAATGCACATAATTGCCATATCAGCAAATATTAGAAACCAGCCAACAACAAAATATCAAGAGAGCAAAGAGTGTTTTACTGTCATCCGTCCCAGATAGAACAATGAAATTCTTACTTGTCAAATCAGGTCATCAACGTGGAACATTTATAAAGATTAAGTCAAGAAAGACGTGAACAACTCCAATTTTCTTTGGACTGCACTGCAGGGCTGCCGGGTGTGTGTGCTTCCGCTGCCATGAGCGTCAAAAACAGTGTTGTGCACTGGAAAAATCAGATTAACCTCCAGTCGTAGTGTTTTGTACGTATCCATGGGCGTTGTAATACCCTTCAAGACATTTATCTTCTCATGTTTTGACAGGATTTTTTATTTCCCAGCTCTTTTTCTGGCATTTAAGTCTCCCGAATGATGTGAACAGTAGTGCCATACATAAAACTTGTCTGTATTGAGATTTTCAGCCACACGGGAATAAAACATTTTATGCATGCAGAGAACAGCCAGGTTTCATCAACCCCACTTCCTCTCAAAAACATGTTGTTTAAAGATCCAATACTGAAATGTCTTGCTTGACTTCACTGTGATTTGTGCTCTTCTTCCGCTGCAAAGAAACATAGAAAAATAGGTGCAAGAGTAGGCCATTCAGCCCTTCGAGTCAGCACCACCATTCAATATGATCATGGCTGATCATCCAAAATCAGTATCCCATTCTGGCTTTTTCCCGATATCCCTTGATCCCTTTAGGCCTAAGAGCTAAATATAACTCACTCTTGAAATCCATGACCTCACTAAGTAAATACTATTATAGAGGTCAGTAGCATCAAGCGGGTAGTTTCTTAGTTTCCAGTTTTGACATGTATGGTTATGAAAGTTGCAAAAGGAAGCAGTCTGTAAAATGCTTGTCTTCATGACTTTTATGCAGTTACTATACCTTAAATAAGAGTCTTTTTTTCTTTGTAACTCATATACTTATAATTGAAGGGAAATGAATATGTTGGCAGAGTGGTGGAAGTGGTTCGTTTAAAATAGTCTTCATGATTATCTTACACCTGGTCATGTTGGTATTGTTTATTATTGTCATGTGTACCAAGTGTGGCATCAATACTCACAGCAGGGTGAACTCACGTATATTTTATTTACAGTGGTAAGAAAGTCCACAACCGCATGGGGGAGCCGTCCCTCACCATCAGGCTGCATGTGCCACTGGCGATCTTGGGGTTGTTCCAGCAGCTCAATCCTGGTATTCGAAGGAGGACATAAAGCAATCTCAGGTTTCTCCTTGCAGTTCACCCTTGCCTTGAGAAGAGGAGCTGCAGTCTCAGGTTTATCTTGGCAATCTCAGGTTCATCCAGCAGCTCAGTTTTTGGCTTGAAGAGACTGTAGCTGGTAGTCACTGGGTTATCCTGGCAGCTCAATGTGTGTAGGCGCAGTCCCTTGTTGTCCGTGAGAAGGAAGAGGCATTGACATTTCAGGCTTTCCCTGGCCATCTTAGCCTGGGTAGAGATGCTGGCTGTCTAGGGTTTCTTCCCGCCACTGTCTTGACCACACAGTGGCATTAGTGGTCTCGGGTTTCTCTTAGTGGCTCAGTGTGCATCAAACCTGCACACCCCACTTCTTCCTTTTCTTCCTTTTCTCCCTTTTCTCTAGATAGAATGCCTGTGTTTTATAGGGAGTGGGCCTATAACATACATCAATGATTTAGATGAAGGGATTCAAAGACCATTAGCAAATTTGCAGATGACACAAAGCTGGGTGGCAGTGTGAACTGTGAGGTGGATGCTATGAGAATGCAGGGTGACTTGGACAGGTTGGGTGAGTGGGCAGATGCATGGCAGATGCAGTTTAATGTAGATAAATGTGAGGTTATCCACTTTGGTAACAAAAACAGGAAGGCAGATTATTATCAAGTTGGGAAAAGGGGAATTACAACGGGATCTGTGGGTCCTTATTCATCAGTCAATGAAAGTAAGCATGCAGATACAGCAAGCAGTGAAGAAAGCGAATAGCATGTTGGCCTTCTTAACAAGAGGAGTTGAGTATAGGAGCAAAGAGGTCCTTCTGCAGTTGTACAGGGCCCTAATGAGACCACACCTGGATTATTGTGTGCAGTTTTGGTCCCCTAATTTGAGGAAGGACATTCTTGCTATTGAGGGAGTGCAGCGTAGGTTCACAAGGTTAATTCCCGGGATGGCGGGACTGTCATATGCTGAGAGAATGGAGCGGCTGGACTTGTTTTTTCTGGAATTTAGAAGGATGAGAGGCTATCTTATTGAAACATATAAAATTATTAAGGGTTTGGACACACTAGAGGCAAGAAACATGTTCTCGATGTTGGTGGAGTCCAGAACCAGGGGCCACAGTTTCAGAATAAGGGATAAGGCATTTAGAACAGAGATGAGGAAACACTTTTTCACACAGAGTTGTGAGTGTGTAGAATTCTCTGCCTCAGAGGGTAGTGGAGGCCGGTTTTTCTGGATACTTTCAAGAGAGAGCTTGATAGAGCTCAGGGGATATGGGGAGAAGGCAGGAGCGGGGTACTGATTGTGGATGATCAGCCATGATCACATTGAATAGTGGTGCTGGCTTGAAGGGCTGAATGGCCGACTCCTGCACCTATTGTCTATTGTTTATTGTCTATAAGTTTTAAGTGCACAACCAATATCAGCTAATTGGACCCAGCTGTTACTAATGACTCTGGCGATTGGCCTCTCTGGCCAGTCAGCCAGTAATAAGAATCAAAGCGGCATCCAAGGAAGGGGCCACTGTCACACAAGATACAGTATGAAGCTTTGTTTGCTTGCGATCCAGTCAAATTATACTATGCATGAGTACGATCAAGTAGTACACAAGCACATTATGTAGTGCAATGAGGAAAATACCAGAGTCCAATAAATAGTGTTATAACAATATAGCATTGCAGTTACAGAGGAAAAAGTCCAAGGTCTGCATTCAGGGAGGTTAGAAGATCAGAACTACACACATATAGGAAGACTGGTAATTTAATAACAGAGGGGAAAATGACATTACTCAATCTGGTGGTATGTTTTTTCAAGCTTTTGTATCTTCTGCCCAAAGGAAGAGTGAAGAAGGGGGAAATATTGGGGTGAAAAAGGTTCTTGACTATGTTGGCTGTTTTCCTAAGGCAGTGTGAAATGTAGATGGAGTCAATAATGGGGAAACTGGTCTGTGTGATGGGCTGGACTACATCCATAACTCTCTGCAATTTCTGTGGTGTAACCTCTTTGCAGTTCAAATGGAAAGCTCATTTCCATGTACAATAATCAATGAGTTTTGCATCGTCTTTATCACTTCCACCCTGACCTCAAATTCACTTGGACTATCTCTGACACCTATCATCCCTTTCCTGATCTCTTTGTCACCATCACAGAGTTCAGAGTATCTGCTAACATTCATTACAAACCAACTGTCTTCCACAGTAACCTTGAATTACACCTCCTCCCATCCAGCCATTTGCAAGGATGTCATCCCCTGCTCTCAATTTTGTCTGTGATTATCTTACAGCTGGTATCCACCGAATCTGCTCCCAAGGGCAGGCTTTCCACTCTAGGACATACAAAATGTATTAGCCCTTCAAGCATGCACTGCCTTTCACAAGATCATGGCTGATCACATTGCTCAGGTCCATTTTTCTGCCCTTTTAACATGACGCTTGATTATATACTTCTGTGTTTACTCTGCCAGCCAGCTTTGCATCTCAGCAAAGTTTGAGATGTTACTTTTGATCCTGTTTACAAATCGCTCATATAGATTGTGAACAGATGGAGCCCAAAACTGGTCCATAAGATACTCTAGTAGTCACAGCTTCACAACTCAAAATGATCTCCATTTACTTATTCTGTTTTCTATCTGGTAACTAATCCTCAATCCATGTAAAAATCTTAGATCCAACCCCATGTGCTCCAAAATAAAAACAGAAAATGCTGGAAACATTCAGCAGGTCATAGAGTTGTACTGCATGGAAACTGGCTCTTCGGCCATCTAATCCATGCCAACCAAGATACCCCAACTAAACTAGTACCATCTGCCCATGTTGGGGCCATTTCGCTCTTAATCCGTCCTATCCATATACCTGTTTTTTTTTTAATGCTGTTATAGTATCTGCCTCAACTACCTGGCAGCTTGTACCATTAACCCATCACCCTCAAAGTGAAAAGGTTGCCCCTCAAGTTCCAATTACATCTTTCCTCCCTCACCTTAAACCTTAGTTCTTGCGTCCTTAATTCTCCCACCCTGGGTAAAAGACTTTGTGCATTCACTTAATCTATTCCCGTCAAGATTTTATACATCTCTATAGGATCACCCCTCAGCCTCCTGCGCTCTAAATAATAAAGTCCTAGCCTGCTCAACTATTTCCTATAGCTCAGGCCCCTCGAGTCCTGGCTGCATCCACATAAAATAGAGTTCTTAAACCAGCAACAGCCTTTGATAGAGCAGAGGGATAGAAAATGTTGGGGAAGAACATAATCAACTTATTATGAGGCCATTGATATAAGATAGCCACTAAGAAACCATTAGGAATTCAGACGAAACTTTGCTACGAAGAGAGGTGAAAATGTGTAACTGGTTACCTCAGAGAGTGATTGAAGAAAACAAAATAGATGCACTAAAGAGACAAGCATACCAGAGAGAAGGGAACAGATAGCTGACAGAAACATTGATCTGACGAATAATGGAAGGAGTCTTGAATGGAACATATTCTAGTTGTGGCAAATAACTGATTTCTGTGTCCCATATTCTAAGTAATGCTTAGGCATAAGGCACCTTCCCTTGCCAATGCATCATTGTAGCAGGAAGCTAAAGTGTTTATGATCAGCCTGGATTGACCCTCTCATTTTCCACCATCTCTATGGATAAAGGTCAGGCACAAACTGCACTGTCACCCAAATACATTAAGCCTCAGCATTTTGAATCACCACACATACATCCCTACGTTTAAATGGGTCTGAAACATCTAAAGATAACCATCTGAAAGCACTCAGTAAACTCCACTCTTAGAAATCAAAGGGTAAAATAAATCATTTGTATGTGCGTTTGTTCACATGGTGGTCAATGAACAGAATTTCTGTAGAAGTTTGAATACTTTCTTATTATTTAGGCACATTTTGTAGAACAATTCATGAGATTAAAATAGGCAATGTAATGCAAATATTCATCCAAATCAATAAAGAAGCTGAAAACTATATGGCAAATATGTGACATTAAATCCATTTCCTGAAAGATAGCGACTGACTTTTTAGCGCATTTGAGAATTCTGATGCCATATCTTACAAATTCACCACAGTTACATAAAATATTCAGCTTTACTGTAACTAGCATTTTCAACATTTATATTTACTCTGCCATTATTTACCCCAGTCATAGCAAATTCCAAATCATTACATTAATGCCTTTACAAAATAACTAATTTTAGTTGTTTTCCATTATTTGGAACAGAACAATTGATTATATATACAGTTCATTATGTTGAAGTTAGTGTACATCAAATAGATCATGACTGACCATCACCAGAATGAAAGTTATGCTATTCTTAAACTGGAAGCTGTACCAATCCCAGCACAAGTTGCTCCAAGCATTTAATAAATTAGCCCATGCATTTTTCAAGTGCTCACAAATATTAATACCTTACTGATTTACAAGATGCAGTTAATGTATATATCATTGCACCAAAAATAACTTACCACCAATAGTAAGAAGGATTTTTAATTGAAGAATAGCCTCGAGAACGAAAAACAACTATGTATTCCTACAACAAAGAAAATTACATTAATGGGGCGTAAATTAATAGGTCACAACTTCATAAAGTTGTCCAGTGGAACATTCACAAGCCAATTTCTGATATTTCCCCTCCACCATATACCAGGAACAAAATAATAATCACATATAGATTTTTTCTTAAGGCTCTTTATGCGTTTGTTTGATCCTTTCGAATCCCAATACTAGGGGAAATTCAACGGCCACTTTAAAAATGTCACTCCGGGTAACCTAAGATTTAAAGATCAATAGAATTTCGCCTCTTCTAATAACGCAAATTAAACTGAAAACAAATGCGGCTTTCCCATATAAATTACAGGAGGAATGGGCACTTACTGCTGTACTTCGTACATCTGTCCACAAAGGATCCCAGCTGGTAGCTGTGGCGTTTCTACAGATGTTGCCCTGTTCTCACTGTGAGCTATGATCCGATTTCCGCAAATCAGTGCCTGATACCCCTTTTCAGGTTCCCAATGCTGTGTCCAACGCGAGTGCACGCTCCCCTCAGACGAGCTGAGATCAGTGCGAACACCATGCAGGTACCTGTACTCCTGTGCCGAATTGTCACACGGCAATCACAGTAGCCGCTTGGCCTGCGCTCCGTGGACCGATGGGAAAAGACCGGACCAGACTCAATCGGACTGGCGTCCCCGCTGTTATCACCGAGCCTGGAGCAGTTGTAGCCTCCCAATCCGCGCCAAATCCCACCGTCAAACAAATAGCTCAATATAGACCGCAAACAACAGCGTCTCCTACCGACTTATCATAACGTTTCTTTTTAATAGTCAGTCGTTTATAGTGGAAATTGATGCAATTGATATTTATCTTGCAAAAGAATAAGTGCTTGGCAGAAAACTGCTAATCTGTGATGTTCTGACCACAGATTTTTTTAAATTTATTTTAAAGGCTATAATTTTGTAGGTGGCGCATCAATATTTTGACAACTGGATTGCATTTACGCATTGAAGAATTGAGGAAAGAATAAAGAATAATTGAGAAAGCGAATAAGTGTGATCCCAGGTGGATTAGCACATTAAAGGTAGAAAATAGGCCGTATGCTCCTATCTGAAGGGAAATAAATGTAAGAATATGCACCATCTTATCAAAGGCAATTAGGATGGGCTATATGGATTTATGCAAATGAAGCGCACATCAAAGAACTGAATTAGCAAAAAAAAGTCGAGCCAAACAAGAAATCTGAAAAGAAAGGAATTCTTAAGAAAGAACTGACAATTACAAAATTATTAAGGAGAAACAAGAAACAGCAGATGCTGGAATCTTGCGTAGAACACAAAGTGCTGGAACAGCACAGAAGATCAGACAGCATCTGTGGTGGAAATGGATATGCAACATTTCTGGTCGAGACCTTCTTCAGACTCCATCCCCTATTCCCAATTCCTCCGTCTAAGTCGCATCTGCTCCCAGGATGAGGTGTTCCACACCAGGTCATCACAAATGGCCTCATTCTTCAGAGAACGGGGATTCCCCTCCCCCACTATTGATGAGGCTCGCACCAGGGTCTCCTCCATACCCCGCAACACTGCCCTCTCTCCCCATTCCCCCACTCGCAAACAGGGCAGAGTCCCCTGGTCCTCACCTTTCACCCCACCAGCCGGCAAATACAACACATAGTCCTCCGCCAGTTTCGCCACCTCCAACGTGACCCCTCCACCTGCCACACCTTCCCATCTCCCCCCCCCGTCTGCCTTCCGCAAAGACCGCTCCCTCCGCAACTCCCTTGTCAATTCTTCCCTCCCCTCCTGCTCTACCCCTTCCCCGGGCACTTTCCCTTGCAACCGCAAGAAATGCAACACTTGTCCCTTCACCTCCCCCCTCCGCTCCTTTCAGGGACCCAAGCAGTCCTTCCAGGTCCGACAGAGGTTCACCTGCACCTCCTCCAACCTCATCTACTGCATCCGCTGCTCCAGATGCCAGATGATCTATATCTGTGAGACCAAGCGGAGGCTTGGCGATCGTTTTGCCGAACACCTCCGCTCGGTCCGCAAAAACCAACCCGACCTCCCGGTGGCTCAGCACTTCAACTCCCCCTCCCATTCCGTATCCGACCTCTTGGTCCTGGGCCTCCTCCATGGCCAGAGTGAGCAACACCGCAAGTTGGAGGAACAGCACCTCATATTCCACTTGGGGAGTCTCATCCTTTGGGCTTGAACATTGAATTTTCTCAATTCTGTTAACCCTTGCTGTCTCCTCCCCTTCCCACCTCTCCCTCAGCCCTCGGGCCCTGGCATTCTCTCTATCTCTATCTCCCTCCCCCACCCTAGTCGCACTAGCTTCTCATTTTCACACCACAAACAGCTTACAATGGCTTGTTCCCTTTATCATCGATACTTTTTTGCATATCTTTCATTCATTGTTCTTTATCTCTCCACATCACTGTCTATATCTCTCATTTCCCTGATCCCTGACCAGTCTGAAGAAGGGTCTCGACCCGAAACGTCGCCTATCTCCTTCGCTCCTTAGATGCTGCTGCACCCGCTGAGTTTCTCCAGCTTTTTGTGTAACCCTCGATTCTCCAGCATCTGCAGTTCCTTCTTTAACCCTTCTTCAGACTATTTATCCAGTCTGAAATGTCCCGCCCCCAAAGGTCATTAATTCATGTCCTCGAAGGATGCTGCCTGATCTACTGAGTTACTCAAGCACTTTGTGTTCTATACAACATAACAAATCATTATTCCACATATTGAGGCAAGGGTGAACAAATAAACAAAACAAACTAGAATAATTTGTATGGTAGCAACAGTTGTCAATTTGGATTAAACAATGGTTTTACCTGGACATTTTTCTTTGGAAGAATTAATTTAGAAACTTATTACATGCAATATACTGTACTAAACTTATATACTAGTCCTACATCATATCCATATTACTAAAAGTCTGATCTTGACCACTTCCTGGTGTTCTGTATATTGATTTTAGAGGGGGAGGGGGGAGAGGAGGGCAGGGGAGGGGGGAGAGAGGGGGGAGAGAGGGGGGGAGGGGGAGGGGGAGGGAGGGAGAGGGGAGGGGTGAGAGAGGGAGGAGAGGGGGGCAGGGGGGAAGGAGGGGGGGAATGAGGGGAGGGGAGGGGGGGGAGGGTGGAAGGAGAGGGGGAGGAGATGGGGAGGAGAGGGGGCAAGAGATGGGGGAGGAGAGGGGGGAGGAGAGAGGGGGAGGAGAGAGGGGGGAGAGATGGTGGAGGGGTGGAGAGGGGGGAGAGCGGGGTGGAGGAGAGGGGGGAGGAGGCCCTCCTCTCTCTGCCCCCCCTCTCTTCCCCCCCCCTTCCTCTCTGCCCCCCTTCCTCTCTGCCCCTTCCCTTCCTCTCTGCCCCTCTCTGCCCCCCTTTCTGCCCCGCTCCCTCTCTAGGGAGTGGTGAATATTGGGTGAGTGGTGGAGTATTGCGTTCGGGAACCAGCCCTCCTCTGTGACGCCACGCCCCCCCCCCCCCCCCCTCAATCTCTACCCCCCCTCCCTCTCCCTCTCTACCCCCTCCCTCTCCCACTCCACCCCTTCCCCTCTCTAGCCACGCCTGCGCAGTTGTAGGTTATGTGTGTGGATAGGGCGGGGGCTTGGGGTAAAAGGAGCAAATAAGTAATATTAATATAATATCAAGGGGGGGTAGTGTGTGTGGGGAGTGGTTAGTGGGTGTGTGACGCCGAAGGCTGCCCTCCCCCCCCACCCCGCCACCACACGTTGAGGAGACATGCCCTCCCCCCCCCCCCCCCGCCCCTGGTCTAGTATGCAATAAACTTCTCTGATAAAATTCCATAAGACAGGCTATTAATTATACTCAGAGCTATTGAAATGGAGGAAATGGGTAAGTACAGGGCTGCTGACATTGGGTGAGAGTTGAGAGTGAGAAATTGCGAGGGAGCGTAGCAACCGAGGGGGGTGGGGGAGGGGACAGCTGTGGGAGGGGATTGTCCCCCCCTTTCACGGTAGGGATTTTTTGCATTTTTCAGATTGAAATTGTGCAATCTGGTGCATACTGTAGCGAGGCTTTTAACTTACACTTGAATGCAACATTTATGCTTCAAATTGGATTAGGTATGAATAAGGTTAGGCTAAATTACATTCCTAATACAATTCAAATTTAATGTCATTGCACAGATACAAGTATGGGTACAACGAAATGCAGTTTAGTGTCAGTACGTAGTGATAGCAATGTTTAGATAAATACAGATAAATAATACAGATGTGGGAATCTATCGGCGGGTCTCCGAGTTCAGCAGTGCGATGGTGTTATTGTAGAAGCTACTCCTCATCCTGCTGGTGCGGGACCTGAGGCTCCTGTACCGCCTCCCCGATGGTAGGAGGGCAAACAGTCCATGGTTAGGGTGGGAGGGGTCCTTGATGATCTTCCCAGCCCGTCTCAGACACCGTTTTCGGTGGAGGGTATCCAAAGCAGGGAGCGGGGCACCGATGATGTGCTGGGCGGTTTTTCACCACCCGTTGTAGTGCCTTCCTGTCTGCTACGGTGCACCTGCTGTACCATACCGTAAAGCAGGTGGTCAGGATGCTTTCGATGGTACAGCGGTAGAAGTTGGTCAGGATCTGGGGGGACAGGTGGGCTTTTTTGAGCCTCCTCAGGAAATAAAGGCGCTGCTGCGCCTTTTTGACCAGCTTGGAGGTGTTGAGGGACCAGGACAGATCCTCCGAGATGTGTACCCCGAGGAATTTGTAGTTGGAGACCCGCTCCACCTCAGTCCCGTTTATATGGATGGGGGTGTGTCTGCCCCCTCTGTTCTTCCTGAAGTCGACAATGATCTCCTTCGTCTTTTGGGAGTTGAGGACGAGGTTGTTATTGGCACACCAGGTTGTCAGGTGCTGGACCTCCTCCCTGTAGGCTGACTCGTCGTTATCGCTGATCAGTCCTACCACCGTGGTGTCGTCGGCAAATTTTATGATGGCGTTGGAGCTAAACTTAGGGATGCAGTCATGGGTGAAGAGAGAGTAGAGGAGAGGACTGAGCACACAGCCTTGTGGCACGCCAGTGTTCAGTGTTATAGTGGAGGAGGTGAGGTTGTTGATCCTAACAGACTGGGGTCTGTTAGTGAGGAAATCCAGTGTCCAATTGCAGAGGGAAGTGGAGATGCCAAGACCGCTGAGTTTGGTGATCAAGCTAGCGGGTATGACAGTGTTAAAGGCGGAACTGAAGTCGATGAACAGCAGCCTGATGTAGGTGTTATTGCTGTCCAGGTGGGTCAGGGCAAATTACATTCCTAATAACATTCCACAGTAGAGCCAGGCTCTGAACAACAGATGCAGCACATGAATGGCCTTCATATATTCATGTATGGAAATCAGATTATAATTCATGCTGCTATGCATATATATAGAGAAACAAAAACATAGAAATAAAGCAAGAGTCAATAAATCAATTGTTCTGCACAAAAAAATCAATCAACCTTACTCTTAGAAACAAGATGAAAATAATGCCACATATTCAACCGTATATGGTTAAATGAAATTAAGATATATATGTAAAACATATATATGGAAACAGGCCCTTCGGCCCACCAAGTCCACACCGAACAGCATTCTACCATACACCAGTTGTATCCGACACACCAGGGACAATTTACAGAAGCCAATTAATCTGCAAACCTGCACTTCTTTCGGATGTGGGAGAAACCGGAATATCCAGAGAAAACCATGTGGTCATAAGGAGAATGTACAAATACTGTACAGACAGCACCCGTAGTCAGGATCAAATCTGCAAGGCAGCAACTCTACCACTGCGCCACCATGCCACCCCATTAAATTCTTTTTTTTCTGTTATATATTTATTATGGTGTCATGTCAATAAAGATGAACACATGATTCTGATTTCTGCCCTTCGATGAATAACACACATCTCCAGTCATTGTGTTTTATAGCTGGTTTTCAACCTCTTCAGTCTGAAGGTCTCAACCCGAAACATCACCTATTCTTTCTCTCCAGAGATGCTGCTTGTCCTGCTGAATTACTCCAGCTTTTAGTGTCTATCATCAGTTTAAACCACCATCTGCAGTTCCTTCTTGCACTCTTTTTTAAGCAAAACAGATCCTATTC
The DNA here is from genome assembly GCA_035221665.1 of Okamejei kenojei. NCBI lineage: Eukaryota > Metazoa > Chordata > Chondrichthyes > Rajiformes > Rajidae > Okamejei > Okamejei kenojei. The sequence continues at coordinate 72,017,318 of CM069136.1, read as the reverse complement.
TCATAATATTATTCACCTCAACTAAGTATTTGCTTCACCTCTGTTGCTGCAGAGAATACAATCCAAGTTACCAAATCTTTCTTCAAAGTGAAAAAAAATTCCAGCCCTGCCAATATGTTCATAAATCACCCCTGGATCCACTCCAGAGCAACTGCACCCTTTCCACAGTGTGCCATAGTCTTACGGCATGGAAACGAGATGAGAAAAACATTTTTCACACAGAGAGTGGTGAATCTCTGGAATTCTCTGCCACAGAAAGTAGTAGAGGCCAGTTCATTGGCTATATTTAAGAGAGAGATAGATGTGGCCCTTGTGGCTAAGGGGATCAGGGGATATGGAGAGAGGGCAGGTATGGGATACTGAGTTGGATGATCAGCCATGATCATATTGGATGGCGGTGCAGGCTCGAAGGGCCGAATGGCCTACTTCTGCACCTATTTTCTATGTTTCTATGTTTCTATGAAACAGGCCCTTCATCCCAACTTGTCCATGCAGATCAAGATGCCCCATCTAAACTAGTCCCATTTATCCGCATTTGACCCATATCCCTTTAAACCTTATGTGTGCCAGTGTGTGTGTAAGGGTGTGTGTTAGGTTGTGTGTGAGAGTGTGTGTCAGAGTGTGTGTCAGTGAAGCGGTGACAACACCCGGAATGAGCGGAGACTTGGTGATGTCCAGGGAGCATTTCCCTCTCGCCATCCCTCCCTGGGAATGCGGGCAGGCCCAGGTGCTCTGTGTCCAGCTGGGGTCCAGGGGAGAAGAGGGTCAGTGACCCAGGGGTCCAGGGGAGGTGAGGGACAGTGACCCGGGGGTTGGGCATCGGAGCGGAGCTATAGCCCGAGATTCATCCCCGAGCTCCGGAGACGGTACCGACGCCCCCACTCACCCGGTTCGCTCCCGGTTCCGGGCCGGGTTTAAAACTCCATGCGGTGTGGACAGAGCTGTGGCCGACGGACACAGAACCGCCGGAGGTGAGGGTGGGAGGTGTGAGCGGTGCCTCGGGGGGGGGGGGGGGGCGGTGCTGATACCACCGCCGTGTCTCACCTATCACACCATCTGCACGGGAATGTGAATGCGGGTGAGGCAGCATCTGTAAAGCGGTAGACAAAAATGCTGGAGAAATGCTTGAGTCTGAAGGAGAGTCAAACTCAGACATAGATGCTGCCTCACCCGCTGAGTTTCTCCAGCATTTTTGTCTATATTGCCATTTTAAATAGTGTGCGATGGGCTTAAGCCAATTGCTCATTCTTTATGGGGAACCCGCCAACAGAAAACTATTCTCATTGGTGAGTGTGGAGGGGTGTGACTTTATTTATATATATATATTTTAAACATTTTGAGCATGCGAACCTCTGTCATCAGCGTGAGAGCGTGAGAATTTCATCAAATGCGTTAGTCTCACGCTCAATGCGTGAGAGTTGGCCGCCCTGACTAAGTATTTAGCTAAGAGAAAGAAACTAGTGTACGAGAGAGGAATTGTGTTTGAGTACAGGATCCTCCATACTGGGATGTTTTAAATTCAGGTGGTAAGAGGCCCAATTTCAGGAACCATGTTCTGAGCTCTATGGATACCTGATAATGATTTGTGGGTTTTTTTCAGAAATTAATGGCTGTTGCCAATATTGGGTTTTAGAAACCTTAACAAAATCCTGGATGTCAAACCTCCTCATTCCAGCCTAGCAGACTTGAATGCAGCTTGAAACCAGTTAACACAAAAGGGTTGATGCAGAGCAAGGTGGAACAGTAATATTCCTTCTAATTGTCTGTAATTATGCTCTTTGTCCATTCTTTTCCTTTTGGGTTATGCCCCATTAGATAACTGGCTCAATTAAATCCAGTCTGCGTTTCAAACTGACTACCTGTCCTCCAAACATAGCACCAATTTCAGTCCACAACTTTATTCTTGAAACCTTTCTACTTAATTTGATTACTCCAGAAAACATAGAAATAAAAGGATTTGTTCAGATTTTATCCTGGGTTATCGAATTATAGTTCAAAGCAGAAACTGAGACTGCCTCGGTATTTTAAGAACAATGGAGGCTAAAGGGAGATTTAACTGAGGAATTCAACATATTGAGAATCCTAGACAGAGTAAACAGGAAAGACTTAGTTCCTCAGGCAGAAAGGATAATAATGGGGCATAAATTTGTATCACTTGGTAAAAGTATTCAGGAGGTGTTGAGGAAAATTCTTTGCATACAAATTGTTGTGAGTTTATGGATCTCACTGCTTGAAAGGGTGGCGGATACAGAAACACTCAAAACATTTAAGCACCACCTAGGAGGGAGCATGAAGCACATTGACGGAAAAGTTGGAAAGTAGGAGTAATCTACGATGCCATAAATGTCTATGATTCTATAGCATAAAGCAGAACATGCCTATTCCGGTGGATCCCACTAAAAACATTTGGAAAAATGTATGTTTTAGATTTCAAAAAAGTATGATACAAATATTTAAACTATCTTAACAATAAAAAAAACACAATAAAACTTGAAACTAATTCTATTCTTGAAATATATTTCTGAAATACCTAGTCAGTTCTGTTCTCAATCAATTTTATACATTTACTCGTAATCCACAGAGGCTTTATTAGATTGTTGAGACATGTTGTATGAAATTCGGACAAATGTAATAATAACAGGTGTGAAATATGACTCAAGTGTGTAAGACAGCAGGGAATTTTTTCAAGAACTTATTAGGTGCTGATATATTTAGAACCCTTCACACTCAAAACATGTTATTTGTGAAAATTGATGGCAAGAGTTAATTAAATCAAGGAATTTATGAACCAACATGGGATTCTTTGATACAAATGGTACTATTGAGAGGGAGGCACGTGTCAATCGGTTGTCATGGGTATAACTACTATGTCATAAAAAGGTGTGACTGGAGGCAAAGCTTGGAAGCAAGAGACTGTCAACAGCCTTGATCACCTGTAGAGATAGGAATAAACTCCTTCAGGTGATCACTGGGTGAAAGGCAAAAAGAAAAATGCATGTGAGTAGAAGTTAGAGCATAGAACCTAGAACATAGAACACAACAGCACAGGGACAGGCTCTTTGGCCAACAATGTTTGTGCTGAACATGATGCCCAGATGAAATTATCTCATCTGTCTGCACATGATCAACATCCCTCTGTTCCCTGCACTTCCATGTGCCTATCTATAAGCCTCGTAAATGCCATTATCCGATTTGCCTCCACCACCACCCTTAGCTATGAGTTTCAGGCCCCTACCACCCTCTGTGTAAAAAACTTGCCTCACACATTTCTATTAAGCTTTCCCCTTCTCACCTTATGCCCTCTAGTGTTGAACATTTCCACCCTGGGAAAAGGATTCTGCCCTATATATGCCTCTTATAATTTTACATACTTCTATCAATCTCTTGAACCGCCAACATTTCAGGGAAAACAATCCAAGTCTATCCAGCCTCTCACTGTTGCTGAAACCGTATTTTGTATTTTGATAAACCCCATCTACACCCTCTGCAAAGCTTCCACATCTTTCCTGTAATGGGGTGATCAGAACTGCACGCAATACTCCAAATGCGGCCTAACAAAAGTCCAATAGAGCTGCATCATAACTTCCTGACTCTTTTATTCAATGCGCCTAGCAATGAAGGCAGGCATACCATACGGCTCTTTATCACCCTAACTACTGTGCTGCCACCTATAGTGAGACAATAGACAATAGACAATCGGTGCAGGAGTAGGCCATTTGGCCCTTCGAGCCAGCTCTGCCATTCAATGTGATCATGGCTGATCATCCCCAATCAGTACCTTTTTCCTGCCTTCTCCCCGTATCCCCTGATTCCGTTATTTTTGAGCCCTATCTAGCTCTCTCTTAAAAGCATCCAGAGAACCTGCCTCCACCACCCTCTGAGGCAGAGAATTCCACAGACTCACCACTCTCTGTGAGAAAAAGTGTTTCCTCGTCTCCGTTCTAAATGGCTTACTCCTTATTCTTAAACTGTGGCCCCTGCTTCTGGACTCCCCAACATCGGGAACATGAGCTATGAAACTGGACTCCAAGATCCCTCTGCACATCAATGCTGTTCAGGGTCTTGTCATGAACTGTATATTCTCTCCGCACATTCAACCTCCCAAATTGAAACACCTTACACTTGCTCAGATTAAACTCCATCTGTCATTTCTCCACCCATTTCTGCAGCTGATCAATATCTCACTGCATCTTCTGACAGCCTTCCTCACTATTTGCAACTCTGGTAATTTTGGTGTTGTGAACAAACTAACACATCTACGTTTATGGTCATTTAAATATGTCACAAACTGCTGAAATCCCAGCACAGATTCCTGCGGAACTCCACTGGTCATAGACCTCCAGCTGGAGTATTTACCTGCCACTAAAGTCCTCTGTCTTCTATGAATAAGCCAGTTCCGAATCCATACGACCAACTCATCATGTATCCCGTATACCTTAATTTTCTGTATCAGCCTACCATAAGGGAACTTATTAAAAGCCTTATTAAAATCCTTGTAAGCACCATCCGCTGCCCTACCTTCATCAATCTCATTTGTCACCTCCCCAAAAAATTCAATCGTTAGTGACACATAACCTGCCTTGCTGGCTAACCCTAGCTATTAACCCATTCTCTTCCAAATTGGAGTAAATCCTATCTCAAAGAATTCTCTCCAATAGTTTCCCGACCACTGATATGAGGCTTATGGCCTCAAAGTTCCCTGGATTCTCTCTCGACTTCCTTTCTTAAACAAAGAAACAACATTGGCCACTCTCCAGTACTCCGAGACTTCGTCTATGGTTAAAGTCATATAAGATTAGTAGAATACAGAGGCTTAGTCAGTACACAGGATTTTATAAATTTTATATCAGATAAGAACAAAAGACATAGGAACAGAATTATGCTATTCCAATTAGGCCATCGTCCAATCTGCCATTCAATATTGGCTGATCTATTTTCCCTCAGATCATCGCCATCCTGCTGCCTTCTCCCTGTACCCATTGATGCCCTTACTAATCAAGAATCTATCTCCGCTTTATAAATACTGAATTCTCTTCCCATTTAGAAAGTTGTCTACGCCTTATTTCTTCTACCAAAATGTGTGACCATATACTTTGCTATGCTGTGTTCCTTCTGCCATTATCTGCCCATGCTCCCAAACTGTCCGAGTCCTTCTACAGACTGTGCTGTGATGTGTTCCATTTTCCACTTCTCTGCCCACTCTCCCAACCTTTCCCGAGTCCTTCTGCAGACTGCCCGCTTCCTCAATACTACCTGGCACTCCACCTATCTTCGTACCATCTGCAAACTTGGCCATAAAACCACCAATTCCATCATCCAGATCGTTAGCATATAAAGTGAAAAGGAGGCACCCAACACTGACCCCCTGCAGAACATCACAAGTCACCAGCAGCCAACCAGTAAAGCCCTTTATTCCCACACTTTGCCTTCTGCCAGTCAGCCAATCTTCTAACCGTGCTAGTACCTTACCTGTAATACCATAGGCTGGGCGCCTATATTATTTAGCAGCCTATCTTGGCACCCGATCAAAGGCCTTCTGAAAATCCAAGTAAACAACATCCAATGACCCTCCTTTGTCCATCCTGCTTGATACTTCCTCAAAAAATTTCTTCTGGTCAAAACTATGTTGACTTCAGCTTATTTTATCATGTGTTTAATTATCATATTATCAAGTATCCCGAAACCTCATCCTTAATAAAGGACAACCACGGAACTCAAATTAACCAGCCTATAATTTCTTTATTTTGCCTTGCTCCCTTCTTAAACAGTGGCGTTACATTTGTGACTTTCCAGTCCTCTAGTATCATTCCTGACTCAAGTGATTCTTGAAAGATCACGACTAATGCCTCCACAATCTCAACAGCTACCTATTTCAGAACACTGGGGTATAGTCCATCTGGTCCAGGTGACACCCCATCTTCACACCTTTCAGTTTCCAAAGCACTTTCTCCGCAGTAATAGCAACTGCACTCAATTCTTCTCCCTGACTCTCTTGAATTTCAGGCATATGGCTGGTGTCTTCCACTGTGTATACTGATGCAAAAAACCTATTCAGTTCATCCATCATTTCTTTGTTCCCTATTATTACTTCTCCAGTGTCATTTTCCAGCCGTCCAATACACACTCCTATTATTCTTTAAATTTCTGAAAAAACGTTCGGTGTCCTCTTTTATATTATTGGCTAGCTTAGGTCATAAGGAATAGGAGTAGGATTAGGCCATTAGGCCCATCAAGTCTACTCCGCCATTCAATCATGGCTGATCTATCTCTCCCTCTCAATCCCATTCTTCCGCCTTCTCCCCATAACCTCTGACACGTGTACTAATCAAGAATCTATCTATCTCTGCCTTAAAAACATCCATTGACTTGCCATTTACAGCCTCCTGTGACAAAGAATTCCACAGATTCACCACCCTCTGACTAAATAAATTTCTCCTCATCTCCTACCTAAAAGAACATCCTTTAATTCTGAGGTTATGACCTGTAGTCTTAGACTCTCCCACTAGTGGAAATATCGTCCACACTATCCAAGCCTTTCACTATTCTGTATGTTTCAATGAGCTCCCCCCTCACTCTTCTAAACTCCAACAAGTACAGGCCCAGTGTCAAAACACGCTCATCATAAGTTAACCTACTAATTCCTGGGATCATTCTAATAAACCTCCTCTGGACCCTCTCCATAGCAAGCACATCGTTCCTCAGACATGGTGCCCAATATTGCTCACAATATTCCAAATGTGGTCTTACCGGCGCCTCACCAGAGCCTCAACATTACATCCCTGTTTTTGTATACAAGCCTTCTTGAAATAAATGCTAGCATTAGAAACATAGAAACATAGAAAATAGGTACAGGAGGAGGCCATTTGGCCCTTCGAGCCAGCGCCGCCATTCATTGTGATCATGGCTGGTCGTCCCCAATCAATAACCCGTGCCTGCCTTCTCCCCATATCCCTTGAATCCACTAGCCCCTAGAGCTCTATCGAAACTCTCTCCTAAATCCATCCAGTGACTTGGCCTCCATTGCCCGGTGTGTCAGGGAATTCCACAAATTCACAATTCTTTGGGTGAAAAAGTTTTTGCTCACCTCACTTAAATGGCTTCCCCTTTATTCTAAGACAGTGGCCCCTGGTTCTGGACTCGCCCAACATTGGGAACATTTTTCCTGCATCTAGCTTGTCCAGTCCTTTTATAATTTTATATGTTTGTATAAGATTCCCCTTCATCCTTCTAAACTCTAGGGAATACAAGCCTAGTCTTTTCAATCTTTCCTCATACGACAGTCCTGCCATCCCAGGGATCAATCTCATTGCACTGCCTCAATCACAAGGATGTCCTTCCTCAAATTAGGAGACCAAAACTATACACAATACTCCAGATGTGGTCTCACCAGTGCCCTATACAACTGCAGAAGAACCTCTTTACTCCTGTACTAAAATCCTCTTGTTATAAAGGCCAACATTCCATTAGCTTTCTTCACTGCCTGCTGTACCTGCACGCCAACCTTCAGTGACTGGTGTACAAGGATGCCCAGGTCTCACTGCACCTCCCCCTCATATTTCACCGTTTCCCCTCTTACTGCTTTTTTAGTTGCTTTCTGTTAGTTTTTAAAAGCATCCCAATTCTATGCTATATTTAAGAGGGAGTTAGATGTGGCCCTTGTGGCTAAAGGGATCAGGGGGTATGGAGAGAAGGCAGGTAAGGGATACTGAGTTGGATGATCAGCCATGATCATATTGAATGGCGGTGCAGGCTCGAAGGGCCTAATGGCCTACTCCTGTACCTATTTTCTATGTTTCTATGTTTCTATGTTTCCAGCTTCGAACTAATCTTTTCCATATTATATGCCTTCCCTTTTGCTTTTATGCTACCTTTGACTTCCTTTGTCATCCATGGTGGCCTCATTCTCCCCTAATATGGTTCTTCCGCTTTGGGATGAAAAGATCTAGTGTCTCCTGATTACACCCAGAAACATCTTCCTTCGCTGCTCCACCATCATTCTTTCTAGGGTACCCTTGCATTCTACTTTAGCCTCCCTCATGCACCTGTAGTTACCTTTACTCAACATTAATACTAATATACAAGAGATAGCTCTATTGCAGTTTGTAATGCTTTAATTGTTTTTATTCAGGTCTACTTAATTTTAATCAATTTCTAAAAAAGGTTCCAAGTTGTTATGCTTCTCTGTGATTCATGACTACTTCTACCCAGAAGAATTCTAACCAAACTCAGTTAACAGGTACAAAGGAAGATTATTCAAATTTGCAAGCCTTACCAAAGTTCACAAGACTTGCAGCGTACATATGATAGGCTCATGGGGTTACCCGTGCACCATTACTGTACTTCATTAATTAAAGCATTTCTAACATTTCTCATATAATAAACAGATAAAACACTAATGCACAACACTTAAATACATCGGTAGTCATTGTGAAATTGGAGAGAGCATGTTTACAATTTCCAAGAATGCATTTTACTGTGGATAAAGCTCTGCAGTTAATTATTCCTAAAGAGTTGCCAATAGACTCTATTAAGATTTTAAATAGTTCTGTTTATGTCATTTTCTCAGTCATGTGGTATTTTGATTTGATCAATAGAGAAGCTCAACCAAATATCAGACTCTAGGTATTCCTTAGCATGTCAAATACAGTGAATTATATTTCACAGAATTCCCCAAAGTCTATGAGCCTGTCAATCTGTCACCTGCCATCCGACTAATTTCTTATTATCCTCTACTACCAAACCTCTCTCATCTTGTTCTATGATATGCCTTTACCTTTCCCCTGTCATTGATTTTGCTTCCTATCTAATAAATGCAAAATATTCAGACACTTAAATTAAGCATTTGAATAGTGACAAACTATTACATTTCATTGTGGTGTTTTCAGTTATCAGATAATAATCCAACTGAAACTTTTAATCGTTTCTGAATGTACAGATAAAATTCAATAAACAAAATGCCGGAGGAACTCAGCGGGTCAGTCAGCATCTGTAGAGGGGAATGAATAGACCACGTTGATGGATTTGTCAAAAGAGCCATTTTTTTAGGCACATGGCAAAAATGGAGGTTAATTAACTTGTACGTTAATTAACTTTCTGTCCTCACCTAACATATGACATTAAGAATGATTTTGCTTTGGATTAACAATGATTAATTATTCTGCTGGGCTAGTGTTCTCCCTATGCTTTCTTAAGTTTCCTAGAGCAAGTTCATTTTACATAATAATTCACTGTCAAGATGATATATTTATCAGCTAATATTTATTATCCATCCTCAACTTGATTATCTCAATTGCTATTAAAGTGTTAATGCCTAAAATAGCATCCTCCCACGACTAATCAATAGTCATTTCTGCAATGTCTAACCCTGACAGCTCTTTAACATTTTCCCTCTGGTGTCTGAAATTTCTTCCATCTGCAAATTAACTGCATAAAGAAAATGAGGCAGATAAATTTGTTCATGTCTATTTTAAAATAAACAACAACGGAAAACAAAATATAATAAACTGGTAGAAGGTAAACAGATATATGAAAGCTGCATCAACAGTATTTAGAGACTTGCAGAGATTACAGCATGGAAACATGCCCTTCAGCTCATTGAATCTGCACTGACCATCTATCACCCATTTTATACTAATTCTACACAATCCTATTTTATATTCTTCCTGTATTCTCCGCAACCTCCTCCAGATTCTAGCACTCTCATGCACAGCTGAGACAATTGATAGCATCGTAACCTGCCAATCAATGTGGCCACAGGGAGAGTTTGCAAACTCTCGATAAACAGCCCTTAAGGTCAGGATTGAAAGCTAGTGTCCTGTGCTGTGAGGCTGCAGATACGATTAAAGCCCCTGTCCCACTTTCACGATCTAATTCGCGACCTCTGCCGAGTTTGCCCATGACTCATACTCACAGCATGGTCGCCACAAGGTCGTAGGGGGTCTTCCTCATGCTCAGGAGTGGTCTCCGCGTACTCCTGGCATCAAGTAGGTCACTGCGTTTTTTCTAGCCTGATAAAAATTGTCCACGTGTAAAAAAAAGGTCAGCATGGAAAAAAATCGATGCTTTTTACTCTTAGGTTGGTCGTAGGTGGGTCGTGATGCTATTCGTAGGTAGTCATAGGTAGTCGTAGGTGGTAGGAGGCAGTCAAAGGTAATAGCTCCGGGGAGAAAAAAAGGTCAGTAGAAAAAAAAGTTTATTTAAACAGCAGAACGTCACCTCTGTCACTCCAAGACATGTTCATTCAAAGCTGGAGAGTTTTTTGGAGAGGAGACTTGTGTTTTAGAGATGCCACCAAAAAGGCAGCAGCGCAGGGGGAGGGCACATCCCTAAAAAAAAACGGCCATGCAGGTTTTTGCCCACCCAAGAGGAGTGGCAGGAGGTGATGCCACAAGAGGTGATAGTGCAGGAGGAGGTAGCCCTGCATGAGAGACCCCTGGAGGAGGAGACCAGGGTGGTAGTATATGTCTCCACCACCGCCTCATTCTTCACTGCCTCATTTGAAGGCAGCAAAGTGCCCCGTTGGTGGTGAGGGAGGGCTGGAGGAAGGTTATGCCCTACACCTTCACCAGGCAGCAGGTGGGGGACCTTGAACAATGGTTCCAGCAGAATGCCATCCTGTACGAAAAGGAAAATGAGTACAGGGACAGGGACAAGAATGGCTTTCTTGCCATCCACTGCCCCACATGTGTGCTTAAAGTTCCATCTTTTGTCAAAGCTCAATGCCACTCTCTTCCAGTCATCTGGTGTACTGGGACAGTCCATCACATCATCTCCATTCACCCATTGAGACCTCTTTTGTGCTTCCTCTTCACCCTTGCTCTTCCTCTTCTGCCTTTCTTAAAAGGCTGCTGAAGCAAAAGGGCTACTGCAAACAGCAGTAAAACGTACATGGTCGAAGCCAGTCTTCAACATAGTCGAAGGAGGTCGAAGGCGGTCTTCTTCATAGTCGTGGGAGGTCTTCAACCTAGTCGTAGGAGGTCGTACACATAGTCGTGGAAGGTCGTAGGTTACCGCGATCATAGGAGGTCATTTAAGGTCGTCAGAGGTCGCAAATTAGGTCGTGAAAGTGGGACAGGGCCTTAACTTTCCACTGTATTAAATTATTTTGTACAGTAAAGGTGGTAATTCAATATAACAAATTTGGAGAAGTACACGGATAGGAAATGTTTAGAGGGACACAAAAAGCTGGAGTAACTCAACGGGTCAGGCAGCATCTCTGGAGAAAAGGAATAGGTGACGTTTCGGGTCGTGACCCTTCTTCAGACCCTTTAAAGAGATCTGGGTCAAATTCAAGCAAATGAGACTAGCCTAGATGGGCACCTGGTTGACATGGACTAGTTGGGCCATGGGGCCTGTTTCCGTGATGTACTTTTAAAGGAGTCAAACAGTATGTCGATCTTCATTGCATGAGTGGAGATTCTTGCTCCAATTACATAAAACCCTGGTGAGACATCATCTGAAATAATGAGTACAGGGCATCACTGCTCAAAGAAGGTTATATTTGCTATAGAGCGAAGGTAGTGGTTCCTGGGATAACAGGAATTGTCCTTTGGGAATAGATTATGCAGACTCTGCCTTTACACGAGTTTAGAAGAATGAATGCTCTAACTTCTACAGAATGCATGCCTTTTTCTCAGTGCTATAATCAGGCCTGAAGTTGCACACCACCTGCAACTAATTACTTTACACCACACAGTTTTATATATCTATCAGGATCATCAACCTACTCACACAATCCTAATTCTACCTCTACCACTAAACGCTCTTGCACCACCATGATTTTTTCTCTCTCTTTTTTGGTACACTACTGTTTTGTTTCTTTTCAAAGTCTTTTTCTTTATTATTGTCTTGAAGAATTGTAGGTGTAATTTGTGTACGATTTATGTTTTTTGTGTATTTCCAGAGTCCATATGTTTGTTAAGCTGCTGCAAGCCAAATTTTTAATTGTACCCGTTCCTTATCGTACCTATACAAATGACAATAAACTAAATGTGACTCAACCAGCTTGCTCTCAAAGTCAGTAAGACGAAGGAGCTGATTGTTGACTTTAGAATAGCAAGGCCAAGGATCCACAAACCTCTCTACATAGACAGGTTGGTGGTGGAGAGTCACCAACCTCAAGTTCCAGTACATGCATGTCTCTGAGGGTATGTCCTGGGTTGAGAACATTAATGTAATCATAAAGAAAGCCCATCACCGCCTCTATTTCCTTAGAGGACTGAGGAGATTCTATGTGTCAATGAATAATCTCTTGAACTTCAACATGCGTATGGTAGAGAGCATATTGACGAGTTGCGTCACGTTCTTGTTTAGCGATTCGAACAACCAGGAATGAAGGACATTACAAAAAGTGGTGGACGCAGCCCAGTCTACCTCCTCACCATCGAAGGGATCTGTAGGCAAAAAGGCAGCCAGCATCATCAGGGACCCACACCATAGTGGCCCCGCTCTCTTTTCACTCCTGTATTTGGGAAGAAGGCATGGGAGTCTGAACACCATGGTCCATGTGAAGAGCTCAAACTCACACAGGTTGAAACACAAGCATCTTTATTGTTTGGCAAAGTCTTTGAACTATTGGCTGGTGAAATGAGTCCCGTTGTCAGTCTGAAGACGAGCTGGAATGCCATGTACAAAGAAGTGTTGTCGGAGCTTCTGGACGACTATCTCTGAGGAGATGGTTGGCAGGAAGTCAATTTCAAAACAGTTCGAGTACGAGTCCACTAACACGAGATAGTGCTTCCCATGGCAGTCGAAGATATCGGCAGCCACTGACGACCATGGTAGAGAGGGACAGCAGAGGTTGTTATTGCTGGTGTGGTGCCTGTCTGTTACAGATCGCGCATGATTCTGTTTTCTCCCGAATGTACTTGGTCATTCCGGGCCAGTTGATCATTGCTTGATGAATATTTTTTATTAGTTGTAAATACATATTAATAGAAAATACTTCTTACATACATTCGTAATATTATTAATATTAACATTTAAGACTTATTTATATTTCTATACATTTTTTTTTTAATAAGTAAGAAAAGATAGAGAAAAATAATATAGAGATAAAAAATCGAAAATAAGGAAGTGAATGGAGTATTAAAAAGTTATCCATCATTGGAGATATATCCATGATTTGTTATACGTATTTCTTCATCTATTCCATTATTCAGGTTTCAGTCAGGCTCTCGCACCAAGCCATTTTGACCCTTTAAATATTCAATGTATGGAGACCATATTCCTCTGAAAAGATCCAACCTGTCCATTAGGACGAGCCTCAATCTTTCCAGATGGAGTGTCTCCGACATTCCTGTATTCCACATTTTGATTGTGGGGGATGTAGGACCTTTCCAGAATTTTAATATTAATTTTTTCCCAATTATTAAACTATAATCAATAAAAATTCTTTGATTCATTGTTATTAATTGATCTATTTCCAGTATTCCCAGTATTATTATCTTTGAGTCAGGAGTCAGATTCATATTAACAACATTCGAAATTATCGTAAATATTTCTATCCAAAATTTTGTAATTTTTACACAATTTGTAAATGAGTGTGTCAAGTTAGCTTCTAAGTGCTGACATTTATCACAATGGCAGATACATTTGAAAAAATGTTATGTAGTTTGGATTTTGAGTAATGTAGTCTATGTAATATTTTAAATTGTATAAGAGAGTGTCTAGCATTTAACGAAAAGTGGTGCATGTGTTGTAAACTTTCATCCCATACTTCTGGTCTAATAATTTGACCTAGTTCGTTTTCCCATGATTGTCTATATATGTCTGTTAATGGGACATCATTTTCCAATAGGGTATTATAAATGTATGATATCAATTTTTCTGTGTTTGGATGTTTATTTAGGCATTCATCTAAAATTTCTGTCTTTCTATTTCTAATTTCCTGTGTGTTTGCTTTTACATAGTCTCTAATTTGTAAGTATCTAAAATAATCTTTTGAATGTAATCCATAAATTTGTTGTAATTCTTGAAATGAAAGGAAAGAATTTTCCCTGTAGAGATCTCCCGTCTTATTAATTCCCTTATTTTTCCATTGTAAAAAGCCTTTATCCATCATTGAAGGTTTAAATGTAACATTATTTACAATGGTAAGGGCTAGTGGTATAGATTCCAATTTTAATGTTTTCTTTATTTGTTTCCAGATACGTATTCCACTTTCTATTATAGGGTTTTCACTATAGGTTTTCTTACCTAAATTAATTTTGGCAAATATTATCGAACTAATTTCAAAAGGAGAACAATCTTCTTTTTCCATTTTTAACCAAATTGGTTGTTTATCTGTCTCTACTAACCAAAAATTCATATTTTTAATATTAACTGCCCAGTAATAAAACATAAAGTGATAAACCTCCATTTATTTTTGATTTACATAAATGTGTTTTATTTATTCTGTGGCTCTTATAATCCCAGATAAAGTTGGTAACTAAAGAGTCCACCTCCCTAAACAAATTTTTAGGAAGATATATCGGAATTAATTGGAAAAGATATAGTAATTGCGGAAGAAAAATCATTTTTATTACATTAATTTTACCTAGCATTGAGAAGGGTAAAGTTTGCCAATATAAAATGTTCTTATTTAATTTATTCAATAAGAGTGGAAAGTTGGATTTAAATAAAGAATCAAATCTTTTTGTTACATAAATTCCATGATATTTGATTTTTTTGTTTGTTATCTTAAAAGGAAATTGTTGTAATATATGTAAGTTATTTACCATTATTGGCATGAGTTCACTTTTATTCCAATTAATACTATATCCTGAAAAAGATCCAAATTCAGTTATTAATTTCAATAAATTTTGGATACTAATTTCCGGTTTTGTAATATAAAGTAATACATCATCCGCATATAAGGAGATTTTGTTTTCAGTATTTCTGGTGTGATACCCATATATTTCAGAATGTGATCTCACACGTTGAGCTAATGGTTCTATTGCAAGTGCAAATAGTAGTGGGGATAAAGGGCAACCTTGTCTACAGCCTCGAGATAGACTGAATTTAGTTGATAGCGTTTGATTTGTTATTATTCTGGCTGTTAGGTTAGTGTATAATAATTTGACCCAAGTAATAAACTTCTCTCCCAATTTAAAAGTTTCCATAACCGAAAACAAGTAAGACCATTCCACCAGGTCGAAGGCTTTCTCCGCATCTAACGAAATAACTACTAGATCTTTATTAATACTTCTTTTCGAGTATATAATATTGAATAAACGTCTCAGGTTATGTGAGGAATATCGTTTTGGTATAAATCCTGTTTGATCGGGATGAATTAATCATTAATAACTGCACTTAGCCTTTGTGCTAATATTTTAGTTAATATCTTTTTATCAGTATTTAAAAGAGCTATAGCTCTAAATGATCCTGGGTCATCCAGATCTTTGTCTATTTTAGGTATAAATGTTATAATGGATTCATTTAACGTTTCTGGTAGTTTCTGCTGTGTATAAATATATTCATAGAGCGTCTTCAAGTGTGGTGCAATCAGATCATAAAATGTTTTATAAAATTCCGAGCCAATACCATCTGGTCCCGGTGTTTTACCATTTTTTTAATGATCTGATAGATTCTTGGATTTCTTTTACTGAAATTTCAGCATTTAATGATACTCTATTTTGTGAATCCAACCCATTCAGATTACTTTTTTTTTTAATGCTTCTATTCTTATCCTGTTTTCTGTTGTTTTAGCAGAGTATAAGTTTTTATAATATTGCAAAAATCTCTCATTAATATCTTTAGGTTGTACTAAAGTTCACCATTATGTGATTTAATCCTATGGATTATTTTTTCTCCTTCCATCTTCTTTAATTGGCGAGCCAATAATTTTTGAGGTTTATCTCCAAATTCAAACTGTAATTGTTTAGTGTATTGATAAAGTTTTACAACTTGATCTGAATATATTTTATTTAATTTATATTTCAGTGCTGCGATTTTATTATGTATTGTTATGGATGGATTAGCTGCATTCTCTGTATCTAGTTGTTTAATCTCCTTTTCCAGTTCCTGTTGATCCCTCTGATTCTTTTTATTATAAAATGCTTGAGAGGAAATCAAAATTCCACGGAGATATGCTTTAAAAGTTTCCCATAATAAGGAAGAAAATATTTCCGGTTTATCATTTATTTCAAAGAAAATCTTGATCTGTTCTGTAATATATTCCTGAGTTATTTTGTTTTTTAAAATTTGTGGATTAAATCTCCATTGTCCCCGTTTTTCCATTTTACCATTTATTTTAATCTTAAATGTTAAAGGTGCGTAATCTGAGATTATAATATTATGGTCTTTTGAATTATAAGTGAGTGAGATAAGTTTGGCATCGACCAAAAAGTAATCTATTCTTGAGTAAGTTTTATGTACAGGTGAATAAAAGGAGTATTCTCGTCCAGTTGGATTTTCTACTCTCCAAACATCTTTAATATTAGTAGTTTCCATATATGCATTTAATAAGTCACTGGAATGGGATTTAATTTTCCTTTGTCTTGTAGATCTGTCTAAGTAAGGATCTAATGTACAATTTAAATATCCTCCAATTATTAAGTTATGTTGTGTTATTTCATGGGATGTTGTTAAATATTTTCTTGATAAACAATGGACTATCAAAGTTTGGTCCGTATACATTAACAAAAATCATTTTTTGTGCATTTAATTCTCCTTTTACAATAATGTATCTGCCATCATTATCAGTTATAGTTGATGTATGTTTGAATAAAATGCCTTTACGAAATAATATTGCTACACCTCTTGATTTGTGTGTAAAAGAAGAATGATACGTTTTTTCTATCCATTTAGCTTTCAGCCTATGCTCAGCACCTTTTTTTAAATGAGTTTCTTGAATTAAAATTACATCAGCTTTAATTGCTTTTAAATGTGCTAATACTTTACCTCTCTTAATTGGTTCATTAATACCTTTAACATTCCAGCTGCAAAACGTTATTCCTTCATTCCCCGTATTCATTTTTAAGTCTTGCATCTTTTGTCTATGGGGGTCTGTAATAGAGCCAATGGTTCAGTTCGACAGACCCGACCTTACACCCGAACACCGAATAGACGAATTTTAAGTCCCTTGAATGTCTCTCACGTGTATATCTCCTTTGATCCAATATATAACTCCATTCAAACTGAAAATAACAATAATAGTTTATAATAGAAAAGAAGAGAGGATAGATTAAGAAATTAGTATAGTGCACAAAGGAGGAAAAAACTACATCTAGTATTGGTGTAGTTAGTGCTAGCCATACTAGCATGGCTAACCATCTACCGACTTCCATAGTTGATGTTACTAACTTAACCAGCTCCCTGGTTTTTTGGAATTATTATTCCATAATGGTATTTTACCGGGGATATTAAATTTAAAATATTCGGGTTATAATAGTCGAAAATGTGGGAATACATATATTTAAAACTTATTTGAAAATCTAATTATAAAAAAACACAAGAAAAGAAAGGAAAATAAAAAATAAAAATGAAAATTACTGGTACAAAAGAAAGGTTTCCAAAGGGGACAAATGAAGTCAGACTCTATATTTGACTCTAATCATTCCAATATAAATAAACATTAGTCATTAGTAATAACGATTAATTCTGATTGGTAAAAATACCACGGTATAACTTTAATATTTATTATTTATTATATTCGTAGTGTAGTTAGTGTCATAATGATTAACTCTGATTAGTGAAAATACCACGGTATAATTTTAGTATTTATTAGTTATTTGTATTAGTAGTGTAGTTATACTAATTATTAGTATCCATGGGAGGGTTTCCGATCCACATCTTTCTCCAGCTTCCATCCAGCACTATCCAATTCCATCCAGTCCTGCAAAGTCCTGCAAAGTCAGTGTATTGAATGATGAGGCCTTCTCAAGTCTTAATCTTCCGGGCAAAGTCCAGCGCTTCCACAGGGTTTGAGAAGAAATATTCCTTCTTGTTGAAAGTAACTCTTAGAGTAACTGGGTAATTCAGGCCATATTTCAAGTTTTCCACCCCCCTCAGGAGACTTTTAGTCTCATTAAACGCTTTTCGTTTCCTGGAGACTTCTGCTGGATAATCTCGATAGATGCTGATCTTGTGTCCTTCAAATGTAAGGTTTCTGTTTCTCGATGTTTTTTGCATTATCTCCTCCAAGACATAGTCATATTGTACTTTTATTATCATTTGTCTTGGGGGAGCATTTGGTCTTGTCTAACGTCTCATCACTCTGTGTGCTCGGGTTAGCAAAGGCTTTTGTTTCAGAGATAAAACATTTTGCAGTAAATTCGCAGTAAATTCTCGGGGATCTTTATCTTTCTCTCCCCCTTCAAGAATACCCGCAATTCTTAGGTTTTGTCTTCTCTGGCGACCTTCTAGTTCAGTACATTTCTCGGTTATTTTGGTCAATAAATCCGTTAGGCATCCATTTTCTGTGATAAGCTTTGCTGTAGTCTGAGCACTTGTATCGGCTAGCTCTTCAAGGCTTTTTATGCCAGCCGTCTGTTGGTCCAGTGCCTTCTCCACAGGATTCAGCCTTTCTTCAAAATCAGTTTTCACATTTTTAATCTTATCATTCATCTCCTTTGACATTTCAATCATCATTTCTGCGATTTCTTTCTTCAAATCTTCTGATATTGTCTTAGTATTAATAGTCTTAGTATTAATATTAGTATTAATTTCAAGTTTCAATTCTTTCATTTCAGTATTCATCTGGTTTAATTCCTCCTTTAAACCAGCAATTTCACGTGAAATAAAAGTTTTAAGTTCTTCACTTTCCGATTTTTTCGTCGTTTTTTTCGTCACATCTTCTTGGGATAATGTCCTACCTGAGTCCGAGGCTTCAGTCAGGCCTTCCCCCGGTCTTTGCCTGGTAGTTCGACTTTTCAATTTTTCGGTTGGGCTGCGCTGTGTAGACATAACAAGTCACGCGCCTGATGACGTCACTCACAGCAATCGGTGCAGAGACGGCAGGCAGCAGGCAGCAGGTAGGTCCGTTAATCCCCGTTTTTTCCCCGTTTTTTACGAGGAGCTGGCTGGTGTTAACCTCTAGCCCTCCATAGCGCCACCGGAAGTCCCAGTAGGTCATTTCTTTTGCACGCTGTAGGGTGACCTCCATGCCTGGGTGGCCACAGTGGATCTACTCGAAGTACTCGTTAAGCAAAGGGGGATGACCGTCTTGTGACCCTTTACTATCACTCCATCCTGTAGTCCAAATTCGTCACGGACCAGGAAATAGGGTCACAGTTCAAAAGGAGTGTTGGACTGTTTTGTTGGACACCCGCCTTTAATGATTGAAGTTAGCAGCTGGGAGGTTTTGTCTGCAGCGGTGTGTTCGGCGAGGCGGCGGAAGCGGCCAGTTGGGACAAAGGGGACTTTCAGAACGGAGAATTTGTCTTGTTCGAATGAGTGTTGTTTGCTGGTGGCGAGTGGTACTCGAGATAGAGTGTCTGCGATGTGCATGTCTTTACCTTTTTTGTAGACAATGCGAAAATCAAACCGTTGTAGCTGCATCATCATGCGTTGAAGTCTTGCTGGAGCAGCATGAATCAGTTTGCTCAGGATTGTGACTAGTGACTGGTGATCAGTCTCCACCGTGAAAGTTTTGCCAAAAATAAAGTCTTTGAATTTGGAGCAGGCAAAAACCACGACAAGCAGTTCCTTCTCTATCTGTGCATAGCGCTGCTCAATATGCGATAGGATGCACGAAGCGTAGGATACCAGCATGACATCGCCGTTGAAGGAGGACTGCAGGCATGCTGCATCTAGTCCATACTGGGATGCATCGCAGGTGATTGTGACTGGCAGGTTAATGTTGAAGTAAGACAGGGTGGGTGCACTGGTGAGCTGGAGTTTTAAAGTCTCGAAGGCTCGCTGGTGGTTTGTCCTTGTGGGTTAGTTGACGCAGAGGGGCTGACAATTCGCAGAGATTGGGGATGAATTTGACCATGCCTAAAAACCGTTGTAGGCTGGTGACGTCAGTTGGTACTGGCAGCTTGTTGATTGTTGCAGTCTTCAGTGGATCAGGTTTTAGCCCATTGCTGGTGAATACGTGACATACGTAGGTGACTTCAGGAACTCTGAAATGGCATTTCAGAGGGTTCTGTTGTAAATTAATGTCTCTGGCACGGTCCAGCACATTACCATCATGCTCGGTCGCATCTCAGCCATAAACTAGGATGTTGTCAACAATGATGGCACAAGGAAATTCTGCGAACAGTTGTTCCATTGCACGCTAGAATACTTCGCTAGCAGAGTTGATACCGAAGGGCATTCTTAGGAATCGGTAACGGCCAAACGGGGTGGCAAAAGTTGTTAACGCCGATGAGGCACGGTCTAATGGGATTTGCCAGAAAGAGATTTTGTCATCCAGAACTGAGAATACTGTTGCGTTACCGATTTGTGCCGCTACGTCTTCGGTAATTCTCATTGGGTAGTGTTGGCGCTTGATTGCTGTGTTCAAACCTTTAGGATTGATGCAGATGCATAACTCCTTTTTATCTTTCTTTGTGGTGACGACCATGGTGGAGGCCCAGTCAGAGGGTTTGCTGACTTTGGCAATAACTCCGATAGAGACCATATGTTTTAGTTCATCGCGTATTCTCTCACGCATACCATGCGAGACGCGGTGTGGAGCACGTATGATCGGGGTGACTGTATGGTCGACAAAGATCTTATATATTATAGGTAGTTTGCCAAGTTTGTCGTCAAACAAGTCTTTGTAGTTGGATAGCATCCGTTTCATTGGTTTCTCCATCAGACAGAGTTTGTGGACAGCGTGCTCGAAATAGACCAGACTGAGGTCATGGCATGCATTGATGCCTAGCAGGGTCTCAGAACTTGGTTGAATGATGTAAAAGAGTAAGTTCTTGGTCTGTCATTGATGGTACATTTGAAATCAGCTTTACCCAGCGGGTGAAGAATTTCTCCTCCGTAAGCATGTAGAGTGGAGGAGTCTTTTTTCATGAGCTCAGTGGTTCTAATCTTGTTGAACACTTTGAGTGACATGACGTTTACTCTGGCGCTGGTATCGACTTTGGCGATCAGAGGTTTGTTATTGATTATCATGGTCACTGCAGGTAGACTCAGTGTCTGTGTTATCAGAGTCGTTCCCGTGGGAAGATTCATCCTGTTCATGGGAATCAGACTTGTCTTGCTGAATCAGGTGCAGCTTCGTCCTTGAAGCTGTACTCCCACTAGATCGACAACAATTAGCAAAGTGGTTGAGTTTCCTGCAATTATGACATACTTTCCCATGGGCTACGCAAAATAGGCCCTCCCTGGGGTGGAAATAGTTACAGTTGGTGCACCTCGTGGCAGGCATATTCTGATCTTTGCGGGACGCATTGAGAACTCTTTGTGAAGAACAGCTAGCCAGATTTACATTCAGCTGTTGATTAGCATTCACACTATCAAAATCAGCCAGTGGTGTTACAGTCTCAGCCATCCGACAAGCATGAATCGCTTGCCCCAAAGTCAGTTCAGCGTTCCGCAGCAATTCGGCTCATAGCTTGTGGTCGCTCATTGCTCCCACACTTTTATCACAAACTAGCTCATTTCTGCATCGAGAGCTGATATGTCTCAAGTCACTGATGAATCTTTCCACAGGCTCGTCAGGCCACAGGCAAGTTTGAGAAAAACATTTTTCACGCAGAGAGTGGTGAATCTCTGGAATTCTCTGCCACAGAAGGTAGTTGAGCCAGTTAATTGGCTATATTTAAGAGGGGGTTAGATGTGGCCCTTGTGGCTAAGGAGATCAGGGGGTATGGAGAGAAGGCAGGTACGGGATACTGAATCGGATTATCAGCCATGATCATATTGAATGGCGGTGCAGGCTCAAAGGGCTGAATGGCCTAGTCCTGCACCTATTTTCTATGTTTCTATGTTTCTAAGACTCCACTACCCCTAGAGCTCTATCTAACTCTCTCTTAAATCCATCCAGTGACTTGGCCTCCACTGCCCTCTGTGGCAGGGAATTCCATAAATTCACAACTCTGGGTGAAAAAGTTTTTTCTCACCTCAGTCTTAAACGACCCCACCTTTATTCTAAGACTGTGGCCCCTGATTCTGGACTCGCCCATCATTGCGAACATTTTTCCTGCATCTAGCTTGTCCAGTCCTTTTATAAGTTTATATGTTTCAATAAGATATTCCCTCATCCTTCTCACCTCCAGTGAATACAAGCCTAGTCTTTTCAATCTTTCCTCATATGACAGTCTCGACATCCCAGGGATCAATCTCGTGAACCTACGCTGCACTGCCTCAATCACAAGGATGTCCTTCCTCAAATTAGGAGACCAAAACTGTACACAATACTCCAGATGTGGTCTCACCAGAGCCCTATACAACTGCATAAGAACCTCTTTACTCCTATACTGAAATCCTCTTGTTATGAGGGCCAACATTCCATTAGCTTTCTTCACTGCCTGCTGTACCTGTAAGCCAGCTTTCAGTGACCGGTGTACAAGGACGCCTCGCTGCACCTCCCCCCTTACCTAACCTAACCTAACCCCATTGAGATAATATTCTGACCCCTTGTTTTTGCCACCAGTGGATAACCTCACATTATCTATATTATACTGCATCTGCCACGCATCTGCCCACTCACTCAACCTGTCCAGGTCACCCTGCAAGCTCCTAACATCCTCTTCACAGTTCACACTGCCACCCAGCTTTGTGTCATCCGCAAACTTGCTAGTGTTGCTCCTAATTCCCTCTTCCAAATCATTAATATATATGCTAAACAGTTGCGGCCCCAACACCGAGCCTTGCGGCACTCCACTCGCCACTGCCTGCCACACTGAAAAGGACCCGTTCACTCCTACTCTTTGCTTCCGGTCTGCCAACCAATTTTCTATCCAAATTCTCAAATCACAACCAAAACTCACAAATAAGAACTGGTAAACAAAAGCTCAAACTCACACAGGTTGAAACACAAGCATCTTTATTGTTCAGGTCATTAACTACTAAGCAGGTCATCACACGTTCACACACCGCTACTCGTACTTGTAGACAGTGGGTAGGATCTTATACTATGAAGGTTATAATTAGGCGGGGTTATAATTATTAAGCATTCTAATTAGCTAATATGCTCTAGCCAATTTACAGACCAGAAACAGCCTCTTCACAGGCACTATCAGGCCATAGAACACTACAAACACCAACTAAACTTTGAACTGTTTTGATTACACAAGGGATTTCAGGCTTTTGTTATGTTTTACAACATATTGGGTATTTTTGTTTGTTGAACTTTTTTTGCTTGTTTGTTTATTATGTTATCTATTGAATACTATGTTTACAAAATTATTGTGTGGCTGCAAGTTCCCCCTTCAGTACATACGACAATTAAATGCTCTTGCCTCTTCACTTGGAAAATCAGCCATGATCTTATTGAGTGAAGAGCAAAGACAAGGGGCCATTGCACCTACTATTTTTATTACTTGCATTTCGAGATACCATATTTCATGTTTGTGTCCCAATCTTTACTTGCTCTGCAAAATAATTACAGTTTATTCCAAGGCACAGTTCATCTTGCAAACATTATGTAATTTTGCATAAGTCAAACATACCCAGGATCACCTGGATTTCACAATGCAGTAATGGATCTTACTCTCCATTCCAAAACCAAGGCCAGAGGCCAACACCTTTGCCCCAACTCATAACGGCGGCCAAGACCATTAAATCATTATCTGCAGACTCTCACCTATGGCAATTTACGAGATTGCTCTGCACCTCACTTCAAAACTGATCTTAGATAGAGAGTTAATGAATTAAGGCCCAATGGCCCACCACCCATTTACATTAATCCTACACACTATTCTAATCTAACGTTATTCCCTCCATGTTGTCATCAGTTCTCTCCAGATTCTACCATTGCCTACACACTAAAGGCAATTTCCAGACGCCAATTAACTTCCAAACCAGCATGTATTTTTGGATGTGGGAGAAAATGGGAGCACCTAATGGAAAGCTACATGACCACAGGGAGAACGTCCAATCTCCACAGACAGCACCTGAGCTCAGGATCGACTCCAGGACCCTTACACTGTGAAGCAGCAGCTCTGCCAGCTGCGCTAGTGTGCCATCCTCACTTACTTGTCGATCCTCCCCAGTGCACTTACCTTACCAAACTACTCAACACCAGCCTGATTCTTGGCCAACAACACTTTCGCTGTCTCCACTCCTTCAAATACAGTGTCAGCAACATCCAATACAATTTCAACATGCCCACGTCTAAAAAGTCATTCGGACTCTGCTGCTAAAACCATCACCCATTTGTCAAGGGCGTCAAGAGCGTTTAATTGTCAAGTACTGATGGTTGTTGGGAAGAAGCTATTCTTAACCTGGCGGTCACAGATTTCACTCCTATGGCTTCTTCCCGTAGCAAGAGTGAAATGAGAGTGTGGTGAGAGTAATGTGAGTCTTTGATGATGCTGGTTGCCTTTTTGAGGCAACAATCCTGTAGATCCCTTTGATGGTGGGTGGGTCATTATGCGTGATGGATCAGGCAGTGCCCCTCACTTTTTATAAATCGTTCCTTGGCGTTTGAGTTGCCAGATCAGTCCGTGATACAACCAATCGCTATATTCTGTGCTGTACACCTTTAGAAATTCAGAGAGTATTTCTGGACATACCAAATCTCTCCAATCTTCTCAGGAAGTACAGGCGTACTTGATCTTGTTTACACTGAGAGCAAGATTGTTGTTCTGGCACCATTTAAATCTGATTTTTACTGCACTTCACTAGATTTTCAAGGCATCACACCTTGTGGAGAGAACACCCAAAGTTGATAAGCATTCAAGTGTAACATTTAATTTGAGTTATGATTAGTGGCCATGGCCACATTTGGAACCAGATTGGTGGATGAAGAGAAGGGGCAATGGATGGGGTCACCATGGTTAAAATTAGACGATCAGCAATACAAACTGTGCCACATCTGGATGTAAATAAATGGCAGCCCGGTGTACCACTCACCAGAAGTTTAAATTGGGCGAATCAGACTTTAAAAAAAATGCTTATCTCATTACTACGGGCGGCGTATCTTCTAAGCCAAACCCTGATCACGCAGCCACTCAGCGGGTGCGGGAGGGCGCAACCGTCCCCCAGACCCACTCCCCCCCACCCGGAGCACAGCCCGCCTTCGCCTTGATTCACGTGCGCACCATCCAATAGCCGCCCGCTAAACGAAGGCAGCGGACCAACGAATTCGGCGCGCGGTGGGCGCGGGGCGGGTTCCAGGTTAACGTTCCAATTGCAGTCTGGGGTTTACACGACTGGCGTCTGGGGGAGCCGCAAACTCTCAGCTGATCTTTGCTGCACAGTGAGTGCCGAGCCTTGTCTGAAGCAGCCGTGTACTCGTGTGACACAGTCGGACAACGCAGCCTCGGCGTGGAGGCCATCTGGTGGTGCCCTTGAAAGGATCCGCGCAACTGGCTGGAGGTAAATGTACATGTTCTGATACTGAGCGGGCAAGGGGCAGGTGCATTTTAATTGAGAAGATTCATCTGTTGGATTTTCGTGATGTACTTCAGTTGCCTTGTGAAACGTTTGTTGTTAGGTCGGCCACTGTTTATTTGCATTTAGTGTTTGAAATTATTTCAAGCGTTTCCTGGTTAGTTTACACCAAAAAAAAGTATTTGATTGTCACATAACGACCCACTGGAGCTACATTATCCTGTACTTTTTCCTTTCCCTTCAGCCCACTATATTTTAACTCGTTTCCTTTTTGGAATCATTGTTGTATCTGGTTCAATTCCAGATCGCAGCAACCTATAACCTATTACATAAGCACTTCTGGCCATATGTCACATTCGTTTTTGGCCAGTTGCATTCGCATCTACGTGTTCGGTTTATTTTCCGCTCTAAGAAGCTGCTCCTCCATAATTACAATCCTTCAAGATGTTATCATCTCGATTATATACCGCCTTATATTTTGTCGTCTTCTTAGAACAATTGTTCTGGTCATTCCTTGGAGCTGGTGACAGTGGGAAATCTGCTCTAAGATTTTTGACATGCAGCTAGTGTGTTATTTCGGTATGTTTAATAGCTTTTTCTGCCTTTATAATATTTTCAAGTACCAAGAAATATGTTTAATTGTTGTGTACCAACAATGACATTATTACTAACAGTAATATAACAGGCTTGTAAGCATAATATTAATAGAAAATATATAATAAATCAATATATTAATCACCAAATATCTGTGCAAAAAAGGTCCTTGGTGCAACCAAAGACAGTTATAAGTGATAGGAGTAGAATTAGACCATTTGGCCCATCGTCTACTCTGCCATTCAGTTATGGCTGATCAATCTCTCACTCATAACCCCATTCTCCTGCCTTCTCCCCATAACTGCTGACACCTGTACTAATCAAGAATCTATCTATCTCGGCCTGAAAAACATCCACTGACTTTGCCTCCAGAACTTTCTGTGGCAAAGAATTCCACAGATTTACCACCCTCTGACTAAATACATTTCTCCTCATCATCTTAAAATAATGTCCTTTAATTCTGAGGCTATGATCTCTAGTCCTAGACTTCCCCACTAATGGAAACATCCTCTCCATATCCAAGCTGTAATGGCAATTTCAAACTTTTCCAAGCTTCAGCTTTTCATTGCCATTACTACACAGGCGGAGTAGAACTTATGCAGACAATGACAAAAACTAATCCTCCAGAAGTTCTTTCCAGTTTAATCGATTCTTCATTTAAGTAGTTGTACAGACAAAAAATTGAACATAACAGATCCTCTCCATGATATACAAATTGTAGCTTTCTGTTCTTACTATCTTATCTGGTAAAAACTGTATTCTTTCTCCTGTGCCCGCTCCATTCTGATCTGACCACTCCCTCTCCAATAGATATATGTAATGTTCATTTACGTAACAAAAGCCCACCCCCAAACGTACAAAATAATTCTGCAAGAAATATCTAGACAAAACAATAAAATATGCTAATAGTAAGTAGCCTAAGCATGAATGGCTCCTACACAGCAGCCCCTAATTGTTCTACGTATATAACGAAGCAATTATCAATAAACATTCAAAGGAGCTATAAAAACTTAACATATTATCAAAAACAAAAGGTATGCACTATGTGTTGGCATTCAAACTTCTTCTTTGGCTTCTTGTTTGGCTTCTAATGTTGATAGCTCTTCTTTGAATCTTTGTCTTTGACAGAAAGAGATAACTGCATTTTCTGTTTTGAGAAGATCTTCAGGACATAAACATTGTCCGCAGAGTGAAAGGCCTGCCCCGCTTAGGCTATTTTTTTTAGGCGCCTACAGGCGACTAGGCTATCGTCACATGGTCGCTGGGGTGTCACCTGGGGTATGGTCGTGAGTAGTCTCCTCAGTCACCCAAAGAGTCGTAGCATCTTTCTGGTCACCGCTGGATTTTCAACATGTTCAAATATTTTTGGCGACAGTGGGTTGACGCCAATGAGCGTAGCTTGATTTCTCCTGACAGAGGTGCTGTCGTAGGTTGTCGCCAGTGCTGACTTCGGTGAATTCCATTGGCGACTACCTACGTCAACCGGCGATAAGTACCGGCGACTGATTTGTCTTCAGTTGTCGCCGACAGGGTCATAGCTTGTCGCGGGTGGTCGTAGGTTGACATCGGTTGTCGTATGCTGTCGCCTGTGTGATCATAGGTGTGGTCTTAGGTGGACATCCTAATGGGTCGCCGGTTGCTTGCCGTAGCTTGATATCGACTTAGCGGTAGATTGCTGTAGCTTGTCGTAGACATTGCTGTGCGGGGGTCCAGACACTGGTTTTTCGGGGACCTGCTACGACTATGATAGTCACGGCAGTCGCCTAAAAAAATCGCCTAAGTGGGACAAGCCCTTGATGCTTTAAAGACTTGCATCTCTTTATCAACCTTTTCCTTTAGTTTGCCAGGATCTGTTTTTTCAAGTTAACAGCAAGAGCATTGTCCTGAGTTTAAGAAATCAAGTTACCACAGTCTTCAGATTACTCCAGGATGAGAAATAGGTAATTAAATAGTTTGTTGAGTCCAATGGATCCTCGACAATGACGTTCACTGTGATCTTGCTTGATTTCTGGATCATTAGCAAAGAGTGCAGATTCCAGGTTAAGCTTTGGCCACTCTCTGTCTGGCTAACAGAGAAACTCTGGTCCCTTGAACCATCTCTTATTGCTTAAGAAACGGTCTGCTGTTAGTCCTCTAGATGTTTCATCTGCAGGATTTTCCTTTGTGTCAACATATCTCCATTGTGATACATCAGTAGCATCCCTTACAAAGGAGATCCTGTTTGCTACAAATGTTTGAAAGCGTTTGATTTTGTTGTTGATGTACTTAAACACTGTTGTGCTATCAGTCCAGAAGATGGATTTGTCCAGTAGAAGTTGTCATTCCTTTTGCAGCATTATGTCAACTCTCTGACAGCTAGAACCGCAGCTGTAAGCTCCATTCTGGGAATTGTCATTTGTTTCAATGGTGCCACTGGCATTTCCCATTGTGAATGCAACATGCACTTCTTTGTTATCATTTTCCAGTCTTAGATATGAAACAGTACTGTAGCCATTTTCGCTTGCATCTGAAGTGGTGCCGCTGTGCAAATTTGATTTGACCAAAGTTAGCGGGCTTCATGCACCGGTCCACTTTAAATTCTGATATCTTTCTTGAGATCTGCTAACCATCCTGTCTATTAATGAGAGAAGGTTTACGTTATACTGTCATCCCATCCCGAGTTTTTTTTTTACAGAGCTCCTGCATAATCAGCTTGGCTGGCGGAGGAAATGGTGCAAGGAACATAGGAGATTAGTGGGCAAAATTAGAGCACATGGTATTGGGGGTAGGGTGCCTGGATAGAAAATTGGTTGGCAGACAGGAAACAAAGAGAAGGGATTAACGAGTCCCTTTCAGAATGGTAGGCAGTGACTAGTGGGATACCGCAGCTATTTACAATATACATTAATGATTTAGATGAAGGGATTAAAAGTAAAATGAGCAAATTTGCAGATGACACAAATCTGTGAACTGTGAAGAAGATGCTTTGAGGATGCAGGGTGACTTGGACAGGTTGGGTGAGTGGGCGGATGCAGTTTAATGTGTGAGGTTATCCACTTTGGTGGCAAAAACAGGAAGGCAGATTATAATCTAAATGGTGTCAAGTTGGGAAAAAGGGAAGGACAACGGGATCTGTGGAGTCCTTGTTCATCAGTCGATGAAAGTATGCATGCAGGTGCAGCAGGCAGTGAAGAAAACAATTGGCTTGTTGGCCTTCATAATAAGAGGAGTTGAGTATAGGAGCAAAGAGGTCCTTCTGCAGTGGTACAGGGCCCTAGTGAGACCACACCTGGAGTATTGTGTGCAGTTTTGGTCTCCCAAAAGGAAGGACATTCTTGGTATTGACGGTGCAAAATAGGTTTAAAACATTAATTCCCGGGATGGCGGTACTGTCATATGTTGATACAATGGAGCGGCTGGGCTTGTATACTCTGGAATTGTCCCCCTTGCGGCTCTTTTCCTGTACTAGTAAGATGGAGAAGATGCAAGCAATATGAACAAACAGCATCATTCACAGTTGGCTTCTCATTCTGTTCTGCATGCTCTGGCTTCTTCTCCGTGTTCTACTGTTCAGTGTGAAGTGTTTCAGGATGATCTTGTTTGCACACGTCACAAGTCATACGACTCTTGCAGTCTCTACTCATGTGTCCTTTCTTCAAACATCCAAAGCAGAATCCCTTCTCCCTTAAGAAGTTCATCTTTTCTTTGTGCCCCTTCTTCTTGATCAATAGACACCGCCCTAATGTGTGACCACTTTTATTACAGAACAAATAAGAACCTTGCGTGTTAATGGTAGACGTATCTCTTCTCAATCCTGGTGTCGGATTTCCTTGCACTGCTGTTTCTACAGGTATTACAGTTGTTGCAAAACTGTTTCCTTTCTGTCCTGATCTTTCTCTTGTTTTAGCAAAAGTAGAACCTTGCAATTGGCCTAGGGTCCAGAATGTTTCCAAAAAGTGGATCTGACATTATATCCACTTGCCACTCCAAGAAATTCACCAGATCAGGAAACTTAGCATGACGCCCATGCGTTTTCTGTACACAACATGCACTATCGCTCCACTTGGCTCTAAGCCTTTAAAGCAACTTTAGAAGTAAAGTCTTCGTAATGGTAGCAACATTCATTTTCTCCATATAGGTGAGATGTTCCATAGCATTGCAACAACCTCTAAGAAACAGCAAAAACACATGTAATACCTTCACACCCTCTGGCTTGATCACTGACCAAGCAAAAGTCTTGACCATGAATCCATTGGCAATTTTGTGTTCATTACCAAAATATTAGTGCTTTTGTCTTTTGACAGCCATCGGCTGGAGGCAAATGTCGGCAACTGTGGGCTAGCTCCTTTGGATACCCTCTTGTGTATTGATCTAGAAAATGCAAACAATCACTCTTATTGGTAGTTTTCCTTTCCACTCCTTTCTCAAATGCTGTAATGACAACTTCATACTGCAAAGGGTCACCATCATAAACAGGAATGTCTCTTGGAGGTAAGGTAGAAGAGAGATTTTGTTGAGTTAGAAGAGTAGTAATCTCATTCTGCTTCTCCATTAATTTCCAGATATCACGTTGGTGTCCATCATTCCCACACATCCTTACTCACAGGGGGAGTAGTGCTCATATGAGTCTGTACATTTGGCCTCTGAAAAGAGTGCTGAGTTAGATGGGTCTTAACATGAGCTCTAACAGATGGTTCATAAGTTGTTTGTTTTCGTCTAACAATCTGTTGCCGGTTCCCATCAACACATTCTGTCTTTGTTGCACTTGATCAGGCCAGTATTCATCTGTCTGTAGATTTAATTTAGCTGCTGCTTCCCTTTTAGCAGCTCCTTCCATAAAAGAGCTCATCTCGTGAGATACCCTCAAGCTGCTGCTTGAACCCTTGCCCTCGAGTATGTTGATCCTTGTACTGGCTACTGCCATCTCCGTCTTTTATTCCAGCTGTCCTTCTCTCTTTTCAAGTATATCTTTTGTGCCTCAGTCTCTCTTATCAATTGCTCCATTTGTCTATTCAACTGTTCTTCTTGTGCCTCAAGCTTGTGCCTTTTGTCCATGGTGGCAGCCCGTTCCAAGAGAACAGCCATATCTACTTGAGCTTCAGTACGACATGAGACCCTTGAAAATGCACATGATGAAGAATTAGATTTGTGGCTTGATCTTTTTGAGACATTTGAACCACTATCTTCAGGTTCAATTTCTTCTGTGTATACAACACTTTGTTGTATAGCACTTCCAACTATAGTGTGTGTAATTTATTGTCCAATTTCAGATAACCACCTATCTACATCTTGCATACAACCTTTAAAAGATTCCATTCTTTGTTTAAACCACTGATCTTGCCTTTCAAGCTCCTTTTCAGGCATTGGTATTTCCAGCAATGACTCGTGCTTTTTTCTGACTTCATTGCAGAGTTTGGTTAATTGAACCAGGTTAGATTGTACTTCATTCACATTTTCATCTGATTTCATGAGCTCCTTCAGCTTTTAAATTAACTTGTCAGCTTGTTTACATATCGTATTTCTTGACTTTTGATATCTTTCCATGAACAATACCTGGCCTTTGTCGGTGAGTTTAATGGTTCTTCTTTATTTTCCTGAATCCTGTTCCACTTCGCCCTCTTGTGGCTGAGCATTAGACATATGGGATCACTATCCCTATAAGACATAATGATGTATGCTTCCAGACTGGAATTCAAAATAACCAAGCGGGAATTCAAAACAACAGATAGCATAGAGATTCTCAAGGTCACTGTTCATTTCTCCATAGTAACAGTCGTTTCCACTACAGCTTTTCCAATAGAATCTTCTTGGCCGTTCCAATTATAGCTTCTTGTAGTAGCCGTTCCAATAATGGCCCTGTCTCACGGTGAGAGTCATCCCACGAGTGACCCCAAGTGAAAGAAAAAAAACAGACTCGTGGTTATGTACGAGATTTCAAGTTTATGATCAAGTGTTGAACCGAGTTCCCACGGGTATGTCATTGCTGCGATGTTCCAAGTTCCTCTTCCGAGTTACCAAGTTCCTCTCCCGTTACTCTTGAGCCAACCGTGAATGAAGGTAAGTGTGTGAGGGTGTGAGAAGTCCATGCCGGGTGCCGGCCGCAGCCGCTGTTCTTTCACATCAGTTGCACATCAGATTGTTGGGAGACGAGCTCAGGGTTCGCCTCCTGAGCTACTTTGGTGCCCAGGCGTAAGGTGAGGTGGAGGGTGGTTGGGGGTGGGGGGTGACAGACAAGGCTCTTGGGTGCTGGGATCATTCTCTTCCGGATGGTCTTAGTGCGGGAGACATGTGTAGGAGAGGTGTGCCCACCAGTCTCAAAAGCCGCTGTGTCTCCCTGTCCCTATGATAGCAGGGGTCACTCGTGGGCCAACTCGCACAGTGAGACAGGGGTTTGAAGCTTCTTAGCTTTTCCAATAGCTACTCCTATAGCAGCTGTTCCAATAAAGCTTAATACTGTCCGTTTACTCACAAATTCCCTGCGCGTTTGCTTTCGAAATTTCCAATCCTCGTTATTCAGTTTAGCGCAGGTGGCGACCTTGTCCAATTGCTAGCATCAATTTGTTCCTTTGTTCCAGATTTCTAAGCTTCAGATCCTTTGTTCCAGATTTCTAAGCTTCAGTTCCACTTATAGAATACAGTTTTTACTTTAATGTAATGGCAATTTCAAACTTTTCCAAGCTTCAGTTTTTCATTGCCGTTACTACACTGGCAGGGAGGAGTAGAATTTATGCAGACTATAACAAAAACAAATCCTTCAGTCATTCTTTCCAGTTTAATTGAAGTAGTTGTACAGACAAAGAAGTGAACATACCAGATCCTCTTTATTCATATACAAATTGTAGCTTTTCGTTCTTACTATCTGATCTGGTAAAAACGGATTTCTTTCTCCCGTGCCCGCTCCAGTCTGATCTGACCACTCCCTCCCCAGTAGATATATGTAGCGTTCATCTACATATCAAAAGTCCACCCCCAAGCATACAAAATATTTCTGCAAGAAATATCTAGACAAAACGATAAAATGTGCTCACAGTAACTAGCCTAAGCATGAATGGCTCCTACACAAGCCTTTAACTATTCTGCATGTCTCATTCTTCTAAACTCCAGTGAGTACAGGCCAAGGGCCGACAAATGCTCATCGTAGGTTAACCTACTCATTCCTGGGATCATTCTTGTAAACCTCTTCTGAACCCTCTCCAGAGCCAGCACATCTTTCCTCAGACATGGTGCCAAAATTTGCTCACAATATGCCAAATGTGGTCTCACCAGCGCCTTATAGAGCCTCAACATTACCTGTTTTGGTACAAAAGCCCTCTTGCAATAAAGGCTAGCATTGAGTTTGCTATCTTTACTACCGATTCGACTTGCAGATTAACTTTTTGGAAATCCTGCACCAGTACTCCCAAGTCCCTTTGCACCTCCAATTTCTGGATTCTCCACCAATTTAGAAAATAATTATTTGTCCATTGTTGTAGTTAGTTTTGTGTGATGTTTAAGAGCCTGATGGTTGTTGGGAAGAAGCTATTCTTGAACCCAATAGAGGTGGTTTTCAGACTTGTATACCTTCTTCCCAATGGTAAGTGTAACATGACATTGTTTCTAGGGTGGTGTGGGTCTTTGATGATACTGTCTGCTTTTTTGAGACATCTGTTTGAAGGTGGGCACGACAATACCTATGATGGACTAGGCTGTGCCCACCACTTTTTCTAATCTACTTCTTTGTTGAGCATTCGAGTTGCTGAATCGGGCTGAGATGCAACCAGTCAATACGCTTTCTGCTATCAGAGATATGCACACCCATTAACTTGTTTACACTCTCTACCACCATCCCATCAATAAATACAAGTTCATGGATCTTGGCTTTCTCTGAAAGTCCACATCAACAATCTATAGAGTAAGTAGAGCACGGGGCTGAGCACTCAGACCTGAGGTGCTTGTGCTGATGGTTATAGAGGAGAAAGTGTTGTTGCCAAACTTAACTAAACCATGTAGTCTATATAGTCTCTCATACTTCCTGAAGAGTTTTTTTGAACTTGAGATTATGCTAATGTTGGAAGACAGTAAATAAAGTAGGCAGAAGGAACAATGACACTATCACAATAGCTTGGAATGACAAACTGGCCCATAACATTTCTGTTTGGGGAAATCCTTGCAACCTGTGAGAATTAATCATAATTTATATTTCTTAGTTTCAACCATTTATTTATTTGCTTCTTTCGATGTTACAATATAAATAAAGGGTATAAAATGATTAGTCATTTAAAAAAAAACACGGTGAGCCAATGCAGTTGAATCAGATATTTTTGTTGCTGGATCCGTAATTCTTCTCTGAAAGAACACCAATTCAAACTGAAATTTGTGCGACAAATAATAGCGGTCAGCATACTTAAAAATGGTAACTTTAACAAATGCTTAAAATACAGGAAATAAACAGCAGGCCACAGAGAAATCTAATCTGCGGTGAGAGATAGGGTAGGATTTTTATTATTACAAATCCTTTTTTTCTATTTTACACGGCTGATGGGAGACCATTTAAATCAAAGGTTTCAAAGGTCTTTTATTGTCACGTGTACAGTGATATGCAAAGAAATAGTTGCCCCTCTGGTTCCTATTAAATCTTTCCCCCCACCCCCCGCCTTAAACCTATGTCTTTTGGTTCTTGATTCCCCTGCTCAGGGTAAAAGACTGCATTTCCCCTATCTAGTCCTCTCGTGATCTTATATGCTATAGTGAAAGGTCTAGATAGAGTGGATGTGGAAAGGATGTTTTCAATAGTGGGAGAGTCTAGGACCAGAGGCCATAGCCTTAAAATAAAAGTATGTACCTTTACAAAGAAAATGAAGAGGAATTTATTTCGTCAGAGGGCAGTGAATCGGTGGAATTCATTGCCACAGAAGGGTGTGGAGGCCAAGTCGATGGATATTTTTAAAGTGGTGATCGATAGATTCTTGATTAGTTGAGTGTCAAGGGTTATGGCGAGAAGATGGGAGAATGGGGTTGAGAGGGAAAGATAGATCAGCCATGGTTGAATGTTGGAGAAGACTTGATGGGGCGAATAGCATAAAGGGCCTGTCCCACTAACACGATTTTTGAGCAACTGTCTTCGACCTCCAAGCTCGACGGCACTCGCCTGAAAAACCTCGAGCTGAATCAACCGTCAGCGATGAAACCGCGAGCCGGATCGACAATCAAAAATAAAACACACAGACGGCGGGGGCCAGGGAAAGCAGGGGAGCGCTGTCTGAAATTCACACCCGCGATGAACAGGAAGGTAAAAGACGGCTGGAGGGGGGGGGGGGAGGAGTGGAGACACCTTTAAGAAGCCAGACAACTTTTAATAAAGTTTAGCGGGCATTTAACATTATCGGTCGGTTTTTCTTGGTTCTGAAAACTCCAATGAGCCAATTAAAATGCCCGCTCAGCAAAGGAGATTGCCTACGGCTACCTCGACTGCCTATAAATACATAGTGGCCGCACTGCACTATGAGTTCAAAAGAACCATGCCGAACAATTTTTACTTGCGGAAAAACTGTCCTCGACCAAACTGAGGCCGTGTATGCGGGAACATCTCTCAAGAATGAAGGAGAGTTCCAGTGACCCCATAGGACCACGTGTCGACCATGCTGCGAGTTTGAGTCGAGCGCAAACTCTTCTAAACTCGCAAATTAGGTCCCCGCAGTGGGACAGACTCTTAATTCTGCTCCTACAACATTATGAATTTAGGCTCAGCCTAGTCTGCTCAACCTTTCCCAATACCTCATGCCCTCTAATCCTGGCAACATCCTCGTAATTCTTCTCTGCGCCTTTTCCAGCTTAACATCTTTCCTATAACAGGCTGATCAAAACTGAATACAATACTCCAAATGTGGTCTCGCCAATTACTTCTACAATTGTAACATGACCTTCCAACTTCTATACTCAATATCCTGACTGATGATGGCCAATGTGCCGAAAGCCGCCTTGATCTACAGGCCATTTAGAAAGTATTCAGACCCCTTCACATTTTGTTACATTACAGCCTTATTCTAAAATGGATTTAATTATTTTTTTTTCGTCAATCTACACACAATACCCCATATTAAATAAGTGAAAACAGGTGTTTAGAAATGTTTGCAAAGTAATTAAAAATAAATAACTGAAATATCAATCGAGCGCGGGGCTTGTTTTTCCAGAGGCCCACAGGAGCCGTTGGAGGAAGTGAAGGAGGGGGAGGAGCGACACCCGACCGGTAAGGTTAAAAATCGAGCGCGGGGCTTGTTTTTTCCAGAGGCCCACAGGAGCCGTTGGAGGAAGTGAAGGAGGGGGAGGAGCGACACCCGACCGGTAAGGTTAAAAATCGAGCGCGGGGCTTGTTTTTTCAGAGGCCCACAGGAGCCGTTGGAGGAAGTGAAGGAGGGGGAGGAGCGACACCCGACCGGTAAGGTTAAAAATCGAGCGCGGGGCTTGTTTTTCAGAGGCCCACAGGAGCCGTTGGAGGAAGTGAAGGAGGGGAGGAGGGACACCCGACCGGTAAGGTTAAAAATCGAGCGCGGGGCTTGTTTTTCAGAGGCCCACAGGAGCCGTTGGAAGAAGAGGAGGGGGAGGAGCGACACCCGACCGGTAAGGATAAAAATCAAGCGCGGGGCTTGTTTTTCCAGAGGCCCACAGGAGCCGTTGGAGGAAGTGAAGGAGGGGGAGGAGCGACACCCGACCGGTAAGGTTAAAAATCGAGCGCGGGGCTTGTTTTTCAGAGGCCCACAGGAGCCGTTGGAGGAAGTGAAGGAGGGGGAGGAGGGACACCCCGACCGGTAAGGTTAAAAATCGAGCGCGGGGCTTGTTTTTCAGAGGCCCACAAGAGCCGTTGGAAGAAGAGGAGGGGGAGGAGCGACACCCGACCGGTAAGGATAAAAATCAAGCGCGGGGCTTGTTTTTCCAGAGGCTTACCCAAATCCATAACATTCCATTTGGAGAAGTGTTTTTTTTTTTTTGAGGAAGCCGCTGATTGGTGGAAGAGGACCCGAGGAAGCAGCTGATTGGATGCAACCCCGGGTTTACTATTTTACATTTCTGCCTTCTGGGAGTGAGGGATTCTGGGAGTTAGGGATTTAGTATTTAGTAGTAAAGTTTAAAGGATAAGTTTTTGTGTTCTTTTTAGTAATTTGGGAGTAAGGTATGGCAGTAGAGATTGGCCCCATGGTTTGTTCAGCCTGCAACATGTGGGAGATCAGGGAGATGGTCGGTGTCCCTGGTGACTACGTTTGCAGGAAGTGTGTCCAGCTGCAGCTCCTGGCAGATCGCATTGAACGATTGGAACTGCGGCTGGATTCATACTGGAGCATCCACGATGCGGAGAAAGTCGTGGATAGCACGTACAGTGAGTTGGTCACACCGCAGGCAAAAGGTAGGAGGACAAGAAGGGAACGGGTGGCCAATAGCCAGCAAAGCAGTAGGCAGGTAGTGCAGGAGTCCCCTGCGGTCATCTCCCTCCTAAACAGGTATACCATTTTGGATACTGTTGAGGGAGATGGCTCATCAGGGGAATGCAGCAGCAGCCAGGTTCATGGCACCATGGGTGGCTCTGCAGCACATGAGGGGGGAAAAAAGAGGAGAAGGGCAATAGTAATAGGGGATTCAATTGTCAGGGGAATAGATAGGCGTTTCTGCGGCCGCAAACGAGACTCCAGGATGGTATGTTGCCTCCCTGGTGCAAAGGTCAGGGATGTCACTGAACGGCTGCAGAACATTCTGGAGGGGGAGGGTGAACAGCCAGTTGTCGTGGTGCATGTTGGCACCAACGATATAGGTAAAAAAAGGGATGAGGTCCTACAAGGTGAATTTAGGGAGCTAGGAGATAAACTTAAAAGTAGGACCCCAAAGGTAGTAATCTCCGGATTACTACCAGTACCACGGGCCAGTCAGAGTAGAAATAGGAGGATAATGCAAATGAATACGTGGCTTGAAAAGTGGTGCAAGGGGGAGGGATTCAAATTTTTAGGGCACTGGGACCAGTTCTGGGGGAGGTGGGACCGGTACAAACAGGACGGTTTGCACCTGGAATGGAATGGAACCAATGTTCTTGGGGGAGTGTTTGCTAGTGCTGTCGGGGAGGATTTAAACTAATGTGGCAGGGGGATGGGTACAAGAGCAGAGAGGCAGGAGGGTGTAAAATGAGGGTAGAAGCATTAGGTAGCAAGGTGAAAGGTAAAAGTGGCAGGCAGACAAAACCAGGGCTAAAATCAAAAAGGGCCACTTTTCAGCAAAATTGTATAAGGGGTAAATGCGTTGTAAAGACAAGCCTGAAGGCTTTGTGTCTCAATGCAAGGAGTATTCGTAATAAGGTGGACGAGTTGAACGTGCAGATAGATATTAATGATTATGATATAGTTGGGATCACGGAGACATGGCTCCAGGGTGACGTAGGCTGGGAGCTGAACATCCAGGGATATTCAATATTCAGGAGGGATAGAGAGAAAGGAAAAGGAGGTGGAGTAGCGTTGCTGGTTAGAGAGGAGATTAAAGCAATGGAAAGGAAGGACATTAGCTTGGAGGATGTGGAATCGGTATGGGTAGAGCTACAAAACACTAAGGGGCAGAAAACGCTGGTGGGTGTTGTGTACAGGCCACCTAACAGTAGCAGAGAAGTTGGGGATGGTATCAAACAGGAAATTAGAAATGCGTGCGACAAAGGCAAAACAGTTATAATGGGTGACTTCAATCTACA
The DNA here is from genome assembly GCA_035221665.1 of Okamejei kenojei. Lineage (NCBI taxonomy): Eukaryota > Metazoa > Chordata > Chondrichthyes > Rajiformes > Rajidae > Okamejei > Okamejei kenojei. The sequence goes on along the minus strand of CM069136.1, from coordinate 71,978,629 downwards.
TATAGATTGGGTTAATCAAATTGGCAGGGGTGCTGAGGAAGAGGATTTTTTGGAATGTATGCGGGATAGTTATCTAAATCAACATGTAGAGGAACCAACGAGAGAGCAGGCTATTTTAGACTGGGTTTTGAGTAATGAGGAAGGGGTAATTAGCCGTCTTGTTGTACGTGCCCCCTTGGGCAAGAGTGACCATAATATGGTTGAGTTCTCCATTAGGATGGAGAGTGACATTGTTAATTCAGAAACAATGGTTCTGAACTTAAAGAAAGGTAACTTTGAGGGTATGAGACGTGAATTGGCCAAGATTGACTGGCAATTAATTCTAAAAGGGTTGACGGTGGATATACAATGGAAGACATTTAAAGACTGCATGGATGAACTCCAAAAATTGTTCATCCCAGTTTGGCAAAAGAATAAATCGGGGAAGGTAGTGCATCCGTGGATAACAAGGGAAATCAGGGATAGTATCAAAGCAAAGGATGATGCGTACAAAGTAGCCAGAAAAAGCAGCATACCAGAGGACTGGGAGAAATTCAGAGACCAGCAGAGGAGGACAAAGGGCTTAATTAGGAAAGGAAAAATAGATTATGAAAGAAAACTGGCAGGGAACATAAAAACTGACTGCAAAAGTTTTTATAGATATGTGAAGAGAAAGAGGTTAGTTAAAACAAATGTAGGTCCCTTGCAGTCAGAAACAGGTGAGTTGATCATGGGGAACAAGGATATGGCGGACCAATTGAATAACTACTTTGGTTCCGTCTTCACTAAGGAAGACATAAATAATCTGCCTGAAATAGCAGGGGACTGTGGGTCAAAGGAGGAATTGAGTGAAATCCAGGTCAGTCGGGAAGTGGTGTTGGGTAAATTGAATAGATTAAAGGCCGATAAATCCCCAGGGCCAGATAGGCTGCATCCCAGAGTACTTAAGGAAGTAGCTCAGGAAATAGTGGATGCATTAGTGATAATCTTTCAAAACTCTTTAGATTCTGGAGTAGTTCCTGAGGATTGGCGGGTAGCAAATGTAACCCCTCTTTTTAAGAAGGGAGGGAGAGAGAAAACGGGGAATTACAGACCAGTTAGTCTAACATCGGTAGTGGGGAAACTGCTAGAGTCAGTTATTAAAGACGGGATAGCAGCACATTTGGAAAGTGGTGAAATCATTGGACAAAGTCAGCATGGATTTACAAAAGGTAAATCATGTCTGACGAATCTTGTGGATTTTTTCGAGGATGTAACTAGTAGCGTGGATAAGGGAGAACCAGTGGATGTGGTATATCTGGACTTCCAGAAGGCTTTCGACAAGGTCCCACATAAGAGATTAGTATACAAACTTAAAGCATACGGTATTAGGGGTTCAGTATTGATGTGGATAGAGAACTGGCTGGCAAACAGGAAGCAAAGAGTAGGAGTAAACGGGTCCTTTTCACAATGGCAGGCAGTAACTAGTGGGGTACCGCAGGGCTCGGTGCTGGGACCCCAGCTATTTACAATATATATTAATGATCTGGATGAGGGAATTGAAGGCAATATCTCCAAGTTTGCGGATGACACTAAGCTGGGGGGCAGTGTTCGCTGTGAGGAGGATGCTAGGAGACTGCAAGGTGACTTGGATAGGCTGGGTGAGTGGGCAAATGTTTGGCAGATGCAGTATAATGTGGATAAATGTGAGGTTATCCACTTTGGTGGCAAAAACAGGAAAGCAGACTATTATTTAAATGGTGGCCGATTAGGAAAAGGGGAGATGCAGCGAGACCTGGGTGTCATGGTACACCAGTCATTGAAAGTAGGCATGCAGGTGCAGCAGGCAGTGAAAAAAGCGAATGGTATGTTAGCTTTCATAGCAAAAGGATTTGAGTACAGGAGCAGGGAGGTTCTACTTCAGTTGTACAGGGTCTTGGTGAGACCACACCTGGAGTATTGCGTGCAGTTTTGGTCTCCAAATCTGAGGAAGGACATTATTGCCATAGAGGGAGTGCAGAGAAGGTTCACCAGACTGATTCCTGGGATGTCAGGACTGTCTTATGAAGAAAGACTGGATAGACTCGGTTTATACTCTCTGGAATTTAGGAGATTAAGAGGGGATCTTATAGAAACTTACAAAATTCTTAAGGGGTTGGACAGGCTAGATGCAGGAAGATTGTTCCCGATGTTGGGGAAGTCCAGGACAAGGGGTCACAGCTTAAGGATAAGGGGGAAATCCTTTAAGACCGAGATGAGAAAGACTTTCTTCACACAGAGAGTGGTGAGTCTCTGGAACTCTCTGCCACAGAGGGTAGTTGAGGCCAGTTCATTGGCTATATTTAAGAGTGAGTTGGATGTGGCCCTTGTGGCTAAGGGGATCAGAGGGTATGGAGAGAAGGCAGGTACGGGATACTGAGTTGGATGATCAGCCATGATCGTATTGAATGGCGGTGCAGGCTCGAAGGGCTGAATGGCCTACTCCTGAACCTAATTTCTATGTTTCTATGTATCATATTTACATAAGTATTCAGACCCTTTACTCAGTACTTTGTTGAGGCATCTTTGGCAGCGATTACAGCCTCGAGTCTTCTTGGGTATAATGCTACAAGCTTGGCACACCTGTATTTGTGTAATTTCTCCCATTCTTCTCTGCAGATCCTCTCAAGCTCTCAGGTGGGATGGGGAGCGTCGATGCACAGCTATTTACAGGCCCCTCCAGAGATGGTCAATCGGGTTCAAGTCCGGGTTCTGGCTGGGCCAATCAAGGACATTCACAGACTTGTCACGAAGCCACTCCTGCGTAGTCGTAACTGTGTGCTTAGGGTCGTTGTCCTGTTAGAAGGTGAACCTCCGCCACAGTCTGAAGTCCAAAATGCTCTGGAGCAGGTTTTCATCAAGGAGCGCTCTGTAATTTGCTCTGTTCAGCTGTCCCTTGATCCTGACTAGTTTCCCAGTTCCTGCCGCTGAAAAACATCCCCACAGCATGATGCTGCCACCACCATGCTTCACCGTAGGTATGGTATTGGTCAGGTGATGAGCGGTGCCTGGTGTCCTCCAGACGTGACCCTGGGCATTCAGGCCAAAGAGTTCAATCTCAGTTTCATCAGACCAGAGAATCTTGTTTCTAATGCCTTTTAGCAAACTCCAAGTGGGCTGTCATGCACCTTTTACTGATGAGTGGCTTCCGTCTGGCCACTCTACCATAAAGGCTGATTGGTGGAGTGCTGCAGATATAGTTGTCCTTCTGGAAGGTTCTCCACAGAGGAACTCTGGCGCTCTGTCAGAGTGACCATCAGGTTCTTGGTCACCTTCCTGACCAAGGCCCTTCTCCCCGATTGCTCAGTTTGGCCAGGCGGCCAGCTCTATAAAGAGTCCTGGTGGTTCCAAAGTTCTAACATTTAAGAATGACGGAGGCCACACTGTTCTTCGGGACCTGTAATACTGCAGAAATTGTTTCATACCTTTCCCCAGATCTGTGTCTCAACACAATCTTGTCTCTGAGGACTACGGACAATTCCTTTGTCTTCATGGCTTGGTTTTTGCTCTGACATACACGGCCAACTGCGGGACCTTATATAGACAAGTGTGTGCCTTTCCAAATCATGTACAATCAATTTAATTTACCTGCTGGTGGATTTCAATCAAGTTGTAGAAACATCTCAAGGATAATCAATGGAAACAGGATGAACCTAGGATCAATTATGAGTGTCATACAAAGGGTCTGAATACTTATGTAAATGTGATATTTCAATTATTTCTTTGTATTTCCTTTGCAAAAATTTCTAAACAACTGTTTTTGCTTCATTCTGTGGCAATGTGTGTGGATTGATGATTTAAAAAAATGAATTTAATCCATTTTAAAATAAGGCTGTAATGTAACAAATTGTGGAAAAAGTGAAGGGGTCTGAATACTTTCTGAATGCACTGTATCTACCTGTGACGCCACTTTCAAGGAACTATGTACTTGCACTCCAGGATCCCCCTGCTCTAAAACATCCCCAGAGCCCTGCCATTTACTGTGTAGGTCCTGTCCTGGTTAGACTTACCAAAATGCATTGCCTCACATTTCACTATATTAAACTCCATCAACCCACCTGCCCAACCGATCAAGATCCTGCTGCAATTTATGACAATCATCTTCACTATCGCCAATACTACCCTTTAGTGTCATTGCAAATGTACTAATCATGCCTTGTATGTTCTCATCCTAATTAGTGATATAGATGACTAACAGCAATGAGCCCAGCACTGAATCCTGATGCACATCACTAGTCACAGGCCTCCAGTTCGAAAAGCTACCTTCTCATCATCACCCTCTGCTTCCTTTGATGAAGCCAATTTTCTATCCATTTGCTAGTCATATCGGTCTCTTTAGGCACAAATAAGCATTTATGTGGACGTGAGAGGGACTCCAGGATGGTGTGTTGCATCTCTATTGCCAGGGTCAATGATGTCTCTGAACATCATTGATTCTCTCTGAACATCATTGACCCTGGCAATAGTTGTAATCTCAGGATTGCTTCCTGTGCCACGTGCTGGGGAGGCAAAGACTGGAAAGATAGTGCAGTGCCTGGCAAAAGGAGCTGGTGCAGGAGGAGCCACTTCAGGTACATGGATCATTGGGTGGAATCTGTACGACAGTTTGCACCAAAACTGGAGGGGAACCAATATCGCTGCAGGGAGGTTTACTGGGGCAACTCTGGAGGATTTAAACAAGTGTGACAAGGGAATGGGAATCGGAACAGTAGTGGAGGGAGTAAGGGGAAGGTAGAGATTAAAAGGCCTGTCCCACTTGGGCCGTCACTTATGCAACAGGCCAGTAGTGACTGACGTGTGACGGTCCCGCAAGAGTCGCGCATGTCTTCATGCACAGCCGTCTGGAGCGCGTGATGTCATTTGAAGATAAGCACAAAATGCAGGAGTAACTCAGCGGGACCGGCAGCATCACGTCTGGAGAGAAGGAATGGATGATGTTTCGGGTCAAGACTCTTCTTCAGTCTGAAAGGTACTGCAAGGCTCAGTGCTGGGACCCCAGCTATTTACAATATATATTAATGATTTGGACGAGGGAATTGAATGCAACATCTCCAAGTTTGCGGATGACACGAAGCTGGGGGGCAGTGTTAGGTGTGAGGAGGAGCTAGGAGGCTGCAAGGTGACTTGGATAGACTGGGTGAGTGGGCAGATGCATGGCAGATGCAGTATAATGTGGATAAATGTGAGGTTATCCACTTTGGTGGCAAAAACAGGAGGGTAGACTATTATCTGAATGGTGGCCGATTAGGAAAAGGGGAGATTCAACGAGACCTGGGTGTCATGGTACACCAGTCATTGAAAGTAGGCATGCAGGTGCAGTAGGCAGTGAAGAAAGAGAATGGTATGTTAGCATTCATAGCAAAAGGATTTGAGTATAGGAGCAGGGGGGTTCTAGTGCAGTTGTACAGGGTTTTGGTGGGACCACAACTGGAGTTTTGCGTACAGTTTTGGTCTCCAAATCAGAGGAAAGACATTCTTGCCATAGAGGGGGTACAGAGAAGGTTCACCAGACTGATTCCTGGGATGTCAGGACTTTCATATGAAGAAAGACTGGATAGACTCGGCTTGTACTCGCTAGAACTTAGAAGATTGAGGGGGGATCTTGTAGAAACTTACAAAATTCTTCAGGGGTTGAACAGGCTAGATGCAGGAAGATTGTTCCTAATATTGGGGAGGTCCAGTACAAGGGGTCACAGTTTAAGGATAAGGGGGAATTCCTTGAGGAATGAGGAAAACGAGGAAAACATTTTTCACACAGAGAGTGGTGAGTCTCTGGAATTCTCTGCCACAGAAGATAGTTGAGGCCAGTTCATTGGCTATATTTAAGGGGGAGTTAGATGTGGCCCTTGTGGCTAAAGGGATCAGGGGGTATGGAGAGAAGGCAGGTACAAGATACTGAGTTGAATGATCAGCCATGATCATATTGAATGGTGGTGCAGGCTCGAAGGGCCGAATGGCCTACACCTGCACCCATTTTCTATGTTTCTATGTCTACAGCCAGAGATCATAGTCACAAAGTAGGGTGTTATCTGTAGAGGAGACATTATTTTCAAAGGGTGCTTGGTGAATCTTTGGAATTCTGTATCAACGGCACAGAGGATATTGGGCGGAATCATGGGATTGGTTCAGGAAAGTGGCAGAGAGGTAAAAGATCAATTTTGATCTTTTTGCACCTGCTCCACAATTCAATGGCACCAAATGACCCAATCCTTTTTTTAAATATTATTTTTACTTTGCTCAAACTTGTAATAAAAAGGAACTGTAGCAGCTGGTTCAATCCAAATATAGACACAAAATGCTTGAGTAATTCATCAGGTGCGACAATAACCCATTGAGTTATTCCAACATTTTGTGTCCATCTTTCAGCCATTACATTCCTTGGGTAATGCTAGGATTTACAACTAAAGTTTTAATCCACTGTTGGTGAATGGCATCAAGATTGATTCCAGAATCTGAGGTTATTACATTTGTTTCACATTGGGAATAGACAAATCTCTCTCTGTAAAACATAAACAGAGGTATTATTATTAGCCAAAAATAATCTTGCCTGTAAGAAAAAATGGGACTTCCAACTGTGGTCTTGATTATTACCACCTCCAGCACTGTGTTTTAAGGAAGTGAAGTTTTTTTTCTGGTAAAGTTTGAAATACATGAATGTAATGGGTTTAGTTGTCATTAGGATTCTGCAGGAACTCCACTTAGAACTGTAGGAAATACATTGGAGAAAGTGAACTGGTTTGATATTTTAACCTAGTTAAAAAATGTGATGCAAGACAAATAAGTTGGTGCAAGTCCTTCAGAAATCTGTTGCATAATTGAACGGTGAACAAGATGGAATGTAGTTTGTGAGAGCGAGTTGGCCAACTGAGAATGTGAGATGTCATAGTCATACAGCACAGAAACGGGCCATTTGGATCAACTCATCCATGTCGACCAAGATGCCCTATATAAGCTAGACCAATTTGCCCACCCTTGACCCATATTCCTCTAAACCTTTCCTATCCATGTACCTGTCCAAGTATCTGTTAAATGCTGTTATTGTACTTGCCTCAACTATGTCCTCGGGCAGCACGTTCCATATATCCACCACCCTCTGAGTAAAGATATGTAATGGACCTGTTAGCAGTTTGCAGAAAGTTAAGAATAGTTGGAAGCAGCAATAGTTGAGCATTGGGTCAGAAGGACATTAGAACAGTGTAAGGGGATGCTAGCAGTGGTCAGCCGAAGAAGAATAGCTTACTGAGTGAATATGAGTATTTAGGGTGAGGTTGCCTAAAGAGCCGTAGTTTTTACTTTATTCACTAGCGGAGACCGTCAGTCGGGGAAAGTAAAGCCGCAGTAAATTGGAGTGAAGCAAACGCAGTTGATGGAATCTAGAAAATTAGGTGTGGCTAACTGAATAAAATTGAGCAAGTCAATTAATTACATACTTATACATGTGAATGTACAAATTATTTGTCACCCAATTAATGTTTTCGGGCAAATTCACTTAACACTGTATATGGCTGTGTGTATAATCCAAAAATGTCCTCCCCCCTCTTTCACCAACATTTACTTTCCTAAATTGACTTCTCCAATCCACGTTCTGCTTATTACGTACTACAAGTCCACATTTCTAACTCCTCCAAACTATATTTCCTCATTTCCCTTCACCTCTTAAGTTCTCAATAATTACCTTTCAAGGAAATCAATGCTTCCCCAACGTAAAATATTCCCATGTCAATTCAAATATCATCAAATATGAAGCATTCTGTTTTGTATATCATAGCTTCTTACTTCTCAAAATCAACCACTTCCATTTTCTTGTGAAGGATATTATCTAATCATTGTCATTCATTAAGTGACAAAATATAATGATATCTGTAGGAGTATCTTGCAAAAAAAAAGTTTATTGTGCCGTTTGCTTATGTAATCTGCTTTGCATCGCCATGGTGATTTCTTGCGGTCTACTTTTCCTTGTCCAGATTTTTTGTTCACAATCATTTTCTTTGTGCTTTGTCTCGAATGTAGGATCTTGTTTCCCTGAGAGCAATGAAACGGCTGTTTTCTGTAGAGCCTATTGTCGCCCTTTACATCTTGGCTAACGTGGCAGGTTCCATCTTAATTCAGCAGTATATTTATCGTAAGATATGGGAGAATGAAACTAACAGCAGTTACACTGACAATCAAAATAGATCAAACTGCTACAAAAACCACAGTAGCCATACGAAACGACAGGTTAGTTTGCACAACTGTTGCTCGATGAAGTTACAATTGAAGTGGAATTGTAAATCTCTTACTATAATAATTATTACATAAGCTATTTATTTAACTATTTAAATACTATTAAATATTATTGCATATGTTGATCTGCCTGTGATTATCTTTTATTGAACAGTTTCTTGCACTTGAATTTGGTTTGGGCGAAGTGAGCTGTTTTAGATTACAAAATAGGTGATTTACAAGGTCAAGACAAATTTAACTCTTGCAATAAATACAAGTGCACCTAAGTATAGCACAAGTATAACAAAATAAATTATTTATAAAATATATTTTACATGATAAATGTATCAAGGTACTTGGGTAATATTCACTCAAAATATGAACCTAATTTCCAAAAATAAATATTAGACATTCTAAGTACTGGAGGAATTCTGGAAATTTGGGTGGGTGGAAAGTAAATGGAGAAAATACTGCAAGTCGGTGAATGTACAAATATAATTGAAAAAATATATAAAATGCAGGAATAACTCAGCAAGTCAGGCAACATCTACGGAGAACATAGATAGGTGACATTTCAGGGCAGGACCCTTCTTCAGATTGACCCCGAACAGAAACCTCACCTAACCTTGTCCATCAGAGATGCTGCCTGACCTGCTGAGTTCCTCCAGCATGTTGTCTTTTTGTAAACCAGCATCTGCAGTTCTTTCGTCTGAAAATGTAATGGGGTTTGAGTAAGTGAAGGTCCAGTCACATGGAATAAGGGGAGGCAGTGCAAAAGAAAAGGTCAAAGACAAGAAGCCCTTCAAAGAAATTTCAATGAACCAAGATAGGGTCTTGGAGAGGAAGTGGCATTGACGGTTAAAATGACAGGCATCTGTTCGCACAGGGATTACTCATAGACTACTTTAGGAGAAGTGAATATAATACATCAAACTGAAAGAAGTATGTGAACCACTTTTTTGTGGTTAGGGGACAGTCGTTAGGTAACATTTACAGGGGAATAAGAGCCATTGTGAGAAATGCATGGCTGCCAGTGCTCGAACAGTTATATCTGGAGAAATGCAGAGAATTTGAATGTTGTGGAATTGGAATTCTGAACAAAGATATGAAAAGGGATTGGGAAAACAAAATGCAAAATTTAAACTAGGCGTTGCCTGATAAGAGGTCAATGTAGGTTAGCAATTAAAGGCATGGCAAATGTATAGGATTTGGTCCAAATTGAAACCTGAGCAGCAGCGATTTGAATAATCATAACTTTATGGAGCGTGTGAGGTGCTAGTTGACCCAGGATAGTGTTAGAATGCTCAAATTTGAAGGTAGCAAGCAAACTAACGAGACTTTCAGCATTAGACGAGTTGACTGGAAACATAATAGAAGTGGAGTTTGTGGTCACAATTTCATGTGGCCAATTATGTTTGTGCAACGTGCTCTGTTTTTAAACGGGTTGTAGTCGTGTTACACCGGTTGCCAGGAAGTGGATGTGTAAATGGTATATGAAGAACTAATCTGGTGGTGTTCTGCATCCTTTGTGATATGAAGGTGCTCTGGTGTCAACTGAACCCACTCAGGCAAATGAATAGTGCAGAGAGAGAGAGAGATAGTGCAGAGAAAGTGCACACAGAGACAGAGAGAGAGAGAATGCAGAGAGAGAGAGTGCAGAGAGATAGAGTACAGAGAGAGAATAAACTATCAAATAACTCTTCTCTGCGAAGCTGGGGTAGCCATGGCATTTGTCATTATTTTCCTTAAGGATCATGCCAATAGAAACACTAGGATGTTAATGCTGCCAATAGAAACACTAGGATGTTAATGATGATTGGTGATGGTATTGGCATGAATATCCAGTTAATTGGTGAGAAGTCTGAAGGAGAGTAACCATATAACAATTACAGCACGGAGACAGGCCCTCTCGGCCCTTCCAGTCCGTGCCGACCATTTGTTTTCCCCTAGTCCCATCTACCTGCACTCAGACCATACCCCTCCATTCCCTTCACGTCCATATACCTATCCACTTTACTTTTAAATGTTAAAATCGATCCTGCCTCCACCACCTCTGCTGGAAGCTCATTCCACACAGCCACCACCCTCTGAGTAAAGAAGTTTCCCCTCACGTTACCCCTAAACTTCTGTCCCTTAATTCTCATGTCATGCCCTCTTGTTTGAATCTTCCCTACCCTCAATGGGAAAAACGTATCCACGTCAACTCTGTCTATCCCTTTAGTATTAACCTGAAACTTCATCTAGATGCTGCCTGAGCTACTAAGTTACTCCAGCACTTTGTGTCTTTTCTTTGTGAACCAACTTCTGCAGTTCCTTCAACACTGGTTATATCACATGTGGAACCTGGTAATTATCGAAGATTTGTGTGGTGCAAATTCTACTCTACTGTTGTCGGCATAAGCCTGGATGTTAACTGGCCTGTTTAGTTAAAATGTATTATTACACAATTGCTTCCATCACCACCCCCCCCGCCACCCTGCAATCAGTCTGAAGAAGGGTCCCGATCTAAAATGTCACCTAGCCATTTTCCCCAGAGATGATGACTGACATGCTAAGTAACTCCAGCATTTTGTGCCTATCTTTTGTAATATTATATAAGTTCGTCTCCACTCTAGAAAGCCACTGGGTGATAGGTCGGCATAGTCCAGAGTAACTGACCTGTAGGTCAATCTATACTCGTCAAATATATGCATTGTCAGTGCAAATTCTAAATCGCCACAGGATAAACCATATGCCTCAAGTCACAAATTTCATTTTATTCTTTAGTATGTAAAATCAAACTAAAGCAAACAGTGCATATATTAACAAGTTTTAATATAATGAATGAAATAGCATTTTGAGGCACGTTTTTTGTAAAATCAAATATTACATAGATTAGAAATTGAGACAGATCTCTGCATTAGTAGAAAAAAAAATCCTTTTTAGTGCTGTATTTTCTTTTTAAACAAAATATGATGGTAGTCATACAGCATGGAAACAGGCCGCTCGGTCCAACTTGTCCATACAGACCAGGCTGCCCCCTCTTAGCTTGTCCCATTTGGCTGCGTTTGGCCCATATTAATCCAAACCTTTCCTATCCATGTACCTTCCATGTCTTTTAAATACTGTGTTCATATTTACCTCAACTTCCTCCTCGGGCAGCTCATTCCATACATCTACCACGCACTGAATTAAACGTTGCCTGTCAAGTTCCTATTGCATTTCTCACCTTAAACCTATGTTTTTCTATGTTGATTTGCCACCTTGGGTAAAGCACTCTGTGCATTCTCCCTTTCTATTCCCCTCATGATTTTTAAAGACCTCTATCAGATCACCATTCAGCCTTCTAAGCTCCGAGATAAAGTCCTAGCATGCCCAATCTGTGCCTATAGCTCAGGTCCTCGTGTCCTGGCAACATCCTCTTTAATCATCTCTGCACTCTTTCCAGCTTAATGTCATCCTTCCTGTAGCAGGGTGACCAAAATTGAACACAGTACTTCAAATGTGGCCTAACCAATCTCACAGAATATTGCTTGATACTGACCAATAGTGAGTTTCTCAGCCACGGTATTTTTAAAAGCATGAATAAGTGACAGAAATAGTGAATGGAGAATTTCTCCATTCAGTTGAAATACTTCTCGTGTTTTATTTTGGAAATGTTTGCATTTAAAAAAAATGTTGTTTGCTTTTTTCCAGGTGGTCCAGGAAAAATCTTCTCGCTATTTTATGTATATGAATTTGGTACAGTTTATACCTGGCCTAATTGTCACTTTGGTATTGGGTGGATTCAGCGATCGCTACGGACGCAAACTATTTGTCCTCCTTCCTTCTATTGGCGCTGTGATTACCAGCCTGGCCAATTTAGCAGTGGCCTATTTTTCTTGGTCTATTAACATCCTTTTCATACCAACGATTCTCGCAGCGTGTTTGGGTGGGTTCCCGGCTCTATTTGGAGGAGCTTTTGCTTATGTGGCTGATGTTTCGTCTAGCGAGCAGAAGAATATGCGCATGGCACTGCTTGACATGATCGTCGGAGTAACGGGTGGCATCGGCGCAGTTTCCTCTGGATACTTCTTAAAGGCAACCGGCTTCAGTTGGCCCTTCTTAACCATCTTCTTCATTAATCTGGTCAATATTGCTTATATCATCTTCTTCTTTGAAGAGGGTGCCCAGGTGTCAAGAAGTGAGCAAGACCAAACATCGGTCTCTGACAAAGTCAAAGAAATACTGTTCAGTGTCTTAATTATTTTTACAAGTTCAGACTTTGAAAAACGTGTCCAGATTGGTTTGTTGCTTCTTGCTGTGTCAACATTTGCTCTTGCTGAATTTGGTTCTTTAGGACTTTTTACTCTGTATGAATTAAATGCGCCTCTTTGCTGGAATGAAATCCTTATTGGAGTGGGTTCTGCAACTGACTTAAGCATATTTTTGCTGAGTTTTTGTGGAGTGACAGTGTTTTCCTACCATCTTGGAGATATTTTTATAGTTTTTATTGGAATACTTTCCTTTGCTGGAGGAATGATCATGGCTATCTTTGCCACAACTACTCTGCTCATGTTTTTGGGTATGTTACACTTTTTATTATTCATAGAATTAAATGTGATAATGACCAAGAAGAATTTACATTGGAGTTAAACATAAAAAATCTTTGTGGGCTGGTCCCAGAGGCGGAACTTAGTGTTCTTATTGTTTTGAAGGTACAAGTTCTGAAATAGCCTTTGCTAGTATAACTTCAGAAGTTACAAATTGTAAATTAAATGTGTAAATACTACTGTGCATAATAGAAACAGAGAGGCTTTGGAACTGATGAAAAATGTACATTTTAAGTAGAACACAGAAATTCTGTATGCTGGTAATTTTCTCTTTCCCTCTACCTGTTGTACTTGATTATATTCATGTATAGTATCTGATTTGACCAATAGCACACAAACAAAAGCTTTTCATTGCATCTGGGCCCACGTGACAATAATAAACCAAACAAAACCTGCAATGCTGGAATCTGAAATAAAAACAGAACACACTGGGAACACTCAGCAAGTCGGGCAGCATCTGTGGAGAGATGAACACAAAATAGACAAGAACAAATCAGCAGGCGAAATGTTTAAGAAGGAACTGCAGATGCTAAAAAATAATCCACCTCTTTCTTCTTCCCACGCTACCCCCCCCCCCCCACCCTCACATCAGTCTGAAGAAGGATCTCGATCCGAAACGTCACCTATTTCCTTCGCTCCATAGATGCTACCTCACCCGCTGAGTTTCTCCAGCATTTTTGTCCAACAACAAATCGGCGTGTCTGTTAAAGATTTATGACCGCACCCATTTATACCCATCCATTCCGCCACTCTACTTTCTTACAACTCCTTTCATTGTTGTTCCTTTGGGAAAAGTGTCATGATTGTATTTCTCTGCAGTGCTGTTATCACCTCCATTCATTCTCCTAACTGATGCCTTTCTGCAAAAGCTTATATATTTTTGTTCTCCTTACAAGTTACTTGGAGGCAATTTTGATGACTCATCCACTCCTTCATTAAGTCACTACTAATATTGCTACTGCAAAGCCACTGGACATTTTATCAAAATAAGAAGCTTCAAAAGATGACACAAAGTGCTGAAGTAACTCAGCGGGTCAGGCAGCCACTCAGCGGGTCAGGCAGCGGGTCAGGCAGCCACTCTAGAGAACATGGATAGTGAATGTTTTGGGTCAGGACTCTTCTTCAGACTTAAGTCAGACCCTTCTCAAGAAGGTCCCAACCTGAAACATCACCTATCCATCTATGTTCTCCAGAGATGCTGCCTGGCCCATTGAGATACTCCAGCACTGTCTTTTTTTTTTGTAAACCAGCATCCCCTGTTCCTTAACTCCAAATTAAGAAACTTTATCTTCTCGCCTTTCTTTAGTAATGTGCTGGAAATTGCTGTAGATAGCCAGGGGTTAATTCTTCACCAAGAACATATCTCTGCAAATAATTTGCATTGAACAAATTAAAATCTGTGGATTAAAAGCAGGTTTTGCTCATTTGCAGCCATAATTCGTGTATTTCCTGATTTAATTGTTTATCGTTACATAGCTGGGGGGGGGGGGGGGGGGGGGGGGGGAAATGAAGCTAGTGTGTTCAATGATACTTTGTTGTCATATGTATCTAGGTACAGTGAAATTCTTTGTTTTTTGCATACAATACTCAAAGCACACACAAGAGTCGCCATGTTTCTGGCATTGACGAAGTTACTAAAGTACTCATGAGAATCATGTTGGTCCTTCTTCGTTCTTGCCGCTTTTACCCCCCCCACCCCCCACCACCACCATCTTGTTCTTGACCCCCCCCCCCCCCCCCCCCCCTTGTGCCGTGTCACTTAGTACTCAGCGATTTCTCTCCCCCCCCCCCCAAGCAAGGCCCCACTTTGTTCACGACGGTGAGCTCCGACCACCAGGGCTCCTACGAGGGGGTCTGCAGCCCATACACCTCGGCCCGCCCACTCCATATTTCCAAATCCGTATTTGTGCCAATATTGGAAAGATACTGAAGATGATACTTCATAAAACCGTAATGTAAACATGAACTGTAATTTAACCTCACCATGAGGTACTTCACCAGTTTGTGTTTTTACTCAAGATTCCAGCATCTGCAGTTTCTTGTGTCTAAGTACTACTGTGAATGAATGTAGGTAATATTTTAATAATTTTTAAATTGCAAAATTAGTTACCCTATTGCTATCTACGGTATTGATTTGGTTTGCTCATTTGATTACACGTTTAACTCGATTTGGAAAATTCTTCATTGCCTCCAAGACATCACCTGCACATAATTGTATAATTTAAGTCCAGTAGGAATACCAAAGTGATTTAAAATTGAGGTCTTCTTTCATTTTATTGGGATGCATCCCATCATGGTTTGGTAACAGCTCCATCCAAAACCGCAAGAAATTGCAGAGTTGTGGATGCAGCATAGTCCATCGGGCAAACCAACCTCCCTTCCATAATTCCACATATGCTTCATGCTGACTCAGCAATGCTACCAGCATAATCAAGGATGAGTTTCACCCCTGAAACTCCTCTTCTCCCTTTTCCCAACAGCATGAGGTACATAAGTGTGAAACGCATACCTCCAGATTCAGGGACATGTTTCTACCCAGATGTTACTAAACTATCCTCTGACCAACTAGAGAGCAGTCGTGTCCTCCCACCTACCCCACTGGAGACCTTCGCACTATCTTTAATAGTTCTTTACTGTACTTTATCTTGCGTTAAAAGTTATACCCTATGTCCTGTATCTGTACACCGTGGACAGCTTGATTGTAACCATGTATATTGTTTCCGCAAACTGGATAGCACGCAACAAAAAAGCTTGCACTGTACCCCAGTACACATGACAATAATAAACTAAATATAAAATGACTCTTTAATTTTAAGTGGTGTTTAATTTCCGCAAGTTTCGGATAATCTAATGACCTGTTAAGTCATCATGTGCTGTCTATCAACATGTTAGTAGGCCCCCCCTCTGTCATGACTAACCATGGGTGATGCATATTAAATGCACACGATAAATGCACGCAACCCACTTTAATAATATAACTAAACTTATGTATAAGTAACAGAAGGCTTAATACTGCATAATAAATGTAATATGTAAATATAAAGCAAATGTAAAATGTTCTATTTTTGTGATTGATCAATTTGTTTTTTATATAGTGAGGCTGGTTTCTCTCTTTGCCTTCATGCCATTCCCTGTCCTACGATCTATGTTGTCCAAGTCGGTTTTGCCAATTGATCAAGGTAAGTTAATGTTAATATATCATTTAACATGCCGCATCCCCCCCCCCCCCCCCCACCTTCCCCACAACCACACGTAGGGGGAACAGACCCAACGGGTCTGCATGTGGTCTAGTATCTATTAAAACAATGTGTGTGTATGTCATTTTGCCTTTGAAACGTATCTCCTCAAAAACCACACGCAAAACGTGGAGATTTCTACAATTTCGGTAGGGATTTAACATGTTCAGAAATCCACTCCTTGGTCATTTATTTCCCCAGATTTTGAATAAAATTGTTCACAAAACTCAATTTTTAAAATATAAAAACGCCGCTTACCAGCTGCTGACGTCACAATGCCCACATGCCAACCAATCGAGGCCCACCTGCCTCCTGGCCCCGCACCCCGCGCCTCCTCCAAACCCCCCCCCTGTTGTTCAAATTGCACAGAAAGAACCAAAGATCATATAGCAGCTATAGTGTCTGCTCCAACGCTCCCCCCCCCCTCTTCCTCTCTCCCCCCCCCCCCCCCTCGCTGTGGCAATGAATTTATCGGAATTGTTTTTTTCTTTTTTTTTGCAGGCGCTCTCTTTGCCCTTGTTGCTTGCCTGGAAAATTTTAGTGGTACCATTTCCACCATAATTTTCAATAATGTTTACGCTGCTACTGTTGAACAATTTGCAGGGTTTGGTTTTTTGCTGGCAGCTTGCTCATGCATCGTTCCAGTTGGCACTTTGTGGTAAGTCTGTGTGATGTCATTTTAAGTACAGCACTAGTTTGTATCATTATGTCAGTGCCAAGTCTTTCTGAGGAAAAAGTGCCCAATTAGTCCTTTGTCTGTTCTCCTTTCCACACCCTGCTGGTTTGTTCCCAAGTTACTTCCTCCAGCCTTTTGGGAAGTGCATTCCAGATGATCATGATTTTCTATATTAACAAAATATCCCTTTAATTATTGGTAGGTTATTCTACCAATAATCTATAAGCCATCCCTGTCTGCCTAACTATCATTCTAAGACTGTGGCCCCTGGTTCTGGACTCGCCCAACATTGGGAACATTTATCCTGCATCTAACGTGTCCAGTCCTTTTGGAATTTTATATGTTTCTATAACAAACCCCCTCATCCTTCTAAACTCCAGTGAATACAAGCCTAGTCTTTTCAATCTTTCCTCATATGACAGTCCTGCCATCCCAGGGATCAATCTCGTGAACTGCCTCAATCACAAGGATGTCCTTCCTCAAATTAGGAGATCAAAACTGTACACAATACTCCAGATGTGGTCTTACCAGAGCCCTATACAACTGCAGAAGAACCTCTTTACTTCTATACTGAAATCCTCTTGTTATGAAGGCCAACATTCCATTAGCTTTCTTCACTGCCTGCTGTACCTGTAAGCCAATTTTCAGTGACTGGTGTACAAGGACACCCTGGTCTCACTGCACCTCCCCCTTACGTAACCTACCTACTTAACATCTGCAAACTTGCTAATGTTGCTCCTAATTCCCTATTCCAAATCATTAATATATATGGTAAACAGTTGCAGCCCCAACACCGAGCCTTGCGGCACTCCACGCGCCACTGTCTGCCATTCTGAAAAGGACCCATTCACTCCTATTCTTTGCTTTCTGTCTGCCAACCAATTTTCTATCCACGTCAACACCCTACCCCCAATACCATGTGCTCTAATTTTAGTCACCAGTTTCCCATGCGGGACCTTGTCAAAGGCTTTCTGAAAGTCTAGATACACTACATCCACGAGTTCCCCTTCAACCATTTTACTTGTCACATCCTCAAAAAATTCCTGATTAGTCAAGCATGATTTTCCTTTCATAAATCCATGCTGACTTGGACTAATCATTTTACTGCTATCCAAATGCCCCATTATTACCTCTTTAATAATTGACTCCAGCATCTTTCCCACCACCGAAGTCAGGCTAACTGGTCTGTAATTCCCTGTTTTCTCTCTCACTCTTTTCTTTAAAACTGGGATAACATTAGCTATCCTCCAGTCCACAGGAACTGATCCTGAATCTATTGAACATTGGAAAATGATCTCCATTGCATCTAGAGCCACCTCCTTGAGGACCCTGGGATGCAGACCATCAGGCCCAGGGGATTTATCATCCTTCAGTCCCATTAGCCTACCCATTACTATTTCTCGCCTATTGAAAATTTCTTTCAGTTCCTCTAACCTCTTGTCCTCTGTCCTCCAGTACTTCTGGGAGATTGTTTGTGTCTTCCTTAGTGAAGACGGATGCAAAGTACCTGTTCAACTCTTCTGTCATTTCCTTGTTCCCCATAATAATTTCACCCGTGCCTGCCTTCAAGGGACCCACATTTGACTTTGCTACTCTTTTTCTCTTAACATATCTAAAGGAGTTTTTAGTGTCCTTCTTTACATTCCTGGCCAGCTTCCCTTCGTACTCATCTTTTCAGCCCGTATTGCCCATTTTGTTTCCTTCTGTTGTCCTATGAAAGTTTCCGAATCCTCAGGCTTCCAGCTACCCTTTGCTGTGTTATACATCTTTTCTTTTAGTTTTATTCTATCCCTAACTTCTCTTGTCAGCCACAGTTGCCTCCTACTCCCCTTAGAATCTTTCTTCCTTTTTGGAATGAAATGATCCTGCGTCTTCTGGATTATGTCCAGAAATTCCTGCCATTGCTGTTCCACCGTCATTCCTGCTCGGATCCCTTTCCAGTCTACCTTGGCCAGCTGGCACTGGGTCTACACTCGCTGGAATTTAGAAGAATGAGGGGGGTGGGGGGGGACCTCATTGAAATGTACAGAATAGTGAAAGGCTTGGATTGTGTGGATGTGGAGAGGACGTTTCTACTAGTGGGAGAGCCTAGCACTAGAGGTCATAGCCACAGAATTAAAGGATGTTCTTTTAGGAAGGAGATGAGCAGGAATTTATTGAATCAGAGGGTGGTAAGTCTGTGGAATTCTTTGCCACAGAAGGCTGTGGAGGCAAAGTCAATGGATATATTTCAGACAGAGACAGATAAATTCTGGATTAGTACGGGTGTCAGAGGGTATGGGGAGAAGGCAGGAGAATGGGGTTAGGAGAGAGAGATAGATCAGCCATGATTGAATGGCGGAGTAGACGATGAGCCGAATGGCTGAATTCTGCTCCTATCTGTTATGATCTTATGAGGGATAGATGATGTTTCGGGTCAGGACCCTCTGACATCTGAAGAAGGGTTCCAACCTGAAATGCTAAAGCTAGGAAGCCATTCCCACCACAGATGCAGCCTGACCTGCTGAGCTCTTCCAGTACATTGTATTTCCATAAACCCCAGCCTCTGTATTTATGATGGGAAATATATGGCTATTGGGAAGTGTAAGGGTGGTGGAAGAATATACATGTGCTGGAGGCAATGGAAACTAAGAACTGAGAATAGTGAACTCCACGGACCCAGTGAATGACTAAAGGGCCTGTCCCACGCCAGCGACTGTCATAGCCGTAGCAGGTCGGCGAAAAACCGGCAACTGGCCCCCCTACGACAATGTCTACGGCAAGCTACAACAACCTACCACGTAGTCAACATTAAGCTACCGACATCCGGCGACCCATTATGACGTCTACCTACGACCACACCTACGACAACCTACGACCACACAGGCGACAACTGAAGTCAACCTATGTCCACCTGCTCAAGCTAAGACAAGCTACGACTCTGTCGGCGACAACTGAAGACAATTCTGTCGCCGGTACCTGTCGCCAGTTGACGTAGGTTGATGTAGGTAGTCGCCAATGGAATTCATCGCAGTCAGCACCGGCAACAACCTACGACAACACCTATGTCAGGAGAAGTCAAGCTACGCTAATCGGCGTCAACCGACTTTCGGCGAAAATGTTTGAACATGTTGAATACTCATGACCATACAGGCAACACCCCGGCGACCATGTGATGACAGCCTAGTCCGATGTAGTCGCCTAAAAAATAGCCTAAGTGGGACAGGCCCTTACAGGTAATAAACTGAGAACAGTGAACTCCATGGATAATGACTCAATGAAAACCAAGAACTGAAAACACTGAACTCCACCGACCCAGAGAATGGTGATAGGTAATAAAGACAGGCAATCTTAGAG
Source organism: Okamejei kenojei (assembly GCA_035221665.1). Lineage (NCBI taxonomy): Eukaryota > Metazoa > Chordata > Chondrichthyes > Rajiformes > Rajidae > Okamejei > Okamejei kenojei. The sequence continues at coordinate 71,958,611 of CM069136.1, read as the reverse complement.
ATACTCAGCAGGTCAGGCTGCATTTGTGGAGAGAGAATTAGTTAATTTTTCATATCATTGACTCATGAAAAGTGCTGCCTGCCCAGCTGAGCACTTGCTGCATTTTCTGTTTTTATTTCAGATTTTCATCAGTCTATCATCCCTCTTCCTACCTCTACCCTGCTCCTTTTTACCTATATTCTTCCCTCAGGCTTTACATTGCACTCCCCTTCTTCATTCCTTATTCTACACTCTTTTGTCTCTTTTTCACCTCTAACCTTTGTCACATATTCCACCCATCTGCCAATCAGATCCCTATCAACTGTATCCACCTATCACTTGCCAGGCTTTATCATGCCCCCAACTCTTTTGCCAGCGTCCCCCTGACTCCATCAGTCTGAAAAAGGGTCCCAATCTAAAATGTCAATCCATTTTACTAGTTAATTTTAGCCGGTGTGCAGGTCTCCTGAAATGATTCCCTTTTATTATTGACTAAAATGATAAACCTTATGTTTGGTGCTGTCATGTAGCCACCACTTATGCAATTTGTGAACACGGAAAAGGTATCACAAAGATATACTCTGCCAACCCGGATGCAAGTACACATCCCAGTTCAAATATGGTTATTGTCTAATAGTTACATCAGATACCAATACAAAGAAAGGGAGGGTGCAATATTACATAAAGCCCAACAGGCATGGCCCAACATTAGCCCAACCTTGCACATAAATATTTTAAAGCTTGTTGTATAAGAACAATTTACAAACCTTTAGTCTTCCAAAACTGTAAAAGTAAAGCAAAGCATGAGTAAAACTTATTTATCTGAAATATTTTGATTTTCAATAAAACATCAAAGCAAGATAATTTATCCTTGGAATTGCATGCTAAATGTTTGAAGAAGTATTGGCTGTCTATTTTGAATCGCTTCTGAAAGTCTGTTTCGTTAAAATCAATGAAAGTGAATTTTAGAAGCAGAATACAATACGAAGCTACAGCTGTATTTTACATGGACACATTCTGCCACATCTCTCATTGTGTGAGTGAAATCATTTAATTAATTGTTCTGTATGTTGTTCCTTCTCTTCAGTGTCTTATTGTGGTGGAAATCTCGACAGGAAGCATACACTGGACTGATAGAAGATGATCGTAGTTAGTTCTCATGCAATCTGTCACTTAGATTGCAGTGGTAATCTTGTGATGTTCTGCCACTTGTAGATCCTTGTTATAATCCAGGATATCTGTATGTTCCTTTTTTTTTAATATTGTATTTATTTGGAACAATCCTCCTTGGTAATGGAAGGTACACAAAAGATTAAAAAATCAACTTGATTTCCTCGAACATTGTGAATAACGTATAATATGTCAGATTGGAACCAAAATACTGCAGAAGCCTGAAAAGCTACTTATTTGAAGAAACATGGATAGAACGGTTTGCATTAAATTCTTTATTATGAAATATAATTGTCAAATGGACCGTTTAGTGTGAATTTTTGGGATTTTACCTTTTGTAGTCCTAAACAATTTTCTTGAAGTGAGGTGTTTGAGGGGTAATTTAATCCTGAACTAGCTTGTATCTGGGAAGCAGTGAACTGCATGGAGTTTGCACATTCTCCCTGTGACAGCCTGGGTTTCCTATGGGTACTTTGGTTTCCTCCCACATCCCATTAACGTGCAGGTTAGTAGCCTCTGTAAATTGCTTCTAGTGTTCAGGGAGTGGATGCAAAAGTGAAATAACACAGAACATGTGAACGGGTGATCGATGGACCTAACCCTAAACAGAGCTAAATAAATTGTGAAATTGGAACACTTTTTTTCCCACATGTTATGGTGGAAACCTGGAACAGTCTAACCTTAAAGGGTGTTGGAATTGGATCAATTTCAATTGATCAAATTTAAACTCAGTAGAAAGGGCTTTGGAAAATAGGTTGTTAAATGTTGTTGCATTAAAGATGGGCCACAATGGACCAATAATCTGAAGTAAATTCAGGGTATGAAAGACCATAGATACAATCTTGGGCAAGCCAGTGAGTAATCTGGAAGAACCTCAAACATAACCAACACTAACTCCACAATTACGGGGTTCAATTCCACTTTGAAGAGTCCAGAACATAAACTAGGTTGATGTTGCAGACTTGAATTAATCATTGAGTATGTCAGTTTAGTCAGCTGAATATCCAAGACCCTACAGTATTTTGGAATGACTTCTGTCTATTTTCTAGTTCCTGGACAGTCTTTCCCTCGACGAGTATTACAAAAACAGATTGATTGAGATGTTACTGAGGGATGGGGTAAAGCACTGTGTGTGGGCAAACATTTTAATATGTTGTTAAATATGATATTTTCAGAGTATTTCACTGACCACAACAATATTGTAATGAAGTTACCAAGTGTCACCACTGCTTGTGATGTCAAATGATTTTCTCCTTATCTGGCTGTCCAGATATCACTGTTACGACTCCCGAATGCAGGTACTTCAGAGTCATGTAACATAGTCAAAAATCAGGCTCAAGTTCAAGAAAATAGTCTTTTATTTTGTTAAAAGCCAAACCTGATCCAAACAACCCAGACAAGGACAAGAATACACTAATAAAGAAAGATAACAGTGCTCCAGCCAGCCTCGCAATGGACTGTTGAACTAGAGTCTCTAACCTGCCTAAATGGAAATAACCCTGAAACAAAATACACAAAAACCCTCAGGTCAACCCTTGGTGATATTCAGTATTGCTGCTGTTCTAATAAGAACAAAATTCAACAGTATTGATTATTTCTAATTTAGTAGATGAAGTATTTCAAGTAAAAATGCAGTGCTGATAAGTTCTTAAAAACCCAAAATATTAATTTTGCAAAAATCGCTCAATGGAGATTTTCATCAAATGTGTAAAATTACTTGTTTTGTTAATTTTCCAAATGGTTCAGTTTGAAATGTTTATCAACAGTAGTGCAGTTTTCCTAAATTTAAATCTCTTCTCCATCACTATTTCACAAGTAAATACTAAAGCAACAAAATAAGGAATAATTATAGAAATACTAACCATATACATTTTAAGCTTGCCTTTTGAATATTTACTTCTGAAAAGCAATTTCCTTTAATTTACGATGTAAATAGTGCTATTTTAAAAGCCAACCAAGGAAAATCTACAGTACGTTCCTCCAATAACCCAATTCCAAAAGCCAGAAAGCTTAAATATTTATCAATATTATTTCAGAATATGATGGTTATGGGTTCATATGCCCGGAATTAATCTCCCATATAAGCATGATATAGAAAATGCATCTATGGGATTTGAATGGGACAAGGTGATTAATATGATGGTACTGTACAGATTTGAACAAATTCTATGAATAAACCTTCAAATATATCTTAAATTGTGTCCTGAATTAAATGTATTATTTAATATAAATGTTTTTGTGTGACAATCTTTATCCTGTGAACGTTTGTCAAGTTTTAGATGTTCAATTCTACTGCATTGTTTTAACTGAACAATTTGACGTAATTGACATTTATTTATTCCCCTCTCTTTTATCACCTCATAACATAGAAAAGTACAGCACAAGAACAGGCTCCTCTCATGTCTGTGCCAAACATGAAGCCAAGATTGCCTGCAATCATGCCTGCATATGATCCATCTTTGTCCATTCCTTGCAATATCCACATGCCTATCTAAAAGTCTCTCAAATGCAACTCTCATTTCTGTCTCCACCACCATACCCAGCAGTATGTCGCAGGCACCTTCCACCCTGTGTAGGAAAAAAACTTGTCCCGTACATCTCTGTTTAACTTTGCCCCCTCGCCTTAGTTATGCTCTCTAGTCTTTGATATTTCATCCCTGGGGGGAAGATGTTCTGTCTACCCTAGGCCTCTCTAATTCCCTAATTTATACTTCTATTGGGTCTTCATCTTTGGTTTTCCAGAGAAAATCCAAGTCTATCCAATTTCTCCTCTAATTCCCTCTAATCCAGGCAGCATTCTAGTAATCTCCTTCTGCACTCCAAAGCCTCCAAATCCTTCCTGTAATGGGGTGACCAGAAATACAAGCAATACTCAAAATGTGGCGTAAACAAAGTGGTATAAAGCTACATCAGGACATTTTTTCCCAATGCCCTGACCAAAGGCAAGCATACCATATGCCTTTTATACCACTCTACTTGTATTGCCACTTTTCTCGGAGCTCATGACTAGATTAAATCCTACTTGTCAGTGACCTCCTTCATCCTAAACACAAATTATTTCCTTGTGAACTTAACTTCTTGCACGAAAGACAAAGACTTACTATAGCCTGTAGTAACCAATATGACATGTCTGCATGAATCAAGTCTGTATCTGTGTTAAACATGCACTGAAATGCTGTTAACGGTTGTGGGATCTGATTAGGTAGCTGGTATTTGGTGCATTTTTTAATATTAATCTTAAAATAATCTATCTTGCAGAAATCACGTGCAGATATTTTAAAACCAGAAAACTGCTCATACATTTTTGAAAAAGCTGAGTAAAATCTTGCTGCTCGCTGCAGCATAATTTTGTTTCTCCCATGACGGGCGAATGTGAAAGTTTCTTAAAATGGAACAAAGCTTGTTAATTCAATAGTAAAACACAAATTAATGCTGCCGGTCAGGCAGCATCTGTGGAAGGACGGGGGTGATGATGTTTTGGGTCGGGACCCTTAATTCCCTCCACAGATGCTGCTTGACCTGCTGAATTACTCCAAAACCTTGTGTGATTCCAGCATCTGCAGTTCCTAGTCATGGAGAGAATCAGTCATATAGTGTGGAAACAGGCCATTCAGCGTAACTTGCCCATGCCATCCAAAATTATCAATTTTTGCTAAACCCATCTGCCTGCATTTAGCTCATATCCCACTGAACCTTTCCTATCCATATACCTGTTCAAATGTTGTTATAGTACCAGCCTCAATTACCTCCTGGCAGCTCGTTCCATATACCTACCACAATTTGTGTAAACAAAAAAAGTTGCTCTCTCAGATTTCTATTAAATCTTTCCCCCCTCACCTTAAGCCTATGTCCTCTGGTTCTTAGTTCTTTGTGTGTCTTGTTTATTCAATAACTAAATTCACTATATTTGTCTATATGTGTTCATAAATTATAGTTGGGCAAGAGTAGAGGTATCTTGTGTTCCTGGGTAAGGAATAAATCTTGGAACACACCAGAGGATTGCGTGTGTGATAAAGATGGGACTGGTTCAGCTATGGTGCATCCATGGTGGCATCATTTGCCATGTAATTAAATATTGCATTTGTACATACAATTTTGACAGCTTTTGTAGCTGTAGGATCTGAAAACCATGTACTTACCTGCTGCAGCTGACTTCTTACAACTCAAAATAAATTATATATGAATTGCAGACTGTATATGAACATACATGGCATATACAACATTAGTATATAACATTCATGGAGCCATATAGTGAGAAACAAGCCCTTGGGCCCAACTTGTCCATGCAGACAAAAGATACTCGACAAACCTCATCCCATTTTCCTGCGTTTGGCCCATTTCCTTCAAACCTTTCCTAACAATGTACCTGTCTAACATCGAGCAACAGCTTTATCAGCTGATTTCTATATTTCACATGAGCCTCCTCCCAATCTGATTAAATAATTTTACTCTCCTTATTTGCTGCGAACTTTATGTCAGCAACGTTCATGTTTTCACTCCACATTTTGTAAAGGGACAAATGGGGTTATTAATATTTTTATTAATAGAAATACAGAGTTTAAGGTCATCAAAGGTACGGTGCATCCTATAAAGTATTGATTAGCTCAACAATGGATTATTTTGTTCCATTCCATCATCAAATTTTGAAAGAATTTAGAAAGTATACAAAACGGATTTACCACTATAAAGGCCACGTGAGACTGAAGAGGATTTGAGAAAGGTTCAAAATCATGAATGAAGAAAGGAGTATATTTTCCCAGTGGCCGCACGATCACTAACCAAGTATAAAGAATTAAGGGGCAGAGAGGGTGACAACCAACGTGGTCTGGCATACCCTGCTCGAAAAGGTATGAAAGGAAACTGCTCAGTGATTTTCAAAAATGAAGTCAAAAATCAGAAGGGAAAGTATTGAGGATTGTTGGGATAAAGAGAGGAATGGAACTAGCTGGATAGCTTCAGAATTGGTAGAGGTATGATGGACATATGACCTTCTTCAATGCTCTGTCATTTCATAATTCCATCTGATACATGTCCCATTCTTGTAGACTTGTACACAAATGGAAATGGATACTTTTTAGTAAGCATGTCATGATCTTTTGCAAGCATAGGCTTGATAGGGTGATCGAGCAAGTAATTATTCCAGCAGCTCTTTCCAAGTCTGCAATGTGGCAATCAAAAAAGAGAAAGGCAGCAAACTTGTGCACCCCATCAACTGCAGTCACACAAAATTATGCAAATAACCAGGAAAAAAATCATTGTTCAAGGAAATGTTAATGCAGAAATAATGTTACAAGATCAAATTCAAATACAAGCCCTGGAGTTACTGGTGTGAAGATTCAGTGGATTGATCAATGGGACAAGAGGGGTGATCCGAATGGGTTTGTACTATCTGGAATTTAAACGAGTAAGTGGTGATCTTTGAAATAAATAATTCTGGCGGGCAGCCTATGAAATTCCGAGAATTTTCATTTTTCAAGTATAATTACAAAATGTTTCTCCTTGCAAAATGAGGCATCGTAAATGGTCCCAGTGCTTGGGTTAAGGTTACTTCCTTGATTTATTCAATTATTCGTCTAAAACAAACTATTAACTAAAGCCAAATACTTCCAATTACAGTAAAAACCAGTTACTCTCTTTGCATGGTGCCAATTAAAAAAAAAATATGTATGGATTGATTTTTCTTTCTTCAACAACAAATTGTCAATAACCATAATGTTGCACAGATCCCAACCACAAGGTGTCAGTGCAGAATACAAACGATATGCTGTTCTGCTAAAATATGAGTTGTGTTCCTGAGAAACACGTTGTGTTATGGAAAATAGTGTTATAAAAACTATTTTGTCAATGAGGAAAAGTGGGTTAGGGCAAGCTGAAGAACATAGCGCAATGTCCGCAGTGGTTCAGTGCTGAGGCAGGGTTGTATAGGGTGGTTCAAGAGCTTGATGGTTGATACGAAGTAGCTGTTCTTGAACCTGGTGATAATGGTTCTCAGGCTTCTGTACCTTCTCCCCATAGCAGCAGCTAGATGAGAATGTATTCAGAGGTCATCTGATATTATCTGCCTTTGTGATGTGGTACTTTCTGTAGATCCCTTCAGTGGTGGGAAGGCCAGTACATGTGCGGAACCGGGCAGTGTCTACTACTCTTTATAATCTCCTTCATTATCAGGTGTTTGAGTTACCGAACCAGGCCATATTCGATCTGTTCATATGCTGTTGATGGAGGTGCTCTCCAAAATGTTTGAGATGGTAATCCATAATTGGATTCCATTGTTCTGCACAGATGTCGGTAGCACAGTCATAATTAATGCATTTGAAAAAAATAATAAAATCTTGTTATCTTTTCCATCATGGAGAAAGCAGGCAAAAGATGATTCATAGATGGATATGGGCCAAGTGCAGGTAAATTGGAGACTAACTTAGATGGGGCATCATATTTGGCCCGAATGGCCCAATTCCATTCTCCATAACTCCTAAATGATATGGAGCCAAGATATATGAAATGAACTTCCAAATAAATTGGTTGAGGCAGGTACAATAACATTTGAAAGCCATTTCGATAGGGATATGGATAGGAATATTTCAGAGGTTTGTGAGTCGAAAGCTGACAAATGGGACTTGCTTAGATGGGCACATTGGTCAGCATGGATAAATTGGGCCAAAGGGCCTGTTTCCGGCTGCACGATTCTGACTCCATAAGCCTCTGCAGTGGAGGCAGTGAGGGAAACAAGAGATATAGACAGTGATATAGAGAGATACTGTATGGAACAAATGAATGAGAGGGGTGCCAGTGGTTGAGTCACTGTCTTACAGCGAATGCAGCACCGGAGACCCAAGTTCGATCCCGACTACGGGTGCTGTCTGTACGGAATTTGTACGTTCTCATCGTGACCTGCGTGGGTTTTCTCCAAGATCTTCGGTTTCCACCCACACTCCAGATTTGTACATGTTTATAGATTAATTGGCATGGTAAATGGAAAAATTGTCCCTCGTGGGTGTAGGATTGCTGGTCGGTGCGGACCCAGTGTAAAAAGGATCAAGGAAAGGTGGAGTCCAGAATGGTCTATTGTTGGCTGTGGGCTAGATGATAAGGAGTTATACAATGAAACGCAACAAGACGACAGTGAAACTAGATTGGCGAATAAGGTGGAGGAGGGACGGAGAGAGAGGGGATGCAAAATAATGGGCATCTGTCAAGTCTGCGAGATTCCAGGAAACAGTCTTTACTGTTCTTTGCGAACTGGTATCCCCCAATTCACCGGAAGTATAATGGTATGAGATGAGAGGTTGCTAAAATAATTTTGGGAACAGTAGCAGATGAGCAACAGCTAACATTTAAGGAGGCATGAACAACAATTGTTTATTGCTTGGACAGACAAAAAATGCTGGTGTAACTCAACGGGCCAGGCAGCATCTCTGGAGAAACGGAATAGGCGGCCTTTCCGGTCGAAACGACAAAAATAGAACAATAGGTGACTCAACCACGACTAACCGAGATTCAGAGTATATTTCACCCAAGGAGAAGACATCTTGTTGAATATTGTCAAGGCATTTCCAGGGGATGTGGTGGAGGTATATACGATAGTGGCGTTTAAGAAGCTTTTAGATAGGCACATAGATTTGGAGGGAATGGAGGGATATGGATCACTTGCAGGCAGATGAGATCAGTTCAGCTCGGTATCATGTTCAGCACATACAGTGCATTCAGAAAGTATTCAGACCCCTTCACTTTTACCACATTTTGTTACGTTACAGCCTTATTCTAAAATGGATTACATTCATTTTTTTTTATCATCAATCTGCACAAAAGCAAAAATAGATATTTAGAAATGTTTATAAGTAATTAAAAAGAAATAACTTAAATATCACATTTACATAAGTATTCAGACCCTATTCAGACCCTTAGCTATGACACTCAAAATTGAGCTTCGGTGCATCCTGTTTCCATTGATCTGTTTCTACAACTTGATTGGAGTCCACAAGTAGTAAATTCAATTGATTGTACATGATTTGGAAAGTCTGTCAGAGCAAAAACCAAGCCATGAAGACGAAGGAATTGTCCGTAGACCTCAGAGACAGGATTGTATCGAGACACAGATCTGGGGAAGGGTATAAAACAATTGCCGCAGCATTGCAGATCCCGAAGAGCACAGTGGCCTCCATCATTCTTAAATGGAAGAACTTTGTAACCACCAGGACTTTTCATAGAGCTGGCCGCCCGGCCAAACTGAGCAATCGGGGGAGAAGGGCCTTGGTCAGGAAGGTGGTCACTCTGACAGAGCTCCAGAGTTCCTCTGTGGAGATGGAGAAGAGCAACTATATCTGCAGCACTCCACCAATCAGGTCTTTATGGTGGAATGACCAGACGGAAGCCACTCCTCAATAAAAGGCACATGACAGCCCGCTTGGAGTTTGCCAAAAGGCACCTAAACAACATTCTCTGGTCTGATGAAACTCAAGATTGAACTCTTTGGCCTGAATGGCAAGTGTCACGTCTGGAGAAAACCAGGCACCAAGCTCATCACCAAACCAATACCATACCTACAATTATACATGGTTACATGGTGGTGGCAGCATCATGCTGTGGGGATGTTTTTCTAGCGGCAGGAACTGGGAGACTAGTCAGGATCGGGGGGAAGATGAACTGAGCAAAATACAGAAAGATCCTTGATGAAAACCTGCTCCAGAGCATTCAGGACCTCAGACTGGGCAGAGGTTCACCTTCCAACAGGACAACGCAGGAGTGGCTTCATGACAAGTCTGTGAATGTCCTTGAGTGGCCCAGCCAGAGCCTGGTCTTGAACCCGATCGAATATCACCGGAAAATAGTTGTGCATCGATGCTCCCCATCCAACCTGACAGAGCTTGAGAGGATCTGCAGCGAAGAATGGGAGAAATTACCGAAATACAGGTGTGCCAAGCTTGTTGCGCCATACGCAAGAAGACTTGAGGCTGTAATCTCTGCCAAAGGTGCCTCAACAAAGTACTGAATAAAGGGTCTGAGAATTTATGTAAATGTGATAATTAAGTTATTTATTTTTAATTATTTTGCAAACATTTCTAAATACCTGTTTTAGCTTTTTTATTATTGGGTATTGTGTATAGATTGATGATAAAAAAAATGAATCCATTTTAGAATAAGGCTGTAACGTAACAAAATGTGGAAAAAGTGAGGGGGGGTCTGAACATTTTCTGAATGCACTGTACACTGTGGGTCAAAGGGCCCATCCCTGTGCTGTACTGCTCCATGTTCTATGTATATAAATTAGTCTGAAAAAGTTGCAAATCTAAGAACTGTGATCAGATTGGAACACAGCAAGGAGGACCAAGGGATTAATTAAGAGGGAGAGCAAGGTGGCAGGGAACATAAAAAGCGACCGTAAAAGCTTCTATCGATACGATAAGTTAAAGAGATTGCCAACGACAAATGTAAGCTGCTTAGAAAAAGGGGAATCTATAATAAAGAGCAAAGAAACAGCAGACCAAATACTTTGGGTCTGTGTTCAGTGGAGCTCCCCCCAGAAATGATAGGGAACCTGGAGGAGGAAGTGAGGGAAATCAGTAGTATCAGAAAAACTGGTGGGATTGAAGGTTGATAAATTACTAAGACCTAATAAACTGCATCACAGAATGTGTAAGAAAATGACTATAGTAACAGTGGATGATTGGTAGTCATTTTCAAATATTCTTTGAACTTTGGTAATTCGCATGTCACTGTACCTTAATTGGTGCACATGACAAAAAATACCTTTGAAACCTTGTGTTGAAGCTGGAAATTACAGACTGCTTAGCATGGCATTAATGTTAAAAGAGAGCATTATTAAAGAGGCAAAACTTTTGGAAATCGTGGAAAATCTACCTTCCCTCAAGCCAGACTAGTGAACCGTTGCTGCTTTCTTGCTATGGCAGGTGTCAGAGGTTATGGGGAGAAGGCAGGAGAATGAGATTTGGAGGGAGAGATAGGCCAGCCATGATTGAATGGTGGAGTGGACTTGATGGACCAAATGGCCTAATTCTACTCCTATTCCTTATGACCAGGACCAAAACCATATAACATACTCCTGCAGTGGTTTCACCAAAACCCTGTATAATTGTGGTAAAAATTCTTTATTTCTGAATTAGAATTCTCTTGTAATTGTGGGTGACATACAATTTATCTTCTTCAGTTGCTGACTGAGGTTGTTAGATTTTTGGATATTCAGAGAATAAATATAAATGAGGCTTGTGCACAAAATGCTGCTGAGGTAAATGATCAGCAATGCTCTTATCAAACATTGCAGCAGGTGCCAAGGTCTGAATGCCTGAATATTAGTCATCTGTTATGCCCGGGTTGAACTGGTAAATGATTGCCTCTAGCATCTTTTATGATGGAACACCATCACCCCTTTGCTCCTATTAATTCCAGGTGAAGAATCTTGACCCAAACGCTGATTGTCCTTTGCTCTCCACAGATGCTGCCTGACCGCCGGGTTCCCTAAAAAAATTGTTGCTTTCTTTCCCACTCACATTTCCAGCATCTCATCTTGTCTCCCTTCACTCTATGGTTGATTATCTTTTTAAACTCTTTTGCAATTTTATTTGGTCTCTTGTCATCAATATCCTCTCATCCTTTATCCTTCCTTATGCTATCATTTCCTGCTCTAATTATTTTTAGATTGTCTATTTTATAGCTCCCACCCTTGGATGCTTCCTAGACCAGGAACAGCTCTTTCCTGTCCCAGAATTGGTGTTTGTGTCACCATGAAAAGTAACCACGCTTTCCCACACTTTAAGGTTCTTGGATCTGTCCGCTTGTTTTCCAATTTGCGCAAGATTCAGGTAATAATCCAGGGTTTACAACTCTTAAGGGGTTTTACAACCCAATTCTTGATATTCTTTAAAGACTTTCTTCATGTTCCTATCTGTCTTTTGATCCGCAGACGCAAAGAACTGTGTGATGCAGGAATCTTGTGTAGAACTGTAGCAACTCAATGGGTCAGGCAGCATGTGTATGAAGAGACTACAGATGCTGGTTTACACCAAAGATAGACAGAAAATGCTGGAGTAACACAGGCAGCATCTCTGGATAGAAAGGGTGATGTTTTGTGTCACTATGGATGAGTAATTTTTCGAGTAGGTACCCTTCAAGACTCTCAGATCATGACAACTACAATTAATCTCTCTTTTTCAAATCTTTACTCCAGCCACCATGAATAATTCTTGGAGACACAAGGAACTGCAGATGCTGGAATCTTGAACAAAAGTGCTGAAGGAACGCAGCAGATGACGCAGCATCTGTGGAAGGAATGTGCCGGTGACATTTTGAGTTGATAATCTTTTTCAGACAGATCCATTTTGAAAATGAGTAATCCCTTTTGTGGAAATGGATAAGCAACACACACTTTGGGATTCTTATTTTTTATTAAAAAAAAAAAATATTTAAAGGAAAGTCTAGTGAGTGTGGTGTAAAGAAAGACATGTGAGAAAGTGAAGCAGAAAGGAGATTCTCCCACGTCACAAGTCGATGCTTTTTTATATTCTTAATCATTTTTCGCCAAAGCCCAGAATTTTTAATTTTACCAAACTATTGCACCACATGAATCCACAAGGTCAATAAATGGAGACCAACTCGTTAAGGATTGGTCTTTTTTTTCCTATTAGGAGGAGTCTCATTTCTTCCGAATGGGCAGTTTCCAACATTTTACCAATCCACATTTTGAGTGTTGGTATAGTAGCCTTTTTCCAAAATTTGAGTATGAGTTTTTTAGCTGTTATTAAACCATAATTAAAAAATGAAATTTGGGATATATTTAATTTGTTTCCATCTCCTATTACTCCAAAGATAATCATTTCCATGCTAGGTTCCATTTTTATCTTAAATAAACTAGTGAATATATCAAATAGATCACACCAAAATCTTTGAAGTTTTGTGCAAGAAACAAAAGAATGTGTGATATTGGCATTTTGAGAAAGACATTTGTCACAGATGGGAGAAATATTTGAATAACATTTATTCAACCTAACTTTTGAATAATATAATCTGTGTAATATTTTAAATTGAATTAAATTATGTCTAGCGTTAATCGAATATTTATATATCAAATACCTCTCCCATGTTACTTTAGAAATTGTTGTCATTAATTATTTTTCCCAGTCTTCTCTAATTGCCTCTGTTGATGGCAATTCTCTATTAAGAATACTATTATATAAATATATTAATTTTTGTGAGTCCGCCTTAATATTCATTGTTTCTTACAGTGGGTCTATCATTATGCTCTGTAGTCTTGGTATATATATTTTTTATAAAGTCACATATCTGTAAATATTTAAAGTATTGGTTATTATTCAGATTAAATTTTGATTTTAATTGTTGAAATGATAATAAATTTCCCATTTCATACATGTCACCCAACTTTTTAATTCCTAATCTTTCCCATTGTCTATATGTTTTATCCATAAAAGATGGTTTAAATACCGGATTATTCACTATTGGTGTTAATGATGATAAGTTTCTTAATTTTAAAGTTAATTTTATTTGTTTCCAAATTCAAATTATATTGTGTATAATTGGATTCTTCTTATATAATATATTATTCAATTTTATCGGGGAGAAGAGGATCGCTCCTAAACCGTAAGGAAAACAATCCTCTTTCTCCATTCTTATCCATTCCATCTGTTGAGAAGGGCAGTCCAACCAATAATAATATAAAAAATTAGGTAGTGCAAGTCCCCCTACATCTTTAGGTTTACACAAATGATTAATTTTAATCCTATGTGCTTTGTAGTCCCATGTAAAATTAGTAATATTAGAGTCTAGTTTAAAAAGTAAAAATATGTTGGTATATATATTGGTATGGATTGAAATAAATATATTATTTGTGGTAGCACTATCATTTTTATAGCATTTATTCTACCAATTAATGATAGTGGGAGCGTTTTCCAAAATGTAATCAGAGCGTTCAATTTATTTAACAAAGGACTAAAATTAGCATTAAATAATGATTTATATCTTCTAGTAACTTGAATACCTAAATACTTAAATTTTTCCGTTGCAATTTTAAATGGAAATTTTAATAGATGATTCGCTTTCTGGGGCTGTCATGACATAATTTCACTTTTATTCCAATTTATTCTATATCCAGAATAAGAGACAAATTCCTCTATTAACGTTTAGTAAACTTGGGATACCCGTTTCTGAATTTCTAATATATAAAAGAATATCATCCGCATATAATGACATTATTTTATTAGAGTCCTTAGTATTATATCGCTGAATATTCAGATGTGTTCTTATCCTTTCAGCCAGAGGCTCTATCACAAGGGCAAATAGCAGGGGTGATAAAACACATCCCTGCCTATTGCCCCTTGATAATTGGAATTTTGGAGACAACATATTATTAGTTAATATTCTTGCCATTGGTTTATCATATAATAATTTTACCCATCTAATAAAATTATCTCCCATATTAAATTTTTTAGAGTACTATGTATAAATACAGCCACTCTACCTGATCAAATGCTTTCTCTGCATCCAAATATAGAATCATAGAAAATAGGTGCAGGAGTAGGCCATTTGGCTCTTCGAGCCTGCACCGCCATCCAATATGGTCATGGCTGATCATCCAACTCAGTATCCTGTTCCTGCCTTCTCTCCATACCCCCTGATCCCTTTAGCCACAAGGGCCACATCTAACTCCCTCTTAAATATAGCCAATGAACTGGCCTCAACTACCTTCTGTGGCAGGGAATACTACAGACTCACCACTCTCTGTGTGAAAAATGATCTTCTCATCTCAGTCCTAAAAGACTTCCCTCTTATCCTGAAACTGTGACCCCTTGTTCTGGAGTTCCCCAACATCGGGAACAATCTTCCTGCTCTTGTACTCAAGTCCTTTTGCTATGAATGCCAACATACCATTTGCTTTCTTCACAGCCTGCTGCACCTGCATTCATACTTTCAATGACTGGTGTACCATGACACCCAGGTCTCGTTGCATCTCCCCTTTTCCTAATCGGCCACCATTCAGATAATAGTCTACCCTCCTGTTTTTGCCGCCAAAGTGGATAACCTCACATTTATCCACATTATACTGCATCTGCCATGCATTTGCCCACTCACCCAACCTATCCATGTCACCTTGCAACCTCCTAGCATCCTCCTCACAGCTAACACTGCCCCCCAGCTTTGTGTCATCCGCAAACTTGGAGATGTTGCATTCAATTCCCTCATCCAGATCATTAACATATATTTTACATAGCTGGGGTCCCAGCACTGAGCCTTGCAGTACCCCACTGGTCACTGCCTGCCATTCTGAAAATGACCCGTTTACTCCTACTCTTTGCTTCCTGTCTGCCAGCCAGTTCTCTATCCACCTCAATACTGAACACCCAATACCGTGTGCTTTAAGTTTGTATGCTAATCTCTTATGTGGGACCTTGTCGAAAGCCTTCTGAAAGTCCAGATATAACACATCCACAGGTTCTCCCTTATCCACACTATTAGTTACATCCTCGAAAAATTCTATAAGATTCGTCAGACATGATTTACCTTTCATAAATCCATGCTGACTTTGTCCAATGATTTCACCACTTTCCAAATGTGCTGCTATCCTATCTTTAATAACTGACTCTAGCATTTTCCCCACTACCGATGTTAGACTAATTGGTCTGTAATTCCACGTTTTCTCTATCCCTCCCTTTTTAAAAATCACTAATGCATCCACTATTTCTGGGGCTACTTCCTTAAGTACTCTGGGATGCAGCCTATCTGGCCCTGGGGATTTATCGGCCTTTAATCCATTCAATTTACCTAACACCACTTCCCGGCTAACCTGGATTTCACTCAGTTCCTCCATCTCATTTGACCCCCGGTCCCCTGCTATTTCCGGCAGATTATTTTTGTCTTCCTTAGTGAAGACAGAACCAAAGTAGTTATTCAATTGGTCTGCCATGTCCTTGTTCCCCATGATCAATTCACCAGTTTCTGACTGGAGGGGACCTACATTTGTTTTAACTAACCTTTTTCTCTTCACATATCTATAAAAACTTTTGCAGTCCGTTTTTATGTTCCCTGCCAGTTTTCTTTCATAATCTATTTCCCTTTCCTAATTAAGCACCTTGTCCTCCTCTGCTGGACAATTTATCCCCGTCCTCTGGTAGGCTGCTTTTTCTGGCTAATTTGTATGCTTCATCTTTAGTTTTGATACTATCCCTGATTTCCCTTGTTATCCACGGATGCACTACCTTCCCTGATTTATTATTTTGCCAAACTGGGATGAACAATTGTTGTAGTTCATCCATGCAGTCTTTAAATGCCTTCCGTTGCATATCCACCGTCAACCCTTTAAGAATCACTTGCCAGTCTATCTTGGCCAATTCACGTCTCATACCCTCAAAGTTACCTTTCTTTAAGTTCAGAACCCTTGTTTCTGAATTAACAATGGCACTCTCCATCCTAATGAAGAACTCAACCATATTATGGTCACTCTCGCCCAAGAGGCCACGCACAACAAGACTGCTAACTAACCCTTCCTCATTACTCAGTACCCAGTCTTTAATAGCCTGCTCTCTCGTTGGTTCCTCTACATGTTGGTTTAGAAAACTATCCCGCATGCATTCCAAGAAATCCTCTTCCTCAGCACCCCTGCCAATTTGATTCACCCAATCTATATGTAGATTGAAGTCACCCATTATAACTGTTTTACCTTTGTTGCACGCATTTCTAATTTCATGTTTGATGCCATCCCCAACTCCACTACTACTGTTAGGTGGCCTGTACACAACTCCAATAGCGTTTTCTGCCCCTTAGTGTTTTACAGCTCTACCCATATCGATTTCACATCCTCCAAGCTAATGTCCTTCCTTTCTATTGCGTTAATCTCCTAACCAACAACGCTACTCCACCTCCTTTTCCTTTCTGTCTATCCCTCCTGAATATTGAATATCCCTGGATGTTCAGCTCCCAGCCTTGGTCACCCTGGATCCATGTCTCCGTGATCCCAACTATATCATATTCATTAATAACTATCTGCACATTCAACTCATCCACCTTATTACGAATGCTCCTTGCATTGAGACACAAAGCCTTCAGGCTTGTTTTTACAACACTCTTACCCCTTATACAATTATGTTGAAAAGTGGCTCTTTTTGATTTTTGCCCTGGATTTTTATGCCTGCCTCTTTTACTTTTCACTTTGCTACATATTGCTTCTACCCTCATTTTACATCCCTCTGTCTCGCTGCTCATGCTCCCATCCCCCTGCCACATTAGTTTAAATCCTCCCTGACAGCACTAGCAAACACTTCCCCCATGGACATTGGTTCCCTTCAAGCCCAGGTGCAGACCGTCCTGTTTGTACTGGTCCCACCTCCCCCAGAACAGGTTCCAATGCCCGGGAAATTTGAATCCCTCCCCCTTGCACCATTTTTCAAGCCACGTATTAATCTGCAATATCCTCCTATTTCTACTCTGACCAGCATGTGGCACTGGTAGGAGTCCAGAGATTATTACTTTTGAGGTCCTACTTTTAAGTTTATCTCCTAGCTCCCTAAATTCGCCTTGTAGGACCTCATCCCGTTTTTTACCTATATTGTTGGTGCCAATGTGCACCATGACAACTGGCTGTTCACCCTCCCCCTCCAGAATGTTCTGCAGCCGTTCAGTGACATCCCTGATCCTTGCACCAGGGAGGCAACATACCATCCTGGAGTCTCGTCTGCGGCCGCAGAACTGCCTATCTATCCCCCTGACAATTGAATCCCCTATTACAATAGCAATTCCACTCTTTTTTCTCCCCTCCTGTGCCGCAGAGCCACCAATGGTGCCATGAACTTGGCTGCTGCTGCCTTCCCCTGATTAGCCATCTCCCCCAACAGTATCCAAAATTGTATATCTGTTTAGGAGGGAGATGACCGCATGGGACTCCTGCACCACCTGCCTACTGCTACGCTGGCTAATGGCCACCCGTTCCCTTCTGTCCGCTTAACCTGCGGTGTGACCAACTCACTATACGTGCTATTCACAGGTTTCTCAGCATCGTAGATGCTCCAGCATGAATCTAACTGCAGCTCCAATCGTTCAATGCGGTCTGCCAGGAGCTGCAGCTGGACACACTTCCTGCAAACGTAGTCACCAGGGACACCGACCATATCCCTGATCTCCCACATGTTGCAGGATGAGCAAACCATGGGGCCGATCTCAAATGACATGGCTTGCCCCCAAATTAAATCAACTCACTCACACCATAAAAATCTTAATCCTTTAAACTAACCTTTACTAAAAAGCACTGTACCCTTAGCTCACTGAACCCTTTAGCTCACTGAACCCTTTAGCTCACTGAACCCTTTAGCTCACTGACCCCTTTAGCTCACTTTACCTTTAACTCATTTTACCTTTAATGCAAACCAGGGGTTGCACCCAATCAGCTGCTTCCTCCAGTCCGCTTCCATCAATCAGCGGCTTCCACCGACACACTTGTGTGGAACTTGGAACGTTACAGATTCCTCCTCTTGCTCCAACGGTTCCTGGGCCTCTGTGGAGTAAAGCCCCGCACTCGATTTTTAAACTCACCGCCCAGAGACTCCAGATATAACTGATAAGTCTTCCTTTTCCCCTTTATGTGAATACATTATATCAAAAAATCATCTCAAATTGTTAAATGATTGTCTTTTAGGTATAAACCCCGTTTGGTCCTGGTTTATCAATTTATTAATATATTTACTCAATCTTTTTGCTAAAATCTTTGCTAAAATGTTTTGATCTGTGTTTAAAAGTGATATAGCTCTATACGAGCCCGGATCTTCTAGATCTTTCTCTTTTTTTGCTATAAGCGTAATTGTAGATTCTGCTAAAGTTCTTTTCGGTAAAAGCATAACTGTGTAATTTAAGTAATCGTGGGACCATTAATTCCTGCAATCTTTTATAGAATTCATTATTAAAACCATCAGGCCCCGGTGTCTTCCCATTTTTCAGTTCTTTTATTGTTTCTCTTTTTCTTCACTTGTAATCTGAGCTCCTAATTCCTCTTGTTCTAACATATCCAATTTTGGCAAATTACAATTATCTAAAAAATTTATAATTTTATTGTCTTCAAATGTTAGTTTTAGATGTATATACATTTTGATAAAATTGAGCGAACCTTTTGTTAATGTCCATAGGTAAAGTTAATAGTTCCCCGTTCTCTGATTTAATTTTAATAATTGTTTTTTCCTTTTCTTGCTTCTTCAATTGTCGTGCTAGAAGTTTATGTGGTTTATCTCCAAATTCAAACTGTACTTGTTTTGTGATCTGAAATAATCTTATTACGCTTGCCGATAATATTCGATTAAGTTTAAATTTCAGTAATGTGATCTTATTATGTTTATCTATAGTTGGATCTTTTGCGTTACCTAATTCTAATAATTTAATTTCCTTTTCTAACGTCCATTGTTCTGTCCTGTTTTTTTTAATTTAGGAAACTTTGATATGAAATTATAACTCCACGGATGAATGCCTTAAAAGATTCCCATAATAGAGATGGTGAAATACCTGGTGTCTCGTTTGTTTAAAAAAAAATTAATTTGTTGTTTTAAATACTCGTAACCTTGTGAGTCATTAGCTATTTGTGTGTTAAATCTCCAAAAGGATTTTATACCTGGCATTCCCTCAAGTTTTAAAGTAAAAGTCAGCAGGGAGTGATCAGAAATAATACTATTGTGGTATTTAGGATTAATCGCATATGGTATTAATTTTGTATCCACTAAGAAATAATCAATTCTTGAATAAGTTTTGTGTACTGATGAGTAAAACGAATATTCCCTTCCAGTTGGATTAACTATTCTCCATACATCTGTTGTATTAGTGTTTTTTAATATAAATGTTTAAGAATTCACTAGACTTGGATTTGACACTACCTTAATTTTATTGATTTGTCCAAGTAGGAATCTATAATTGGGATTCTTGTTGCAGACTACCGACCATTTGTTTGTGTGATGCTTCAGTGATAGGATGGCGTGAAGAGACTGAAAGTATAGGCAACAAAAAAATTACTTACAAAAATCTTTACATTAAAAAATGCCAATTTTGAAGAAATAATTATGGCAAACAAGCCTGCAAGTTTTTTTGAAGGGTCTTGATTTATTTGCACCTTATGGGGTTCATAAGTTGTTACATCTTGAGTTGAGTCCTTTCTTTTAAATAAGCAAAGCTATCTAATTTTTTAGAGTGCTAACCATTGACATCCAGCCCAAAACAAACCAATCAAAACATTAAAAATTCTGTCCCTCTTCATTCCACAATCTACTGTAGAGATTAATCATCCAGAGGGGACAAGCAAACAAGTGAAAAAACTGAAATATTATTTTTATTATTTAAAAAAAATTAGATTCAATTACATTTCTCTTCATAGTGACCAGTTTGCTAA
Organism: Okamejei kenojei; assembly: GCA_035221665.1. Lineage (NCBI taxonomy): Eukaryota > Metazoa > Chordata > Chondrichthyes > Rajiformes > Rajidae > Okamejei > Okamejei kenojei. The sequence continues at coordinate 71,938,084 of CM069136.1, read as the reverse complement.
CCAAATGAATTCCATTATTGGTGAAAGAAACTAAAATCCAGTTTATTTTTGGGAATATAATTTTTAATTTTTAACAGCCTGACTCTTCAACTTCTTTTGCTGATGTTAAAAGTCTTTGTCTTTGCAAATTTTAATGTGTACGTATTTTCCACAGCAGAATTGTTCAACATTAGCGGATTACAGAGCCCTATGATTTTTTATTAATCTACAGGAATCTGACAGTAAATAAATAGCATGTATAAACTTAATGGGATAATTTTCATGAAAGGTGTGTTTCAATGAAACAACATTCCCTCAATACGTGCAAAGTCAAAGAGAGAAATACAAATATTTCCTTAAATGTCTCTGGCAAGTAGACAAGATTTCAAATATATCCAAATGTTTGGATATAAAGTGGTACAACGTTTTGCTGTTCTACAAATACTTGGACCATTTGTCTTCAGTGTTTTGTTTGGTATAAAAACAAAGATCTAAGGGAGTAAATAATGGTGATGCATCCAAAACGACTATTAAATGTTGTGTATGATTACATTGGAAATAACTAGTATGGGTCCCAATTATGTGCTTTTCATATTTAGCGCTGCTATAATTTGTATTTAATAGTGTACAAATTAACACTTTTGTTAAACATGTGTGCATCTGGGGTTCAAGTTTTAACATCAGTTACAGTGATGGGATTTGGGCTGTTCGCAAATCACCTCTTCAAGTCATTAACAAATTTATCATTCTTACTAACTTAATTCCATGAGAAAGTTTTCAATTACACTCATTTTAGGCCAGTTACTTTATGAAGTGTCTATATTTTACAAGTTCATGTTATTTTCATAACCTCCTATGCTAAGCAGCAGGAAGCAATACTTGTCTCTGGGAAATTCTCAGGAATGCAGGAGAATTACAGCAAGCCAAGTTTGTATTCCATCATGAGATGTGGTTCTCCCATTACTTCACTTTGAGCTGGATCTAAAAAGAGATGAAAAGTAAGTAACAATTCTCACAGAATTTTGAAATTGTTTGAGGGTGCGGGAAATTGCTGGACCCCCAACTTTATCATAACAATTTTGAAAAATATTGAAGTACAAATATCCAATCAACTTTTCTGCTCTAGATCCAAATATATTTAAGCTATTGGTAACCGAAGCAAGAGATTTAAACATAAAGATTAACCTTAAACATGTGCTGTACAGCTTCAAATTCAGTTACCATGTTAAAACGAACAAAAATAAAATGGAATAAAAAATATTACCATTCAGTATGTCTTCAAAGCCAAGACATTCATCATTTCCTTGAAGCGTTTCCAGTGCAATGTTTGAGCTTATGAGGAAAGGCAAACGCTGTACCTAAATTTGAAATACAGTATTAGTATATTTAACTTGATTATCAGAAATAATACCGACATTTTGAATCCAGCTAATTTTTTCACCATGCCTTGAAGTACATTCACGCCTTCACAAATTTGGCAATTCATTTGCAATTGTGGATCTATTATTTGAAGGGCGCATATTGACCAGGTTCAGGAGAACTTATTCGTTTTTTGTCAAGAAATTCTTACCACATGCACAAGGTTCAATCATGTACTTAAAGGACAGGGTAATTTCAATACTTTGTTGGAATCCAACACTGCTCTATAGAACCGGGATGGAACTGAAATATTCTTGATTGAGATAACAGTACGAACCAAAGCTGCATTACATTAATCCAATACCAATTGTGATCAGTCAGTCTGAAGAAGGGTCTCGATCCGAAACGTCACCCATTCCTTCTCTCCACAGATGCAGCCAGTTGCGCTGAATTACTCCTGCATTTTGTGTCGACCTTCGATTTAAACCTGCATTTGTTGTTCTTTCCTACACCAATTGTGATCTATTCTCTCAACAATCACATCAATTCCTATACCATCACTCAGCTCCTCATTTTATCACTCACCTATATACTACAGGGTATTTGCTGTAGCTAATTAACCTACCAACATGCACACCTTTGGGATGTGGGATTAAACCAGAGCACCCAGACAAAACCCATGTGGTCACAGGGAGAACGTGCTGACTCCTCACCGTGAGCACCAGTGGTCAGAATCAAATCTTGGTCGCTGGAACAATTAGGCACCAGCTCTACTAGCGACACCGCCCTGTTTACAAAATGTTCCATTTTCTTTCCAAACCTTATCTGCTGAATATCCAAAATACATGGTGTGCTTTCATTAACTGCAGCTTCAAATGGTCCAGTTACTGAAGAGTCCCAACCCAAAACATCACCAATCCATGTTCTCCAGAGATGCTGCCTGCACTTTATGTCCAATTTGGTAAATCAGCACCTGCACTTTCTTGTGTCTACACTTTCAATGCACATACGTTCAGAGAGTGTACATTAATTACATCACCATTGAGGTGCTAGATGTGAGGGGAAAGATTTAAGGGACTCGACGGGTATTTTTTTCACACAGAGGATAGTGCATATATGGAATGAACTGCCACGTGAAGCTGTACAGGCAGGTTCATTAACGGCATTTAAAGAACATTAATAGGAAAGATTAAGAGATATAAAGGCTAAGTGCAGGCAAATGAGACTAACTCAGTTAACATGGACAAGTTAAGCCAAAGGGTCAGATTTCATGCTGTATGACAACATAAAAAGCAAACAAAAACATCAAATGCAATTGATTTAATTATTTAAACTAAAATAATAAATGGTGTACCTGCTTTACTGCTTTGAATTCCATTTGTAACTTTAGTGGAGCGGATAATCCTTGAATATTTCTCAATGTAGCAAAATTCATTTGATTTTTATTGAGCTGGAACTGAATAACGAAAACATTAATTTCTCGGACACTGGTGCAAAATGAAATCAATTCAGTGAAATCGGAAATCAGAAAATCAATTTCCGATTTGCATCAAACATGGTTGTTGAACTGCTGGAAATACTTAGATTGTTGAACAGCATCTGTAAGGGGAAAGGTGAAGTGGGGGAGAAATTTGTTGATGCTCCAGGTTGAGATCCTGCATCAGGACTGCAAGTGGAGAGGGAGGATAGCCAGTATAAAGAGAGGGAAAAGGATGAGATATGGGGCCAGTAGGTCGCAGGTGGTCTAAGGAGGGGTGAAGGATAATAAGCTGAGGAGCCATGTGGGGGCAAGGGGGTGGTGGAGTTGGGAAACAGAGGCTGGAGGTGTTTGGCAAATAAAGGGAAAAAATGGCAGATGGGGCCAGTTGGGCTGGGGGGGTGATGGAGTTGGGAGACAGCCGTGTGGAGAATATTGGAAACAAAAGGGAAAAAATAGGACAGGTCAGTGGGAATGAGAAGAGGTGTCAAAATGACAATACAACTGAGAATTTGGGACAGCAACAATAGACAAAGTGCAGGTGACCTCTACATAGGTCTTGTCAATGAGGACGAGACCACATTGGAAGCACCAAATACAGTGTTGGAGGAGGTACATATAAATGTTTCTCTCACCTAGATGGGCTGATTAGGTCTCTACATAGTGGTCAGGGAAGAGGTGTAAGAACAAGTGTCCCACCTCCTGCAATTGCAGGGGTGGTCAGTGCACCAGATTACAATGGCGCTGCCCTTGTCTGCAGGTTTGATGACTAGGTTGGGATTGGTGCCAAGTGAGTGGACGGCTGTGTCCTCAGACATATTGAAGTTGGGAAGAGTGAAGAAGTTGAGGAGAGGTATACTAAATCGTGTTAATTAAGCCACAGTCATTCCTTGCCTCTATCAAGTCCCATGTGCCTTCCGCTCCGATTCCAGGCTGCCCGGTTTGGCTCTAGCTAGGATCTCAAGCATTGCGACCCAGCAGTCCATGTCTCCTCTTATTGCCCTCCAGCAGCTGTCTCCACCAACAACCATCCTCACAGGCTCCACGTACTACTTTCCCCCTTAACTGTCTCCATCTCCTTGTCCTTATCCTCTCCTCAGTGCACCTATCACCTACTCGCTTCTGTCTCAACTCTCCTGCATCCTCTTTTCACCAGATATCTTCCTTCTCTCAGTCCTGATGCAGGGTCTTCACGTAAATATTGACTATTCCTTCCCCACACAACCCCTTCCCCTACCCACAAATGATGCTCGATCTGCTGTACCCATTCCAGTATAGAAACATAGAAAATAAGCGCAGGAGGAGGCCATTCGGCCCTTCGAACCGCCATTCATTGTGATCACGGTTGATCGTCCCCCATCAATAACCCGTGCCTGCCTTCTCCCCATATCCCTTGACTCCACTAGCCCCTAGAGCTCTATCAAAATCTCTTAAATCCATCCAGTGACTTGGCCTCCACTGCCCTCTGTGGCAGGGAATTCCATAAATTCACAACTCTGGGTGAAAAAGTTTTCTCACTTCAGTCTTAAATTACCCCCCTTTTATTCTGTGGGCCCTGGTTCTGGACTCGCCCAACATTGGGAACATTTTTCCTGCATCTAGCCTGTCCAGTCCTTTTATAATTGTATATGTTTCTATAAGATCCCCCCACATGCTTCTAAACTCCAATGAATACAAACCTAGTCTTTTCAATCTTTCCTCATATGACAGTCCCACCATCCCAGGGATCAATCTCGTGAACCTACGCTGCACTGCCTCAATCACAAGGATGTCGTTCCTCAAATTAGTGGCACTTTCTAATGTTGCTCCAGAATCCAGAATCTACACCATCATGTCTCCACTGCATGTGAGGTATCTTGTTTACATTTCTAAATTTTACTAGATTGTGTGGCAGCTGTAAAGATTTTTTCAAATTAGCAGTTTTTGGGGATAATTTGAGTGAATGTTAAAACTAACAGATATCACGACCAAATTACCATTTTGGATTAATAAACTTTGGCTATCTAACTATAAGGAAGTATAATTTCAAAATATTCAAATATTATTTAGAATCATGACATCAGAGAGCATATTGCAGTTAAACACTATTGACATTTTGACCATTGAGTAATATGAAAAATTATTGCCCGTGACATCCATCGACAAAATTATTGCCTGTGACATTAAAAGATTCACCTCCACATTTTTTTAAAACATTAGGGCAAAAAAGAGCAGAAATCATGCATTCTACCATAAAATCCAAACTTGCTGAGTCAAGCATCCTAATCATACCCCAATTGATATCAGCAGACACAACATAAATCAGTATCAATGCATTTCAGTACAGCACAACATTTTCAGACTTACATTGCTTTCCGAAACTTCCAGGGGATGAGTTGGCAAAAGTTCAGACTTCACATTGGAGAATCTAAAAAAAACAGAAGATATGTAACTTATTTAAACCAGATGAATGAGTAAAGTAGTCAACAATTGTAAAAGGACACATGTCCATTCTTTCCTTGCCCAGTCTCTTGAAGATATTTATTTCTATTGTCAAGAGTGTATAATTGTCATATGCAATGTGTACGGAACAATACAATTTTTACTTGCCACAGCTTAACAAGCACATCAACGCCACAAATATATAATAAATAAAAATACACTAAATTATCACTTTAATAAGGTAAACAGACCTCAATAGTGCACACCAAAATAGGTGGTGTAAATTCCATAGCAGTTTTTGGTGAGGTAGGGTTGTAGTTAGGGTTGTGCAGGGTAGTTTAAGAGCTTGATAGTAAGAAGCTTTTCTTGAACCTAGATGTATATATATTCTTGTCCTCTTTCTCCATAGCGTTTCTCCTTAAAATACCAATCAAATACCCATGTATCCTTATACAATACAATACCTTTCGGGTTGGGTTTTGAGACGTTTCGGGTCTGAAGAAGGGTCTCAACCCGAAACGTCGCCTATCTCCTTCGCTCCTTAGATGCTGCTGCACCCGCTGAGTTTCTCCAGCCTTTAGTGTACCCTCGATTCTCCAGCATCTGCAGTTCCTTCTTTAACACTTTGTCTACTCCACTGCGATACCTCCTCAAGGTATGCCTACTTTGAAGAAGTTCTCCTCCCTACGGACACAGTTTCACAACCTCCTCTCTAACTGCTAGAAAAAAGCAGTCTGAAGAAGGGTCTCGACCCGAAACGTCGCCTATCTCCTTCGCTCCTTAGATGCTGCTGCTGCACCAGCTGAGTTTCTCCAGCCTTTTGTGTACCCTCAATTCTCCAGCATCTGCAGTTCCTTCTTTAACACAATACCGTTTATTGTCATTTGAACCTCAAATGAAGTTCAAACAAAATTTGATTTCTGCAGTCGTACAACAAGAAGAAAAAAAAGAAAAAAAGACACACAATTAACACAAACATCCATCACAGTGAATCTCCTCCTCACTGTGATGGAAGGTAAAGTCATTGTCTCTCCCGTTTTCCATTCTTCTCCCGATGTTAAAGGTCACACTGCCACAGATATTCCATCTGTTTTGTACATACACTCTGCGACTTAAAACTAATTTATTTTCTCCCTTTCTCAATTCTAACAAAGGGCCCTTATCCCCAAGCAACATTCGGTCCTTCAAGCCAGCACTGCCATTCAATATGATCATGGCTGATCATCCAAAATCAGTACCCCGTTCTGGCTTTCCCCCCATACCCCTAAGAGCTAAATCTAACTCTCTCTTGAAAACATCCAGAGAATTCCACAGATTCACAAATCTCTGGGTGAAAAATGTTTCCTTATCTCGGTCCTAAATGAACTACCCCTTATTCTTAAACTGTGACCCCTGTTTCTGGACTCCCCCAATATTAGGAACATCTTTTCCTTCAATTCAATTCAAATTTAATGTCATTGCACAGATACAAGTATGGGTACAACGAAATGCAGTTTAGTGTCAGTACGTAGTGATAGCAATGTTTAGATAAATACAGATAAATAAATACAGATGTGGGAATCTATCGGCGGGACTCCGAGTTCAGCAGTGCGATGGTGTTATTGTAGAAGCTACTCCTCATCCTGCTGGTGCGGGACCTGAGGCTCCTATACCGCCTCCCCGATGGTAGGAGGGCAAACAGTCCATGGTTAGGGTGGGAGGGGTCCTTGATGATCTTCCCAGCCCGTCTCAGACACCGTTTCCTGCATCTACCCTGTCCAATCCTCTAAGAATTTTATATGTTTCTGTAAGATTCCCTCTCATCCTTCTAAATTCGAGCGAATACAAGCCCAGTCGACCCATGCTTTTATCATACATCAGTCCCGCTATCCCAGGAATTAACCTGGTGAACCTACGCTGCACTCCCTCAATAGCAATAATGTCCTTCCTCACAAATTGCACATAATACTCCAGATGCAGTCTCACCAGGGCCCTGTAGAACTGCATTAGGACCTCCTTGCTCCTAAACTCAAATCCTCTCACAAGGAAGGCCAACATGCCAATGACTTTCTTCACTGCCTGCGGTACCTGCACGCTTACTTTCAGTTACTAATGTACACGCACACCCAGGTCTCTTTGCACCTCCCCTTCTCCTAATCTGACACCATTCAGATAATAATCTGTCTTCTTATTCTTGCCACCAAAGTGAATAACCTCACATTTATCCAGATTATACCACATCTGCCATGCTTCTGCCCACTCACCCAACAGCTTCATAGCATCCTCCTCACAGCTCACACTGCCACCCAGCTTTGTGTCATCTGCAGACTTAGAGATGTTCATGCCCATCTCTTCATAGTGGAATATGGAGTGGGCAGTTCCCGCCACTGCCTGGGCCTATGCAAAGATGTTATAACACAATAACTGTTCATTTGTTCCAGTCTAATCCTCAGCAAACCAAAGATTGATTGACAACCAAAGTACACATTTAGATAGACTTCAAGAAGAATGAATACTGAATTGTAGATGCAAGTACCAACGTAACCTTGAACAGCAAAACCAAATACCATCCAACACTGAAGTATACAAGAATCCTCTGCTTCTGCCTCAAACCAGCTAATGAATAGAATTCAATGCTATATTTACAGTCTTTACAGTCTTTTAGCATTCGCAACACCATTAAAATGGTTATTTTGTGCACTCGTGCTTCTCCAGACCAAATATTTGTCCTTGGTTAATTTTCAATTTGTTATCACCTCTTTGCTAAGGTCATGTATGTCCTCAGCGAGTAAGGTTATGTATTGTTTCTTTCATCAATTAGACTGCAAGGAGTTAAAACATTCTTAACAATACTGGTATATATACACCCTTCATGTTCTTTCTAATTATGACACAGGCAGAGGTAATTCAGCCAACTGAGACAATGGTGGCTCTCAAAGCAATACCATTCTCACGTAACCTACTCTCTCACACATACCCATTAACCCTACCCTACATTTACATGAGGGGTAATCTACAGTGGCCAATCAACCTGTCACTCAACATGCCTTTGGGATGTGGGAGGAAACTGGGGCAGCTCACTGTTACAGGGAGGATGCAAAACTCCACACAGCCAACACCAGAGGTCAAAATTGAATCTAGGCTGCCAGAGCTGCTGCATTGCTTGCTGTACCACTGTGTTGCCCAGGCAGTTCAGGCACAGAATTCATACTTGCAGTGTGTGGTACTTGGAATCCATTCCCACTCAGTGCAGCTCTATGCATTAATTCATTCATGCTTGGTGGCACAGTGGAACAGCATGTAGTACTGCTGCCTTACAGACCCGACGATCAAGATTCAACCCCAATGGAGCTGGATACTGACAAATGGGCATTGTAGTTCTAGAACGAAACGTTGACCATTGAAGAAACACAGAGAGACTTGCCAGACTAAAATTAGAATGGGCGGGAGAAAGAAATGGGGTGTAAATTATAAGAATGCGTATAAATGTTTTTCGTTATCTTGAGTACTGAAGTTGGGCAGATGGCCAGAAAGGTTAGTGCCCACATCTGTTAAACGCATAGAAAATGTACTGCTCTGGAACAGGCCTCTTCAGCCCAGAATGTCTGTGCTGAACATAATGCCAAGGTAAACTAATCTTAGCTGCCTACACATGACCCATATGCGTCCATTCCCAGCATGCCCATCTAAAAACTCTTAAACATCACTACCATATCTGTCTCCACCACCACCCCGGCACAAGTTCCAGATACCCACCACTCTGTGTAAAAAAACTTGTCCCGTACATCTCCTATAAACTTTGCCCCTCTCACTTTAAAGCTATGCCCTCTAGTTCATTCATTTAACTTCTAAAGTAAAAGAGCAAACAGTTAAAAACAGCAAAATGAATTAAGCTCTGCAAAAAGTTTAGAAACTACAATTTTAATTGACCCTTTTTATATCTAACCCATCACCAGGTAACATGAATAGACATTGGCTGCAAAAAAAACAGCTGATTAGCTTTCCAAAATAGCTTGTATTGTTTATTTTCCGCCAAATTGACATTTTTGGCTCCATAACCAGGAAACTCAAGGTACTGAAACATTAAGATTCTTAAAATAACTCAGTAATCATTAAAAAAGAAAACAAGTTACTTCCTGTTCTGCAAAATATGAAGCACGATTCTTTAAAGAAAATATATTCTGTGTTTGGCGTTAACATAAAGATCAGCAAAATATTAACTACAAAACCAAGAATGTACATTATTAGTTTTTTATTGATTTAACGTATTCAACATACAATTACATTGTTCTAAATAGTTAATACACAAAATGTTAACAAAACTAAGAAAATATAACTAATTTTCCTTAATGCTATAGATAAATGGGCAAATGTAGAATGTTCCAAAAAAGCCCTTTGAATTTCATATCCCGAGCAGACGATGTGATAAGACTATTACTGATATGAAGAACAAATATACATATCCTGAGCTGACAACAGAATTAGGACCACTACTGATATGAAGAACAAACGCACATGGCCTGCAAGAGACTGCAGTTGTTGGAATCTAAAACAGAAACAGAAAACATTGGAAGTACTCAGTGGGTCAAGCAGCATTTGTGGAAGCAACAGGTACAAGTGAACTTTCAGGTTAACACCCTTCATCGGGAGTAAGGGAAAACAGGAATGTTTGCCAATATATAACAGTATGTAAGAAGGTGAGATAGAGGTTGGTTGTTGAAAGATTGAACCAGAGGGACGATGGGTAGATGGAACCAGGTGGAAGGAGAAGATGACAGGGATGAACAGAGAGAAGAAAAATAGACAGGCAAGTGTGATTGGGAAAAGAGCAATGGGGGTCCCAAGAGCGTGGGTCAATGGAAAAATTCAATATACATACCATTAGGTTATATGCCACCAAGGAGGAATATAAAATAATTTGCAATTAGTGTCTCTGTAGGAATGGTGAAGGTCAAGAACAGAACAGGTCCGTGTGGGAGTCGAAGGAGAGTTGAAATGAAAAGCAACCAGAAGCTCAATACTCGTTGTGGAGAGTACACGTGTTTCTTCAAAACAGTCGCTCATTTGATGCCTGATTCACCAAAGTAGGAGGCCTCAATTTTTATTATTTTTATTGTAGCAATTTATTTTTGGAGCAGTACTATGGTTAAAGCATTATGGCGAGGCATATAATAGAATGATTGCCTGGACGTGTGCTGTTGTAATACTCCAAAATGCTTACCATCACCAAAACAATAGTCTACTTGACTAATACTTATTCGTTACCACCTTTACCATTTGGAGCAACTTACTGAGACAGCATCTCCCAAACCGATGGCATCTAAAAGCAACATGGAAAACAGCTGAAAAATATTGAATACTAATCCGGCCTGGTACAAACTGCTCTGACTTGGATTGATCATAATTTCTTCCTTGGGGATGTGTTAATATTTTGAGGTTTTATATCCGACATCATCAAGAGAGAATGGACCTCAAAAAACTTGATGCCAACTAGGAACTGGTAACAACCTCCTCCCTCTCCACTCCATATCCTAACAGATTAGTTGCAACATTTAAGGTAATGGCAACATTCTTTGTAAAATATTAACACAAGTAGACAGGTGGGGTTAAGGGCCTGTCCCACTTTCCCGAGTTATTCACAAATTCTCCTGAGTTTTCAAACTCGCAGAATGTTTGTAACGAGTCCGTAGGAGTCCGTGGATATATCGTAGCGGCTCGTTATGCCAGCCGTGGGTACTCGGGGCTATTTTTTAAAATTCTTGGACATTTTTCATCATGCTGAAAAAACGTCCCGACTTACCTGACGCCCTGTGTACCTACGGTTGGCATAACGAGCCGCTACGATATATCCACGGACTTCTGCGGCCTCCTACGGACTTTCTGCGAGTTTGAAAACTCTGGAGAATTCAAGAATAACTCAGGAGAAATCGTGAATAACTCGGGAAAGTTGGACAGGCCCTTTAGTTTAAATCGGCATCTTGGCACACATGTACATGATGGGCCGACGCCCCTGTTCCTGCTTTGTGTTTGCTATGCTCTAATATTACATAAATCAAATCTCAATTACTCTCCAAGTCAAGTACACAGTACTCTATCAAAATCTGATCCCACTGTTGGAAAATTTTATGACAACACGTTCATAACTATGAAAGTCAATATAATACATTTCAAACAATAGCACTTAACCTTCAATACCATTCCCAGGTACAGAACCCAGTGTCTGCATTTGTTTAAACATTTTTTAAATATGTCAAACGATGGAGCTGCAGATGCTGGTTAATACACAAAACTATACAAAGTGCTAGAGTAACTCAGTGGGTCAGGCAGCATCTCTGGAGAACATTGATAGTGACATTTTAGGTCGAGACCCTTCTGAAGAAATCTGAACTCAGACTTCAGAAGAAGTCAGACCTGAAGTGTTGAGTCTGAAGAAGGGTCTTGACCTGAACCTCACCTACCTATGTTCTCCACAGGTGCTGCCTGACCTGCTGAGCTGCTCCAGCACTTATTATCCTTTTTTTAAAATGATAGTTCAAAAACTAGAGCATGGATCAATTAAATCCATGAAGTCTGTACATTGTTGGACTTTTTTTCTTAAGAGTTCCAAATTCGAAATAGCGAAGAGTGAAGAAACAAGACCATAAACAACTGACAGCAACTTGCACAAAATGTAGATGGCTGACAATTAGGATATTTTCCCATTTACTTACCTCAGTTCAGTTTCAGCTTTAGTTTATTGTCACACATACCAAGGTACAGTGAAGAATACATTAATTTGGCATCATAATTTTAAATATTCTGTACCATTCAACAACAGCTCTAACAAAAAAAAACACACAAGATGCACAATACATACCCTCCACGCAAGGTATCACGCACGCCATAGGGTCCTGCATTAAGTCCAAATTCTTCAATAGGAACACTATCCTTCAGTTGGGCTTTAAGTCCTCTGGAATTCTGTAACAAACAATATGACAACAGTATAAAAAGTAGCCTTTAATTGCAGGCATAACATAGTGTTCAAACAGGAATAGTGTAACATTATGTAATTAAATAACAGTTGTACCATTCAGTGAAGGGCTCATTCTCGGACAATGGTCTAGATTTGTATTATGTGTTCTGACCTTGGGACACAAATAGATGGAACATGGTGACTGAAATCCCATGTGCAGTAAGCAACGCCAGCACAAATTAGCAAACCATATTCCAGATATTCATCACCCAGTGAACAGAATCTAAAAGATGGTATCAGTTTCACAAGAAATCAGGCATAGCCATTAAACAGGAATGCTACATGTTTGTGTTGAACCAACTCATGTTAACTTGAACAGATATATAATTGTTACTTGCAGGTGTTTTATTGCAATTGATTCTAAGTGTCAGCAATATTCCTCTAGAGAAAAAGCCCCAAAATGCAGACGGTAGTGAATCTCTGTAATTCTTTACCCTGGAGGATTGTGGAAGCTATATCACTGAGAAAGTATGTACATTTTTGAATAAAATGGGAATTAAAGGCTATAGGAAAATGGCACAGAACTGGAGACGAGGCTAGAGACATATACGTCACAATCTTTAAGAATGGCAATTAGACACAAAATGCTGGAGTAAATTAGTGGGTCAAGCAGCACCTGTGGAAAAAATGAATAGATGATGTTTTCAGGATTACGGTGGTTCAAAAGGCTTGATGTCACAAAACAGCTAGGAACAGGTAACCCAAAACGTCACCTATTCCTTTTCTCCAGAGATGCTGCCTGACCCGCTAAGTTACTGCATCACTTTGTGGCTATCTTTGGTGTTAAACCAGCATCTGCAGATTCTTCCTACACATTATGAATGGCCGGGCAGCTTGAGAGATTGAGTGACATTCTCCTGCATCTGTCCTTATATTTAAATAAATCAATGTTATAGAAACATAGAAAATAGGTGCAGGAGGAGGCCATTCGGCCCTTTGAGCCAGCACCGCCATTCATTGCGATCATGGCTGATCATCCCCAATCAATGACCCGTGCCTGCCCTTTCCCCATATCCCTTGATTCCACTAGCCCCATGAGCTCTATCTAACTCTTGAGTTCAGTCATATTTCTGCTACTCCTACTCATATTTTAAAATGTCCAGACTTTGCTCTCCATATGCAATTGCACTTCTGAGCTGGTAATTCTTTCAATAGAATCTTCACCTTTGATGATAAAGTCACCATTAAAATCATTATTCTCACTCTGACCACTCCCGATTTCCCCCGTTGATCCATCTAAAGTCACAAATTCACAAATCACCCAAGATCTGTGGGGCTATTAACAACATGGAGGTCAGCCTTAGGCTACAGGAGGATATTGAGATGTTGGTGAGATGGGCTGAGGAATGGCAGATTGTGTATAAATAGGATAAGTTATGCCCTTTGGGAGTACGAATGCAGCTAGGACAGATACCATGAATGGCAAGTCCTACCCATTCTGAGGTACCCACCTGCTTCAAGAAGACCAAGAATTCCCAGTGCCGAAGAAAAGTAAGACCTCAAACCTAAACTACTACCATCCAGTGGTCTTGATATCCACCATGATGAAATGTTTTTGAGAGGCTAGTTTTGGAACACATTAAACATAGACATATATTAAATCCAGTCTATCCAGCAGCCTTGACTCACTGCAGTTCACCTACCACCACAACAGGTCCATGGGAGATGCCATGGCCCTAGCCCTGCCTTTAATACCATTATACCATCCAAGTTTATCACCAAACTCATGGGACTTTGTGTCAGCATTCATCTCTGCAACTGGATCCTCGGTCTCCTGACCAACAAACCCCGATCAGTGAGAAAAGGGGATAAATCATCCTCTACGATAATCTTCAACACTAGTGATCCACAAGGATATGTTCTCAGCCCCTTTCTTTACTCCTTGTACACCCACAAAAGTGCAGACATGTACAAATCTAATTCAATTTTCAAATTCACAGACAACACCATCATTGTGGGCCAGATATCAAATAATGATGAGACGGAGTGCAGGAAGGAGATTGAGAACCTCGTGTCCTGGTGTCAAGACAACAACCTTTCTCTCAATTTTCTCAAGACAAAGGAGATTGCGATCAACTTTAGGAAGTGATGCGGTACACAAAACCCAGTTTGGATTGATGGCACCGAAGCAGAGATGGCTTAATTTCAAATTCCTAGGAGTCAATATTCCCAACAACTTTTCCTGGACCATCCATATTGAAGCAACGACCAAGAAAGCACACCAACACCTCTACTTCCTTTGAAGTCTTAAGAAGTTCGAAATACCCACTACAACTTTCACTAACCTCTACAGATGCACCACAGAAAGCATTTTATCAGAATGCATCACAGCATGGTTCGGAAACAGCTGCATCCAAGATCGCAAGACATTGCAGCCCAGACCATAACACAAACTAGCCTCCCTTCCGCTTAGTCCATTTATATTTCACGCTGGGGGTTACACAAAAAGCTGGAGAAACTCAGTGAGTGCAGCAGTATCTAAGGAGCGAAAGAGATAGGCGACGTTTCGGGTCGAGACCCTTTTTCAGACTGGTCATGGATCAGGGAAACGAGAGATATAGACGGTGATGTGGAGAGATAAAGAACAATGAATGAAAGATATGCAAAAAAGTATCGATGATAAAAGGGAACAAGCCATTGTAGGTGTTTGTGGTGTGAAAATGAGAAGCTAGTGCGACTAGGGTGGCGGAGGGAGATAGAGATAGAGGGAATGCCAGGGCCCGAGGGCTGAGGGAGAGGTGGGGAGGGGGAGGAGACAGCAAAGGGTTAACAGAATTGAGAAAATTCAATGTTCAAGCCCAAAAGACTCCCCAAGCGGAATATGAGGTGCTGTTCCTCCAACTTGCGGTGTTGCTCACTCTGGCCGTGGAGGAGGCCCAGGACCGAGAGGTCGGATACGGAATGGGAGGGGGAGTTGAAGTGCTGAGCCACCGGGCGGTCGGGTTGGTTTTTGCGGACCGAGCGGAGGTGTTCGGCGAAACGATCGCCAAGCCTCCGCTTGGTCTCACCGATATAGATCATCTGGCATCTGGAGCAGCGGATGCAGTAGATGAGGTTGGAGGAGGTGCAGGTGCAAGACCAGCAGCATAATCAAGGACGAGTTGCACCTGGCCACTCCTTCTTCTCCCCTCTCCCATCGGGCAAACGGTATAAGTGTGAAAACACACACCTCCAGATTCATGGACAGCTTCCTCCCATTGTAATCGGGCAACCAAATCACCCTACAACAACTAACGGGCAGGCCTGAACACTATCTACCTCATTGGTGACCCTCAAACAATCTTTGATCAGATTCTGCTGATTTTACCTTGCACTAAATGCTATTCCCATATCATGTATCTATACACTGTAAATGGCCCAATTGTAATCATAGAATCATAGAAAATAGGTGCAGGAGTAGGCCATTCGGCCCTTCGAGCCTGCACCGCCATTCAATATGATCATGGCTGATCATTCAACTCAGTATCCTGTACCTGCCTTCTCTCCATACCCCCTGATCCCTTTAGTCACAAGGGCCACATCTAACTCCCCATTAAATATAGTCAATGAACTAGCCTCAACTACCTTCTGTGGCAGAGAATTCCACAGACTCACCACTCTCTGTGTGAAAAAAAATCTTCTCATGTCAGTCCTAAAAGACTTCCCCCTTATCCTTAAACTGTGACCCCTTGTTCTGGACTTCCCCAACATCGGGAACAATCTTCCTGCATCTAGCCTGTCCAACCCCTAAAGAATTTTGTAAGCCTCTATAAGATCTCCCCTCAATCTCCTAAATTCCAGCGAGTACAAGCCGAGTCTATCCAGTCTTTATTCAGATGGAAGTCCTGCCATCCCAGGAATCAGTCTGGTGAACCTTCTCTGTACTCCTTCTATGGCAAGAATGTCTTTCCTCAGATTAGGAGACCAAAACTGTATGCAATACTCCAGGTGTGGCCTCACCAAGACCCTGTACAACTGCAGTAGAACCTCCCTGCTCTTGTACTCAAATCCTTTTGCTATGAATGCCAACATACCATTCGTTTTCTTCACAGCCTGCTGCACCTGCATGCCTATTTTCAATGAGTGGTGTACCATGACACCCAGGTCTCGTTGCATCTCCCCGTTTCCTAATCGGCCACCATTCAGATAATAGTCTACCCTCCTGTTTTTTGCCGCCAAAGTGGATAACCTCACATTTATCCACATTATACTGCATCTGCCATGCATTTGCCCACTCACCCAACCTATCGAAGTCACCTTGCAGCCTCCTAGCATCCTCCTCACAGCTAACACTGCCCCCCAGCTTTGTGTCATCTGCAAACTTGGAGATGTTGCATTCAATTCCCTCATCCAGATCATTTATATTGTAAATAGCTGGGGACCCAGCACTGAGCCTTGCGGTACCCCACTAGTCACTGCCAGCCATTCTGAAGATGAACCTTTTACTGCTACTCTTTGCTTCCTGTCTGCCAGCCAGTTCTCTATTCACATCAATACTGAACCCCCAATACCGTGTGCTTTAAGTTTGTATGCTAATCTCTTATGTGGGACCTTGTCGAAAGCCTTCTGAAAGTCCAGATATAACACATCCACAGGTCTCCCTTATCCACTCTACTAGTTACATCCTCAAAAAATTCTATAAGATTCGTCAGACATGATTTACCTTTCATAAATCCATGCTGACTTTGTCCAATGATTTCACCGCTTTCCAAATGTGCTGCTATCCCATCTTTAATAACTGACTCTAGCATTTTCCCCACTACCAATGTTAGACTAATTGGTCTGTAATTCCCCGTTTTCTCTCTCCCTCCCTTTTTAAAAAGTGGGGTTACATTAGCTACCCTCCAATCCTCAGGAACTACTCCAGAATCTAAAGAGTTTTGAAAAATTATCACTAATGCATCCACTATTTCTGCGGCTACTTCCTTAAGTACTCTGGGATGCAGTCTATCTGGCCCTGGGGATTTATCGGCCTTTAATCCATTCAATTTACCTAACACCACTTCCCGGCTAACCTGGATTTCACTCAGTTCCTCCATCTCATTTGGCCCCTGGTCCCCTGCTATTTCCGGCAGATTATTTTTGTCGTCCTTAGTGAAGACAGAACCAAAGTAGTTATTCAATTGGTCTGCCATGTCAGTGTTCCCCATGATCAATTCACCAGTTTCTGACTGGAGGGGACCTACATTTGTTTTAACTAACCTTTTTCTCTTCACATATCTATAAAAACCTTTGCAGTCCGTTTTTATGTTCCCTGCCAGTTTTCTTTCATAATCTATTTTCCCTTTCCTAATTAAGCACCTTGTCCTCCTCTGCTGGACAATTTCTCCCCGTCCTCTGGTAGGCTCCTTTTTCTGGCTAATTTGTATGCTTCATCTTTAGTTTTGATACTATCCCTGATTTCCCTTGTTATCCACGGATGCACTACCTTCCCTGATTTATTATTTTGCCAAACTGGGATGAACAGTTGTTGTAGTTCATCCATGCAGTCTTTAAATGCCTTCCATTGCATATCCACCGTCAACCCTTTAAGAATCACTTGCCAGTCTATCTTGGCCAATTCACGTCTCATACCCTCAAAGTTACCTTTCTTTAAGTTCAGAACCCTTGTTTCTGAATTAACAATGTCACTCTCCATCCTAATGAAGAACTCAACCATATTATGGTCACTCTTGCCCAAGGGGCCACGCACAACAAGACTGCTAACTAACCCTTCCTCATTACTCAGTACCCAGTCTAGAATAGCCTGCTCTCTCGTTGGTTCCTCTACATGTTGGTTTAGAAAACTATCCTGCATACATTCCATGAAATCCTCTTCCTCAGCACCCCTGCCAATTTGATTCACCAAATCTATATGTAGATTGAAGTCACCCATTATAACTGTTTTACCCTTGTTGCACGCATTTCTAATTATCATGTATTGTCTTTCAGCTGACTAGCACTCAACACTGTACCTTGGTACACGTGACAATAAACTAAACTAACATACTAACTATGCTGCATTCAGTTCTGGTCACCGTGCTATGGGAAGGATGTGACAGTACTCGAGAAGATGCTGAGAATGACCAGAATATTGCTTGTCATGAGTAGAGATTGAAGCCAGTTATTTTAATAGCCATCTTCACTATCTATGATACCACCCACTTTAGCATCATCTTCAAATGTATTAATCATGCCTTGTACATTCTCATCCAAATTGTTGAAATAAACCACAACCAGCAGTGGGCATGAGGCACATTACTCATTACAGGTTCCAGTCTGCAAAACGTTTCCACTGCCACCTTCTTACTTGCATGAAGCCAATTCTGCACCCAGTTAGCTAGCTCACCCTGGATCCCACACAATCTAACATTCCAGATCAGACTACCATGCAAAATATAATCAAAGGCAGGAATGGGGTACTGATTGGGGATGATCAGCCATGATCACATTGAATGGCGGTGCTGGCTCGAAGGGCCGAATTTTTGGGATTTTGCATTGTGGGAGATCTGGCCGCCATTGCTGTACGGTCGCCGTCTCGCCGCAACCGCTGAAAACCAACGCAGAATCACTCCCTGGAGTTGGACTAACTCCCTGGAGTAACTCTTACTTCTTGGTTTCCTGGTCCTCCAAAAATATTCCAAATGGAATTTAAACTGGTGGACCCTCCACCACCAAACTCCAAACTCTGAAAAATAACAGCCTATTCCACTTTATCTGTTTATTTATTGTGTATGTATATGGTCTATGGTATATAGACACACTGAACTTTTATCTCCTGTTCTGTATTATGTTTACATATTCTGTTGTGCTGTAGCAAGCAAGAATTTCATTGTCATATCTGGAACACATGACAATAAAACTCTCTTGACTTGGGACTTAAGCAAAAAAAGGTTATTGGGGAAAAAAGAGCTATCTTAAATTTAGTTGCATCTGGTTAGGTAACTATGGTAGGGTGAAGACTATTCCATGCTTTAATTGTGTGGGGGAACTCGTTGGAGCAGCCAGCATCTCTGGATAGAAGAAATTGGATGACGTTTTGGGTAGAGATCCTTCTTTAGATTTCCTCTGGTTTTAGTGTTTTTAGTTTAATTTAAAGATACAGCGTGGAAACAGGCCCTTCGGCCCACCGTGTCCACGCCGAACACCCGTACACTAGTTCTATCGCACACATTAGCGACGTAAGTCAAGAGTGTTTTATTCTCTCACGTCCCAGTTAGAACAATGGAATCCTTACTTGCAGCAGCACAACAGAATATGAAAACATAGTACCCTGTAAACAAGGTTATAAACGAGAAAACAAAACAGTGTATATTTATAAATAAATATATAACTATATAAGTGTGTGTGTGTGTGTGTGTGTGTGTGTGTGTGTGTGTGTGTGTGTGTGTGTGTGTGTGTGTGTAATATATATATATACACACACACAATTTCCCTCCTGGGATTAATAAAGTTATATCGTATAGTATTGTGTGTGTAGGAAGGAACTGCAGATGCTGGTTTAAACTGAAGATATACACAAAAAGCTGGAGTAACTCAAAGGTGACAGAATGCAGGAACCTTTTTCAGACCC
The DNA here is from genome assembly GCA_035221665.1 of Okamejei kenojei. NCBI lineage: Eukaryota > Metazoa > Chordata > Chondrichthyes > Rajiformes > Rajidae > Okamejei > Okamejei kenojei. The sequence continues at coordinate 71,918,326 of CM069136.1, read as the reverse complement.
AACCCAAGTAATATTTTCCATTTGTCTCACATGCCAGAGATCTATGTTTGATCCTGTCTTCAGGCACTGTCTGTGTTGAATTTGCACATTCTCCATGCAAGTGTGTGGGTTTCCTCCCAACATCCTAAAGACTCATTGGTTCTGTAGGTTAACTTGTTTCTGTAAAATTGCCCTAATGTGTAGGGAGTGGGTGAGGAAAGTGGGATAACAGAACTTGCGTGAATGGGTAGGCAAAAATGCTGGAGAAACTCAGCGGGTGACGCAGCATCTATGAAGCGAAGGAAATAGGCGAAGTTTCAGGTCGAGACCCTTCTTCAGATGTGAGGGTGGGGAGGGGCTGGAAGGAGAAAAGAAGAGGCAGAGACAGTGGGCTGAGGGAGAGCTGGGATGGGGAGGAGAAAGCAGGGACTACCTGAAATTGGAGGTCAATGTTCATACCACTGGCGTGTAAACTGCCCAAGTGAAATATGAGGTGCTGCTCCTCCAATTTATGGTGCGCCTCACTCTGGCCATGGAGGAGGCCCAGACAGAAAGGTCGGATTCGGAATGGAAGGGGGAGTTGAAGTGCTGAGCCACTGGGAGAGCTGGGAATGGGAGGGGAAGGAGGGAGAAAGCAAGGACTACCTGAAATTGGAGCAGCCAATGTTCATACTGCTGGGGTGTAAACTACCCAAGCGAAATATGAGGCGCTGTTGCTCCAATTTGCGGTGAGCCTCACTCTGGCCACGGAGGAGGCCCAGGACAGAAAGGTCGGATTCGGAATGGGAGAGGGAGTTGAAGTGCTGAGCCACCGGGAGATCAGGTTGGTTATTGCGAACCGAGGGGAGGGGTTGTGCGAAGTGATCGCCAAGCCTGTGCTTGGTCTCACCGAGGTTGATGGATTTAAGAGAGAGTTGGATAGAGCTCTAGGGGCTAGTGGAGTCAAGGGATATGGGGAGAAGCAGGCACGGGTTATTGATAGCGATCAGCCATGATCACAATGCTGGCTCGAAGGGCCGAATGGCCTCCTCCTGCACCTATTTTCTATGTTTCTATGATCATACGCTGAATAATCCAACCACATTTTTGTTTGGAAGTGGAAAGAAACAATAGAAATTGCATTCATTGCAATGTGTAAAAAGAGTTGAGATACTGTATTATAATTTTGCTGCATGTCATTGTGGTATATATCATGTCTTGATTGGTGAATATGTTTAGTTTGTGACTTTATTTGAAGCAGAAATAATATGTGAATGCTTCATTGACTTCGTCCGAGCACATTAGCGCACGCGTCATGTAAGCCGTCTTAAATGACCACCAAAAAAGCTGCCCAGGTTGCCTGGCTGACAACAGAGAAAAAAAAAGTTAAGTGAGAACCCTGAAAAAACACTTGGACAGGATAGACTTAGAGATAATATCCAACTTGCCCGTGTGAGCAAGTTGGGCCGAAGGGCCTGTTTCCACTCTATATGGGGCAAACGCTGGCAAATTAGACCAGTTTCTAACTTTCGGATAGTCCCCGTCCCTCATCCCGGATCTCTGAACTTTTCCGTGTGACTCGGTGCCCGCTGAGCGTCCGCAGCCGGGTCGGTGCCGGCGGGACACGGCGCCGAGATAAAACCCAGGCTCGGAGCCTGCATCCGGCCCGGTGACTAATCACAAAGTGAAGGCGGCGTGCTGCCCACGTACATCAGGCGCCGTGCCTTCCGCCAGCTGCCGACAACTTCCCCACTCCCACCACAGTAACACACACTGTGCAGCCCGGACACTTTGATCCGTTCTCCCCCCCTCTCCCTCCCTCTCCCGGCCTCACCATATCGAGCGCCTGTTCCCCCTCACGAGCCGCCGCCGCTTCAACCGCTTCGCCCCGTCCCCTTCGTGGCGACAATTTCCGGCCTCGTGACCGCGCGACACTTCCGGCCACCCAACCGACTGTTGAGCCGTCGACGAAGGAGCGGAGTCAATGTCTTCCACCTCACCGTCTAAATGACTTCTTTAATGGGCAAGAAAAGCCAGAACATTATAAAATAAGAAGTCTCAGATCAACCTGGCGTGCAAGTACAGCAAATAATTAGCAAAGCTCATAAGTAATAGGAATTAGGCCATTCGGCCCATCAAGTCTAGCAATGTTACAAAATTTTGAGATTTAAAAATCAAGTCTGCAATTTATCCCATCAGATAAAGCATAAAAATAAGTTTAATTTGACACCTAATTCATTTTCATATCTTCAGTATTAAAAAAGTTATGCCCATTTTCATACTCGGAAATTAGCATCTTGTTCTCCATTGACTGAACACAAAAACTGTGATCTAGGACAGTCAAAAGCCCATAACTTTCTTAAAAATTAAGCGAAATGAATGACATTTTCAGTTATTATAGATTGAAGCATTGTGAAACAAATATGAAACAATATTATTTGGGTGACTTTAAAGAAGGAACTGCAGATGCTGGAGAATCGAGGGTACACAAAAAGCTGGAGAAACTCAGCGGGTGCAGCAGCATCTAAGGAGCGAAGGAGATAGGCGACGTTTCGGGTCGAGACCCTTCTTCAGACTGAAGAAGGGTCTCGACCCGAAACGTCGCCTATCTCCTTCGCTCCTTAGATGCTGCTGCACCCGCTGAGTTTCTCCAGCTTTTTGTGTACCCATGAAACAATATTACTTGGATGACCTGAAATTAAAGCATATAATTAGTTAGTTACTTAATTGTAGCTAATTACAAAATTCAATTACTAGATCTAAACATCTATCCATTTCTTAAGAAAATTTAAACTTTTTTAAATTGCCTAAGTGTCCAAATAACATTCACACAATAATTCACAATATAACATGATATTTAAATCTCATTTTCATGATTTTATAGGCCAAATGGAAGGAATTTAGTGTTTAATTCCTGTAAATTAATGGCCATTTAAATCAACTTGCGAGTGGGTTGACCTCGGTGGATTGGAACGTTGGGGTTTGTGGTGAAGTCGGCATGAAAAATACTGCCGGTTCATACATTTTTTTTTCCCCCATTTCGCAACATGAAAATGTGATTAAAGACTTCCTAAAAACCAAATTTTAATGTAAAAATAAACTGTGTACTTTATTTTCTCCCCTACGTAAAATCCTTCCCGTTGTCGGCGCACATGGCTTTAGAAGATGATTTTTAAATTACTCTTGCTAATAAATAATCTAGCGTAATTTAAAAATACCTTCATGAATGAAATGTCGGAGCGATTTTTCTTCAGCAACGAAATCCCCTAACATGGATCGATTTGCCCTGTCTGTGGAAAAACGGCACTTTAAACATGCCCCCCTCTGAAAGGCGCCAAAATCACGCCCATGGGGAGCGGCAGAACTGCAGCGCTGCTCAAGGTAAGTTTTGTAACATACCTATCAAGTCTATTCCGCAATTCAGTCATGGCTGATTTATCTTTCCTTCTCGCCCATTCTTCTGCCTTCTTTCCATAATCCCAGACACCCTTACTAATGAAGAATCTGTCAATCTGCACCTAAGAAATACCCAATGACTTGGCCTCCACAACCATCTGTGACAATGAATTCCACAGATTCACCACCCGCTGCATCTGCGGAGGGAATGGACAGGCGAACCCTCTTCAGACTCTGAAAGTGTGTGGAGTCATAAGGAAAGTTGTTGAGGGTTAGGACACCAGGCAGAGCTGAGTGTTGGTAGAGGGGAGCAGGGAACTGCAGATGCTGATTTACAAAACAAGATACAAAGTGCTGGAGTAACTCAGCAGGTCAAGCAGCATTTCTGGAGAGCATGGATAGGTGACGTTTTGAATTTGGACCCTTCTTCAGATTGATCAATTTGAAGCAGGATCCCAACCTGAAATATCCTCAGTCTGAACAAGGGTTCCGACCTGAAATGTCACCTATCCATGTTCTTCAGAGATGCTGTTTGACCCTCTGAGTTACTCCAGCACCTTGCGTCCTTGTTAGTAGAGAGGAATTGATTTTGTCTCTGTTCAAGGAAGAACCGGAGGTCACTGCATCCTCCTCGTCTCTGCTTTACCAAGGTCTGACAAATCCTCTTAAAAACAAATTTGCTTATTTGTACACATTCTCGGTGTCCAAGCATGACGTGAGGAGGGCGTGTGAACACGAGGAAAGCTGTAGGCCCAGATGGTATATCTGGGCGAGTACTAATGTCTTGTGCTAATCAGCTAGCTCCAGTGTTTACCACAATATTCAACCTCTCCCTGGCCAAGTCCGTGGTCCCTGCCTGCTTAAGGAGATCCACTATTGTACCAGTGCCTAAGAATGCCTCTCCAGCCTGCTTGAATGACTACCGACCGGTGGCCCTCACCTCAGTGGTCATGAAATGCTTCGAGAGGCTGATCAAGAAATACATCTGCGCCTTCCTCCCTCGCACCATGGATCCGCTGCAGTTCGCATACCGTCCAAAGATTCACGGATGATGCGGTCTCCCAGGTTTTGCACACCACTCTCTCTCACCTTGACAGGCAGAAGGGGGGCTACGTGAAGATGCTGTTCATTGACTTCATTTCAGCTTTCAACACCAGACTTGCTGATAAGCTGCTGGAACTGGGATTGAACAGTCCCCTGTGTGCCTGGGACCTGGACTTTCTGATCGCCAGTCCCCATGTGGTCAAGATGGGGAGACATATCTCCCTGAACACAGGATCGCCCCAGGGTTGCGTCCTCAGCCTCCTACTGTACTCCCTGTACACACATAACGGTGTGGCCAGGTTCAGCTCCAACTCCATCATCAAGTTTTCTGATGACACAGTGGTGGTCTCTGATAACGTTGAGAAGGCCTACCTGGTTGACCTGGCACTATGGTGTCAGAACAACAGCCTCCTCTTGAATGTCACTAAAACTAAGGAGCTGATTGTGGACTTTAGAAGGGCACAACAACCGAGGATGCACATGTCACGGGGGATAAATAGGACTCCTGTGGATAGGGTGAGCAGCTTTAAATACCTGGGAGTCAACATCACAGTGGATCGGACATGGACAACACACACTGCTGCACTGGTGAGAAAGGCAAGGCAACGCCTTTACCACCTCAGGCAGCTGAGGAAATTCAGTCTCTCTGAGGATCCTTCAATCCTTCTACTCTGGTACTGTAGAAAGTACCATGACCGGAAACATCACGATCTGGTTTGGCAACAGCTCTGCAACAGGACCTATACACCAGGAGGTGCAGATCCAGAGTCAGCAAGATCATGAAGGATCCCTACCATCCCAGCAACGGACTGTTCCAGCTGCTACAGTCTGTCACGCTGCAAAAACATAGAGGATGAGACGGAGTTTCTTCCCACAGGCCATCAGGACTGTAAACTGATCACACTGGAGCGTAATTACTGTTGTGTCTTTTTAAAAAAATGTAAATACTGGTTCAGTTCTGTTATTCTGTTGTTTTGCACAATCCCGCAGTACAGATGTTTCATTTCACTGTACATCTTGTATGTATATGTGACAAATAAACTTGACTTGGAAAAAAAAGGCGAAAGGAATATGGAGTCATACAGCATGAAGGCAGGCCCCCTCAGCCAACCGTGTCAACACGGACCATTGATCACCCATTCACATTAGTTCTATATTCCACTTGCACACCAACTCACTATACACCAGGGGCAATTTATGGTTGGTTATCTGTTTAGTTTAGAGATGCAGGGAAACAAGTCCTTCGGCCCATCAAGTCCACACCAACCATCGATCAACCATTCACATTAATTGTATATTATCCCGCTTAAGCACCCACTTCCTATACACCAGAGACAATTTACAGAGGACAAGGCAGGGAGATTTGCAAAGGCTACTGGGGAGACTTTAAACTAGAAAGGCTGGGGGGAGGGACTCGGGTAGAGGGGGCTAGGGGTCAGGGTGTGGGGCAAGAGGCAGAGAAGGGAAGCACTCGGAACCAAAATGTAGGCGAGAAAGATGAAAAAGATAATAGACAGAGAATAAGGGATGGTGGGTTTCTAAAATGTGTATATTTTAATGCTAGGAGCATTGTAAGTAGGGTGGATGAACTTAGAGCCTGGATTGACACCTGGAAATATGATGTTGTGGCAATCAGTGAAACATGGTTGCAGGGGGGCTGTGATTGGAAACTAAATATTCCAGGATTTCATTGCTTCCGGTGTGATAGAATTGGAGGGACCAGAGGGGGAGGTGTTGCATTGCTTGTCAGAGAAGATATTACAGCAGTGCTTTGGCAGGATAGATTAGAGGGCTCGTCTAGGGAGGCTATTTGGGTGGAACTGAGAAGTGGGAACGGTGTAGCAACACTTTTAGGGGTGTATTATAGACCGCCAAATGGGGAGCGAGAATTGGAAGAGCAAATATGTAAGGAGATAGCAGATATTAGTAGTAAGCACAAGGTAGTGATTGTGGGAGATTTCAATTTTCCAAAAATAGACTGGGAAACACATTCTGTAAATGGGCTGGATGGTTTGGAGTTTGTTAAATGTGTGCAGGATAGTTTTTTGCAGCAGTACATAGAGGTATCGACCAGAGAAGGGGCAGTGCTGGACCTCCTGTTAGGCAATGAGGCAGGTCAGGTGACGGAAGTATGCGTTGGTGAGCACTTCGGGACCAGTGATCACAATACCATTAGTTTCAATATAATTATGGAGAGAGTCAGAACTGGACCTAGGGTGGAGATTTTTGATTGGAGAAAGGCTAACTTTGAGGGAATGCGTAAGGATTTTAAAGGAGTGAATTGGGACACTTTGTTTCATGGGAAGGATGTAGAAGAGAAATGGAGGACATTTAAAGAGGAAATTGTAAGAGTACAGAATCTTTATGTCCCTGTTAGGTTGAAAGGAAATAGTAAAAATTGGAAAGAGCCATGGTTTTCAAGGGAAATTGGACACTTGTTTTGAAAAAAGAGAGATATCTACAATAATTATAGGAGGCATGGAGTAAATGAGGTGCTAGAGGAGTATAAAGAATGTAAAAAGAATCTTAAGAAAGAAATTAGGAAGGCTAAAAGAAGATATGAGGTTGGTTTGGCAAGAAAGGTGAAAGTAAACCCAAAGGGTTTCTACAGCTATATTAATAGCAAAAGGATAACGAGGGATAAAATTGGACCATTAGAGAACCAGAATGGACAGCTATCTGCAGAGCCAAAAGAGATGGGGGAGATATTGAACAATTTATTTTCTTCGGTATTCACCAAGGAGAAGGATATTGAACTCTGTAAGTTAAGGGGAAAAAGTAGAGTAGCTATGGAGACTATGAGATTTAAAGAGAAGGAAGTACTGACACTTTTGAAAAATATAAAAGTGGATAAGTCTCCAGGTCCTGACAGGATATTCCCTAGGACATTGAGGGAAGTTAGTGTAGAAATAGCAGGAGCTATGACAGAAATATTTCAAATGTCATTAGAAACGGGAATAGTGCCGGAGGATTGGCGTACTGTGCATATAACCATATAACCATATAACAATTACATCACGGAAACAGGCCCTCTCGGCCCTTCCAGTCCGTGCCGACCATTTGTTTTCCCCTAGTCCCATCTACCTGCACTCAGACCATACCCATTCCCTTCACGTCCATATACCTATCCACTTTACTCTTAAATGTTAAAATCGATCCTGCCTCCACCACTTCTGCTGGAAGCTGATTCCACACAGCCACCACCCTCTGAGTAAAGAAGTTCCCCCTCACGTTACCCCGAAACCTCTGTCCCTTAATTCTCATGTCATGCCCTCTTGTTTGAAACTTCCCTACCCTCAATGGGAAAAACGTATCCACGTCAACTCTGTCTATCCCTTTCATCATTTTAAAGACCTCAATCAAGTCCCCCCTTAACCTTCTGCGCTCCAAAGAATAAAGACCTAACTTGTTCAACCTTTCTCTGTAACATAGTTGCTGGAACCCTGGCAACATTCTAGTAAATCTCCTCTGTACTCTCTCTATTTTGTTGACATCCTTCCTATAACTAGGCGACCACAATTGTACACCATACTCCAGAATTGGTCTTACCAATGCCTTGTACAATTTTAACATTACTTCCCTACTCCTATATTCAATGCTCTGATTTATAAAGGCCAGCACACCAGAGGCTTTCTTTACCACCCTATCTACATGCGATTCCACCTGTAGTAGGTTTTCAAAGTCTACAGAGAGATTTGGGCCATTTGGAAAAGTGGGCTGAAAGATGGCAGATGGAGTTTAATGCTGTTAAGTGTGAAGTGCTACATCTTGGCAGGACAAATCAAAATAGGAAGTACATGGTTAATGGTAGGGAATTGAGGAATGCTGTGGAACAGAGGGATCTAGGAATAACTGTGCATAGTTCCCTGAAGGTGGAATCGCATGTAGATAGGGTGGTAAAGAAAGCCTTTGATGTGCTAGCCTTTATAAATCAGAGCATTGAATATAGTAGTAGGGAAGTAATGTTAAAATTGTACAAGGCATTGGTAAGACCAATTCTGGAGTATGGTGTACAATTTTGGTCGCCTAGTTATAGGAAGGATGTCAACAAAATAGAGAGAGTACAGAGGAGATTTACTAGAATGTTGCCAGGGTTCCAGCAACTATGTTACAGAGAAAGGTTGAACAAGTTAGGTCTTTATTCTTTGGAGCGCAGTAGGTTAAGGGGGGACTTGATTGAGGTCTTTAAAATGATGAAAGGGATAGACAGAGTTGACGTGGATATGTTTTTCCCATTGTGGGTAGGGAAGATTCAAACAAGAGGGCATGACATGAGAATTAAGGGACAGAAGTTTCGGGGTAACGTGAGGGGGAACTTCTTTACTCAGAGGGTGGTGGCTGTGTGGAATGAGCTTCCAGCAGAAGTGGTGGAGGCAGGATTGATTTTAACATTTAAGACTAAAGTGGATAGGTATATGGACGTGAAGGGAATGGAGGGGTATGGTCTGAGTGCAGGTAGATGGGACTAGGGGAAAACAAATGGTCGGCACGGACTGGAAGGGCCGAAAGGGCCTGTTTCCGTGCTGTAATTGTTATATGGTTATATGGTTAATTAATCGACAAACCCTCATGTCTTTGGGATGTGGGAGGAAATCCATGCAGTAAGAGGATGAATGTGCAAATTCTACACAGACACCACTTGAGGTCAGAATCAAGGCTGAGTCTCTAAGGCTGCAGCTCTACCAGCTGTGCCATTTTGTTGTATTGTGTTTACAGGCGTGTAATGTTCCTACAAACAAGAATTACATTGTTCTGTTGTCGGTACATATGACAATTAAACACTCTTGTCTATCTTGTCACCTCACTTAAGCAAGGATATATTTATATTACAGAAGGTTCAGAGAAATTTCAACACTCATTTCTGGGACAAAAGAATGAAAAACTGCAGATGAAATAAAACCAAAAATACTGGAAGTACTCAGTAGGCCAGGCAGCATCTGTGCAAAGAGCAGCAGTTAATATTTCATGTCTGAGACCTTTCACCAGGAAAGGTGAAAGAAGAGATTCAGATACAATCTGGAGGGTTTCAACCATGGGTAAAGACTGGAGAGGCTAGGTCTATTTTTCCAAAGTGAAGGAAGTCAAAACGAGAGACTGAGGTATACAACATAACGAGGGGTATTAGACAAAATAGAATAATTTCCCCTCTGTAAAGATGAATAAAACTGGATACAAAAAAGGGTCGTGGACCTGAAACCTGAACTCACCGTTTCCTCCCCAAGATGTTGTCTGGCCTGCTAAAACGTTTCTAGCATTTTCTGTTTTGATCCAGAGATGAGAGGCTTACACTAAGAGGAAAGATGGGGCAGGTTGAGCCTCTATTGATTGGAGTTTAGCAAAAGGAGAAATTATCGAATTGAAATTATTTTGAGGAAGGGGGGGTTTAGGGGGTGTGGGGGGGAGGGGGGGAGGGAGTATGTGGGGGGGGGAAGGTTGTGTGTGGGCTGGAAGGGGTGGGGTGTGTGGGCTGGCGGGTATGTGGGGGCGTGTGTGGGGGAGGGGGGTGTGGCCGGGAGGGGCTGGAGGGTGTGTGGGGAGGGGGGGGGGAGTTGTGGGGCAGAGAGGTCAGAGAAAAGATGGGGGTTGTGAGGGGTATCATGGGGCAGGGGGGCAGGAGCCAGCGAGGGGGGGCAGAGGGGAAGGGCTGGAGCGGACTCATGGCGGTCGCTGGACCGCTGGTTGCTGGTCGTTCTCCCCCGCCTGGATCAGATTTTCCGTTTAGCGACATTTCCAGCGCTGGGCCGGGCCGTTTCCAGTCCCTCCGAAAATTGTGTCCGGTTGGAAACCTCCGCCGGCCATCCACAGCTCCAGTATAGACGCGATGGCGCAGGAAGGGGCGGACCATTCCGCGGAGTGATAAGAGAAAAGACCAATCCACGTGGCGCTGAACGGCAGGAGAGGAGATCGATCTGCGCACGTGCGGTTTTTAAGATTTTTAAACCTCACTAACGTTTGCATTAGACCACCGATCGGAACGAAATTTGGTGCAATTGCACCGCAGGAGAACGGTGAGCATGCTGGCGAAACATCGTAGCGCTGTCACGTAACGCTTTTGCGCAAATAGATTGACCGCGCAACTGGAAGATAACAAGATCAGAGCTTTAGTTATGTATATATAGAAGATAGATAGATAGATTGTAGCATGATCTTCCCATTTTTTAATCTGGCCACACATACTGTGCAAGCATGCCTTCATAATGGCATCGGAAGCTTATCGGGATCTGTAGACAGAGACTACTAAATGCCAGTGTACTCTGCATTTCTTTGTATCATTCTATTTGCCATGTAGTCCTTTGTATTGGTATGTTCTCCCAAAAGTATTAGCTCTTATCTCTCCAGATTATGTTCTATTGCCTACATCTATTCCGATCCATTAATACTTTTCTGTTTGTGTCATCAGCATAATTCAGAATCATTGGCACTCCTTTTAAACTCATTCACTAGTAAATGCCATGGAAAGCAATGGCACTGGTACTGAGTCAGCCCTTAAAACCACAGCTCGTCACTAACACTTGCTCTGATAATCACTCTTTCCTTTCTCCCACGGATCCAATTTTCATTCCAATCCCTCTTGCTCAAATCCAGATCGTGAACTCTTCCATTTAATGATATTTCCTGAATGTGTGGATGTCCAGGAAGTAGGAAGTAGGATATGCGTTCAATAGGATTAAGGAACCCTGCAATGCATTTTTTTTTAACTAAAATAAGTTCTAAAATTCCACACCACGGGAAAAGTAAACAGCTGTGATACCAATCAATCAACTTCCTGTTGACAACCGACATTGCTCTTTGTTTCTTTTGTTCTCAACAATGCAAGTTTGCTTCTGCCTGTGCTACATTCAGGTAACTCTGTTCAAGGCACTGAATAGTGTCTCATTTCCTCTTAATACTAAACTCCCCCCCACATACCATATTTCCAGGTTTCATACTCCATTCAAATTGCACATCACTTTCAGTTACATAGTACATTTGCAGTTTCCATCCACTTTTTTTTATCCATCATGATTGAATGTTGGAACAGACTCTGGACTGAACCGCCCAATTCTGCTCCTCAGTCTTATGGACAAGGTGTCAACCTTCGGGGAACTTGGGATTTGATGGGTAGATTGATGAGAATCACAGCATCAACCACATTGTGTCGGACATAGAACAGTGACAATTCTTAAAGACTGACAGTCGATTTTGAGAAAGATTCTCTATAATTCCTCTCCATTGATGAAGTCATAGGGTTTATTTTCATTTGTTTTTAATACATTGTCATGTGTACCAAGGTACAGTGAAAAGCTTTTATTGCGTACTATCCCGTCAGGAGAAAGACATTACATCATTACAATCGAGCCATTTACAGTGCATAGATACATGATAAGAAAATAGCGTTTAGAGCAAGGTAAACGTGCAAGGTTTTTGCAGATTGAATTTCTGGTGGTCAGTGACTGGTGTTGTCCCTTGCATTGTTTCTTTTCTTGAATTTGCCATAGAGTGAAGATCATATCCATTGCATTCCTTGGAATGGAAACGGAATTGGAACCCTGGGAGGAGCTCGTCAGGTTCCGGGTGCAGACTGTAGAAGAGCATTCTTGCCATGGCTTTCCCTCCAGCAGAAAGCAGAGATGTTGAACATGTTTTTCAAGTATAAATAAAATCGCTTTATTGCTGCTTTATTGCTTCATAATGCTCCTCATTGAAACCCTCGGACTTTATTGGAGACCCCCACACGATCTGTAATAGAACTTTACTGGATTTTATCTTGCATTAAACGTTATTCTCTTTATCCTGCATCTGCACACATTTTCGACTTGATTGTAACCTCGTATATAGTCATCCCGCTGACTGAAATGCAACGAATATGTTTTTCATTGTGCCTCGGCACACATGACAATAAACTAAACTAAAATACTTTAATTTCAAATATACAAAGTAGGTTGGATTAACCAGAATTATTATTGTAAATAATAATCAATCTTTTTGAAAGCGTCGCATTTATCCGCTTCGATTTCCCGATCAATAATACTGTACTTGACAGAAAGCTCATGGTCTATTTTGACTTTTTCAATTAACAATGGAGTTTCAGGGGTAGTGAGGGCACTATTTTCATGCGTTCTGTCGAACGGTAAAATATTCATTTTGACCTGCTGAGTGTTTCCAGCATTTACTATTTTTATGTAAGATTTTATGCATCAGGATTTTCAGCATATTTGCTTTCTCGCTGTTTATAAATGTAAGGCACTTTATTTCAAATAATAGAAGACTTGTGTACCATGCTAAGCTTCGATTGGTCGCAGAATTCGGAATAAGAGCTCGGTCTACCTTTTCTCTTAACCCCCAGTTTAGGACACTGGCTCGAATTCTGCAATCGTGCCTGGTATTGATTTAACAACCTTGCCCAAGTCCCACACCACAAACAGGGAACCTCCAAATTCCGATTACGATTTTAGGCACGCATCTTTTCAGTAGCGCACAGTAAATTATATCTCAATAAACGTATAATTACATGTGGACACTTGTCTTGGCTATTGTACATTATATCGGCAAAAGCACTGTAGCCATAACGCTAATTATGGATCTAACACCATAGATAAAGTTGGCCAGAACAGACATCAAATCTGTTGCACAGTTTGATGACTTGGTTTAGATCTCCGGTATTCTCAGTAATCCGGTATTCTCAGTATCCTCAAACACCTCCCATCCCATTTGTCTACTGTTTAAATGTTCTTCAACACGCAAATGTGGTTTCCTTCCTGCCAACCGTGAGAATGGCAAAACATCGAACAGAATAAAAATTAAAAACATGAGGAAACACGCAAAGAAACGTCCATTTCCTACCCATCTCGAAATGATACTCTATTGCCAGCATAATATATATCGATGGCGGATTTAAAGTGCTTATGCCATGAAAGATTTTTGATATTTTACAGTTGTTTTGTCACCAGTTTACAGAACTGTAGTCAGGTAAAATAAACGTACATTACAAAAATATAATCTCAAATATTTTAACGCAATTTGAACTCATATTTGAAGTATCACGGAGGCACAGGGAACTGTAGATGCTGGAATCTTGAGCAAAACAAAAAGTGTTGAAGTAACTCAGCAGGTCAGGCAGCATTTCATTCTGAAAGAAGTGTCCGACCTGAAACTTCGCCTCTGCATTCCCACCGGAGATGCAGATTGAACCGCTGAGTTACTCCAGCACGCTGCATCGTACCACATCTTTGCGTTGGCAATCGGTGTCGATGAATGCATTAAAAAGTACTTCGGAATACTTTGAGAACTCTGCGAGGCTTGTTGTGTTTCCCAGATCTCTGTTTAATCTGGAATCCAATATATAAGAAAACATTGTAGAGTGGTGACACGCAAAGCGACAGGCACTGTGGAGCTGCCAAGAATCCGCAACGTCACTCGGGTGGAACACTTCCGCCGCGAGTCGGGAGGCAGGGTATATAAGCACACGATGCCAACCAGCGAGCACAATTTACCAAGTGTCGGCGATCTTCGTTTTTTCCTATTGGATACCTTTTGCATCTTCATATTTGTTATTAAGACGTAGTTGTCTCCGCAGATCTGTCCCAATAAGGCTGAACCTACAAACTGAGGAACAGAGTTTTTAGAATAGTCCTAGGATGTTTCCACTGGGCATCTAGAGCACTATCATACTGTGGTCATTCCATAATCGGCCATCAACGCGCTGACACAGAAGACCGAGCAATAACTTTTGAGGGAAAACCATCGTCCTTCAAGAAAATCTTCAGCTTGGAAATTGCGCAGCAAAGTGCTTATTTCACTTCAAGATGTCTTATGCTTTAATATCGATTATATTTTGTAGTCAAATTGGAAGTATAGTTACAGCGCGTAAGTAATGTCTTAATCGTTTGAAAAATCGCGGGAAATGCAATATTTAAGAGAAAGAAGGTTAACAATCTAGTGGTAAAATATGTATTGCGGGTTAACTTTTCTTTCTGGTTTTTAGCTATCTTTTAACAAACTTCGTTTGTTGAGCAGAACACAAAGTGCTGGAGGAACTCAGCGGGTCAGGTGGCATCTGTGAAAGGGACAGGCGATGTTTGGGTTCGGGACCATTCATCGGACTATGTTAATTTATCGCAAGCATGTATTTTTATTGTAACATGGTCGTTCTCTGAGCGAGTCTTCTCTTAATCTTAAAGATAAGATGCCCAGTAATGGAAAAGGTTAGATGTCTAGCGGAAGCAGGGCGATGTTGGAAAGGCACAAAAAGCTGGAGTAACTCAGCGGGACAGGCAGCATCTTAGGAGAGAAGGAAAGGGTTCCGAGCGTTTTAATTGAAGCGAGCAGTAGTTGGCAGCTTCCTTAAGGGCCAAGATATTTTGTTCCCAAGAGCTGTTTACGTACGATTAGGAATCATTTTTAAATAGTGATTAAAATATAATTGTGAAGCGATCACGGTGGCAAGTTACATTTCACACATGCTGGACTGAATTCTTGAAATGTGCCGAAGATAGCCACAAAAAGCTGGAGTGACGTTTCGGTTCCAGAACCTTCTTCAGACTGTGAGTCAGGGGGAGGGAGTATAGATCTAGAAACGACAGATCAAAGCAGACGAAGGTCGAGGAAATGTAGAATGGTTCATTATTAGCTATGGGGAAGAAGGCAACGAGGCAGACAATCAGAAAATAAGAATCAAGAGGACAGTGAAACTAGTTGGAGAGCTGGGGTGGGGGAGGGACAGAGTGGGGGGGGGGGGGGGGGGGGGAAGCAAGGGTTAATAAAGTTCGCGAAATCATATTCATGTAATGTGCCGATTTTTCTACGCGAGGGTGTGCGTGGGGATGACTAACAACATTCCAAGCCACTCTGTTCAGTTATTTCTGCATGCTAATAGTTGCTATGGAGCTTCATCGTTAAACGGAGATAATGTATGGTTTTGAGTGATTGCAGTGTTTGGGGTCTTAGTGTTTTTCAAAATTTCTCATCCAAATATTGTGAATTGCAAGATGCACTTCTGTAATATCTGCATAATTGCTGTTCCCGAAATTAACGCGTATATTCAGAAGCTTAAGCAAATTCATTTGAACGTAAGGAACATAAAACAGTGCAGCACAGGAACAGGGCCTTCAACCAACAATGTGCCGAACAATATGCCAAGACCAACTCTTATCTGCTTGTACATAATCCACATTCCTCCATTCGCTATATAGCCGTATGCCTATCCAAAAGTGCCTTAAATGCCACTATTGTATCTGCCTCAAGACACTCACCACCCTCCGCGTAAAAACATGCCCCGCACATCTCCTTTAAACGTTGTCGCTCTTAATTTAAAACTATGCTCTCTATTTTTTGACATTTCCATCCTGGGATTGTCACATCTTGACCACCATGACCTCACCGGTCGTATTATTTGTTCAGCTTTCGTTCTGATTGCTTTTGTTTCCACTTCTGTCCACATTTGACACTATCTATCTAGTAATCGTACTTAAAATCCGTTATATCGTTTTAGGAACATCGTGGGCTACTTTCGCTGTAATGGATAACGTCTATATTCTATTATAGTAACGATGTCAGCTGGTTCTTGAGGCTAGTGAGTCATAGAGCAGGGAAACAGTACTTGGGCTCATGCCGACCAAATTGCCTAACCGAGCTGTCACACTTGCCAATGCCTGGCCCCTATCCCCCAAACCTTTCCTACTGTCCGGGTATATAGCACTTCTCCTGGCAGCTCATTCCACCCTCTGTGTGAAAAAGGTTGTCCATCAAGTCCATTTTAAATCTTAGAAACAGGGAACTGCAGATGCTGGCTTACGCAAAAGGACACAAAGTGCTGTAGTAACACAGCGACTCAGTTAGCATTTTTGAAGAACATGGATATCAATCTGAAGAAGGGTCCCGAACTGAAACGTCACCATGTTCTCCGGAGATGCTGATTGACCCGCTGAATTACTGCTGCACTTCGTGCCATTTTAAATCTTCCCCCCCGTTGAGCCCCTGATACCCCACTGATCGAGCGGCAGTGCGCCACGGATCTGGCACAAGCTGCTGGACAGGGTGGATACCATGGGGAGGCGGTACGCTCCTTCTGTCCATTTTGTGGGGCTCCCGGTGAACGGTCAATGCCACCCGGAACGCTTTTCTCATCTCGAGCAGTTATGGATCAAAGATGCCTACCAGTCCCCGAGGAGGTTTACAAATGCTTTTAAATCATATGCTCTGCTACCGGCTTTTATTTTTGCTTCCATACGGACTCAGTAACAGCTTCTTCCCCGTCCGTTATCAGGCCTCGGAACGGCCCTTCCATATAACCATATAACCAAATAACAATTACAGCACGGAAATAGGCCCTCTCGGCCCTTCCAGTCCGTGCCGACCATTTGTCTTCCCCTAGTCCCATCTACCTGCACTCAGACCATACCCTTCCATTCCTCTTCCCGTCCATATACCTATCCACTTTACTTTTAAATGTTAAAATCGATCCTGCATCCACCACTTCTGCTGGAAGCTCATTCCACACAGCCACCACCCTCTGAGTAAAGAAGTTCCCCCTCACTTTACCCCTAAACTTCTGCCCTTAATTCTCATGTCATGCCCTCTTGTTTGAATCTTCCCTACCATCAATGGGAAAAGCTTATCCACGTCAACTCTGTCTATTCCTTTCATCATTTTAAAGACCTCAATCAAGTCCCCCCTTAACCTTCTGCGCTCTAAAGAATAAAGACCTAACTTGTTCAACCTTTCTCTGTAAAATAGTTGCTGGAACCCAGGCAACATTTTAGTAAATCTCCTCTGTACTCTATTTTGTTGACATCCTTCCTATAATTAGGCGACCAAAATTGTACACCATACTCCAGAATTGGTCTTACCAATGCCTTGTACAATTTTAACATTACTTCCCTACTCCTATATTCAATGCTCTGATTTATAAAGGCCAGCACACCAAAGGCTTTCTTTACCACCCTATCTACATGTGATTCCACCTTCAGTGAACTATGCACAGTTATTCCTAGATCTCTCTGTTCCACAACATTCCTCAATTCCCTACCATTTACCATGTATGTCCTATTTTGATTTGTCCTGCCAAGATGTAGCACTTCACACTTATCAGCATTAAACTCCATCTGCCATCTTTCAGCCCACTTTTCCAAATGGCCCAAATCTCTCTGTAGACTTTGGAAATCTACTTCATTATCCACAACACCACCTATCTTAGTATCATCCGCATACTTACTTATCCAATTTTCCACCCCATCATCCAGATCATTGATGTACATGACAAACAACAGTGGACCCAACACAGATCCCTGAGGCACCCCACTGGTCACCGGCTTCCAACCTGACAAACAGCCATCCACGATTACTCTCTGACATCTCCCATTCAGCCACTGTTGAATCCATCTTGCTACTCCGCCATTAACTCCCAAAGATTGAACCTTCTTAACCAACCTTCCATGGGGAACCTTGTCAAAGGCCTTACTGAAATCCATATAGGCAACATCCACTGCTTTACCCTCATCAATTTCCCTAGTAACCACTTCAAAAAATTCAAGAAGGTTTGTCAAACATGACCTTCCAGGCACAAATCCATGTTGACTGTTCCTGATCAGACCCTGTTTATCCAGATGCTTATATATATTATCTCTAAGTATCCTTTCCATTAATTTGCCCACCACTGACGTCAAACTAACAGGTCTATAATTGCTAGGTGTATTCTTTGAACCCTTTTTAAACAATGGAACAACATGCACAGTACGCCAATCCTCCGGCACTATTCCCGTTTCTAATGACATTTGAAATATTTATGTCATAGCTCCTGTTATTTCTACACTAACTTCCCTCAATGTCCTAGGGAATATCCTGTCAGGACCTGGAGATTTATCCACTTTTATATTTTTCAAAGGTGTCAGTACTTCCTCCTCTTTGAATCTCATAGTTTCCATAGCTACTCTACTTTTTTCCCTTACCTCACAGAGTTCAATATCCTTCTCCTTGGTGAATACCGAAGAAAATAAATTGTTCAATATCTCCCCCCCATCTCTTTTGGCTCTGCAGATAGCTGTCCATTCTGGCTCTCTAATGGTCCAATTTTATCCCTTGTTATCCTTTTGCTATTAATATAGCTGTAGAAACCCTTTGGATTTACTTTCAACTTTCTTGCCAAAGCAACCTCATATCTTCTTTTAGCCTTCCTAGTTTCTTTCTTAAGATTCTTTTTACATTCTTTATACTCCTGTAGCACCTCATTTACTCCATGCCTCCTATAATTATTGTAGATATCTCTCTTTTTTCAAAACAAGTGTCCAATTTCCCTTGAAAACCATGGCTCTTTCCAATTTTTACTATTTCCTTTCAACCTAACAGGGACATAAAGATTCTGTACTCTTACAATTTCCCCTTTAAATGCCTTCCATTTCTCTTCTACATCCTTCCCATAAAACAAAATGTCCCAATTCACTCATTTTAAATCCTTACGCATTCCCTCAAAGTTAGCCTTTCTCAAATCAAAAATCTCCACCATAGGTCCAGTTCTGACTCTCTCCATAATTATATTGAAACTAATGGTATTGTGATCACTGGTCCCAAAGTGCTCACCAATGCATACCTCTGTCACCTGACCTACCTCATTTCCTAACAGGAGGTCCAGCACTGCCCCTTCTCTGGTCGATACCTCTATGTACTGCTGCAAAAAACTATCCTGCACACATTTTACAAACTCCAAACCATTCAGCCCATTTACAGAATGTGTTTTCCAGTCTACTTTTGGAAAATTGAAATCTCCCACAATCACTACCTTGTGCTTACTACTAATATCTGCTATCTCCTTGCATTTTGCTCTTCCAATTCTCGCTCCCCATTTGGCGGTCTATAATACACCCCTAAAAGTGTTGCTACACCGTTCCCACTTCTCAGTTCCACCCAAATAACCTCCCTAGACGAGCCCTCTAATCTATCCTGCCAAAGCACTGCTGTAATATCCTCTCTGACAAGCAATGCAACACCTCCACCTCTGGTCCCTCCAATTCTATCACACCTGAAGCAACAAAATCCTGGAATATTTAGTTTCCAATCACAGCCCTCCTGCAACCATGTTTTACTGATTGCCACAACATCATATTTCCAGGTGTCAATCCAGGCTCTAAGTTCATCCACCTTTCTTACAATGCTCCTATCATTAAAAAATACAAATTTTAGAAACCCACCATCCCTTATTCTCTGTCTATTATCTTTTTCCTCTTTCTCGCCTACAGTTTGGTTCCGAGTGTTTCCCTTCTCTGCCTCTTGCCCCACACCCTGTCGCCTAGCCCCCTCTACCCGAGTCCTTCCCCCCAGCCTTTCTAGTTAGGGGGAAGGACTCGGGTCCTTCCCCCCAACGTCCTACCCGAAACGTCGCCTATCTCCTTCGCTCCATGGATGCTGCTGCACCCGCTGAGTTTCTCCAGCCTTTTGTGTACCCTCGATTCTCCAGCATCTGCAGTTCCTTCTTTAACACGTTATGGATTTCGGTATAGTCGGGTGTCGCTCCTCCCCCTCCTTCTCTTCCAACGGCTCCTGTGGGCCGTTAGCTAGTACTGTCCGATTCTCCTCGACCATTGTGGACAATGGATGTCTCTGGAACTGTTCCGCTACCATGCTGGGAACTATGTTCTGCACTCTGTATTTCCTCCTGTCCTCAACCTATCGTACGAGTTTGGTTTGATTGTATTTATGTCAAGTATTATTTGATTTATTGGATAGCTTGCAAAACAAAACGTTTCACTATGAAAAAGACACAATGAGCAGGAGTAACCCAGCATGTCAGGCAGCATCCACGGAGAACATGGGATCCTTGTTTCTACATTCTTAAAGCTCACAGTAGTTCATAGTAGCTCGCCACCCCTGCCCATCGGAGCGAGTTGAGTGCAATGAAGTCCTCAGTCCTGAGATGTTGACCGACGTGAACACGTTGATCCTAGTTTGCTTATCCTGCCAATAGTCCCGAATTATTTGGGGGAGATATTTGTTGATGGTATTACCCCAGTGTTCTGGAATGCTTATTATAGATAAAACACTTATCCGAGCATATAGTATACCGTGAGGTTAGTGTCGGATTCGAGGTCGGAACCTTCACATTTTCTCTCAGATGGCCAGAAAGACAACTGTAAATTTCAGTAACAATTTCACTAAGAGGGTATTCCCAAAATGTGGAAAGCGTGCCCCAGTTTCCAGGGTCGGGTTGTGGATCTTACTTGTTAAATGGGCGGCACAGAAGTGGCTGCTCCACAATGCCAAGGATTCGGGTTCGATCCTGACCTCGGGTGCAGTCTGTGCGGAGTTTGTGCATTCTCCCGCGTTTCTACCCGTGGGGTTTCTCTTGGTGCTCGGGGTGAACCTCCCACGGGTTTGCCGGTTAATTGGCTTCTGTGAAATGTCCCGAGTGTGTAGGACACAGAACGAGTGAATGGGTGATTAATACATAACATTCTGTATGTTATGTATTCATTCGTTGGGCGTTGTTGGTTGGATTCGTTGGGCGTTGTTCCCACGCTGTATCTCTGTTGTACAGTAGAGTCATTGATAGAGGCTTGCGCTCTGAATAGAACATAGAAGTACAGCCCAGGAATAGACCCTTCGACCCACAATGTAATCCATACCCCTCCATTACCTATCTGCACATCTATATGCCTAGTATCATAAATGCCACCATCATATCGGCCTCCGCCCCCGGCAGCGCACCCATCACTCTCTGTGTAAAATACGTGCCTCGCACATCTCCTTTAAACTTTGCATCTCTAACCTTAAGGTTATGCCTTTTCTAAGGATAAGGGGGAATTCCTTTAGGACCGAGATGAGGAAACATTTTACACACAGAGAGTGGTGAGTCTCTGGAATTATCTGCCACAGAAGGTAGTTGAGGCCAGTTCATTGGCTATATTTAAGAGGGAGTTAGATGTGGCCCTTGTGGCTAAAGGGATCAGGGGGTATGGAGAGAAGGCAGGTACAGGATACGGAGTTGGATGATCAGCCATGATCATATTGAATGACGGTGCAGGCTCGAAGGGCCGAATGGCCTACTCCTGCACCTATTTTCTATGTTTCTATGTTTTAGTATTTGATATTTGACTGTTTACTCTATGCCTCTTATGAAGTTATATATATATATATATATATTTATATTTGGCATCAAACATTTATCCTCTAGCGATTGGTTGAGAGAGCGTCACGTGATTTCATATATTTTCAGCTATTTCAGAATGTTGGCATGTTGACACTCCACGATTTACTATTTGCAAAATGACATCACTTTTATGACGACATTTTGCCAATAGTATGTGCTATGTGGGGAAATGATATCACAGCTTTACTCGGGAGTATAGCGCGCGATGTAAATTTGTAAACAAGTTCAATCGTCTGCTCGATACGAAGATGGCGGCGTCCAGTACTAGGCGATTTGGTCAGTTTACTGACGAAGATTTGGATGACTTTATTACTTCAGTGGATAGTGAAAACACGCAAAAACAAATCAAATATGGATTGTCAGTTTTTCGGCAATTTTGTTCGGAGGTGGGAGTGAAAATTGAGCAGATTTTAGGCCTCGAAGACCTTGATGGAATCTTGTCACAGTTCTACGCTGGAGCGCGAAACAAGAAGGGAGAGCTGTACACGAAGAAGTCAATGCAAGCGATTCGGTTTGCGCTTCAACGCCATTTTATGAAAACCAGAGGAGTGGACATTGTGAAAGGTGAGCAATTTTCTCGTTCTAACAAGACTTTTAAGGCTCTTCTTGTAAAACTGAAGACCAGCGGTAAGGCCAATGTAAAGCATCACCCCCTATCACTAATGATGATATGGCACTTATCCAAGCCAGTCTCAATTTAGACACGGCTGTTGGTCTGCAAAGAAAGGTGTTTCTAGATACAATGATATACTTTGCAAACCGTGGAATGGAAAATGTGAGACAGATGAAAGGTGAGGAAAAAAACAAACAGGATGTAAATATTGTAAATAGATGTTGAAACAATGGTTTGACTTTTCAAGAAGTTTTCCCTGACTGTTTATGTTTACACTTGGATTTCATTGAATTTGGATTGGAAAATTTGAGCACAAGACTAACAGAGAAGATTTAAGGTAAGCAATTATTCTTGTTTAAATGTTTGATGCCAAATATAAAACAAATATCCTTGGCCTTATTTCGAGTTTCTGGTTAAACTATTGGCCTCGGTGCCTCCAAAATAGTACTATTCACTTCGGGGCTGCGCCCCTCAGTGAATAGTACTATTTTGGAGGCACCTCTGCCCATAGTTTAACCAGAAACTCTCAAGGCCAAGTATATTTGTATAATATATAGGCATAGGTTTCCCCTCAACCTCCGGCGTTCCAGGGTAATGTTATGTGTAAGACCCTTTCTGTCTTCTGCTCAGTGATGAACGGTGTCTTTTCATTCCAGTAATTAGATAATCAGTGCCAGATTTATCAATAGTCTAATTTCTGACACAATTAACAGGCGGGTAAATTATTAAAATGTTTATAATTGCACAGATTAACGTTTCTGGTACGAGTACAAGAACAAAATACGTTCACAACTGGAAACTTAAAACTATATTTAATTTTATGAACATTTACAATAATTTCTCATTTTTCTGTAAGGTAACAATCTACTAAATAACAATGCGATCTTTAGGCGGCTTTTTCACAACACAATTTGTCTTTAAGGAGATTCACAGACCTGGGGTTATAGGAGAGGTGAGGAGAATCGGGTGGGATGGATAATCGGCTACGCGGCACGGGGAAAGGATCCCCGACAGCTTCGCCCACACAGTGACAGCTCAGGACCGCTTTTAGGCCAGCCTACCGCAGTTCATCTTAGGTCGGTTTAGGGTTCGATCTCAGTTCATGTGATCGGAGCGAGAACGGTGCTGTAAAATAGTAAATTAATAGAAAAAAAAACTATTGACTCGTACTATTCAGGCCAATTTTAAAACCACTGTAGTCTTGATTTAAATACCTCTGACTAATAAAGACAAAAATAGAAAGTGATCTTTTATCTAACTTCTAATGGTAATTTCGTACAAGAACAACGTTTAGGCATTTATGAAGATTCACCAACATAATGTGAGGTTAGACGTCCTTAAGCAATTAAAATGTAATGCATCTTGGAATCGAGAGAGTTAAACCAGATACCATGACCGCCTCCCGAACGATTTACCCACCCTAGAATATGCACCAAACCGATTAACTACACTTTAACGCGTAAAGCAGAACGGAGTTAAATAATTTAATATAATGTAATAAAGAAAATAATGTTTGGGTGATAATTTCAAAGGAAGCGGGTGGGTAATAGGTTGGTAGGAGACAATATATAATTTCTTTGCTCAGACTAGAATTCCAAAGATTCGGAATGATTCAAATTCGTCTGAAGAAGGGTCTCGACCCGAAACGTCACCTATTTCCTTCGCCCGATAGATGCTGCCTCACCCGCTGAGTTACTCCAGCATTTTTGTCTACCTTTCAAATTCGTTAAAATGTAATTTCGCAAATACCACAATCAAGCTCCAACGCAAGATAGACAGTTCCTTTCCCTGGATCGGGGGGCGAAATCGTCCATATCGAGGATACATCGTCTTTACTGAAAGTGGCACAATGGCTTCTAATGCGAGCATCAGACCGCATTAACAATCTTCGGTACGCATAAAAAATGCTAACCAAAAAGTTCTGTACGGCAAATGAGTTTTGTCAGAGGCTCCCCAGGTATTTTAAAATGGGTCTGACAACGATTTTCAGTCAGTGTGAAATGGGCTCAAAGCGATCTGTATGAATTCGCTTTCTTTCGTTGTTTTACTATTGCGTAAAAATGCAATAGTAGTTTCGAAACAAACTATATTATGTTCAGAAGTAAAGCCTAATACCGCACATTAAACAAAATATTTGATTCCTGTTTCATATAATTTCATTGTAACCAAACATTAATCAATTAAAGGAAAAAACACGATTTCTTGTATCTAACATACTCTTTTTCATAGAACAATTTGCTCCAGATCAGTAGAGTTATTAATAAATGTATTGGGACCTTTCATGCAGAAATTGTCAACTAGTTTAAATACATTGTTTCTGCCCCAATTTGGAAGTTTGCTTTTAAGAAGAACTGTGAACTAGTTATTAATTTACAGCATTTCACAAGGCTAGGACCATATATAAATAACAAGCTTGTAATTTCTGAATCATTTCCGCCATGCGTTAATTAATATTAACGCACACAAAAACGTTACTTTGGAACCAAGACACATGGATCCAAAGTCATCTTTCCAAAGTAACACCAGTATTGTCAAGTTACCAGAGTGAAAATCTTGGTAAATTAATGAGTGACTGATCAGTGAAGTCACAACAGCACTTACACACGTCTTTCACTATTCTTGTTACCAATGGGTAACCGATCGAATCCAGAAATAAAAGAATGACTCACGGCAAATAAACTAAGGTAAAATTGGAATTCTTTATCTACCTGTCAGCATTTTACTGCATATAAGATACAGTATTAAAGCTGTGTAATTGTAATTATCTAATAATTTGCATTGCTTTTTTTGCTTTATAAGATGGCTGCAATGTTTTGTTGGAAATTATAAACTGCTGATTGTTCTGGTCGCATAACTTAGAACTATCCTTTATACCACCTCTAGAGTTCAGAAGCATTAATATGACTCTTTTGCACAGTTTCCAGCTAAGTTGTAGCAACATTAGGAGAAAGAGAGCACCACAATAATTCTAAATACTACCATCTTTTTGTTATTATGAATGTACACCCATGATCCCTCAGATTTATGCATGTTCAAGGTAAAAAAAAAACACTTTTTCCTGTTTTTCAACTTTATGATTGCAGCAGAACTTTTATTTGGCAATATACGATCAATGTATGAGTTAATGGCTAATGAGGCTTGAAAAATATGCAGATGGAGCATTGGGTAAAACCAATGCTGCTTGATTGATAACTTTATTACAAGCTGATGGCTATTTAGGTTTCAAGAGCAGGCTTCTGAGACCATGATTTTGTTAAAGTGCATTGTATTTGTCTTCCATTAAAATAAATTTAATTTGATTTAAAATAAAACCATTGCCAAAAATATCAGTTTCACACTGAGCCCAGGAACAAGAATACTGTATATTTGCCTGCATAAAATCATGTTAAAGGTAAGTTGTTGTTTAGGAAATGCTTTCAGGCACTGTACATCACAACAAATTCTGTATTTAAATGTAATATGTTTAACTTTGTTATAATTTAATTAAGAAAACTCCCATAGTGATGGAAAATATCCTGCAAATTGATTAATTTAAAAAATAACGTCCATACATATGTGATCAAAGTTTATCTTCAAGTGAAACAAATGTTTATATATTTGTCTAAAATAGAGTATAGGTTCAATCCACTGAAGCATATTACATAATTAGTAATTTACATATTCAGATTGTTAGAAATGTTGCATTTTTGAACTTTTACCTGATGTGCTTTTGTTTAATTTCCAATTAATTTTATTTGTATTCCCTTAAATCTAGCAACTATCACAATAATGTTTCTTCAAATTTACACTCAATCTTATCAAAATCAGTAATTTATTTTTGTGAACATATTGATAACGATTATGTGACAAAAAGAAAAATCAGTGAGCTTTACATTTTTTTCTCTCCAATTTCTGTACTGCCTTTACCGAAGTAAAACCAATTGATTAAATTACAGAAATGCACTTTTGCACAAAATTCATATGACACACTTTACAATTGTGATCAGCCCCACCTACCCACATCTTTCTAAATAGTAGATGAGGACAATAAACTTTTTTAAGTTGCTGCATTTGTTTTTCCTACCTCTTTTAATTTAGAAAATACTATTATTTGAGCATAAGTTGAAAGATTTTCTTGAGTAGTGATCTATGCAAATTATTTTAAAAAGCAAGTAATATTGACATTTATTTCATGCAGCTCTCGCATTTGTATGATTCTCTTCAGACTTCTTTATGTTGGAATCTCAAAAAAAGTAATCTCCATATCATGTACCTCACCACGGGGTAGGCTTCCAATTGGTGACAGACAAGTTAATAAATCGCAATGCATTTTCAGGCAGTGACCCTTGAACACATGTGCATCAAAATAAAGGGATTTTAACTCCTTAACAAATCTTGGGAATAGGAGTGCCTAAAATAAGGCAGACACACCGCTGCGTTACTTTAGCTATTAATGTACTTGAATAGTAATTGCACAATTGAGTATTTTCAGAGGGTGGATACAATATATATTTTCATAACCTTTGCTACATTATATGTTTGCTTCACATATTCCATAGTGGATATCTGATTTGTTATGCACTTGCTTTGTTTAACGTAAAAACAGAACAAAATATACACACCTTACAATATGCTTCCATCCATAATAGTGTTTGAACATGAATGATAAGTAATTTATAAACAGAAAATGTTGGAAACACTCAACAGGTCAGAGCTTCTGTGGAAAGAAAAATTGAGTTAATTTTTCAGGTTGAAGACCCTTCATCATATCCATAATTCTAATGACTCTCTGTGACTCTAATCACATCATTTACTGATTTTCACTTTCAAAGGTAAGCCAGTGTTTGAGAAATGTGCTCAGGGACTCTGTGAATGTGATCAGGTGCTGAATAAAAGTAGCTTCCTTTTTCATCTGATCCAACTTTATGTGCCACATTAGCAATTTGTTTTCCACAACAAAAAGAGAAGTTGAAACATTCACTATTTTGGTATTACAAAGGATAATACAAATTGGCAAAATTTCCACAGAAGCATATAGTTGTTTCAGTATTTAAAATAAAAGACTTCTGTTCTTTATTTACAGTTGGCTTTTACTCACCATAATGATTGTGACTTTGTACAGACAGATAGGTAAAACATGTACTTTAAGTTATGTAAATAACATTAATACATGGATGATAAATGTTATAGTCCTCAGATTGGCAGGTATTGGGTTAAACCACTCCTTTCCAAACTGTACTAAATTTTCGGTCTGTTGGGAAAAGTGATGAGTAATATTTAAGGAATATGAAGGTAACAAAATGTATTACATTTATTGAAATGGGGAATGATTGCGATGTATTAAAGCTAACTAACTACAACTACTAGTTATTTTCTTTCATGGTTGCCAAAGCCCAAAAAATAGGTTTTATATATATATAAACTGTTGTTGCTTATTGGTGCCATGTTAATGTTCTTTCAACAAAAATGAAAAGAGCTTTTGTTGGAGGAATTGAAATGATAAGATAAGGAATGTATTGGAAGGAACTGCAAATTTATGCAGGTTTATATCAAAGATAGACACAAAGTGCTGGAGTAACTCAGCAGGCCAGACAGCATTTCTGAAGAAGGAGGATGGGTGACGTTTCAGGTCAGAACCCTTCTTAAGACATTCCGACCCAAAACATCACCCATCCATTTTCTCCAGAGATGCTACCTGACCGGCTGAGTTACTCCAACTCTTGGTGTCTATCTCCAGATAATGAATAGTTGATATACAGTTGGAGCTAACTAGGTGTGTAGGAGGGAATTGCAGATGCTGATTTACACTGAAGATAGACATAAAATGCTGGAGTAACTCAGCGGGACAGGCAGCATCTTTCATTCCTATCCGGAGATGCTGCCTGTCCCGCTGAGTTGCTCCAGCATTTTTGTCTATCTTTGGAGCTAACTGTGGAGCCATTAATTATTTGATGTAGTTGATGTAGTTGTTACATTAGTTGAGGCATTGTTGCTAGGATATTATTATGATGGAATGCTAGATTCATTGAAGATTGAAGATCCACTCTCTCGACTGCTGTGAAGCTCTCAATCTGTTGGTTGTCGGCATGTCAGTTGAGAAGCATCTTGTCCAGTCAGTTTAAATAACAAATTGTTGGAAAAAATGCTCCGTTTTTTTTTTCAGTTTTAAAGAAAAGAAAGATTTTATAATTCCATTGCTATAATTAATCGTTGGAATGTTCAAAACTGCAGACTATCTATTGTTCTAATCAATGACGTTTTTTCAAGAGCATTTTTTAAACCTTGTGTACCAGTTTATTACAACACACAAGTATTACCCTTTTTTAATAACTATATATACAGTGCATTGCTTACTTTTGTATTTTTATGTCTTTCTCCTCTTCCATATTCTGCAGTATTTTAAACCGAAGATGATTAAACAATAATCGTATGGCTCATCATACAAAAATGTTTTCTTTATGCCTGAATGCAGTGTTTTTTATTTAGAAAACATCTCCATTAAGGCCATTAATCTTTGAAAATACAAATTTCATGAATAAAACATTTATCTCCGTGACTAGTAGAAGCAAGGAACCAGAGATGCTGGTTTACGAAAAAAGACAAAAAAAAGTGCAGGAGTAACTCAGTGGGTCAGGCAGCATCTCTGAAGTTCATGAATAATTGACATTTTGGGTTGGGATCCTTCTTTGGAATGATTGCGATGGGGGCGGCGATAAAGTAGGAAGAGAGGAGGGTCAGTGCAAAGCCTGGCAAGTGATAACAGTATACAGAGGTGAAAACACAAAAGGCATCAGTTAATGATAGAAGTGAAAATTGTGAAGCCAGAGGAAGGAATCTAGGTGGATAGGGTGGGGGCATTGGAGAAATGGGTGCAGGGGGGGGGGGGGGGGTCATAGAGGGGGGGGAAGAGGGGGGGGAGTGGAGGGGGGACGTTGTTTGTAGCTTAGTTACTTAAATTTGGAGAATTCAATGTTCAATCCATTGGGCTTAAAGCTACCCAAGCGGAATATGTGGTGTTGTTTCTCCATTTTGCACGCGACACTCAGTCAATGGAGGGAGCCCTGGACTGTAGGGTCAGTATGGAAATGGTAAGGGGAGTTAAGATAGTTAACCTGGAGGTCCAGCAGGCCTTGACGAACCGAGGCCAAATGTTTCGAGACTGTACAGGGAAAAACCTTGTTTTCCATGCTCTCCAGTCAAATTATATAATACTATACATAAATCTATGCCAGCTAAACTCCAATTCAATAGGTAGAGCAAAGGAAAAGTTACAGATGGCAGAATATAGTTCTCAGCATTGTAGCACATCAGTTACAAAGACATTTGGGTTCACTAGTGATGAGCACTCTGGATCTTTTTTCTCATTATAATGTTCATGGGGAGAATGGAATATCCCCTCCATCTCTATTCCATCCCTCTCTGCCCCCCTCCCTCTCTGCCCCCTCCCTCTCTGCCCCCCCCCCTCTTCCCCCCCTCTCTGCCCTCCCCCTCACTGTCCCCCCCTCCCTCTCTGCCACCCTCCCTCTCAGCCCCCCTCTTCCTCTCTACAGCCCCCCCCCCTCTCTAGGGAGTGGTGAGTATTGGGACCTATGGGTGAGTGGTGGAGTATTGCATTCGGGGACCAGCCCTCCCCTGTGACGCCTCAAGCCCCACCACCCCTCACTCTCTACCCACCTCCCCCACCCCTCCCTCTACCCTGCCTGCGCAGTTGGGGGCAATGCATGGGTGGATGGGGCTGTGATGGGAGAAAAGGAGCAAATGAATAATATTCATATAATATCAGGCGGGGGGGGGTTATTGTGTGTGTGATGCCCCAGGCCGCCCCACCCCCCCCCCCCCCCACCAGCAACCGTGCCTGTGAGTTGGGGGCTATGCATCAGTGGATAGGTCCGGGGATGGGGTAAAAGGAGTGAATTAATAATATTAATATAATATCAATGGGGGTGGCTTGTGTGTGGGGGGGGTTAGTATGTGTGTGTGAGGGGTTGGTTAGTGTGTGTGCGTGACGCCGCAGGCCGCCCCTCCCCCAACAACCATGCCTTGAGGAGGCGGGACACAATGGGTCCCCCTTGGTTTAGTATATACTAAAACTCTTCCTTTTGTTCTCAACATTCTAAATGTCCCTGTGTATGCAGGGTTGTGCCGGCTTTCTTTTAATCGCCTTAATTTGTATCTTCTTCCAAAATGTTTGGCCACAGCCTTCACATTTTCACACATGCTACTCACATTTCTTCCCCTCAATGGGATAAACATCTTCCCGTCACAGTCCAACATATATTTCTGAAGTTTTTAAAGTTTTAATAGTTTATTTCAAAAAATTAACTGCTTTTCAGTGGGAGACTCTTGCAGCACTTTCCATTGATGATGTCACAGTGCCATCTCACAGACAACCAATCACAATGGATCTCATTTACATATGACATCACAATGGGACAAGGGTGGGAGATTGCAACCTTCACTTGTTTCCATGAATGCAATCAACCTGGAATGCACAATCAAATAAGATCGAATAGAACAAGTTGTCCTCCTCCTCCCTCTCTACCCCCTCCCCATCTGCCCCTTCTTCTCTACCCCCTCCCTATCTACCCCCTCCCTCTCTACCCCTCTCCCTCTCCACACCCGTTCCTCTCTGACCCCTCCCTCTCTGCCCCCTCCCTCTCTGCCCCCTCCCTCACTACCCCCTCCACCTCCCTCTATACCCCCTCCCTCCCTCTCTGCCCCCTTCCACTCTGCCTCCCCCACCCTCTCTGCCCTTCCTCCCTCTCTGCCCCCCTCCTTCTCTGCCCCCCCTCCCTCTCTGCCCCCCTCTCCCTCTCCACCCCCCTCCGTCTCTAGGGAGTGGTGAGTATTGAGACCTATTGGTGAGTGGTGGAGTACTGAGTTTGGGGACCACCCTTCCCCTTTGACGCAATGCACCCCCTACCCATCAATCTCTACTCCCTCCCCCTCCCCCTACCCCATCCTCTACCCTACCTCTCTACCCCCTCCCCCTCCCTCTACCCCCCTCCCTCTCCCTCTCTAACCTCGCCTGAGCAGTTGGGGGTTATGCTTGAGTGGATAGGGTGGGGGATGGGGGAAAAGGAGCAAATGAGAAATATTAATATAATATCAAGTGGGGGGGGGGTCATGTGTGTGTGTGACGCCGCAGGCAACCGTGCATTGCGGGGACCCACTTGGTCTAGTATTTTTTTAATAATTCCATTATATAAACTATTTTTGATAGTATACTTAGTCTCTGAAATATATGCAACTATTCTTTCTTGATTTTTATCTGAATAATAAATTGCTGCAGTGAATAAAAATAGAAGAACATTAACTATTTCCAAGTGAAGATGACACAAAAAGGTGGGGTAACTCAGTGGGTCAGGCCATATCTCTGAAGAAATTGAATAGATGACGTTTCATGTCGAGACCCTCCTTCAGACTAAGATTTGGGAAAAGAGAAACAAGAGAAACGGTGATATAGAGAGATATAGAATAAATTAATGAAAAATATGCAAAAAGAAACAATGATCAACGAAAGGTAGAGGCCACAGTGGTTATTGTTGGCTGTGGGGCAGGTTATAACAAAAAATACCCATTCGAGGAACTAGTTCAATGCACCTTCTTTAAACTTCTTTAAGCAGACTACTAGTGTACACCATAGATTTCACCTGACCAGTGCCTTAATTAATTGAAGCATAACCTCGTGACTTTTGTCTTCCATTCCCCTGCCAATTAATTATTTAATTACTTGATGAATCTGCATTCTTGCCATACACATGCAGTAGGGCGTCCAGATCCCACAGAATTCTGCAATCTCGCACAATCTAGTTCACTTAAATAAATCAATTGCTCTAGTGGTTAATATAATTACTTAATGGTGGGCTGCAATATTTAGTCTATGCCAAAATAACTGCCAGTCCAAGCATCATTTGTGACAACTGGAATCAATCCTTCATTTAACATTTTTTTTCTGATCTTGAGATATTGTGAGAACAGTTAAGATGTTTACTAATAAATATAGTGGTGAAATAGGAAAATCTTCTTTTCCCAGAGACTGGTTAGAGAAAAAAAATTACAACCACGTGGAATTGTTGAGATCTACAGTACTGATTCATTTTACAAGAGCTAGGTAAAGACATAAAAATTGGGAAGCCATACAAATGGATATATTTACGACTTTTAGAAATCATTTGGCCAGATATATGGAGGTGAGATTCAGAGGGCTATGTAGACAAATGTGACCAGCATGCCAACTTGGTCAAGGTGGGTCATAGGGCCTGTTTCCATGCTGTATTTGAACTACAGGTATGTAGGAAAATAGGACTATTCCAGGATGCCGAAATTGTCAGCATGGCAAAGGTGGGCCGAATGATCTGTTTCTGTGCCGTGCTGTGCTGTTCAATGGCTATGCTCGAATGTAGGGAAATGTTATAGATTATTTGCACCTCAATGATATTTCCATTTGTGTTAGATGTTGCATTATTTATATTGTGGCTTGGATAATAATGAAAATATATTCAAATTGCTCAAACTATATCTTTGACCATTAGTTTCTTCACAACTCCCACTAACAAAATGTAATGAATAGTCAATATTACATGGGATTAAGTTCTTCGTCTCCTGCCGTCCCTCAATCAATCTGTAGCTAACTGTGAACAGCTAAGTATAAATATCATTTAAGACTGGTATTTTATGTTTGAGAATCGCTGAGATAGAATGCAATGTTTTATTGAGAGGACCAGTATTCAATTATTGGGTTAAATATACAGTACATTGTTTACATACAGGAGCCCTGAACATTGGTGTCCTCAGGGAAGCATACATTAACAACAAACTCTACTATTACACGCAAACTAGCAGAGCAACATTTTGTTTCTTCAAGCTCAATATTAAACTATAAAAAATCCTTAAATTAAAGATACTGATAACTTTATTTTTTGGTAGTTGCACCTGCACCTAGGTCAATGAGTTAATTTCTGAGTGTTTTAGCACAAGGTCAAAGGAGAACAATTTGTCTGACTGAGGACCCTGAATATATTAAGTTTGGAAAGGGAACAATATATTAAGGTTTCATTTTGTTACACAGAACAAACTTAATGAATTGAAAAGGATATGCGGGCAACCCTCTATTGAATTTATATTTGTAGCTTTCAGTAATCATTCAATATTTAAGGAAATACAGTATAATAAGATTTCCTGTATTGAACCTATTGTGAACTGCAAGCATACATTGTTTTCATATTTACCCACTATGACTCTTAAGGCACTCTAACATTATAACTTACTGGTATTGTTTCCATTCTTTTTGCTATAATTGTGAAACTAATTTAAAAAACACCATCCATTAGCTGATTTTTCTGGAACTGGTATATTGTCATGACTATTTTAAAAGTGAACACCAGCAAATTTGATACCTTATTTTAAACCTCAATGGTTTTGATTTATTTTAATATGATAAAGAACTGGGCGCAGTGAGATTGAATGAAAGCTTTAGTGCTAAAATTGATGTTGAAAATACAGTTTTATTTTATTTTTTGCAGGATCGTCTGACCCCCTCAATCCTGAACTTAGCCTAAGATCCAAACAACATGTCATTAAAATTAATCAGACACTACGCGTGACATGCAGGTAAGTTTGTAATAAAATGCACTGAGGAAATATTTTTTTACCATGTCTTGCATCACCATCCACTTGAAGTTTTTTAAAAATCTTCTCTTCCTTCCTCCCTGTTACAGGCAGGACATTTTAGGGATAGGTAGGAATAAGAATACAACTTTAACAATTATCAAAGGAGCGCTAAAGGATTAAACTTAAGAGAGCCAAACATCATTCATGTTCGTTTGAAGCTATCAGGCTCAATGCCTCAGTTGTTACAGTTCATTGCTTAATTTTTCATTAGGCTGTTTGGATTTGTAATTGATTTAAATGTAATTGTAAATTTGTGTTAATTTAAATTTAAATTTAATTATATCCTCTGGTGCAAGTACCAGATTTCACTTTACATGTATTATCCTCTTTGACGGTACAAAAATGCTGGAGAAACTCAGCGGGTGCAGCTGAATCTTTGGAGCGAAGGAAATAGGCAACGTTTCGTGCCGAAACCCTTCTTCAGACTCCTCTTTGACATTTGGTCTATTTTAACACCTGTGATTTGGCTTGATGAAATTCAATAATCAATGTTGAAAGTTTAATTAATTCTCTGCAGGAGACATTGTAATTTTATTTGAGAGAGGCAGAGATATAAAAGTGTATTTTTATTTTGTAACCTAAGCATTCAAACTTAAACACCTGCTAAAATTCTAAATGTTAGGTAATGCTTTAGATAATTTTAATTCTTGGAGCCATTAATTTAGGGATTGTGGGCAAATATTTAAAATACTGAGTTAAGTCTTAATCTCAAAGATATTGGACTGGGAAAATATGTGATTTTTAATCAAAGAAAACATTGTTAGCAAATATATAACGTACAGGAGCACACTTTTACCAGTCAGATTTCATTTAGCAGTGTAATCCAAAACAACCTATAGAAAAGACTGTGAAAGCAGAACAGTCCTCGAGAACAAAGGTGAATAATACCATTTTAATTTCTGGGCCTTGGTGTAACTCTGAAGGAGTAACTCCAACCCAAAGGAATGAAATGAATAAGGCAGGCATGGGATAAATGATGGGCAGTGGATACATAGATTTGTTCAAGAAACAAACTGCTGGAGGGTAATGGGCAGATGGAGCAGGATGGGAGAGGAGGGCGGAGGAGTGTTGAGACAGAGGCTAATGGATGATAGGTGGGATGCATGATAGGCAGATGGAATGCCATCATAGTGAGGAGAGCTAGTAAACCAGGGGATAAAGAGGCCAGGGTTTACCACAAGTAGCATTTATTGCTTCTGGTCAAGGAGAACCCTTTATATTTTATTAAAATGTGGTTTTATTTTTTTCCTTTACTGCTCCTCTGGAGAGGTGCTACGACCAAGACTGGCATTATCTGAATCAATGACAAGATGCTAACATTGCATTTGAATTAGATGCTAAGTCCAAGTTTTGCATTTCACCGGGTGATGCATTGGCTTCCTAATTTGCCATGTTAAGTTTGCCTGGTGTGAATGCCGCTTGGACTGGATAAGTATTATGGCTTTCATTTTCTACCTGTTCTAATTGGCAGCAGGTTTGGCGAGGTAGGACGGAGGCACGAGATGAGTTTAAACTAACAGTGACAGTTCTGTTTATAGATGCTGAGCAACCTGTTACATCTTTTTTTTAAATTCTACATCTCTACTTTTGTAGTTTTGATTTATTTAAGCTGACTAAAACAAATAAGGAAAAGAAAAAAGGCATAAAGCGCTGGAGTAACTCAGCGGGTCAGGCAGCATCCCTGGGGAGCATGGATAGGTAATGTTTTGGGTCAGGTCTGAAGAAGGGTCTGCATTTCCTGTGTCTACACAAGGAAAATATGTGTTTAGGCTTGTTTTTTTGATTACGTGAACAGTTTTATCAGTGTATAGAAGTTATTTGTGAAATGATTTGTTTCAAATGGAAAACTAAACAACATGATATTTATCTTCTTATTTCCACAGGGGATCATCACCAATATCATGGTCATGGCCAGACCATGTAATGAATGGGACTCAAAGAATAAGTATAATTAACTTTAATAGTGAGGACCACAAGAAACCATATTGTAGTAACCTGACTTTGAGCGATGCCCAGGCTAAAGATACGGGTTACTTCTATTGCAATACCTCATCTTCGAACATTAAACAAAGAAAGACTGCATTTTATATATTCGTAAAGGGTAAGTCAAACATCAGTTATTGATTTATAAGCATCCTTTTTGTTTCCATTAAGGTACAGGATTACTTTGATTTGAATGGTTTCTTGATTCTGTTAGAATCAAGAAACCATTTCTGTCAGTAAAAAAAAAGACCAAGTAGATGATAAAAAGTAGAAATTATTTGCACTACATTTTTCTTCATATTCAATATAAAAAAATAATCAGGTTTCATGACCATTGATATTTATTACACAAAAGGCTTCCGGGACAATGGTATTGATGCCAGATTTTGCAGAGGCTCCAAATCCACACCTCTGGTTTGTGTTTCCCTTTCTAGTCATTCCGCTTAAAATATCTATCCACACTCTACCTTGAAACATGCAGTAGTCTCTTCTTTAATCACTTTCTGCATCAACGTTTTGAATATGCTGCATCCTTTTACATTGACATTTTAATCTCTCATTTTAATTCCTCACTTTAAATTGCGAAGCATATCATTCATCGGCAAACCTTTCACAATTTTGAAGATTCTATACAAAACTACTCTGCCATCTTGCAAATAGGCACTGCCAAATTGGCTCAATATTCAAGTCTTTCTACTTAGCTGTATTTTCTTCTATACCAATGGTTTTTTTTTTAAGTTGCTGCTATTTTATAACTTTGTGTAATACTTTTCAGCATTTTCTTGGTCACTTTGCTATAGGAAAAATACTATTAAGCAAGAAAGAATGCAGAGAAAATTGCTGAGGATGTTGCCAGGATTTGAGTTCCTGAGCTATAGGGAGTCATTATTTCTTGGAGTACAGGAGGCTGAGGGGTGATCTTCTAGAGTTTTGTAAAATCATGAGGGGAATAGACAGGGTGAATGGACAGAGTATGTTTCCCAGGATAGGGAAATCAAAACCAGAGAACCTAGGGTTAAGATGTGAAGGGAAAAATTTAATAGGAACCCGAGAGGCAACTTTTTCACACAGAGGTTGGAAATCAGCATTGTTGAACTGTTGTATTCAAAATAGTGGCCCAATATTATAATGTAAGAAGACATAAAGAGTTAGACAATGAATACAAAATCTGTTACTGACAGTTAATCCTGAGAATGTTTGAAACAAAAATTAGAGTATATCTAAAAAGTTTCTTGTGAGTCACACAATTGATGTATATTACAATGTGGCCAGCATACATGAGTTAGATAAATGTAAATGCATTGAAGACGCAAGGAACTGCAGATGCATGAATCTTGAACTCCCCATAGTGCTGGAGTAACTCAGCAGGTCAGGCAGCATAACACAAAGTATTGAGTTATGCTCAGAGTAACTGCTTCCTGACCCACCAAGTTACCCCAGCACTTTGTTATAAATGCATTGAATACAATCTTAAGCTAAAAAAGAACTCCTCTGGCATTTTCAGTGTATCTCAGTATTTAGGAAACAGATTGCAAAAGTATTAGAATTAGAATGGTTCTGTATTGTTTCCTGTGGCAGGACATTGTCTTTAGTCAATTTCCCAAATTAGCTCCATGAGGACCACTATTTTGTCTTTTCTCAGGTTTAAAATGCCCATTTTAGTTTGTTCTGCACGAAAATATGTAAGATGCCTTAAAACGTCTTTAATTTTGACTCCTGCTTTTAAACATTACTTTTCTTATACTATAAGCCATATACTATTATAAATAATTTCTACTTTCATGTCAAGTCAAATCAAGTCAAGTCACATTTATTTATATAGCACATTTAAAAAAACAACTCTCGTTGACCAAAGTGCTTTACATTTGTTATAAGAGTAGTATACACAAGCAGGCTACATACATATATATACAAATAGCCCTCACTCAGAGGAAGTCAGGAAAGGCTTGGGAGTTTTTAGACTTAAAAGAGTCGATGGAGGGGGCAGATCTAATTGGGAGGGAGATGCTGTTCCACAGTCTAGGAGCTGCGACCGCAAAGGCGCGGTCGCCCCTGAGCTTATGCCTAGACTGCGGGACAATCAGCAACCCCAAGTCGGCCGATCTGAGGGACCTGGAGGTGGTGTAGTGGGTGAGAAGACTTTTAATGTAGGTGGGTGCAAGCCCATTGAGGGCTTTGTAGACAAAGAGGAGGGTCTTGAAATTTATTCGGAACCGCACAGGGAGCCAGTGGAGAGAGGCCCGGATCGGGGTGATGTGGTCCCTTTTTCGGGTGCCCGTCAGGAGTCTCACTGTGGCGTTTTGGACCAGTTGCAGGCGGGACAGGGAAGATTGGCTGATGCCAGTGTAAAGGGAGTTGCAGTAATCTAGGCGGGAGGAGATAAATGTATGGATGATCTTTTCGACATAATGGACAATACTGTTTTCTACAATCGTTGTGCATTTTTGTGTATATTTTAACAATTCCAAATATTGTCTCCACAATCCTGGAAAAGTGGTCTGTCCTACTCTTCAGATGGTTAACTCGATGTACTTCTTTGTAATATTGAGTTCAGATCTGAATCATATCTGGAACTTCATTTGGGTTTTGTTTGTTTAAATTGCTTGCTTCCTAAGTAATCAATTAATATTTGACTCTTACACAGTGCAATCTTTGAACTATATATGAATTATGAAACAGAATTTGGTGACCAATCTACTAATATGAAAATAAATAATCATGCAATATATTACAGGTTATGATGTGCAGAAAATGTATCATCATTTTCATATCACATATATAATGTTTCATTAAAAAGTTTCCAAACCCCAATGCAGAACTCCACAAGTTACACAATTTACAGTCTGATGAAGGGTCTCGACCCGAAACGTCACCTATTCTATTTCTCCAGAGATGCTGCCTGACCCGCTGAGTTACTCTACCATTTTGTGTCTGTCCACAATTTACATATTGTATAATCAAAAGTTTTAAGTCACCTCGAATTGATATCCACATCCATTTTGCGCCGCTGTCCTCAACACCTACCTTCCAATCATACGTTCATAAGACATAGGAGCAAAATTAGGCCATTTAGTGCATCAAATCTACTCTGCCATTCGATCATGGCCGATCTATTTTCTCCTCCAAACCCCATTCCTCTGCCTTTTCCCTTTTCCCTGTAACCTTTGATATCTTTACTAATTAAGAACCGACTGCTTCAAAAATAACCAATAACGTGACCACCACTGTTTATGGTGCAGATTCACCACTCTCAGGCTAAAGAAATTCCTCCTCATCTGCTACGGAAACTCTCAGTGTTACCAATTTAGTTTAGTTTAGTTTAGAGATTCAGCATGGAGACTGGCCCTCTGGTCCTCCAAGTCCGTGCCAACCAACGATGACCTTTACATTACTTCTATCCTGCAAATGACGGATAAGTTATAGAAGCCAATTAACCTACAAACCTGCACATCTTTGGAATATGGAGGAAACCGGTGCATCCGGAGAAAACCCGTGCGATCACAGTAAGAACATTCAAACTTCATGCAGACAGCACTTGTGGTAAGGATCGAACATCAGCCTTTGGCACGGTGAGGCAGCAAATCTATGGCTGCGCCACTGTGCCACCCAAAGATCTGTGCACCAAAAGATCTGTGACCATGCCTCAAGTTTCTACTCACCATAAACTTGAACTCCTCTAGACTTCTGTTGTCTGTTTTCCAGCTCACCTATCACACTTCAGTGCACATACCTAAATCTGCTCTTGGCATATCTACACTACAAAGTTTCATCTTCAAGTATAAATCTTTCCGTTTCATTCCTTTGTTAAAACCTTTTTCCATATTCGAGAACATTGTCCGATCCATCGTTTTACCTGGATCATTAAGACCTATTGCCACACCTCCACCGCTAATCTGTTGGTAATTGGGGATTAAATCATGACCTTGCAAATTTGGGATATCTTTATTTGAATTTAAAACCGTCACAAATTTTACAAGATAAATTATTTCTTATTGTAAATTATCTCTCAGTACTTTATTCTGTTAGCTCTAAATTGCTTCTGTCTACAAGCTATGTTTAATTTAATATCTTTAATTTAAAAAACAAACACCTCAGAGTACAATTGCAGTATCATGTAAGTCCGTCACTTCCTGCTTCAGTTGTTAGTAATGATGGTGTTGAGGTTAAAAGGGCAGTCCCTAGGGCACTGTGTTGGCTTCAATGACTGGTGACAGTATGTCTGCCAGTAGAAATGCCCCCAATACCTCTTCCTAACACTTTGAACGATCTTCACAATGAGATGGTGAGTCTCAGGAAGCCACGCGGTAATAATCTTTAATCATTTTGTGCCAATTTTGAATAGTCCACAAGGGAGTCGTTACTTTGGCTCCCTACTAATGGTTTTGAGGGTGTGTTTTATACAACAAAATAACACTTTTAAAAATATTTAAGAATGCGACGTTCCTCTAACGTAAAGAAAACAAATCCAGGCTTTCATCTGATTAAGTAGTCCTCAGGGTATCTTTTTCCTTCTGGCTTTTTACTTTGTGCGGAATCACAGACAATAGAAGGGCTTTACTTAAAACACACCGATACGGCTAGGGAATAAGTCAGCAAGACAAAGTTGGGAATATTCAGTTGGTATGTTATTAAATCCGCTGAGAGTCAAGGGTATTGCCATTGCATCGATTAAGTTGCCATAACTCTGGGATGAAGATCTTCTGGCTGGGTTAAGAATTTTGCATTTGCACATGATGCAATTAAATTGCCCTTTTTAGCACATTTAACAATGTTAGTTTATACATGAGTTTGTAAGTTGTGTATGAAACTGCTGTATAAAGCTGAGTATAAAAACAACTTCTATTTGTGGAGACATTAATGTTCCAAAATAAATTAGTGGCACAGTAGCGCAGCTAGTTGCACCAGA
Organism: Okamejei kenojei; assembly: GCA_035221665.1. NCBI lineage: Eukaryota > Metazoa > Chordata > Chondrichthyes > Rajiformes > Rajidae > Okamejei > Okamejei kenojei. Next base: position 71,877,658 of record CM069136.1, on the reverse strand, counting down.
GGCACGGGTTTGATCCTGACTATGGGTATTGACTGCATGGCTTCCTCTGGGTGCTCTGGTTTTCTCCCCCATTCCAAAGACGTGTATGTTTATAGGTTAATTGGCATCTGTAAAATTGTCTGATCGATGGTCGACGTGGGCTCGGTGGAGCAAAGAGCCTTTTTCCACACTGTATCTCCAAAATGAATTGAAACTAAACCAAACTAAGTGTCTGTGGAAATAGCACAAGGCTGTGTTGGAAACAAAATAAAAGAGAAGGAAAAAAAGAAAGCTACATGGAAAGGAAAAAACTGCAAGCATTCTTTGACAGTGGCTGGAGTGGGAGAATGTGCGGCTCGAGCTGCAAGGTAAAGATGCTAAAAGAAAAGGGAGACACAAATGAGGTAGATGAAAGTTTCCAGCTGATAGTAAAAGTTTAACTAAAAAGTGTGACAGTGAGCTAAGATCTGCACACAGTACTAATCACAGTTACATGTTTTAATTGTTTTCTTTTTAAACTGTTTATGCCCATCAAAATAATTCAGGGTGATTATCCTCATTTAACTCTAATCAAAATTTGTAGAATAACTACATCCTAAAATATTAAATTATAAATTCTGCAATTGGATTATTTAGTAGAATATGTCAATTATGGCTTAGTGCACCTTTGAATTTTTGATGATATGCAAATAGAACCCTGTTACTGGTAGGCTGAACAGTTGAAAGACGTTGCAGTTTAAAGGAAAAGCAATTTGGAACTGCATTATGAATATATGATATCACACCATATATTGTGTTGTATTCCTGGCGCATATCCTATTTGAAACTGTAGAGTAGATGAACATGGATATCGCTTAACAGAACCATAACCAGGCAAGTATAAAGTTTGTGAATCTTAAAGTCCCCGATATAGCTGAACAAAATACCTTAAGTCTCTTCATATGTTAAAAGATTTATATTTTGTAATATGTACTGTTTTTAAGGTTTTGTCAGCTTTGTTTTTGACTGATGTCGGGAAGAATTATGGTGGACTGTTATAACTTGTGTGAAATAGCCTTGTGTGGACTTTGAGCTGATGTATTCCTGTGCCACAAAAGGGGTCAAATTGTTTTCTCACATCTCAACTGAATACAAATATTGATTCTTTTCTCAGATAAACACAATCCATTTGTCGATCAATACGCAGAAGTTCCCAAAGTTCTGTACGTGATAATAGGACAAAGACTACTTATTCCATGTAGGATTACAGCCCCACATTTCAATGTCACTTTGAAACTGGTAGGTAGAATGTGATATCTACCGAATATTGGTAACATCTATCAGCAACCAATGCTCAAAAATGTGATTACTTATTTATCAAACAGGTTAAACAACTTGCAATCTAAAAGTTTGGAATCAATATATGTGTGGCTGTGTGCCAAATTGTAAAGAAATGTATAACCAGTAGTTCCAAAAATGGAAGAATCTACTGCTTGCTGTTAAAAGCACAACTGCATTCATTAAAATTTGCTCCAGAAATTGCATTTTTCGTTGCACATGCATTCTCATTATCTTTCAAAACACATGGAGAAAATGTGTTATTTTTGAGGTGCAAGTGTGTAAGCAATATGGATGGTCTTGCCATCGTTTTCCAATCTTCCATTCCTATATACAGAGTGAGTGTTGGAAGACTATGATTGGCAAATGTAACATCCTTGTTCAATAAAGGGGCGTAAGGAATCACTGTTGTGGGAATATATATATGTGTATGTAATAAAAAAGGTGACCTCAGCTCTGACCCTGAGGGGACTTATTGCCTATGCACCAATCTGAAAAACATGTGTGTATATATATATAAATAAAGATACTTGTACAGATACATGGACCAAGTGCAGGAAAATTGGAGTGGATGGGGCATCTTGGTTGGCATGGACGAGTTGGGCTGGAAGACCTGTTTCCATGCTGTATGATTGGTTTAGATAGTTTAAATAGATTAATCAATCACTATGAAGATTTTAAAGTTTGAGCAAAGGATAGAATTGCAAGGTAAGGAAAATTATTTTTTTGCAGAGAATAATTATGATCAGGAACTCATGGTAATGTTGTTAGTTAGGATTTTCAGAGGGGCACAACATTGGATTTGATGGAAAATATAGCATCTTAATCAAGACTATATCCATCATAATTTTGATATTTGTATAGGAAGACACTGCAGATGCTGGTTGACACCGAAGATAGACTCAAAATGCTGAAGTAACTCAGCGGGCAAGGCAACATCTCTGGAGAGAAGGAATTGTAACGTTTTGGGTCAAGACCCAGATTGTTCCCCAGTTTAATTACTATTCAATAAAACCTAGAAAAATACAGATAAATATGTTAAAGAAAGCAAAAAAATCAGAACTATTGACCAGAAATTTGAATATATGCAGCAAAGAACCATTCTTCAAACCCGTGGAAAAGTCCTGCATTCAGAAATGCAAAAATGCTATTTTCATGGAAAATCCCTATCAAATGAGGAAAGTAAATGAATATAGAAGAGAAACATTCACTCAGCAAAAAAACATAAGGTGCTTTATGATTCAATTATTCAGTCCTGGATGTAATAATTTGAATAGAAACGCTGTCAATATATATATTTCCAAAGAATATTACACAGACTGGGTCATATAGGGAAATTATTTCCCACTAAACAATATAATCCACAAGTAGTAGTTTCCATAAAACATAAGTTGGCAGCAGAGAACAGAGACAGAAGGTCTGTATCCTGTGCTGATAGGACGTTGGTGAGACAGGTCCGTAGTTGTGTTTATTGCATCCTTTTTAAAGCATCCTTTTGTCTCACCCTCGTAGGACATTTGACTGAGAAAAGTTTGTTTTGCATTGTTTTTTCCTTTTTGCATCAAATCTCTTACTTTTCAATGTATAATCTAAAAGACTTGCTTTATTTAAGAAGGGTCTCAAACCCAAACGTCACCTATTCCTTCTTTCCAGAAATGCTGCCTGTCCCGCTGAGTTACTCCTGCTTTTTGTGTCTATCTTTGCTTCATTTTAATCCTGGCATTTTTTTGCTTCTCTTCCTATGGGAATAACGAGTCATAATGAGATTGCTTTCTGCTGAGAGTAATAACGTGTAGATTTTGCAAGAACTGGTATTTAAAGCCTGTTCTAGCACAACCAATGGAATTTCCGTAACTGAGTTAGAAATTCTTTCAAAATGTTGCTAGGTTTTGTGCATTGTCTGACTCATTATCAGACAGTGGCACAGCTGGTTGAGCTGCTGCCTCACAGCACCAATGACCGGAGTTTGATCCTGACCTCAGATGCTGTCTGTATGGAACACTTTCTTCCTATGTCCATCTGGTGCTTCAGTTTCCTCCCACTTTCCTAAGCTGTTCTGATTTGTAGATTAATTTCCCTCAGTATATTGCCTCTGGTATGTAGAGAGTGGATGCAAAAGTAGGGTATCATATCACAAGTGTGAACAGGTGGTCAGCATGGACTTAGTGGGCCAAAGGTCCTGTTTCTATCTGTATGTATCTTTCAATCAATCTAATCATTAAAAGCAAATAAGTGTTTATTTTCCATGCGGTGTCCTCTTCTGTATATTCAAATTAGGTCCAATAAACATATGAACATTGAGATTAACCATTGATGATCCACCCTACCAACAACTAGAGAGTGGTCCTAAACTACTATCTACCTCATTAAAGAATCTCGGACTATCTTTAATCGGACTTTACTGGACTTTATCTTGCACTAAATGTTATTCACTTTATCATGGATGGCTCAATTGTAATAATGTATTGTCTTTCTGCTGACTGGTTAGTGCAGTACAAAATGCTTTTCACTGTACCTCGATATACGTGACAATAAATTAATCTAAACTAAATTAAGTGAATAGAAAAATTTGACATCACTTGCACAAAATAATTTTACATATTTGTGGTTTATCGATATCACTGGCCGCTCAGAATGAAGCAGGCTTTAACAACCTCAGTGTTAGCAAAGGAGATGATCCTCCCTTGATCTATTCACATGTATTCCAGGACTTTCACATTTTATTTAATAGGTCCCGCTTTAATCTGCACAAAGCAAAAAATTGAGATGGCTAGATGTCTAAAATTATAAATGGAAAATAGTGCAGATACCCAGCAGGCCAACCATCATCTGTGGAGAGAGGAAATTAGAATTGACTTTTCAGTCACTTACTCTCTTTATTAAAGTAATTTTGCTTTGATTTCTGGTTTAGTATGTTTCTTGTTGTTTGCTTCCACCACTTCCTAATCCTGACTCTCAAGTGCCTTAATGCTTCTGCATGTCTTACTCTCTCCGGCCCAAGCCTGTACATAATCTCCTCCTCTTCCTCCTTTTGTTGATGCTCCTGCCATTTCACCCTCACGCCAACCAAACTCCAGACCAGATCTTGCTGCCCCCCCTTTTAATTAGCCTACTGCATCCTGCTCCATCATAGAGCAAGCAAAAGCAAACCTTTCTGCAAAGTGCTATTTTGTCACAAACATGATACCTTGGGCCTAAACTGTAATAGAGTTTTGTCGTTGAGAGGACCAGACATAAAACCGGCACAGTACCATTTTAACACACTTCCCTGTGTGGAAGAATTAATAATCTAAGTAGTGTACTATAGGATGTCATTCCATATACCTGGTTGACAAGACCAATTATCTCATAGTGGCAGATGTGGTAATGTTTTTGAAGATTGTTGACAATGTGTTCGTCGACTGAAAATTAAGATATTTAAATAGCCCCTGATCAACAGGAGTCTGTATCAATACAAGATCAGTATTTAATTGTAGGGCACTAGCACATTATAAAATTAGGGAAGGCTAAGAATCTATTAGGCGTTCTGGGTATATAAGTGTACATTCGGCACTCTTTGGGAGAAGAAATCTCAATGTACCTTGGTTTTAAATGACTGTTCTTTATCTTAAAACTATGTCCACCATTCAATATTCTCTCACGTGAAAACATTTGTCCTGTTATGTCGCCTTCATGATCAAATATCTTTCAATAAACACCTAAGAATACAGACTCAACTTGTTTAGACTCTCTTAACTGTACAATCCTCTCATTCCATGAAATAGCTTGGCGAAGCTATTTTCAACTGCCTCCAATGCTACTATATCCTTTCCTATGGTTAGGGGTGTGCAGTCCTTCCAGATGTGTTTCGCTCACACTGTTCTCAATTGTAACTTACAGCGAAGAGGAAGGTGAGGTGCAGAAGTGAAGGATTTTTTCCCCCGTGTATCAATTTTCCTTCAGTTTTTCCCAGTTCTCTTGTTGAGAGTTTTCCATATATGATATCCTTAGGCCTGTAATCGGCACTTACAAATGCATTTTAGTAGTGATAGGTTAGCTGTACAGAGTAGAGATGTATAGATTTCTTCATGAGAGGAACTATTATGTGCTGGATGTATTTTGATCAATAAGATCGGCACGGACTGGAAGGGCCGAGAGGGCCTGTTTCCGTGCTGTAATTGTTATATGGTTAAGATCACAGACTCTATTATGAGGTTTGTCAAAGGGAGGGATTTAACCGGGGGGGATAGGATGGAGTTGAGGTATGTGGAAATAAGTTTGGTAGTGCATGAACAGGCAGAGACAATGAGTCTACCAGGACAGTCAGGTTTGTGGATTTTGGGGAGAAGGTAAAATCGGGCCATGCGGGGCTGGGGAACGATGAGGTTGAAGGCATTGGGGGGGGGGGGGGATGGGCAGGGAGCCGGAGTTGATGAAGTCAGTGATGGTGCCAGAGATAGTGGCCTGGTGCTCGTCCGTGGGGTCATGTTCCAAGGATAAGTCGGATAAGGTGCCTGAGTTGGAGCTTGGCCTCAGCCTTGTAGGGATCAGCGTGCCAGACTACCACGGCACCTCCCTTGTCGGCAGGTTTGATAACCCAGTCTGGGTTGTTGCAGAGTGAGTGAATGGCTGCATGTTCAAAAAATTTGAGCAGTATTTTTATCCATGTTCTTCACGACAATAATAACCATAATAATGTCTCCCCTCCATTAAATAATTCGTTGTATTGTATTGTATTGACATAAATTCTACCTGTCTTTTCAGAATTATCATTCCTTGACAATTGATGGAAAGAAGATAATGTGGGACAGCAAACAAGGCTTTGTTATTCCAAGAACCACGCTCAATTTTACTGGACTGCTATCTTGTGAAACCACTGTGAATGGAAAGACATTTTATTCTTATTACTTAACACACAGGAAAGGTATGTGGAAGCACTTTTATTCATGGTTGTTATAACTGGTTTATATACATCATCTTGTGCTTTCATAGAGCACAGAACTTCGAACAGTACAGCACAGGAACACAATGTATGTGCCGAGTATGATGCCAAGTTAGGGGGGCAAGAATGAAGAAAATAAGATAAGTGTTTGTTGACGTTGCACTGTGAAGCAGAGAGTGATTTTGAGATCTTCACGCCTGTGTTGTACTGATTAAAAATCCTGAAGTTGCTGTCAGTGATATAAAGCTCCTCCAACCCAATGTACCGTTTATATGATTCCAGAAAAGAAGTCTGCAAAACTGTGCAGTGAGTCGGATTCTGTTATGGAATCTTGAAAATAACATATTGATGAAAATGACAGGCTCACGTGAACTTTTTTCTTCTAAAATACCCATAAAATGTAAAATTTAAAAATAGTGATTTTTTTCCTTCCTGATATAAAATGACTTTTAAGGTTGGGCTTATTGATGCCAAAGAGAACAATTAGTTCTCTTTGTATACTGAGCTATTCCATATATTTTGGATCTTTGGTTGAGAAAACAGATGTAAAAGCAACAGAAGAAAGATGGACAAAGAGTGTTGAAAATCTTTTACTTAAATAGTTAGAAACATATTGCATTTGTTTGTAAATGAATGTAGCTCATGTACACGTATGTTTTATTATATGTGAAGAGGCTAATTCGTATTCAGTTAATTTATGTAAGGAATTAAAATTAATTTAGATACCATATTGAATGATGCATCTATAAATCATGGTGTTATGGTGTCTGAGTTTTTCACAATATTCATTTTATTTTATTGTTGTTTAAAATGTAGTCAATAGGATCAACAGTGTACAGCTCAATGTGTAATGTAATCAAGATGCTAAGGGAAGATCGATATATAAAATGTACTGTGACATAAGAATTGAGTTGCGATTAAGGGATTTTACCAGGCAAAGTATGTGCATTTAAGCAGGATGTACTTTGGCACGTATAGACAGTTTGAATGATAACTACCTTTGTTTATGGGTCTCACTAGGACCGCCAAGAAAGAATTTATGTTGCACTTTTTCACAATATGAACAAATAATAGGATGGCATTGAAAAAAAATATGCACTGCCTTTATTTCAATTCCTGGCTTTACATCTTTTTGTTCAAACTCAGTATCGATCGAACATTATCTGCTGAATTTATGCAAAATAACAAGAACTTTTAAACTAAATATGTTATTGCCTATGTTCACCAAATAAGCAGGGGTAAATATAATAATTTTTTTTTTTATGGAAATTAGTGCTTTTTTAATTATTTTTTTTAATGCATTCCTTCTCAGAGCAATGATTTTGCTCCCCAACTTACCCCCAATGTGCAGATTGGAAAAATATTTAGGTTGCAAAGGATGAGTGTAGTTAGCTCAAGAAAAACTCAACACATTTAAGGCAAAATGGTCTATTTGATTGTTACTTATCTTTATGCGTGCGTCATCCTAAACTAGTATTACTCTCAACACATTATTGTTTTTGTGCATCAACAAATGCACGCACATCTCAAATGGTAACTACAAAGGGCAGCAGGCATGGTTTAATAACTGATGCAGTTTTCACTTCAGTCCATCTATTCTCCCATTTAAATATTTTGACCTTATATTGTTTATGGCTATGCTCTGGAAAATCACACCCACATGTACAATGGGATGACCTTGAAACAGAAAGACTGCAGTAGTTTTAGAAAGCTAGTTCACCACTTCTTCTCAAAAGGCATGTATTTGCAGCAGTGCCATAGCTGGTAGAGCTGATGCCTCAGCTTAAGAGACCCAGATTCGGTCTGCCTTGGGAGTGTTGTGTGGAGTTGTGCATCACTTTTCCCTGTGACCGGTGGGGATTCGGTGTGCTCCGGTTTCGATCCCACATCCCAAAAGACATGGGTTTGTAGTTGACCGGACTCTGTAAATTGCCCTCTACTCTATAGGGAGGTGGATTTCTGAGTTGGAACTAGTTGTAGGTGAATGATGGTTGGTGGACTTGGGGGATGAAGGGGTCCTTTTCCATGCTGTATCTTTTTACTCATCCATTCAATCAATATAAGGTTGGACAAATATTAGATTGCAATGATGCTCAAATCTTAAAAAGAAAATTACAAAACATTTTTAAATTGTTTAAATGGTTCGCTATTACTAGAGCTTTATTAGTTATCTTATGTTTACCTTTAATGAGTTGATAGATGATTCTAGTTTTTTTCCTGCACATTCAGAAAAAACAACTGTTTAAACTATCCTAACTGAATATATTGTGTATAATTCATGACAATATCGTTGTTAAGATTCTATTTTGGAAATGCCTGTTTATGGGGAAGAAGTTTCTTCTCGAATAAATAAGGCAGCATTATTTTCATCCATACATATTTTGTGGGGTATACTGGTCGAGGTTGAAAAAGTGCCATAAGAAACAAATTTTCTAATATTGCTTTTATTTTAGACAGTAGTGTGTGTCATTACAGATGCAATCTAATCTGAAATTATATTTCCCCTCTCAAATTAATGTGGAACATGATGATTTGCTACATGTTTATTGTGCATTTTTGCTCTGTGTGATAAGGGATTTGCTTTCCATGTGGAATGGAAAAATGTGCACTACATGAAATATATTATATTTAACCAAATTAATCCAAATGCCAAATCAACATACTAAGCACATTTAGAAAGAGTACAAACTAGTTAATTGGCAAAGGTTGGTGATATTGGGAGGATTGTAATAACGGATTTGCATTATTAATAGAATATGAATGAAAACAGGATGTCCTGGAAATATTCAGCAGGTGAGGCTGCATTTGGGAAGAGAGAAACAAAGTCAATAGTTGGGGTTGATTACCCTTCATCGGAATAAGGAAAAGTTAAAGTCTTTTAATTTTATAACTTTAGAGATACAATATGGAAATAGGCCATTCGAGACCAGACACTTGTACAATAGCACCCTACAATCGAATATTACTGTGCCAATTAAGCCTTGTGTCTTTGGAGTGTAGGAGGGGGAGCTCCCAGAGAAAACCCACATGGTCACAATGGAGAACATATTCCGTATAGTAGTCAGAAACGCAGGAGTTATTAGAGGGAGGGAGCAGATGGGGAAATGATCTCTTGTGAGTAGGCCACAGTGAAGTACATGGTTTTGCTTCACAATGCTACTACTATGTCTGTCTATGGGTTGTATGCCTCATGGGTTGACCCATTGGCAGCCCTAAGAGGGCTCTCGCCCAATTTTTTGACCACTTCCATAACCACGCCAACTGAAACACCACCCACCAGCCACAGCTATTCCTTCCTCTACCGCTTTTTCACCTTCTGATAGGACCACTCTCTCCGTCAGTTTGTATTCTGGTCTTCTCAGCCCTATGAACTAATGTAACCCCTGGCACTTCCCCGTGCAAGTGTGGGTGGTTGTCCTAATCATTGTGGTGGCGAGCTTATTTTAAGTGGTGCAAAGTAATGAGTGGATTATGAGAACATGTTCTACCAGGATTTTGTAAAGGGTTTCAATGACTGGTTGAATAGTCATGCAGGAGATACATCCCTTTAAGGCCTTTTTTCCTTTATTTTGTCACCACCTATTCACACAAGATGCTGTGTTGAATGCACCCTCTCCACTGATTATCTGCCCATTAAATCAACCCCCATCAATCACCCATGGCTTATATAAATATTCCCTCCTTGCTTTAAAACAGATGCTGCTTGATATGGTTTGCCGATTGTTTGTTACATGTTTCCAACACCTACACTCTCGCTGGACTCTATATTCCATCACCGAAGTCATTAAAATTTGTTACTTCCCAGACCACCTCCGACTTCTTCTTCTTTGTTTTATGGCGTGCACAGCCTTAAAAGTTGTAGGACAACTTGTTATTTGATATTCTGTGTGTGCACGTTCCGTTGATTGCAATTAGTCGGAACAGGGCGGACTTAGTGAAGTTTGTTATTCCAACAACCTCCCCCTAATATCCCCTAAGAGTCCAAGGTCATCTGAACTGATTCCCACAATGTGTTGTGCACAATCTATTAAATGTTTTTGGGTATGTTTATGCTAGTATGTTTGGTTGGCTCTGTTGATTTGCAAAGTCCACTTTTAGTGGTAGAAAATTGCTGAATTTATGCAAAGTTAATTCCGAGATGATGAATTTTGCTTTTGGTGCGATCTTTTATTTTCTGTGGTGGTATGCATTAAAGTATGGAGGAAACCTAGATTAAAGCTTAAAGCAAAATCTCTTTCACTCATGGGCTGTGGGCCATGATCCCGCAAAATAAAAAAGGACCATTTAGAATGATATTGAGAATCTCGAGTCCATGCAACGAGAGCACATAATTGGCAATGTGAATGCAGAAAACCATCCACTTGCCTGTCCTGCCAGGTCTCCATGGGCAAGTTCATCAAGAGTCTTACCAAAACCTGCAGAATTTGAGTGAATTTATCTCCAAAGCTCTTACTTTAAAATACATCCTGTTGGCACAACTGTATTTCTACATTGGTTTCACTTATATTAATGGTGTACTACTATAGGCAAAGCTAATTAATTATTTTTGTGTCTTTCAGGGAAACCGAAGCAATTCCATCTCAAAAAGGATTGACCAGTCAGATCATATGATAAATACGTTCTACAGCACCCTTGTTATAGATAAAGTGCTCACATCAGACAAAGGGAATTACATTTGTCAAGTAACAAGTGGGGATACTGTGAAGAAAAGGAAAGCAACTGTCAATGTTTATGGTACGAAACATTATTAAAAATCAAAATATTAAAAATATTAGTCATAAAAATCTTTACTGTGTGTTCTTTCACTCCATATGATGTACTTACCTGAAAGAGTTAAGTAGGTCAGAAAACTTGATGCCAGCTGGAGTAACTGAGCAGGTCAGGCAGCATCCGTGGAGGGAAATGGACTGATGATGTTTCGGGTCGGGACCCATCTTAAGACTTGGTCCTAAACTGAATCATTGTCTGTTGAAGTCCCTGACCCGAAATATCATTTGTCCATCAATCTGAAGAAGGTCAACCTGAAATGCTGTCACTCCATTTCCTTTCCTCAGATGCTGCCTGACCCGCACAAAATATGGGATTGGGGTTGATTATGGGGATGGGTTGTTACTGAAGTAGTTAGGGAGTGACAAATAAGTTTTATGTGTTATAAATAGCAGCTCAGGGTGTGCTAAAGGAGAGGGGAAAACAACTGAGCCATTATCAGATTCAATCATTTTTGTATTCCGTTCCCTCCACAACTCCCTGGTCAACATGTCCCTTCCCACCCTAATCACCCCCTCCCCAGGTACATTACCTGGCAACTGCAGGAGATGCAACAGCTGTCCCTATACCTCCCCCCTCAACTCCATCAAAGGACCCCAACTGTCTCAGGTGAAGCAGAGGTTCACTTGTGCCTCCCCAACCTCATCTACTGTATCTGCTGTTCCAGGTGTAGACTCCTATATATCGGCGAGACCAAGGGCAGGCTCGGCAATCGTTTCACTCAACACCTCTGCTCAGTCTGCCTAAACTTACCTGATCTCCCAGTTGCTAAACACTTTAACTCCCCCTCCCATTCCCACACTGACCTTTCTGTCTTGGGCCTCCTCCATTGTCAGAGTGAGGCCCTGTGCAAATTGGAGGAACAGGACCTCATATTTCAGTTGGGCAACTTACACCCCAGTGCTATGAACATTGAGTTCTCTAACTTCAAGTAACCCTTGCTTACCTTCTTTCTCTCCATCTTTCCCGCTTCCCAGATCTCCGACCAGTCTTACTGTCTCAAGAATACATTTTATCTCTGGTTGCTTTGTTGTTACCTTCTCCCAGCTAACAATGATCTATTCTATATTTCCTTGACTTACATTCCCTTTGTTCTATTTTTACACCTTACGCTTCCTTATCTATGCATCCCCCTCTCCCCTGACGTCAGTCTGAAGAAGGGTCTGGACCCGAAACGTCATCCATTCCTTCTCTCCAGAGATGCTGCCTGCCCCGCTGAGTTACACCAGCATTTTGTGTCTATCTTCGGTTTAAACCAGCACCTGCAGTTCCTTCCTACACATACCTCCTATGGCAGCTCGTTCCATATTACACCACCCTCAGTGTGAAAGAATTCCCCTCAGGTTCCTATTAAATCTTTCCCCTCTCACCTTTAACCTGTGACGTCTGGTTCTTGATTCACCCACTCTGGGTAAAAGATTCTGATCACCCCTCATCCTCCTGAGGTCCAACCTCTCTCTGTAGCTGAGGCCCTAAAGTTCTGGCAACAACCTCTTAAAAATGATGATGTGCTGTCCCTCAAGCTTGTATTGGGTCTCATTATAATATAGAGGGGATTACAGACGGAAAGGTTGGAGTGGGGTGGAGAATTAAAATGCATTTATATAATGCTGGCTGTGTCCTCTGAAAACTCTACAGTACATATCAACCAATAAATTACTTCTGGTCTATTGTCACTCTTTTTGTAGATAAATATTTCAAGATCTCGCAATGATATTAGAATGCATGGTTTCTTAATCTCTTTTGTTTACCGCTGATAAATGAGGATAAATGTTGGCCAGTACTTCAGAGCATCCATGCACCTCTTTCTTAAACAACACTAAGAATCATTAATGTTACGTGGATGATAGCCATTTCTATCAAAGTGGCCTCCCCCACGGCCAGAGTGAGAAACACCGCAAGTTGGAGGAACAGCACCTCATATTCCGCTTGGGGAGTCTGCAACCTCTGGGCTTGAACATTGAATTTTTTCAATTCTGTTAACCCTTGCTGTCTCCTCCCCTTCCCACCTCTCCCTCAGCCCTCGGGCCCTGGCATTCCCTCTATCTCTATCTCCATCCCCCACCCTAGTCGCACTAGCTTCTCATTTTCACACCACAAACAGCTTACAATAGCTTGTTCCCTTTATCATCGATACTTTTTTGCATATCTTTCATTCATTGTTCTTTATCTCTCCACATCACCGTCCATATCTCTCGTTTCCCTGATCCCTGACCAGTCTGAAGAAGGGTCTCGACCTGAAACTTCGCCTATCTCCTTCGCTCCTTAGATGCTGCTGCACCCGCTGAGTTTCTCCAGCCTTTTGTGTACCCTTTCTCACTTCAGTTGCTTTTAAAGAGGCTTGAGCTTCATGTGAAAAATCCAGAGAAGCGTTGGTTTAATTTAATCATGCTGATTGTGACGTGGTCTTATGACAGAAGATTTTTCTGCCTCTGTTTGATTTGCAGTAAGGCTTTAGTTCAAAAGAAACCTTGACGTACACGAGGCCTGCAAACATCTTTTATTTAATGAGGGTACAATTTTATAAACTTCACAATTTGGATAGAATTAGAATTAGAAATAGAACAGAACACAAGTTGAGCCATATCTCAAGCTTTATGGATATGTGTTGCACTGATATTTTATACAATCATTTATTCTTGTGCATGCTTTTTTTATTTCATGAACTGCACCAGGAAATTGTTATCTGTCTCTCGTATAGACATCTCACATTTTATGTGTGTTTGATTTATGCATGTTTGTTCCTTTAATAGTAAAGCTTGATTTACATGTTGGTATTTTCAAAATAACGTGCTCAAATTTACTGCTGACAGCGTATTTGCGTATATGTTTAATTTATGCGTGTTTGAATTATGCACCACTTTCAAGCACATAACTCCCATGTAAAATGCAAGGTGCACTTGCACTTCACAGCACATGAAAATTTGTCATTGCATTTCATAAATCTTACATCAAACTATTCCTAATAGTATTTGTTTCTATCACTAAAACCATTTTTCTTCCTTTTCTTTATTTTCTGTTTCGAACAGAAAAACCATTTATCAGTGCCAGATGCCGGAAATCATGTGTTGCTGAAGTGCTTGCTGGTCAGGCAGTCTACCATTTCCCAATAAAGGTCAAAGCATTTCCATCTCCGGATGTTTTATGGTAAGATTAGAACTGTAATTGAGATCTAGAAATTGAGTGCAAGAAATCTCGATATTACTAAAACTCTCATCTTGATTGTTTGTCCGTTTGTTTGCTCGGTTTATAATTGCGCAAAAACTGTACACGATAGCACTTCAATTTTTGGCCCATCTTACTCCCCATTGTCCTGTAATGTAAATTAAACAAGTTTTGTTCAGATTGATGGTATATTTTACAAGTTATTGACCTAAAAAACAGCGCCCCCACTTGCCCCGCCCCCAATTGTCCCGACCCCACTTGCTGTCTTTACATGACAGGCGTCACAAAGGACACACCACCAGTCCTCAGCGTGCCTTGACAGGCGTCTCAAAGGACACACCACGCGTCCTCAGCATGGCCTTTGCACAATTTCAGACCACCATCTTTTTTTCCCATCACAACGGCGACCCGACGGCTCCACGGGTAAGTTTCCTTCTATTTTAATTTCTGCCCCCCTGGGTTCTAGGCTGGGGTTGGTGCTGGTGCGGGGACCGGGAGCTGGGAGAGGCCGCTCTGGGTACCCTCAGCTTCTTCCCCCCTCCCCCGGTTCCAGGACACTTGCCCCCCCCAACAGCCCCCGCCTCAAGTCCCTCCTGCAGCTCCAGGATGCTCACCCTTCCTCACGGCACCAACAGCCTCAAGCCTCCCCCTCCCAGCTCCAGGACGCTCGCCTCTGCTGACAGTTTCCGCCTCAAACCTTCCCCCCCCCTCCTCTCCGGCTCCATGACGCTCGCCCCCCCCATGCCGCCTCTACAGCACCTGCCTCAAGCCCTCCTCTCCCCCTCCCCCTCCCCGGCTCCAGGACGTTTGCCGTCCCCGACAGCCCCTGCCTCAAGCCCTCCCACTCCCCCGGCTCTAGGCTGGCTCGCCTCCCCCCCTGCCAGCACCCGCCCTCAATCCCCCCCCTTCTCCGGCTCCAGGCCCCCCCCCCCGACGGACAGCCCCCGCCTCAAGCCCCCCCCTTCTCCGGCTCCAGGCCCGCCCCCCCCCACGACAGCCCCGGCCTCAAGTACAACTTCATCGCCACCCTGCTAGAGAAAACGGGGCCCGCGGTGGTTTACATCGAGATCCTGGGGAGGTGAGGTGGGAGGCTGGGGGGATAGGGAAAGGAGGGGGCATGGAGGGGGAGGGAGGGGAAAGTGGGGGAGGAGGGGTGATAGAGGGAGAGGAGCGGGGGGGGGTAGGGAGGTAGGGAGGAGAGGGGTTATGGAGGGAGGAAGTGACTGAGGGTAGGGGAAAGGAGTGGAAGGGAGAGTTGACGAAGGTAGTGGGGGAGGGAAGGACAGGGAAAAGAAGAGGGAGGGTGAAATGGAGGGGGACAGATTGCTGGCGGATGAAGGGGAATGGAGGAGGCTGGGGTAGGAAGAGGGATGGCGAGGTGCAGTTGGGGGAGGGTTGTCGTGATGGCGAGGCGTAGTTTGGGAGGGTTGCCGTGATTCGTGTCACAACGGGGATCTCTGGTATCACAACGGGAACCCATCAACATTGCCTGCTTAGTTGGGGGCTATGGGTGAGTGGTGGAATATTGCGTTCGGGGAACGGGTCCCAATGGGTCCCACTTTGTCTAGTGTTACCTAAAAATAGATGTCTGTCTTTACGTGACTTCCCCATTAAGTTAGGACATGTGGGTAAGAAAGTTTGTTTTGAATAAAAATGGATGATCTCTATTTCCCCATGATTGAAAATTAATTCAGTGTTTAGCAGTCCCAAGATGATGTTTACTCATCCTGAATGAGGTTGCGATGCTTCTGGCAATAGTTTTTGCCACTTACTGTTTTCATTAGTGTTAAACTAAATGATTGAGAAAGACAACCACCCAATACTTTTTGTATCTCAGAATATCTTAATTTGGTTCTGAAATCACGGGGTAATGGGATTGGTGCAGAAAAGTCGTGTGACTTTGTGAAATGCAGAAAGGAAACAAAGCAGCGAGGTGTCATTGGTTGACCTTTACAGCAAAGAGATTGGAGTACAAAAGTAAGGAGGAGGTTATTTAGGGCTTTGGTGATTCCTAAAGTTAGACAGTTTTAGACATTGAAACAGCATTTTAAAATATTCAAATAGTAATTATGATAGTTGCAAGAACTTAATTTACAAGATGCACAGAATAGTGCAGTGAAGTTTTGTGAGCAATGCAATGAAGTTCACTGCTTCAAAACTGAATATTACTTTCATGGTGACGTTCACATTTGATATGTTGCAAGTTCTTATAGAAACATAGAAACATAGAAATTAGGTGCAGGAGTAGGCCATTCAGCCCTTCGAGCCTGCACCGCCATTCAATATGATCATGGCTGATCATCCAACTCAGTATCCCGTACCTGCCTTCTCTCCATACCCTCTGATCCCCTTAGCCACAAGGGCCACATCCAACTCACTCTTAAATACAGCCAATGAACTGGCCTCATATAGACTACCCTCTGTGGCAGAGAGTTCCAGAGACTCACCACTCTCTGTGTGAAAAAAGTCTTTCTCATCTCGGTCTTAAAGGATTTCCCCCTTATCCTTAAGCTGTGACCCTTGTCCTGGACCTTCCCCAAACATCGGGAACAATCTTTCCTGCATCTAGCCTGTCCAACCCCTTAAGAATTTTGTAAGTTTCTATAAGATCCCCTCTTAATCTCCTAAATTCCAGAGAGTATAAACCGAGTCTATCCAGTCTTTCTTCATAAGACAGTCCTGACATCCCAGGAATCAGTCTGGTGAACCTTCTCTGCACTCCCTCTATGGCAATAATGTCCTTCCTCAGATTTGGAGACCAAAACTGCCGCAATACTCCAGGTTGTGGTCTCACCAAGACCCTGTACAACTGAAGTAGAACCTCCCTGCTCCTGTACTCAAATCCTTTTGCTATGAAAGCTAACATAACCATTCGCTTTTTTTCACTGCCTGCTGCACCTGCATGCTACTTTCAATGACTGGTGTATCATGACACCCAGGTCTCGCTGCATCTCCCCTTTTCCTAATCGGCCACCATTTAAATAATAGTCTGCTTTCCTGTTTTTGCCACAAAGTGGATAACCTCACATTTATCCACATTATACTGCATCTGCCAACATTTGCCACATCACCAGCCTATCCAAGTCACCTTGCAGTCTCCTAGCATCCTCCTCACAGCGAACACTGCCCCCCAGCTTAGTGTCATCCGCAAACTTGGAGATATTGCCTTCAATTCCCTCATCCAGATCATTAATATATATTGTAAATAGCTGGGGTCCCAGCACTGAGCCCTGCGGTACCCCACTAGTTACTGCCTGCCATTGTGAAAAGGACCCGTTTACTCCTACTCTTTGCTTCCTGTTTGCCAGCCAGTTCTCTATCCACATCAATACTGAACCCCTAATACCGTATGCTTTAAGTTTGTATACTAATCTCTTATGTGGGACCTTGTCGAAAGCCTTCTGGAAGTCCAGATATACCACATCCACTGGTTCTCCCTTATCCACGCTACTAGTTACATCCAGAATGCATCACAGAATGCATACTTCCAGAATGCATCACAGTTGGTATGAATATTGAAGATAGCTCTTAAAGGGACATACAACAATGCAAACAGTGCTCTTACAGCAACCGAATGAAAGGATACTGCATAGGAAGTAAAGAGGAGGGAGAATGCATGCAGGTCCTGGTCAAGGCACTGAAGAACAAAACTCACATGAAGTTTCATGCAGGGGTCGGGAATTGAGGATTGTTCTGGTGAGGGGAAATTTAATAGGTTCAAGAGGATACCTAGAGTTCAGGTCAGAGCAGGAAACAAGGGAAATAGACAAAACTGAAATGTCCGATTCACCTTTACCCCGTTGCAGGCCTTGCACTTTGTCTCTGGAACAGTTGTGCTATACTGCTGAGAACTATATTCTGCATCCTTTATCTTTCCCATCGCTCTACCTATTGTACTTGAGTTTCACTTGGTTTTATTTATGCATAGTACTATCTGATTTGATTTGATAGCATGCAAAACAAAGTTTTTAACTGTACCTCTGAACCAAAGAATGCATAATAAGATTGATAGAATGGAAAGTGGTTGAGGAAGAGGGTGAGCTACGATCGTATTTGGGAGGGGCGAAGTTTGAATGATCAGGTGTATCACTACTCCTATATCTTGTATTTTTATGTTGTTATGGTAATAGATGAACTGGACGTACCTTAAAAAACATTTAAGAGAACAGATTTTACATGAGCTGTACCTTGTGTAGGATAGAACCTGGAGTGAAAAAGGCATTACAAAGCAAATACGTTTCTATTATAGAGATACATAAATTTCAATGAAACTTAAATTATTGCATCCATCACATCATATCTCTCAACAGTTATATTTTTTCAAAACGGTCACACTAAAGTGTAATGTCATTACCTAGATGCTATACAGTGCATAGTAAAATCATTTTTTCAACAGGTTAAAGAATGGACAGCCTATTACTGAAAGATCAATTCGCTATAACATCACTGGCCATGAACTGATAATAAGAGATGTTTCAGAAGAGGATGGTGGTAGCTACAGCATAATACTGGAACTTAAACAATGGAAGCTTTTCAAAAACATCACATTTACTCTCAATGTAAATGGTGAGTACATGAAATCTGTGATTGTTTTCAGTTATGTAAACCACACAAAACAGCTTCAGGGAATAGATTCTAAAGAGAAAAAAAAGCTTTCACTTGCTTGGGGTCATGCAGTCGGACCATTGTATTATTGGTGCGAAAATAATGTCAGTATCACATAGTTTGCTCGTAGCTTATAAGAGTGTTGAATTCTCTAATTTTAAGTACCACCCCTTTCTCTCTTTCTGTCCTCTCAACCAAGTGTGCACACATTTTCCCCACTATCCCCTCCACTACCTTCCACCTGTATCCCTCCAGCTGGCTTTACATCTGGCTTTTCATTTCCTTCCTTTAATCTCTTTATCTGACACTCTTTTGTCTCTATTATTTTAGCTTTTGTCCACCCATCTGCCAATCAAAGCCGTTGTCCCTTCCCTATGCCCCCGCCCCCCCCTTCCTCCCCCCCTTCCCATCACCTGTATTCCAATATCCACCTATCACATGCCTGGCTTTGCCCGTTCTCCACCTCTCTTTTCCAGATTTCTCCACCTCCCCACCCACTACAATCAGTCTGAAGAAGGGGCACAAACCTGTCCATTCCCTCCCCAGATGCTGCCTGACCCACGGAGACACTCCAGCACTTTATGTTTTACTCGCTGTCATCTCGGTTAAGGATCAGTTTTAATATCATAATAGCAAACAAGCTTTCCACAGAAATCATAACAAAAATGAAATTGGACAAAGAATTAATGAGGAAAGTAACTTGAAGAGTAATTGAGTAACTTGGGTGTACCGTAGGGTTTCAACCTGAAAAGATAGCCACATATGTTGTTTATCTTGCTGAGTTTTTCGAGGAATTTGTTTATTGCTCCGGATTCCTGCATCTACAATCTCTGGATGTCATGCAGATTCCTTGATTGTTCCTGTCTTGCTAGATATGACTGCCCAGAGAATGCAGAGGGCATCAGGGCCACACTTATAACAGTGGAACCGAAGAGGAAAATTATCCCCACATTTATACTTATAGTTACATTACCACATTCTGATAGTAATTTTTAATGCCTCTTTCCCCATAAATCCCTTTTTTTCTGTGAAATTAGTATTTGATGCATGCAAAACCACGTCATTATGTTTAAGAGTCTCCAAACAACTATTATCAAGTCAGTAAAAAACAGAAAACTGAAGATGCTGGAAATCTGATATGAAAACAAAACATATTGGAAACACTCAGCAGGTCAGGCAGTATCTTGAGGACATCCATGTAAAGTGAAGACCATTGAATCCTAAGTACCTTTGGTGGACATATGCTTATGTACTAAATTCCACCTTCCTGTCAGATTTAATCTTAACACCCGTGCAATAAATGTCTGCCTTTAATATATTAGAACATTTTAAATATTGAACAAATAATCTGCCAGACACCATAATAACAACTTTTTTCAAACTACACTATTGTACACAGGGCACATACCACTTAGTTAATCCAAACTGACTGTCTTTCTAGAGATCCCCTCATGAAGAAAAATAGTGTAGAGACTTTGATACAAGAATCAATGTCACCCACTGGCTCTCTTCCCTCCTGTTCAATGGGTCCATTACAATTTTTGCCTAATTCCATTTAGCCACATGGCATTCTACTTGCTGATTTGTACCCACTTACCAAATGATCTATATCCCCTTTCAGCCTCTTTATGTATTTTTTCCACATGTGCTTGTTTCATCAGCAAATTTGAGCAAATTTGATATCTTCACAGAACAGTACAGCAAAAGAACAAGCTCTTCGACCCACAACATCATTTATATAATTTGTAAAACAAAAGTTTCAGACGATATACAATATCTTTGAAATTTTTTAAACAAAAATTTGGATTAAAATCATTGCTTGCTTCTTTGAAGCTTACTGCATATGAAAGACAAATTACAAGACTAGTTGATAATTTTGCTCTCGACAGCGAAATTGTCAGCAAGCTGCAATGAACCATCAGTGTCTGGTTTAAAAAAAATTGTCACAAGATTTTGAAACCAACCATTTCCATTTAGTTTCTGCATATGTAAAGCTCTTAGGTGACCACACTGTCACCATATATTTGAAGATATTGTTAGGCCTTTAAATGAAAATCCCAATGAGGCCAGGGCACTGACCATATCTCCTTTCACCAAAGGCTCCATGATGTGTGCTTGAGTTGCTAATGAGACACAAACTCTCCTATCGTGGAAAAAAACATTAAGAAATGATTGGAGATAAATTATGACCTTCCTTGCCATAATGAATCTTGGATGATAACAGTGAAAGTAATGGTGTGTTGATGATATTGTATGAACACTACAGTTATATTTGTATGGAAGCACGCTATCAGTGAATATTTATAGGAACCATGGAAATGTAATTTAACAGAGATGACTATCAGGTTGATAGTCATCTCCAGAGATGCTGCCTGTCCCGCTGAGCTATTCTAGCATGTTGTGTCTACCTTCGATCTAAACCAGGACGGTTCTTTCCTACACTATCAGATTGATTGTGGGTTCAGTAAAGTACAACATAGCAATAGGAATATCATCTATTCAGATTAATGGGAGGGACAGGGCAGTGAACAGTTCATAAGTCTGTCTACATATACACAAACTGTTTAACAAAATCTTAGTCATTAAATGCTATATTTTGCATGTTAAAATTGTATTGTAATATTGCATGTTTTAATTGTAAATCTATATACTGCCCTACAAAATATATTTGGACAATCCCTGTACAGTTAAGACCCAGTGACGTAAAGTCATATTTGGGAATGCTGTAGAACAACTGTGGACGCTATAAAAAAACACATTCTTGCAATCCTAGGTGCCTCACCTTTACTCAAAATGGAAAAACTGAAGCAGCCCACAGAGTTTCAAAAAGCTATCATTATTGACTATCACTTGTGTAAAAAGTCCACCCGTGAAATATCCAGACGGACTGGAGTACCAAAGTCATCAGTGAAGCTCATTATCAACAAGTACATGAAACGAAGCACTATAGTCAATAAATCCTGCTCAGAAAGAGCAAAGAAGGTCCACGGTGAATCACATCATTCCTTGAGGAAAAAGGTCAAACAAAATAGGAAAGGCAACCGTGGGAGCACATTAAGGTTCAGCAAGGACATGTGAATGCGGACCACTGAGCAGGCACGTGCAACATTGCAGCAAAACCGTGCCGCTCGTAACACGGCTAAAACTGTGAAATTCTGTTTTGAACCAAAAGCAAAGAAGGTGCATTCAGTTGCTGTAGAGGGTACCTCAGAAGTGCAGAACTGAATCCAATAACTGTTATATCACAAGTCTGAACACAGATTTAATACGCCTTATTTTTCCATGTACCTACTAATTTACCATTCCTGAGGAACAATTTGATCACGTGCAGAGAATGTGTTGAAAGAAGAGTTCTGATCATTGAAAACTGAAGATTCACACACAACTGATGAACTTTGACAAAGAACACTTGTTTGTTATTCATTTTGTTTTAATGCTGTAACATCTATCTTGAGGATTGTTCAAACACTTTTTGTAGGGCAGCATTCTTTTCTTAAGATTTTAGTATGTATCTTTGCAGAATAATTAAAAGTCCTATTTTTCCCCACAAAACACAAATATGTATTGTAATGAGACAAGCAAAATGGAACAAGGTTTTACTAAACTGCAACAATGGTACTGTCTTCACTTAGACTCCGACATGTGAATAAGGCCTTAGTATATAATTTATCAAAGTGCTTAATTTTGATTTTGTAGCTTTCTTTTTGGCTTTTGGTTTTCTAATTAATTTGTTTTTACAGTAAAACCACATATATGTGAAAAGGCACTGCCCACTCAGAACCTTGATATCTACCCATTGGGCAGCAAACAGACTTTGTCATGCACTGCCTATGGCATCCCTATTCCTAGAATTTTGTGGCTATGGCAGCCTTGTGCCCAAAATAGTTCAAAAGCACAGTAAGTAAATTTGTCTTTTTTTTTGTTGCCATTTATTTACATTGTAAAGTACTATTAACAATATGGGTTAAGCGCAGGTTATGGGTTTACTTACATTTATTTAATTAAAAAGTCAGTGTTTAATATATACTTCATTATAGTAATTTCTTATGCCTTATGAATGTGGGACGCCACAAATTGTGCCAAATAAATATTTTTATAAATGCATATATGCCAGACACAAAAATAAATGGAAGTGTTAACTATTATAAAATCCTCAGGGCAGTTGGTGTTAAACAGGGCTAGATATTTTTGTTTACCTAAATAGGCTCTCTCACAATCTTAAATTATCAGAAATGAAATTCACATTATCTCCTCTGGTAAATACCATTTTAATCAGACAGTTCCATTGAATACCCTTTAAAAAATATCTACAAATGTATTTAAACATGTTTAGAGGCTGGTTCTCCTTTCTTCTTCAAATCCACGCCGACTTCACATTTACTTTTGCCTACTGGCTGAAAAACATCAATCCAGAAGATTAGTAGTAAATATTGTGTTTGATTGGCATTTCTAATGGACAAAGCTTCACTCTTAGAAGCTGCTGGCAAGCTGCCTATGGTAAGCACTTTCTGTTTGCACTTATGGTATTTTCAGGAGGCATCTATATCAAAAGACCAAATATTAATGTGAATCTCCTGTATCGTAGAGCTAATCATAGTCAAACATTTATAAATTTTGATTTTCATGTTGTATGTTTTCTTTGACACCATGCCTTATCATTGATGCAACACATTCAATATTTAACTTTATTATTACTTAACCTGTTTGATTACACTATGCACAGATTAAAAATCAACTGAAATCTATTCAGCATAGTTCCCTATTCTGCCCGTATAATATAGAAAATAAATTTTACACAGCACAATCAAATTCATACAGAGGAGATACATACAAAAAAATATTGAAATTTTCATTAGAGATTTTTACATTGTCCCTAAATCGACAATGTGATGATTGTGACAGAGGATGTATGATTGATTGACAGAAACATTTCTGAGGAATTGCTAGCTTATTCAAGAGCTATTATGAGAAATGGTTCTTCATCCATTTCTATCTATAATTAGAAAAGCACAGAAATATATTTTTGCAAATGCTGCATACCTATTTTTAAAGTTACAAAAATGTTAAATATGTAGATTTTGTAGGCAGGTTAAGGCATATTTAAAGAAACTGAATTCAGCAGTCTTTTCCCTTTTTAGTTTGTTTATTTCTCCCATGGTGTTTAATAATTATTTTGCAGCCTTAATGTTCAATGATAAAAAATATTGTTGCTTTCAGTTGTTTTCTACTCCATAAGCTGTTTAATACTTAATTTAAATAAAAGGTCTTGTAATCCACTCCACGCCAATGTGTTATATTAATTTCAGTATTTTTCTCTTTAACAAAAATGTCTTCCCCTGATTCATTAACTTAGCCATTGCATGTCTGAATGTGAACACCACAGCTCTCATAGTTTATTCTATTGAGTGCTGTGAGCATGGTAAAAAAGATGAATCGATGGTTTACCTAGTTAAGTATAATTGCACAATAGAGGTGGCACAGTGGCACAGCTGGTAGAGCTGTTGCCTCACAACACCAGAGACCAGGGTTCAATCCTGATGTCTTTGCTGTCTGTGAGGTTTGCACATTCTCCCCGTGTCCACGTGGGTTTCTTCCGGGTGTACTGGTTTCCTCCAATATGCCAAACGATGTTCGTGTAAAGGTTCATTGGCCACTGTAAATTGCTTCAAGTGTGTAGGGAGTGGATGCAAAAATGGAATAACATACAACTAGTGGGGACATCAGGAACTATAGATGCTGGTTTGCAAAAAAAGACACAAAGTGCTGGAGCCAGCACCGTCATTCAATATGATTCCTAGTCCTAAGAGCTAAATCTAATTCTCTCTTGAACACATTCAGTGACTTGACCTCTATTGCCTTCTGCGGCAGAGAATTCCACAGATTCACAACTGTCTGGGTGAAAACGTTTTTCCTCATCTCAGTCCTAAATGGCCTGCCCCTTATTCCTAAGCTGTGACCCCTGGTTCGACTCCCCCAACATCTGGAACATTTTTCCTGTATCTAACCTGTCCAATCTTTTAAGAATGTTGTATGTTTCTATAAGATCCCCTCTCATCCTTCTAAATTCTAGTGGATACAAATCCAGTCGACCCATTCTTTCATCATGTGTCAGTCCTGCAATCCCGGGGATTAACCTGGTGAACCTACGCTGCACTCTCTCAATGGCAATAATGTCCTTGCTCAAATTAGGAGACCAAAACTGCACACAATACTCCTTGTGCGGTCTCACCAGGGCCCTGTACAACTGCAGTAGGACCTTGTTGCTCCTAAACTCAAATCCTCTCGCAATGAAGGCCAAAATGCCATTAGCTTTCTTCTTGCTGTACTTGCATGCTTAAGAGCATGTCCCACCAGCATGCGATTACATGCGGCTAGCGCGACCTAACGTGGTCGCTTGAGCCGTACGGCCTCGCGGGGCCAGTCCCACTTCGATCGCCGGTGGCGTATGGAGTTGTGTGGGGCTGGTCCCGACATTGCGCGGGGTTCTGAAAAACTGACAATGTCCAAAAATTCCGCGCGCCAATGGCCTGTCGGCCCGCAGCCGCATTGAGGACGTACGCAGTGTCTCGACGTTGTATGCAGCGCCTTGACGTCGTACGCAGCACCTTGACGGCGTACGCCTAGCGCGTGGCGTTGCGCGATGACATCACCGCCCAGCGTGCCGTTGCGCGATGACGTCACCACCCGACGCCGTGCGACGTCCAAATTCAGTCAGCCCGCCTCCTGGCCAGCTGATTGGTGAGTATGATGTCGGGACTAGCCCCGTACAACTCCGTAAGCCTCTGCGGTTCGAATTGGGACCGGCCCCGCGAGGCCGTACGCCTCAAGCGACCACGTTCGGTCGCGCTAGAGGCATGCAAACGCATGCTGGTGGGACAGGCCCTTTACTTTCAGTGACTGGTGTACTCGGGTCTCGTTGCACTTCCCCTTGCCACCAAAGTGGATAACTTCACATTTATCCACATTATGCTGCATCTGCCATGCATCTGCCCACTCATCCAACCGATCCAAGTCACCCTGCAGCCTCATAGCATCCTCCTCGCAGCTCACTGCCATCCAGCTTTGTGTCATCTGCAAACTTGGAGATGTTACATTTAATTCCCTTATCTAAATCATTAATATATATTGTAAATAACTGGAGTCCCAGCACCCACTAGTCACCCACTGCAGTGACCAGTGGGCTCAGTGCTGGGACCCCAGTTCTGAAAAGGACCCGTTAATTCCTACTCTTTGCTTCCTGTCTGCCAACCAGTTCTCTATCCATGTCAATACCCTACCCCCAATACCATGTGCTCTAATTTTTCACACTAATCTCTTGTGTGGTTCCTTGTCGAAGGCTTTTTAAGTCCAGATACACCAAATCCACTGGCGCTCCCTTATTCATTCTTCTTGTTACATGCTCAAAACAGTCTAGGAGATTAGTCAAGCATGATTTCCCCTTCATAAAATCCATGCTGACTTTGTCCGATCCTGTCACTGCTTTACAAATGCACTGCTATTACATCTTTAATAATCAACTTAAGCATCTTCCCCACTACCGATGTAAGGCTAACTGGTCTATAATTCCCTGTTTTCTCTCTCCTTTCTTAAAAAGTATGGTTAAATTAGCTACCCTTCAGTCCACAGGAACTGATCCAGAGTCTATAGAACATTGGAAAATGATCACCAATGCATCCATGATTTCGAGGGCCAGCTCCTTGAGTACTCTGGGATGCAGACCATCAGGCCATGGGGAGTTATCTTGCATCAGTCACAACAGTTTACCTAAAACCATTTATTGTCTAATGTGGATCCCCTTCAGTTCCTCCTTCCCACTAGATCCTCAGTCCCCTAGTATTTCTGGGAGATTGTTTGTGTCATCCTTAGTGAAGATCGAACCAAAGTACTCATTTAATTGGTCTGCCATTTCTCAGTTTCCCATTATAGATTCACCTATCTCTGACTGTAAGGGACCTACATTTGTCTTCACTAATCTTTTCCTCCTCACATATCTAAAGGAAGCTTTTACACTGTTTTTGTATTCCCGGCAAGGTATCTTTCATGCTCTCCCCTCCCCCCCCCTCCTTAGTTAACCCCTTTGTCCTCCTCTGTTGAATTCTAAATTTCCCCAGTCCTCCGGTTTGCTGCTTCCTCTGGCCAAAAGGATTTATATCCATCTTCTTTGGATTTAACACTATCCTTAATGTCCCTTATTACCCACAGTTGAGCCACCTTCCTTGTTTTATTTTTTTGCCAGACATGGATGAATAAATTTTTGTAGTTCATCCATGCGATCTTTAAATCTTTGCCAGTGCATCTCCACCGTCAACCCTTTAAGTATCATTTGCCAGTCTATTCTAGCCAATTCCCATTTCATACCATCAAAGTCTCCTTTCTTTAAGTACAGTACCCAAATCTTTGAATTAACCGTATAACTCTCCATCTTAATGCAGAATTCCACCATATTATGGCCACCTTTGCCCAAGGGGCTATGCACACCAAGATTGCTAACTAATCTTTCCTCATTACACAATACCCAGCCTAGGATGGCCTGCCCTCTAGTCGGTTCCTCTACATATTGGTTTAGAAAACCATCTTGTATACCTTCCAGGAAATTCTTCTCCTCAGCTTTTGTGATATAAAGATAGAAGATGTGAGAAATGTGAATCCAGAGGAAGGACAATGTGGAGGTTGATGGTGGGTGGAGGGGAGGGGGGCGAGTGGGGGGGGGGGGGGGGGGGGGTGGGAGGGGGGTGGTGTGAGAGGGAAGAGGGAAATAGAAAAATGTCATAGCATGGAATATCTTGCATAAAGAAAGCATAACCCATGAATGAGTAAAGTTATAAGTGTGGGTTGCTGGTGTTGTATTACCATCGCCATCATCACTCATTGTACTCTGTTAAGCCAGAGGAGCTGCCTTTGAGCAGAGTATAATACTCAACAGGTTCAAGGTACAACTTTGAAATGTTATTGCTGAAAACATTTTCAGTCAGTCCTTACCCATTAAATTTGATCCATTTGTCATTGTTCAGTACAATGGTGGGTATAGGCTCTTCTGCCATGGTCATGCTGACAAAAATGCCCCATCATCTCTAGTCACAGTAGGTTGCCCATATCCTGCTAAACATTCCATTTCCATGTACCTGGTCACATGTCTTTTAAATGTCATTATAGTACCTGCTTCAACTACCTCCTTTTACTTGGTTCCTATTGTGTTGCTTTGTGTACTCCATGTAACATGATATCGGTTTCTAGTATGATAGTGCTTTCTGACAATGGCATATGACTGAATTTACAAAAGGGAAATGTCTTGACTCATCGAACAACCTGCAAAAGTATCTATTTCCGTGTTTGTTAATCAACACATTTTATGTGGAAATCAATAATTAATCTTTGCTGCAAATACCATACAATTCCAGTTTCTTGCTATCTGGACAAACTACAAAATCCTTTTTTCTGTTTCTATTTACAATTTCTATTGCAATAATAACACCGCACTGAACTAGTCATCTTGGTATGCTTCGGATTCTGTTTCATTGACTACAATGAAAGGAGGCAAGGTGGCGCAGCGGTAGAGATGTTGCCTTACAGCACCAGAGACCCAGGGTTGATCCTGACTATGGGTGCTGTCTGTGCAAAGTTAGTACATTCTCCCCGTGACTGTGTGGGTTTTTGCCGGGTGCTCCTTGTTTTCACCTACACTCCAAAGACGTGCAGGTTTATAGGATAATTGGCTTTGGTAAAAATTGTAAAATATCCCTAAGTGTAGGAAAGTGCTAGTTTTGGCGATCACAGGTCGGCACAGACTCGGTGGGATGAAGGGCCTGTTTTCGCGCTGTATCTCCGAACTAGACTAAGATTTAATGGGCCTGTCCCGCTTAGGCGAACACACACACACACAGCTTCCTGCAGGGACAGGGCCAGCGGGGGGAGCACTGTCTGAGTGAAATTCACACGGTGCAAAGCCAATGTGGTACAGACATAGGGTTACACAAAAAGCTGGAGAAACTCAGCGGGTGCAGCAGCATCTAAGGAGCGAAGGAGATAGGCGACGTTTCGGGTCGAGACCCTTCTTCAGACTGGTGGTACAGACATATATCGTGATGAACAGGAAGGTTGGCGCTGTAATTAAATCGGTGAAAGCACAGTGTATGGGAATGGTCACATAAGTCCTTTAAAAGAGGGGGGAGAAGGTAGAGACAAGTTTTAAGAAGCCAGAGATACACAGCTGTGAAACTCAGTAGACATTAACATTACCAGTCGGTTATCCTTGGTTCTGAAAACTACTGTTTATGGGTTTTTTTTACCAATGAGCCAATGCAATTCACCAGTCAGCACCGGCTACAACCTACGAGAACCTTCGACCTCCTGGCAACCCACTAGGACCTCCTGGCGACCCACCTACGGCACGGGAATTCTCGCTACTCTCCATGGCGGCCTCATTCTGGTCGCCGCTAATATTTCAACATGTAGTATTTGCGGCAACCAAAATGAGCCAGTGACTAGTTCCCAGAATGCGGGAACTCCTCACGACCTTGAAGGCGACTGCCCGGCAACCACCGGCGAACATGTGGCGACCGCGGTCTCCTGCAGTCGCCTAAAAAGTCGCCTAAGTGGGACAGGCCCATTAGTAGGACTTTTTCTGTGGTTCTTTTAATGCATCTTTACCAATCACTTATGTTGAAAACGAAAAAGATTGCAGATGCTGGATTCAGACTGAAGAAAGATCCTGAACCGAAACGTTCTCTGCCCATTTTCCTCCACAGGACCCACTGAGTTCCTTGAGCACTTTATTTTCTGCTGTTGTGTGAACAAAATTCTCTACCTTTTACATGTTACTTTCTTTAACATGGCTATTTTACATGCAGAAAGATAGACACAAAAGCTGGAGTAACTCAGTGGATCTAGCAGCATCTCTGAAGAAAAGAAATAGGTGAATCTTGAGAACTGGCTGGCAGACAGGAAGCAAAGGGTAGGAGTAAACGGGTCATTTTCAGAATGGCAGGCAGTGACTAGTGGGGTACAGCAAGGCTCAGTGCTGGGACCCTAGCTATTTACAATATATATTAATGATCTGGACGAGGGAATTGAATGCAACATCTCAAAATTTGCGGATGACCCGAAGCTGGGGGGCAGTGTTAGCTGTGAGGAGGATGCTAGGAGGTTGCAAGGTGACTTGGATAGGCTGGGTGAGTGGGCAAATGTATGGCAGATGCAGTATAATGTGGATAAATGTGAGGTTATCCACTTTGGTGGCAAAAACAGGAGGGTAGACTATTATCTGAATGGTGGCCGATTAGGAAAAGGGGAGATTCAACGAGACCTGAGTGTCATGGCACACCAGTCATTGAAAGTAGGCATGCAGGTGCAGCAGGCAGTGAAGAAAGCGAATGGTATGTTAGCATTCATAACAAAACGATTTGGGTATAGGAGCAGGGAGGTTCTACTGCAGTTGTACAGGGTTTTGGTGAGACCACACCTGGAGTATTGTGTACAGTTTTGGTCTCCAAATCTGAGGAAAGCCATTCTTGCCATGGAGGGGGTACAGAGAAGGTTCACCAGACTGATTCCTGGGATGTCAGGACTTTCATATGAGGAAAGACTGGATAGACTTGGCTTGTACTCACTAGAATTTAGAAGATTGAGGGGGGATCTTATAGAAAGTTACAAAATTCTTAAGGGGTTGGACAGGCTAGATGCAGGAAGATTGTTCCCGATGTTGGGGAGGTCCAGAACAAGGGGTCACAGTTTAAGGATAAGGGGGAATTCCTTTAGGACCGAGATGAGGAAAACATTTTTTACACAGAGAGTGGTGAGTCTCTGGAATTCTCTGCCACAGAAGGTAGTTGAGGCCAGTTGATTGGCTATATTTAAGAGGGAGTTGGATGTGGCCCTTGTGGCTAAAGGGATCATGGGGTATGGAGAGAAGACAGGTACAGGATACTGAGTTGAATGATCAGCCATGATCATATTGAATGGCGGTGCAGGCTCGAAGGGCCGAATGGCCTACTCCTGCATCTATTTTCTATGTTTCTATGTGATGTTTTTCAGGCTGAGAGTCAGGGCAGAGGGAATTGACTGATTCTCCCCTGACTCTCAGTCTGAAAAAGGGTCTTGTCCCGAAACGTCACCTATTCCTTTTCCCCAGAGATGCTGCCCGACCCATTGAGTTACTCCAGCTTTTTGTGTCATATTTGGTGTAATCAGTATTTGCAGTTTATTCCTACATATTTTACATGCATGTTGAATGACAAATCTTAAATACTCAACAGCTTTGAATTTGTTCTACTCAGTTTACTTTTGTAAAAGGCACAATCTCAAAGTTGCAGTCTAGTCTGTTTGGAATAGGCAAGTGTTTCCATTGGCAACATTTAGATCACATTTACTAGTCTACAATTCAAGCCTAGCAACAAAAAAAATGAAAAAAATAGAAAGAAGGATTTTAGTCATTTTTAATGGAAAAATATCTCATAATGCATGATTTTGAGCATTTTCTGGCATTATCTTCAAGTTGAGAATATAATTATGGTTGATAATTTTCAACAGATAAAATTGATGACCTTTACATTTTGCAGTTTCACCATGTTCAGTGTAATGCACTTCATCACTGGGAACTTCTTCACATTAATTAAGTAGTTTCCCTGTCATCAACATGCACAGCACATATATATTTGACGCCAACATTTGGATCAATAGGTTAAGATTTATAGCTGCATAATTAACACACATTTCAACAAATAGCCAACCTTCTGTGTAAAAATCTTGCCTCTGAGACCTCTTTTGAATTTCTCCCCTCACACCTTAAACCTATGCCCTTTAGTTTTAGAATTCCCTACTCGTAAAAAAAAAATGATCTACCCTAACTTTACAATGCACAACTGATAAAACGTCTATTAGGTCACCACTTTAGCCTCTGACATTCCAGTGAGAATAATTCCAACTTATTCAAACTCTCCATATAAATAAACTCCTCCTTTGCAGGCAACATTCTGATGACTCTCTTCTACATTCTTTGTAATGCTACTATATCCTTCCTGTAGTGTGGCGACTCTAATTGTACACAATACTCCATGTGCAACCTGACCAATGTCTGGGTTTGCACAGTAGTTTTGGGCTTCAGCTTGTGAGCCAAATACTTTAAATTTCTCCTTCGATTACAATTTTTGATGTATTTTTGATGCCTTTAGACCTAACCGTAGCAGTCGGCATACAGATAATGTACCAAAAGAGGGTGAAATGTTTGAGTTGTACAATGCAGAAAGGAGCCCTTTGCTAACCATGATAGCCATGATGACTGTCTATCCTAATCCCTTTTGCCTGCATTATGCCCATTGGGCAGGTATTCACCAGGAAACTTGAAGGGATGCCAAGAATGCTCAAAATCATGTGTTTTGAGATATTTTTCCATAAAGAAGGACACAAGCAGATTTTTTTTTGTCATCAATGTTCTAGTTTATGCAATGCCACATTTTTGCAAGATAAGCAAATTATTCTTCAACCAGTAGCACAATATGATCACTCATTTGGACTCAGTAAGGTCACTTTATTCCATGCCTAAAGATGCAAGACAGTGCACCTGGATAGAAGCTTAAAAGGACACAAAGTGCTGGAGTAACTCAATTGATTAGGCAGTATCTCTGGAGAACATGGATAGTCCTCACATGAAACGTTACCTGACGTTTAATAGAAACATACATACAGGAGTAGCCATTCAGCCCTTCGAGCCTGCACCGCCATTCAATATGATCATGGCTGATCATCCAACTCAGTATCCGTACCTGCCTTCTCTCCAGATCCCCTAGCCACAAGGGCCACATCCAACTCACTCTTAAATATAGCCAATGAACTGGCCTCAATACCCTCTGTGGCAGAGAGTTCCAGAGACTCACCACTCTCTGTGTGAAAAAAGTCTTTCTCATCTCGGTCTTAAAGGATTTCCCCCTTATCCTTAAGCTGTGACCCCTTTAATGTCAGGACCTTTCTTCAGACTATCCATGTTCTCCAGAGATGCTGCTTGACCCGCTGAGCTAAGGGCCTGTCCCACTGTACGAGGTAATTCAAGAGTTCTCCCGTGTTTTCCCCGATTCGAACTCGGAGAATGTCCGTAGCAGGTCCGTAGGAGTTCGTGGATGTCTCGTAAGCGGCTCGTATGAGTAAAAAGTTTAAAAAAAATTCATCACGAGTATTTTTTTACTCGTGGACATTTTTCACAGTGTTGTAAAAATGTCACAAGTTTACCGGATTTCCCGAGTACCTACCGTTACTCGTACGAGCCGCTATGAGACATCCACGAACTCCTACGGACATTCTCTGAGTTCGAATCAGGGAAAAACTCGTGGGAACTCTTGAATTATCTTCTACAGTGGGGCAGGCCCTTAACTCCAGCACTTTGTGTCCTTCCAATTTGTTTTTTTTTTCTTCTCACTGATCTATTATGTGGTCATAGGTAGCACTATTTGACCAAAGTGTACTATGATTAAAAATTTGTCACACCATACTGCATGAATCACAGATTTTCAGACATAAAAGTGAATATATATATATTGGGGCAAATTCTTGCATCAATTGAATGATGCTTAGGCTTTTAAGCAGATGTCTGGTAGAAACATTCTTGTTTGGGCCACTATTGGAATTCAAATCTCTGCTCTGCATTAGTCTCTAAAAATGTGTTGATTTAATAAGTGATTGAATTCATCTTTGATGCATGTTCCTTGTATGGTTTGGAACATTACATTAAATATAATGCTAGTAAGAGTGCTGTTATGGTCTGTAGAACCAAAGAGGATAAAAGCCTAAAATATCCTGATTTTAAATTGTCTGACAGCAATCTTAGTGTCTGTAATAAGATAAAATATCTAGGGCATATTATTACAGAACAAATGACAGATGATGAGGATATTTATAGGCAACGACGCATGCTGTATATACAGGCGAATATCCTCTTGCGTAAATTTGGTGCGTGTGCAGATGTGGTGAAGATGTCACTATTTAGAGCATACTGCACACCCCTCTACACTGCGCACCTGTGGTCGAACTATTTAAAGACAAGTATGCAGAGACTAAAGGTTGCATATAACGATGCCATGAGAACACTGCTAAGGCAATCAAGATCGTGTAGTGCCAGTAATATGTTTGTGGCTGCAGGAGTCAGTACTCTAGAAGCTATCCTAAGACACCACATGTATAAATTCATTTGCAGGATAAATGACTAAAAATGTGCTTATTGTGGCCTTGACAAACATAAGGGTTAGCACTACATGCTACGAATCCCAGTTGTGGAGACACTGGTATCGTTGTCTCGTTGTACGACATTGATAATTTTTTACTCTGGATTTTTAACTTAAGTATTGTGGGTTTTTTTAAAAATATATAAATTATGACGTTTTTATGTGATTTACCATGATTTTATATATATTTATGATATTTGAGATGCAATGCATTTTTTTTTATGTAATGTTGCCCCTTGCCTGGACCTTGAGTCCGTAATAAAGTTATTATTATTATTATTATTATTTTGATATAACAGGAATCACTGACTTTAGATCAAATATTGAGACAAACCTAATCTGAATCCACATTGAAGACAGTGGTGGGTGAATGGATAGTCCCCAGGATGAAATTCAAATTCAGATAGACTCTTTACTGTTGAGAGATTGTGAATCAGATCTTAATTTAGAATATATTTGAATTAACAGCCTTTGTGCGAGTTACTATGCTACGAGGCACTTATTAAACACATTGGCAGGCAGATAGCAATGGCCTTCTCCCACATGGGCCATGGGAGCTTTCTTATCTTGCTGTAGCAGAAGGTGCTACAAGTTTCCTGTGCAAAATCACGGTATATGCTGCTTTCCTCTTGTTGTTTTAGTTTCCTCCCCCAAGTAAGACCATTCCCAGCAACACAATTGTCTCTCACTCTTCAAATGTGGTGCAATGTATTTCCCTTAAGTGCCTGATTAGTGCTTGAGACTCAATCAATCCTAAACATTCCATTGCAACCACAATAGTGACAAATATGTTTTCAAGGTTTAAATTGCTACAACAGCCATGCCCTTTTTACATTGCCATGAGAAACTGGTAGTGGGATAAAATTAAATTGTGTTATTTGTTTAAAATAAATATTAATATGTTCATAATTAATTTTCAATATTATAATTACACTTTGTCCAATACCCATTTTTTTTCCAATATTGATAATAATTACATATTACAATCCTTTCAGATGATTCCTTGCGAAGGCTTTCTATAAGGAAAAACAAAGATTTAATTAGTGTCACAAAGACTCATACAGCCAAGAATGGACCTTTCCCTAAAAATGTTGGTGTACCCTTAGGGCACAAGTAACCAGAGCTGCACAATTTAGGGCCCAAACTGAGCAAGTGCTGTGGTCAGATTGGAGATCAGCAGAGCATAGAATGTGGAAACACAAGCAACTGCAGATGCTGAAATCATGAGGAAAGTACAAAGTGTTGGAGGAACGAAACATTGTCCATCCATCCCCTCCTTAAAATGTCACCTATTCATTTCCACCCACAAGGCATGTATTTTCCTCGGAGATAAATTATTGGGGGGGAGGGGGGGTTCAGGGTAAAGTGACTGAGGGGATGGTTCGGGGTCAGACATTTGGGGGAATAGATTGGGGCGGCCAGTCGTTGAAGGGATTGATCAGGAATAGCTTATTGCAGGATGGATCAGGAACAGATATTGCACAGATTGATCCAGGATAAGTTGTTAAAAGAATGGATCGGCGACGGGTTGTCCGGGGAATGGATTAGGGATGGATAGTTGGCGGGGACTGTTTGGGTGTGAGTTTAGGACATATAGATCAGGGATATTTTGATGGGGACAATGCATTGCAGATGGACACAAAGGAGGAGATAGATAAACTAGTATTTATAGTGGATGGGGTGTGTAAAATGTCATTAAGATCGGAGATTATAGGAGGGAGGTAGGGGAAATGAATTGGAGACCAGTGGATGGATTGATTGGATAGGTTCCTGAAGAGTGAAGATAAATAATTCATTTATCTGCCTTGGGATCAAGTCCGATAATTGGATTGAAAGACCATGTAGCTTCTGCTTCTGCTTCTTCTTCTTTCGTGAGGCGTGCACAGCTTAAAGATGTTGGACAACTTGTTCTATTTGATCTTCCATTTGTGCACATCGAGTTGATTGCATTAGTCGAAACAGGGCGGACCACGTGAAGGTTGCAATCTTCCACCCCACGTAGCTTCAACAATGTCTTATGTTAGCTATTTCATATAACAATGTTATCCAGGTCTGTCACCCTCCATCGCATAGGAACATCACACTTGTCTCAACTGTGAGCTCCAAGGTGTGAGTCAGCCTTATATCACTGATGCAATTGCCACATCAGTGAGGCATGGATTGACATCATTCACCTACATCGATAGAGTGCTGGTGAGGTCGCAATTGGAGACCAGGCTTCTGAAAATTGGCCCTAGATTGTAGTGATTGGCTGCGAAAAGTGTAAACAGGTGATTGATGGTTGGCGTGAAAAAAGGGCCTTTTTCCAAGCTGTATATTTCAATCAATCAATCACAAACGTACAAATTATGAGTAGGAATAAGCCAGCCAGCCTCTCTGGGCCTCTCCACTATTAAATGAGGTCAAAGATATTTGGCTGTCATCGGAACTCTGCATTCCCATTCACCCGCTGTAACCTTTTACCTCCTCACTTATCAAGAACCAATCACCTCTATTTTAAAATTATTTAGGACATTATTTCCACTGTCCATTGACGAAGAGTGCTCCAAAGGTCCACAAATCTCTCAGAAGAACAGTGTAAGTCATCACTTAATGGATGGATCCTTATTTTTTAAACAGTTCTAGACTCTCTTAGAAGAGCAAATATCTTCTCCACATCCACCCTGTCAAGACCCTTCAGTATCTTGTATATTTCCAACAAGTCACCTCTCACTCATTCTTCTAAAGCTCTGACGAATACAAGCCTAGTTTATCC
The DNA here is from genome assembly GCA_035221665.1 of Okamejei kenojei. Classification (NCBI taxonomy): domain Eukaryota; kingdom Metazoa; phylum Chordata; class Chondrichthyes; order Rajiformes; family Rajidae; genus Okamejei; species Okamejei kenojei. The sequence continues at coordinate 71,840,943 of CM069136.1, read as the reverse complement.
AACCTTTGCTCATAAGTAAGTAAGTAAGTAAAAACATTAGTAAGTAAGTAAAACATTAATGATAAAACACCATTGATCAAGCATGTGAACCAACAAAATACCAGATCAAAGGGAGGCTACAGATTTTGGCTGTTGAGTAGAGCAACTTTATGAGATTAATTTATGAGATTCATTTCTCATTCAAATTCACAAGAACCTTCTGCCCCTCTCTTCAAGAAGTACTCAATTGTGTCTGTAGATAAACTGAATGCATTCCAAATATGTATTTTTATTTTCAAATATCTTAAATGTAAACATGATTTGCCTGTTTCTCTTCATGATCTTTTCACCCTTTCTTCTAATATTCACCATTACCCAACCAGAAGAAGAAATTATCTTCATCTTCTGTTTTGTCGAACATCCAAACACCAACATTGCATTACTTTTAAAGGTCCTAAATTTTGGAATACCCTGCCTCTGTCATTAAAGTCTCACACCTCCTTAGCCACCTTTAAGATTGAGCTTAAAAAGTTTCTCATCATGTCCTGAGTTCTGACCTCCAGCTTTTTGTAATGCTATTTATGAGCTCAAACTACTTCAGTTGACCCATATCTCATACTATACCTTATTATTTTATTTTATTTCATAATTTAATTTTCATTCTTAAACTGTATTATTGTTTATTATTGTCTTTTTTTATTTCTCCTACCCCCTGATTTGCCATTAACGCTCATTTTCAGATGGGAGCGGACTTTGTATAAGCCCTCTGGGCTTCCCTTCCCCCCCAGCACTGTATGGTATTATAAATTGATTGTTTGTCTTCTTTTAAAACATGGTGCAAATAAACAATAAACAAATCAACTACTCGCGGATAAAAACTGTTTTTATGTCTGGCTATGGCAGCATTGACAGTCCGGAGTCGCCATCCAGAGGGAAGTGATTCAAAGAGTTTGTGGCCAGGGTGAGAGGGGCCAGAGATGATCTTGCCCGCTCGCTTCCTGGCCCTTGCAGTGTAAAGTTCATCTATGGAGGGAAGGTTGCAGCCAATAACCTTCTCCACTGATCGGATGATTCGCTGCAGCCTCCAGGTGTTGTGCTTGGTGGCTGAGCCAAACCAGACCATGATGGCGAAGGTGAGAACAGACTCTACGATGGCCATGTAGAATTGGACCATCATTGCCTGTGGCAGATTGTGCTTCCTCAGCTGCCATAGGAAGTACATCCTCTGTTGTGCCTTTTTGACTGTGGAGTCGATGGTCTCCCCTCACTTAAGGTCCTTGGAGATGATGATTCCCAGGAACTTAAAATACTCCATGGATGTGACTGTGGTGTTGTTGATGGTGAGTGGGGTGAGGGGAGGGGGAGCTCTTCTAAAGTCTGCAATCAATTCCACTGTGTTAAGAGCATTGAGCTCTAGGTTGTTGTGATGTCACCAGGACGCCAGCTGTGACATTTCCTGTCCGTAGGCAGATTCCTCCCCATCCTGGATCAGTCCAATCAAGGTTGTGTCGTCCGAGAAACTTGAGAAGCTTGACAGTGGTGTCTGCGGAGGTGCAGTTGTTGGTGTAGAGAGAGTAAAGGAGAGGAGAGAGTACGCAGCTTTGCGGTGCTCCTATGCTGAGCGTTTGCGGTTCTGGGATGTGCTTTCCCAGCCTTCCCAACTCTGGGTCCTGAAAATGTTATGTGAACTGTTTCAAACATATCAAAATCAAACTGTGCAAGACTTTGGTGAGGTGGCACTTGGAACAATTCTGGTTGCCTAGCTATAGGAAAAATCTCATTAAGCTGCGAAGGATGCAGAAAATTATGCACAAGGATGTTACCAGGACTGGAGGGCTTGAGTTATAAGAAGAGTCTGCATTTTCCCTGGAACATTGGAGGCTGGGGCACCTAAGTTGGGACACCTAAGTTGGGCCAAAGCGCCTCCTTCGACTGTTGACTCTTTGACTCTATAATAGTGAGTTATTTTCTCCAGAGGTTAAATAATGGCAACGTTATTAACCACATAACCATATAACAATTACAGCACGGAAACAGGCCCTCTCGGCCCTTCCAGTCTGTGCCGACCATTTGTTTTCCCCTAGTCCCATCTACCTGCACTCAGACCATACCCCTCCATTCCCATCACGTCCATATACCTATCCACTTTACTTTTAAATGTTAAAATCGATCCTGCCTCCACCACTTCTGCTGGAAGCTCATTCCACACAGCCACCACGCTCTGAGTAAAGAAGTTCCCCCTCACGTTACCCCTAAAACTCTGTCACTTAATTCTCATGTCATGCCCTCTTGTTTGAATCTTCCCTACACTCAATGGGAAAAGCTTATCCACGTCAACTCTGTCTATCCCTTTCATCATTTTAAAGACCTCAATCAAGTCCCCCCCTTAACCTTCTGCGCTCCAAAGAATAAAGACCTAACTTGTTCAACCTTTCTCTGTAACATAGTTGCTGGAACCCTGGCAACATTCTAGTAAATCTCCTCTGTACTCTCTCTATTTTGTTGACATCCTTCCTATAATTAGGCGACCAAAATTGTACACCATACTCCAGAATTGGTCTTACCAATGCCTTGTACAATTTTAACATTACTTCCCTACTCCTATATTCAATGCTCTGATTTATAAAGGCCAGCACACCAAAGGCATTCTTTACCACCCTATCTACATGCGATTCCACCTTCAGGGAACTATGCACAGTTGTCCCTAGATCCCTCTGTTCCACAGCATTCCTCAATTCCCTACCATTTACCATGTACGTCCTATTTTGATTTGTCCTGTCAAGATGTAGCACTTCACACATAACAGCATTAAACTCCATCTGCCATCTTTCAGCACACTTTTCCAAATGGCCCAAATCTCTCTGTAGACTTTGAAAATCTACTTCATTATCCACAACACCACCTATCTTAGTATCATCTGCATACTTACTTATCCAATTTTCCACCCCATCATCCAGATGATTGATGTACATGACAAACAACAGTGGACCCAACACAGATCCCAGAGGCACCCCACTGGTCACCGGCTTCCAACCTAACAAACAGCCATCCACCATTACTCTCTGACATCTCCCTTTCAGCCACTGTTGAATCCATCTTGCTACTCCGCCATTAACACCTAAAGATTGAACCTTCTTAACCAACCTTCCATGGGGAACCTTGTCAAAGGCCTTACTGAAATCCATATAGACAACATCCACTGCTTTACCCTCATCAATTTCCCTAGTTACCGCTTCAAAAAATTCAAGAAGGTTTGTCAAACATGACCTTCCAGGCACAAATCCATGTTGACTGTTCCTGATCAGACCCTGTTTATCCAGATGCTTATATATATTATCTCTAAGTATCCTTTCCATTAATTTGCCCACCACTGACGTCAAACTAATAGGTCTATAATTGCTAGGTTTATTCTTTGAACCCTTTTTAAACAATGGAACAACATGCGCAGTACGCCAATCCTCCGGCACTATTCCCGTTTCTAATGACATTTGAAATATTTCTGTCATAGCTCCTGCTATTTCTACACTAACTTCCCTCAATGTCCTAGGGAATATCCTGTCAGGACCTGGAGACTTATCCACTTTTATATTTTTCAAAAGTGTCAGTACTTCCTCCTCTTTGAATCTCATAGTTTCCATAGCTACTCTACTTATTTTCCCTTACCTCACAGAGTTCAATATCCTTCTCCTTTGGTGAATACCGAAGAAAAGAAATTGTTCAATATCTCCCCTATCTCTTTTGGCTCTGCAGATAGCTGTCCATTCTGGTTCTCTAATGGTCCAATTTTATCCCTCGTTATCCTTTTGCTATTAATATAGCTGTCGAAACCCTTTGGATTTACTTTCACCTTTCTTGCCAAAGCAACCTCATATCTTCTTTTAGCCTTCCTAATTTCTTTCTTAAGATTCTTTTTACATTCTTTATACTCCTGTAGCACCTCATTTACTCCATGCCTCCTATAAGTATTGTAGATATCTCTCTTTTTTCGAAACAAGTGTCCAATTTCCCTTGAAAACCATGGCTCTTTCCAATTTTTACTATTTCCTTTCAACCTAACAGGGACATAAAAATTCTGTACTCTTACAATTTCCCCTTTAAATGTCCTCCATTTCTCTTCTACATCCTTCCCATGAAACAAAGTGTCCCAATTCACTCCTTTAAAATCCTTACGCATTCCCTCAAAGTTAGCCTTTCTCCAATCAAAAATCTCCACCCCAGGTCCAGTTCTGACTCTCTCCATAATTATATTGAAACTAATGGTATTGTGATCACTGGTCCCGAAGTGCTTACCAATGCATACCTCCGTCGCCTGACCTGCCTCATTACCTAACAGGAGGTCCAGCACTGCCCCTTCTCTGGTCAATACCTCTATGTACTGCTCCAAAAAACTATCCTGCACACATTTTACAAACTCCAAACCATCCAGCCCATTTACAGAATGTGTTTCCCAGTCTATTTTTGGAAAATTGAAATCTCCCACAATCACTACCTTGTGCTTACTACTAATATCTGCTATCTCCTTACATATTTGCTCTTCCAATTCTCGCTCCCCATTTGGCGGTCTATAGTACACCCCTAAAATTGTTGCTACACCGTTCCCACTTCTCAGTTCCACCAAATAGCCTCCCTAGACGAGCCCTCTAATCTATCCTGCCAAAGCACTGCTGTAATATCTTCTCTGACAAGCAATGCAACACCTCCCCCTCTGGTTCCTCCAATTCTATCACACCTGAAGCAACGAAATCCTGGAATATTTAGTTTCCAATCACAGCCCTCCTGCAACCATGTTTCACTGATTGCCACAACATCATATTTCCAGGTGTCAATCCAGGCTCTAAGTTCATCCACCTTACTTACAATGCTCCTAGCATTAAAATATACACATTTTAGAAACCCACCATCCCTTATTCTCTGTCTATTATCTTTCTCATCTTTCTCGCCTCCATTTTGGGTCCGAGTGCTTCCCTTCTCTGCCTCTTACCCCACACCCTGACCCCTAGCCCCCTCTACCCGAGTCCCTCCCCCCAGCCTTTCTAGTTTAAAGTCTCCCCAGTAGCCTTTGCAAATCTCCCTGCCAGGATATTGGTCCCCCTCAAGGTTTTTTACAGGGATTGTTTTTACAGGGGTTGATACATCGCTTGAAGCAAACTAATATAACCCAACAGAGGTTTATAAGATCATGAGAGGCATAGCTAAGGTGAATGGTCACATCCCTCTTCCCGAGGTAAGGGAATCTGAAACTACAGACCCATTGGTTTATAGTGAGAGGTGGAAGACCTAAAAGAGATTTGAGGAACAGATTTTTTTGGATAAAGTGTGTTGGGAATGTCGAACGAGCTGCCAAAAAACTGGCAGAGATTGCTACATTTACTATGTTTAAAAGACATTTGGAAAGTTACCTGGATAGGAATGGTTTAGAGGGACTTGAGTCAAACGCAGGCAAGTGGGACTAGCTAGGTTATGCAGCTTGTTCAGTTTAGATGAGTAAAGGCAAAGGCCATTTTGTAGTGCTGCATACCACAATGACTCTATGACCACAACAATATTATACTCGATACTCCAGATCTCCAAATGCGGTCACACCAGCATTCTATAGAAGTGGAAAGTTATGTCTTCCTACGCTTTCCTGATGTGGCAATTGCATTACTGGTGCAAGGCTGGCTCACAGTAAAACTTCCGAGTTGAATTTCTGAAGTCACTCAAAATGATCCAGAAATAGACATTCAGTTACAAAATGTTACAAAACTGCATTGAAATTGAATCTTTAAGTGCTGATCTTTCTTTTGGCATCAAGTAGAATTTCTTCGGGAATTCCCAAACTATTTATATGATAGTAACACATCTTGAAAACTGAAGACACATGAGCTTGCAATGTTGTAATCTGAAATAAAAATTACCAATGGCTGGAGGAACTCAATAGATTAGGCAGCATCTGTGGAAACAAAGTGATAGTCAACATTTTGTCTCAAGGGTCTTCATCAACACTGATGCAGGGTCTTGATCCAAACTATTGCCCATCTTTTTGGCTCCACAGATCTGCGGGTTCCTCCAGCAATTTGCTTTTGCTTAGAAATACGTAGGTTTGAAGTCACCTGGTCAATTACTAATTGAGAAAAATTGACCTTTTCATGTTCCTTTTCCAGCTTTATTATTTTGCTTCAAGCAATGTATCAATCCCTGTAAAACAAAAAGGTGCTCTACATATAATCATTAATGCTGCCATTATTTGACATAGAGAAAACAACTCACTTTTATGTAGTGTCAAAGAGTCATAAAGCACGAATCAGGTTCAAATTACCCAAGATAACTAAGATACACCACCTGCCTGTGTTTGGCCCATATCTCTTTAAACCTTTCCTATCCATGTACCTGTTCAATATCTTTTAAATCTTGTTATGTACCTGCCTCAACTACCTCCTTTGGCAGCTCATTCCAAATACCCACAACGCTCTGTTAAGAGTTAGATTTAGCTCTTAAGGCTAAAGTAATCAAGGGATATGGGGAAAGAGCAGGAACGGGGTACTGATTTTAGATGATCAGCCATGATCATATTGAATGGTGGCTGGCTCGAAGGGCCGAATGGCCTACTCCTGCACTATTTTTCTATATTTCTATGTTTTTTGTTTCCATGTTAAAATATTGCCCCTCAGATTTCTATTACATCTTTCCTCTTTTACCTTACACCTATGTCCTCTGGTTCTTGATTCCCCTACCCTGTTTAAAGGACTCTGTGCAAACACTCTGAAAACTTCAAAACTTCCCAAGGAGTATAAGCAAAACAAAATAAATGTTTTTTCGTATCATAAGGTAAATTAGGGCATTTGACCTAAAGCCTGGTCAGTGGTGACTATCATAAGTGGGGAAAGAAGATCACGAGAGAGGAGGGCAGAGAGATTCAGGGAGGAAATTGAAGAGCATTGGAATGCAGAAGTCTCTGGTGCCAATGTTGAGAAAAAGATATTTGATGAGGTTCGGTTGATCAGCAAGGGTGGCTGATAGTAAGGTGGTGCACAATAGGTCACACTGAGAGACACAACGTTTATGTAGGCAGATAATAGAGCTGTGGAAGATTGAGACAATGAAGAGATTTGAAGGCTTGGGCAAGAATCAGATGGGCCATCTTGGTCAGCATGGACGAGCTGGGTCGAAGTGCATGTTCTGTGCTGTATGACTCTATGACTATAAGAAATGTAATTTTGAAATTGTAATTGTAATATGTAGTGGCAATCTACGTAGCTAACAAACACTTATTGAAGAAATCGAGAAGTAAAGTTGCGGGAAATTTGGGCATGGATTTTGAGAAGCAGTAGTTATTCAAGGATGAGGAAAAAGATAATTTGCAGAAGTGTCATCAGTTTGGAGACACTAGGGGACAAGGATTGTATTTTTGAAGAGGGCAAGAATAATATTAGGTAAAAAAGAATATCAGAAGAAAAGAGGGGCTGCACAGTGATGCAGCGGTAGAGTTGCAGCCTTACAACACCAGAGACACAGGTTCAATCCTGACTACAGGTGCTGTCTGTACGGAGTTTGTACGTTCTCCCTGTGACAGCATTGGTTTTCTGCGAGTGCTCTGGTTGCCTCTCACACTCCAAAGACGTACAGGTTTGTAAGTTAATTGGCTTCTGTGAATTGTAAATTGTCCCTAGTGTGTAGGACAGTGCTAGTACAGGGGGTGATCGCAGGTCGACACGGACTCAGTGGGCGTAAGGGTGTGTTTCCACACTGTATCTCTACCTAGTCTCAACTATAAAAGAAAGTGAAATAGAAGTGAAAAGCATTCACGATAAATTCACAAATGCATTTTGTAGAACATGGGCTTGAGGAGGACACTGTGCATTTACACTGAAAAGACTTACAGGAAACTACCATATTAATCAGCTGGCTCTCCTGGAGCAGACAGTTATCCATCCATTGTGGTGCCAGCCTCTCCACCATGTCCTTAAACCATTTTTTAAAAAGAAAATATCTGTTGTTTCTGTTTCCTGATGATACAGCATTATAAGAAGAATCCTCCCTGGACAACTTGAGTGCAGCCAAATTTTCCTTTTCTAAATGTGATTTATGCATCTTACCGTGTTTGTTACCTCGACGCTTTCAATTGTTGATAGCATGTGATTGATGTTTGCTTCGACAATCTGATGTGTGTTGGCATTAGGGACTGTTGTTCCTTCCCACTTTCTTGTGTGCCAGTTGCGACGATAATATGCTGTCACCCGGAGGGGATTACTGATGGCCATTGCACACTTGGCCGTGTTCTGGCTACCACTTCAAACTCGATACTGTAAGAAGGGAGTCCTATTCACAGCATGAGACTTTATAAATACAGTGCAGAAGCAGACCCTTTGGCCTACCGAGTCGGCACCAACCACCATTCAACCCATACACTAGCACTATCCAACACACAAGGGACATTTTACAATTTTACCAAAGCCAATTAACCTACAAACTTGTCTTTGAAATGTGGGAGAAAACAGGAGCACCTGGAAAAAAACCCAAAGCAGTCACAAGGAGAATGTATAAACTCCATACAGACAACGCCCATAGTCAGGATCGAACCTGGGTCTCTGGTGCTGTAAGGCAGCAACTCTACTGCTGCACCACCTGTGCCACCCCGTCTCCCTTGTGCTCCTCAATCCTTATCTATGAGAAGGAGACGTTGAACTTAGTGTTTTATTGCAATATTTTAAGCCTGTGGAACAGGGATAAAACCATACACGTGCGCACAAACACAGAAATCATTAAATGCTTTTTGCTTTGTTGCCCTTCATTCACCAGGCCAGACATGGCAAATAAAATTTCCTTTTCATAAATCTGTGCAGACACTGCCCCACTCATATGATTTTTGGGGTATTATTTATCTAATAAGAGATTATATTCTTCACCTATCATTTGCTGGTGAATTTGCTGCCTCACAGTGACAGAGACCCGGCTTCAATTATGATCTCGGGCACTGTCCGTGTGGAATTTTGCACGTTCTCCCTGTGACTGTGTGGGGTTCCTCCAACACCCCAAAGACATGTGGGTTTGTAAGTTAATCAGCCTCTGTAAAATTTTCATAGTGCGTAGGGGCTGGATGCAAAAGTAGGATAACATAGAACTAGTGTGAACCGCTGATCGATAGTCGGCGTGGACTTGGTGGTCCGAAGGGTCTAAACTTAGTTTAGTTTAGTTTAATGATACAATCTGAAGAAGGGTCCTGACCTAAAACGTTATCCATCTATGTCCGCCAGAGTTGATGCCTGACCCGCTCCGTTACTCCAGCACCTTGTGTCCTTTTATCTAAACTCAGGTTAACTGGCAAGTACTTCCCTGTGATCTTCCTGCTTTCTTAAGAGCAACGTTGCATTTACTACCATTCTAAAATCCCGAAGTTCGGGAAGATCAAAACTAATGGAGTCACTGGCTTAGCAGCAATGTCTTAAAATATTTCAAAGATGGGCACTAAATGTTAGAGTAATTCAGCGGCTCAGGCAACATCTCTGGAGAAAATGTATGTGACATTTTGGGTCAGGACCCTTTTTTAGCTTCTGAATCAGAAGAAATCGGAGTATCAATATTAAAAAAATGAAAAATAAAAGATTTGGCTGCACTCAGAAACAACAGATATTTAACAAAAATGGTTTAAGGACATAGTGAAGTGGTGGGAACTACATTGGATGGATAATTGTCTACTCCGGAAGAGCCAGATGATTGATATGTTCATTTCGTGAAAGTCCTTTCAGTCTAGATGCATAATGTCCTCCTCAAGCAGGAGTTCTATATTAAGAGTCTGAAGAAGCGTCCTGACCCAAAACATCACTATTTTCTCCAGAAATGCTGCCTGACCTGCTGAATTACTCCACCATTTTGCATCTATCTTTGGGGAAAAAAACATCACCTGCAGTTGCTTTTTATTACATCTTACAATATGATACATAAAAGATGGCAGGATTCGTCTTGGGGGAGGTGCAAAAACAGATATATACCCTGCAACAGCAGGAACCTAGGAATCTGTATGAATATACAATGCAAAGGAAGTGGAGAGAGATTGCTGTGTGGGTTCACATCAGGAGTTCGGGCTAAGTCATGCAGCATATCAGTTTGTTCAGGAACCTCACATTTGTAACCAAGTTCCAAGATGCCACATTCTATAATTCTGAATCCCTCCCACCTTCACCTATGCCAACCTATTACCTGAAACCTTTGTTACCTCTCCCCTCTTCTAGCTTTCTTCTCCCCCCTACAATCAGTCTGAAGAAGGGTCTTGTCCCAAACGTCACCTATGCATATTCTTCAAAGATGCAACCATTTCCTGTTGAGTTCCTCCAGCGCTTTGTGTCCTTTTGGGCTAAAAATATTTATTTGATTTCCCTTTATTGATTTCTCCTGTCCCTAACTGTAATAAAGCAAATCGTTTTGTTATTTATATCTATAGAATCTTTTATGATTTCCTTATGTATTTCTTGCTGGCTTTCTTCATTGTTCAATTTTATTGGTCTGTTTATCAATTTCTTAGTCATCATTTATTGAATTTTAAATTCCACCCCAGCCTCAGGATTACTATCATTTTTGACAAAATTGCAATACAATTCCTGTAATCTAGTATAATCTTTAATTAATTTTGTTAATTGTGTTGTGGAGTGTTTGTACCTTAAGTGAATTGTTGTGTAAGGAATGGTGCAGCACGGTGGCGCTGCAGTAGATTTGCTTCCTTATAGCGCAGACCCATCTTCGACCCTGACTATCAATGCTATCTGTACGGAATTTGTACGTCCTCCATGTGACTGTGTGGGCTTTCTCCGGATGCTCCGGGTTCCTCACACATTCCTAAGACGTACTGGTTGGTAGGCTTTGGTAAAAAATTGTAAATTGTCCCTAGTGTGTAGGATAGTGCTAATGTACGGGGATTGCTGGTCGGTGTGGACTTGGAGGGCTGAAGGGCCAGTTTCCCTGCTGTATCTCTAAACTAAACACAAAGCTGTGTGGCAGTGTGAACTGTGAGGAGGATCCTAAGATAATGCAGGGTGACTTGCGCAGGTTGGGTGAGTGGGCAGATGCAGATTAATGTGGATAAATGTGAGGTTATCCACTGGTAGCGAAAAGAGGAAGGCAAATTATTATCTAAATGTTGTCAAGTTGGGAGAAGGGGAAGTACAACGGGATCTGGGGGTCCTTGTCCCTCAGTCAATGAAAGTAAGCATGCAAGTACAACAGGCAATGAAGAAGGTGAATGGCATGTTGGCCTTCATAACAAGAGGAGTTGAGTATAGGAGCAAAGAGATCCTTCTGCAGTTGTACAGGGCCCTAGTGAGACCACACCTGGAGTATTGTGTGCATTTATGGTTTCCAAATTTGAGAAAGGACATTCTTGCTATTGAGGGAGTGCAGCGTAGGTTTACAAGGTTAATTCCAGGGATGACGGGACTGTCATATGCTGAGAGAATGGAGTGGCTGGGCTTGTACACTCTGGAATTTAGAAGGATAAGAGAGGATCTTATTGAAACATATAAGATTATTAATGGTTTGGACACGCTAGAGGCAGGAAACATGTTCCCGATGTTGGTAGTCCAGAACCAGGGGCCACAGTGTAAGAATAAGGGGTAAGCAATTTAGAGCGGAGATGAGATTTCTTTCACACAAAGAGTTGTGAGTCTGTGGAATTCTCTGCCTCAGAGGGCAGTGGGGGGCAGTTCTCTGGGTACTTTCAAGACAGAGCTAGATAGGGCTCTTAAAGATAGCGGAGTCAGGGGATATGGGGAGAAGGCAGGAACGGGGTACTGATTGTGGATGATCAGCCATGATCACATTGAATGGTGGTGCTGGCTCGAAGGGCCGAATGGCCTACTCCTGCACTTATTGTCTATTGTCGATTGTCTATTGTCTAAACTATACTATGAAGAATGTGTACTTATTGCAAACTACAAGTTATTTCTTCAAACATTGTCACGCCTATCTACTATCATTTTTTCAACCCCGTTGACCCGATCTACTCGATGCAATTTATCCTTTCCATCTATATTAAGATCATATTTTCAGAACTGAAGCATTCTAAATGTCATTCCAAAATTGTAATGATCATGTTTCTTTATTGCTAGGTTATTAATTAACTCTGTCTGAAAACACAATGTCAATTCTAAAATAGCCTGTTCCTCACGTGGTTTCTTAGTACTGATTTAAAACCTTAATTAAATGCAATCAATAAATTAATTCTAAGCACTATCGCTGCATTTATTTTATGCCTAGACTCATTTACTGATTTATAAGCTGCCTGACATAAATACTGCTACATGATGTATAGGCAACTCTCATCAATGTATACTATTGTTTCTTTGTTCTACCTAAGCTGATTCTACATGTTTTTCTAAACTAAGGTTAATTCACTCCACTGTCCTTTATTTTCAGAACCACCTCCTTGTCAATTCACTAATTCCCTGCCCCTCCCCATTGCCCATCACAATTTGCGTTGAACTCCAGTTCCCCTGGCCCTTGACTCCAGCCATTTCCATTTTGCCCATCTGTTCTAAAAGTTATGACATGTTACATTTAGTTAGCAATCTCTCTTCAAAGGTTATTAGCATCAAGCTTCCTTCATACACAAAACATGATCATTGCTAAGATTGTCACACTTCATGGGGAAGAACGCAAGAACAGAACAGTGAGACTTGAAATATAATCAATGGAGATACTTAGTCAATATGGACTGTGCAGGCTGATAATGGAGCTGATTATATTTTTAATTCAGATCCGAACTTTTACTAACTCATTTTTAATAACTCTTTTAATAACTTTAATGAATGTTGTAAAGCTTTCGAGTATGTTGATAAACCCATACCTTTCAAAAACGATGTGATTGTATGAAACTTTATGTTTTGGACTTTTATATATGTTTGGTACCATTTATGAATTAGTTTCTTAATAGTATTCCTTTTACAATCAGTAACTTTAATATTATAAGCAGTGACCTGATTTAAGGAAAGGCCATGTAAGCAGTTTATCATTAATATAATGACTCTTAAATGCTGTTTCCAGATGTGAAGCACACTCAGAGACCAAAAGCAGCATTGTTTCTCTGGCTCTACTTGGCAGCAGCACCAACGTAACTGGAAATAAGATTCACGTCATTAATGAAAGAGTAGAATTACTGGAAGGGAAAAATAAGGTATTTAAAGAATTAAATGCATTTACAGATATGTACATACTAACAAATATTGTTTCAAATACTTTGAAAATGTAACATGTTTTAACCTGAAGTGAGATTTATTTAAGAATTTTGGAGATTCTTTTCTGTGATATTCTCCTTCCATTTCTCTACCTCCTGCATACATACACCATTCATCCTAACATGATTAGGCACCTGTTACAAGACAAATTCTTAAGTCACACCACAACTAAAACTCACAAACAATCATACCTTCAGCAAGGTGAATCATTTGACCTACAGGTGTATATCTGGATAAATTTGTGGGGGGTTATTATTTATTAATGGTTAATAAATCAAATCTATTTTTAGAAAATAAATGTTAGTTTACTTTTTAGTTCCTGCCCATGTTCCACTGGAAATGGATTGGAATTCATTTTTTGCTAAACTTTCCATATATATTATGGACCTGGATCTAAACCCAGAACCATTAGGTGCAAGTCTTAAAAGGTGATCTGCCTCACTACGTCAGAGACCCAGAATTGATCCTGATCTTGGCTACTGTCCGTGTAGAGTTTGAACATTCTTTGTGACCACGTGGATTTCCTCTGGGTGCTCCAGTTTTTTCCGCATCTCAAAGACATACAGCTTTGTAGGTTAATTGACCTCTGTAAATTGCCTCTGGTATTTCGGGAGTGGATGAGAAAGTGGAACATGAAAGAAGTGTGAATGAGTGATCAATGGTCAGCATATACTCGATGGGCTGAAGGACCTGTTCTGGTGCTGTATCTCTAAACTAAATTAAGAGTATAGCACAAAACATGAAAGTATATTTTTCAAATGTATTCAATTGTTGACATTCACAAAGGCATGGTGTTACTAACAATTTATAAGACAGGTGAAAACCTGTGAAGACTTGGGGTGGCACTGTGGCGCAGTGGTAGAGTTGATGCCTGCAGCTCCAGATACCCTGGTACAATCCTAACCTCGGGTACTGGCTGTATGGAGTTTGTACGTTCTCCTCATGACCACATGGGTTTGTAGAAATTGTAAATTGTCCCTAGAAGATAAGATAGTATTAGTGTACGGGGATCGCTGGTCGGCGTGGACTCAGTGGGCCAAAGGACCTTTTTCACGCTGTATCTCTAAACAAAACTAAATTAAATTAAAAGGACCAACTTATCACTATACTTTGTATTAAGATTCACAGTGTTCCACCTCACTCACCTTATGCGTCCAAGTTGCCTCCAGGGAAAGTAAAAATCTAGTTTAATCTTGAGAAAGAAAATCTGTATAATTTCTCTGACGATGCAGATAATTTTTAGTCTGTGGGAAAGTAAAAAGTTAAAGTTCCATCTCGAGAAAAAAATCTGGATAATTTCTGGGATGTTTCAAACTAATTTGGGGAACTGTGTTAACATTGCTTTTTAATAATTATCAACTCAATCATAGTGTCATTTTCACCATCAGCTGGGGATTGGATCATTTGTCATTAGGAAGTGCAGGTCATAATCTTATTGTAGTTTAAGGAATTCTGCTGGCTACAAATTAGCTGTTGCATGTTCTACAGTACAATATCTTTCAAAATGTCATTGCATGTAAGCTACAGCAGGAGTGTAGCCAGTGTATAAATCATAGAGGCACACAGCACAGAAGCAGGCCCTGCGGCCCAACTTGCCCATGCCAACCAAGATGTGCCATCTATGCTAGTGCCACATCTACGTTAGGCCCATATCCCTCTATACCTATCCTAACCATGAATGGAAGTTCTTTTGGTATAATTCTCACACTATTCAGTGGATCATTGTTCAAATTGTTCAAATGGATAACTGTAGTTGAATTTGGGTTTCACATTTCCACAAGTGCTGTTGTGAAATTAGAAATGTCAAGAATGTATATGAGGAACATAAACTGCCAGAGCTTTCTCAGCAGAAGATATGTTTTCTTAGTATTATCAAACTGTTGTTTTTTTTATTATGTATATGCCTAACACACAATATCTGCAATTTTCCATTCAGGATGTTGCATCTATATACTATTAAAAGTCTTGTCTTGTTTGTCTGTCTGCCTGTCTGTGAGATCAAGGAACTATGCCAAAACGTTACACAATAGTGCAAACATTATTGCAGAATCTTACTCAGCTTTTCCCCCACGGCCGTTAGTATCAAGTTTCTTCACATCTGATGTTATATTTCACGTTATTGATAATTAAAGTTTTAAAAAAGCCAACCTTGAAAATAATATCTGCCTTTGAGTGGGAGACGTTTCTAGCAGCTTCCAGGGATGGTGTCACAATGGCATCTCACAGTCGTCCAATCACAATTTACACAAGCTGCCGTGAAGATTCCGAAAACCGACAATGACATCACAATGTGATCTCTGCTGCCATTACAGAAGCTATGAGAGTTGACGGAGTGGGGGATGGGAGGAGAAGAAATGTTATTTAAACATTGTCTTTAGTGGGTGAGTGCAAAAGGGGAGAGTTGAGGGAGGGAGTGACTGAGGGTAGGCGACAACTCTACCGCTATGCCTCTATGCTGTCCGATCTTAACCTGAAATTTATTGAACATTTAAAACCCAACATTTACTGCAGTTAAATAAATCCTGTTGAGTCCCACAATGAAAAATAATGTTATTTTATATTCATCCATCTCTCTAATGCACAGCATATGAGAATGACGTACAGTAAAAACAAAACAAATGTATTGTTTTAGCAGATACTTCATGAACCTACCATATTTTTAAAGTAACCAAAATATACATTTCATGCACAAAATATTTTGAGTGGTATATTTCTATGCAGAATCTACGAACAGTTTTAAACTGCAGCCTGCAAACTCAGATGAAGTTGAGTGCCTGAAAACACAGAATGGCGGGTCATAGGTTATACCAGAATAGACAATATAATGGTGATAATGTAATTAATGGTCTCCTTAATGACCCCTAACATTTAAACATGTTATATATGGAGTTGAATGATAGCGGAGGAAATGAGTACAAATATTCTCTGATTAAACAAGAGCGATGACCATAATGTTGTCGCAACATTTCCGCTCCAACTACTTTATAGATGAGGAGAGCTGAAGAAAGTAATTATCACATGGCAGAGCTAATGCCATTAAATAATGACACTCAATTAAGCCAGCTCTATTACTGTTTTTCTGAGCGATAAGGTTTCCTTACACCACACCCCAAAGGTCAATCCATTTTGTTAGAAATACTTACAGTATGGTGCATTTAAGGGATTTTAAAGTTGTGGATCACTTAATTACCAACACTCCCAGTTTACTTGTCATTGTTAATTGTGATTGAACACTTTCAGGTTTAAGGTCCAGGTCTTGCTGTGACTCAAACCTTTCCCTAATAGATGATAGGGATTACAACAGTTCTTTTCTGGGATGAGACATTAACAAATATTATCCAGCCTGTGTCTTCAAAAATGTGTCTTCTTTGGATTTACTGAGAATCACATAATGTAGTAGTTGGCAACAACCAACGTTCTAGATAGTACCATACTTGTAAAAAAGGATGTTAAGACTTTATACATTCATTCTTAAGATGCCCATTCCTAGTTGTGCTGTAAAGCACAGTCCATCACGCAAACCAACCTCCCTTCCACTGACTCCATCTACACTTCATGCTGCCTCGGCAAGGCCATCAGCATAATCAAGGACGAGTCTCAGCCCAGTCTCTCCGTCTCCCCTCTCCCATCTCCCATCAGGCAAGAGGTGCTGAAGTTTGAAAACGCATACCTCCAGATTCAGGGACAGTTTCTTCTCAGCTGTTATAAGGCAACTGAACCATCCTCTCACCAACTAGAGAATGGTCAAGATCTCCCATCTATCTCATTGGAGACCCTCGGACTATCTTTAATCGGACTTACTAGACTTTATCTTGCACTAAACAACATATCCTTTATCCTGTATCTATGCACAGTGGACAGCTTAATTGTAATCATGTATAGTCTTTTCACTCACTGGATAGCACACAGCAAAAAGCTTTTCACTGTTCCTCGGTATACATGACAATAATAGCAATAAACAAAATAAATAAACTAAAGATGGAGGGAAACAGGTTAGCTCCTAAATTGAAAATCAAATTTATCGAGGCAAGGAGTCTTTGAAAAAACCAACTCGACTAAGGTTGGCAGATTTCCTTTCCTAAATGGAATCATGTAATCTAATTTCATGATCACATTCAAATAGCCGGATTTTCTGCATATGGATCACTGCATAATTACTCTTGTCTTCTGGATTAAGAGCTCCAAAACTTTAATCTGTTCTTAGTATTGCAGGAAATAAATGGAATATATCATTGCGGGGAGGTGAGGATGGAGAGAGAAAGCAATGTGTATTTAAACTGATTATTTCATTTAAATTTTGCCATGCTATAAATAAATGAAATCCTTGCTCAAGAAGCCTCCAAATCCAAATAATTACATGTCAAGTCTGGTTCAGAGTAGCAGTTTTGTCACTGAATCTGGATGTTAGGGTTGTAAGGCTAGCTCCAAAATCTTTGAGTAAATATTCCAAAACTGTTCTTTGTTGTAGCAATATGCTGTGCTGTTAAAGTACCATGAGTTTTTAAACCAAAATCCCAAATACCCTTTTAGATTGACCAACAAAATTATTTGTATTATTTGGCTCACACAGCTGGTAGAGCCACTGCCTCACAGCACCAGAGACCCGGGTTTGTTCCTAACCTTGGGTAACGTCTGTGTGGGGTTTGCACGTTCTCCCTGTGACCACGTGGCTTTCCTCCACGTGCTCCGGTTTCCTACCAATTCCCAAAGAAGAGGTTAATTGTCCGCTGTAAATTGCCCATTGTGTGTAGGGAGTGAGATGAGAAAGTGGGATAACATAGAAGTTAGCGTGCTTAACTTAGAACTTGATGCTCAGTGGGCCAAAGGGCCTGTTTCCATGCCGTATCTCTAAGATTAAAGCAAAAAAATAATTTGTCAGTGTTGTGGTCTGCAGTCACCCCTCCGACGACATCCACAATAGAACATGAAAGCATTTCATTCATTGCTGCTGACGGGATCTTGCTGTGTACAAATTCACTGCCTGCAATATGACAGGGATTATAACTCCAAAAATACATCATTGATTGTAAGGTGCTGCCGGCACCCTGAGATTGTAATACACACTATATTACTGTGAAATCTTTCAGGACATTCTTCCTTTGGACAATAGAGGCAGATGCAGAGATCCAGTTTCCAGCGCTTTTTAACATTGGGACAACAAAATTGTGCAGGGATGATGAAGAGAAATCTACTGTGTCATTGCTAAAATGGATGGATTGGGGAATGGGTGGGGAAGGATGCCTGGAGCAGTTTCCAACGTTTAACAAAATGCAAAATGAAATCCAAAAGGATATATTAAAATTAAAAAATACTGAAATATTAAAAAAAATCACACTAAACAAAAATCAGATTATAATTATTGCTTTTCATTTTATAAACATTTTTTGTTGTAGTCATGAGATGGCATTGCTATGTAGTAAATTTGAATTGACATTAACTTTTCTGTGTAAATATAAGGGTGTATCAAACATGACTACATAGTGCCATGTTGTGAGTATTGTTGGATGAAACTGTGTCACATTTCCTGTGAGAAACCTGAATTAGCATTTGTTAAGTTTAGTTTAGCTTATTGTCACGTGTACTGACATACAGTGAAAAGCTAATTGGTTGTGTTTTAACCAGTCAGCGGAAAAACTATACATGATTTCAATCGAGCTGTCCACAGTGTACAGATACATGATAAAGGAAATAACATGAAGTGCAAGATAAAGTCCACTATAGTCCGATCAAAGATAGTCCGAGGGTCTCCAATGAGGTAGATAATGGTTCAGGACTGCTCTCTAGTTGTTGTTGGGATAGTTCAGTTGCCTGATAACAGCAAGATAAAACTATCTGAAGTTGTTACATACGTTCATCGTGAAGACACACATGTGCAGAATTCCCTTCTGAGGTGGAGCATTGCTAATATTTACAAATGAGACTTGGCTAAGACTAACTCTACCAAAATCATAAGGACAGCACAGAGTGCAGCAGTAGAGTTGCTGCCCTACAGCATTAGAGATCCAGATTCGACCCTGACTACAGGTACTGTCTGTGTGGAGTTTGCAAATTGTCTGTGACCGCATGGGTATTCTCCGGGTGCTCTGGTTTCCTCCCAAATCCCAAAGACGCTCAAATTTTGTTGGTTAATTGGCGTCTCTAAATTGCCCCTAACATGTAGGGAGTGGGTGAGAAAGCGGGATAACATAGAACTAGGGTGCAGGTGATCGTTTGTTAGCATGGGCTTGGTGGAATGAAGGGTCTGTTTCCACACTGCTTCTCTAAACTAGTCAGCCTTTGCTTCAGCTGCGTATAACACAAATCAAATATGTCTGCATATTCAAAGCCAGGAACAGAACAATAAAGATGTTAAATTATTCCATGGGGAGAGTTTTCCTGTTATTTTACCAATATCATTGTTTTAGAATAAAGTATTTTCAAATTAAAATGTAACTATTTCACAATTACATGTCGATGAGTAAGTGGAACCATTGAATAATTGTATCTGTTGCAACTGCAAGAGGGAACATTCCATTTGATGAGAAAATGAATATGATATCTATTGTTTTTTCCCTCAATCTTTTTTCTTTTAGACTGTCAGTGTCCTAGTGATAGCTGAATCTAACATTTCTGGAATTTATCGTTGCTTGGCTTCAAACAAAGTTGGAAAAGATGAAAAAACTATTAATTTTTATATTTCAGGTAAGTGATTAAAGCAGCAACAAAAGCTATGAATTGTACATTTGATATGAATGCAATGTTACAATTCCAGAAACAATTACAAAGTTTGTGTAAAAAAAATGTGATGAGTTATTTGTTGTATGCAGGGAGAAGGATGTATTATTAAATTGGATCAAAACATGTCATCCCCTCAGTTATTTTTTTAATATTATTTGCTGTTTCCTCCCAATTAATCCACTCCAATGTGCTTGCATTGCTTGTATTTATGGAATATTTAAATACTACATAGAATAAGCAGTTTCAGCGCGCCGTGTCCACGACAACCATAGATCACCCGTACACCAGTTATATGTTATCCCCCTTTCGCATCCTACATATTAGGAGCAATACATAGAGGCCAGTTAATCTACAAACCTGCATGTCTTTGGGATGTGGGAGAAAAGATAGAGTAAATGCACTGTCTTTTACCAAGAGTTGGGGAATCAAGAACCAGAGAACATAGGTTTAAGGTGAGTGGGGAAAGATTTATTAGGAACCTGATGAAGCATTTTTCACACAAAGGATGGTGGGTATATGGAACGAAAAACCAGAGGAGGAGTTCAAACTTGTACTATAACAATATTTAAAATACATTTGGACAAGTGCATGGATAGGAAAGGTTTAGAATGACGTGGGCCAAATGCGGATAGGTGGGATTAGTGTAGATGGGGCATCTTGGTCGGTGTGGGCAAGTCGTGCTGAAGAGCCTGTATGACTGTATGACAACAGTGGCTTGCAAAAGTTTTCATACCCTTTGAACCTTTCCACATTTTGTCACGTTACAACCACAAACGTAAATGTATTTTATTGGGATTATATGTGATAGACCAACACAAAGTGGTGCATAATTGTGAAGTGGAAGGAAAATGATACATGGTTTCCAAATTTGATTACAAATAAAAAACTGAAAAGTGTGGCGTGCAAAAGTATTCAGCCCCCCTGAGTCAATACTTTGTAGAACCACCTTTCGCTGCAATTACAGCTGCAAGTCTTTTGGGGTATGTCTCTACCAGCTTTGCACATCTAGAGACTGAAATTTTTGCCAATTCTTCTTTGCAAAATAGCTCAAGCTCAGTCAGATTGGATGGAGAGCGTCTGTGAACAGCAATTTTCAAGTCTTGCCAGAGATTCTCAATCGGATTTAGGTCTGGACTTTGACTGGGCCATTCTAACACATGAATATGCTTTGATCTAAACCATTCCATTGTAGCTCTGGCTGTATGTTTAGGGTTGTTGTCCTGCTGGAAGGTGAACCTCCGCCCCAGTCTCAAGTATTTTGCAGACTCTAACAGTTTTTTTTCCAAGATTGCCCTGCATTTGGCTCCATCCATCTTCCCATCAGCTCTGACCAGCTTCCCTGTCCCTGCTGAAGAAAAGCATCCCCACAGCATGATGCTGCCACCACCATGTTTCACAGTGGGGATGGTATGTTCAGGGTGATGTGCAGTGTTAGTTTTCCGCCACACATAGCGTTTTGCATTTAGGCCAAAAACTTCAATTTTGGTCTCATCAGACCAGAGCACCTTCCTCCACATGTTTGCTGTGTCCCCCACATGGCTTGTGGCAAACTGCAAACGGGACTTCTTATGGCTTTGTTTCAACAATGGCTTTCTTCTTGCCACTCTTCCATAAAGGCCCGATTTGTGGAGTGCATGACTAATAGTTGTCCTGTGGACAGATTCTCCCACCTGAGCTGTGGATCTCTGCAGCTCCTCCAGAGTTACATGGGCCTCTTGGCTGCTTCTCTGATCAATGCTCTCCTTGCCCAGCCTGTCAGTTTAGGTGGACGGCGATGTCTTGGTAGGTTTGCAGTTGTGCCATACTCTTCCATTTTCTGATGATGGATTGAACAGTGCTCCGTGAGATGTTCAAAGCTTGGGATATTTTTTTTATAACCTAACCCTGCTTTAAACGTCTCCACAACTTTATCCCTGACCTGTCTGGTGTGTTCCTTGGGCTTCATGATGCTGTTTGTTCACTAATGTTCTCTAACAAACCTCTGAGGCCTTCACAGAACAGCTGTATTTATACTGAGATTAGATTACACACAAGTGGACTCTATTTACTAATTAGGTGACTTCTGATGGCAATTGGTTGTACTGGATTTTATTTAGGGGTATCAGAGTAAAAGGGGCTGAACATATAACCATATAACCATATAACCATATAACAATTACAGCACGGAAACAGGCCCTCTCGGCCCTTCCAGTCACCATTTGTTTTCCCCTAGTCCCATCTACCTGCACTCAGACCATACCCCTCCATTCCCTTCACGTCCATATACCTATCCACTTTACTCTTAAATGTTAAAATCGATCCTGCCTCCACCACTTCTGCTGGAAGCTCATTCCACACAGCCACCACCCTCTGAGTAAAGAAGTTCCCCCTAAAAAAAAAATCTGTTTCCGCCCCGTTTCGAACCGGGGACCTTTCGCGTGTTAGGTTAACACTTTTGCACGCCACACTTTTCAGTTTTTTATTTGTAAAAAAATTTGAAAACCACGTATCATTTTCCTTCCACTTCACAATTATGCGCCACTTTGTGTTGGTCTATCACATAAAATCCCAATAAAATACGTTTACGTTTGTGGATGTAACATGACAAAATGTGGAAAAGTTCAAGGGGTATGAAAACTTTTGCAAGCCACTGTATATGACTGTATGACTATAAATAAGCAGCTCTTGGGAATTTAATCAGGATGAAATTGTGAGGGCTGGACTAAAGTTGCAAATAAATGTGATTAGAAACCTCAGTCACCACTGGGGAGTGGTTGGGTCTAGGGAGGTGAGAAAGATAGGAGCAAAGTCATGGATGCATTTGAAGCAAATTATTGTTTGGGCAATTGTTTTAGGGACTTTTGAATGGCGGAGTAGACTTGATGAGCCGAATGGCCCAATTCTACTATTCCTTACGACCTTATGACTATTCTACACGTACTATTTACAATTTATAACTTACAATTATACTAAGCCAATTAGCCCACAAATCTGTATGTCTTCAGAATGTGGGAGGAAACCGGAGATCCCAAAGAAAACCCACGAAGGTCATGGGAAGAACGTATAAACTCCATACAGACAATCACATGTAATCAGGATCCAACCGGGGTTTCTGGCACTGTAAGGCAGCAACTCTACCGCTGCAGAGTGCTTAATAGCCTGATGGTTGTAGCAAGAAGCTGCTCCTGAACCTGGACATTTCAGCTTTCAGGCTCTTATACCTTCTACCGATGGCAGGAGTGAAATGGGAGCATGGCTTGGGTAATGTGGGTCTTTGATGATGCTGGCTGCCTTTTTCCTGGCAGCATCTCTTGTAGATCCCTTTGACAATATTATTCCCATTCCCTGGTACCATCTACCTCTGTGGCAGCAGAATTAGACTAGAATGGTTGACCTTGGAAAGCACAAACATGGATTGGAGCATAATATAATGACATGATTAAAGTACTGATAGAAGTTACTCCAGAAATGATTCTGAACCTCAGGGTAAGAATCAGACACTTAGAACAGACGTGAGGAGAATTTTGTTTTATTCAAATGTTCGTGGCAACTCTGGAAGGTGTTGGATGCTCAGTGGTTGAAAATACTGAAACTGAAATTGATAGCTTCATAAAAACAGGGAGTATGGGGATTGTCCAGACATAGACTTGAAGTAGAGGATACATTTTGATTTTACTGAACAGCAGGGAAGGTTTGAGGACCATTCTAGTCTAAGTTCAATTTGTACTTATTTTCTTGCATTCTTTTGTTTCAGATAGCAAAGTTACAATTCAGTGACAGATCATTGTTGCTTTTGATCACTGTCCACGGATCCCTTCTAAGAAGGGTTTGAGGGTTGATTCAAGTTCAGTTGCAATCACAATTGAGGCATGTCGACACACAGGTAGAAATTTCCGCTTCTGGCTCGTGGTGGGAGCGGAAAGCAGGAAATGATGCATGTCACTTTTCCTCCATTAAAATTTATGGGTGGAAAGTCATAAGCTTGGCGTATGTAACTTCCCAATATTTGTTCCCGGTGTGTGCCAAGAGCAGAGAAGTGGAAGTCCACTCCACCCAGAGCACTGTCCAGATTCCAAGAGAATGGCCCAGTAGTGAAGATCTATTAATGTCCATAACTCCATAACTCAGACAGAGTCAGGACTTTAGGGAAGGGAGGAGAAAAATATCAGAGGAAAACATGTGCGTCGCATGTATCTCTTGGTTGAAGCGTTTTGAAGCTAACAGTTGGGTGTGACCTACAAGTGGCAGGACAGTTGGAAAAGAACAATGTGACATTAGCTGACACATAGGAAAGATTCAAAATCCTGCAACTAAGTCCTCAACACTTGCTGTCCATCATTCATTTTCAAAGTGAAAGTTACATCACCAGATCAAATCTCTGGTTTGCAATCCTCTTTCTCTGCTGGCACACAGTGCGACTGTGGGTGTGTTATTAATTACCACGGGTGAGACAGGAACAGGCCTGCCTTATCTCTGAGATTTCCCAGTGTCACTAAATGCATTTTGTTTTGAGATTCCTGACAGTGCTCGGCAAAGATAAACAATATCTTCCATCAGGAAACCTGTGAGCTATTTTCAGAGGAAGTTTCAAATCACTTAAGTAAATAAATCCTCTTTAAATTATTTCAAAGTGTGTCGGTTAGTTTGGGGGAACATTGTAAAATGTAGTAAGGATTGGGCGTTCCACTAAATTGTCTCTCATATTCTAAAATGATAAACAGCCTATTTATGTCAACTTTATTCCAAATATCAAACAAACTTATTAATGCTATTTGAATCAAGGTTATCCTTCTAAAGATTTAAAGACCATTTCTGCTTATTTAGTTTAGATTAATTTAAAGATATAGCCAGGGAACAAGCCCTTCGGCCCAGCTTGTCCACGCCCCCAATTGATCACCCATTGACACTAGTTATGTTGCTGCACTTTCTTATCCATTCCTAACACACTAGGGGTGATTTACAGAGGCCAATTAATGTACAAAACCTGCACATCTTTGGGTTGTGGGAGGAAACCAGAACACCCAGAGGAAACCCATGCGGTCACAGTGGGAATGTGCAAACTCCACACAGACAAAACCTGAGGTCGGCATCGAGTCTGGATTTCTGGTGCGATGAGGCAACAGGTCTACCAGCAGTGCAACCATGCTACTAATATCTTTAAAATATTTTGGATTGTAGCCTGTGCACACTGATCATGTTTAAAAATACAGGCAATTTGTCCCAGAGTAATAAGACCATAAGACAATGGAGCAGAATGAAGCCATTCAGCCATCAAGTCTATTCTGCCATTCAATCGGAGCTGATTTATTTTTTCCTCCCAACCCCGTTCTCCTGCCTTCTCATAACGTTTAATGCCCTTCCTAATCAGGAACCTACCAATCTCCGCCTGGAAAATACCCAATGTCTTGACCTCCACAGCATTCTGTGGCAATGAATTCCACATATTCACCATCTTCTGGCTAAGAAATTCCTCCTCGTATCCATTTTGAAGATTAATTTGTCTGTCTCAATCTGACTCTAGTTCCTTCGCAATGTTCTTACATTATATGGATGTCTTCAACAACATGCATTGTCATATTAAATAGGCAGCTTTTTTATTGACTAGTTTTTGTAATTGACATAATAGATAGCTTAATTAGGAGGAAATTGAGTTTGATACGTAAAAGGTAGTAAACTTCCAATGATGTTGAAGTAGATGAGCAATTTGGGGAAATGAAACGGAGATAACACCTGAGGGATTAAGTGGGAAAATAAATAATTCTGGACCTATTCTCCTCATAAATCTGCTGCCAAGTGTAGAAGGATATGTGTAGAAGGATATGTAGGATAGGTGTAGTACTTCTCCTGCTTATATCTTTTCCAAATCAGAACCAACCCCAATGAATGCAGACACACAGTAAACATATTTTGGATCCAGGATTAGAAGTGTACGCAGAAATATACTTCCTGTTCATCCCTTTCATTCCTGAACAGAATGTACCACTACAAATGTACATTTTTTTGCATAAAACGATTAAGCATTGTATGGTCAGGGCAATAATACACTCAATGCAAGTGCCGAGTTCTACAAAGAATATGTTGCAAACTTTAGACAATTTACGTTTTCTGCACTAATTTATTTGTTTTTGCTACATACTTTCTGTTCTGTTTAAGATGAATTACTGAATGAACAATTACATGACAGCAGTTGTACAAAGGATAGCAGCTTGGTTATTTTTGACTCCTGGTTACAAAATTCCTATGTAAGCACAATTCTGATCCAAGCATAACATTTCTTGGGAAACTAATCAAAACTTTACCAAGATTCAATTGTAGTTGTATTATATTAGTCTAATGTATATCAACAACCTGTTTCCTCTCTCTCCCCCACTGCACAAACACACACAAAATGAAACCGTGGATTCGACCACCAAGAACACTTTTTGTTCAATGAACTCGCATTGCAGGGTGCTGCGAGGTGCTGTGAGAGATCAGGTCTGAAAAAACTGATTTCATGTAATCAATAACAGCAGCACAGTGGCACAGCTGTCGCGCCTTTGCCTAGCAGCAGCAGAGACCTAGGTTTGATCTTGACCTCAGTGCTGCATGTTCTCCCTGTGACTGTGTGGGTTTACTCCAGGTGCTCCGGTTTCCTCCCATCTCCCAAAGACCTGTGGGTTTGTCGGTTATTTGGCCTCTGTAAATTGCCCCCCTTGTGCGCAGGGAGTAGAAACGAACATAAGATAACATAGAACGAGTGCAAACAGTTGATCACCATGGACATGTTGGACTGAAGGACCTGTTTCCATGCTGCATTTTTCAATTCAATTCAATTATTCTTCTGGACTTGAGAGCAAATCTTCTATTCTACTCAATACCTTCAGCATCTCATTTTACTCAATATATTTTTATTGGACAAATAGTTTCATAAACCATTGCTGCTTCCCTCTTTTTTTACGATTCCTTAGGTAGAGAAACCAGGCCTGTTCATAGTATTCCATATACCATAGGGCCCTATGTAATTCTAATCAGATACCTTTTCTTTTGTACTCAAATCATACAATAACGGGCAATATACTATTTATATTTCTCTAAAACCTTTTTTTTAGTACTGCTAACTTTTTTCAACTCTTTAGACATGTTGTTCTGAACTGCTTCTGAAAGGTTTTTGTTTCTGTTTCTGTGAAGCCAAGCCCAAAATATGTGTTTGAATTCTCTCCTATTTTCTTATTCCCCCATATCATATCTAGTGTCTTAGCCGGTGAGGAATCCACCTTAACTTTTGCAACTTTTTTCCCTTTTACAATCCTATGGAAGCTTTATATCCCTGTTTTGATTCTTGCTAGACTATTCTTGTATTTAAATTTCCCTTGCACAATAAATGTAGTGACCCGTCTTCACTGAATTTTCTGCGTAAGCCATGAGACCACCGTTTCATATGTTTGAGCTTGCATAAAGACCACTGGGAAATTTTCAAAGTGAAAAAATACAGCTTGTTCCCATCTTCACCTTGTTCCACACCTGTCATCCATATCTATGCATTTTGTAATGAAGATCATATGTTACCAATTAAGAAAAAGACACTGATTGCTCAGGGCATTGAGGCCATTTGTCATTGTTCCAGTTGCTGCTTCGACTGAAATTAGCTGTTTAAGGTTAAACTGAAGATCTTCAAATACCTGATTGCGATAATTTGTGCGATAATTCATGTGCAAGATGAATTCATCCGTTAGTTACCATGTCAGCCACCTTATGACTTTTAA
The DNA here is from genome assembly GCA_035221665.1 of Okamejei kenojei. Lineage (NCBI taxonomy): Eukaryota > Metazoa > Chordata > Chondrichthyes > Rajiformes > Rajidae > Okamejei > Okamejei kenojei. The sequence goes on along the minus strand of CM069136.1, from coordinate 71,813,324 downwards.
TTGTTTTCAATTATGTTGATATTACAAAAGGCTTATTCATTTGTCTTTTGTTTTATTAGATGTGCGCAATCAATTTGGATTTGAGATTGGCATAGGACACCATGCGTTACCAACAGAGGGTGATGATCTGACTCTTTACTGCCGAGCCAATAAATTTCTATACTCAAATGTTGCTTGTCGTCTTCTGCATAAGGACAATCATACATTGTATAATCTTAGCAGTATAAGTGAAATAACCACCAAAGAATATTCGATTGCTCTGAGCTTTACCATCAAAAATGTGAGTCAGGATCAATCTGGAACTTATGAATGCACAGCCAGAAACATTATCACTCAGAAAAATACAGTTCAGAAGCAGGAGGTGTATGTTATAGGTGAGTATTAGATTGTGGAGTTCCTTTAATTTAAGTGGGATGTGAACAATCCAAGAAATTGAATGATTAGTGATTCTCAATAGTGACACAAGGAACTGCAGATGCTGGTTTCCAAGAAAAGGGTTCTGATTCTGAATGTCTGATTAATTCCATTTCTGTATTTTCTTCTGAAAATAGTTCCTGAGCTAAAAGAACTTAAACTTTATGCAGAAGACAGATACAAAATGCTGGAGTAACTCAGTGGGTCAGGCAGCATTTCTGGACAAAAGCAATAGGTGCTGTTTTGGGTTGGAAATCTTTTTTAGACTGAAAGATAGAGAAGGCCAAAACAAAGCAGTGCTGGCAACAGAGGACCTCAGGAAGGGTGGAGGCCGTAATGGCCCATTGTTGGTTTAGGAAGATGAGCTAACAAGAGAGATGCAACAGTAGAACTAGTAGAACGACTAGGGGGAAGGGGGTGGGGTGGGGAGAGAGGGGGGAAAATAATGCAGGAGTTACTTGAAATTAGAGAAATCAATATTCATGCCGCTGGATTGTGTGCTACCCATGCAAAATATAACCATATAACCATATAACAATTACAGCACGGAAACAGGCCCTCTCGGCCCTTCCAGTCCGTGCCGACCATTTGTTTTCCCCTAGTCCCATCTACCTGCACTCAGACCATACCCCTCCATTCCCTTCACGTCCATATACCTATCCACTTTAGTCTTAAATGTTAAAATCGATCCTGCCTCCACCACTTCTGCTGGAAGCTCATTCCACACAGCCACCACCCTCTGAGTAAAGAAGTTCCCCCTCACGTTACCCTGAAACTTCTGTCCCTTAATTCTCATGTCATGCCCTCTTGTTTGAATCTTCCCTACCCTCAATGGGAAAAACGTATCCACGTCAACTCTGTCTATCCCTTTCATCATTTTAAATGCCTCAATCAAGTCCCCCCTTAACCTTCTGCGCTCCAAAGAATAAAGACCTAACTTGTTCAACCTTTCTCTGTAACATAGTTGCTGGAACCCTGGCAACATTCTAGTAAATCTCCTCTGTACTCTCTCTATTTTGTTGACATCCTTCCTGTAGCTAGGTGACCAAAATTGTACACCATACTCCAGAATTGGTCTTACCAATGCCTTGTACAATTTTAACATTACTTCCCTACTCCTATATTCAATGCTCTGATTTATAAAGGCCAGCACACCAAAGGCTTTCTTTACCACCCTATCTACATGCGATTCCGCCTTCAGGGAACTATGCACAGTTATTCCTAGATCCCTCTGTTCCACAGCATTCCTCAATTCCCTACCATTTACCATGTACTTCCTATTTTGATTTGTCCTGCCAAGATGTAGCACTTCACACTTAACAGCATTAAACATCTTTCCATCTGCCATCTTTCAGCCCACTTTTCCAAATGGCCCAAATCTCTCTGTAGACTTTGAAAATCTACTTCATTATCCACAACACCACCTATCTTAGTATCGTCTGCATACTTACTTATCCAATTTTCCACCCCATCATCCAGATCATTTGAGGTGTTATTCCTCCAATTTGCTTGTGGCCTCACTCTGACAGTGGAGGAGGCCCAGGACAGAAAGGTCAGTATGGAAATGCAACTTTATGCAAGAATATTCTGGCAATGTACTTGTACTGTTGTACAATCAAATTCAGTTCTGCATCAGAGCCTATTGCTGAAGTTTGTGTAGATGACTTGCAGTACAATATTCTTGTTGTAAGCATCCTGTAGAGTGTCAACCACAAAGCTACTGCATTGTAGACATGGTAATGGGGACAGTATACTAAGTCATATAAGTAAACCTTGAAATCCAAATCATTTGGAATGTACCTTAACTTTATTGTTTGGGAACAGAGTGCCAATTTGTTTAAGGTTGTGATTAAATCGTGATCATATTAAAAAAAAGAGTAAAACACACAGTGGACTGGAGGAACTCAGCTAGCCAGGTAGCATATGTGGAAGGAATGGATGGCAATATTTCGGATCAAAACCATAGGCCTGTCCATTCCCTCCACAGATACAGCCTGGCCCACTGAATTATTCCACCACTCTTTGCTCTTTACTCAAGTTTCCAGCAACTGCAGTTCCTTATGTCTCCACATCAGAAAAATTGTTAGTTTTCTAATGAATTTTAAGCAGAGATGTAGGCATGGAATGATTGGAAATGGGAGGCAAGTTAGAAATGACAGTATGTTAATCGATTTAAAGTTTGCCATGTTATTTTTAAAGAAAATAAGACCACTTCCTAATTACAAATGAAATGGCGATAATTCGTGAATGCGATTCAAATGCTTTATGACTAAGAAAGATCACAAATGTTCACCTATTTTGGAGTTTGGCTGTTTAGTGATTCTAAATTGAATTTAAAATTCATGACCTCATTCTCCATTCCAGGCAACACATAAATGTTCTTTCTTTTACAATTGTTTTGAAATGGCAATGTATGAGAAAGAACATATTAAATAAAGGCAGGAATAGGTTTTTAAGCTCAGGGGACTTACTATAGACAATAGATGCAGGAGTAGGCCATTCGGCCCTTTGAGCCAGCACCGCCATTCAATGTGATCATGGCTGATCATCCTCAATCAGTACCCATTTCTGCCTTCTCCCCATATCCCCTGACTCCGCTATCTTTAAGAGCTCTATCTAGCTCTCTTTTGAAAGTATCCAGAGAACCGGCCTCCACCGCCCTCTGAGGCAGAGAATTCCACAGACTCACAACTCTGTGTGAAAAATTGTTTCCTCATCTCTGTTCTAAATGGCTTACCCCTTATTCTTAAACAGTGCCCCCTGGTTCTGGACTCCCCCAACATCAGGAACATTCCTGCCTCTAGCATGTCCAAACCCTGAATGATCTTATATGTTTCAAAAAGATCCTCTCTCAACCTTCTAAACTCCAGAGTATGCAAGCCCAGCTGCTCCATTCTCTCAGCATATGACAGTCCTGCCATCCCGGGAACTAACCTTGTAAACCTACGCTGCACTCCCTCAATAGCAATAATGTCCTTCCTCAAATTAGCGGACCAAAACTGCACACAATACTCCAGGTGTGGTCTCACAAGGGTCCTATACAACTGCAGAAGGACCTCTTTGCTCCTATACTCAGCTCCTCTTGTTATGAAGGTCAACATGCCATTCGCTTTCTTCATTGCCTGCTGTACCTGCATGCTTAATTTCATTCTGATGAACAAGGACCCAACTATACCAGAAAATAAGATTCTGCATGTTATTTCACCTCTGTACCACTTTCTGCAACAATGCCCCTTGATTTAAAATCTATTGCTGTTGTGTGTTCAGTATCTCTAAAATAAACTAAACTGAAGTAAAGTAAACTAAACTAATCTCAATCATGAATGCTCAACCTCTTATTTTACCTCTTATTTTGAGTCTACAACCCCACATTCTATAGTTTAACGGGTGCCAGTGCCAGGATAAGAGGTATTGCCATGAAGTCTGTGCTTGTCTTTCTGATGAAACAGGGTGCTGGCAGTGAGCAGAACACGCTTCAAATATGATTTAAATTGAGCATTTCCCCATGTATAATGGATCCAGGGTACATTATAGACATTCCATTAACTTTAAGAATGTTCATAATTCCTACTATCTTATTCTGATGTTGTCATTACCAAAAATGCAAGACTCGTTAGTAAAGGGGACCATTATGTAAATAGTTAATCGTTCATTTTATTCAGCTTCCTGTTATAATTTCATTTAATAATTTGGGTTAAGTGGATAGACTCAGTGGACAGCGCTTATATTGGAGGATTTAATAGTCTGGGTAATAGAACAAAGTACAATCCTGATCACCATTTATTACTTTTGCCCTTTTGCTCCTCTAAATCAGCAACACAGCCTCTGGTTAAAAATAGATGATTTTAGATTTTTAACTGGACTAAGGTGTTTCAATAGGGAAATGTACAATGTACAATGTACAATGCTAAGAGAAAATTAGAGTTGCTACCTCACAGCGCCAGAGACCTGGGTTAGATCCTGACCTCGGGTGCTGTCTGTGTGGAGTTTGAGTGTTCTCCCTGTGAACACATGAGTTTCTTCCAGGTGCTCCGGATTCCTCCTAAATCAAAGACTTGTGGGTTTATAGTTTAATTGGCCTCTGTAAGATTTGCCCCTTGTGTGTAGGGAGAGGATTGGATAACACAACTGGTGTGAATGGATGATCGATGGTCGGCATGGATTCGGTGGGCTGAAGGGCCTGTTTAAAGGCTGTATCTCTAAACTAAACTAAATGTCCCCCCATCAACAACTATATTGTCTGCTTTTGTTTACTCCTGCAAACTTTTATTTTGCTAACATATGCATTGCATCCGCTGTTAAGGATGTCTTCTCAAACATTAGTTAGAGTGTGTTTGTTTTATTAATGAAACAATGCCTGCAGTCTTCAACAGAACAGAACTTGAATGACTGTTTCATACAGTATGTGCGCACAGAGCAACATCAAGCCAGCTGGATTCATGACAAGATGATTAGTATGTTATTCTATTTTGTATCAATTAAAGGAGAGGAGATTAATTAACAGATCGACAATTAGTTGGCCGAACTTCAGTTCCGCATGATTTTTTTAAATTATTACATGCTGGAAATCACGTCCTCGTTATCTCTTCTTGTTGGCCATATCTGAACCACAATGTTTAAAACGTGGAGAAGAAAAACAAACTTGCCTTGATTTGAACAGCATTGTGAATGAAAAGCTTCAAGGCACGTCCCATGAAATGTAGCTACTCATTTGTGGGACTGGACTGACGGAATCCAAACAGTTTCTCGTGCTTGTAAACTCCTGAGCGGACTTCCTCCTTTAAAAAAGTGGCACAATGCCCTGTAACTGAACTTAATCTTTCACATGGGAATTGCTTTTGTTGAGGGCAGTAAAGTAAACAATGGCATTTCCACCCCCGCTTGATACCAGGTTCACAGGGAATCTACTCGTTTAAGCAGAAACCAGGACTCGGTAATTGTGGGAGTTTCTGGACTAAGAATAGGGCATTTTTAGATATGTTCCCAGTGTGATTATTTTAGGTAAACTAATCACATATGCTAGGTAGTTTACAAATATTGCATTACAAGTACCACAAGTAAAGCTTCAAAATGATATTTTTCTATTACTATAATTCTCTTTCCAGTTGGTTATCTTAACCCTCCAGGGCAGGTGACCACAGCCTCTTATGCCTGCTTTTTCTTGTGTCATCATTCAAATTAGAACAATTGTAAACCGATCAAACCTGTGCCAAACAGCTGCGTTTTTTAGTTCTGAAACATTAAAACATATAGTTTAGTTCAGAGTATACAGCATGGAAACACGCCCTTTGGCCCACCAAGTCCACACTGACTATCGATTATCTGTTCACAGTTGTTCTATGTTATGAAGGCGCTGTGAGGCAGACCACCTATTAAGGCTTGTACCTATTGGATCTGGGTGCATGATATATATGGAAAGTTTAGCAGCGAATGAATCCCAATCCATTTCCAGTGGAAAGTGGGCAGAAACTAAAAAGTAAACTAAAACTCGTTTTATTAAAATAGATTTGATTTATTATCCATAAATTAATAAATTTGAAGCACTGCAAAGTTATCCACATATACATCTATAGATCAAATGATTCACCATCCTGAGGGTGTGTTCGAACTCAGGTCTCCGGAGCTGTCAGGCATCAGCTCTACCATCTGCACCACTGTGCTGCTTCAAAGTTTGCTCATTAAATTTACATATAACTGTGGCACGGCAGTTGCTGCCTTACAGCGCTTGCAGTGCCAGACACCCGGGTTTGATCCTGACTACGGGTGCTGTTTGTTCGGCGTTTATACATTCTCCCCATGACCGCTTGAGTTTTCTCCGAGATCTTCGGTTCCCTCCCACACACCAAAGATGTACAGGTTTGTAGGTTAATTGGCTTAGTGTAAGTGCAAATTGTTCCTAGTGTGTGTACGATTATGTTAATGTGCAGGGACCAATGGTCAATGTGGACTAGGTGGGCCAAAGAGCCTGTTTCCATGCTGTATCTCTAAACTAAACTAAATTTGCATGGAAAATATTTATATGATGGACATCAATTACATGTACATCCACTTGAATGACGTATGCCCATATTCTAATTGAGTAATTGAAACTTATGCATTCTAAGTGGTGTATTTTGCCACGATTTATGCATTCTAAGTGGTGTATTTTGGTGTATTTTAAAAAGTCTAAAATCTTTAGGCAAGACCTTATTTTTAAAAAAATAAGCTATTTCATATGGTAACCTCCTATTAATTTTGATTCTGAGATTATATCTCCTTTGATTTCAGCTCAGGAAGCTCCATACCTTCTTCATAACCTAAGTGACCAAGAAGTAAACATCAGTAGTTCCATTGTGTTGGAATGTCAAGCAGAGGGAAGACCAGTGCCACGTATCACATGGTACAAAAGCAATCAAAGGTTACACATTGAATCAGGTGCGGTTTTGACAGGAAATGATTGTCTATATAATATGAACTTGAAAATTATGGTTGGTCAATTATTGTCCGAACATGGTTATTCAGGTCCACCACCGATTTTTCAGCTCCTTTGTTCTAGAGCCTTTCTGGATTATCCATTTTGACGGACCAAACCGGCCTGCAAATTCGGCCTCGGAAGTCGGCTATGGGAATGGATCTGCTGGCTCTGGCCAGGCTGGAGTTCTAGAGCCCGGCAGCATGGGGTAAATTTGACCCGTCGATCAGTCACAGATATCCCGATGAGGTCGAGACCAGCATAGGCAGCACATTTTCGGGGAGACGTCCGGAAGGGTTTCAAATGCTTTTGTAATTCTGTCCTGATTAAGGGAGGTGCCGAACCACCAGTTGCTGGAAAATCGGTGGAGGACCTGTATATTTCTTTCAGCAGTTAGCATGAATGTATCTATCGTTTGTTGTATCTACTGTTATATTATTTAAATAGAAAACTTTAAATAGAAACATTTAAGAAATGTATCAATGCAGAAATATTAACACCCTAAGACATGACTAATGCTTTAACAACATAAAGATGTATTAGATAATTATATTATGATAATTTCGTTTTACATCATCTCCATACAGTACAGTTTACTTTAATATTAATTAGAATTTTTATAAGATCTAATTGAGTTAGAAAAATAGAAGAATGCATTGCTATACCAAAATGCAGTACCCTTTAGGAAGTGGAACCCTTTGGTTCCCACTGTGCAGTTTCTGGTATCAGCGGTGCCATCAGGGGAAGGCAGTAAGTAAACATTTGATATTTTCCCACAAGTGAGAGGAAATCAGTTACTGGGTCACAACAGGGTGCTACTAACATTTCCATTGACCAGCTAAAGTTGTCTGCATACTGCATCTCATTCTTAAATGTGAGTGGATGGGTTGGGAATTAATAAAGAGGAATGGATTGGAAAAAAAATAATTGACCTTACACATTGAAATATTTTATAGTGATCCAATAACCTGAGCCTTCTGGGGATGGGCTTAACTTTTGTTATAATGTTGAACCTTTTAATAGAGCATTATTCTCTAGTATTTTTCCATACGTATGTTGGATATGTTCTGGTTTTAGTTCTATTGTCCTATAAATTTGTTTTTTTTTTAAAGGGGGCAATCTGAAAATGTTGCATTAACATAAGAGAAAACCAAATCAAACCTTCTGTTATCTTTGTTAAGAATAGACTAAATAGGAAGTTGCCTTTTTTTTTTTCTAGTGAAGACTGAGTTTTCCAACAGTGTGTCAGTATCATGCAGGATGTCATAGTATGAGGTGGCTGTCTGCCTGTTCAGCTTGTAGATGTAGTAAATGGGATCTAACTATAAACAAAATAAGCCTATGTGGAAAGCATGGTTCTAATTCTCTGCCACATACTTTGTACAAAGGTATTACTCTGGGACCAGGAAACAGAATGTTAATTATTGAAAGAGTCAAAGAAGAGGATGAAGGCTTATACCGGTGCCAGGCGACAAACAGGAAAGGCTTTGTGGAGACTTCTGCTTACATCACTGTTCAAGGTAACTGCAGAAAATAGAAGTGGGATGTATAAAAAACATTTTAGGATGGGTAAGAACGTAATTAAAAGTTAGAATTCTGAATTTAAAATTAGGTTACTAGTCATGAAAATATTTTGTGTAGGAAGGAACAGCAGATGCTGGTTTGCAACAAAGGTAGCCACAAAATGCTGTAGTAACTCAGCAAGTCAAGAAGCATCTCTGGAGAAAAGGAATAGGTGACGTTTTGGGTCAAGGCCGTTCTTTGGACACCAAAAATATTTTGGGACTCAAGATCCGACCATGGACATGAGAATATCATTTATGAGACATTGTGTGGTGATTGGTATTCAGTTGATATTTTAACAACTAGTTCACTGGAATGGCTGAAAGTTCTTCTGTCATGTTTGAGGAATTGTTTTTGGAGATAGGCAAAGAACTGAGAGATGATAAGAAACACAAGGATGCTAGAATCTTGAGCAAAACACAAAAGGACTGGAGTAACGCAGGGGGTCAGGCAGCGTTTATGGAGGGAATGAACAGGTGACATTTCAAATCAGGACATTTCTTTAGACTGAAGAAGGGTCTCAACCTGAAACGTCACCTATCCATTCCCTCCACAGATGCGGCCTGACCCGTTGAGTTAGTTCAGTTTATAGTTCAGAGATACAATATGGAAACAAACCCTTCGGCCCACCGAGTCTGTGCCGACCAGTGATCCCAGTACACTAGCACTATCCTGCAAACTAGGAACAATTTACAACATTTGCCAATTAACCTACAAACCTGTATGTCTTTGGAATGTGAAAAGAAACCGGAGCACCCGGGGAAAACGGGGAGAATGTACAAATTTCGTACAGACAGCATCCGTAGTCAGGATCAAACCCGAGTGTCTGGCGCTGTGAGGCAGCAACACTATTGCTGTGCCACCGTTACTCCAGCACTTTGTGTTTTAAGAGAGAAGATAGATGGCAGAATGGTGATGGATAAATGTAAGTTGGTGCCAGTTAGAAAACAGAACACAGAATTTAAAGAAAGACTAAACATAGGGCAGTGCTTTACTCAACAGTGGATAAGCAGGGACATTTTGGGCACCATCTATGGCAATCTCTCATATCTATGGGAAGTGTACACATACACACACACAAACTAACTGATAAAACACTAGTCTTCATCAAAATGAAGAAGGAAAACAAGGCTGTGTTCTAGTATTGGTTAGACTTCATCTAGTTCTGGATCCTACATCTCAAGATGTATGTGTAAGCCTTGCAGGTGGGTAACGTATAGATTAATCAAAAATTTGCACCAACCAGATATTTTCAGCTATGGATGACCTTCATAGTATTTCCGTTGATCGAGCATGGTCGGGACAATATACAGATGCACAGAGAGAGGTGGGAGGCAAGTTCACAAAAGAATGTCATTCTTCAACCTGGACCATATCAGCTAACGTTTGGTGGATGAAGGAAGTTGCCACTGAAAACCAATGGCTAGCACAGCCTTAGCTGAAACCTTAGGGCAGTGTATGGACGCTCTTGCTTGCAAATGATCATAGCTGTAATCAAGCCCCCTTTCAGGATGATGCAGGAGTTGTTTGCAATCTACTGTTGCGTAAGACAAGTTGTTGAGGCTCTACATCCAAAGTGATACACCTACATTTAATTCCACCTTGCCAGGCACAACCAAGTGGAATGAGTAAAATACCTTGCAAGGTTTATGGGGTTTAGCACAGTGATGGGTTCCATGGACTGCATAATCATTGCTTTTCAAGAAGTGTTTATCAAGTTTTCAAATTCTGGGCTAAAAGAGATTCTGCTGCCTCAATATGTCGCCAATGTCCAGAGCCATGAGTATTTTGTTGTCATATGCACCAAAATAGAACAATACAATTCTTACCAACAGTGTGTAATGTGTAACTGAAGGCAGTACACAATGCTGAACGAGTGGGTCATCATAGTGAGCTTTTGTTAGATATAGCGTGGTAACTTTGGCCCACAGGGTCCACGCCGACCATCGATCACCCATACATTAGTTCTGTTATCCCACTTTTGCATCCTACACACTAGTGGCAATTTACAGAAGTCAATTAATCTACAAACTTGCACGTCTTTGGAATGTGGAAGAAAACCAGATCACTTGGAGAAAACCCATGCAGTCACAGGGAGAACATACAAAGTCCGCACAGACATCACCCAAGGATCAAACCCTCTGGCACAGTGAGGCAGCAGCTAAACCACTTGAACTATCCTACTCACCCCTGTTTTCCTATTTCCTTGTACTGTGACACGTTACTGAGGGAAATAAACAGAGACCAAATGTTTCAACATTGGTCCAGGCACTGGAGATGGGAGGAGGGAGGTGGTATCAGAACAAAAGAACCCCAGCATTCTATTCCATTCTTCTCCTGTGGAAACAAGATGGTAATTTTCAGAAGAAAATGCTAATTGAATCATTATACACTATTTCTGTACTACTCATTTCTTTTAACCTAATCTAGATATATCATAGGTCTATTTAGATTGTTATAAATATCTAGGGTTGTTATCTGGTGAAAGTGGCAAAGCTCATGCTCACTTTAACACCTTTGGTTTTGCAAGGCAAATGCTGGTAAATAAATCTAAAAAATACATTTGTACTTTTCTTTTCATAGAATAAAATGCTAAAAACGAAAATCAAAATTATATGCATGGTAATTGTTGTGGCAGCAGTGTTTTTTACATGAGGTGTCTATGCTTTCAAAAGCTTCAGAAGAAAATAGTTTGTGTTTTCACTGATGCATGATTCTAGGGTCAACAGAGAACTCAAACATGGAGCTGATCACCTTGACATGTACCTGTGTAGCTGCTGCTCTTTTCTGGCTTCTCCTGACTCTCTTCATTCGGAAACTCAAAAAGGTAGGTCCAAGTTACTACCCTGGTCAAATCATAGATGATCATTGATGATGTTAGTGTGTAGGAAGGAACAGCAGATGTTGGTATATATTGAAGATAGACACAAAGTGCTGGAGTAACTTAGCGGGTCAGGCAGCATCTCTTGAGAAAAAAGAAAACATTGATGATTTTAGACCTGTTGTGTGCATCGAAAACTCTTTTGGTTATAGGTCAAGTTAAAAATAGAATCTCCATTATAATGCATGTTGTGTATCTTTGAACTGCTTCTACGTATTGCTGTAGCACACCGAGGGCTTCATATTTTCTGGGAATTCGAGTCACATGAGCACGCTTCCTTAACGCTATAAGGTAAACATAAGTGTACCCATTAGCAAGCTACTGCTGATCTGTTGTCTTCAAGCATGCAGGTACAGTAGGCAGTGAAGAAAGTGAATGGCATGTTGGCCTTCATAACAAGAGGAGTTGCATATAGGAGCAAAGAGGTCCTTCTGCAGTTGTACAGGGCCCTCGTGAGACCACACCTGGAGTAGTGTGTGCAGTTTTGGTCCCCTAATTTGAGGAAGGACATTCTTGCTATTGAGGGAGTGCAGCGTAGGTTTACAAGGTTAATTCCTGGGATGGTGGGACTGTCATATGCTGAGAGAATGGAGCGACTCCGCCTGTATACTCCTGGAGTTTAAAGGATGAGAGGGGATCTTATTGAAACATATAAGATTATTAAGGGTTTGGACACACTAGAGGCAGGAAACATGTTCCTGATGTTGGGGGAGTCCAGAACCAGGGGCCACAGTTTAAGAATAAGTTGTGAGCCTGTGGAATTCTCTGCCTCAGAGGGCGGTGGAGGCCGGTTCTCTGGATACATTCAGAGACACAAAAGACAACAGCTGCTGTAATCTTGAGCAAAAGGAGCAACCCCAGCTGAGTTCCTCTATCACTATGGTGTTTGTTTAGTTTAAAGATCCAGTGGAAAGAGACCCTGCGGCCCTGCAAGTCCATGTCGACTAATAATCACCCATATATTAGTTATATTCTACACACTAGGGACAATACACAGAAGTCAATTAACCTACAAACCTGCTTGTCTTTTAAACATGGAAGGAAACTGGAGCACCTTGAATAAACCTATGCAGTCACGGCACGAAGGGTAAAGTACATCACGAGACAGACTAAAACAATACTCTATTGAGAATAATGTGATGACTGAGGTGATAAATGTAAAGGCAGAACAAGAGACAAAATAAATGTTTGAGGGAGATGAAATGGTATTGGAGATACATTTCAGACAGGTAAAATGGGCCATTTTCACAACCACTTGTGATGTTATTTATGTCATTGATTCAGTGTTATGGATAAGGTGGAAGTGAGATTGATGGTATCCAAGAGGTAGATGCAATTCTGTAAAAATACAATTAATTACAAAGCTTTGGAAACATTAATGGACAGTCATGTAAAAGACAACATGAGAATTGAGTTTTATCTGGTGGAGATGGAAATGGATGTCAGCTGAAAATGTAATACAAAAAATGTTGATGTTGAGACAAAAGTAAGCACAGATTGGGAAAACTTCCATGAAATTTCACCTGCTATTTTTTGCCAATATGAATGCCAATTTTAAAGGGAGATGTTAATGGACTGTGTCCAGGGTTAACAGTTTTTAAAAGTATTTTTTAATTAAATTGGATTTAAAAACGGCAACGTAAAAATATTAATGAATACTGCTTTCCTTTTAAAATTGTATATGATTTGCTCAATTAAATAAATGTTTTCAACAAATATTTTGCAAATTTCTGATGCCTTTCTTGCTGAATACCCTTTCACTTTCTAAACAAATAATTGTTCTTGTTATATAAACCTTAACACTGAATGATTGTTTTATTCATTCCGGATTAATCAAGACATTCTGGCAGGATACATTGAGCATTGATTAGTCCAGTGAAAGATGCCATTTAATTTTGACTGGATCACACTGCCAGTTTTGTCGCAAGCTATTGAACCTTGAAGGTTACTTCATTGGAAATGCTTAGTGGTACAATGTTTTTCTTTCCAACTACAAACCATTAAGATGATGTGTGTTGGCATGATGTCTGAATGACACCAGTGGACAAATGTGTGGGCCCACACAAGTGTTTTCTCATGCTTTGGTTTTCCAGCCCAGATCTGCAGAGACAAAAACGAACTACCTGTCAATCATAATGGACCCAGATGAAGTACCACTTGATGAGCAATATCTCCCTTATGATGACAATAAATGGGAATTTCCTCGAGACAGATTAAAGCTAGGTATGAGCACAAAAAATGTAATGCTCGCTCTAGAGTACAAGGTAACATATACTGGCCATTCTTAATTCTCAATTGACAGCTTTTGTTCTTAATAAATCTTGATTAATGATAGCTAAGTTCGTCTCTACATCCATGTTAAGTAATTCACATAAATTCAGGCTAATCCATTAAACTACATTATTGGATCATTTACACCAGACTTGCAGATAGGTTTAGGTTGAGGTTTATGTTCAGATTTAGATTTATTATTGTCACTTGTAACAAAAGGTACAGTGAGAAGCTTTGTTTTGCATGCTATCTAAACAGATCTGAAGATGTTCTAAAGTTCTGTGATACAGACACCATATTTGTACACATTGCAGACACGACAACCAGTGTCACTTTCCTGAAAGGGCAGGTAAAAGAGATTTGTTTCAAAGACTAAAATAACACTCCTGAAATGCTGCTTACTTACTAACTTCCTTGAAATGTTATTAGTTTCCCTATATGATCATTAACTATTATTATAGTACGGTGGCACAGCAGTAGATTTGCAGCGCCGGAGACCCGGGTTCGATCCCGACTATGGGTGCTGTCTGTACGGAGTTTGTACATTCTCCCCGTGACCTGCTTGGGTTTTCTCTGAGATGTTCGGTTTCCCCCCACACTCCAAAGACATACAGGTTTGTAGGTTAATTGGCTTGGTGAATGTAAAAATTGTCCCTAGTGGGTGTAGGATTGTATTAATGTGCGGGGATCGCTGGTCGGCGCGGACCCAGTGGGCCGAAAGGGCCTGCATCCGTGCTGTATCTCTAAACTAAACTAAACTGTTTAGTAGTATATAATGTGTTTCCTTTCATTCAACATTTCTTGCTTACAGTTTCGAAGTAAACTCAATCTCAGACGAAATAATATAATGACATCTTTTAAACATTGATTTTCTTCTCTGCACAGCAGATTCCAAAATCATTTGTCTTTATAAAGTTGGCTTTATAAAGTTAAACTTGATGATCTGCCTTTGTGATTGATTGGAATTTTGGCCCAAAAACAAAATACTCCAAATAATTAGCAATGTATACCTTAGACATGGCCTTGTCCATGTCGACCAAGTTGGCATACTGAGTAGTCTAATTTGTAATTGTAAATTAATAAGCCCTTCCTATCCATATATCTCCCAAAATGTCTTTTTGAAAAGCGTAATTGTATTTGCTTCATGCCATTGAATTTTAAATTCCATTGGTGTTAGTAGAGTGATTCAAGGTGCATACAGTGAAAACAATGATTCACAGATGACATTTACACTTTGCAACAGCACTGGATGGAAATGGATAAAAAGTAATAAGCTTGTGTATATTGCAATGCTGCATAGCATATCTGAGGATGGTTGAGAGAATGTAAATACCTATCTCATGAATTTCCATGCTTATCTCAATCCTAGGTAAAGCTCTCGGCCACGGGGCTTTTGGGAAGGTGGTGGAAGCTTCTGCTTTTGGCATCAATAAATCAGCCACATGTAAAACCGTTGCCATTAAAATGCTGAAAGGTACTTTGACATTGAAGTTTCAAAACTATCATAATGACTTACTTCAGCTTAAAACCTGGTTCAGTGGTTCAATGTACTTTTTTGTCACGTACCTAAGTACAGTGAAATTATTTTTTGCAAACAGTTCAGTGACAATCCTACTACACATAAGGCACAATTATATTAAGTATGAGAGTGTTAGATAGTAGACCATACACAAGAGTTGCCTCGTTTTAGGCAACATCTTGTCCCCTTCAAGTTCAAAATTTTTTTAAATGTTTGAGTCTTAATTTGGCCATAAAGGCCTGCTGTCCTGGTGGCGGCACTTGATTTAAAATAAATGCTTGATAAGAATATAATACCGTATAGTGAAAGATCTGGATGGAGTGGATGTGGAGAGGGTGTTTCCACTAGTGGGTGAGTCGAGGACCAGAAGGCATAGCCTCAAAATAAAAAGACATACCTTTAGAAAGGAGATGAGGAGGAATTTCTTTAGTCAGAGGTTGGCGACTGTGGAATGTATTGCCACAGGCGGCTATGGAGGACAAGTCATTGCTTATTTTTAAGGCGCGAGATTGACAGATACAACTAATTGATTAAGGGTGTCAAAGGTTATGGGGAGAAAGCAGACGAATGGGGTTGAGAGAAAATGATAGATTAGCCACAACTGAATGACAGAGCAGACGCAATGGGCCGAATTGCCTACTTCTGCTCCTATGATTTATGAACTTATAATGAAAGGAGACTGTAAAATAATAAATGCTTGTTCTATCATCAAGTGATTTAAAAATTATTGAATTATTCTAAATCCTTATGTGCATGATTTGTATTTGTACTTAATCTGCTTGTGTACAACATTGGTGTACAACATTTGTTTATATCTTCAATGAATAGATATTGGGGTGGGAGATTGCAACCTTCACGTGGTCCGCCCTGTTTCGACAAATGCAATCAACCCGGCGTGCACAATCAAATAAGATCAAATAGAACAAATTGTCCGACAACTTTAGGCTGTGCGCGCCATACGCAAGAAGAAGAAGATAAATAGATATTGAACATGTTACAGCTTAAGGTTTTGATTTCTAACTATGTTGTTTAATGATATTTTCTTTGAAGAGGATGCCACAGCCAGTGAACATAAAGCTTTAATGTCAGAACTAAAGATCTTGATTCATATCGGAAACCATCTAAATGTGGTGAATTTGCTGGGAGCATGCACCAGACATGGAGGTTTGTAACATTACGACTGCCTTACCAGTATAATAGAACTTAATAGAATAGAACAAAATGTTCGTCATTGTTTGACTGAAATATTGGGTTATTTTTTATTAAAAATAATAACAATATGATTGTAGAATAATGTGATTGTAGGGGTGGCATGGTGGCGCAGCAGTAGAGTTGCTGCCTTATAGTGCCAGAGACCCGGGTTCGATACTGAATGCGGGTGCTATCCATACACAGTTTGTACGTTCTCCCTGTGACATGAGTCGGTTTTCTCTGGATACTCCGGTTCTCTCCCACATCCCAAGGGTGTACAGGTTTGTAGGTTAATTGGCTTGGTAAATTTGTTAAATTGTCCCTATTGTGTGTAGGATCGTGCTAGTGTATGGAGATCGCTGGCCAGTGCGGGCTCAGTGGGCCGACGGGCCTGTTTCTGCGCTGTATCTCTAAACTAAACTAAACTAGAAGATCACAAAAAGTAAAAAAAAACCTGCATATGCTAAAAATCTGAAATTAAAACAGAAAATACTGGAGATACTCAGAACATAGAATGTAAAGCAGTACAGCACAAGAACAGGCCATTTGTCTTTTTAAACAATGGAACCTATGAACCTATGTCCTCTGGTTCTCGATTCCCCTACTCCTGCGCAAGAGATTCTGTGCGTCTACTCGATCTATTCCTTGCATGATTCCCCTCACCACTAGAAGATCACCCCTCATCCTCCTACGCTCTAAGGAATAGAGCCCTAGCCTGCTCAACCTCTCCCTGTAGCTCAAGCCTGCTTCCATGCAATATCTTCATTAATCTTTTCTGCACCCTTTCCAGCTTGACATCTTTCCTATACCATGGTGCCCAGAGTGTCCGGATGTGTTTCAGATTGTTAATCTGAATCTCCCTGCAGAAACAAAACTGTGCACCACTACTCCAAAAGCAAATGATTGGTGCCTCAGTTGGACATTTTGAACCGTGCAGTATATATACTGTAATACTGCAACCTGCTCCTGGAGCTTAGAATCGCCTGAAGTCTCCCTACAAGAGGTGCAACTGATGACATTGAGAGCTTAGTGAAGAGAGGAAGTGTTATATATCAGTGCCATGTTTCAAAAACATGAATTAATGCGAATGTCATCATCAAAACACCTTATGAATTTTAAAGTTTCAAAAATACGTTATTACAAAGAAAAAATGTTTTGATCTTAAAACATAGATTAATTTTAAAATGCATTCTGGGAACCACTTTAACCAGTTTGTGCATTCGACAAAATCAATTTGTATTGATTTCCTGATGTGCAGAAACAAAGGGCAAGGTTCTTGATTCAAATATAAATTTGGATAATTGCTTCATGTCTAATCCTGGAATATCAATTTAATTAAACAAATCTATACTGTGCCCTATTTTTCTTGACGCAGGTCCTTTGATGGTGATTGTTGAATACTGTAAATATGGCAATCTCTCCAACTATCTTCAGACCAAGAGGCATAAATTTGTGTTGCACAAGGTGAATGTACATCACTATCTATTTCAAAATATCTTACTGAATTATTAACTTTCCATTCTATTGAATGTAGCTGATGGACAATATTCTCACACACATCGGGAAAATCTGCACATCACACCTATTAAAAGCCTATTCACTAATGATTTTATTGAACAAATTTGTAACAAACAATCAATTTCCTTTTATTCTTGTTAAACAATGGTATTTATGATGGAGTTAGTCTCTTATTTAATGGTTGCCATGGCTGGGATGTGACTCGCCATAATGAATGGGTGAGTGATGGAGGGATGGAATTGATGGTGCGGTGGAGAGGACAGAGACATTTTTTTTAATATAGGTTCCCCTCTGCAAATAATTTCTATTTAGTAAATATAATGTAGTAGAAAGCTGAGAGTTGAGTTTAACAATGGAACAGTACATATTAAGTGGAATAACCTGTACCTGCTATCATATCAAGTTTTTAATGCATCAAGCAAGATCAATCAAATATCCAAGACAACACGTTTGCCCTGCTTTCTATCCATTTCTAGGAAACTGCATTACAAGCAGATCACATTCAAGAAAAGATCCCTATGGAGGGGAAAAAGAGACGGCTGGCTAGTGTTACGAGTTCTGAGAGTTCCACCAGCTCTGGATTTGATGAAGATAAAACTCTAAGTGATGTTGAAGAGGAAGAGGAGGGTAAGAACTGATTCCTTCCTGATTTCTTCCTGATTTGCAGCCTTCAAAGTTATTTTTACATCAGACTGAGTATCTTTGATGTCCTTGCTGATTATCTCTCTAATAAACATCCGTGGGATATTCTTAATAGAAGGAGACACACCTTTCAAGTTTGAAAAATAATAAAAATACACGATGTACTAGCTGTAAAAAAAAATGTTTTTCTTATCAGCACATCTGTAGTTTTCCAGATCTGTAGAGAGGAAACCTCACCTAGTTATTTTGCCACTAATCTCTGGGAGGTGAAAGGGTGTAGCTGAGTGTTAGCAAACATGGCAGGAATAAAAAGGCATATATCAGTAGTAGCTGTAGCTTTGCCATGCTTTGTTCACTGATTAACCAAGTGAGCGGTAATTTAGCCATCCTATCCCACAGAGACAACAGCAAGACATAGAACATTGAATGCAAAACATAGAACAGTGCAGCACAGGAACAGGCTCCATGGGCCATAATGTCTGTGCTGAACATGATGCCAAGCTAAACTAATCTCCTCTGCCTGCACGTGATCCATACCCCTCCATTCCCAGCATATCCATGTGCCTATCCAAAAGCCACTTAAATGCTACTATCGTATGTACCTGCACCACCACCCCTGGCAGAGCGTTCCAAGTACTCACTGTTAAAAACCTGTCCTGCACATCTCTTTTAAACTTTGCCTTTTCACTTTAAAGTTAATCCTTTAGTCTTTGATATTTCCGCTCTGGGAAAAACGTTATGATTGTCTACATTATCTATGCCTGAGAAAATCGTGAGAATATTCAGAAATGGATTCTAAAAGGCCTGTCCCACTTAGGCGATTTTTTCGGCGATTGCCGGGAACTGTCACAGTCGTAGCAGGTTGCTGAAAAAGCAGCGAATGGACCCCTCCCATGACAATGTCTATGCCAACCTACCACCTAGTCGATGTCAAGCTATAGCAAGCTACCGCCAACCGGCGACCCAATCGGTCGCATCTTAGGATGTCCACCTACGGACACACCTATGACAACCTACAACCACACAGACGACAACCTACGACAACCAAAGTCAACCTACGTCCACCCGCGACATGCTACGACAAGTAACGAACCTGTCGGCGACAACCGAAGACTATTCAGTCGCCGGTACTTGTTGCCGGTTGACGTAGGTAGTGGCCAATGGAATTCACCAAAGTCAGCACCCGGCAACAATCAACATCACCTGGCGACAACCTGCGTCATCCTGGTGACAGCCTATGACAGGAGAAAACAAGCTACGTCAAGCCCACAGTCGCCAAAAAGTTTTGAACATTTTAAAATCCAGCGGCGACCAGAAGAACTCTTTAGGCGACTTGAGGAGACTACTCATGACCATATAGGCGTCACCCCGCGACCACGTGAAAACAGCCTAGTCCCCTGTGGTCGCCAAAAAAAACACCTAAGTGTGACAGGCCCTTAAGGCTTCCCCCTGCTCTACCTTGTCTCTGTTCGTGTTCATTGCTGGCATTTTCACTTTTCTGACCTAAGATAGTCTGAGATTTTTGGTTACTCTTCTTTCTCCACCAATGTTGGCCGATCTCCATAATACTTCCAGCACATGTTGTTTTTATTTTAGATTACTAACATCCTTGGTCTTTATCCACTTCGGTAAGGTAGCAAAGAACAAACAGCACCATCACATCAGTTCCAGGACTTGAATCCGGGAACAAAGAAGAACATTTGGATTGTTGCGATCAAATTTAGATATAGAAATAGAAAGGCAATTAGCACTAGTACAAAGTAACTCTGTTGGAACCTAGGACATTGGAGTATAGTGAATTTTACCGTTTGTAGCTACGTAAATTCCAATAGTTTATATTATACATACCTTACTATCGCATTTTTGTGCAATGTTTTTAATTAAAATAAATTCCTGATATAGTTTTGCTTGTTGATGACAAGCTGTTAGCCCAACTTAAATGGGAAAAAAAAATTGGAAACTGATGTACGTATTGGTCACGGCAGAAATGTATCAGCAGTGTTGCAGATTGTAGGAGTATTACTGGAAAAAGATTTTATCTTATGATTTTAAGTCATAGAAGAATGTAATTGCTTACTCTTCAGGGTTATTATATTGAGTTAGTTTACGAGGATACCACAAAAGAGTATTTGAGTTGATTGCGGCAATGTTGATCTCAAGGTTCCCATTAAATGAATCAAAAGAACATCATTATAGATAAAAAGTTAAAATACTGATAACATCTGTTGTCTGTAGCAAAAAGAAGACCCAGCAGGTCAGGGTAGCATCCAAAATGAAAGTGTAAAATGTAATATTCCAAATATTGTCCTTTGTCGAAGCACTTTTTGGGGAATTGACATCAATCTTGGTCCATGATTCAAAGGATAGATGTAATGATGGAATTGGTGAAGATTTCGTATCAAAAGATAATCTAATTGCGTAGATATCTCTGTTGTTAACTGATGGAGTAGTAGAGTTGTAAATATCAGTTTATATTTAGGTGGTTAATTGTATTGCACTTAACAGAGAATCATTATTTTGTTTAGTTTAGTTTAGAATTACAGCACAGAAACAGGCCCTAAGGTCCACCAAGTCCATGCCGTCCAGCGATCCCCATACATTAGAACTATCCTACACACTTGGGACAATTAACAATTTTACCAAAGGCAATTAACCTACAAACCTGTAGGTCTTTGGAATGTGGGAGGAAACCAAAACACCCAGAGAAAATCCATGCGGTCACAGGGAGAACGTACATACTCCGTACAGTCAGCACCCATAGGCAGGATCGAACCCGGGTCTCTGGCGCTTTAAGACAGCAACTCTACTAATATTAATGATCTGGATGAGGGAATTGAAGGCAATATCTCCAAGTTTGCAGATTACACTAAGCTGGGGGGCAGTGTTCGCTGTGAGGAGGATGCTAGGAGACTGCAAGGTGACTTGGATAGGCTGGGTGAGTGGGCAAATGTTTGGCAGATGCAGTATAATGTGGATAAATGTGAGGTTATCCACTTTGGTGGCAAAAACAGGAAAGCAGACTATTATTTAAATGGTGGCCGATTAGGAAAAGGGGAGATGCAGCGAGACCTGGGTGTCATGGTACACCAGTCATTGAAAGTAGGCATGCAGGTGCAGCAGGCAGTGAAAAAAGCAAATGGCATGTTAGCTTTCATAGCAAAAGGATTTGAGTACAGGAGCAGGGAGGTTCTACTTCAGTTGTACAGGGTCTTGGTGAGACCACACCTGGAGTATTGCGTACAGTTTTGGTCTCCAAATCTGAGGAAGGACATTATTGCCATAGAGGGAGTGCAGAGAAGGTTCACCAGACTGATTCCTGGGATGTCAGGACTGTCTTATGAAGAAAGACTGGATAGACTCGGTTTATACTCTCTGGAATTTAGGAGATTGAGAGGGGATCTTATAGAAACTTACAAAATTCTTAAGGGGTTGGACAGGCTAGATGCAGGAAGATTGTTCCCGATGTTGGGGAAGTCCAGGACAAGGGGTCACAGCTTAAGGATAAGGGGGAAATCCTTTAAGACCGAGATGAGAAAGACTTTTTTCACACAGAGAGTGGTGAGTCTCTGGAACTCTCTGCCACAGAGGGTAGTTGAGGCCAGTTCATTGGCTATATTTAAGAGTGAGTTGGATGTGGCCCTTGTGGCTAAGGGGATCAGAGGGTATGGAGAGAAGGCAGGTACGGGATACTGAGTTGGATGATCAGCCATGATCATATTGAATGGCGGTGCAGGCTCGAAGGGCTGAATGGCCTACTCCTGCACCTAATTTCTATGTTTCTATGTTTCTATGTCTATGTTTCTACTGCTGCGCTACTATGTTGGCCGATTCTGATCTTTCCTTAAAACAGTACAGCACCAGAACACGTCCTTCATATTTGGGGATTCGGCAATGCTTTGTTATATCTTACAAGATCTGCTCCATGTAACCAGTAACATACTGGAGAACTTTTAATTTTCCATTTGTGTCTCAGACATCTGTTTCTCCCATACCTTGAGAGGGAGAGTGGGCAGAGAAGTGGCAGATGGAATGTAGTATAGCAAAGTGTAGAATCATGCATTTTGGTAGTAGGAATAAAGGCATAGACTATGTTCTAAATGGGGTGAGAATCCAGAAATCGGAGGTGCAAAGGGACTTGGAAGTGCTGGTGCAGAATTCCCAAAAGTTAATCTGCAAGTCGAATTGGTAGTAAAGAAAGCAAACTCAATGCTAGCATTTACTTCAAGAGGGTTGTATACAAAAACAGGGATGTAATATTGAGGCTCTATAAGGTGCTGGTAAGGCTGCATTTTGGAATATTGTGAGCAATCTTGGGCACCATATCTCAGGAGGGATGTGCTAGCTCTGGAGAGGATCCAGAGGAAGTTTACAAGAATGATCCCAGGAATGAGTAGGTTAACCTATGATAAGCGTTTGTCGGCACTGGGCCTGTACTCGCTGGAGTTTAGAAGAATGAGGGGGGATCTCATTGAAACATATAGAATAGTGAAAGGCTTGGATAGACTGGATTTGGAGAGGAAGTTTCCATTAGTGGGAGAGTTTAGGACTAGAGGTTATAGCCTCAGAATTAAAGGATGTTCTTTTAGGAAGGAGATGAGGAGAAATTTCTTCAGTCAGAGGATGGTGAATCTATGGAATTTTTTGCCACATAATGCTGTAGAGGCCAAGTCAGTGGATATTTTTAAGGCAGAGATAGATTGGTTTATGATTAGTACATGTGTCAGAGGTTCTGGGGGGGAAGGCAGGAGAATGGGGTTAGAAGGGAGAGATAGATCAGCCATGATTGAATAGCATAGTAGACCTGATGGGCTGAATGGCCTAATTCTACTCCTATTCCTTATGACCATATGATCTCGAGTGAATACCACCGCAGGCAATTGGAGCAATCTTGGATAGGCCATTTTGGTCAACATGGATGTGTTGGGCCGAAGGGCTTGTTCTCTTACTGTATGACTCATGACTCTAATACTGTTTAGAATTGTCATAAGATTCAGGGTAAATCAACTCCAGAGACTTTCTTCATTGAATCTTGCATCTGTTTGCTTGGGACTTCTGATGAATGCCATTGAATTTTCCAAGTTGCACCAGGATTGAAAATATAGAAAACATTTGAATCAACATTAAAGGATTGTATCTTATCATTCCCCATACAGTAGGGTCTTTAGAGGGGCAAAGTTTGAGGAGATGTACAAGAGTTTTATTTTACATGAAGGCCTGGAACTCACTGCCAGGGTGATGGTGGACGCAGATACGTTTGCGGCATTTGAGAGACATTAGGATGGGCACATTGATATGCAGGGAATGGAGGGATATGGATTATGTGCAGGCAGATAAGAGATGGTCTTGGTGTCATGTTCGGCACAGAAATTGTGGGCCGAAGGGCCTGTTCTTGGGCTGTACTGTTCTGCTCTATGTTTATTATTGAAGATTGCTGTAGCAATCCATAATTAACCATTCACTCCCTTCTTTTTGAATAATTGATAGATGCTGATGACTTGTTCAAACAAACAATGACCATGGAGGATCTGATCAGTTACAGCTTTCAAGTGGCTCGAGGCATGGAATTCTTAGCATCAAGAAAGGTTTGAGTACAATCTGAATAAAGATACTGAACCTCGGGGTAATTGATATTAGGAATAATTAAATATTGCCTGTAGATTGGCTATTGGTAGATTGGTAGATTGGCATTCCAACTGTTACATTCAGACAATGTCTAATCAAAAAGAGCAAAACATTAGGGTGGAAGATTGATCAATATTTCATATTAACTAGACTTTTGTCACAAATAACAAGCTCACAACTTATCATTTGTTTTGCTAAAATTTGATGCACATTTAAGTTTATTTTCACCTGCAATAATATCAGTGCAAATCAGTATGATACTAGTTGCAGTTTTACTATGGACTTTAGAATGGTGGGAAAGGTTTTGAACTCATTTATTTAATTAGTTTCTTGAAATAATTACTCTTCAAATAACATTTGTAAAATCTAGGTATTTTAATTTCAAATAGAAAAATTAATTGCTGAAGCAACCCTTCATCATAGGCAAATAAAATAATACAGAGAAATTATACACATTTGCACAAAAACAAAGTTTCCACACGATATATTGTACCAGCTTAAATTTCTGTGTCAATTAATAAGCGGGAGGAAATTAGCTATTATTTATATCTACATGGCTTATATTTTCATGCCCCACAAAACATTTGAACAAGTACTTGGAAAGGATAGGTTCAGATGGATATACCAAATGCAGGCAGGTGGGACTAGAGTAGTTGGGGTGGGCATGTTGGGATTGTTAGAAGGGCCTGTTTCCACACTGTATGACTCTATGACTCTAACTGCTTTAATTGACGCAGTGCATTTCATCCAAGAAATTGGATATGCAGGGAATGCAGAGATATGGGTTATGTGCAGCTAGATAGAGTTGGGCTAGGCATCATGTTCAGCACAGACACTGTGGGCTGAAGGGCCTATTCTTGTGCTATACTGTTCTATGTTCTATAAATTGGAGATTTGGGGGAAACCTACAATATTCATTATTTACCCACTAAAATCAATGGGGGCAGAAACTGTAGAACTCATGTTCTAGAATTGACACTGCCATATCGCCAGAGCATCTCCCAGCCTCACTTTCTAATATGTCACATCATCAATCGAAGTTTGTGTAGAACACAAAGTGTTGGAATAACTCAGTGGGCCAGCCAGCATCTTTGGAGGACATGGATACATGATGGTTCGGGTCAGAATCATTCAGAAGGGTCTAAAGAAGGATCCCAACCTGAAATTTCTCCTATCCATGTCCTCCAGTGATGCTGCCTGATGCACTGAGGTACTCAGTGTGTGTTCTATGCAAGTTTCCAGCATCTGCCGTTCCTTGTGATAACATTAATTGATGCTCTCTTTTGCTTACTGCAGCTCTTTTTTAAATAATAGCATGACTTGCGTGCATCGGCCATTGACCAGCCTTCACTTAGACCTCTTGTGGGAAGGTCTTGCTGGTCAGGCCGCTTTGGCGGAAACGTAATGTGGGCCAAGAGCAGACTGGAGAACATCATGACCTCCTCCCTACCTCCACACTTGGCTTCGTGGCATTCGTTTCAGCTGTTGTGCTGTGGTTGCCTCGGAAAAAATGTTTTAGTGCTAACTTGCTTCCCAGCAGTTAGCTGGGGTGGGAGATTGCAACCTTCACGTGGTCCGCCCTGCTTCGATGAATGCAAGCAAATAAGATCAAATAGAGCAAGTTGTCCTACAACTTTCGGCTATGCACGCCATACGCAAGAAGAAGAAGAAGCAGTTAGCTCAGCGATGATGCAGTAGTTGTGACCTCAGGTCCTCGTTTAGGTCATACTGAACTGCATTCAGTGCATTTTTGGCAAACTTTACGAACACTACACCTGCATAGCGCAGACAGTTGATGAGTCAAATTTCAACACTTTTAGTGCTAGCCATTCAAGTGCACCACATTGAGTAAATCAATTTCTCACATCATAGTTAAAAAGTAGAGTAAAATGCTGGAAGCTCAGGCATTTCCCCAGCAAAATATGCATGACACATAATTAATTGGTTCAACATTTTGGAGTAACTCAGCGGGTCAGAAGCACAGTCTAGTGCTGTTCCGCTGCTGGATATTGAGGGCCAGTCCAGTGTGGCACCCCTCAAACAAGGGAAGGGATACTACCCTAGGGGACAACAAGAGTGGCAAGGGTGCTTGGTTTAAAGATAGTTGCGAACACTACTGAATGTGACACTAATTAATGTATGTTATGAAAGCTATACATATTACTAAGATAGAGGTTTGTGGATTTTGGTGACAAGGAATCCAAGGATGCCTTTCAAAGGTAGAGTGGAAGTGGAGAAACAGTCATGAACTTATTGAATAGCAGAGCAGATATAAGGGATTAGATGATCTACAGCCCGTTCATCTAATGGTACAATGTTTACAGACTGCATGCTTATGAATACCAACGCCAGCAACGGTCAAACGATATTAATTCTTTCATAGAAACATAGAAACATAGAAAATAGGTGCAGGAGTAGGCCATTTGGCCCTTCGAGCCTGCACCGCCATTCAATATGATCATGGCTGATCATCCAACTCAGTATCCTGTACCTGCCTTCTCTCCATACCCCCTGATCCCTTTAGCCACAAGGGGCACATCTAACTCCCTCTTAAATGTAGCAAAATTGCTTAGTAAAAATTGCACAATTTAATCAACATTTATTCAACTGAATCATAGTTAAAATAGAAGATACTGAACTTAGAACAAAGTACAGCACAGTAACAGACCCTTCAGCCCACAACATCCATGCCGAACATGATGCCAAGATGAACTAGTCTCATCTATCTGCACATGATCCACTGGAAAGAGAGAGTTGAATAGAAATTCCAGTTAAAACATAAGAAGTCTGGTATTTCCAGCGTTGGTAACCATCTTCCTTGAAAATCTAGAGTTGTTAAAGATGACATAAAATAATTAAATGACACTTGGACAGGTACATGGATAGGAAAGATTTGGAGGGATATAGACCAAAAACTGGCAAATGGGTCCAGCTTAGATGGAGCACCTTGGTCGGTAAGGAGGAGTTGGACCAATGGATCTGTTTCCATGTTGTATGACGCTAAGACTTTATAATAGACAATAGACAATAGGTGCAGGAGTAGGCCATTCGGCCCTTCGAGCCAGCACTGCCATTCAATCTTCCAAGCACACAGGGGCTTGGAACAAATCTAGTATTATTTTGACCATTCCTATTTTAAGGGTACAGTTGATGCAGGAAGACGATAGTCAATGGAGTGTGTGTCACTTCCATTCATTCTTTGGTCCATCTTCCTCTGTCCATTACTTTACATAGCTTGTGGCATATCCTGTTCTTTGCCCTGTGGCACTGTGAAACTGTCATGGAAAAGTCTAAGACAATTTTTTTCTTGCCTGTTATGTGTTGCCAAGTTAAAATGTTCACATAAGCAATGCTGAGGCATATCTGGAAGCACAGTATGAGGCTGGATTTGTGTAGCCCTCCTCTTCCTCCCATCTAGGATTGGAATGAAAGATTATTACATTATTACTGTCAAATCGCGATTTCAGAAAACAAATACATTTGTTACGTATGTTCTGAGGAACTCAAGCAGACTTACTTACTTCCTACTTGCTTCTGTCTACATCCCCAGGAAAAATGATCAGTTTTTGTAT
Source organism: Okamejei kenojei (assembly GCA_035221665.1). NCBI lineage: Eukaryota > Metazoa > Chordata > Chondrichthyes > Rajiformes > Rajidae > Okamejei > Okamejei kenojei. The sequence continues at coordinate 71,785,680 of CM069136.1, read as the reverse complement.
CATTAGGCAAAGGGGTTTCACTGAAAAAGTTTCATTGTAAATAATGATATCAGGAAACTCATGGCAATGATTGAGGAAATGAGTTTCAAGAATGTAACTCTTTTATTGCAGTGCATTCATCGAGACCTGGCAGCAAGAAATATCCTTTTATCTGAGAACAATGTAGTGAAGATCTGTGACTTTGGACTTGCACGAGATATTTATAAAGATCCTGATTATGTACGAAAGGGAGATGTAAGTTAATTTACTTGAAAATACATTAATAATTTAACATGTAAAAAATGGAAAGTTACCTGGTGTAAGGAGCTGGTCATGTCCTCCTTTCTTGGAATGGGGCCAAATATAAATTGGAGGAACAGCACCTCATATTTTGCTGAGGCATTTTACAACCCAGTAGTATGACAGTGTGAATCTGAACATGGGTCTCAACCTAAATCATCTATTCATTCACTCCAGAGATGCGGCCTGTCCCGCTGAATTACTCCAGCTTTTTGTGTCTATCTTCAGTATGAATATTTATGTCAAAATTCTAGTAACCCTTGCACCCCTCTCTCTCCGTCCCTCCCCCACCCTAATTGTCGTACTTGTTTTAATGTCGTCTTGTTGATTTCCACTGTCTGAGTAACTCGTTATTACCTTTCCCACAGCCAACAATGGACCATTGTGCGATCTACATTTCCTTGATTATCGCTGCTTTTTGCACATCTTCCATTCATTTGTCCCAAGTACCATCTATATCTCTCATTCCCCTTTCCCCTGACTGAAGAAGGGTCTCGACCCAAAATGTCACATTCTCCAGAGATGCTGCCTGACCTGCTGAGTTACTCCAGCATTTTGTGTCTGGTTTATGTCAATAACTTTGTTCATCAATGTTTGCAGGCAAGGCTCCCTCTCAAATGGATGGCCCCCGAATCTATATTTGACAAAGTTTACAACACTCAAAGTGATGTCTGGTCTTACGGAGTTTTACTGTGGGAAATATTTTCCTTAGGTACGTCGCAGTATCTACATTTATGTATTGTATTGAGCTGCAGGATACTTTACAGCCGCACATTGATTGGCATGCAAATACGTGCAGATTATTTAGTTTAGTGTATTATTGCCACATGTACCAAAATATAGTGAAAAGCTTTAGTTTGCATGCTATTCAGTCAAGAAAAGACTATGCATGATTACAATCAAGCTGTCCACTGTGCACAGATGAAGGATAAAGAGTACAGTATTTTAGGCATGTGGTTTGGAATATGAAATATTTTATTTTGATTAGCAGTTGTTTGACCACTGAAAACTGCGTAAAATTACTGATAAAAATAAGTTTTTCAGTATCTCCAAATTATTTTCTGTTTAGTATGACTCGGCAATGACACACACATCCCTGTGCTAGTTGAATTGTATTGACTAACAGACTGGCCATGCTTGACTTTTGAGACTTCCTTTTACCCTAACCACATCCCTATGAATCTCTGTAACTTCCTCCAGCCCCACAATGGTCTGATCTCTCTGAGATTTCTCAGTTATGGTATATAGAATTAGTCAAAATTGACAGTATGCTCGTAACGGCACGTAGGTTAAAGGACCAAAACCAAACCTCACCCCAGTGATAATATCTATTAAGTTAGCCTAAACATTGTGGTCAGCTGTGAATTGATCCCTATGAAATGAACTTTCTCTTGTGTGGTATTAGTTTAATTCTATGCATCCCTACCAGCTTGCAATTGGGATATTCATTGAGCCATAGGAAGATACGACATGGAACAGGCCCTTCACATCCCAATTCTGTGCCGACTATCAACCCACTATTCCAACATGAATCCCATTATTTTATTCTCCACACATTTTCATTAACTATACCCCAGATTCTACCACTCTCATACACACTTGGGACAAATTAACCTACCAACCTGCACATCTTTGGGATGTGGGAAGAAATTGAGCACTCACAGGAAACCCACAAGGTTACAGGAAGAACGGGCAACCAGAGATTATCTAAGGTCAGCATTGCACCCAGGTCTCTAATGCTGTGAGGCAGCATCTCTACTGCTGTCCGACTGTTGTAAAATAGTAAGATTAAACAAGAATTTACCAAGTTTGAAGTTTGATCGTTATTTCATGAGGAGGAACGATGAGGGATTACGTTAAGAAGCCCCGCCTGGTTCATGATCGGCATACTTCAAAGCAGTGGCATGAAAAATACAGCACTAATAGCCGGAGTAAGATAGTAAGGCTCAATATAGACTAGAACAACCAGATGATCATTTATTTTATGAAGGTTGGGAATGGAGGGCACGTAATCCCTCTTCATAAAATAACGATCAAACTTCAAATTTGGTAAGTTCTCGTTTAATCTTACTATTTTACTTCGGAGTCATGTGAGTGACTATGTGAAGACTTTGTAGCTCTGTGTTTTTCATGTCGTAGATTCATTCCATATGACACTCTGGCTCAATCAACACAGTAGTGAGTAAATAATACATCTTATAAACATTTCTTTAGTTTATGTAATAAGTCTTTTCATTATAAAAGAATGAAAGTAATAACCCTTCTATCATAGGGGAAGATTTATAACCAAAGATATAAATTGATAATATAAAACAAAGCACAATCAAAGAGAACCCAACACTGCGTGTCCAACCCTGACACCGTGAGAATTGGTTTCGTGTAAACTTTGAAAAGTTTCTTTTACATCATCCTACGGCCTCTAATTTTTTGATCGAGTGGCCTGTCCTGTGCCTTTGCTGTGGATGTACCTACCCCCCTGGTGGAGTGATTTTTAACACCTCAATGTCTACTCCTGCTGAGTCCCAAACCTGTTTTAACCATCTAGAATGTAACTATCTGGAACCATCAGTTTGTACTGATATTTTTATGTGGTTTTTTTGTGTATAATAAATAGCTCTGTCTCACCACCATGGAGACCCTTGCCTACTTCAACATATTGAGTCAATGCTTAGCCACACACAATTTTTGGTCGACAGGATATGCTTTAAAATTTACCTTGGTTCCAGCTCCTCCTGGTCTGCTTTGTTCGGTTAAGTCATAAACATATAAGACAATGTTATCTGTAGCCACATGCATACAGTCTAACGTAACATTTGCAACGTTTGCACTCTTTGTTCTGATATTAAATCCATGAGCATTATTATTTCAAATGTTAACTTCCGAAACAATGATAGAATTGGAGCACATTACCTGAGCAAAGTGAGAACTATGCTGACCTCCCAACTTCTGTATTTTTACTTTGGGCAGATTTAAATATATTCCTTTCCCAATCGGGATATTACCGGATGAGACCCCTATTAATGGCCCTATCGCTAAGGTGCTGATCAAAATATGCAATCCAGCAAGGAACTCCAATATATCTGATATGTTAGCAGTATGATAAAATATCTTTGACTGTCTACCAAAGACTTCCAATTTCTTTATATAAACAAAATACTGTTTTTAATGCTATTTTTCCAAGCTGCAGTTATAACATTCATGGTCCTATCCGCCAGTCCCAAGCTCTTGTAATGGTCTGTTCAGAACCTGCAGATTAACAAATTCATATGATCATGCCATGGATGAATTTTTCAACATATTACTGCAGCTATGAATCGTCATAAATGGTTCAATTATTACTCTAAACATCAATGAGAATCATGACTGTGTCCGATTTGGCCCACTAATTACTGCAGCTAGGAATCGTCATAAATGGTTCAATTATAATTCTAAACATCAATGAGAACCATGACTGTGTCTACTTTGGGCCACCAAACCGCCCGTGGCAAAGTCTTGTTATATTTTCATCAGACATTGCCTAATCAGGCCGAATGGGGAACATATTTCCCCCCCCCAATGTAGTGAGAATGCATCCACAGCTATTGCTCCTGGGTTGGGTTCCCATGAGACGTATTTGGGCAATTAGTGATTTCATCTAGACGCAAACAGATCAATGTCAGGTAATCCATACTACTGACAATGTTTTCCAACTTGTGGGTTTAATACCCATTCTGTATTGTCTTTAAATTTTCATGATCTGTTGTTTGCCACACTATTGTCTCTCCCTGAGATAGATAGCTGAAAGCCAAATATTCTTAAAGATACACTAATGCCACATCTGGTTAACCAGATAATCACATGATAATGATCTTACTCGACCCATGTGATTGATCTATGCCACAGCTGTGGTATTGTCTACTTGTAATTGGACATGCAAATCTTTCATAGTGGAACAATAAGCTTTTAATCCATAAAAGCTCCTAACAACTCCAATGATTAATACAAATGTTTGGAGAAATAAGTTTCTTGGACAATCCATCTACCACCACCTGGTGTTATTGTCCGTAGCATCCTAAATAAGGGACATATGAGATATTAACCTGATAAAAATAGATATTACACTTATCTTAGCCCAAAAAACCGAGAAGCTATCCACCATCCGAGAATACTTGCTTCAGTTTGCAATGACTGCTGGCTGCTGAGCTAATATGCTTTTAAGCAGCTTGTGGAACATTCTCAATCCACCACTATAATTCTGATAAAGCTTTCTTTGGCAATTGCATAGGCCTGTCAAAAATGCCCTGCACACTCTTCTAGTGCTTGTGTTTTTTTTTTGTTTTTTTTCTTCCCTTTTTTGAGCTTTTTAGGTAATGCAGTGGACCAACTCTACTGCAGAAATAGTGCTACTAATTTACCTAAGCTCCTTCTCGGATGGAGGGATAAGGCTTGTGAACAAGGCAACAACACACATTCGTAATATTGACACTTTGTTTCTTGGTAAAATTTACCAAACATGGTACTGAATCACTCACAAACCCCAAATAGTAAAATGTTGGGGATGGCTGAAGCTTAGATTTTGTTGGATGGATCAGGACCTCGAGTCTTTCAACAGGCTTGTAATTGCTGCACTAATTTTCCAGCTGACTCCTGATCATCATTGCCAATTAAAAAATGTCATCAAGATAACCATGACCATGTGTCCTTATCAGTGCAAGTGCTGGTTTCAACCATTGTGTGAACAGCCTAGAAGCTGAGCTTAATTCATTAGATAATGCCTTTAATTGCCATAGCTGACCCATTTAATTAATTTTCAATTGCCTGTGAACATGATGATAAATTGGTACTAAATCATACACATCCTTTAAGACTATAGTAACCACTTACAACTTGTTGATAACAACTGCCTTGCAGTGTTGAAGGTGTCCATTTTGAAATGTTTTATACTGGACAAATGTATTAAAGTGTAGTGATGTCTAGAATGACTTTTCACCACCATCTTTCTTCTGCCTGGGGAAATTATTTGATACAATTTGTTGTGGATACTTACTCTTGTTTTTTCCCCCATTATACATTCCCTAAATAATTTCTTACCTTTTCTTTATTTGGGATTTTCCAGGTGCAGAATCATACACTAGGATTAGGTAAATTCTGTACAGGTGGATCAACTTCTTCTACAAATTTTATTGTAGATCCTTACACTGTATCTAATATAAACCGTTCAGCTGTTATGCAATATCTGTAACACACCCGTAATCTATCACCAATCGGAGGTTCAACAAAAGCTTCCTCTGTGATAGAATAAAAGTTTTTGTCCTTCTCCATATGCACGTGATGGCCTTCTTCCCCAACAATATGGGGTAACATAAGGCTGTGCTGGATAAAAATACTTCCTCACCATACTCCTGCCTCTGTTTGATCCATATATCAAATCCTCCTTCACATTGGACCACCAATTTTGCAAAGGTTTTATGAGGTTGATATCTTTGCCTTTTTATCAACGACTTTGATTTGTTTTTAGGCAGGTTCACTCCGTAACAACCAAGATTTTCAACATAGCTTGAACTTTATTGACCTGCAAATCTAAAGTGCAAAATGGTCCGAATGTCAATTTTTCTCTAATACCATTGAGCTGAACATATGAGCAATAAATAATGCAACTTATCCTTTTAAATTTTTGGCCATTGCACAATCTTTCACTTGCTCCCCATAAGCAGTGATGCCACCTGCAAACTTGAATTCTTTGGAATCGTATTCCCTGTGCCTTCACACTATTGAAGACATGGGTGCCTTAATCGGATTCACCATTGGCATCCTAGTAATGCACAAATGTTTTCATATAAATCTGCTGTTTCAACCATAACAGCCTCCTGGTGAGAAACCAATTAATATTGGCCACCATGGTTACCTTCCATGGCCTCACCGCTTCCTTCAGGTATCGTACTTTGTACCCATTAAGTACACCTGGATTTATATTTGTGCTGTGGTGGGTACACAACCAAAACACCACTTTTAGGATCAGTTTCTTTACTGCCCTGTTACTACTGAGACTTGCTCAAGGAGATTACCTCCAGCCAATCTGAGGCTCATATTCCCACAGTGGTAAAAGTACCATATACTTGTATATGGAAACCCCTCACGGCCACCCTGGGAATATTCTGGGTTTTTTTTTAGACCCTTGGTTGAAATATAATTTGGAGTATTTCTCCATTTAATTTATTCTGAGCCATTAGGCTTTCTTGTCTGGAGACCTTTCCTTATTAAAATCATTTAAAAGCATTTAAAACCACGGCCTCTCAGACCTCTTTATTTTCCTTCCCACTGGAGATTCTTCTCGTGGCTTTAGTTTGTGGAGCGACTAAATGCTCCCTACGGAAAATTTTAACGGCCACCGGTATCGGAACCGGCTCCGCACTAATCTGCCGTCCCGATCGCTGAACTTCTATCCGGGACGCGTTATAACCTCCGTTTTTTTCCTCAGGAGTATTTCCACTTTACTTACAACTCCTGCTGGCTTTGCACGCCAGCACGACGGAGTTTGAACATGCCCTATAAAGTAATTCAATTCAAAAAGTCACTCACGTGACTCCGAAGTAAAATAGTTATCTATATACTTTTAAAACTGTGTGTGTCTGCCGACCGCCGTCCGGCCGGCTGGCTGTCACATTCCGTTTTTTTTTCAGATAAGATTTTCGCCCTTTGATTCCCTGCTCCGCCAAAACCGGTCCCTCAGACGCCGCCGTTTTTTCCATTTCGCCAGACGTTACGCTTGTACATTACCAAAGGCGCTCCTCATTACATTTAGACATCTTTAAGTACACAATTTTTCATAAAATCCCCCCCCCCCTATTTTTCAAAATCTTAAAACAATCAAACTGCTCTCACCCATAGAATGTTGGTAAACGTTCCATGGTGTGATGTCACAATGCCCAATGCTCACATACTTCCAATCGGAACGGTTCTCATTTACATCTGCCCTTGCACCTGCCTCGCCCCCCCTCCCCTGCCTGATGTTCCAGCACGTTCCATTGTGTGATGTCACAATGCCATCCCTCACAGATGTCCAATCGGAATGGATCTCATTTACATCTGCCTTTGCCCCAGCCCCAGCCCCCTTTCTTAAGCTTCTGGTCAGCTTCTCTGGGTTTTATAAACCAGAATCAATGATACAGTACAGGATAATTCATGGTTCTGTACATCTGTATTCATGCATAGAAAATATTATTTTGTGAAATTTGCTTTTGTGGAATCATCAGTTTCACAGCAGTGATTGCTCTAACTAGAATTTACTTGAGGGGTGACAATGATTTTTTTTTAATTGATATTTCTGCCTCCTCACCCACCAATTTGCCAAAATTACTTTCTGGGCTTTGTCAAATCTGGCACAAATATTATCGTGTTAAAGAAGGAACTGCAGATGCTGGAAAATCGAGGGTACACAAAAGGATGGAAAAACTCAACGGGTGCAGCAGCATCTAAGGAGCGAAGGAGATAGGCGGCGTTTCGGGTCGAGACCCTTCTTCAGACTCTGAAGAAGGGTCTCGACCCGAAAAGTCGCCTATCTCCTTCACTCCTTAGATGCTGCTGCACCCGCTGAGTTTCTCCAGCCTTTTGTGTACCCACAAATATTATCTTGTTCTGGTCCTATTCAATATAGGTTTAACGTCCTTATGATTTACTCTTAAAGCACAATCTTACTTGCATGTTTCATCCAGGTGCATCGCCATACCCAGGAGTCCAGATCGATGAGGAATTTTGCCGAAGATTGAAAGAGGGCACAAGGATGCGAGCTCCTGACTATTCAACTCCAGAAATGTAAGCTGGCTGACAGGAACAAAGCAATTGCTAGATTTTAAAAAGTCAAGACCCAGGTAGTTTGCCTTCTGTCATGCTGGAAGTCATAACATATAACCCGGAGTAACTCAGCAGGTCAGCCAGCTTATCTGGAGAACATGGACAGCTGATGTTGTTGGTCAGGACCCTTTTTCAGATTGATTGTAATAGGGGAGAGAAAGCTGGAAGAGTTGTGGGGGCGGGACAAAGTCAGGCAAGTAATAGGTAGATACAGATGAGGAGGCAGTTTGATATACAGATGGGTGAGCAAAAAAAAAGAAATTTACTTTGTTTAGTTAGTTTAGTTTAGTTTAGTGAGGTACCAGGGTACAGTAAAGAGCTTTAGTTGCATGCTAACCAGTCAGCAGAAAGACAATACATCAGAAAAAGACTAACTTTATGAAAGTATTATTAGTATCATGTATTTTCAATTATATAAAATACATAATTTTAAATTTTAAAATCAATGATAATACAAATATTATTAACAGTATGAAAATATAATGAATATCATAAAAGTTTTACTAGTATTACGTATTTTTAATTATATAAAATTTGGTCCTACATTTCAAAATCAGTGACAATACAAATATTATCAACAGTACGAGTATATCACTAATATTATGAATGTATTACTAGTACCATGTATTCTCAATTATATAAAATATATAATCTTAAAATTTATAATTAATAATAATACAAATAATATTAATAGTACGAATATATCATTAATATCATGTATTTTCATCATTGTAAAATAATGTACTTTGTTATTATTCTGTTTCTATAATAAAAATATTAAATTATAAAAAAAAAAGAAGACAAAAGGCTGTGATATGAGGAGAGATGAAAAGTGAAATATGAAGCCAGAGGAAGGATTATAAGTAGAAGGGAAGTGGGAGGGGGAGGGGAAAGGAAAAAAAGGGGCAGGATAGTGTATTCCTGCCTGCTTGGTGAAAATCAGACAAGGGACATTACGTCTGGAGTTTGAAGAAGGGTCCCGACTTAAAACGTTGTTGTTCATTCCCTCTATAGATGCTGCCTGACCGTCTAAGTTCATCCAGCACTTTGTTTTTTGCTGAAGGGTCATTAAAATTGAATTTAAGGCCAACCTGTCACATTTTCAATCCCCTTCTGCAGTATTTGCAGTCTTCAGCTTTAATTTGCTCTCCTAAGTGGCCAGGAAAAACAGCTGCTCCAGACATGACCAAGGCAACATTTTCCTTGCTGGTGTCATATTTAAAATTGTTGTGCAAGTGTCTGGTGTGTGCTGTTATTTGTTAATAACTCCAATCTTCTGTTCCCTTCAATGGGGGAGTCCAGAGGAAGAACACATGATAAAATTAGAGCCTGAAGTCTGAAGAAGGGTCTCGACCCGAAACGTCACCCGTTCCTTCTCTTCAGAGATGCTGCCTGTCCCGCTGTTGCTCCAGCATTTTGTGTCTACCCTTGTGTTCTTTCCTACACATAAGCTGAGATGTGAAGGAGAGCTTATTCCACAGATGTAGTAAAATAGCAGATGTTTTAAAATAATCAATGGAGCATGGATTTTTGTTGGTCAGCGAAACTAAAGGATATGAATCAAAGGTGGATAAGAATGTTGAGAGTCAGAGTAGCTACGTTTATTTGAATTTCACACCAAATATAGCGGCGCAATCTGGGTGACTAGTGTTGCTTTGTTTGATAGTGGTATGCGCTATTTTTTCCAACTATCATTGAGAATCTCAATTATGACTACAACCAATTTGCCATGAAACTCCATTTCTGGGATATCAGAAAGGGATTGCTTGTGTAAAACTAAATTGATTTTGGTGTGATGTTTATAGATGTTGTTTACAGCGAATTTTACATTGCCATTAAATGTAAAATGAACATAATGAAGCAAAATAAGCTAAATATTTGTTGGGTCTGTTCCAGCTACCAAACATTGCTCGATTGCTGGCACAGTGATCCCAAACAGCGGCCAACTTTCACGAAGCTTGTGGAGAGACTCGGAGATTTATTACAAGCAAATGTTCAGCAGGTACTAAGGAGTCGTGAAGAACACATTTAAGAAACTGTTGCATAGATCGGACACACTGGGTTATTTTCTCTATAACACCAGAGGTTGAGGGGAGACCTGATGGAAGTATATAAAATTATGAGAGGCATTGACAGTCAGAATCTTTTTGCCAGGGTGGAAAAATCAACAAATAGCTGTCAGGTGAGAGGGGCAAAGTTTAAAAGTTGGGGGTGCCTGGAACAGCTGCTATGAATGGTGGTGGAGGCAAACATGATAGTGGCTTTTAAGAGGCTTTTTATAGGCATATGGACACGTAGGGAATAGAAGGATATGGATCATGTAGCAGCAGATGAGATTAGTTTATCTTGGCATCATGTTTGACACAGACATTATCGGCCAAAAGGCCTGTTCCTGTGCTGTACTTTTTTATGTTCTATGTTTTATGTTCTGATTCCTCCCCAAACAGAACATAGTTCCGTTCTGTTCATTGCTGGCCTCAGCAAGGAGCTGCTATTGCAAATAAAAACAGAAATGATGGAAAAAAACAAGCAGTTCTGTGAAGAAGAAAGGACAGTTAATGTTTCCGGTCAATGTTCTTTCGGTGACCTGAAACATTAGTTCTGTTTCTCTCTCCACAGATGCTGCATGACTGCAGATTATTTCCCGTTTTTGCTTTAATTTTGGTTTTCCAGCATCTGCGGCTTTTTTATTCCCATTTGTGCTATTGGTGAACAGTATCATCATAAACCATTATCGGCTGCAAAATGGAACATCATTGTATTTAAAAGCATCATTATATTTTACATGGTGGCGCAGCAGTAGAGTTGCTGCCTAGCTGTGCCAGATATCTCGACTACGGGTGCTGTCCCTATGGAGTTGGTACATTCTTCCCATGACCACGTGGATTTTTCCCGGGTGCTCCGGTTTCCTCCCACTATCTAAAGATGTACAGGTTTGTAGTGTAAGATAATAGAATATTGTAAATTGTTCCTAGTGTGTGGGATAATGCTAGTGGACGGGGTAAATGTTAGTCGGCGAAGACTTGGTGGACCGAAGGACCTATTTCGATTGGTATCTCAAGTGGGACCTGTTGGGTCCCTGTCACATGGGAGACCTGGTCCCCCAATGCAACCCGTTTCCCCAACGCAATATTTCACCACTCGCCCATAGCCACCACGGGAGGCCTGATCCCCCAACGCAACACATTCCCCAAGGCAATATTCCACCACTCACCCGTTCCTCCAACTTTAAAACTTAAAAATAAATTCAGTATATTGTGACTTTAAAATATTTTTTAAAATGCACCCTCCCTCCATGCTGCCAGGAATATACATGCTGCCAGGAATATTAAAAAAAAGGGATTCCAACATTGCAGGACTGAGTACCCGGGATTGCAACATCGTAGCTGGTCGGGTTACAATCCCATTGTGAAGTCATAGCTGCAGAGGGAAGATTCATTTCTCAAATTTGGATTTTTTTAAATTAAAAAATGTGAAATAACTTGTGAAATATAACATCAATCGGAATTAAACTTGACACAAAGCACCACGGAACAATTGTGAGTAAGGTGGTGCAAAAAAGTTAGTGCTATCATGTACCATTTTGGCGTAGTTCCGGGATCACATACGTTCACAGAGATAGATTGATAGAAACAAACAAGATGAGAGTTTTAGTAATATATAGATATGTTGTGATTGGCAGGATGGAAAGGACTACACCCCACTGGGAGACATGCTGGTATCAAATAGGTTTAATTTTTCAGTCCCAACATCATCAGATTCATGCTTGGGCGAAGAAGTGGAGAATTCAAAATTTAATTATAAATGTACGGGAAGCTTTGGGTAAGTTTTGGGTACTTTTCCTATCTTGAAAATGTAAGTCTTTACTTAAAATTTGGTCAAAAGGACAGACATTGAAATGAGTTGCAGAGTTAATTTACAAAGAGCACTTTGTTCAACTCTCCAGAACTAGAGCTTGCTTCTGACTCAGTTCTACGATGTTTATCGACTTGTGGTATCTCCCATGTCTGTTCTTTAACAAGAGCGAAGGCAGTATTAAACTCATGCTGATTCTGCTCAAGACTGATTTAAAGATCGGACAAACTACGATTAATTAACTCAACGAGGTTCTCTCGCATGAGCAGAAATAATTATCTTTTTTGAACTTCTAATAATGGATTGCAACATTTACAAATGTTAACTGATAAGAAATTTGCACAATGAAACGGGGTTAAGTAGTTATTTAATCCGAGAAAAACATGAATCTATGCAATCATTAAAAGGCACAAAGTGCTGGAGTATCTCAGCAGGTCAGGCAGCATAATTGGACAATGTGGATGGGTCATGATTCGGGTCGGGCCCAGTCCAAAAAAGCGCCCAACTCAAAAAGTTGATGCTATCTGACCCACTGAGATGATCTAGCACTTTGTGTCTTTTTTGTAAGCCAGTATATACAGTTCTTTATTTCTACTCGGTACAATCATTTAATCCCTGAAAAATATTCTGAGTAAATGTGTAACTCAAGAAGAAATACCAGGAAATGTAATGTCTACTAACATCTTAAGTTGCCTATTACATTGCTGATGGGAAGGAAGATTGAAAAAAAAGGCAGGAAGAACAAATTGTATGGAAATGTTGTGTCCGCATACAGAAAGAATCATTAATAGGCTCACAAATATGACAAGGACACCATCCGTTTTGATTGAGTACCGCTGATTTACCGCTTTTAAAATCAAAAGTTCTTCAGACACAAATTGTACTGTTTGTGCAAACTGTAAGTAAATACAGCAAGACAAATTTGATTTCCACATTAAACAAAGCAAGACCTATAAAACCAAAACATCTCGAGCAAAATTGTAACAGTTTACTTTTCAAAATTTTAATCTAAGAATACTGTAGGGAAAAAACAAACCTGTCTTTTTGAAATCCTTGTTTTATCTTAGTGAACCAATAGTTCAGAAGCAGAATTTATTTTATTGAAAATCTGACATGCAGTCCCACTTTAATTGCAATGTTGCTATTTCTGCAGATATATTAACACTCGTATGAACAAACGGCCACAGGATTTGGAGACATTTGAAGAGTTACCACTTGAGCTTACAACATTAACAGATGTAAGTTTTCTTCTGACTTGTGTATTGTTTGATAGCCTTGGCTCAGTTTCAAAACTTAAGACTTACAATATAGTTTTGCAAGCATCCTTCCCCATATTACAATGGAAGATGTTATCTGCGGTGTTATGACAAACTTTACCGAATCACTTCTGGTTTCCCTCTGACTCTTTTGGGGATGTAAAAAGTCTCTCCCTTTTCCCTTTGCATTTTGAAAACCTTATACTTTGATAACAAAGAAATAAATCAAATAAAATATGATTATAAATATATCTAGTTGAGAATTATTTCTGCCCTAACATTGTTGTAGTTTATGGATTATTGTTATGCTTCTGTATTTAGGTTTGATTAAAACAGATAAAGTTTTATCTTAACCTAAATTTCAACTTCAAAAGTTCTGAAACTTTTGAAACTTCAGAAACTTCTGAAAATTATATTCTTTCTACAAACTGTAAGAAATTTGATCTCCATATTGAACAACAATTAGCATGTTCTATAAAACCAACAACAACATTCCGAGCAAGGATGTTCAAGTTTGCCTCTCAAAATTTAATCTATGTCAGTCAAAATGGGACCAAATGGAGTGTAGTCAAAATTATGAAAACAAGGTACAAATGTAAAATGGCATACACAAGGAACTGAACCAGACATAACAATGATCGGGGACGGCAGGTTAATGATGGAAATGGTAATCAAAGGATCCGCACGTGGAAAAGAACAGAGGAAGGGAAATGGGAGGAAAACTACTGCCTGAACTGCCTTTTAAATTAGCTGTTCAACCTCCTCCAAACCAATTAGTAGTAGATATGAGACAAAATGTAACAAGGATGATATCCATGTACAAATAATTGTAATTATTACTCATGACTGTGCCAGCATAGCTATTAAATCTTTCTCCTCGTGGCAATGATGTATAATTGTCTGGGAAATATGTAGTGAATCGTAGAGTTATAGAGTCATACAGCATGGAAACTGACCTCTTCACAGCCCAGCACAGCCAAGATGCCCCATCTAAGTTAATTCCATTTATCTGCATTTGACTTATATCCCACTAAATCTTTCCCATCCAGGTCCATGTCCAAGAGTCTTTTCAATGCTGTTATTTTACCTGTCTCCTGTACTTTCCCAGGCAGCTTGTTTCATGTATCTAACACCATCTGGATGAAAAAGTTTTCCCCCAAATTCCTATTAAATCTTTCCCCTCTTACCTTAAACCTATGTCCTCTGGTTCTTGATTCCTATACCCTGGGTGCCCTCACCGTATTATTTCCCCTCATGATTTTATACACCTCTATAAGAACATCGCTCACCCTCCTGCACTCTTACCCTGCCCAACCCCTCTTCAGAGCCCTCGGGTCCTGGCAACATCCTTGTAAATCTTCTCTGCACTCTTACCAGCTTTATGACATCCTTCCTATTACTGGGTGTCCAAAACTGAACACAGTACTCCAAATTATCTTACAAATATGTTTAGTCAATGGTTTTGTCCCCTACGTCCACAAAAATGTGGTGACTTCCCACCTGTACTTACTTTTTCGGGAAGTGGACGGCAGGAGGAGATGACCGTCTGCCGACAAGGAGAATGGAGTGAAATGAAAGCACAGTGAAATTATTTGCTTGCATACCCAAGGTATGCAAATAGTCACCCGCATTTGGACACCCTAGAGGCAAGAGACATGTTCCTGATGTTGGGGGAGTCCAGAACCAGGGGCCACAGTTTAAGAATAAAGGGCAAGCCATTTAGAACGGAGGTGAGGAAAAACTTTTTCACACAGAGAGTTGGAAGTCTGTGGAATTCTCTGCCTCAGAGGGCGGTGGAGGCCGGTTCTCTGGATGCTTTCAAGAGAGAGTTAGATAGAGCTCTTAAAGATAATGGAACCAGGGGATATGGGGAGAAGGCAGGAACGGGGTACTGATTGTGGATGATCAGCCATGATCACATTGAATGGCGGTGCTGGCTCGAAGGGCCGAATGGCCTACTCCTGCACCAATTGTCTATTTCCTATTGTCTATTGTCCTCCAGCAAGGGAGGGATGAAGAAGTGCCAAGTGAGCCTCATGTACTCTAAATGTTTTTTAAATGCCATTGATATAGTCAAGGAGAATTTAAAAAAAGGTCAAATTTAAAATTTAGAAGAAACACATTAGAATACTACAACTGATGTTAAAAACACTAGTTTAGTTTAGTTTAGCGATGGAGCATGGAAACAGGCCCTTCAGGTCATTGAGTCCATGCTGACCAACGATCACCCGTACTTTAGTTCTACCCTACACACTAGGGAAAATTTACAGAAGCCAATTACTCTACAAATCTCCACATCTTTGGAGTTTGGGAGGAAACCGGATCACCCAGAGAAAACGCAGCTACCACAGGATGAACATGCAGACTCCATACAGGCAGCACCCATAGTCAGGATTGACCTGGGTCTCTGGCGCTACGGCTCTATGGCTGCACCACTGTGCCACTAAAACATAGTAAAACAACTCAAACCTTTTTCCAGAGCAAAATATCCTGAAAAGTCTACAGTTTGAAGAAGCTGTGATTAAATTGTGCAGCGTTCTGGGCAGACCACACTTGAGCACTCCAAGTTTGGGTTGCCAAGATGCAAGGAAATGTTTGGCCAGCAAAAGGTTGTGCAGACAAGAGCCCTGAGACTGATCCTTAAGGGCCTGTCCCACTTGGGCGTCATTTGCGCGTCATTTACGCGACATCCTAAAAATTGGTTGGTGCGTCGTGGAAAATGTCAACTTATGCAAAACGAGGAAAGATTGCAGAGATTGTATTTTCCATTCTGCAAAGGAGCCATCCAAGAAACGATGCAAAGACACTAAATAGTATGATGATTATTTGTAAGTTTGTAAGTTCTCCCTCAGACCACATGGGTTTTCTCCGAGATCTTTGGTTTCCTCCCACACTCCAAAGACGTACAGGTTTGTAGGTTAATTGACTTGGTATACATGTAAATTGTCCTAAGTGTGTGTGGAACAGTGTTAATGTATGGGGATCATTGGTCAGTGCGGACCTGGTGGGCCGTAGGGCCTATTTCCACGCTGTATCTCTAAATTAAACTAAACTCAGCAGGTCAGGCAGCATCTCTGGAGTCATGGATAGGAAACTTCATTTTTTCCAGAGATGTTGCCTGATCTGCTGATTTATTCCAGCACTTTGTGTCCTTTTGTGTAAACCAGCATCTGCAATCCTTGTTTCTGTTTTAGACAAAAGATCACATGCTCAAGCTATGAAATGCAAAGTTAAAACTTATATTAAAAAACTCCCCCATATAAGATAATCAACAATTGAAGTGCACTTCTTGTCTCCATTGTGGAGGAAAAAGTCAGGAATAATTTTGGAAACAATCGGACAGAGATAGAAAACCCCCGATAATTACTTCTATTAAGATCAGTTGCACCTTGTAATAGTAATAAACAACTTAATGACATTACAATGGTGGGTATATAGAACAGGTTGCTAGAGGAGGTAGTTGAGGCAGGTACTATAACAACACTTAAAAGGCATTTGGACAGGTACAGGGAAAAGAAAGGTTTAGAGGGATATGGGTCATACACGGGTCGGTGAAACTAATGTACAGTAGATGGGGCATGTTGGTCAGCTTGTGCTAGTTGGGCCGAAGGGCCTGTTTTCATGCTGTACGACTGACTTTACTGTCTACTATATACAAGCCTAATGCAGGTAAGGGGCGTACTTAGTCATTATCCACATTATCCACATTCATTATCCACATTACACTTTTTTCCTTTCGGGAATATGCATGAATAAAGCTTCACTTACAACTCAACTCACTTTTACTTACATTTGCTAATTTATAATTGTTGAAACAATATAGGGATGTTTGTCAGTGAGGCAAGGAAACACAGTGTATCCCACCTACAATTCCAGATTGATGCAAAACCATTATCTTAAATGCGAGTTATTATCATGAGTGAACAAATCATACTTCAAATTGTAAAATGGTTTACAGATGTTATAACAAAATGAGGTATCGATCCCGGGTTAATTTACTCCTGTCTTTTTAGGATTATCAGACTGACAGTGGAATGGTTTTAGCTTCAGAAGAATTAATGTGTCCGGTGTTGATGAACAACAAGCCGATGCGTCCACAGTATTTTGGGTAAACCGACACAGTATATTTGTTAAAAGCAGTAATTATAACAGGAAACTGGAACCATGAAAAAAAGAGACATGGCTTAAAAACGCAACAGATCGGAGCAGAGACTACATGAAGTTTGGCACTCTCCAAATATGCCGGAAAGTGATTAAGTAGGAAGCTCTTTCTATGGCAAAATGTTTTTTTTAAAGCTGTGAGTAAATTTTTGCTGCATAAACATCATTTCAAGAATTCAGGGCCAAGCAAATGTGCTGCAGCAGGCTAATTCTTAAGTAAATCTTGACCTTTTTACGAGCAACACACAAATTATCTGGTGTCTGTGTCATTTGTTCCAATTTAATTAGATTGCACAATGTAGAATATAAATGCTAGAAAATGTTTTAATTGAAATCCTTCCTGTTTCTTAAAATATGTTTGTTTACTTTATTTGCAATGCATGAATTAAAAAAGTAGCTTGCTGCGTTTTTTTAATGGCTGTAATTACAACTAGGTGCCACAAATGAATATTTAATAACAAAATAACAAGTGCAGAGAGAATTTTTAAAAGATTACAGCAGCCAAACATGGCAAGGACAGATTGGAATTAAAGGGAAAGAGGTATTTCTATAAGATTGGTTCAATTTTTGTTTCACTTTTGTACCTGTTGTTCGCATATATATTTCAGTAAATAATCCCTCACACTGGGCCCCGGCATAACAATATGTCAGTTTTATTGTAATAGAGCCATACAGCATGGAAACAGGCCCTTTGACCAACTTGCCTATGTTGACCATCATGCCCCATCTAGCCCTTCATCCTAACTTGCCAACACCGGCCAACATATCCCAGCTATGATAGTTCCACCTGCCTGCGTTTGGTCCTTATCCCTCCAGACTTGTCCCATCCATGTACCTGTCTAACTGTTTCTTAAACGTTGGGATAGTCCCAGCCTCAACTACATCCTCTGGCAGCTGGTACCATACATCCACTACCCTTTGTAGTCCCACCTGCGTGTGTTTGGTCCATATCCCTCTAAAAAGAAGGGTCCCAACCTGAAACATGACATCCATGGTCTCCAGAAATGCTGCCAGACCCACTGAGTCTTTTTTTGTGTAAACGAGTATTTGCAATTTCTTGGTTCTAGTTTTGGACCTGCTAAACCTATCTATCTTTCTGCCTGTCCAAATATCTCAAATGTTATGATAGTACTTGCCTCAACTATCTCCTCTGACAGCTCGTTCCATATACCCACCACCCTTCGTGTAAAAATCCTGTCCTAACCAGGAGTAGTATCCTGGATACTCTAGGAATCTAGAGTACTCCTCCAGATACGATAGAGGAATTCTGGATTGGCACATGGATATGCAGAGAATGCAGGAATATGGATTATATGCAGGCAGATAGGAGTTGGTTGGCATCATGTTAGACACAGACATTATGCGAGGACAATATGCTGTATTGTTCTATATTCTATGTTCAATTTATTTTTATTTCATTCACTTTTTTGATCATCTATACATAACTAAAACTCTGATCTTGTTATCTTCCGGTTTGGCGGTCATTCTTTATGCGCAAAAACAGTACGCGATAGCACTACAATTTTTCGCCAGCTTACTCATCGTTCTCCTGTACTGCGAATGCACCAAGTTTCATTCCAATCGGTAGAAGCTGGTAAGCATTATCGAGGTTTAAAAATCTTAAAAAACACATGTGCGCAGATTGATTGCCTCTCCTGCTATCCAGCGCCGCGCTGATTGATCCCTTCTACTGACACTCCACGGGACGGTCCGCCCCTTCCTGCGCCATTGCATCTTTACTGCAGCTACGGGAGGCTCTGGATGGCCAGCGTAGGTCTCCAACCAGACACAATTTTCGGAGGGAGGGACCGGAAAAAGGTCCGACCCAGCCTCACCCAGCCCAGCCCAACCTAGCCCAGCCCGACTTATCCCAGCTGAACCCGGCCCAGCCCGGCCCAGCCTGGCCCAGCCCAGCCTGGCGCGGAGTCGGATATGGCACCGATGTCGTCAAACGGAAAGCGGAGACTCTGATGACGGCGGATGAGAACAACCAGCGAAGCTGAGAGTCCCCCTCGTATCACCAACCCCTTCCCCTCTGGTCCCCCTTGCTGGCTCCTGCCCCCCTCCCCCGTGATACTGCACTCTATCCATGGCTCTTCCCCATATTTTCTCAGAGCGCTCTCCCCCCGCCCCCCCACACCCCTTCCCCCCTCCTGCCCGCCCACACATCACTCCCCCGCACAATGCCCACCCCCCCCACACCCCTCCCCCACCACACCCCTCCCCTTCCACAAACACCCCCCTCCCACACACCCCTCCCTCCCACCTACCCCTCACAAACCTCCCCCTGCCACACACGCTGCTCTCCCACACACCCCTCCCCCCACAACCTCCCCCTGCCCACACATACTCCACTCCCACACACCCCCTCCCCCCCACAACTGCCCCCCACAACTCCCCCCCAAAACTCTCCCACAAGCCCCCCTCCCCCTCTCACCCCCACACACCCCTCCCCACCCACAAACCCCCTCTCCCCCACAACGCTGCCCGTTCATACATACCCCCGCTCACAAACACATCCCTCCCCTCCACACACCCCCGCCCACACACACCGCTCCCCCAAACCATCCTTCCCCCTCCCCCACACCCAGCCCACACACACCCTCTCCGCCACACCCCCACCCTCCCCCCCACATCCCACATCCCTCCTCACCCCCCTCGCAAATCCCTCCCGCCCACACACACACCTCCCCACCCATCCCACGCCCCCCCCACCACACACACCCACCCCCACCACACACCCCCAGTGGTGACTAATTCGAGATATTTTTGACATCAGTGGAACAAACCTTTGACAGAACTAGGTCTGATCACTACTCACTGTGTACTGCCTTTACAGGATTACAGCATTAAGGCCATGACTCAGGATTTAGGAAATCACCAGGGGTTAGTGCGGCTGTGAAACTAGGGTGGAGGCAAGTTTCACTGAGCATGATTCAACCCAATGTATCATTTGAAAGACAAAGACCTGGGGAAAAAATAAGTAAAATGTGATCAGCATACTGCAACCGACCTAAGTAATGTACGTGCACAGCGTTAAATAGTAAATAGCATTAACAAGGAACAGCACAGTGGCATTGCTGGTAGAGCTACTGCCTCACAGTGCCAGAGACCCAGGTTTGAACTGACCTCGGGTGATGTCTTGTGGGGTTTACACGTTCTCCCTGTGACATCGATGGTTTGCTCCGGGTGATCCGATTGTCTCCCACATCCCATAGACATTGTCCCTAGTGTGTGGAGAGTGGATGCGAAAATCGGATGAAATAGAACTAATGTGAATGGGTGATCGATGGTTGGTGCAGAGTGGATGAGCCGAAGGGCCTGTTTCCATGCTGTATAGAACATAGAACAGCACAGTCCAGGGAGGAACTGCAGATGCTAGTTTACACTGAAGATAGACAAAAAATACTGGAATAACTCAGCGAGCCAGGCAATATCTCTGGATAGAAGGAATGGGTAACGTTTCTGGTTGATACCCTTCTTAACACTTGGTACAGCACTGTACAGTACAGCACAGGAATGGTCTTTTCGGCCCACAATGCTTGTGCTGCACATGATGCCTAGCTGAACTAATCTCTTCTACCTGCACATGATCCATTTCCCTTTATTGCCTCCATTTCCATGTGCCCATCCCAAAGCCTCTTAAATCCCACTATCGTATCTGCCTCCACCACCACCACCACTGACAACATGTTCCAGACCCCCACCACCCTCAGTGTAAAACACGTGCCGCACATCTCCGTTAACCTCCCCCCCACCCTTTCACTTTGGAGCTTTGCAATTTAGTGTTGGACATTTCCACCCTGGGAAAAAGATTCTATGCCTCTCATCATTTTATATAGTTCTATCAAGTCTACCCTCAGCCTCCATTGTTCCAGAGAAAACAACCCGTCTATCCAACCGCTCCCTGTAGCTGAAACACTCTAATCCAGGCAGCATTATGGTAAACCTCCACTGCATCCTCTCCAAAGCTTCCTGTCATGGGCGACCGGAACTGCATGCAATCGTCTCAGTGTGGCCTAACCAAAGTTGTAGAGAGCATCCTGAATTCCTGACTCTTGTACTCAATGCCCCTAGCAATGAAGGCAAGCATATGCCTTCC
Source organism: Okamejei kenojei (assembly GCA_035221665.1). Taxonomy (NCBI): domain Eukaryota; kingdom Metazoa; phylum Chordata; class Chondrichthyes; order Rajiformes; family Rajidae; genus Okamejei; species Okamejei kenojei. The sequence goes on along the minus strand of CM069136.1, from coordinate 71,764,197 downwards.
TTACCACCCTATCTACTTGTGTTGCCACCTTTAATGAGCTATGAACTTGCTTCAATATAGGTTTGTACATCAATGCTGTTCAGGGTCTTGCCCTTAACTATATGCTCTCGCCTCTCGACTATCCCAACGTTTAAGAAACAGTTAGACAGGTACATGGATGGGACAAAGTGCAACACCTCGCACTTGCTCGGGTTAAACTCCATCTGCCATTTCTCCGCCCATTTCTACAGCTGAACTATATCTCGCTGTATCTACTGGCAGCCTTCAGATAGGGCTGCATCTCTAAACTAAACCAAAATCTAAGGATGTTAAGAGAGATGACATCAAACCGGAAGATGTACATTTGCAAACCAGAGTCCTGATCAGAGTCTTGCACCAGATGGTTCCCTATCACCACATTTATTTATGTCATGATGGTAATCTGCAATGTGTTCTTTGTTCAAAAGCACATGACCTCGCTTCCATTATTCAAGATTTCAAGGGTTCAAGGTTTCAAAGTTTCAGGTCAGTTTATTGTCACATGTACCAGTTAAGGTACAGTGAAATGTTTTATTCAATGGCAATTCCAGATAGCCTTTCTTCTGTTAGCTTCATGTGTGGACAACATTCTGCAAACCTCTCGTCTTCTTCCTTGGCTTCTGGAATCAAGCCTGCACTTGGCTGCAACAGACTTGTTCCTCCACGTTTTGGCTTTGAGTTTGCCTCACACCACAGGAGAAGGGAGTTCAATTACACCACTCCCATGACCCCCAACAAAAATATAATAGAATGTTTAGGAAGGAACTACATATGCTGATCTCCAACAAAGATAGTCACAAAATGCTGCAGTAACTCAGCTGGTCACAGCATCCCTGGAACAATTAAATAGGTGACTTTTCAGGACGAGACATTTTCTCAGATTGAGAGTCAGGGGAGAGGGAAACCAGAGGAATGAGAAGATACAGAGCAAATCAGAGTTTCCCGCACCAATGACCAACGAGCCCATAATGGTCCATTGTTGGCTGCGGAGGTGATAACAAAGGGATATGAACCATGACGCAGGATTTCCAGCACAGTGGGGTAGGGACGGAGGGAGAGAGAATGTAAGGCTTAGTTGAAATTAGAGAAATCAATAGTCATGCTGCTGGGTAACAGAGTTAATTGAGTTCAACGTTCTCTCAAACAAGGAACTTCACCTCCAACATCAACCTTACACCAATGAACCAAGATAGTAAGAAACAAGAGGAATTGAGGTTAGGAGCAAAGAGGTCCTTCTGCAGTTGTACAGGGCCCTAGTGATACCACACCTGGAGTATTGTGTGCAGTTTTGGTCTTCCAAATTTGAGGAAGGACATTCTTGCAATCGAGGGAGTACAGCGTTGGTTCATGAGGTTAATTCCAGGGATGGCGGGACTGTCATATGTTGATAGAATAGAGCGACTGGGCTTGTATACACTGGAAATTAGAAGGATGAGAGGGGATCTTATTGAAACATATAAGATTATTAAGGGATTGGACACGTCAGAGGCAGGAAACATGTTCCCGATGTTGGGGCAGTCCAGGATTAGGGGCCACAGGAGTTGTGAATCTGTGGAATTCTCTGCCTCAGAAGGCAGTGGAGGCCATTTCTCTGGATGCTTTCAAAAGAGCGTTAGATAGAGCTCTTAAAGATAACGGAGTCAAGGGATTTGGGGAGAAGGCAGGAACGGGGTACTGATTCCGGATGATCAGCCATGATCACAGTGAATGGCGGTGCTGGCTTGAAGGGCCGAATGACCTACTCCTGCACCTATTGTCTATTGTCTATTGTATGTTGGAAAGTGTTTGGGCATCCATCTGTAGTATTAATGTATAATAATACTTTCTTTGTGGTTGATGTTAATTCTTTAGCCAAGTCTTCCCTTGGTTTCGGCAATGCACAGGAGGCCACATCAGGAACATCGGATGCAGTAGATGAGATTGGAGGAGGTGCACATGACCTGTTCAGTGGCGAGACCTGATTTTTCCATCCTGGGAAATAAGTTCTGACTGTCTACCCTATTTGTCTCTCATAATTGTATATACTTCTATCAGGTATCTCTGCAACATCCGGCTTTTATGAGAAAACAATCCAAGTCTTTCTAACCTCTCCTTGTAGCTAAATCCCTCTACTCCAGGCATCGTTCTAGTAAACCTCCTTTGCACTCATTCCAAAACCTCCACATCCTTCCTGTACTGGGGCCACCAGAATTGCACACAAAACTCCAAATGCAGCCTAACCCAAGTCCTGACTTCCTGACTTTCATACAACGCCCCAACCCATGAGCATACCAAATTCCTTCTTTACCACAGTCTACTTGTGTTGCCACTTTCAGGGAGTTATGGACTTGAACCTTAAGATCCCTTTGTACAGCACTACTGTTAAGGGTCAAGCCATTGATTGTATCTTTTCCCCATACATTCAACTTCCCAAATGGCAACACTTCTTATTTAATTGCTGTATCTGTTCAACTGGGGAGTGGATGGTGCGAAGCCACCTTCCGGCAGATTATGACTGTCCTAGCACCAGTGTTTGCCAGTTGGCCTGGGATAACTGGCCGCTATTCTCTGTAGTGGTCGGCGTGATGTGCCACTTTCTATTGGCCTGGAGTACTGGACAGACGTGCACCGCCTCTCACCCATGTTGCCTGGAATAGAGGGCTGTACTTACAGTATAAGAAGAGATGGATAGGATGACTATTCTCACTGGAATACGGGAGGTTCAGGGATGACCTTGTAGAGATTTACAAAGTTATGAAGGGTATAAAGGAGATAGCTCATTTTCCCAGTGGCAGGGGTGTCTAAAATTGGAGGGCATGGGCTTAAGCGAAAGCAGAGAAATGTAAAGGACACCTGAAGGGTAGATTGTTCAGACAGAGGGTGGAGAATACTTGGAACAAGCTGCCTGCGAAGCCAGTGGAGGCACATAGTAATACAATATTTAAAATGTATTTGAACAGGTCATAGGATAGGAAAGGATTAGAGGGATATGGGGCCTGTGAAGGCAAATGGGATTAGCATGTGAATGGTGTGTGTGCGCGGCAAAAGGTATAGGGAGAAGACAGGAGAATGGGGTTGAGAGGAAAAAATAGATCAGCCATGATTGAATGACAGAGTGGACTCAATGGGCCGAATGACCTAAATCTGCTCCTATGTCTTATGGTCTTATGGGTTCCATAATTCTGTGATTCTATGCAAGATGGATTAAAGAGAAAAGGCAGTCAAAGGATATTACCTGAATATTTACACTGCGTTTGGTATGGTTTTGTTCTTTATTTCTCACATATACCGAGATACAGTGAAGTTTATGTTTGCAATTAGGTGATATTCTGTAAGCATCTACTGAACATTAAACATTAAACATTAAAGATTTGGGAATGTTTCTGAACATTCTTTCATTTAATGATTAATTTATTATTGGAAAATTCTAAATAATTTTGTTTTGGTATTTTCAGTGAGACATTTTCATGCAGACATTATTAGGGTTTGGTATCTCCAAACAGAAACAAGGAACTGCAGATACTGGTTTCAAAAAAAAGACACAAAGTGCTGGAGTAACTCAGCAGGTCATGCAGCATCCCTGGAAAACGTGGATAAATTGGTTTTGGGTCAGGACCCTTCTTTTTAGAGGGATAAGGGTCAAACGGCGGCAAGTGGGACTAGTGTAGAAGGGACACGTTGGTCAGAGTGGGCAAGTTGGACCAAAGGGCCCTTTTCCCCCCTGCATGACTCTATTTGGATCCTGACCAGAAACATCACCTATGCATATCCTCCAGAGATGCTGCCTGACCTGCTGAGTTACTCCAGCACTTTGTGTGTGTCTTTGGTATAAACCAGCATCTTTTTTAGGAATTTGCTATCTTTTGTTGCCACATCATGATTCTTACATTGAGGTAGTCAGTAACAGTTTGTTCTTTTGTTCTTTTACAGTTTGAAAACAACGAGCAAAAGCAACGAGTTGGTGTTATCTGAAGCTAGCATTTGGATGAGCATGTACCGCTCTGGTTACCAGTGTGAAGAGGAAGACGACAAGACATCTGCCCGTGACTGTTTCTGCTCTCGAAGTTCTTTAGAGTCAAAAATGAGCTGCTGCATCCCCCCACCAGACTACAACTCACTGGTTTTTTATATCTCTCCACCGGTTTAAAGGGCTGTTCCATCAATATTTTTTTAAAATCAGCATATTCAGTGATTTGCACTACATCTTGAGGCAAACTTTGTTGTCATTGCAGTTACCCATATCAAAAGATAAGTGTGCTGCCCACTACCTTCATTATTAAGTGTGTCAGAACCTAGTGTAGATACATTAAGCATGGATAAGCTATCATATTTGGAGGTAACATAAACCTTGAGTGAGGGAGGCATTCCTCGTAATGGAGTTGCTATCTCACAAAGCCGGCAGTTCTGGGTCTGTTACTGTATGACAGGTATCATTTCCATGTTCTCCAGAATGGACCCTGACCCAATGAGTTACTCCATCATTTTTTGTCATTTGTTTTGTAAACCAGCACCTGCAATTCCTTGTTTCTAGCTATAATAACAACCAGCACTTATGTGCTTGGGAAAAGGTTTGGAGTTAGAGTCATAGAATATACACTGTGGAAACAGGCCCTTTGACCCAACTTGCCAACATCGGCCAACATGTCCCATCTACACTAGTCCCACCTGCCAACGTTTAGCCTATATCCCTGTAAACGTGTCCTATCTATGTACCTGTCTAAATGTTTCGTAAACGTTGTGATAGTACCTGCCTCAACAACCTCCTCCGGCAGCTCGTTCCATATACCCACCACCGTTTATGTAAAAGAGTTACCCCTCAGATTAATATATCTTTCCCCCCTCACCTTAAATCTATGTCCTCTGGTTCTCGAGTTCTCTTCACATTATCCCAGAAAACATCTCTAAGAGCAGTGAAGACTGCATTAAAACCTTCTGTTGATACTCCAGACACTGAAACATTTTATCTGCAGGTAGTTTGTGGCATATCAGGCAGAGCTTGGATATGTCTCACGTCAGTGCTTTGTTACGACTCTGTAACATCTCGTTTTTACCCTCGTCATTATAAATTAAATTACAGATACATGTAAATGTATTTACGGGTCATTGATAAACCTCTTGACAACATAAAGCTAAAATACTCATTTCATAAATATTATGCTTTCAGTGGAAATGTTACCAGTGACAGATAGCTTTTGTCGGTGCAACTTACTGAGTGTAAATCAAAAGGCCTGAAATGGTCTGTGACGAAACAAGAAACTTACATTAGTTCATACCTTGCATTTCCCCAGGGTGTTGCAAGCTATCTTACTTCCAGCGAATTAGTTTTATAATGTCGTCACTGGCAAGCATATAAATGATCAGTTCATATATTTTATTGCTTCTTTGCTTAAGGAATATTTTTTGTCGAGGGCATCCTTTTGCAAAGAGTGCATTGGGATCCATTCGAACAGACAGGGAGGTAAATGGTGCCTTAGTCTGACATCTCCTCTGAAAATGATTTTGATGGAAATATGACACTCATGCATGAAGTGGCTGTCTACTGCATGAAGTGGCTGTCTAAACCATGAGCACGGTTCTTCAGTCTGGGCACACAGCCTATTGAGTCTCAGACAAGTGTGCTAAAACTCTGTCAATTATAACACTGTGTTATAGTTTATTTTAGCATCATAACTCCGTAAACTGTAATGTGTCCATTTATTTAGAATATATGTGGCTAACATAGCAAGCGATAACACTTACAAAAGTAATTATTACTTCTATCCTAAATCAAAACTACAAATTTGACATCAAGTTTAAAATCAGAAATGGGCAAGTTTTTTTACTTGTTGGATGTAATTTTCTACTAACCAATAGGGAAACTGATAAAATACCTGGACAAGACCTTCTTGATATTGTATATTCTTCTCAATGTGATGTTATATTTGACTCAAAGAAAGATACTTATGGGGATTATATACTCTGTCATTTCTTACTTTAAACATAAGCCATTGAGTTAAAATAGCACAGGTGGGAATCGAGCATTTATTAGTGCTATAAAATTAACATTAAAACTGCTGAATAGTTGCATTAATCTGATATACTATGTGAATTTTACTGTTTTGGGCTTTTTTTATGTCTGGGTAATGAAAGTATTCTGCAGATGGTAATTTCTTGTATAGAATTTTACCTGAATCGTTTCCTCTTCTTAGGTGGTCCTGTGGGTTGGTGGATGATTTGCTTCCAATCCATTCCGCTGTTTCCCCTGGATTATTGTTACTTTATTATTGTCACGTGTACTGAGGTACAGTGAAAAGTTTTGTTTTGCATACTATCCAATCAATCAAGTCAAACTCATGTACAATAAATAGAGCAAGGGGGAAGATACAGAGTGCAGAGTATATTTTTCGGCATTGCATCAGTTCCACAGACAAAGTCCAATGTCTGCAATGGTGCAGAGGTGAATCGGACCGTACCCTAGCATATGGAAGGACCATTCAGAAGCCTGATAACAGAGGGAAAGAATCTGGTGATGCATGCTTTCAAGTTTCTGAATCTTCTGCTCCAAGGGGAGCAGGGAGAAGAAGGAATGACCACAGGGAGATAATCTTTTTGATCATGTTAGCTGCTTTCTGAAGAATGGTGAAGTGAGGATGGAGTAAATGGTGGGAAGTATGGTCTGTATGGTGATAGACTGGACTACATGCAAAACTTTCTGCGTTCCACTGGTGTGTGGTCAGGGTCACTGACAAGACCCACGACAACCTCAAATGCAGCCATCTCATCCAGTGTCTTGCTCAGGCCAACTTCTCCTTCTGTCTCAAGAAAACGGAGGTCCCTTGAGGTCCCTGCGCTGCACTGAGCTGCCAGTCGGCCCAGTGGCACAGCTGGTAGAGCTGCCATCCCACCGTGCTGGAGATCTGATTTCAATCCCAATTTCAGCTCCTGTCTCAGTGACGTTTGCCATTTCTCTAGGTTCCAACGTGCCTAAATAATGCCTTGTGAGGTACCAGAGGTAAAGCAGCATGTTGACATCTGTAGGTGGCTTGGGAACTTCTGTGTTCCTTCCATCATTTTTGTGGTTCCACCAAAGAGGTCTGACCCTCTGAGTCCTGGCAAAAATCGTCACCTATCCATGTTCTACAGAGATGCTGCCTGACCACCAAGTCACCCCAGCACTTTGTGTTCTTTTATATAATTCACCATCTGTAGTTCATTGTTTCTACTTTCAAACAATATTTTAAGTTTCACTTCGCCCCAAGCCATTTAATCCAAAAACTAATACTTAATATTGAATGGGTGCACTGCGGAACTGCAGACCTGGTTATTATTTATAGAGCGTATCAAACACTATTTTTTTTTCCTCAGTTGGTATTGCTGGAACATGATCCACATGAATCCATCACCATTCTGGTTATCCCACCTGCCTTCTCATTGCAACTAAATGATGCAACATCTTATTCCTGATGTTTTGCTTCTGATCCACTTGCATCTTTAATGGAGGACTATCACTGCCAGCAGTCCAGCTGGTTGGGAATTGGGGCAAACAAGCTTTAATCTCCCTGCTCTATCTTGGGCCAGTGGTGCTCAGTCCCACTTGCAAGTTCCCATACCAAACACCTTTATCCCCTTGGCCACAGTAACCTCTTGTGCCTCCTTGGGTCCAAATAAACTCGAGGCTTCGTTGCAATAACTCTGGCAAAGCAGAGCAGTTCATGAACTGTTGACTGAGAAATTGGACCCTGAGATTCATCTTTATGCCTTGATGGCCTTCTGATCATTGCAAAATGTAATTGATGATTAAAAGAGATTAAAAAGATCAAATCAATGAACATAAAATCAAAAAAATAAAATAGTCATGCAGACATAGAGTTATATGGCATGGAAACAGGCCTTTCGGCCCAATTTGACCACACCAACCAACCCGTCCCATCTACACTAATCCCACCTGCCTGCGTTTGGCCCATATCCCTCTAAACTTGTCCTACCCCCCCTCCCCTCATTCCGGTATAAACACATTTCTTCCACCATCTCCCACGTCCACTATCACCCTATTCCTTTCCCCTCCTTTGTGTGCTCTTCTCCCACCCCCAAGTCCTACATGTCCTTGTTTCCATCCTCTTTCCCTTCCCTCATCCACTTCTACCCATATCCCTCCCTTCAGCTTTATATTTAACCTCTAATATGACAATCTTTGCCTCTATACTTTGTCACTTACTCTACTCCTCTGCCAATCACTGCCCCTCCCTGACCTGTATGCACCTATCACTTGCCAGGCTTTGTCCCACACCCACCTCTTCAGTGTCATTACACAGATTAACATGGCAAAATGCTGTCTACCTCCAGACATATAACTGGAATGTACCCAGATTACAGGTGTATGTGGTTTCAAATGCTGGAAACATTCCTGATTACCGTTCATATTCTGCAAGTGAGCATCTTCAGTTGGCAAATATAATTCTTAAATAGGTTATGTTTCCTTAGTATCTTGCACTGAAAATGATAAATGCTTTCTATACATCAACCAGCTAGTTATTCTAAGTTGTTAATCTATGTGTTGTTAATCAAGGCCACATATCAGAATACCTTCTTGGGAACTTTGCCTGAAATGAATTCACTGGGTAGATTTGTGGAAGCTTTACGCACTGCAAATGGGCATAAGTAAATATAGAATAAACCACTTATAACTCGTGTCCTAGATGGTCTGTGTTTATGCTAGTGTAGAATGCATTATCGTCAGTTTAGTACACTTAATAGAAGTATATATTTATATTTATACACTATATTCTCAGAGTGTAAGCCACCATCGGACTGAAATGTTGTTAGTTGAATGTTGTTTATCCCAACTGATGATGAGGTGAACTCTGCGTGTGTCTCTTTGGAACTCACAAGTGTGCTTGTTATTGTGTATTTCTGTATAGAAGTAATAAAATATGTTTAATTACTTCCTTTCCAATGCATTGTATTTTGTTGTCCTTTGCATTGTGTCAAAACCTTATTGAGTAGAGCAACAATATTATAGGCTATAAATTGTTTTTTCTCTGTGAAGATTCTCTGAAGATTTCAAGTTGCAGAATGATTTCTCTTAAGAGAAGTAAATCATATTCATTCTAATTAATTCCAGCAAGTATATAATGACCTTCACTGCAATTGTTTCTCTTCCCTGTCACCTATTTTCTTTCACATGCCCATTACCAATGCCCATACCAATATAATATTTTACTAATACTAATACCAATACTAGTATCAATACCAATATCAATAAGAATACAGGTTTGCAGGTTAATTGATTAGTGTCATAAAAATCCAGGCTGTTATGGTGAAGTAATGTCTTCATGTTTTGCTTTATAAATGATGAGGGTTTATATGATGAGCATTATAAATGATGAGATAAATTATAAATGATGAGAAATTGGCTGTGTTTTGTGCGTGGCATATACCTTGACTGTCTCAGACTGCCGATGTAGAGGTACTGTATGTAGCTGGACTGTCAGCAAATATAGTTTTTGGTATGTACCTGTTTACACTCCCTATACCACGTGGGTTTTCTCCGGGTGCTCTGGTTTCCTCCCACACCCCAAAGACATGCGGGTTTGTAGGTTAATTGGCTTTCTGTAAATTATTGCTAGTGTGTTGGGAGTGGATGAGAAAGTGGAATAATATAGAACTAGTGTGAACGGGTGATCGATGAAGTCAGTTTCCATGCTGTATCTCTAAAACAAAAGCTCCATTTGAATCTTGGTTGGATTAACATGACATTGTGGTGGAGGTAATCTTGGGAGCAAACTATGTAAGATCACCCACTCATAATCACTCTTTAGCCAGAGGGTGATGAATCTGTGGAATTAATTGTCACAGACAGCTGTGGAAGCCAAGTCTTTGGGTATTTCTAAAGCGAAGATTGGCAATTTCTTAATTAGTAATGGCGTCAAAGGTTAAGGCGAGAAGATAGGAGAACGGAATTGAGAAGGAAAGACAGATCAGCTATGATTGAATGGTGGAATAGCCTCGATGGGCCAAATAGCCTAATGATTCTTGTAGTATGAAGGTAGCTCCATGAGTACAATGTACATACCTCTTCCTACAATATGTCCATATTTGATCTTGCTTACCTTTTTAAAAGCTACATCAGTGCTAGGTTATATTTTGGTTGGGCAGCTTACAACCCAGCATTTAGAAACATAGAAACACGGAAAATAGATGCAGGAGTAGGCCATTCGGCCCTTCGAGCCAGCACCGCCATTCAATGGTTGATCATCCAGAATCAGTACCATGTTCCTGCTTTCTCCCCATATCCTTTTAATCTAAGCTCTAAGCCCTTAGATATACAGTTAGCGCTCAGATCCACTGTATATCTAACTATCTCTTGAATACATCCAGTGAATTTGCCTCCACTGCCTTCCGTGGCAGAGAATTGCACAGATTCACAACTCCCAGGCTGAAAAAGCTTTTTCTCATCTAAAGGCCTACCCCTTATTCTTAAACTGTGACCCCTGGTTCTGGGCTCCCACAACATCGGGAATTTTTTTCCTGCATCTAGCCTGTCCAATCCCGTGAGAATTTTATATGTTTCTATAAGATCCCCTCTCATCCATTGGAATTCCAGTGATTACAAGCCCAGTCGATCCATTCGTTCATCATATGTCAGTCCCGCCATCCTGGGAATTAACCTGTTGAACCTAAGCTGCATTCCCGTAATAGCAAAAATGTCCTTCCTCAAATTAGACCAAAACTGCACACAATACATCAAGTGTGGCCTCACAAGGGCCCTGTAAAACTGCAGTCGGACCTCCTTGCTCCTATAGTTAAATTCTCTCGCTATGAAGGCCAACATTCCATTAGCTTTCTGCACTGCCTGCTCTACCTGCACGCATTATTTCATGCGAATTTCAAGTAATCCCTGCATCCCCTCTCTCTCTGTTCACATCTATACACATCATTATCATCTCTTTCACAGCCAACAATGGACCATTGTGGGCTCCACCTTTCCTTGTTCATCAGTGCCGGCTCTGATTTGTTCTGAACCTTTTTATGCCTCTAGTTTTCCTCTCCCCTGAATCTCAATCTGAAAAACAGTTTTGACTCAAAACATCACCTATTCCTTTTCTCCAGAAATGCTGGCTGATCCGCTGAGTTACTCCAATATTTTATGTCTATCTTCAGTGCTAGGTCCCCTGGGTTTGGTTGACGGGGATGACGGAGCTCCAAGCCCTGAGATTACCATTGGAGGACCATAGCATCTTATTTTTGGGCTTGTTTGATCTTTGCAGACTCTCTGTGCAAGGATGATGACATATGGTGTTGTGCTTCAAAGTGTCAAGTAAAATAGCCTTCTGAGGTTTATTATCCAGACTAGTACTGATCCAGATACATTAATTCAAATCTCACCACAATGTCTAGGGAGTATAAATGCAGGCAACTAAATAAATCTGGGATAAAAAGTTGGCATCAGTCATGAGACTTTATAAGTACTCAATCTTCATGAAACCAATACGATACACCAATGAGTTACAAGGGAAGAAAGTTATTTAATTATCATCTTTCTCCATACTAGATAGAGTGCAGAGAAAATGTACAAAAATGTTGCCAGGATTCAAGGGCCTGAGCTACAGGAAGAAGGGATCAGTTTAACTTGCCATCATGTTTGGTACATATATTGAAGGCTATGGGTCCTGTTCCTGTGTCATATTGTTCGATGTTCTGTATTCCTAAAACAACTAGCAGCTCTAACCATATAGACCAGGGGTCGGCAACCTTGTTCTGCATAGGGGCCGGAACGCATGCCTGTGAGCGGATGGTGGGCCACATCCATCATGTGTTCACAGAAGGTAGCGAAAAATGCTGGGGAAAGTCAGTGGGTGAGGCAGCCTCATGCAATCCTTGCATGTCTCACCCGCTGAGCTTCTCCAGCATTTTTGTCTACATTCGATTTTTCCAGCATCTGCAGTTCTTTCTTAAACCTGTTCAGAGAAGGTGCACGGCCGTGCCGGCGGCTTTGCGCAGGATGCGGTACAGCCAGAGCTCGGTGCTCGGCTGCTGCTCGGGGCGCCCGACCGCTGCTCGCCACTGCTCAGCAGGCCTGATGATTACGGGGAAAAAAATCCACCTGCGGGCCGAATGATTTCGGGTTATGGGCCGCATTCGGCCTGGGGGCCGTAAGTTGCCGACCCCTCATATAGACAAAGTGCTGGAGAAACTCAGTGAGTTAGGAAGCATCTCTGGAGAAAAGGAACAAGTGACATTTCTGGTCGGAACCCTTCTTCAGACTGGAATCTATAGAAGGGTTCCGACCCGAAATGTCACCTGTTCCTTTTCTCCAGAGATGTTGCCTGACCCACTGAGTTACCACAGAACTTGGCATCTATCTTTTATGATAACCATCATCTGCAGTTACTTCCTACATATACTAATCATAAAAGATAGTTTTGTTTATGATATTACCAAAACTGAAGCGTCTGCTCTCAGAGAAAAACATACAAATCTCCACAAGGAAGTTTAACATTTAATCTTTACCTTATTTTTCTGCTGATTTTCCTAGTGGCTTGAGGGACAGAGATGTGTTGACTTTCAGCACTTTATTTTTAGAAAGCAGGCAAGAAGGCTAGCTTGCGACAGTACACTACTACTGCCACTTTGCTCAGGAACTGAACTCTGTATGCCTGGGTATTCATTGCTTAAACTTAGGAACTCTTTTTTGCAGCTGAGCAGAATCCTTATAAAAGAAGTAATCATGGGAGAGAGCTTGCAGGGAGAAATAGATGTGGAGAACCTGCTTGTACAGTTTGTGTGCAGAGTGAGCAAGAAGTGTGAATTAAGAAACAAGATCTTCAGGTTTAGTTTATTATTGTCATGTACAGAGGTACAGTGAAAAGCTTTTTGTCGCGTGCTATCCAGTCAGCGGAAAGACTATACATGATTACAATTAAGCCGTCCACAGTGTACAGTTACAGGATGAAGTGTATAACATTTATTGCAAGATAAAGTCCAGTAAAGTCCAAATAAAGATAGTTCAAAGGTCTCCAATGGGGTAGATGTGAGGTCAGGACCGCTCTCTGGTTAGTGAGAAGATGGGTTTGTTGCCAGACAACAGCTGGGAAGAAACTATCTCTGAATCTAGAGGTATGCGTTTTCAAACTTCTGTACCTCTTGCCTGATAGACAATAGACAATAGGTGCAGGAGTAGTCCATTCGGCCTTTCGAGCCAGCACCGCCATTCACTGTGATCATGGCTGATCATCCACTATCAGTATCCCGTTTCTGCCTTCTCACCATATCCCCTGACTCCGCTATCATTAAGAGCTCTACTTAACTCTCTCTTGAAAGTATGCAGAGAATTGGCCTCCACTGCCTACTGAGTCAGGGAATTCTACAGATTCACACCTCTCTGGGTAAAAATTATTTTCCTCATCTCTGTTTTAAATGGCCTACCCCTTATTCTTACACTGTGGCTCCTGGTTCTGGACACCCCCAACATCGGGAACATGTTTCCTGCCTCTAGCGTGTCCAATCCCTTAATAATCTTATGTGTTTCAATAAGATCCCCTCTCATCCTTCTAAATTCCAGAGTATACAAGCCCAGCCTCTCCATTCTATCAACTTATGACAGTCCTGCCATCCTGCGAATTAACCTCGTGAACCTACGCTGCACTCCCTCAATAGCAAGAATGGCCTACCTCAAATTTGGAGACCAAAACTGCACATAATACTCCAGGTGTGGTCTCACTAGGGCCCTGTACAACTGCAGAAGGACCTCTTTGCTCCTCTACTCCTCTTGTTATGAAGGCCAACATGCCATTCGCTTTCTTCACTGCCTGCTGTGCCTGCATTTCAGTGAGTGATGAACAAGGAGCCCCATATCTCTTTGTGCTTCCCCTTTTCCCAACTTGACATGATGAGAGAGGGGTGAAAAAGGAGTGCCAGGTGAGACTGATCCTTGAATTATGCTGGTGGCCTTTCCTGGTTCCTTCCTCTCTGATATTCAACCTAATTAGAAAACCAAGAGTCTAGAGTGTTTAATTGATTGTGTACCAAAATAGAAGGATGACATTCTTACTTGCAGCAGCACAACAGGTCTGTCAACCCAGTACTCAATAGCTAAGATAATAAAGAAACAATCGGAAATAAGTTTGATAAATTAAAAAAATATGTGCAAAACAAAAGAGGGAGTGTAGCGTGCAGTCCCGACAATCCCCTCACCTGCCCCGATGCCCAGCTGGCTGTGAGAGGTGTGGATGTGACCTTACTGAGTGAGTTTGGGCATCTTGATAATGGTATGGATCAGGCCATGGGGCACCAACGGTGGGAGTGGTGCATGTTTACACTGGATGGAGTTATTCCACACTCAAAAACTGCAGTTGTTGGGCAGACAAATGTATCTGCACCAGATAGACTGTTGTAGCTGAGGTCACACGTGCAGATACATCTGACCTCATTGTTGAGGATGAATTCTCACTCCGTTTTTGTTCCCTTATGAGTCTCCAACGGCTTAGCCTATTGAGTGACACTTGATGATGGATAATCATCTCCCCGCCCTGTGAACTTGATCTGCACTCTTTCGGTGTGTGGGAGTTCTGGTTCACCAGCTGAAAAAGACCTTTGGTGGTCAGTTAATCACCAGGAAGATTGGTGGTTATAGAAGCATAGAGTCATTGTTTTCACAGCGTGAAAACAGGCTCTTGAGCCCAACTTGCCCATGCCAATAAACATGCCCCATCTACACTGGGCCCCACTGCCTGCATTTGGTCCATATCTATCTAAACCTATCCTATCTATGAACCTGTCCAAATGTTTCTTAAATGTTGTGATAGTACCCATCTAAGGGAATCCCATTTAGACAATAGACAATGGACGATAGACAATAGGTGCAGGAGGAGGCCATTCTGCCCCTCAAGCCAGCACCACCATTCAATGTGATCATGGCTGATCATCCACGCTCAGTACCCCTTTCCTGCCTTCTCTCCATATCCTTTAACTCCGCTTTCCATAAGAGCTCTATGTAACTCTCTCTTGAAAGCATCCAGAGAACCTGCAACCAAAATTGTAAATTGTTCAGTATTCTTACTGCTAGTGTACAGAGATTGCTCATCAGCGCAGACTCGTTGAGCCAAGCGGCCTGTTTCCATGCTGTATCTCTAAACTAAACTAAACTTAATGGCACCCTTCCCATAGCTGGGTGATCTTGTGAGTTGGCTTCTCGGGTCCTCTATGTGGCATTTCCCCAGTCTATTAATTTAGTTTTAGTTTACAAGACCTGTACGTCTTTGGAATGTGTGAGGAAACCAGAGCACCCAGTGGAAACCCACGTGGTCACAGGGAGAACGTGCAAACTCCGTACATTCAGCACCGGTAGTCAGGATTGAACCCGGGTCCCTGGCGTTGTCAGGCAGAAATTCTACCGCTGTGCCAGTGTGCTGTCCTTTAAAAGTCATAATTGTTCATGCCTCCAGCACTTCCTTTGGCAGCTCGTTCAATGTACACACCACTCTATGTGAAGGTTGCCCCTCAGGTGGAGAGGATGGGGCCAGCACTGAATTCCTTCATGATGTTAGTGGGCAATCAAAGTCATGAGCTGCCTTCTCCCATCTTCTTTGGATTCATCAAAATCCTGCACTTTGTATGATGTTATATGATGTGATAAATTCTGACCAGCACAATCATGAGCTGTGCTGCAAAGACAGTCATCACTCAGATTCTTGCACAAAACAGGCTTTCCAAAGAAATTCGAGAGCTTGAGAAATATTGTGAAATATTGAGAATGAACTTACAATCTATAAATATCCACCCAGTCTACTTGCTATTTCCTCATTTCCAACACGCATGTATTCATTAGAATACATTGGATGATGTGGAGGGTGGTCTTGAGTCATACATCTCGAAACAGCCGCTCCAGCCCACTGAATCTGTGCCAACACCAGCACCCTTTTATACTAATCCTACTCTATTTCTCAAGATATTTCTCAAGATATTTTCCCTTTTTTTATACCCTACACACTTCCATCAATTCCTCCTCCAGCAATCATTCAATGGAAACTGGCATGTGATCTTCCCACTTTCTCCTCCTGAAGTAAACGATTAATTCCTTGGTTTTGTGAACGAGAGGTGGCAACTACTGTAATCAGATGCACAGTGGTTTCTGTGTAACAGTTTTGGGGCGTCACTATAGTCAAAATATAAATGGAGACCTCACATTGTAGCTGTCATATTTCAGTTCCGTAACAACAAATTCCTTGCCCTGTCCTCTCCTCTCACTATCAGGCTGATGTGATCATCCTCTTAGAATCAAAGAGTCATACCTCATGGAAACAGGCCCTTTGGCCCAACTCGCCGATGCCGACCAAGATGGTCCATCCAAGCTAGTCCCATTTGCCCACATTTGGCCCATATCAGCTCAGTTTAGTTTATTGTAACGCGCACCAAGGTAGAGTGAAAAGCTTTTGTTGCGTGCTATCCAGTCAGCAGAAAGACAACATATGATTACAATCCATCCATTTACAGTGTATAGATACATGATAAGGTAATAACGTTTAGTGCAAGATAATGCCAGCATAGTCCAATCAAGGATAGTCTGAGGGTACACAAAAGGATGGAGAAACTCAGCGGGTGCAGCAGCATCTAAGGAGCGAAGGAGATAGGCGACTTTTCGGGTCGAGACCCTTCTTCAGACTGGTCAGGGATCAGGGAAACGAGAGATATAGACGGTGATGTGAAGAGATAAAGAACAATGAATGAAAGATATACAAAAAAGTATCGGTGATAAAGGGAACAAGCCATTGTAAGCTGTTTGTGGTGTGAAAATGAGAAGCTAGTGCGACTAGGGTGGGGGAGGGAGATGGAGAGAGAGGGAATGCCAGGGCCCGAGGGCTGAGGGAGAGGTGGGAAGGGGAGGAGACAGCAAGGGTTAACAGAATTGAGAAAATTCAATGTTCAAGCCCAAAGGATGCAGACTCCCCAAGCGGAATGTGAGGTGCTGTTCCTCCAACTTGCGGTGTTGCTCACTCTGGCCGTGGAGGAGGATAGTCTGAGGTTCACCAGAGGTAGATATCTGCAGAGCCAAAAGAGATGGGGGAGATATTGAACAATTTCTTTTCTTCGGTATTCACCAAGGAGAAGGATATTGAACTATGTGAGGTAAGGGAAAAAAGTAGAGTAGCTATGGAAACTATGAGATTCAAAGAGGAGGAAGTACTGACACTTTTGAAAAATATAAAAGTGGATAAGTCTCCAGGTCCTGACAGGATATTCCCTAGGACATTGAGGGAAGTTAGTGTAGAAATAGCAGGAGCTATGACAGAAATATTTCATATGTCATTAGAAACGGGAATAGTGCCGGAGGATTGGCGTACTGCGCATGTTGTTCCCATTGTTGAAAAAAGGGTTCAAAGAATAAACCTAGCAATTATAGACCTGTTAGTTTGACGTCAGTGGTGGGCAAATTAATGAAAAGGATACTTAGAGATAATATATATAAGCATCTGGATAAACAGGGTCTGATCAGGAACAGTCAACATGGATTTGTGCCTGGAAGGTCATGTTTGGCAAACCTTCTTGAATTTTTTGAAGCGGTTACTAGGGAAATTGATGAGGGTAAAGCAGTGGATGTCGTCTATATGGATTTCAGTGAGGCCTTTGACAAGGTTCCCCATGGAAGGTTGGTTAAGAAGGTTCAATCTTTGGGTGTTAATGGCGGAGTAGCAAGATGGATTCAACAGTGGCTGAATGGGAGATGTCAGGGAGTAATGGTGGATGGCTGTTTGTCAGGTTGGAAGCCGGTGACCAGTGGGGTGCCTCAGGGATCTGTGCTGGGTCCACTGTTGTTTGTCATGTACATCAATGATCTGGATGATGGGGTGGAAAATTGGATAAGTAAGTATGCAGATGATACTAAGATAGGTGGTGTTGTGGATAATGAAGTAGATTTTCAAAGTCTACAGAGAGATTTGGGCCATATGGAAAAGTGGGCTGAAAGATGGCAGATGGAGTTTAATGCTGATAAGTGTGAAGTGCTACATCTTGGCAGGACAAATCAAAATAGGACGTACATGGTAAATGGTAGGGAATTGAGGAATGCTGTGGAACAGAGAGATCTAGGAATAACGTGCATAGTTCCCTGAAGGTGGAATCGCATGTAGATAGGGTGGTAAAGAAAGCCTTTGGTGTGCTGGCCTTTATAAATCAGAGCATTGAATATAGGAATAGGGAAGTAATGTTAAAATTGTACAAGGCATTGGTAAGACCAATTCTGGAGTATGGTGTACACGTTTTGGTCGCCTAATTATAGGAAGGATGTCAACAAAATAGAGAGAGTACAGAGGAGATTTACTAGAATGTTGCCTGGGTTCCAGCAACTATGTTACAGAGAAAGGTTGAACAAGTTAGGTCTTTATTCTTTGGAGCACAGAAGGTTAAGGGGGGACTTGATTGAGGTCTTTAAAATGCTGAAAGGGATAGACAGAGTTGACGTGGATAAGCTTTTCCCATTGAGGATAGGGAAGATTCAAACAACAGGGCAAGACATGCGAATTAATGGACGGAAGTTTAGGGGTAACGTGAGGGGGAACTTCTTTACTCAGAGGGTGGTGGCTGTGTGGAATGAGCTTCCAGCAGAAGTGGTGGAGGCAGGATTGGTTTTAACATTTAAAAGTAAAGTGGATAGGTATATGGACGGGAAGGGAATGGAGGGGTATGGTCTGAGTGCAGGTACATGGGACTAGGGGAAAACAAATGATCGGCACGGACTGGAAAGGCCGAGAGGGCCTGTTTCCGTGCTGTAATTGTTATATGGTTATATGGTTATATTAGTTCAGTACTGCTCTCTAGTTGTGGTAGGATGATTCATTTGCCTGATAACAGCTAGGAAGAAACTGTGCCTGAATCTGTTGGTTTACATTTTCACACTTCTGTACCTTTTGATGGGAGAGGGGAAAAGAGGAAGTGGCCAGGGTGCGACTAGTCCTTGTACTGCACCTGTCCAAGTATCTTTTAAATGTTGTTATAGTACCTGCTCTGGAAGCTAGTTCCATATATACACCACCCTTGTCTCGGTGCTAATGGTGTGAAGGAGCCTAAAGTCCCAAACCACCAGGTTCAGGAACAGCTATGTTCCTACAGCTACCAGGTTTCTGAACCGACCTGCATCACCAGAATTCTACCTTGGCAACAGAAAACCCAGATGTACACGTGGTCCAAAATCCAAGGCCTTCCAGTACTCTGAATTGTTGACTCCATTAAATCTGCATAGTGGGTTAGAATAGTGAAAGACCTGGATAGAGTAGATGTGGAGAAGATGTTTCCAGTAGTGGGAGAGTCTTTGACCAGAGGCAACAGCTTCAGAGTAAAAGGACGTACCTTTAGAAAGGAGACGAGGAGGAATATCAAACGAGGAGGAGCAAGCCAAGTCAGATAACCCACTCATGATCACTCTTTAGCCAGAGGCTGGTGAATTTGTGGAATTCATTGCCACAGACAACTGTGGAGGCGGTCAATTAAAGCAGAGATTGACAGGTTCTTGATTAGTAAAGGTGTCAAAGGTTACGTGGAGAGTAGCAATGTTACACAATTTTGAGATTTAAAAAATCAAGTCTGCAATTTATCCCATCAGATAAAAAGCATAAAAATAAGTTTAATTTGACACCTAATTCACTTCCATATCTTCAGTATTAAAAAAGTTATGGCCATTTTCATACTCGGAAATTAGCATCTTGTCCCCATTGCCTTTCCCTTGACTTAACACAAAAGCTGTGATCTAGGACAGTCAAAAGTCCCTAACTTTCTTAAAAATTAAGAGAACTCAATGACATTTTCAGCTATTATAGATTGAAGCATTCTAAAACAAATATGAAACAATATTACTTGGATGACCTGAAATTAAAGCATATAATTAGTTAACCTAATTGTAGCTAATTACAAAATTCAATTGCTAGATCTAAACATCTATCCATTTCTTAAGAAAAGATAAACTTTTTAAATTGCCTAAGTGTCCAAAGAACATTCACACAATAATTCACAATATAACATGATTTTTAAATCTCATTTTCATGAATTTATAGGCCAAATGGAAGGAATTTAGTGTTTAATTCCTGTAAATGAATGGCCATTTAAATCAACTTGCGAGTGGGTTTTAGTGGAATTCGGTGGATTAGAACGTTGTGGTTTGTGGTGAAATCGGCCTGAAAAATACTGCCGGTTCATACAATTTTTTTGTCCCCATTTCGCAACATGAAAATGTGATTAAAGGCTTCCTAAAAAACAAGTTTTAATGTAAAAATAAACTGTGCACTTTATTTTCTCCCCTACGTAAAATCCTTCCCGTTGTCGGCGCTCACAGCTTTAGGAGATGATTTTTAAATTACTCTAGCTAATAAATAATCTAGCGTAATTTAAAAATACCTTCATGAATGAAATGTCGGAGCGATTTTTCTTCAGCAACGAAATCGCCTGACATGGATCGATTTGCCCTGTCTGTGGAAAAACGGCACTTTAAACACGCCCCCCTCTGAAAGGCGCCAAAATCATGCCCATGGGGAGCGGCAGAACTGCAGCGCTGCTCAAGGTAAGTTTTGTAACGTACCTATGGAGAGGCAGAAGAATGAGATTGAGAGGAAAAGATAGATCAGCCATGATTGAATGACGGAGTAGACTGGATGGGTAGAATGGCCTAATTCTGCACCTATGACATGAACATATGAACACATGCCACTGGACAGTGGGCAGCAATGGAAACACAACCTCGTCATTGGGATTGATGGTTGGACAGCTGCCACAGTGATCTCAGTACCCACAATGAGAATGCCCGGCAGCACTCAATGTCTTGTGTGGAATCACCGTCACTCCATGAGGGCTTGGACTTTGCGCATGGCTACACGATGAGCCATTTGAAGACCAGGTGGAGGAAGAGGAGGCGAACAGGGTGTGGGAAAGGAACTGAGAACTAAAACAGCCCTATTATTGTGGCTAGTCTGAGTGATTCATCCCTCAGCAATCCCAATCAATTCTTCACTCAACCGCAGTCCCAAGTCTTTCCTTCCTTCTGTTACCATGACCAAGAAGACAAAATAAAGACCATTACAAAAGTAAAATTACGATATTTTAACCATTTTTTTAAACATATTTAAACCAAAATTTTAAATTAAAGCATGCCAAGCTCTGCTTAAAAATATCAACTAACCATTCTTGCATATCCCTTAGAACATTAACCATATTTAAGCAGTATTTGGACAGGCAAATGGATGGGGAAGGTTTAGAGAATTATGGGCCATGGACTAGCTTGGATGGGGCATCAAGTTGGGCCGAAGGGCCTGTTTCTGTGCTGTATGACTAAATCCCATTTAGGTAAAAATGGGGCACCTTGGACAGCATGGACGAGTTGGGCTGAAGGGCCTGTTTCTGTGCTGTATGACTCTAGACCTGACTTCAGTGTAACTGGTCTATCTGCTTTGCACCAGTGGTTTCTCAATAGCTGGGGCTTGGTTGCTGTCTTTCAGAAACCCCTGGAGGTCACTCTTGAGCAGGTCAGGCCACTGGAAGCCAAGCCAATGCATGCAACTTCTCACTGTGTATGGCACCGGTATGGAGTGACTGGATGGTACGGAAAGGCAAGTTCACTGCCCACACCCGCACTGCAAGTTCCCTGCACCCCCACCTTCACCAGAGCACCCCATGAGGCGGGGGGGGGGGGGGGGGGGGGGGGGGGGGGGGGGGGGGGGGGGGGGGGGGGGGGGGTGCTGGGGGGGGGGGGGGGGTGAAACCCTGGCATTGCCCAGTGCCACAGTGCAGCACAGTGACGCATGTTAAAGTTGCTGCCTTACAGCTCAGGAGACCCGGGTTCGATCCTGACTACAGGTGCTGTCAATAAAAGGGTTTGTACGTTCTCACTGTGACCACATGGGTTTTCTCTGGGTTCTTCAGTTTCCTCCCACACTCCCAAGACATACAGGTTTGTAGGTTAATTGGCTTTGGTAAAAATTGCAAATTGTCTCTCGTGTATAGGATAGCGTTAGTGTGAACTCAGTGGGCTGAAGAGCCTGCTTTCACTGTATCTCCAAAAGTAAAAACTAAACATGCCAATGGGCTTATCCAAAAGTCTCTTAAATGCCACTAGCTTATCTGTCTCTACCACCACTCCTGGCTACACGTTCCAGGCACCCATCACCCTCTGTGCAAAAAACTTTGCCCCTCTCACCTTAATGCTATGCCCTCTAGTATTTGATACTCCTCCCCTGGGGAAAAAGGTTCTGATTGTCAATCCTGTTTATACATGTTATAGTAAGAGTAGATGCAGCCATTTCTGGAGATCACATGATATAACCATAGCTGTCTCTTGCACTTTCCGGATGCCCTCTGTGATTTATGTGCCACCTTGTTGTGTATGAGAGAGGAAAGTGCAAATGCTATTGTGTATTGTGTTTCAGTGATGTGGTCATGTTGAATAGCTGGATGTAGAAGCTGTGGGATCCAGATTTTAGGGTACAATAGAGCCCTGGAATGTTATTGTAGGCAGAGTTTGGACAGACTGGAATTGTTTTCTCTGGAACACTGAAGTTTGAGGGGACTCCTGATGGAAGTATATAAAATTATCAGAGACATAGTTAGGGTAGACAGTCAGGACCTTTATCTAAGGGTGGAAATATCCAAAACTAGAGGGCATAGATCTGCGGAGCAAGTTTTTTACACAGAGAGTGGTTGGCGTCTGGAACGTGTTGCCAGGGGTGGTGGTGAAGGTAGATAAAATAGTGGCATTTAAGATGCTTTTAGATAGGCACATAGATATGCAGGGATATGAATCATGTGCAGACAAAGGAGATTAGTTTATCTTGGAATTATATTCCACACACATCGTGGGCTAAAAGGCCTGTTCCTGTGTCGTGCTGTTGTATTTCTGTTATGTGTCCTTTAAAAGAATAGAACGTGAAGTTACACAAACTTGTCTGCATGTGCTATGCAGCAACAGCATCTTCTAAATAGTTGTCACTGATAAACTAGTGGAAGAGCAGCATTCAGCTTGTGCTGGATAAGCTCCCATCAACAATCAGGCTGAAAAGTGAACAGGTCTGTTGTAATGAAACAGTGGGAAATGTTGGAAACACACAGCTGGTCAACAGTAGTACTTAACATTTCAGGTTGGTGATCTCCAAAAGCTCCATAGATGCTGCCTCACCCGCTGAGTTTCTCCAGCATCTTTGTCTACCTTCGATTTTCCTTCCAGCATCTGCAGTTCCTTCTTACGCATTTTGTCTACTCCACTGCAAAATCTCCTCTAGGTATGCCTACTTTGAAGAGGTTCTCCTCCTCTCTCCGAAGACAGTTTAGCAACCTCCTCTCTCACTGCCCCCCCTCTGTGATTCCCCCTTCCCTCCTCCTCCATCCTCACCCAGACCCGTTACCACACCCGAAAACATTTGCTTTCTCAGGACTTCAAGATGGCTGCTGTTGCTGTGTGAGTGTTTGTAACAAGCTCTAGTCTGCTGGCTCAACTATTTGTCTACTGATGGCGTTCTGAGATACTTTTTCTACTCTAACTCTCCTGGTATCAATGAACAACTTTCGGTGAATCTAAAAAGTAAGGTAAAACAACTTTAGCACTAAAAATTACTAATTACTGGACTACCTTCTACCTCTTACCTTCTACCTTCTACTATTTCATTGTGGAAAAGACTACTGGCCTAACAAATGGGTGAGCCAATTGCCCTCCAAAGTGTCTTGGATAACATGCAGCAAATGCAGCTCAACATGATATTACATATGGACAACAAAATTGATCCAATTGGAGCAAGTCTGATTAACATTGAAGGCTCACTTCAAACGCTTGGAGAGCAACTAATGGAGCTTGAGCAGAGTTAGCTGCAACGAGGATAATATAATAGACCTGGTTGGACGTGTAAAATCACTTGAAAAAGAAAACACTGATCTGAAAATTTGGGCAGATGACGCTGAGAACAGAAGCAGACGTTCCAACTTACGTTTCGTCGGTATCTCCAAGAGGATCGAGTCCAAAGATATCACCGGATTCATGGGCCGTCTGATACCGCAGCTCCTCGGTGAAGCGAATTTCCCCACTCTCTTGTGATTAAGCGTTGTCACCGTACCGGTCGCAAGGATAACTCCAGAGCCAAGGGTCCGAGGCCGATCCTGGTGAAGTTCCACTATTTCCAGGATAAGCTGAGGATAATGAAGCTCTCCCGGGAGAAAAATGTGCCCCTTGAATACAACGGAGCTCGGATTCATATCTACCCGGACTTCAGCGCTGGTCTTGTCAAGAGATGCCGGGAGTATGATGCGGCTAAGAAGAAGCTACGCGACCGTGATATCAAATACGCATTGATCTTTCCCTGCACACTGAGAGTTGTCCACGCTGGCAAGACACCTTTTTTTCGCACTCCTGATGAAGTTGACATTTTTTGGCGAGCTCTCCTCCATTAACTCCTCCATGGACTCTGATATAACAGCCTAATGTTGGTGGCCAGTGGCTGGTGATAGCGATAGCACAATAATGTTGTCTGCCGATCAACTCTGTGTTTAGCTATTTAGTATTTTTTCTATAATTTTAGTATTTTTCCTATAATTTTCTTATTCAACTTTTGACTTTGATAAAATGATGCCTGCTTTACTACTATCTGCCGTAAAAAGTGTCGCAATTGACGTAAAACGTCGTAACATTAAGAGTTGAGTTTTCTTTTTACTTTTCTATACGAAATGTAAAAGGTTGTTTGAATGGTAAAGGATTGGCCCCTATAAACAATTGATTATAATCAATTACCAATTATTTGAATAGTGAAATTTGATAAATTGACAATTAAAGGCATATGAAGTTTAATCTAGATTTTTTCTCTTTTTATTTTTATTTTTTATTAACCATATGCAATAATATGTTGCTATTTTGGGCTTCATAATGCCCAATTAATTTAAACATAAATGGTCCAGGACTTCATACTTTTATCTATTTGCATAAATATGAGCTACGCAGAGGTGTGCATGCTCGCTTTTTTTTCTTTTTCTCTCTCTCTCTCTCAGTGACGCAGCCTGATCTTGTGTGCTTTGTCTGTCCTGTCTTCTATGTGTGTGCGTTTGTGTCAATCTGTGCATGTGGCTCTCTTGTCCCCTTTCTCATGCTATTTCCCTGCCCCACTCCCCCAAAATTATCTACACCCAATTGATCCATAATTGATACAGCTAAAGGCCTAAAAATCATCTATTTGAACATTAGGAGTCTTCTTCCAAAGATTGATTTAATTAGATTTTGGATTGCACAGAATAAACCTGACATAATAACTGTAAATGAAAACTTTACAAGCTCTTAAGTGTGCAACATCTTTTAATGATAGCACTGGGTATTACATACACCTTCAAGCACCGGCTACATTTTCCTACTGAGGGGAAGGCGTTATGATTGATGTTAACTGGGCGGGGTTAATGGGAGTGAGGTAACTATATTATTGGTTGCATATAAACCATCTACATCCTTCCCCTTAGAAATCAAAAAACAGATTGTTGTCACGACAACAGAATTAAACAGCAGAGTTAAACGAAATCGCCGTAGCGAACAGGCGGCTTACTGATCCTGCCCGAGCGCGTACGGATGTCTCCCCCTCCCCCCGAAAGAGCAGAAGAAGCAGGAGGACGCAAGGCAGCTGGGGAACCAGGGAAGGGCATTGGGGTGGGAGAAACAGGAGAGGGAGAACCGCGATCGGCAACAGGGGACCCGCGCAGAGGGGAACGAGGCGCCCGCGACGGGGACCGAGGCATGCAGGGAACACCAGCCGGGGCGGCAGCCGGCTGCTGATAGGAGAGTGGAGGGGCATAGGGCCCTGGGGGCTGCGGCTGTGGCTCATTAACCGCAAGCAGGTGTTGTCGGCTTCTTCGGTAGATGGAACCCTCACAGTCGACCAGATACGAACGAGGTGAGTCGGCCACCCCAACCACGGTGGCCAGACGGTAGTGACCACTGGCGGTCTGCAATCGAACAACCTGTCCGGGCAACAGAGGATCGAGTGGTCCGCACGACCGATCGTGGGAACGCCGCTGGCTGTCATGTTTCTCTTGAATTCGCCTCTGCACGGAGGCGGGCTCCAGCACCCGAGGTTTCAGCTGGCGCTGGGCAATCGGGACGGTGGATCTGGTAGTTCTGGACATCAGACGCTGAGCAGGTGACCCCATGGCCGGATCCCTGGAAACATTCCTGAGGTTCAGGAGATCCAAATACAAATCAGAATTGGATAGTCGCGCCTGTTCCATCAGAAGCTTGGCGCTGCGGACGGCCCGTTCTGCAAGGCCGTTGCTCTGTGGGTACTCTGGGCTGCTGGTGAAATGCACAAAGTTCCACTTGTCGGCAAAGCTTTTGAATTCTCGGCTTGTAAACTGCCTGCCGTTGTCAGTCTGCAGCCTGACCGGGGTCCCAAAAGTGGAGAAGTGTTTCCGCAGCTTGCGGATCACCATCTCCGACGTGAGGGATGTCAACAAATCCACTTCGAACCAGTTGGAGTACGAGTCGACCAGGACAAGGTAGTGGTTACCACGCCACTCGAATATGTCGGCAGCCAGCGAGGACCAGGCCAAAGCAGGGGCGGGCTGTTGCAGCAGGGGCTGTCGCTGCTGGTGTGGCGCAAGACTGTTGCACGTGGAGCAGGCAGAAACTCGGTCTCGGATATATTTGGCCATTCCAGGCCAATAGAATTGGTACTGAGCGTGGGCGAGTGTTGCATCGACCCCAGGGTGTCCGCTGTGGGCTGCACAAAAGTAAAAGTCAAACAGGGAGGACGGGACCACAACTTTATGTCCCTTGACGATAACGCCATCCTGGAGCACCAGTTCGTCGCGGACCAGGAAGAAAGGCTGTGTTTCAGATGGCGCGGCGGAGCGCTTTGTTGGCCACCCTGCTTTAATCACCGAGGCAAGCTGCCGCAAAACCGGATCGGCAGCGGTGTGCTCGGCCAAAACCTGTAGCTGCTTGGTGGGAATAAAGTTAACGCCCAGTACGAGCAAGTCCTCTGTTTCGTAGGGGTGGCGAGCGCAGGAGGTCCGCGGGGCGCGCGATAGGGTGTCCGCAATGTGCATCTCAGTGCCCTTCTTGTAGATTATGTCAAAGTCGAAACGCTGGAGCTGCAGCATCATACGCTGCAGCCTGGCAGGGGCAGCGTGAATCGGCTTGTTCAGGATTGTCACCAGTGGCTGGTGGTCGGTTTCGACCGTAAATCTGCTGCCGAACAGGAAGTCTCTGAACTTGGAGCAGGCGAACACCACCGCGAGCAGCTCTTTCTCGATCTGAGCGTACCGCTGCTCGGTGTCCGTCATGGTGCGGGAGGCATAGGAGACAGGATGCAGCGATCCATCGACAGACTGAAGGCAGGCCGCACCCAGACCGAACTTGGAAGCGTCACAGGTGACGGTGATGGGGCGACCCACGTCGAAGAACCGCAACGTCGGAGTGCTAATCAGTTTCGACTTCAGGCGGTCAAAGGCCTGCTGGTGATATGGGAGCCAGGCCCAGGCGATATCCTTTTTTGTCAGCTGCCGCAGGGGAGCACTCAGCTCACTGAGGTTTGGTATAAACTTGCCAAGGTAGTTCACCATGCCCAAGAATCGTTGCAGACCTGGCACGTCGGTGGGGGCTGCCATTTCGGAGATGGCAGCTGCCTTCAAGGGGTCGGGCTTTAGTCCGTTAGGGGTGAAAACATGTCCAACATACGTGACCTCTGAGACGCGAAACCGGCACTTCTTGGGATTCAGCTTCAGGTGCGACCGTTCGCGCGCGATCCAGGACGCGGCGGAGGTTCAGGTCGTGCTCGGCAATGTCCTTCCCATAAACCAGGATATCATCCACGATGATGGCACATGGCAGGTCCGCGAATAATTGCTCCATCGTCTGCTGGAACACCTCGCTAGCAGAATTGATGCCGAATGGCATTCGCAGGAACTTGAATCTGCCGAACGGTTGTGGCGAAGGTCGTCAGGTCAGAAGACGCTTTGTCCAACGGGACCTGCCAAAACGAGTTCTTAGCGTCTAGGACCGAAAAGATGGTGGCTTGCCCGACCTTTGCCGCCACATCCTCAACAGACCGCATGGGGGTAATGTGGTCGCCTGATGGCAAGGTTTAAGTCCTTCGGGTTGATACACACGCGTATCTCGTTCTTGTCTTTCTTAATCGTGGCAACCATGGTGGAGACCCAATCGGTGGGCTCGCTAACTGCTACTAGCACCCCCTTTTCGACCATCTCGTTGAGCATCGCCTCGACCTTGTCCTTCATGGCGTGAGACACCCTGTGAGGTGCGCGGACCACGGGTTGTATATTTGGGTCAATGGAAATATGGTATGACACTGGTAACTTCCCCAGGTCATCGTCGAACAGGTCCTGGTATTCTGCAACCGGGTCAAACGACAGTTGCACTTTGTGGACCGTGCGGTCGAAGGACACCAGGCCAAGATCCTGGCACGCCACGGTTGCCCAACAGGGTTACACAGTCAGAGTTCAAAACATAGAAAACCAGGTTTCTTGTGGCCTTTTGCAGCACGCAAGTTAAAGTGGCCCTCCCCGCAGGCCTTAGAATCTCTCCACCATAGGCGTGCAGGGTAGCATCGTCAACAACCAGAGGCTCATTATTCCTTATCTTGTTGAAAAGATTCATGGACAAAACATTGACTTTCGCGCCAGTATCTAATTTGGCAGAGAAGGTTACGCCATTGACAGTCACAGGTACGGAGGGATCATTGCGGTGGGCGGGTGTCTGTAGGAGGGTAAACACATGAGAGTCCTCGGCAGAATTAATTGGCTCTGCACCATTGCATTCAACTAAATTGGGCTGTGAGTCGAAACAGAGATCAGATTGCACCAGCATGTTTAGACTGGGACTGGAAGCTTGTGCCTGGCTCCCACGGGAACGGAGTAAGCGACAGGAGGCTGAGAAATGGTTCAGCTTTTTACAAAAGTTACAGGTTTTTACCAAAGGCGGGACACGTCGACAGTCTATGGTGCATGTAGTTACAGTTCGGGCACCTTTTTCGGGGCACATCGCCAGGTCCAGGGCGGGCACGCGGCAGAAAAACATTGTTTCCCACCCGAGGCTGTGGGCTCCTAAACCCTGCCAGGTTGACAGATTTATTGCCCGAGTCCCGGTGGTCCTCTTGCAAAACAACGACCTCAGACAATCTGCAGGCATGCATAGCTTTGTCCAACGTTAGATCCGGATCCCTCAAAAGCTCACATCGCAGCTTCTGGTCACGCATGCCAGTTACTAAAATGTCTCTAGTGAGCTGGTCTGTCATGTCGCCAAAACGGCACCGCTGGGCGAGATGACGCAAATCAGCAATAAAACATTCAACAGGTTCATCAGGCAACTGTCTCCTTGTAAAGAACCGTGCCCTCTCTAGAATGCGGTTCGAGGGCAGGTCACAAATCTCCCTGAACTTACGTAGCAGGCAAGCGGGGTCGTCAGCAGACTCTGCAGGAGTAATCACCTCATCATCGACGCCCAGGACCGCTGGAGCGTAGGTGAAAGTTCTGGCTCTCTTCATGGCATCAGGTCCGACAAGGTTGAGTGGGAGGGAAGCTTTAAGGGAGTCAGGATCAGCGCGGTGTGCGACGTTGACAAAGTGTGTGAAATCAAATTCAAACGTGGCCCAGCGCTCAGAGATGTCAGCATCAAAGACAAGCTGCTCGGGCTTTCTGCAAGAGGACGCCATGGCCAGAGAGATCAAAAGCACAAAAAACACAAATCAAAAAAAGAAATAAAAACCGATAAACAGGAGACGCAAGTATCTTCCCACTTCTGACACCATGTAAATGAAAACTTTACAAGCTCTTAAGTGTGCAACATCTTTTAATGATAGCACTGGGTATTACATACACCTTCAAGCACCGGCTACATTTTCCTACTGAGGGGAAGGCGTTATGATTGATGTTAACTGGGCGGGGTTAATGGGAGTGAGGTAACTATATTATTGGTTGCATATAAACCATCTACAGTAACATTTTCAGAAACATGGTTACATAGTGAAATTTGTGACAATGATATTCTTATTGATAATTTTGCATTATATAGAGCAGATAGGCCCACGAGAGCTGGAGGTGTGGCTTGTTATGTGTCAACTCGCTTTATATCTGAATCTGCCATCCCTAAAGTAACCTCATCTCTCTTTGAAAGCCTTTTCATTAGGCTAAAACTTCATGAGAATAAACATCTAATTATCGGCACTATCTATCGATCCCCCCCCTGTTCATCTTGACTCAACAAAGTTCCATTTCCATTCTCACCTCTATTGAACACCCATGTGAATTAGTGCTTCTTGGTGACTTCAATAAAAACTGGCTCGATCGCTCCTCTTATAATGACAAAAACTTGCTTAAAAGTGTAAACCTGACCCAGTTAATCAACGAACCTACCAGAGTTCATGGCAATTCTACATCACTACTAGACTGGATTCTTGTTACCCATCCTGACCGAATTTTAACATCTGGTGTTTTGTCAGATTGCTTTAGCGATCATTCTGCTATTTTCTGTGTGTGGAAGATTAAACCCTCCCATCTCCCTCCTAAACTTATTCGTGTCAGACAATGTCGAAAATTTAATTATGATAATTATATGCATGACCTGATTGCAATAAACTGGGACAGGTTTCAACTTATACCAACTGTTGAGGATGTTTGGAACTATTTATACACTGAAGTCACAAGAGATATCGATAAGCATGCCCCCTGGAGAGAAATAAAAATCAAGGGAAAACATTTACCATGGATTAGTGCTGATTTGATCAACCTTTTTAATAAGCGGGATAAAGTCTGGAAGACTTTCAGGGAAACAAAGGACCCTGCTGATTGTGAAAAATATAGGTCCTTAAGAACACGTAATGCTAAATCAAGTCATTTTAAAAAACATCTTTCTGAAGACATGCATAATCCAAAAAAGTTCTGGAAAAGACTAAATAATGTTCTTAATAAATCAAATCAAAATATCAGCACTCAGATTCGGGTCAACAAAGACATCGTTCAGGACCCTGCTGTTATATCCAATGCTTTCAACCATCACTTCTCCACTGTATGTAGCTCTACTGTATTTGACTCATCTATTATATGTGACTTTCCAGCTACCTCTACATGACCGGAACCTCCTACGCTTCGCCCACTGACCCGGACTCCACTCCCCGCGGGCCTCCACCATCAATTCACCTGATCCTCGCCACTCCACCGCTCTCCAGCAGGTTGCAGCCATCGCCTGAGACCTGCGCTCAGCACCGGGCCTGAAGTCTCCACGCTGCAGACTCTGATATCACGGGGTCTGACTGTGCTGGGTCCCAGTGCTCGTCCCCCTAACCTCAGTGGCTGTTCCACTGGGTCTTCCCCTTTCCCCATAAACCATATGACCCCAGCTCCTCCCCACCCACACTATAGTCCTCATACCCCCTTCCTCCCCGACCACTCACCATCCCCCCACCAGACATCACCTCGGCCTCCGTCCACTCACCTGCATTCCTCTGGCCGCAACCGTCATCCTTGCCGTGTGTTCACCATCCCCCCTGACCTCCCCCTCTCTGATACCGAACGCTCTGTCCTCAGCAGAGGCCTCACCTTTGTTCCCCTCCGTCCCCACCTCAATGAGTTCTGTGTCCACCACGATGTGGAGCTCTTCTTCTGTCACGTCCGCCTCAAAGTGTTCTTCCATGGGAAGGAGCCCGAGCCCCCCAGTGATGACCCCTTCTCCCGTCTCCAACTGACCCTCTTCTCTTGGACTCCCCCTCATGGCCATCTACTGGCTTTAGACCTTTTTATTTTAAACTGCTGACGGGATATCAACCACCTCAACATCTCCACTCCCCTTTCTCACTCTAACCTCTCCCCCCCCCGAACGTACAGCCCTCCACTCACTCTGCAACAACCCCGACTGGGTGATCAAACCTGCCGACAAGGGAGGTGCCGTGGTAGTCTGGCGTGCTGACCTCTACCTGTCTGAGGCCAGGCGCCAACTCTCAGACACCTCCTCCTACTTATCCTTGGACCATGACCCCACAGATGAGCACCAGGCCACTATCTCTAACACTATCACTGACTTCAGCACTTCTGGCTCCCTGCCCTCCCAAGCCTCCAACCTCATTGTTCCCCAGCCCCGCACGGCCCGATTTTATCTTCTCCCCAAAACCTGACCGTCCTGGCAGACCCATTGTATCTGCCTGTTCGTATCCTACCGAACTTATTTCCACATACTCTACCCTGGTCAAATCCCTCCCTACCTATGTTCAAGACACCTCACACGCTCTTCGTCCACTCCAGGACTTCCGTTTTCTAGGCCCCCATTCCCTCATTTTTACCATGAATGTCCAGTCACTCTACCCCTCCAGGAGGGTCTTAAAGCCCTCCGTTTCTTCCTCGACTGCAGAACCAACCAATCTCCGTCTACAGATACTCTCCTCCGCCTAGCAGAGCTGGTCCTTACCCTTAACAACTTTTCGTTTGACTCCTCCCATTTCCTCCAAATCCAAGGCATAGCGATGGGCATGCGCATGGGCCCCAGCTATGCCTGCCTCTTTGTAGGGTACGTCAAACGATCTTTGTTCGAGGCTTACCAGGGCCCTCTCCCCAAACTCGATGATTGCATTGGTGCTACCTCCTGCACCCACACATAACTCATTGACTTCATCCATTTCACCACTAACATCTGGCACTCAAATACACCTGGGCCATTTCCAACATCTCTCTACAGTTTCTAGACCTCACTATCTCCATTGCAGGTAATAGACTACTGACCGACATCTACTATAAACCCACTGACTACCATGGTTATCTGGACTGCACTTCTTCCCACCCTGCTTCCTGTAAGGACCCCATCCCCTACTCCCAATTCCTCCGTCTACGCCGCATCTGCACCCAGGATGAGGTGTTCCACACCAGGGCATCGGAGATGTCCTCATTCTTCAGGGAACGGGGGTTCGCCTCTTCTACTATAGACGAGGCTCTCACCAGGGTCTCTTCTATACCCTGTAATTCTGCTCTCACTCCCCATCCCCCCACTCATAACAAGGGCAGAGTCCCCCTTGTCCTCACCTTCCACCCTACCAGCCGTCACATACAACAAATAATCCTCCAACATTTTTGCCACCTCCAACAGGATCCCACCACCGGCCACATCTTCCCATCTCCTCCCCTGTCTGCCTTCCACAGAGACCGCTCCCTCCGTAACTCCCTGGTCAATTCGTCCCTTCCCACCCAAACCACCCGCTCTCCTGGCACTTACCCTAGCAACTGCAGTAAATGCAACACTTATCGCTTAACCTACCCCCTTGACTCCATTCAAGGACCCAAGCAGTCTTTCCAGGTGGGGCAGAGGTTCACCGCTGCATCCGCTGCTCTAGGTGTCAGCTGCTCTACATCGGTGAGACCAAGCGTAGGCTTGGCGATCGCTTCGCCCAACACCTCTGCTCGATTCGCATTAACCTGCCTGATCTCCCGGTGGCTCAGCACTTCAACTCCCCCTCCCATTCCGAATCTGACCTTTCTGTCCTGGGCCTCCTCCATGGCCAGAGTGAGGACCACAGTAAATTGGAGGAGCAGCACCTCATATTTCGCTTGGGCAGTTTACACGCCAGCGGTATGAACATTGACTTCTCTAATGTCATGTAATCCCTGCTTTCTCCTTCCCTTCTCATTTCTCCCTCAGCCCACTGTCTCCACCTCTTTCTTTCTTCTTCCTGCCCCCCCCCCCCCCCACCCTCACATCAGTCTGAAGAACGGTCTTGACCCGAAACGTTGCCTATTTCCTTCGATCCATGGATGCTCACCCGCTGAGTTTCTCCAGCATTTCTGTCTACCTCCAAAAGTACAGAGATGAGATCAGTGTAATTTGACAACATGTTCAGCACAGACAGGGGGCGACATGGTGGTGCAGCGGTAGAGATGCTATCTTACAGAACCAGAGACCCAGGTTCGATCCTGACTATGGGTGCTGTCTGAACGGAGTTTGTACGTTCACCCCGTGACCACGTGAATCTTCTTCCAGTGCTCGTGTTTCCTTCCACACTCCAAAGACGTACAGGTTTGGCTTCAGAAAGAATTGTAAATTGTCCCTAGTGTGCAGGATAGTTCTAGTGTACGGGGTTCACTGGTCGACGCGGACTCACTGGGTCGAAGGGCTTGCTTCCATGCACAGACACAGCCGAGGCCATCACGCAAACCAACCTCCCTTCCTTTGACACCATCTACATTTCACGCTGCCTTGGCAAAGCCACCAACATCCCCCCCCCTCTCCCATCAGGCAAGTACGGAAGTGTGAAAAAGCACGTCTCCAGATTCAGGGACAGTTTCTTCACAGGAATCTGAGCCATCCTATCACCAACTAGAGAGCGGTCCTGACCTAACATCTCCCCCATTGGAGACCCTCAAACTATCTTTAATCGGACTTTACTGGACTTTATTTTGCACAAAACGTTATTCCCTTTATCCTATATCTGTACAATGTGGACGGCTGGCAATAACACTATAGGACACAAACACACAGTTAAACACTAAAAGCTGCAAGTTATTATCCAAACTAATTAATGTGCCCCTCCAGTTTTTAAGATTTATCCGTGAACAAGTCTCTGCACATCTATTTAAAATGTCGACATTTGGTCCAATCTGTTGACATTCTGCTGCTTTATTAACAAAATTCATTATTTTGTGTTATTTGCAAATTTGATTATTTCCAAATATGAATAAATGGGTGAAGGACTTTGTATGTAATTGCAATTATGTGTCCTTTTAAATTTGATCCAAAACACAGTCTCATGATCTTGATTTAAAGTTTAGGTTGTTAGTTAACATTAATTCTTATGACAAATTTCGTACTACTCCGTCCAGAGAGAACAAAATTATTTCCTTCAAAAATGTAATGTAACTGGCCCGTACCGGCAGCTAATATTTGTTCCCTTGGCACCTCATCTCCATCTAGTGGCAGGCGTCAGGAATGCAATTTTCTTATCTTGCAGAATAATATCTTTGTCAGCAGGAAGGAACTGCAAATGCCCATTTATAAAAAAAGACACCAGGTACTGGAATATCACATCGGGTCAGGCAGCATCTCTGGAGAATATAAAACGGGTTATTTTGGGTCAGGACCCTTCTTCAGACCTTTCAGATCATTATTGGCATTGATTTATCGTGGTCACGTGTACTGACAGGGGGAGGCAGCACAGTAGCACCGCAGTAAAGATGCCTTTGATGCATAAGACCAGGTGTGTAAGAATGAGGCTACACCACTCTGCAAATTGTAATTTTAGAAAGTCTATGTTTTTGTTGTTAGTAACTGTTTCACAGACTGAGTAAAAGAGAGTCAAGAGTCATGAGTGTTTTATTGTCATAAATGGTGGTGCAAGGGTAGAGATATAATGGCGCCACAAATTGCGGCACCGGCATGTGTAAAAATGCAAAAAGAATTTCACTGTGCAGCTGCTTTTGTGACAAATAAAGCACTATTGAACTATTGAGTAGCCTTACAGCGGCAGAGCCCAGGGTTTGATCCCGACTACGGTTGCTGTCTGTACGGAGTGCTGTCTCCCCAAGGCGATTCTCCAGGTGATCCGGTTTCCTCCCACACTCCAAAGATGTACAGGTTTGTAGGTTAATTGGCTTGGACAAAATTGTAAATTGTCCGCAGTGTGTGTAGGATAATGTTAAAGGCCTGTCCCACCAGCATGCGATTGCATGCGTATAGCGCGACCAAACGTGGTCGCTTGAGGCGTACGGCCGCGCGGGCCCGGTCCCTCTTCGATCGGCAGGGGCGTATGGAGTTGTGTGGGGCTGGTCCTGACATCGCACGGGGCTCCAAAAATCTTGCACTGTCCGAAAATCCCGCACGGCAACGGCCTGTCGGCCCGCAGGCGCATTGATGGCGTACGCAGCGTCTCGATGTCATACGCAGCGTCTCGATGTCATACGCAGCGTATTGACGTCGTACGCAGCGTCTTGACGGCGTACGCCTAGCGCGTGGCGTTGCTCAATGACGTCACCGCCCGGAGTGCCGTTGCGTGATGACATCACCACCCGACGCCATGCGACGTCCAAATTCAGTCAGCCCGCCACCTGCCCGGCTGATTGGTGAGTATGATGTCGGGACCAGCCCCGCACAACTCCATACGCCTCCGCAGTTCAAATTGGGACCGGCCCCGTGAGCCCGTACGCCTCAAGCGACCACGTTTGGTCGCTAGACGCATGCATTCGCATGCTGGTGGGACAGGCCCTTTACTGCAGGGACTGTGGGCCGAAGGGCTTGTAACCTCGCTGAATCTCCACTAAAATTGAAAAACTAAAATTAAAATATGTCCTGGAACTGAACGTTGAAAGTCTTACTTGCAGCAGCACAACAGGTCTGTAAACATAGTACTCTGTAGATACCATAATAATTAACAAAAAGCTCAATAAATAATAAACTATTTAGTGCAAAATAAAAAAAACACCTTAAGTCCCTAGTGCAATCAAGCCAGTTTGTAATTTAGTTGGAGTTCGTAGTGTTCAACAGCCTTCATGTTGGAAAGAAGCTGTTCCTTAACTTTGAAAATTGGTTTTCCAGCCCAACGCAGTGTAACAGGTAAGGCATAGAGAAAAAACAATGTGCCGAAGGTGCAGATAAAAAAGTGCCAGGTACAATTGGAGATTGTGGCCAATAGCTTATGAGAGGTCCATTCAAGAGTCTGGCAACAGGTGGGAAGAAGCTGTACTTGAATCTGGTGGTGCATGCTTTCAAGCTTTTGTATCTTCTACCAACTGGAGAGGTTTTATTTTAGTTTTAGTTTTAGAGATACAGCGAGGAATCAGTCCCTTTAGCCTGCCGAGTCCGTGCTGACTAGTGATCACCCCATACACTAACACTATGTTACATACTGGGGACAATTTACAGAAGCCAATGAACCGACAAACCTGCACTTCTTTCGTGTGTGTGAGAAAACCCACGCGGTCACAGGGAGAATGTACAAACTCTGTACAGACATCACACATAGTCAGGATTGAACCCGGGTCTCTAGCGCTGTAAGGCAGCAACTCTACCTCTGCGCTAATATTCCGCCTTAAAGTCAAGCATAAAGACTGTAGAGGATACAGGAGGGAATGACCAGAGTGTAAGTGGTCTATGATTATGTTGGTTTATTTCCCAAGGAAACACAAAGTGCAGGTGGAGTTAACATTGTTTGGTGTCGACATCTATGTGGGATCAAGGCCTTTACATATACAGGTGCCCAAAGCCCGAAACATTGCCTCTTTCCTTCGCTCCATAGATGCGGCTGCACCCGCTGAGTTTCTCCAGCACTTTTGTCTACCTTCGATTTTCCAGCGTGTGCAGTTCCTGCTTAAATAACTCTGCCCCGTGTTGCTCAGCCACCATAATTCTGCTTTTTAAAACAGTCTCTGTGTGGATACAAATTCACAAGGTGGTTCCACTAATTTTTACCAGTTGAACAAGATCAATGTGAATTACACAATTTCAAGGGCTAGGATTATACAGGATTATTGCAAAACAAGAGGAACACAGTGGTGCAGCTGGTAGAGCTGTTGCCTCAACGGCAGATCGGGTTCCATCGCGACCTCTAGTGCTATCTGTGTGGAGTCTGCATGTTCTCCTGAACACGTGGGTTTCCTCTGGGTGTTCTGGTTTCCTCCAAGATCCAAAAGACATGCGGGTTTGTAGGTTAATTGGCCTCTGTAAATTGCCTCTGGCGTGTGGGTGAGTGGAAGGGAAAGAGGGATAACAATGAACTAGTTAAAATGGATGATTGATGGTCAGTGTGGACTTGGTGTGCCTGTTTCCAGGCTATATCTTTCAATGATTGAAAAAAAAGGCAGCATTTACTAAGGCTATATTGCATGTTTTCAAGTAAATTGTCCAGTTGGCTATTTGAGGTTGCTTCTCTGTATCCTCCAATACTGCGGGAGTAATTTCTCATCACATGTTTTAGGAATCCGTATGGCAATGTACAGTAGGTTACAAACAGGAGTTACACCAAAATCAATGATCAACAATGACTACAAGCGATTTTAATTTTTTAGATCATTGAGAATAGTTTGACTGTATTAACAAGTTTTTAAATGTATCAAATTCTGTTTCCAAAAGGTATTTTGCAGATGTTTAGTTTAGAGATGCAGCATGGAAACAGGACCCTTCAGCCCACCGAGTCAGCGCCGACCATTCATCACCCGTTTCCACTAATTCTGTTGTCCCACTTTGGCATCCTACCAACACACTGGGGTCAATTTACAGAGGCTAATTAATCTACAAACCTGCACGCCTTGGGAATGCAGGAAGAAAGCAGAGCGCCTGACAAAAACCCACGCGACCACTGGGAGAATGTGCAAACTCTGTGCAGACTGCGACATCAGGATTGAACTGGGGTCCCTGGCGATGTGAAGCAGTGACTCTACCCCTGTGCCACACTGTGTACAGGGTCAGTCAGTATGGTTCTCCTGACTAAATGGGTAGAGATAATCACCTTTAAGGGTTTCAGAAGTAGACAAGACTAAGGAAAGGAACACTGTCAACTTATAAGATTTGATTAGCAGAACTTTAAAAGAAGTCTGCTGTCAACGAGGGATCATAAGTGAACATAATCTCAGGATTACATTTAAGAAATTTCAGGAGCAAGTTTAGTTATATCGAAACAGAAAGTTGAGTAAATTGGACAAAAGGCTTTAAAAATAATAATTCAGGCGTCTGTTCAACTGTCTCTGGCAACAGATGTGTTAGCAGGCAGTCTATATTTGGAAGGTCTCATGTCTGATCATCTTGTGGCAACCATTCCCTGACTGAGAAACTCAGCAAATGACAGCTACGCCAATATATTTCTGACCCAGATAGAGATGTAAATTGAAACTGAGCTTGGTTTAGCATATTCTGTGTGCATAGATATCTATATTTAGGAGGAAGTGGTCAATAGGCTGGGAGTCTTGACATCAAATTTCATCTTCAAGCAAACACAACATACAGCTGTTAACACTATCTGTACCAAAAGTGATATCTTAGACTTCAAATGTTTTTTCTATATTAAATTAAATTAAACTTTTTTAATTCAACCTATCAAATAATCGGAGTTGTATCATACGCATTTGCAATATAGCCTGCTTCTTGTGTGCAATTACTTGGCCTCTGCAGATGAGAGTATTTCCTGATAAGGCCAACATTTATTTTCCTTCAGAATTGCTCTGGTGAGTCATAGCCTTGAACCAGTCTCTCTGTAAAAGGTGGACTCTACTCCCAGTACTGGAGGGTAGTGAGGATCTACTACTACAACCCAGTAATGAAGGATCAGAATTCTGAGCAACTTAAATGGGTGGTGTACCATGTATAGAAACATAGAAACATAGAAATTAGGTGCAGGTGTAGGCCATTCGGCCCTTCAAGCCTGCACCGCCATTCAATATGATCATGGCTGATCATCCAACTCAGTATCTGCTGTCATTAATTCTGTAAAGTGCACTTATGTTGTGTGAAAATCATCAAGCCAGTACCAACTCTTGTGTTTCTAGTTTTCAATTATTAATCTTAATAATCTATCAGAGAACTCCTTGGGTCAGTACTACATAGTCAATAAATATCTAATATGGTATTTATGATGTAGCTAGTTGTACAGTTGCCTCACAGCAATGACGACACCGGTTCAATTCTGATGTTGGGTGCCATCTGTGCCAGTTTGCATGTTCTACCTGCAACCATGTGGGTTGCCCCTTGGTGTTACGGTTTCCGCCCACATCTGAAAGACATGCTGCTTTGGAGGTTAATTTACCTCTGCAAATTGCCCCTAATTTGTAGGGAGTATACCCACAAGTGGAATAACATAGAACTAATGTGAATGGGTGATCGATGGTCAGAATGGCCCTGATGGGCCAATTTCCATGCTGTAACTTTCAATCACTCTTCTCCTGCCCCGAAATGTTAGTTCTTACAGAGCAGGTCAAGAGTCTATCTCCACGAAGTGGCTGGCTTGCAGCTGGACAGCATGATTCCAGGCTGCATTGGGCCCCTCCCAAAACAAGTGGTTGTCTAACATCCAGGCTTGCCAATCGTCAAAGATGAGTTTAGATATTCACAAACATACAAAACTAGTTGTAAATAATTTGTATTTAAAAGTCAGTCATACAGCATGGAAACAAGCCCTTTAGCCCAACTTGCCACCAACCAACATGCCCCATCTACAGTAGACCCACCTGCCCGCACTTGGCCCGTATCCCTCTAAACCTATCCTATCCATGTGCCTGTCTCTTAATGTCTCTTAAATGTTACGATAGTGCCTGTCTACACCTGTATAAATCGCCCCTTCATTCTCCTGCCCTCCAAGAAATATGTGTTAAGACTTAAAACACCCACATAATCAATAAAAAATAAATTAAAAAAGCTCACTTGCCTTTCCCTCAGCATCCAGTTTCTGTTGCTGCCAGTGGAAGCATTCGATAATAGTTTAGATAGGCATGTTTATGTCGAGAAATACAACATGGAAACAAGCCCTTCAGGCCACCAAGTCTATACCGACCATTGATCACCCATACACTAGTTCTATATTATCTTACATAACACTGGAGGCAATTTACAGAAGCCAATTAATCTACAAACCTGTACGTCTTCGGAATATGGGTGGAAATCAGACGCACCACCCGGAGGAAATCCACG
Source organism: Okamejei kenojei (assembly GCA_035221665.1). NCBI lineage: Eukaryota > Metazoa > Chordata > Chondrichthyes > Rajiformes > Rajidae > Okamejei > Okamejei kenojei. Next base: position 71,723,624 of record CM069136.1, on the reverse strand, counting down.
GGGTCACAGAGAAAACCTACAAACTCTGTACAAACAGCACCCATAGTCAGGATCTAACCTGGGTTTCTGGCACTGTGAGGCAACAGCTCTACCACAGTGCCCCAGTACATATGTAGGGAGTAGAGAGAGAGATGGTAGGCTGAGGAGATGAACAACATTATATTCGATGCAGACATTGTGGGCCAAAGGGCCTGTTCTGTTCTATGCTCTATTTATGTTTGTTCCTCTGTTAACTTCATTGGGTGCACAGTACTTAATATACCAGGGGTTTAAGTGGCATATTTCCCAGCCCGTACTCTGCTGGGGAAGCATATCCCATTGACAAATATACAGTACTCCCCACAGGATAGATCCCTAGAGATCTTTGCAGAGATCAATCCCATGATTTAAATCAAGCTATTTCCAAAAGTTTAGAACTTACTGTTTTTTTAGATGTTACTATCACAAACAAAATTTGGCTAGACTTGAATTCTGGTATTCTTTATTAAAATACTGCTGTACATACAAAAGTTTAAATCAGGTGGAAACATTCAGCACAGAGGAGGGGACATAACAGACAAAACTGATTAATTTGTGGTAGCTGGTTTAAGGAATTTCTTCTTTACAAAAATAAACAAAATAAGGCCAAAGTTGAACACACGGGGTATGTTTACAAGGTTTTCTTACAAAAAAAACTCACCTATAGAATATATAAACAAATTATAGTAATACATATGCAGGTTGTTTTAAACTGTGTTAGCCAACTGAAAACCCTGTCTATAATTGAAAAGATTTTCAAAGAATACATGATTTCAAAAGTTGAAGTCACCATGTGATTTCAGGGGCTGACACTGGATCATCAAAAGGTAGCATGTTTTCCATGATGCACTTTAAGCCTTTATAACATTTCTTGAAATAGCTGATCACTAATTAAATGGGCAGGTGCCCAAGATTTCATCTTAAGAAATCAATACCAACTTAAAAGCCCAATTTGTACATATTCTTAACAGCAGGAACTGTTTGGACCATTTAGAACCCTCAAAATCTACACCTATGGATTAATTTTACAGGTGTATACCTAAAATCTCATGATGACTAGAGATAGTAAATATAACATGGAATTAAAAAGTGTCTGTCCTTGCATACAAATGCTAACTTGGATTGGATCGTAAAAATAGTTGAATGAATATTGTGGGCATTTAGCTACTCACTGAAATTATGTTAGAAGCAAGAAGACACAATTATCATTTTTTTTCTAATGCAGAGATGACTTTTTTTTGCTTTTGATAATCCAGAGGCAGTGTGCTGGTTGAGTTTACGACAAAACTGAAGCCCCTCGTACTTCTGCCCATTAACCCAAAATTGGTCCGTACTACGAATGTGAGAAAGCCAAGCGCACACTTAACAGTCAGATGATCCCCTTTCAGCAATCATTCACAAATATGGAAACAAGAAACTTTTGAAATGCACAGAATGATATAAATACAGTATTTCTTCTCATTATGTCAGAATATCATTTAAATTTTTTTTAATGGTTTTATATAAAAGAATGCATTTTTCCCAAAACATACAAAAAACAGCTGCTTCTGTCAAACAGATGAGCTCTTGACATGACTTTGCTTAGGACGTTATCCTTGAAAGAACATAAAGTGTCCTTAATTCATTTAAACCTAAAATGGGGAAACATTGTGATTGCTTGTACTGCTAGCTTATAGGCCAATTTGCACAGGAGGCATACGTGTGTCAAAATCACAGATATACATAGACCTTTCCTGTTAATTTTAATAAATGGTGCTACCCAGTCATCAAATAAACATAGGTTCAAATAAGCATGAATATTTTTGCCAATATGCAGAACTTTATGCTGTTAACATTGGACTAACAAGAAAGAATGTTCAACTGCAACGACTGCATTACTCCGTACTCAGTTTAAGCAATCGTTTGCATTATATATAAAGCAACCAGTGCTATAGAATATTTAATACTGGGAAGAAAAGATATACTTCACAGTCATTACATTGAATTTATTTTCTTTATATCCACATCTCCAGATTGTCCCAACAATTTGACAGTCATATAATGACTTCTAGTTTAAACAAATCTGCATCATGTTTTGATATGTTCCGCTTATTTCACCAAATGGATATATTTCAATAAATGACAACACATTTAGAATTTGATTCTGCAAATGAAATAATTTCTCCAAAAAGTGATACAGTTTATAATCCTACAAAACCGAATCGTCATACTTCAGGTAGTTCCAGATATCCATAATTAGTATGACTAATTGCAAAGCCAATTTTGGGGCAAACAGTATTGTAAAAGGCACAGCAGTGCACAATCCTTCCAAAATGAAGTAGTTCAATTGCACAGGTTACTATTGTCAAATAACTGCTGCTATTATGTTAATGTACTTAAAGTTTCTTTTCGTTTTCATATCCAGTGTAAAGTACCCTAATAAAGCTGCTGTTCAAATAATAGAACTTTATACAAAATTAAATGGTACATAACAAAATTTAATCCACTCCTGAGATTTCAGGCATTGAACTCAATTTAAAAATTAGTCTCCTATAAAAAAAAGCTTGCATAAATGTAGAGCCATTTTACCTGTTTATTACTTACACTGAATTTGTTTTTAAAAAAGGCGCTGGTAGCTGTATGAAGCAAAAAAAGCTACTTTTAAATTTTGTTATGAAAGATGTGTAGCCGTGATAGTTCGGAGATGCCATCAACACCGACATACAGGAGTTGTTTCGTTCCTACAAGTATAGCGTCCATATATTCCACCTGATTTCCATAAAAATATGCTTCTTGTTGTTTGGTTTTCTGAGTGATAGAACTTGGCAGTCAGTCTGAAGTCCAGCACACCTTTTGCCAGAAACATAACCCATCGGAATGCAGTTTCAAATATCATTTCCAATGGCATTTTCATCTCATCCTTGCCATAGGTTTGTGTGCAGCAAAACCTCCTCAATGTCTTCCTTAGAGGTATACACAGTTACCCAGGCAGCAAGTCCAAAGGTAACAAATTTCCCTTATCAAAATTACATGTGGTAAATCCTTAAAGATCACAAGTCCTGAACTTAAAATTAGTGCATAAACATGTGAAAAAATAAAACTGGAATCATCATGCATCTGATGCTGTTTCCCAATTTAAAATAATCTTGACAAACACAGATGGCAGTTCCAACTCCTGTAATATGGACGTTCCTCCTTCAAGTAACAGTGTACCTGACCAACGTGCAAGCAACGCTGCTCATTTACATTTGTCTTTTTAAATGTGAAATGAGATGGCATTAGTACAGCTGTAGTGCAATTAGCTCTTTAAATTGTTCTTCGGAAATATTTTGCCTGACCACAGCAAATACTACAATTGCCCATTAGAAGCCGCAAGGAGTTCTGAAAAAGCACTTTCAAAGCAGCGCTTCAGATCAGCATATGTCACCACAAGAACACTCTTTTCATCTCTGGAAACAAGACTTATTTTTTCTGGTACACCAGCGTCCAACTGCAAAAAAGTGAAAAGTAAACAGCTAATGTTAATCAGTCTTAAAATGGTGAAAAGCAAATCAGCAAAATTCACAAAATTATGCACTTAAAGAGCTGGATGTATACATTGATGTCACTTAAATTTCACCACAGATATTTAAATCTATTCCCAAATCATAAGTGATTCATTTAAAATATTTTGAAGGTATGAAAGTGTTGTCTGCAGTATGATAAAACACATTTTGTACATTACCTTGTTCAAACAGGAGACCATGTGACTGAGATCGATCCACGGAGTACCTGCTTCAGTCAATTGGTGGAAAAGATGATCTCTAAACAGCTTTAGAAGATATCGGTCACCTGTTTCTGACCAGGTAGGATCTTTTTGGAATCTAGCAAAACAATATGCACAACATCAAGTAGCAAGCCTAATTAATGACCATTCTGAAGGCTCCCAGTGAGAGAACATTACACCATTCTCATAATATAAGGTAACACAGTATTGACTAAGATGCAAAACTATTAGCGCACAAAAGATAAATTCCAGCTTCTTGAAATGGGAATTCAAAACCAAATACGAATAAAACATTGAACAGAATTTTACGCATCAAGTTAACAGTACTTAATCGCTGCAAGGCCCACATAATTAAATGTCTTCATAGCTAAATATCATTTAAATATAATTTTATGCTGTATTGATTACAAAAATATATTCAAATGATTCATAATGTTTTAAGGCAAGTAAAACTACTTAATACAATTTTAAAGAAAAGTTAATGGATAAATGAATAGCTTAAGATGGGTTTAATATTGCATATTAAAACATACACATAAATGAACTGATTGTGATGATTACTAATTGGTTTATTTGCAATAGCAGCACTTAAAGGCAGTGAAATATATATATTTTCAAATTCATTTATTCAGTTATACTTTAGTCTGAATTTTGACTAGAGTGAAAAGGACAATTATCACAGTAGACGCATCTGCATCTAAATCATGCAGATATTATTACTAACTTTATTTTAAGCTGGTTTAATTAAGTAGTTCGAAAAAGCTGGTATTTCCACAAATGGCAAAGCACCAGTGTCAACCAGGACAATCTTTTTTTTTAAACTTTAAAAAATAGGTAACTTACCTTCTTGTTTAACTTACCTTGGTTTTTCATGTTTGAGTGTAATTTTATCTCCATAATTAAATTAAATAATGTATTAATTTAGGAGAATTGATATATGCCATCACCCTATAATCTTACTAGAGATAGAGAGAGGAAGAGCAAGCAGAGACAGACAAGACAGGCTCAGATAGAGAGACTGGCTAGGTACATGCAAGAGCCTAGAACCCAGAATCCGGAAGAGTGTAGGCCGTAGTAATGCAGCCACGAGTCCATGGAAGAATTCAAAAATAAGCATGAGAACTGAAAGAATTTGAGGCGGTGCCACACTGGAACACAATGTAGATCACTGAGGCAGGGGTGACGGGCAAATGGGTCTTCATCTGTGGTATACACAGGTCTCGAGGTGAGCTCTTATTTATGAAAGAAGAGGGACAGGAGTGTACAAGGCGGGGGCCACGGCTGAGGTTTGTTGCAAGTGTAGTACAGCAAAGGTTACTGTTATCTTATATTCATTATTAAAATGGCATATGCATTATTGTCATTTAATACTGGATTCAAAATAGTATAATAGAAAATAGACGCAAGTGCGTCAGACAGCATCTCTGGAGAAAAAGGATGGATGATGTTTCGGGTCGGGACCCTTTTTCACAGACTGAATATTGGATATGAGAATCCTGGTCACCTAGTTTATAATTGCACAGAAACATTGCAAGAAGCAAGTATTCTATACTTCCACTTATTGCCCATTCTTAGTCACGTGTGTAACCAAAAAGATGAAAAATGGTGGAATACATCTCTTCGAATTCTGAAAGCATTACAGGTATATTGCTTTGTACTGCATATATGATTCATATTTTTTTCAGTTGATCAAGTGAAATTGTTATGTTATGCTGACAATGTTTGTTTTGGGTAAGAGGTCAAATATGACTGGTCACGTGTGTGACAGCACACAGAAGCAGCTTGCAAACTCTGTGAATTTTAAATAGCTAGAATGTTCATATCTTTACAGACATGCATTATAGTTCTTTAGGTAGGAAAATAGCAATAAGATTAATCTCTTACAAGAATTTTTTAATGTATCACTTTGTGATAACATCTGGTCACGTGTGTGACATTTTGGTTTACTTTCCAAAGAATGGGCCTTATACAGGCATTTTAAAGAGCCCATTACTGAACCAAACATCAGTTGTTGGACATTTGAATTACAAGCACCTATCAGCCACACTAGTTGGATGTGGGTCAAAACATTGTCATAATTTGTATCTAGAAAACCAAATAGTATCAGTGTACAATGAGAAATTAGATAAGATTGAAGGATCTTAAGTACTCACCATTTAGTTTTAGAGATATATAATGCGGAAACAGGGCCTTCGGCCCACCAAGTCCGCACCGACCAACAATACCCGTTCATTAACACTATCCTACATACACTATTACAATTTACCAAGCCAATTAACCCACAAACCTGTACATCTTTGGAGTGTGGGAGGAAACCGAAGATCTCGGAGAAAACCCACGCAGGTCACGGGGAGAACGTACAAACTCTGTACAGACAGCACCCGTAGTCTGGATCGGACCCGTGTCTCCGGCGCTGCAACCGCTGTAAGGCAGCAACTCTACTGCTGCGACACCGTGCCGCCCTTAATTTCTCCAGCAATAAATCAAAATTCAATTATTTTATTTTATTCCACTGGTCTTAATTACTGAGCTAACCCATTGAGCCTTTTTAGAATCACACAACCTAATTATCTGAATGCTCAGTGAATTTACAGACCTGGACAAAATGAGAGGTGATAGTCAAGAGTGGAAAAAGTAAGAAGGGGGGAAAGAGAGGGGAACAATAACCCTGCAGCATTGTCTGCTGAGAGCTTCTGTAAATAAAGCTTACTCTGGCCTTTCATTGATTGTTCCCAGTTTTGCTAGCAGCCTAAACAGCCTTCCATTTTGTACCTCCTGTAAGACAGAAAGGGAAACAGATTAAAACAGAACCTCATTATTATTTCGCTGAACCATAGTTGTTCTAAAGTGTAGATGTAACTGGCTTTAACCATGCTAAAGTAATTAATGGAAATAGAAATACCCTTTGAAAAGCATTTAAAGCTCAACCATATAATCAGAAAAGGACAAAAAAGCTATATCCTCTCCCCTCTACAAAAATACAGCTAGATTGCAACTTTGGTAAATAAGTAATGGTCTTGGCATCATGTTTGGCACAGACATTGTGGGACGAAGGGACTGTTCTTGTGGGGTACCTTTGTATTTATTGTCCCACCACATCCAATGTACAAGGTCAACTTCCATTCAGGCTAGAAGTGGAGCTTCTGACACTTGAACCCTGCATGAGTTCGATAAATGGTCTAATTAATGACAGTATCTGCTCAACCAAAGGAAATTATATGTCCGTAAGCTAAAATGATTATCATGCCAAACTATCTTTGCTCAACTGAAGGTTTCTGAGTAAACTGATACTAGTTGAAAAACATGGGCAAAACATAAGATTCATCAGCGCTGCAAGCAGTGGTGATGGTGACAGATACAATAGTAGGATTTTAGATGCTTTTAGATTGACAAATGGATATGCGGGGGATGGATGAGTGTGGACTATGTACTTGTAGAGGAGATTAGTTTAACCTGATATGTGTCGCACAGACATTATGGGCCAAAGGGCCCATTCCTGTGTACTGTACCATGGTCTAGTTTGTTTACCATAGTCATGGTAGCACAAAAACAGATGCTTCCGTCCATTGAATCTATGGCAACCATCATCATCCACTATTGTTCCATCAAGTGCCCTCATATTCTACCAATCCCCTACCCACTGGAGGCAATTTCCAGTGGTCAATTAACTGACCTACCAGAACATTCTTTGGGATGTTGGAAGAAACTGGGAGCAAGAAGAAGAAGCCCACACTGCCACAGAAAGCAATTAAAAGATTGATTGCATGAGTTAGGGACAGCATGACTGTGCAGCCAGCCAGAGCTGCTGCCCTGCACAATAGACAATAGGTGAAGGAGTAGGCCATTCGGCCCTTCGAGCCAGCACCGTCATTCCATGTGATCATGGTTGATCATCCCCAATCAGTAACCCGTTCCTGCCTTCTCCCCATATCCCCAAACTCCGCTATCTTTAAGAGCCCTATCTAGCTCTCTCTTGATAGTATCCAGAGAATCTTCCTCCACCGCCCTCTGAGGCAGAGAATTCCACAGACTCACAACTCTGTGTGAAAAAATGTTTCTTCATCTCCGTTCTAAATGGTTTACCCCTTATTCTTAAACAGTGGCCCCTGGTTTTGGATTCCCCCAACATCGGGGACATGTTTCCTGCCTCTAGCGTGTCCAAACCCTTAATAGTCTTATATGTTTCAATAAGATTCCCTCTCATCCTTCTAAACTCCAGTGAAGCCCAGCCGCTCCATTCTCTCAGCATATGACAGTCCCGCCATCCCGGGAATTAACCTTGTAAACCTATGCTGCACTCCCTCAATAGCAAGAATGTCCTTCCTCAAATTAGGGGACCAGAATTGCACAAAATACTTCAAGTGTGGTCTCACCAGGGCCCTGTAAAACTGCAGAAGAACCTCTTTGCTCCTATACTCATCTCCTCTTGTTATGAAGGCCAACATACCATTCGCTTTCTTCACTGCCTGCTGTTCCTGCATGCTTACTTTCATTGTCTGATGAACAAGGACCCTCAGATCCCATTGTACTTCCCCTTTTCCCAACTTGACATCATTTAGATAATAATCGGCCTTTCTGTTTTTGCTATCAAAGTGGATAACCTCACATTTATCCACATTAAACTGCATCTGCCCACTCACCCAACCTGTCCAAGTCACCCTGCATTCTTATAGCATCCGCCTCACGGTTCACACTGCCACCCAGCTTTGTGTCATCTGCAAATGTTACTTTGAATCCCTTCATCTAAAACATTGATGTATTTGGAAAAATAGCTGCGTTCCCAGCACCGAGCCTTGTGGTACCCCACTAGTCACTGCCTGCCATTCTGAAAGGGACCTGTAAATCCCTACTCTTTGTTTCCTGTCTGCCAACCAATTTTCTATCCATGTCAGCTCTCTACCCCCAATACCATGTGCCCTAATTTTGCCCACTAATCTCCTATGTGGGACAAATATCAAATGCATGTACAATAGTGCCCTCTGGTGGTATCTGTATAGACTCCACGCAGAGACCACCAGAGTCCAGTATTGAATCAGATCACTGGAGCAGTGTTGTGCAGCTCTACAAGTTGCACTGCTGTGCTGAACCTAATTCATGCGGTCAATCTTTTAATTGCTCAGCTATAAAACATGAATAATTATTCTACTAAACAATTCTTTCCACACCAAAGTAGTCTTTATTAGGCCTATAACTGAAATTGCCCAACAGATTTAAATGATGAGATAGCATGGGAAGGAATCATTGCACTATATAGCTATACCCACAATGACTGGCCCTGTTGTACAGCAGGGAAGATCAAAGTTTAGGCAGTGAAGGGCTGTATGTTTAGGGACTCTGATAGAGGTTTCTACGGCTATGGCAAGACTCCGGGATAATGCTTTGCCAGGGCTAAGCATATCTCCGACAGGTACAGGACATTCTAAGTCAGGTGTGGTTGCATAAAGGTCATGGTCCACATTGGTACTAATGGCATAATGAGGAAGATAGATGAAGTCCTGTATTTGGGGAATAGATCGGCTACGTGCAGTCTTTCGCCCAAAGTAAGGGAAGACAGAGAATAGGTTTATGGTGAGGGGGAAAGATTTAATAAGAACCTGAGCGGTGACTTCTTTTTTTTTTACACACACACACACTAAGAGTGGGCATATTGGTCAGCATGGGCAAGTTGACTGGTGTTTCCACATGAATGACTGAGAAATTAGGTTAGGCAAAATGTTGAAAAGCAGGACTGTTATCTATTGATCATTCTCTGCCTCACGTGCTAGCAAGGAATGGGAAAATTGTACAGTCAAATGCATGATGAAGGAGCTGGTCTAAGAGGGAAGGCGTTAGATATTTGGATAATTGGGATCTCTTTTAGGGCAGGTAGGACGTATGCAAAAATATCTTGTTACACCGGAACTGGAGGGGTATAGTATGGAAATTTGCATGGAAATTTGCTTCTACTACTTGGGTTAGTTTAAACTGGTGTGGTAGTGTGATGGGAACCAGAACATTAAGTACGCAGATGGAGGGTTGACCATGAGATAAAATAAGAAAACTGTAGATGAATGTACAGCAAACTCAACCATCTTTAGCTTTAAAGAATATTATCAATAGATAATAAAAGGGATTAGTGGCAGTGAGATGAAAAACAACCAGAACCTTATTGTGTAAGAGTGTGAGGAATTAAGAGCTAATTCCATTATTTATTACATACTTAAATCTTAATAACCCTCTACAGCACATGGTTTGGAAATTAACTTTGTAAAACTATTTACTTTGAAGATAATGATTATGGCATTGAATCCAAGATAACCAATATTGCAATATATTCTATTTGGTTGCTGCAGTATTTTCTATTTGTTTGTTGCTGGCAGTTGTTCAGAAATAAATTACAGCTTCTAAATGTCTAGGCTAAATGACAGTTTGGAAATAAAATTCATGTCATAGAGCCATTCACCCATCAAGTCTACTCTGCCATTCAATCATGGCTGATCCATCTTACCTCTCAACCCCATTCTCCTGCTTTCTCCCTATAACTTTTGACATCCTGTCAATCTCTGCTTTAGACATGCCCAGACTTGGCTTCCACAGCCATCGGTGGCAATGAATTCCACAGATTCATCACCATAGATACTCGTGCTCACAAATTTGGCAGAAAAATGAATAATTTGTGATTCAGCTAAAGCTATACAGAATATCAAGCAAAACCCCTGAAAAGCTAAGCTAGATATATAACCATAGAAACAAGCTCTTAGGCCCAACTTGCCCATGTTGACTAAGATGCCCCCAGCTATGCCAGTCCACCTGTCCACGTTTGGCCCATATTCCTCTAAACCTTTCCTATCCAGGAACCTGCCCAAATGTATTTTAAACGCTGTTGTAGTACCTGCCTCGACTACCTCTTCTGGCAGCTTGTTCCGCATACCCACTACATTGTGTGAAAAAGTTAACCTTCATGTTACTATTAAATCTTTCTCCTCTCAAATTATTATTGGGATCCCTCTATGGATAAAAGACTCTGCATTCACCCTATCTATTCCACTCACAATATTATAAATCACTAAGATCACCCCCTGCTGCATTCTAAGGAATAAAGTCCCAGCCTGCCCAACCTCAACCTATAGCTCAGGCCCTCAAGTCATGGCAACATACTTATAAATCTTCTCTGCACTCTTTCCAGTTTCACAACATCCTTCCTATAGCAAGGTGACTAAAACTGAACACAATACTCCAAATGCCACCCTACCAATGTCTTGTACAGTTGTAACAATACATCACAGTTTCTATACTCAATACTCTGAGTGATGAAGGCCAACGTATAAAAAGTTTTTGACCACCCCATCTACCTGTGACACCACTAATGGACACCAACAACTAATTACTGGCACTGATATACATTCTCCAAGGCGCTGCCATTCGTTGTGAAGGTCGTGCGCTGGTTTGACTTTCCAAAATGCAACACCTCACACTTTTCTGCATTAAACTCCATTAACTGTTTCTCAGCCCACTTGCAAAGCTGATCAAAATCCTGTTGTTAACCTTCAATTAATCATAATAACAATAATAATCATCTGCATTAGATGACATCGACCATTCCTGTCCACTTGCCAGCTGAAATTTTCAGCGTGGAAAGCCTGCTTTCTGTGCAAGTAAATGCATTTTCTACAACTATTCATAAAGATAGAATACAGTTTGGTTCTGAAAAATAGGTGTTAAAAAATTAAATTGCTATTGGGCTAGCTGATTATGGTGAGCTTTCAACACTTGCTGAGCCAGTAAAGAGATGCGATCATGTATGAAGCATCTGATCACAAATGAGAATGAGATGCCATGGAAAATACCCTGCTGCTCAAACAGTTTTTGAAGCTAGATCTTGGTTAACTATCGAGAAGAGACTTCCCATCTTTGTGAGCACAATGAAAGATTAGTTAACAGAGAAACATACTGATGACAATCAGAAAGTGAGAATGAACAGAGGTATCTTGGAGTAGCAAGAACAATGAATGGAACAAGTCATTTCAGGGATAAAATGTCATACAATTTCCTGACTGGATGTGTTTGCTTTTGTATAGAAAGCAAAACTGCATATGTAATGGCATCTACAATGGACATTTTAAAGAAAACCACCACCTTAAATTAAGTATTATAAGCTACTGTTGGCTTGTGTGCGTGCAAATTAATGCTTGAATTTTTACCTTCATCAAATCATTTTCTATTACATCATTTCTCATCTGTGCAGCATCCAATTGTGTGTAAAATCGTGCACCTATCATCGGCATAATATCATTTACACTGCGTAGCCGATTTTGATCAGTCAACAAATACCTAGAATTTTAAAAAACAGTAAAGGCGTCAGATATAAAGATGCTGCTTTACAAAAAAGGACAAAGGACAAACGCTGCACATCAGGCACTATCTCTGGGGAACATGGATTGGTAACATTTCGGGCCGGATCCTTCTTAAGACTGATTGTATGGGGGGTGGGGTAGAAAGCAGGAAGAGAGAAGGGGCAGGAAATTAGCCTGGCAAGAAATAGGTGGATACAGTTGGGGGGAGGGGTGGGGAGGGGGTTGATAGGCAGATGGTTGGACAAAGGTCGGAGATGAAAAGGCAGAAGGTGTGAAACAAGATTGAAGATCTGCAAATTGTGAAGCTAGATGAAGGTGGAAGGGAAGAAATAGGTGAGAATCCAGGTGGGACACAGCGAAATCAAACTCTAATCTAAAGTTGAGTCCCATGTTTACGGTGCAATACATGCACATTTTTTTTAAATTAAATTTCTTTTTAGGCAAGGCTGAGAATCTAAGGATACTTTCAATTTGTGTAGTGGTGGCAATTTAATTTCCTTTCAGTTTTCCAGAAACTCGGTAGATCTTGGGTGGATTAATGAGCGGAACTTGTACCCATGCAAAAGATCCCCAGTAGTTTGTAGTTGATAATGCAGTATGCAGGTGTTCCACAGGTCTTTCTCTTCATGAATGCGCATTTGTGTTTTAATAGATTACGAGTAGATGGGGCATGATATTGTGGAGCTGCTGAGGGCTACAATTATTCTTCATACTGAAGATTCCCAAATCCAGTTCCAGCAGATATGAGCTACAATGCTGCTTGATTTGCTCTCAATTGCCACAAGTTAGCTTCTGCTAGTAGTAGTACAAGTTCTTGAAAAATGCAAATCAGTTATTTGCTGACATTAGATCAATTTATTTCTTCTCACAAAACAGAAATTAATATTTCCAACTTTCCAGACTAAAAAAAAATTATCATCAGTGCTATAAATTATAGAAAACTAACAGATCTGAAATTTGAAATCTATTCTTGTTCTTTTTGGTGAACTAAACTGCATGTTTCGCTTTCTTCCTGTCCAAGAAATGAGACAAGATGACAGCTGCGTATATGAAGGAAGAAAACAAAGTGTTGGCAGAACATACAACCGCAGTTTAGCATATTTCAATGAAAATAGAAGACCAGATTATTCTAATTAAGGAACAGATTTATCAAGTAACTTACAAAATTAGGTTTTTCAGGTCTGAAGAATAATTAAGCGACACCAAATCCATAGCCTTTTGTATATTCTCTCGCTGGATTCCTGCCACAGAGTTGCATGCTAAGGCCAAAACCACTTTTCCAAGAGATATTAGATCGGCTTGCTGGTGCAAGAATACAAATGGAAATCAAATTACATTCTGGTAAATACATACTAGTTTAATAGTTAACTCTTTATAATATAAACTGCATTTGTATTCTGGAGAAACAAGGAACAGCAGATGCTGGTTTACAAAAAAAGTGCTGGAGTAACTCAGCAGATCAGGCAGCATCTCTAGAGGAGATGGATAGTTGCCGTTGCGGTTTGGGAAGGGAACTGATCCGAAACGTTATCTACGCTCACCAAAGATGCTGTCCGATGCATTGAGTTACTACAACACTGTTTTTATTGTGTTAATATTATACTCTGTCCAAAGTTCATTTTTCTTTAACTCATGGAAAAAAATAACAAGCCAGCTGCTTCTTCCTACATTTCTTGCTGCCTGTTAACAAGGTCCACTTGAATCGATTGTAATGGGGCTAATATGCTTAAACTACTTTTGCATATGGAAAATAAATTATCTCCACATTATTTATGTTGCAATAATTTGCAATGATGCAACCAGGATTTACACTCAGAAAAATTTATTTTGAAGTAAAATGTATCTGTTATATCAGCCAATATGTACGTTTATTGAGTATTTCATTAAAAAAAAGGCAATTTTAATGGAATAGAGCATGTTCCATTAGTTATACTTGCTTGTGTGAGATTAGGTTTCTTAAAGGATGCTAGTGAGTTCTAAACCTTCTCTAACTACAAGCTAACAGTGACCAAATTTGAAGTAAATGTGGCATCTGGGACCTTGTTGAACAATAGGACAAAACAATAAGGTTAAATGATTGAGAAATAACTCTGGGGAGAACAGAGGAGAGTGAATTCAATGTCAATTCTACAGAAAGAAAAAGAACAAAAGGGGAAAAAGTAAAATTGTCTCAAACTATTTAACATTTTTTTAAAGTCATAGAACAATACATAACCTGAAGTCATGAGATTCCCATACTTATTGTTTTCTAAGGTAGACACAAAATGCTGGAGTAACTCAGCGGGACAGGCAGCATCACTGGAATGAAGGAATGGGTGACGTTTTGGGTCAAGACCCTTCTTCAGACTTTTTCCAGAGTCTGAAGAAGGGTCTCGACTGGAAACATCACCCATTCCTTCTCTCCAGGGATGCTGCCTGTCTCGCTGAGTTACTCCAGCATTTTGTGTCTACGTTTGATTTAAACCAGCATCCGCAGTTCTTTCTTACACACTTATTGTTTTCTATCTGGATATGGGAGCGTGATTACTGGATTGTTAACATTATCACAATGATGTTACAAGTTTTATGACTAGTTATTTTAATAGATAATTGGTATGTAACTGCATAAACTTCATGAAAATAATGAAGAGGTTAGGTACGAGATATCACACTTCCAGATCTAATTGCAGACGTGGAAGCTGGCCACAAACTTGAATAATTTGCAATTCACGATGTATTTTTTTCCTCACTTTATCGATGGCTGATTTGCAAATTAATAGAGGTATGTTTGGATACCACCATATATGAAATATAACTATGGCTTATAGTGCTTCTTCCCCAGCCATGGAAAATCAGTTGAATTGCAGAACAGGGTGAACTGTGTGAATAATTGTTTTAAAACAACACCCTTTTGTATTTTAGCAGTTCTGCACGAGAATAGAACATTGCCACTTCATGAAATAAAAACCTACGTTAAGTTCAACATTTGGCTCAAAAGAGAGCTATACCTTGAAGCCTGCTTTAAAAGAAAATCAAGTTTGGAACAATAATTGTCTCAATAGTGTTCATAGGTTCTGTAAAAATAGTGTGCTCACCTGATACTGAGGCATCATTCCCAGTGGATTATTTTGACTACTATCAAAAGTTAAGACATCAGAAATTCCAACACAATTCACACGTAACCTTGGGGTGGGGGGGAAAAAATTGGACTCAGACATTTTTATAGTGAATTAATTTTTTTTTATGGTTACGACTTTTTGAAACTATGGGCTAACAATGTTCTTTATCCAGATTTTGACTTATTCAGTGAGATTTCAGCTGGCACTTTTAAACATTTCTAAACATCACATTGGTCAAGATTTTGATGTTAAAAAATAAATAAATAAGCAAACTGCAGTCTGTTCAACCAATCTTACATCAGTGAAAATGGAAAGTCACAAATTTATAATTTGATTCAATATAAAAATGTGTACAAATCTGTTGATACCCAGATGTTACAGCATTCCACCGCTCCAGCGAGTTAGATCACTATTTTCTTTTGGATATACAGTGGGTTCACTTTAGTTCAACAGTGATTCTATTCATTAAAAAACTTCCTCTTTAAATTTACAACGCACTATTTAGGACAATTTGATAATTTATACTATCTACCCTCTGAAAAAGTTTTATTTACACCACTCATTTTCTAGTCAATTTCTCTTCTCTCAAAATTATTTAAATAAAACAATATACAAGTACTTTGTTTAAGATGGAATGAGTGCAGAGCAGATTTACAATTAATCTGTCAGGATTCGAGGGCCTGAGCTGTAGGGAAAGGTTGGGCAGGCTAGGACTTTATTCCTTGGAGTGCAGGAGATTGTGGAAAGAACGTTAGAGGTATATAAAATCATGAGGGGAATAGGCAAGGTGAAAGCACACGCAGTTGGGAAAATCAAGAACCAGACGATATGGGTTTAAGGCGAGAGGGGAAAGATTTAATAGGAACCCATGGGGCAACTTTTTCTCTTCAGAGAGTGGTGGGTATATGGAACGAGATGCTGGAGGAGGTAATTGAGGCAGGTACCATAACAGATTTAAAAGACGCTTCGACAAGTACATGGATAGGAAATGTTGAGACGGATACGAGTCAAACAATGTCAAATGGGACTAGCTCGGATAGGCATCTTGACTGGGACAAAGTGTGTGTTTCCGTGCTGTATGACTCTGACCTTACCTTTACAAGATGCGGGACTTGGCAATGTGAAAATTGTCTGCCTGGTAGTTATAGTTGGAATATGGAAACATTTCAAAGTATACTTCATTATTTTTGAAGTGCTTTACAACTTTGCGAAAGATATTTTACAAACACAACACTTTATTTGACAATATTTGTTGAATAACAGCAAAAACTGAACAAGTATTTGAATTTTCTGACAGAAAAAAAGCAAGTACTTAGCATACAGTTTTACCTGGTTTTACCAGTTATAAGAATCTTGGTTGGATCCATCACACGACAGGCAAGTCCTGCTGTATGAATGGTCCGCAGTGCTGAGCTCAACTGGACAATGTAGGCCCAGATAAGTGACTCTGGCAGTAAACCTGCATGTTGGCGAGGGAGAGGTCCATCATGCTGCCCTAGGGAAAACAACAGTGACAACCTTTGTATTCAAGATATCTAGTACAGTACAAGCAGGGATTAAGTGAAGAGACTAAAACACCATCAATGAAAGATACAAGAATCTGACTGGCTTCTGGTCAATGTGCAGTTAAGTAGTAGCAAAATAATGCAGATATTCAAATATCTGGAAAACAATTATACCTTTTGGAATTTAATTTTGCTTGCCTTTCACTTTATAACAGAGCTTCCTTTTTGTTTTTAATTTCCTCCTTTCCTCCATTGCCCAATATCACAAAAACAGTTTCATCTCTAAAACTCTCCAATTCTGGTATTTTATGGTTCTCCACAGAGGCTGGGTACATTTTTAGCATTCTGTTCTTCTCTTTATGTAATGTGCTGATGACCCTTATCAGATCTTGAAGTCTGGATGGGTAACTAGAAGGTTTTCCCAACAAGTTCAAAATTGAATAAGAAATAATAGATGGCTAAAACTTCAACTTTTCCCTCATATATTCTTCAAAATTGAATACACTTTTTTTGTAAGCAGCTTTATCATTTTGTGAAAGATTTGAAACATTTGAATATCTTGAGACCACTAAAAATATATAAATGCAAGCATTTTTGTTTTCTCTCTCCTTGACAAAGTATCATAAGAACATAAGTGATAGTAGAATTAGGCCATTCGAATAATCAACTCTACTCCGCCATTCAATCAATCCCTCCTAACTCCATTCTCCTACCTTCTCCCCATAACCTCTGACACCCGTACTAATCAAGAATCTATCTATCACTGCCCTAAGTATATCAACTGACTTTGCCTCCACGTCCTTCTGTGGCAAAGAATTCCACAGATTTCCCACCCTTTGACTAAAGAAATTCCTCATCGCCTCCCTAAAAGAACGTCCTTTAATTTTGAGGCTATGACCTCCAGTCCTAGACTCTCCCACGAGTGGAAACATCCTCTCTACATCGACTATATCCAAGCCTTTCACTATTCTGTACATTTCAATGAGGTCCCCTCTCATTCTTCTAAACTCCAGCAAATAAAGGCCAGTGCCGTCAAACTGTTCACCTACTCATTCCTGGGATCATGCTTGTAAACCTCCTCTGGACCCTCTCCAGAGCCAGTACATCCTTCCTCGGATATGGCGCCCAAAATCGCTCACAATATTCCAAATGCGGACTGACCAGCACCTTGGAGCCTCAGCATTACATCCCTGTTTTTGTATATAAGCCCTCTCGAAATAAATGCTAGCATCATTAATAGTTAACATAGCTGATCAGCATTTCAGCGGTGCTGACATTACAAAATAAACATCCGTACTTGTTCCCTGTCTATAGATTAATTTAGAGGTATTTAACCCCAGTCAGGAATTCTAGATTAACCAGCAAGGCAATTAAAAGTACATCAGTCATATTCAGTGTTCATTCGAAAAAATAAGTCATCATAGCAGTTCCACCAGTGAGCAGAAACCAGACAGACAGGTGAGGAAATATTAGCAAAGTAGCGACCTTCTAATCATGAACCAACGTGCTTGGTTATTTAGACAAACATTAATTGGCTGCAGCACAATTTGTATTCCATTCATTTCTTTTTGTTCTGCTTTTTTAGGTGATGAACTACATTTTTGTTGGATGTGATAGATGGGGAGGAGGCAGGGTTGTAAATGGCAGAGGCAGCCACAATATTAGGCTTGTGCAGGTGTTCTAAATAAGAATCAGTTGAAGCTTAAGCATTGCAGTGATCACGTTAAACTGGGAGACAATTTATGACCACATCCCTTACAAATAAAATCCATGGAGTGGGACAGCAGATGGGCTGGTAAGATAAACCTACTGAAAACCCATAGCTTCTGATTCATGTGACTTAACCACATTACCACGAGTCTCAATTCTCAACTGTCAACTACATTTTCGTATCACAGCAACGAATGGCAAGGAATTTATCTTACAGGTTTATGTCTTTGCTTGCAATTTAGTTTCTATTCCTTTAGTTCAGTCGAGATATAAGGAACTGCAGATGCTGGTTTATAAAAAAGAACCAAGTACTAGAGTAACTAAGCTGGTCAGGCAGCATCTACGGAGGATATGGTTAAGTTACGTTTCAGGTCTGGATCCTCCTTCGTACAGGGTCTGAAGGGTCGGACGACACCTATCCATGATCTCCAAAGATGCTCCTGACCCGCAGAGTTACTCTAGCAGTGTGTTGGTTTTCCTCTAGTTCACTTTTGTTTTCAAATAATATAACATCCTTGTTAAAGTAACATCCCTGGATTCATGCCACTTCAGGTGCAATAAAATCTGCATCTTGCAACAATTCTCAGCAATTTTAAGAGATGCACATAAAATCTAACATGATTCTAAACACTTTACTTTCTAAAACCTGGGTTATACTGACATTAAAACATGTCAAAATATTTTTTTAATTAATTTATTATTAGCCAACCGTGGAAACCAATAATTTCAGAATTAAAATCCAGAGAAATTCAAGAGCAATTTTTGCTCAGATTTACTTACCAGATCCAGAAAATTTAGGCAGTTTGTGATATTACCAGAATTGATCAGTTAAAACCAAGTAGCTCACTATCACAGAGAAAAAATTCCACTGCTTCTTCAGGTAGCTTGTTGCTTATTTTTGATTTCTGATGCTTATTTCGGAATTAATTGTCAGTAAACGAATCTGGCATTTTTATTTTACAACTTAATGTACTTGGTGCTCACCCCATTTCCTTTTAGTGAAATAGGCATCAGCACTGGGGTCATTGAAGTGCCTGTTCATCATCGTCTCTGCTCCAGCATGAAAGTCATAAGCAAATACAAGTGCTATGGGAAAAAGCAAATAAAGTCTATACAGGAAAATTGCAGGTCAAAAATAATTTCACGAGGAGTAAATTGCCAAGTTTCAAATGTTTGCTTATCTTAGAATAAATTTTGACAAGTAGGAAATAGTACATCAAATAAACAAGGTAGAGACCACTTTGGCAACTAAAGAAATTATGGTCAGAGTTATATTGCACAGAAACAGATCCTTTAGTCCAACTCGTCTCTGCCGTCAAGTTGAATGGTAATGGAGACACAAGAGGCTGCAGGAGTCTTGAGCACAAAACAAATGCTGTAGGATCTCTAGATAAACTTCATTGTCCACTATACTGTCAATTATATTCTCGTCCAAATTGTTAATAGTGAACATGATAGTGGGAATGCAATGAAAGTCCACCAGATTATTCTCAGAGATGGTGGGAAGATTACGTGGAGGAGGTCAACACTATTTTTGAAGAATGGTTCTGTGATTTAACTTAAACATACATAATTGTTACAGGGCTTCACAGGGGAGACACAGGCATGAATTATCCTGGATTCTGAAGAGGTTAATGCAACCAATGATGGGGCAGGAGTTGCTCGAATGGATTGGCAGGTGGACAAGTTAGGGAGGTGGTGTACTCCTTTTGGTGTTAACACCATTTGCCCCAACCAAAGGACTCAAGATACTCAATGTTATCCAGATGTGCTATCTGCATTATATGTTTTCGGACCAGGGATTTTCACAAGTAAGTGGGTGTTTGACTTGCCTAAAAACCATATGAGAACATCACTGATTGTTTCTATTGTCTACTTAAATGGTAATCTTTTGTTATGTGCGTTCCAGGAGTCTGGTAACAGTCAAATAAGTGATGTGTCCTGCTTATTGTAGTTGAGTGTATAAATAGGGCCTCAGTTCTCAGGATGTTGGTCTGGAAGAGAAAGCTGATGCTGGTCTATCCTCCTACCAGTGGCATTGGAGGATTTATTGGAGACAGCATTGGTAGCATCTCTCTGGCCCTTTAAATAGGTGGGTTGCTATCATCATTAGTAGAATTTCATTAGATATTATTTTATTTATATAATGCTTTGTAAGAATGCTATCAGAAACATCTATAAGGCCAGTGAGAATTGATAGAGCTAGTTTCGTATATTTCCACTCAACCTAACAATTTTTTCATTGGGATGATGGAAAGTTGACAAATTCATAAAATCTTGAACATCATGCTTTCATTTTGCTCGTTTATTTTAAACATACCAATTCCAGTTTTTTTAAATAATAATTTTAAAGGTCATGGCAATATGACAAAAGAAACAAAAAATTAAGGATTTCTCATGATTATTTACCCAAGTAGGAACATTTCTGACAAGCTTAAATCATTGAAATATTTAGTCAGAAGTGAAGTTAAACAGCAGATCAGCGCAGTCAAGTGCTCTTGCCATTCAAGAAAAAGTGAAAGCAAAAGTGACTGCACACTGATGCCACTCTGATTTGTTAAAAGTTTACTCTTCCATAAAATCATGTAAAAATGCCTGCACATAAAAATACTTATGTAGAGATTTATGCACTATTGTTCAATGCTAATATTTCTTTACAGAAAAAATAGTTAAGTTGAAAAAGTGTATGAATTTGAGTTATTTTACACCAAAATTTCCCCTAGACTTCTTGTATTATGCCATCACCACAATGTCAATATGAGTTATTATGAAAGCAATTAAAAATAGACATGTTATTTTAGCCATTTGGAAACGGAGCTCCGAAGAGAAATAAAGAAAAAATTACCTCAGATATAATCTATATGTTATGGTCCTTTCAAATCAGATGTTAAAGAATTATGAGCAAATTCATATGTCTAGATGGGTTGGAATATTCTTAACTACTCACAGTGTTCTCCAAATGCTTTGGTAGTGAATACCTCTCTAAGTGTTACTGTGTTTGAATGTTGTATCTTCTTCCACATGTCTACTAAGACCATGCATTTCGTGTTAATAAGTCGAAAGCCTGGAAAATAATCAAAGCAAATTAAAACAATGCCTTTTTAACGTTGACCCATCCCCCAGCATTTTAAGCTGATCTTAAGGGCTCAAACCAAATTGAAACATTATGAACTTGCTTTATGCACATAGATCTAAACTATAGTGCCTTTCAGATGGTTACATTCAATAAAACCCCAAAAGTTCAGTTTAGTTTAGAGATACAGAACAGAAACAGGCCCTTCAGCCCACCGAGTAAGCGCCAACCAGCAATCTCTGCACACTAGCGCCATCTTACACACCAGGGACAATTTTCAATTTTTAAATCAAAGCCAATTAACCTACCAATCTGTGTGTCTTTGGACTTCGGGAGGACACCTGAGCACCCGGGATAACCCACGCAATCACGGGGAGAATGTATAAACTCAGTAAAGACGGCACCCGTAGTCAGGATCAAACCCAGGTCTCTGATGCTGTAACCGTACAGCCACCGCACAGAATTACACAAATATAGCAAGTATAGAATTATAAGTTTATAGCATGTTATTTAAATTTTCCAAACTACTAATGATCAACACCACATCAACTATATCTCTGATTTGAACATACAAATATAAATGGAAATATTTTACTGCAATACATAATTACTCAAAATAACCTTAACAGTATACCTGCAAAGAGCTAGTAAACATTGACTAAGGTTAAATTTCCTTACCATGTATCCTGCGAAGGCAATATGGCAGATCGTCTTTGCTATTTATAGCTTTGTAACATGATGTAATGAAACCAAAATTACTTGTTTTTTGTAGCCGGTTGGCTGGAGGGGGTTCCAAAGGAAAAAGACTGTGGTAGCTGTCCACTTCAGTTGGAAACCCTAAAGCAGAAGTTCACCGATTATTCTAATAACCAGGTATGACCAGATGAAATATTCAAAAAAGCTAAATTCCCCCTCCCCCCCACTACACTTTTGCCATTGAAAAAATAATGCTTATCAGCCACATACTTAATGTAGCTAACAAATCAATTAAAAACTATACATTACTGCAATCTACAATCATGCACATATAAAGCCCAAGACAAAAATAGTTTAGTGTTAAAAGACCAGAAAAGTCCAACAGGTGACTGCAGGGATTGAGATTCCTGTACACAGGAAAAACATGTAACCCTATTTCAGAGCACGGGGACTAAAATACTATGGTTCCCTCTTTTTAACATTATCTTAACTTTTTATAAATCTTTCAGGCTCACAATTCTAACAGTGCCCTTCATGGACATCCATCATTAACATCCTTGGTAAATATCATCTAAAGATTATGATTTTCTACATCCCACTCTCCATCACTGCATACACACCTGTCTTTTAAAGTTAAATAGTTAAATAGTTGATGGATAGAACTCTGGATATTTCACTTTTTTATTTATACGAACAGTGCAGGTAACTTTGAAAGGAAGACTCACAACTGAAAGATCTTCCCCCCAAAATTCTTCACTCTACTGCTGGTAACCAAACCTTCAATCACCTGAATCTCAGGCAACAGAATTCACTTCCAAATACTCCACCTCCTGGACTACCACTAAAACTTTCCGTAAATTACAATTTCTTAACCAATATCACTTTTAATGACACCACCTTTGGCTTGATGTTTTTGATTAATAATAATAATAATAATACTTTATTGTCATTGTAAATACATACAACAAAATTTCAGGCGCACTGCCCGAGTGGAGCTCCAACGTAACAGATAAAGAATAACGACAATGGGAACTCCAAAAACGGCAAGAAAAACGTCGTCAAGTCAGAATGTGCAATATTTCACAGTATGTTGTTGTGGCAGTACAAAATATTGCCTGTGGGGGCTGTGTGTTCAGTGCAGAGTTCAGAGTGGTGATGGCCTTGGGGTAGAAACTGTTCGTTAATCTTGTGGTGTGTGATTTGATGGACCTGTAATGCTTTCCTGAGGGCGGAAGGGCAAACAAGTGATGTGTGGGATGAGATGAGTCCTTCAGTGTGCGTGATTGTGTCATTAGAAAGAACTTTGAGACATTTATCTACATTAATGACAAGAGATCTTGTAGATGCTAATAAAAGTTCCCGCGTTAAACCAAATTGAATGCAACATTTAACCAAAAATTAACAGAACTGATTATGTTTCACACAGACTATATTTCACATAAACTAACATGCAGATAGTATATTCACTAATCACAGAAGTGAAAAGCTTATTGATGTTACAAAACCCAACGTACATCTATCTATGTTGGGAACAGTGAATACATTTCCATTTTTTGTTTAATTGGAGCAATGTGATGGTTAAGGTGAGAACTATTTCTCAATTATTGTGCAATAATGCCCCATTTTCAGTAGTGTGAAATGACATAAAATCAGAAAGTTATACAAACTTGAAATCTCATTATTTCTACTTTTAGTGCTTGGTCTTGTGGCACCAGTAAGAACACCTTCTGTGCACAATTTAAATTTGTAGAATGTAAATAAATAATCCTGTAGTATTATTTACTTGCTGATTACTCAAAAGTACACACTGTAACATATAATTATAAATTTCAGCAACAATAATTGAGGGTATTTTTTTTAAGAAGTAGAACGTTTTCTCCTCCACTACCAGCAGGACACAAATGTTGGGAATCATGGAATGGAGTTTCATGATCAAATCCTGTTGCCGATTTCCCTGCAAAACTCTGCTGGCGATTTTCCAACTATGCTCGTTTGCCAGAATCCACATACAGTCCATTGATGGAACAGGAGCTTGCTGAGATTGCCTAACAATTACACTGGGACATCTGCTCTCGGGCCCTTTGCTAGGTTAAGAGATGGCATAAATTCAATTGAATACTGGCTGCAGGGCTAATGAAGAGGAGGTTATAGCAAGAAAAAAGTTTTTTTCAAACAATAGTTAAAGTTTAATTTAACTTTTTTGCGCTATTTAATATTTTCTATTTATTCACAATTTAAAAAAAATGTTTTTGAAATTCAGAAGCACTAAATAAACTTGACATGGCAAAGATGGAACAGGGGTTTTGCTGTCTGCCAAGGGTTTTCAAAGCAGGTCTGCGAATGGGAGCTGCTCTACACCATGTCATGTCAGTTGTTGGGCAGAAGCCACTGGATACCTTGTTGCTCAGCTTTAGGACTGTCTCAGCTAGTAAGAATGACTTCACTGATCAGGCCAAAGCAAGTCAAGAGATTCCAGAATGGAAGCTGGAGTGGGTACAACTCCAAAATAAATCAAGCCGGTAAAGTCGACAGGCATAGCTTTCAAACATACAACATACTGGAGGGACTCTTGTTGAATTCTACAAAACCAGAGTCAAATGGTTGACCAATCTTACCTGGATTTTCAGTTTGGTCAATCTGTGCCATAGTTATTAAATGCTTGTGGATCAACTCCTACAAAGAGACATTAATGAGTTACACAGTTTGGTTTCATCCCTTATAAACTTACCCACTGCAGCTATGAATGAATATAATAAGCGACACAATGGCAACGTGGGTCATTGGCATAAATGAATGATTCCTGGGATGAGAAACTACTGTTACCAGGATGGATTAGAAAGACAAGGACAATTTTTGTCAGAAAAAAACAGAGGGGTGATTTGATTTTTTATAAAAGGAGAGATTAAGGACTAGAGATCACAGATGGAAAAAAAAGCACTAAGAGTGAAAGTGCCTTTTTTTGTTTAAAAAATGTGAGGTTGCCATCCGAAATATACTGCCTGAAGGTGCACAAAGTGAATAGAAGCAACCTTGTCCAGCTACAGAAAAATGGCCAGGGACTTGAACTACCGAGTGGCTCCCGTAGAGGACCAGTGTAAACACAATGGGCAGAATGGCCTCCCTCTGCACCTGTGGCCATTCTTTGTTTCTAAATTAAAAATTAGGCAATCTTGGGGAAAAAAGAAAGAAACATATGGATCCATTTATGATTATGCTTCCATTTACAACGTCCAAATTGTCACTGACATGTTTCCCATTTTCTGTCATGGTTCAGTGATACTTCCACACATAACAAGGAACCTGCAGTTCAAGCTCCATCCCTCAGATCTGAATATGAGCTAGGCTGATCATGCGTGCTTTCCTAAGAAAATGCCGCATTGAGCCAAGTTATCAACTTTCAAATGAGTGACAAAGATAAAGTGCTTTAAAACATCCGAAGCTCAGAGATAGGGCCGGGGAGTTTGAACAGTATTGACAATCATTTCCCGTCCACTAATGTCACTGAAACACGAGACTGTGGTCGTTAGAATCTGGAGAAAAAAAACACAGCTGAAGAAACTGAATGAGGGGAGGGAAGAAAGCCAGTGGTGGAGAGGGTTCTGGAAGATGATAATCGGGGACACACACAAAGACTACCAGTACTGCAACCTGATGAGTAAAAAGGTGAAAATAGGAACCAAGTGAGAAATAATTGTGTAAACCTCTAGGGTTACCTCATAGTCTACTTTACTCCAGTGATGACAGTACCAACTACCCATTCGTTCCGTAACATACTCCCTCCAGTCCTGGCAACATGACTAAAACTTACATCTGTTCATAAATCTTGCTTCCACTCACTTGCCAGGCTTTATCCCACTCCCACATCTTTTCAAATTTTCTCCTCCCCCCACTACAATTAGTCTGAAGGGTCACAACCCGACACCTGACCCGCTGTTACTCCAGCCCTGTTTATTTTCTGTAAACCAGCATCTGCAGTTCCTTGTGTCTCCACAACAATTGCGTAGGTTCTGAGGTGGTTCAATGTGGGACACACAAACACTTCCAAAACTAAGGAAGGAGGTGCTTGACAGGCATTGAGAAAAATCAGCTATGATAATACTGAATTGTGGAGTAGGATCGAAGTGCTGACCTACACCTGTTCTTGCTATGTTTCTAATGTTTTGGTAGGATATAGAGCGAGGTATTGAGTTGCACAAGTGACAAAGGAAGTGGCAAAGGCAGGGTGAACGTTTAATAGCTCCCAACCTGTTTGAAGATGTAAATAAAAGATAAAAGATTTTAAAAGATGAAACTGAGAAGTGTAAGACAGCATTTTCAGCAAGAAAAAACAAATGCACAGGTTTGATGACCTTTCTTCAAAACTGGTCATTCAAAAATGGGAAGGCCATTTATCTGAAAATGTTGAATTTATCGTTGATATCATCAAATCCTAACCCATAACATGCCTAGGCAGAAAATTAGATACTCTAGCTTACATTGTCCTCTTAAACTGTTCCAAAGTAGCAAAATGAATGGAAGTGGTATGGAGAATCAGTGAAGACAACTAGAAACTCGGGATCTCCCTCACAGACTGAATAGGGGTGTTCTGCAAAGTAATCATCCAATCCAAGCAACAAATATAACTGCAAATGCTGGCATCTGAAAACCAAAAAACAGAAATGCTGCAAGAACTCAACCAGTCAAGCTGCATCTAAGTGGGGGGGGGGGGGGGGGGGGGGGGGGGGGGGGGGGGGGGGGGGGGGGGGGGGGGGGGGGAGGAGATCAGTCACTGGGGGAAGGAGTGTCCGGGGGGTGACTGGCAATCACCAAGGTGCAGTGTTAAGTAGGGTAACAGCTGCAGGGAAGAAGCTGTTCCTGAACCCGCTGGTCCGGCAACGGAGAGACCTGTAGTGCCTCCCAGATGGGAGGAGGGTAAACAGTCTGTGGTTGGGGTGAGCAGTCCTTGACGATGCTGCGCGCCCTTTGCAGACTTCGCTTGCTATGGACAGACTCAATGGAGGGGAGTGAGGATCCGGTGATGCGTTGGGCAGTTTACACCACCCTCTGCAGTGCTTTCCGGTCGAGCAGTTGCCATACCATACTGTGATACAGTTAGTAAGGATGCTCTCGATGGCGCAGCGGTAGAAGTTCACCAGAATCTGAGGAGACAGATGGACCTTCTTTAGTCTCCTCAGGAAGAAGAGACGCTGGTGAGCCTTCTTGATCAGTGTTGAGGTATTGTGGGTCCAAGAGAGGTCATCAGAGATGTTGACCCCAGAAACCTGAAGCTGGAAACACGCTCCACCTCCATCCCGTTAATATGGATGGGGGTGTGCGTGCCACCCCTGGACCTTCTGTTGTCCACAATGAGCTCCTTGGTCTTCTTGGTGTTAAGGGCCAGGTTGTTGTCAGCACACCATGCTGCTTGGAGCTGGACCTCCTCCCTATAGGCCGACTCATCGTTGTCGCTGATGAGGCCAGCCACATAATGGTTGTGGTTACAGTGCAAGTGCTGGAGCCGCCAGATACTTTGGCAAGTAACTCACTTTCTGGCATCCTAGTGCTTTTCCTCCATTGACAAAATACCAGTTAAGAGCATGACGGAATGTTCTTCATTTGCCTGGAGAAGAGCAGGACTGCGCAAGAAGCTCACGCAATTCAGGACAAGGTAGTCAGCTAAAATAGCATCCCATCTAGCGAATGAAACATTAATTCCTTTCACCATAGTGCAACGTGTAAAGTATCCATTAAAATATACTTATTCATCTTGGCCACCCTGGACAGTACTTCCTAAATCTGCAACCTCAGCAAGTAAAGTCCAGCAAGTAGGACAAGGAGGGCAGGCACATGAGAATATTGCTGCCTGCAGGTTCCCACTGAAGTCTTACACCATCCTCAGTTTGAAATATATAATTTTTCTTTCATTGTTGCTGAGACTAATTCCTGTAAATCCCTGCCTGTGATGAGCTCCCAAGGCTTACAACAGTTCCAAGATGTCATTCACCATTACCTTTTCCAAGACAAAGAGAGATAGGTAATAAATATTGGCCCTGCTATTCCTGACACCCACATCCTTAAAATGTTAGTTTTATAAAAACTGATCAACAAAATAAAACTGAATTTGCAGCCTATACAATTCTGCTTTTCAATGTACAAGGTGAAAAACTGGTATCATCTCAAATGCATCGCATATTAATGCTTAAATTATACATTTATGTTGATGTCTAAAGTTTACAAGTAGTAGGAGCAGAATTGAGCCATTCGTTTTTTCTATATTGTTGTGCCATTCAATTAAGACTGACCCTCTCAACCCCATTCTCCTGCCTTCTTCCTATAACAGTTGACACAAACAAACATTTAAAATTCAGTACAGTTTTAGTGCTTATTATTTCAATTTTATACATAAATAAGCATGAATTAAATGCTGTTTTTAAAAATGTTTACGAACATCTTTTGTAAGCAAATATAATGTGAATTCTGAATTCATGGAGAACAACTATTACAAGGATCCTAGGCTCTGCTCTATATTACCTTGCCTTGTCAATGGATAATTATTTCAGGAGTTACTTACTCACTGCTAGCAATTTGCTTCTTACAAAGATTTTGATTCCCATTTTATTCAATTTATTAACAGCTTGCAACTTTGTTTTTATTGATGGGCTTTTATTATTGTACAGTTTTGATTTTCTTAATAATCCAAAGTACTGGAGGAACATGGCAGGTCAAGCAGCATCTTCAATCCGAAGAAGGGTCCCAACCCAAAATGCTGTCGTCCAATTCCTTCCACAGATGCGGTTAGACTGCTGATTTCCTCCAGCACTTTTTCTGCTCAAGAATCCAGAATGTGCAGTCTCTTGTGTCCCTACTATATAACAGTTTGATTTTTGTTGAGAGCAGTAAATTACATCTGTAAAAGGGTCAGGTTTTTGACCAGTTTCTTCCCTGCAACCTAGCAGGATCACATCCTTCTGAAAGTAGCCCTTCATCTTGGGGGGCAGCAGTAAGAGCATTATTTACATATCAACCAAACACTTGGTTTGCTGCAAAGCACTATTTTCATATAACGTACACACATATATAAATATCACAATGGTGCTGAGAGTATGTTCAAAATACCTGTCTGAGTTCATCGGACAGAAAAAAAGAAGGTGCATTTGCTTTGGGCTGCATATAAGCAACATGGGGTGCAGATGAAGGATAAATATATGTTGGAAATACCTGGAAAACAAGGAAACCTGATAATCAACTGCAAAGTGTTAACTATATCTCCCGTTTAGATCAACATTTGACTATTGTAAACAGAGCATTTTGCATTTATGGCAGCAATTCTGATACAACATATTACTTAACAATCTAATTAGTTATTATGTTTAAGAAGGAACTGCAGATGCTGGAAAATCGAAGGTAGACAGTCACTTCACATTTGCTTGACAAAATAAATGAAATGAGCATCAGCTTACATTTTATCATTACCCCATTCCAAGTTCATTTTCTGCTGCATTGCAAGCACTTGATTTGCAGTATTTAACAAAAAAAGTATCTACACACCATTCCTGGAAGAGGTCCTGGAGTTGTGTCAGTATAGAAGTAAGTTGTCCCTCCCACAGTTTCTTTTTGTATCACCTGACCAGAAGATGAAGACTGAGAGACTGCATCAGACACTGGTGTAGAGGCACTAGTAGCTACCATGAAATTTGCTGGATTTGGAGTATGGCTCCTTCTTCGAGGGGCAGGCGATGTGTGAGGAGTTATTTTTGGAGAGTGCAGAGGAGATGATCCAGCTGATAAGGACATTCCTGAAAAGTTCAATACCGTTGTTATTAAATTATCCTCAGCATTCTTGTTTTACCAAATAACAGAGAGAAGTAAGTATTAATATGGACAAGGCATCTGTCAATATATTTCTTTTAAATGGGTTTTCTATATTAGACATACATTTACTGATTAAACTGTGACATATCATCACTTTTTTCTTACACTTTTCTGGGGTATTTTCCAATCTAAAACATTACATGCGAATACCTGATCAAATGACAAAAGCAGACCATTATAGAAGAAAATTCTAAGGCAGCCATCGTATAAAATAATAGACTAAATTACACAATCTCTTGTATCTAATGCTTTTGCCGTGAGGCAACGATACAGATTATTTGCAACATCACACTATAGATTTTGACTAAATAGAAAATTAAATGCGAAATATGAAACAGGACATTAAATTAGAATTTAGAGGTATCCATCATGCTCCAAGACAATGATAAATTATACGAGAACACAAGAACAAACTATGGAAAGAAAAAAATGTGATTGTATACACTGAATACTAGCAGGTTAAAGACACAACAAATTATAATTGTACAACAACAATGGAAGGGCAAAAAGGTGGAAAGAATAAGAAAATCCCAATAGAGAAAATGATGGTACATAGCTAAAAAGAATAAGACACAAAGGATGCGTCTAGAATAAATGTTATTGCTGATTAGCAGGGAAATTAATTGCCAACAGTGGAAAATAGGAACAGTGATTATGATCTGAAATTGACAAATTTAATTTTTAATTCGGCAGATTACAAAATTCTCAAGAAAATAATGATGTGGTATTCATTAAGTTTCCATTGAGCTTCGTTCCAACCATATAAGTACACAGAGTGGTCTGAGGTAAAAAAGATTGCATATGTTCTACATTTAAAATTTAAAAAAAAACCAGAATACTGGAAACAGCAGTTCAGGCAGCATTCGAAGCTGATGACTTTCAGCAGAACTTAGTTATCTCAAACAGCTTAAATTGCAGATAGTGGTGGTGCAGAAAGTATGAAGGGAATACCTGTGAGAGGACAACAACTATATCCAAGACTGGTATTGATAATTCATGGATAATAAGGGGGTCAAAGCATGACTTAGTACTGGAATGTGACCCTAAAGGATCAGAAAGGATCAAACTGAATGGCAGCGCAGGTGAAATTCCAAATAGCCTGGTCCTTTTATTCTGAACAGAAGGCAAAGTAGATGACGATTTACCAAAAAAGTGCTGGAGTAACTCAGCAGGTCAGGCAGCATCTCTGGAAAACACGGATAGGTGACGTTATGGATCGGGACCCTTCTTCTGAATCTGAAGAAGGGTCTTGACACACAATGCCATCTATTGATGTTCTCCAGAGATGTTGCCTGACCCATTGAATTACTCCAGCATTTAGTGTCTCCATTCCCCCCCCCCCCTCCATTCAGCATACTGGAAAGATCGCCTCAACCTTAATATTCAATAGTTTTCCCAAAACACCTTCCTCTGCAAATACAGATGTTCCAACACCTGCCCTTTCACTACCTTCCTTCCCAATTCCCAGGCCCCTCAACAGTTTTTAAAGGTGAAACAGTCTTTGCTAGACAGCGGGTCATATAGCATCACTGGAGAAAAGGAATAGGTAACGTTTTGTGTCAACAGTCTGAAGTAGGGTCTCGACACGAAACATCACCTATTCCTTTTCTCCAGAGATGCTGTTTGACCCACTGAGTTACTCCAGCTTTTGTGGCTTAAACCAGCATCTGCAGTTACTTCATACACTGATTTTGTTATAGAGACTAACCCTGGGTTACACAAGGATTCTGTTCCTGAACACAGAGAGTTGATTTCTCTACAAGTCAACTGACGTCTTGTCAGTTTTCTACAGTAGGTCATACCATATCGTTCTACATGCACGATGCAATTATTTAATTTCACTGTATAGAAAGGCTAACACTATCCATATTAATGGAATATATCCTATGCCCAAATATCAATTAATACATTGAAACATTTTATTATTACTGCCAGCTTGAAAAATGCTTTAACAATATGGGAGAATTTCCCCATGTCAGGTCATTCCCAACTCAGTCTCTTCACTTCTAGCAATTTAGTACGATATTCACTGCTCATGAAACAATCTTCTAAACACAGAGAAGACCAAATGTGAATTAATCACTTAGAAATTAGGTGCAGGAGTAGGCCATTCTTCAGCCTGCACCGCCATTCAATATGATCATGGCTGATCATCCAACTCAGTATCCCGTTACCTGCCTTCTCTCCATACCCTCTTATCCCCTTAGCCACAAGGGCCACATCCAACTCACTCTTAAATATAGCCAATGAACTGGCCTCAATACCCTCTGTGGCAGAGAGTTCCAGAGACTCACCACTCTCTGTGTGAAGAAAGTCTTTCTCATCTCGGTCTTAAAGGATTTCCCCCTTATCCTTAAGCTGTGACCCCTTGTCCTGGACTTCCCCAACATCGGGAACAATCTTCCTGCATCTAGCCTGTCCAACCCCTTAAGAATTTTGTAAGTTTCTATAAGATCCCCTCTTAATCTCTAAATTCCAGAGAGTATAAACCGAGTCTATCCAGTCTTTCTTCATAAGACAGTCCTGACATCCCAGGAATCAGTCTGGTGAACCTTCTCTGCACTCCCTCTATGGCAATAATGTCCTTCCTCAGATTTGGAGACCAAAACTGCACGCAATACTCCAGGTGTGGTCTCACCAAGACCCTGTACAACTGAAGTAGAACCTCCCTGCTCCTGTACTCAAATCCTTTTGCTATGAAAGCTAACATACCATTCGCTTTTTTCACTGCCTGCTGCACCTGCATGCCTACTTTCAATGACTGGTGTACCATGACACCCAGGTCTCGCTGCATCTCCCCTTTTCCTAATCGGCCACCATTTAAATAATAGTCTGCTTTCCTGTTT
This sequence comes from Okamejei kenojei, assembly GCA_035221665.1. Lineage (NCBI taxonomy): Eukaryota > Metazoa > Chordata > Chondrichthyes > Rajiformes > Rajidae > Okamejei > Okamejei kenojei. Next base: position 71,690,749 of record CM069136.1, on the reverse strand, counting down.
TTGTCACCAAAGTGGATAACCTCACATTTATCCACATTATACTGCATCTGCCAAACATTTGCCCACTCACCCAGCCTATCCAAGTCACCTTGCAGTCTCCTAGCATCCTCCTCACAGCGAACACTGCCCCCCAGCTTAGTGTCATCCGCAAACTTGGAGATATTGCCTTCATTCCCTCATCCAGATCATTAATATATATTGTAAATAGCTGGGGTCCCAGCACTGAGCCCTGCGGTACCCCACTAGTTACTGCCTGCCATTGTGAAAAGGACCCGTTTACTCTACTCTTTGCTTCCTGTTTGCCAGCCAGTTCTCTATCCACATCAATACTGAACCCCTAATACCGTATGCTTTAAGTTTGTATACTAATCTCTTATGTGGGACCTTGTCGAAAGCCTTCTGGAAGTCCAGATATACCACATCCACTGGTTCTCCCTTATCCACGCTACTAGTTACATCCTCGAAAAATTCCACAAGATTCGTCAGACATGATTTACCTTTTGTAAATCCATGCTGACTTTGTCCAATGATTTCACCACTTCCAAATCCAAATGTGCTTGCTATCCCATCTGTAATAACTAACTCTAGCAGTTTCCCCACTACCGATGCTGTAACTTCTGGTCCCGTTTTCTCTCTCCCTCCCTTCTTAAAAAGAGGGGTTACATTTGCTACCCGCCAATCCTCAGGAACTACTCCAGAATCTAAAGATTTTGAAAGATTATCACTAATCTAAAGAGTTTTGAAAGATTATCACTTCATTTGATTCTTTAATTTAGTGTAAAAGCATAATCAATTATGACCACAATACTTTGTGATCGCTCTTCACATTCACTTTATCTCATATATTTCCTTGTATTTAAACTATAAGAAATATTGCCAAGATGTTAAAGCAGTCACATGCTACAAAGGAGATCTTAAATTCCTCGTATGTTGCAAAACATACTTGGCGAATAAAATCTGATTCTGATTCTAACAGGAAACATGTTTGCCATATTCAAAAAAATGACAAGAGCTTGACAATCTTTGTGATGAAAAAAGCAACACATACTCTAAAATTTTATGACTAGCTACAGAATTTAGGAAGCAGGTGCCAGAAAGCAAACAGGCTTAAATTAGATGAGAGAAAAAAAAGCCCTTATGAACAAGAAAAATGGAGAACAAAGAAGTATGTTCCAGATGAGATCATTAGGGCATGGAACATGTATGGTCCAACCAAAACAAATCATCAAAAGATAATGATCCTTTGACAGGTTTAGGCATATTACAAGCATATGCAAGATCTAGGACAAATACAAAAGATACAGTGTACCATAACTGGCTTAATTTAAGGGGAAATCAAACAAGAACGATGAAGCGTAACAATAATTAAATTAAATTTTGACACCATTTACAGAGAAACAATAAAGATGGGCAGGGTCCATTTGAAATAAAAACTGAAATCACTTTAATGACAGGAAGATGCAAAGGATTTCTTTGCTTGGTTCAATGAAAGGGTCCTAATGGAGATGTTGGAGAATTAAATAACCATCTGATGGAATTTAAAGTAAATCAGGCACAGATCCTTAATGATATGCATCCTTAGACATGAATAAAAGAATACAACCAGATTCTTTCAAACATCTTTAGATACACCCATGATAGAGGACAACAATTTAAAAAGGACAGCACTCCATGAGCCTGGCCCACCGATGTTCCTCAGCAGCCTGTACTTTCTAACTTTTCTGAACATGGGTAGACTTTACCCTCTGCAATTGACAGGCGTCTGCCAACGTATTACAGACTTGAGCTGTAAATGGGCGTCAGGCATCAAATCTGGAAGTCCCGCATCTGGAATGCCCTGACCATCTTCAACAGTGCGCCTTCTGACAGACTTTTAATCTGCGTTTAATAGTCTCCGATGGTTGTTGATACCCAAAACTTAATGAAAAACAATAACACAAGATAAACACTTACTGGTATTTATCACATCTGGCAGGTTGGTACCCCCATTCAAAATTAACAAGGGTCACTATACCTACAGCTGCCCTCCAGACATAAATTTACATCTGCATGCAAAATGCAAGAGTTTCCTCAGTTCATTCATTCATTATCGTTGAAAACATTTGCAACGCAGTGGTGCTGGTTTCCAACGGGAATGTCGATGGACACACCACACATCTCTGTCCTCCAGTTCCTGCGGACTTCCGCCCTGGAAGTATAGGATTTTGGTGTGTGCGCTTTATCATCATTCCTTACAATTCTATGTGCGACTGTGATCGCAACTTCTACTGAAGAGTGGATGACTGTTGGCTCGCTGGAAGCTCATCCGCCCTTTGACAGGTCTTGTTTTTTCGTCCTGCTGGGGGTCCACAGCCTCCTCCTCACCTGACAAACCAGGTGGGGGGACATGGTTTAGTCGCCGACTATCCGACCATGGAGCAGGCAGCACGGGATTACATGGTACCTGTGGCGGGGCGGGGACGGACTCCTCCTGACCTGACCCGACTTTCCTCAGAACATCCCCCAATGCAGACTCCAGCAGCGAAATGGACACTCGGTATGCCAGCATGTGATTTCCAACTTGACACTATTCTTTTGACTGTCATGACATGCTATTACAGTGGCTTGCAAACGTTTTCATACCTCTCGAACTATACAAGAGACATACCCCAAGAGACTTGCAGCTGTAATTGCAGCGAAAGGTGGTTGTACAAAGTATTGACTCGGGGGGGCTGAATACTTTTGCACACCACACTTTTCAGTTTTTTATTTGTAATAAAATTTGAAAACAGTGTATCATTTTCCTTCCACTTCACAATTATGCGCCACTTTGTGTTGGTCTATCACATAAAATCCCAATAAAATACATTTATGTTTGTGGTTGTAATGTGACAAAATGTGGAAAAGTTCAAGGGGTATGAAAACTTTTGCAAGCCACTGTATGCTGTATCAATGGCTCAGCACAGTTCAGATCACTGCTCTATCAAAAGGTATTCAGGAAAGATAAAAAGAATGGCAAGGCAACACTGAGGAGAATATTGCCCTATTGAGAGGAAGCACAAAAGAAAGGAATCTACATCCCAATTTAACAATAAAAAGTAGCAGCACCATTACAGTTGTAGACATCAATTAGTAGGAAGGATATAAATTAGCAATGCCTATGTTATGGCACAAGATGTTGTCTGCACCATATATTAATACTAATCATGGGTTGGAGATGGCTGACAACTTCACATAGGTAGGCTCTACAATCGTGAGCAATCTACCATTGATGTGGTAATCAATCCACTGACCTGTACATTGTATCTCAGTTAATCAATAGAATTTGAAACTATGGTAAATTGATGAATACTCCATAATGAAAGTCCATCAACTGTACCTGAGGTATGCTGTACCACAGTAAAGAAGGCTGGACAACATGTGCATAGCACAAATAGTTTCCATCTCTGCTGCCTCAGATCCATCATGGGTATTTCCTGGCGAACAGAATTGTGGAAGGAATATGCTAAGGCTCTCAGCCAACACATTAATTAGGCAGAAAGAGAACACATGAAATCCAAGGCTTTAGGAATTGAGCCATGGAGTTTAAAAGTGAACAAGCATGGAAAAACCTACAAAATTCAATAATTAGAATGGTTAGAATTTTCAGCATGTTGCTTTAGAAAGCAATGTCAAAGCCATAAATACGTCACTGAAACTATTCTATATGCTAGAGAGAGGATTTTGTTATTATATAATTGGATGCTTTTTCAGATTAGAATCAGAAAGGCCAAGAAGAAACTTGAATTTACAGGTTAAAAAATGTGATGATAAAAATCAGAGATTTTAGATGAAACGGAAAAGTTAGGGCAATAATGAAAATGTTTGCAATACACAGTAACAGGAGCTGAATTCAGACTAGTTTTTAAAAAGATAATTCAATGGGTTGAGTCATAGAGTGATATAGTGTGGAAACAGGCCCTTTGGTCCAATTCGCCCACACTGCCAACAATGTCCCAGCTACACCAGTCCCACTTGCCTGCACTTGGTCCATATCCCTCCCAACCTGTCCGATTCATGTACCTCTCTAACTGTTTCTTAAACGATGGGATAGTTCCAGCCTCAACTACCTCCTCTGGCAGCTTGTTCCATACACCCACCACCCTTTGTGTGAAAAAATGACCCCTCAGATTCCTATTAAATCTTTTTCCCTTCACTTTGAACCTATGTCCTCTGGTCCTCGATTTCCCTACTGGGCAAAATACTCTCATGCATCTACCCGATCTATTCCTCTCATGATTTTGTACACCTCTATAAGATCTCCCCTCATCCTCCTGCACTCCATGGAATAGAGACCCAGCCTACTCACCCTCTCCCTATAGCTCACACCCTCCAGTTCCAGCAACCTCCTTGTAAATCTTTTCTGAACCCTTTTAAGCTTGACAATATCTTTCCTATAACATGGTGCCCAGAACTGAACGCAATATTCTAAATGCGGAGAGTCAATGATACAAATGGTCTGCAACCATGCTGCAAAACTGTAAAATTTTAGGTAAGATTAAGCTCTGCACGTCTAGCTAGCATAAAATATTGCCTCCGCCCCACAGAGCAATTATAAAAAAAGAAAAGCTCTGCTTGACTGACTGATACCAGAAAGGGAGTACCCAAACATGTTGATGCAAGTCCTTAAATTTTAGAAATATTGTTTTGATGTATTTTTAGCTGTGGTATATTTCACAGGAGACAACTGTGACCAAATAACCATGCAGAGTACTCATTTAATGTGACAGGGACAGTGGAGGAAGTGAAGGAGGACCGGGGTGGGGGGGAAGGACGAAGAGAGGGTGAAGAGGGGAGGGAGAAGAAACAGGGAGAAGGGAGAGAGAAGGGGGGTGAGGGGGGAGTATAGGTTATCAGAATGGGGAATTACACCAGATTTTGTAACAAAGAGCATCATCAATTCAACCGTCCAGTTCTTTTTTTGAACCTTTAGCTGACACAAACTTTTAACTCTAGATACTTTGCCTCTCCCCACCCCATTCTGTACATTTGCAGCAGTACTTCACAGTCCTCAGGGAATCCCCTAAGCATTGTAGACAGCTTTTCTTGCCCAAAGATTTATGTTTAACCAACTATCACTTTCAAAACTAATTTTAAATTGTTTAGGTTCTGGTTGTCCTTTATAGATGGTTGAACATGCTATATATACATCAGTGACACCGAGGGGTGGAAGATTGCAAACTTCACGTGGTCCGCCCTGTTTCAACGAATGCAAACAAATAAGATCAAATAGAACAAGTTGTCAGAGAAACATAGAAAATAGGTGCAGGAGTAGGCCATTCGGCCCTTCGAGCCTGCACCGCCATTCAATATGATCATGTCCTACAACTTTAGGCTGTGCACAACATACCCAAGAAGAAGTGACACTAAACCACATACATAATGACATTTATGCACAAAATGTAAGGATTTCCAAAATAGTCATAATGCAATGATGGAACAAAGTGGTTTCCTAATGAAGATGTCACAGGTACGAACATTTTGCACAAAGTAATAACGTGTGTGTGTGGGCGCGCGCACGCGCGCTCGCAGGGCTGCCAACTCTCACGCCTTGAGCGTGAGAATCACGCATTTGGACAAATTCTCACGCTCTCACGCTGATCACAAATTTCTCACCCTGTCGTGAGAAATTCTGTGATCAACGGAAAATTCAAAACTCATATACACTGCATGGCGGCGGGTCTTGGAGAGCCGGGGCTGAAGTAGCGGCGGGGACAGATGCGGGGATCCGGGACTGGTGAGTGTTTGCCGGGCTGGCGAGTCGCTCACTGCAGCTCCGGCCATGGAGTGCAAGAGTACCGGGCCGTCGGAGGCATTCGAAGCATTGCGCCGCTCCCGTGAGAGTCTCTGTGCTGAAGGGACAGAGATTCTGAAAGGGAGGGGGAAAAGAGACAGGGAGACGGGGGAGAAAGAGAGAGGGGGAGATTGGGCTGAGAGGAGAGAAAGGGGAGAGACAGAGGGAGAAGAATGGGGAGAGAGAGGAGATGGGGAGAGAGAGGTAGGGGAGAGGGAGAGAGAGGGGGAAAGTGAGGTGGGAGAGAGGGAGAAGAGAGAGGGGGTGAGAGGGAGGGGATGGAGACAGTGAGAGGGGGAGAGAGGAAGATGGAAGAGAGAGGGATGGAGAGGGAGGAGAGAGAGTAGGAGGAGAGGGAGGGGGAAGAGGGAGGGGGGAAAGAGGGGGAAGAGAGAGTGGTGGTAAAAGAGAGGGGAAGGGGGAGAGAGGGGGAAGAAAAAGGGGGGCAAAGAGAAAGAGGAGAGACATACAGAGGAGAAAGAGAGAGGGGGGATAGAGGTAGAGAGAGCAAGGGGAGAGTGAGGTGGGAGGGAGAGGTGGGAGGGAGACCAGGGGGGAGAGAGAGGGGAGAGAGTGTGTGGAGAGAGAGCGAGAGCGAGCGGCAGAGAGAGGGAGAGAGAGGGGAAAATAGAGAGGGTGGGAGAAAGAGTAAGGGGAGAGAGAGGGAGAGGGAGAGGGGGAAGAGAGAGGGGGAGAGAAGAAAGAGAGGGGAGAGGGAGAGAGAGAGAGGGGGAGGGAGAGGAGGAGGGAGAGAGGAGAGAGAAGGGAGGGAGAGGGGGAGAGCGAGGGGAAGAGAGGAGGGAGAGAGAGGGGGGAGAGAGGAGAGGGAAGGGGAGAGAGAGAGGGGGGGACAGGGGAGAGATGGGGTGAGAGGAGAGAGAGGGCGAGACAGAGGGGGAGAGGGGAGAGAGCAAAAGAGAGCGGGGAGAGAGAGGAGAGAAAGAGCAGAGAGGAGAGACGGGAGAGAAAGGGGGGGAGAGAAAGATGGGGGGAGAGAGGGGTTGGAGAGACGGGAGAGAGGGGGAGAGAGAGGGACAGAGAGCGGAGAGGGGACAGAGAGAGGAGAGGGGACAGAGAGAGGAGAGAGGGGAGAGATAGGGATAGAGAGGCAGGGCTGCCAAATCTCATGCATTGAGCGTGAGTATCATGCATTTCGCCAAATTCTCATGCTGATCACAAATTTCTCACGCTCTGTCGTGAGAAATTCTGTGATCAACGGAAATTTCAAAACTCTTATCAACTGTATTGGCCATGGGTGTTGGAAGCAGAAGCAGCGGCGGGGACAGATGCGGACGGGGAACAGGACTTGCGAGTGTTTGCCGGGCTGGCGAGTTGCTCACTGCAGCTCCGGCCATGGAGCAGCCTCAGTGCAAGTCCCGGGTCGTCGGAGGCGTCGGAAGTGTTGCACCGCTGCCGTGAGAGTCTTGGTGCCAAATTCGTCCAGATGACCGGCATGGATCGGGCTGCGGCTCGGTGCATCCTAGAGGACAACCAGTGGCTGCTGGAAGTAAGTACTAAGCACTGGGTAGAAACAGTGGAAGATAGTGGACTTTAAATGGGAGTGGGTGGAGAAAGCATCCTGCTTGCCTGCTAGATTTTCACTTACTGTAACTGCAGGAAAAATGTTCCCGATGTTGGGGGAGTTCAGAACCAGGGGTCACAGTTTAAGAACAAAGGGTAGGCCAGTTAGGACTGAGATGAGGACAAATTTTCTTCACGCAGAGTTGTGAATCTGTAGAATTCTCTGCCACAGAAGGCAGTGGAGGCCAATTCACGGGATGTTTTCAAGAGAGAGTTACATTTAGTTCCTGGGGCTAACAAAATCAAGGGATATGGGGGAAAAACAGGAAAGAGGTACTGATTTTAGATGAACAGCCATGATCACATTGAATGGCAGTGCTGGCTCGAAGGGGCGAATGGCCTATTCCTTCACCTATTTTCGATGTTTCTATGCTTGAGTATATATGGCAATAAAACCCGATCACTTGATTTTGAAGCATTCATGCATGGTGGAGGTATAATGTAGTCATAGAGTGATACAGTGTGCAAAAAGGCCCTTCGGCGCAACTTGCCCACACCCGCCAACATGTCCCAGCTATGCTACCTGCTTTTGGTCCATATCTCCAAACCTGTCCTATCCACGTATCAGTCTAACTATTTCTTAAATGTTGGGATGGTCCCTGCCTCAAATACCTCCTCAGGCAGCTTGTTCCATACACCCACCACCCTTTAAAAAGTTACCTCTTAAAAATATTTCATACAGAAAACACTGAAATCATACTTCTACAATGCACTAAAACATGATTTTAATACATCAAATTTGAAAAAGTCTCTACCCTGGGACGGGGGATACCCCCCCCTTCCACACCTCCTCCCCACTCGGTTGCTCCACTCCCTCACCAGGTACCCCCAAGGCCAGTGATCAGTGATCGCTCAACCTCCCACTTTCAAAAACGCTCCATGGCCCCTGGTTCAGACGGAGAACACTGCCAGATGTGAGTGGGGAACTGAGGCCAGTTGTCCGTGATGTCTGGATCCCAATTCATTTGACAGGTTGAATAGAAATGTCCCCAATCTCGTTGTTTTATTAATTGAACATAGATGAACATCCTCAAGGAGCAAAATCAGATGGAAACTGATTCAGATGCGATATTTAAGAGCTTGTTCAAAGAAGGGGCATATTTTACAGGAGTAACAGAGATACTTGCAGGGGAATGTGTGAGATTATTATTTGTCTTTAGTTTTAGCTTGAACCAGGACATCTGATGATTCAAAGTTTAATATAGTAATTGTGCTGATACTAACTCCAACCAACCACGTGATGAATATCATCCATTCTGGAGGTTTTACTTTTATGATGCCATTTAAACTTCACTTGGATTTCAATCACTTCAATGCAAAAGTAATTGGGAATGGGGCGAATTGGAACAACAATTTGCCCTCGGTACATATTAACTGTAATATAATAATGTATGCATGTTGGTAGGTGCAATCAAAACAAATATATTTTTATCATTGTTGTGTTATGAATACCACATAATGTACTCTCAAGATCATATTTAATAGCAGTGCTCTCACTTAACTTTTTTTCCCTGTTGCCAGCCGGGCAACCTTGACAGCTTTTTAGGTTGCCAAATGGCAGTTTAGGTGGTCATTGAAGACGGTTTGCATGACGTGTGCGATAATGTGCTCGGACGAAGTGCGTAGTTACCAGTCAGAATTATGCTCAATGAAGCATTCACATATTATGTTCAAGAAGGAACTGGAGATGCTGGAAAATCGAAGGTAGACAAAAGTGCTGGAGAAACTCAGCGGGTGCAGCAGCATCTACGGAGCGATGGAAATAGGCAATGTTTCAGGCCGAAACCCATCAGTCTGAAGAAGGGTTTCGGCCCGAAACGTTGCCTATTTCCTCCGTTCCATAGATGCTGCCGCATCCGCTGAGTTTCTCCAGCACTTTTGTCTACATTCACATATTATTTCTGCTTCAAATAACTCACAAAACTAAACATATTCACCAATCAAGACATGATATATACCACAATGACATGCAGCAAAATTATAATACAATATCTCAACTCTTTTTACACATTGCAATTAATGCAATTTCTATTAGTTCTTTCCACTTCCAAACAAAAATGTGGTTGGATTATTCAGCAAATGATCAACCTGTGTCAATCAATCCTGGACCATGCACACTACAGATTGATGCAATTATGTTTTCTGTGAAGGACCGAAAATTACCATGACATGGCCATAGCATGGGTCGTTATTGCTATTGGTACAGAAACACTCTGGCTTCCCACATAATTTATCCATAACAAAATATACAGGTTGCAAGGAAATTTCTAAATCATTTTATGATAATAGCTGTTAAAACCGACTATACCCATCTGACGGGTTAAACATTACACTAACTGACAAGAGATGGCCAAAGGACATAACTGCAGCAAATGTTCTTTTGATAATATGTTTAAAGGCGTCAAAATAAATAATAACATTGGGAATTAAAACACATTTGATTGCATTCCGTTATCAAACATAGTCAATGTTCGCTCTGAAGACCATGAATCACAATAGGGCAGGGTGTGTGTGAATCAGCGCGGGGTGGATAGATGGGGGGGGGGGGGGGGGGGGTTGACAAGGCAATCGGTGTGGAATGGATGAATTTAGGCAGGTGAATTAGTACGTGTTGGTTGGAGTATGTAAAATTGTGAGGGGAGAGCACGGGGGATGTCAGTGGTGTTGAATGGGGGATCAGTACGGGATGGAGGGGGGGGGATCAGTACAGAATGAATGGGAGGTTCAGTACAGGATGAATGGGAGTAGACAAAAATGCTGGAGAAATTCAGCGGGTGAGGCAGCATCTATGGAGCTAAGGAAATAGGCAACATTTCGGGTCAAGACCCTTCTTCAGACTGTTCCCCCCCCCATTCTTCTTGAATGGGGGGGGTCAGTACAGAATGGATGGGGGGGGGGATCAGCACAGGATGAATGAGGGGAGGGTCAGGACAGTGTGGATCGGAGGGTTTGTGCAGGATGAATGAGGGGATCAGTATAGGATGAATGGGGGATCAGTACGGGATGAATGAGAGGATCAGTACAGGGTGGATGGGGGTTTGGTGCAGGGTAAATGGAAGGTGGGTCAGTACGGGATGAATGGGAGGATCAGTGCAGTATGAATTGGGGGGACCAAGTGCAGGATGGGTGGGAAGGGGTGGTCAGTACAGGATGAATTGGGAACCAGTGTAGGATGGATGGGGGGGGGGGGGGGGGGGGGGGGTAGATGGGGAGGGGAGCACAGGGGATGTCAGTGAGGACTGAAAAGAGGAGGGAATGGGGACCAGTGCGGGATGGAGTGGAGAGAGGGGGATGGGGAGGAGGAGGGGGAGAGGGGAAAGGGGCAAAGGAGGTGGGGAGGAAGGAAGGTCAGCACTCCTCGGACAACATCGCCCGCTGCCTTGGCCGTCCCTGTCCAACGCCAAAGTGCCGCCGCCAAATGGGGTGGCGTTTGGGAACTCCTCGCCACTGCCTCCCCTCCTCCGCCAGCCGACAGCAAGGTGTGGGGCCGAGCAATGCAGCCCAAATGCAGCTGCTTCAGTCGGCGGAAGGAGGCCTCCCTCCCCCTCCCCCTCCCCCGGCGTGCGAGTGGGGTTGTATTGAAAGCGCTGTTAAGGGATTTGCAGGCAGCGGCCGTTATCAGGGCGATAGCGGCCGCTGCCTGCAAATCAAAAGGGAGAGGGAGGCCTTCTTCCGCCGGGCGGGGTGCGGGAGGAGGAGGTGGTGCAGCCACTGTTGCCGCAGTTCAAGACCCGTCATTCGCTCCGACCCTTCGTCACCACGCAATCAAAGATACTGGAGGAATACAGCTGCCACCGTCGACAAGAGACGTCACGTTCCTATTCTCCAGAGATGCTGCCTGACCCACGGAGTTACTCCAGTTTTTTGAGTCTATCAGTATAAACCAGTATTTGGGTGCCAAGCCGGGCAAAATGAGTCGGCGTTTAGGTTGCCCGGCGGCACTTTGGGTAGTCATTGGCACCCGGGCAACCACTAATTTCGAGCTCTGAATAGAATAATATTGCTTAAATATATAGTTATTGGACTTTGCATTTTGCCCGGCTTGGCACCCAAAGTCCCAGCTGAGAGGAAGACAGCAAAATACTGAAAATATTGGGGGTGAAAATGACTTAGGACAGTTTGTTAGGAAAATGAAAGAAATGGTAACAGAATACTTATACAGCTGAGTGAGTATAATTTTATGGATGAGAAATTGCGTTCAACCAATTGATGACTTATTTGACAAAGTAACTAGCATGTTAGATAACAAGGAAGCCAAAGGGCGTAGCAAATTTTGTTATACATAATTTGGTCTGTGAAGTACCCCATAAAAGATTACCGCATTAGATAAGCACCTGTGGACTTGAACGTAATAGGTTAAGTCCAGGGGGTCAGATATGGGGCTTTATGTGTGGGCCAGATATATTGTCAGTGCAGAGGGGCTAGGAGCAAGGCCAAGTGTGCATCCAGAGTCAAGGTCTGGAATAGTACTAGGTGTGCAGTCAAAGCTGGGACAATGGGAATGTTCAGCACTGGGAACCTAAGCAGGTAAGCAGCTATGATCAGGGTAGAATAGGGGGCCAGGTGTAAGGCTGGATTCTGGGTCAGGAATGAGAGCAGGGATGCAACTGGAGTCAAGGTCAGGAGTAGTACCAGGTGTGCAGTGAGAGCCAGGTTGGTCAACTTGGTCCAAGTGTTTGATTATAATCTGATTACCATACATGAATATACTAAGATCATTCATGTGCTGCATGTGTTGATCAGAGCCTGGGCTCTACTGTGGAATGTAATTTAGTCTAACCTTATTCATAGCTAACCCAATTTAAAGCATATATATTGTATTCAAGTATAAGTTAAAAGACCCACTACAGTATGCACCATAGTGCACAATTTCAAGCGGAAAAATGCAAAAGCTCCGTACAAATGGGGGGGGGGGGGGGAGAAAATACCCCCCTCCCAAACCCCCCCCCCCCCATCCTGTCGCTACACTCCCTCGGGCTAGGTCTCTTGCAATTTCTCACTCCCAACTCTCACCCAATGTTGGTGGGGGGGGGCGGGGGTGTGTGTGTGTGTGTGTGTGTGTGTGTGTGTGTGTGTGTGAGCTGCTGAACACACATTAATTTGCTTGACATGCGCACCGCTGCCTGCTCCCGTTCTCCACTCCCCGCTCGCTTTTCGCAGCCCACTCACTTTTCAGACTGCGGCACCCACTGCGAGTGAAGAACGAGAAAGTCAGGCCCTGTACTAGAGCTCTCCCCCCACCCCCTCCGGCCTTTCTTTCACCCCCCCCGCCCTCTCTCCTCCTCCTCTCTCTCCTCCTCCTCCTCCTCCTCTCTCTCCTCCCCAGCCTTTCTCTTCCTCCCCCGGCATCCCTCTTCCTCCTCCCTCCCACCTCTTTCCCCCACTCCTTTCACCCCCCACTCTCCCTCTCCCCCTTCCCCACGCCATTGAGGGGACGGGACCTAACGGGTCCCCCCTGGTCCAGTAACAATTAAAAGTTTGATTGCGTGTGTGCGCGTGTGTGATCATACTGCTCGAAAAAAAATGAGGCTCTGACGGCACAATTTTTACATATTCCTGTAGTTTTATCCTGTGAAGTCAAAAATCGGCTTGCCTGAAAATTACAGCCATTATTTCTTGAGTTATTTATGAAAATGTTCAAACATTTCAAATATCTTGAGCTGATGACGTTACAATGGGTCTACTCGCGCCGCCCGCTGCACACTCTTTTCCACGCACAGCCTGCTGCACACTGTTTTCCACGCGCACACCGCTGCCCACTCCTTTCCTCCATTCCCCGCTCGCTTTTCGCGGCCCGCTCGCTTTTCAGACTGCGGCACACCCTGCGAGTGACGAACGAATAAGTCGGGCCCTATTTAGTTCATACCGAGGTACAGTAAAAAAGTTTTTGTTGCACGTTCTCTAATCAGTGAAAATACTATACATGATTACTATGAAGCCATCCACATAAAGGATAAAGGGTACAAGATAAAGTCCGATAAAATATAGTTCAACAATCTCCAACGAGGTAGATGGGAGGTCAGGACCACACATTAACTGGTGAGAGGATGGTTCAGTTGCCTGATAATAGCTGGGAAGAAACTGTCCCTGAATCTGGAGGTATGAGTTTTCAAACTTCGGTACCCCTTGCTTGATGGGATAGGGGAGAAGATGGAGAGACCAGGGACGAGACAGGTCCTTGATTATGCTGATGGCCTTGCCAAGGCAGCGTGAAGTGTAGATGGAGTCAATTAATGAAAGGCTGGTGTGCATAAAGGTTTGGGCTACATCCAATTTCTTGCAGCCTTGGATAGAGCTGTTCCCAAACTTTGCTGTGAAGTGCCCCATAAAAGATTACCGTGTTGTGGCCAGGGCAGATATGGCTGCTGAAGGTACTGACTCACTTAGAGTGCATTCAGAAACTATTCGGACCCCTTCATTTTTTCCACATTTTGTTACATTACAGATTTTAAAATGGATTAAATTCATTTTTTTAATTATCATCAATCTACACACAATACCCCCGAATGAAGCAAAAACAGGTGTTTAGAAATGTTTGCAAAGTACTTAAAAATAATTGAAATATCACATTTACATAACTATTCAGACCCTTTGCTATGACACTCAAAATGGAGCTTTGGTTCATCCTCTTTCCATTGATTATCCTTGAGATGTTTCTACAACTTGATTGGAGCCCACCAGTGGTAAATTAAATTGATTGGACATGATTTGGAAAGGCACACACCTGTCTATATAAGGTCCCATAGTTGACAGTGCATGTCAGAGCAAAAACCAAGCCATGAAGATGAAGGAATTGTCCATGGACCTCTGAGACAGGATTGTGGTGGCAGAATCGTGCTGTGGGGATGTTTTTCAGCGGCAGGAACTGGGAGAAGTGTCAGGATCGAGGGAAAGATAAACGGAGCAAAGTAGAGATCCTTGAAGAAAACCTGCTCCAGAGTGTTCTGGACCTCAGACTGGGGCAGAGGTTCACCTTCCAACAGGACAACAACCCCAAGCACACAGCCAAGACAACGCAGGAGTGGCTTCATGACAAGCCTGTGAATGTCCTCGAGTGGCCCAGCCAGAGCCCGGAATTGAAACCGATCGAACATCTCTGGAGGGACCTGAAAATAGCTGTGCATTGACGCTCCCCATCTGACAGAGCTTGAGAGGATCTGCAGAGAAGAATGGGAGAAATTATCCAAATACAGGTGTGCCAAGCTTGTAGCGTCATACCCAAGAAGGCTTGAGGCTATAATCACTGCCAAAGGTGCCTCAACAAAGTACTGAGTAAAGGGTCTGGATACTTAAGTAAATGTGATATTTCAGTTATTTCTTTGTAATTACTTTGCAAAATTTTCTAAACACCTGTCTTCACTTTTTTTTATTATGCGGTATTGTGTGTAGATTGATGATAAAAAAATGAATTTAATCAATTTTAGAATAAGGCTGTGGCGTAACAAAATGTGGTAAAAGTGAAGGGTTCTGAATACTTTCTGAATGCCTTCATCGTCATTAATGATACAGTAGTAACATAATTAATTCTGAAGTATATAGACACATCCTATCTGCTCAAGTTCAAACAAATGCTTCAAAACTCATTGGCTGGCAGTTCATTCTACAGCAAGACAATAATCCCAAACATCCTGCTAAAGCAACAAAGGAGTTTTTCAAAGCTAAAAAATGGTCAACCCATGAGTGGCCAAGTCAAGCACCCGATCTGAACCGAATTAAGCATGCCTTTTATATGCTGAAGAGAAAACTGAAGGGGACTAGCTCCAAAAACATCCCTTTGCCAAACACCTGCATCCTGTTAAAATGTGCCTTAGTGATGCAGGTGCTTGGCAAAGGGAGCAAGCGGGGTCTTCTCCGAACCACTGCTTCAGGTTCTGGGGTGATGGTGGAACATCATAAGTGGCTCTGATAACAAAACTTAGCCGAGATCCCTCCATTTGCCAGATCTCACGTATGCTGAGTTTCCTCTTTTCCAAGCTCTCCCAGTTTGTCGATTGGCCCTTCTTGGCCATTGAGCTATGTGTGTGATGGTATCCTTTTTGACTTGTTCAAAATGCTCGGTGTCCATTGCCATAGTGAAGGTCAATGGGGAGATGGTGCACTCCGCCATGATGCCTACTTCCAGTGGTTGCCACGCTGTGGTAAAGTCTGATGTTGAGACAAAATTGCAGATCCTGGAGGTAGCTTTTTACCAGATTTGTTATTATTGCAGGCACCTGAAAGAATTCAAAAGCAGTCCACAGTAGCGAATGACAAACTGATCCATAGGCGTTGGCCAGGTCGAGGAACAAGACATGCAGATTCTTTCGTTCTTTCTTAGCAGTCTGGATTTGATGCCATATGACGCTGGTATTTTCAAGGCATCCCAAGAAGCCTTCTATGCCAGCCTTTTGGATTGACATATCAATGAAATGGTTTTGTTTCAGATACTTTGTAAGTCTTTTCGCCACCACACTGAAAAATATCTTGCCTTCTATGTTGAGAAGGTTGATTTGCCAAAACTGTTCGCCAGGCTTTGGGGATAACTTGCTTTTCCCACGCAACCCTCATGGTCCTCCAGAAGAATTTCAGAATAACCGGGGCATTCTTGTAGACACAATACGGAACACCATTTGGGCCTGGTGCAGAGGCCGTTCTTGCCTTCCTCACTACTTCTTCTACCTCACTCAACTTAGGAGAGCTGATGTCAAATTGATGTTGTGGGGGTGAGATTGGTGGGATGTCAGTGGGGACAGGGGTGGAAGATTGCAACCTTCACGTGGTCCGCCCTATTTCGACTAATGCAATCAACTCGACGTGCACAAATGGAAGATGAAATAGAACAAGTTGTCCAACAACTTTAGGCTGTGCACACCACACGAAAGAAAAAGTGGGGACAAAAATTGGTTCATCTTTTAACTCATCAGTGTGGATGGTTCTGATGTGTCCTTCAACCTCCTTTTTTGATGCTTTCAGGGATCCGCTTTTCTCTTTTGTGAAAATGCCTTTCACAAACTTAAAGGGATCTTTGTAGAAGTCTGTTCTTGCTTTTTCCTTCTTTTTGCATCGTTTCCTTAAACTCTCCATTCTGCGCAGCTTCGAGAGCCTCTGTTTTAGGTCCTCTTGAAGGAGGTTGATGCCCTCCCTTTCTTCTGTTGTTGCTTTTTTCCCACACCTTCCTCATGGTTAGGGCTTTACACAAAATTAAATATTTCTTCATTTACAATGGGAATATTTTGCCATGACACAACAGGACATTAATTTTATCTTTACCTTATGCCCCTGTCCCACTTAGGAAACCTGAACAGAAACCTCTGGAGACTTTGCGCCCCACCCAATCTTTCAGTGTGGTTCCCGGAGGTTTTTGTCCTCGGCAACCACCTTCAAATAGCATCGTAACCAGCATCGACTAAAAAAATTACCGATTTTTAAAACGGAAACCACTTTCGACCATTAGGGAGACTGACAAAAACCTCCGGGAACCTCACGGAAACCTTGGGTATTTTTTTAGAAATCGGTAATTTTTTTAGTCGATGCTGGTTACGATGCTATTTGAAGGTGGTTGCCGAGGACAAAAACCTCCGGGAACCACACTGAAAGATTGGGTGGGGCGCAAAGTCTCCAGAGGTTTCCATTCAGGTTTCCTAAGTGGGACAGGGGCATTGTAATGAAACGTGGTTGGACACAAAGTATGTACACCACACATCCCATGATATATGGAATCATGCAGGTAGCTCTGCTATAATTTGCTAGTTTTTAAGAAACATCGCTTTAGAGAAAATAACTGTGTTAAAGGTGGTTAAGAGCTAGTGTTTTAGTCTTGCATTATTTTTCCTGCAGGATTTTCTAAATTAAAAAGTTGTTTCCATCACCAAGTTTATTTGTCTTGCTGCATGGTAGAATTATTAAAAGCTGTATAAACATTGTTTAATAGTACACAAATGTCAATTTCAACGGCTGCTCGGTAAAACTAGCAGCTGTGTTTTAAGAGACAATAGTGACTATACATTAGCATTGGGTTTTTTAACCAAGACTGCTTTTTCCCACCACTTGTGAATTTCCAAAGGAACTTAAAGTGGTTTCCTACTTCCCTATTGAAATCACTTTGTAACCATTTCACCAGCATGATACAAAGTGTTTCCCGATTCATCAGTTGTATTGAATACAATTAGCTTTATGAAAATATATGGAAACACACAATACATAACCGCCTTATTTAGAATTAATTTGGGGTCCAGAAAGCAAAAAAACATTAAAAATTGTAAAAAATACATTACTTAAGAAATAAGCCAATTTAATGTATTTCACAAACATTGAAAGAACATTTATACGACAGCATAACTTCAACTGAAAAATCACCACCCAAAACTCAGATTTGATGTTAATCTTGCTATAAGTAAATAATTTTAGTTATATAATGTTCATATTTTAATCCTATGTCCACATTTCTGAAGCAAAGAAAATTAAAACGTGCATGTTGCTATTATCTACTTTGTCCCTATTGTATACACTATAAATGCAGTTATGTTTTGTGGCTTTGCTCCATAAGGTAGGAAATATTGGGCATTTAGAAATTTAATAACAGAAACAGGAATTTAACAACAGAAACGAGTAATCTTAATTCAACAAAAAGTTTTCAAACAAAATCTTTGGAACATTATGCTGTTTCACTGTGGATGCAGAAAAACCTGCAGATTCTGAAATTCAAAAATAAAATCAGAACATGCCAAAAATATTCAGGTCAGGCAGCACCTGTGCGAAACTTCAACAAGATGCCTCCAGCCGACATCCTCTTTCAGCATTCCACAGGAACCATTCTCTCCACAACTTCCAGTTTGACTCTCCATCACCATCCTATCATAAACACGAGTGTTATTCTCCCTCCTGCCATAGACGTGCATGTTATTCACCCCCGTCATAGTCACGCTTGTTATTCTGCCCATCACTCTCCTTTCTCTGCTAGTTTAAACATGCCCATTTTCTATATTTTCCCAGTTCCATCCACCATCAGGAATATTAACCTGTTGCTTCCTCCTGTAGATGCTACCTAACCCGAGTATTTCTAACATTTTCCATTTTTAATTTCCCAATGGATGAACACTAATTCTGTATAAAAGTGAAATTTAACCCATCGGCTCTTCACAATTCTGCAATTAGCTAATGCAAAGCAATGATGCTTGTAATAATTTAATACATGTCACTACAATGCTTATTTTGGTACTGAAAGACTTCTCTGTAAGATTTCCCACTTCTCTCTCCATGTGAGGAAATATTATAGAATAGAATTGCTCGGATAGTAACTTTCGTGTGAGGAACCTATGTTGTAAGAAAAGCTTAAGGTTTTCAGAAACACATGTAGCCTAAAGAAATAAAGTACAAAGAAACACACACAGGGAACAGATGAATCAAAACATAGAAACACTAATCTGAACCTGCATAGCTTAGTTTATTGCCATGAGGCAATTATAATGTTGGAGGAAATTGTATTTGATATGATTTTGTGTTGAAGAATGGATAGTTGAATGGGGCCTCTTCTTCGGCCGAATAGGGCCTTTTCTTAGGCCGGAGGTCATCTGCTCTTTCTCTATGGCACATTCCTGAGCTCTGAATGTGACATAAAGATGAAGAGTTATGGCTGTTTATGCTGAGTTCAAGAAAGCATTCAAGGCTGAGAAATAATAGGCATTGTGGTTAGCTTTGGCTATGTTAAATTATAATGAGGTTGAGATAAGGGATCGAGAAGCTGTACTTTTGAGGTAATGGTCTGAAGTTGTAAATTTACCCTGTGTTCTGTAATATTTGTAAAAGACCTTGCAGAGAGATTGAAAATCCATCTCCCAGAGATAGCAGGAAAAGGGAGGCTGTAATGTAGAATGAAGCTGTATACTGCCACAAAACACTTATCAATTAAGTTGACAGATTTACGACCCATGCATGCTTGGAGTTGGGAGATGTGTGTGGATTTTGAATTTAACTTAGAAGCTGTGTAATTTGGCGAACTCATATAATTAATGTTTTTAATACATAGGTAATGGTATTTTAAACTGTGTGATATTGTAGTGAAACCATTTATGAAATGTATTGTGTCTAAGTAGGATTCTAAACATTAGACCTTGTTTAGATTTATAGAAATCTTTCTCCTTGGTATCGAAAATATGTTTGTTTGTATGACTTGTGTGATCATTTTATTATATGTATCTTATATTTTGAGGAGTGGTCCTTGATAATTGAGCCTACTGGGGTTTTGCTGTGTTGAAATAAAATAATTCTAAACAAAGTTAAACCACAGGCAAACAGGTTGTAAAATGAGACCAGAGAAGGGGGGGAATCGTGTGACTGCTGTTGTAAATCACCAGGAGGATTTCAGATGATTGGTTACTAGTTTGTCACACCCTCTGTATTTGAAATGTCTAATACTTATATAAATGCCATGAGTTTGTATCAAAGTTACTCATTCTCTGGACCTGCCCCAGATCTGCGTTGGAAGGTTCAGAGACTAGTCTCAGATGAATAAAGAATCGATTTCAACAGCTACAAGCATTTGAGTCAAGTTGACTTTAGATTGACAAAATAACTCAGTTTAACACATGGCTGCTTAAATCTTTGCAGCAAGATAATTAAACATATAGGCTGTAATATTGTGAAGACGTTTTATGGAGATATTGTCATATGACCATGTCTCACACTAAAAAAAATAATCAAGTCACTATCCAAGGCTAGAATAGTCACCACAATACTGTGTGTTGCCATCCCACATGACAAAATATTACAGCATAGATTTAAATTACAGAACTTTGCGTCAGGAGCTGTCCTTCTGGATTCTATTATATTAATGAAAATGCTGAGTGAATAAATTAAGGTGGACCACAGTATTTTCAATGCACATTCTCGCCAACTGCAATTTCAAAACCCTATGAATATATTTGCATCCTGCTAGTTAACAAGTGAAATTTATACATCGAGATTTACAATAACTTCATAACTGTATTAAAGAAGCTAGACACAAATAGACACGGGATAGTGTCCCTCAGTTTTTTTTTAATAAACGGAACAGTATCAATGGCAATGTAAGCACTTGTTCTGCATACAGGATTATCCATTATCGGTTGTAAGATATGTTCTTGAAATGTTGTATTCTGGACCTTTTTTGAATTTTGCACTCATAGTGTATGAACTTTGCTGGAAAGGCCAACATTTACTGTCATAGTCAGAATCAAACAGCACAGAACCAGGCCCTTTGGCTCAATTGCCCAAACCGACTAAGATGTCCAGTCAACACTAGTCCCACCTGCTCACATTTGGCCCAGAACCCTGTACAATTTTCCCATCAGTGTACCTGTCCAAATATATTTTAAATAATTTAACACCTGCCTCAACTACCTCCTTCAGAAGCTCATTCCTTATACACCACCCTTTCTGTTAAAAGGTGCTCCTCAGGTTCCTATTAAAATCATTTCCCCTCTCACCTTAAACCCACGTCATCCGGTTCTTGGAGAAACAAGGAACTACAGATGATTGTTTACACAAAAATAACACAAAGTACTGGAGTAACTCAGCAGGTCAGATAACATCAGAGAAGAATATGGATAGGTGACCTTTCAGGTCGGGACCCTTCCTCAGGAAGGAGAAGAATCCGAGGAAGGGTTCAGAACGGAAACATCATCTATCCAACCTTCTCCAGAGACGCTGCCTTACCCGCAGATTTACTCCAACATTTTGTGTTGTCTGGTTCTTGGTTCCCCCACTCTGGGTAAAATACTGCATTCACTCCATTCCTTCTCCTCATTGTCCATCCCCAATTGTTTACCACCTCTGCAAGTGGATCCTCAACTTCCTTAACCATAGACCACAACCAGTGTCGATAGGCGACATACCATCATTCACGATAATTCTCAGCACTGGTGCCCCGTGAGAATGCATTCTCAGCGTCTTACAATACTCCCTATACACTGTGCTGTCAAATTCTGCTCTAACTCAATTTACATGCTCGTAGATGACACCACTGTAGTGGACTGGACCTCAACGTTGACAAGCCATAGTACAGGAAGGATTTGGAAAGCTCAGTAACATGGTGTCACGATAACAAAGTTTCCTTCAATGTCAGCAAGACGAAGAAGCTAGTTATTGACTATGGGAAACGCAGTGGTGTACACACTCCAGTCAGCTGAAATGGAGATGGTTGAGAACTTCAAGTCTCTGGTCATAAATGCACCAACAATTTGATCAGGTCCAATCACATTGATGCTACAACTAAGAAAGCATACCAATGCCTCTACTTGCTCAGAAGATTAAGCAAGTTAGGCAAGTTTCCAAAGACTATTACAAACTTCTACAAAAGCGCTGCAGAAAGTATCCTATCAGTGTGCATCACAGCTTGGTTTGGCAACAGCTCTGCTCAAGACCACGAGAAAGTACAAAGAATTGTGATGTAACCCAGTTGATCACACAAACCAGCCTATCCCCCACCTACACCAGGCTGGCTTGGGAAAGTAGCAACATAATCAAGGGCCATTTCAGGGCTCTCGCTTAACTTTTTTTCCCTGTTGCCAGCCGGGCAACCTTGACAGCTTTTTAGGTTGCCAAATGGCAGTTTAGGTGGTCATTGAAGACGGTTTGCATGACGTGTGCGATAATGTGCTCGGACGAAGTGCATAGTTACCAGTCAGAATTATGCTCAATGAAGCATTCACATATTATGTTCAAGAAGGAACTGCCGATGCTGGAAAATCAAAGGTAGACAAAAGTGCTGGAGAAACTCAGCGGGTGCAGCAGCATCTATGGAGCGAAGGAAATAGGCAATGTTTCAGGCCGAAACCCCTCAGTCTGAAGAAGGGTTTCGGCTCAAAACATTGCCTATTTCCTTCGCTCCATAGATGCTGCCGCATCCGCTGAGTTTCTCCTGTACTTTTGTCTACATTCACATATTATTTCTGCTTCAAATAACTCACAAACTAAACATACTCACCAATCAAGACATGATATATACCACAATGACATGCAGCAAAATTATAATACAATATCTCAACTCTTTTTACACATTGCAATTTCTATTAGTTCTTTCCACTTCCAAACAAATATGTGGTTGGATTATTCAGCAAATGATCAACCTGTGTCAATCAATCCTGGACCATGCACACTACAGATTGATGCAAGCATGTTTTCTGTGAAGGACCGAAAATTACCATGACAGCCATAGCATGGGTCGTTATTGCTATTGGCACAGAAACACTCTGGCTTCCCACATAATTTATCCATAACAAAATATACAGGTTGCAAGGAAATTTCTACAGGCATTTTATGATAATAGCCGTTAAAACCGACTATACCCATCTGACAGGTTAAACATTACACTAACTGATAAGAGATGGCCAAAGGACATAACTGCAGCAAATGTTCTTTTGGTAATGTTTAAAGGTGTCAAAACAAATAATAACATTGGGAATTAAAACACATTTGATTGCATTCTGTTATCAAACAGTCAGTGTTCGTTCTGAAGACTATGAATCACAATAGGGTCAGGGTGTGTGTGAATCAGTGCAGGGTGGATAGATGACGGGGGGGGGGGGGGGGGGGGGGGGGGGGTTGAGAAGGCAATCGGTGCGGAATGGATGGATTGAGGCAGGTGAATTAGTACGTGTTGGTTGGAGTATATAAAATTGTGAGGGGATAGCACGGGGGATGTCAGTGGTGTTGAATTGGGGAATCAGTACAGGATGGATGGGGGGTCAGCACAGGATCAGTACAGGATGAATGGGGGGGACAATGGGATGGGGGGGGGGGGGGGGGGGGGGGGGGGGGGTCAGTACAGGAGACTGAGGTATCAGTCAGGGATAGGATCAGTGATGTGGAATGAATGAGGAGGGAATGGGGATCAGTGGGGGGGGGGGAAAGTATGGAAGGGGGGTCAGTACAGGAATGGGGTGGGGGGGGGGGAGGGGAGAGGGAGAGAGGAGGAGGGTGAGAGAGAGAGGAGAGAGAGAGAGAGGAGGGAGAGAGAGAGAGAGAGAGAGAGAGAGAGAGAGAGAGAGAGAGAGAGAGAGAGAGAGAGATGAGAGAGAGAGAGAGAGAGAGAGAGAGAGAGAGAGAGAGAGAGAGAGAGAGAGAGAGAGAGAGAGAGAGAGAGAGAGAGAGAGAGAGAGAGAGAGAGAGAGAGAGAGAGAGAGAGAGAGAGAGAGAGAGAGAGAGAGAGAGAGAGAGAGAGAGAGAGAGAGAGAGAGAGAGAGAGAGATGAGAGAGAGAGAGAGAGAGAGAGAGAGAGAGAGAGAGAGAGAGAGAGAGAGAGAGAGAGAGAGAGAGAGAGAGAGAGAGAGAGAGAGAGAGAGAGAGAGAGAGAGAGAGAGAGAGAGAGAGAGAGAGAGAGAGAGAGAGAGAGAGAGAGAGAGAGAGAGAGAGAGAGTGAGAGAGAGAGAGAGAGAGAGAGATGAGAGATGATCAGGTGGGGAGGAAGGAAGATCGATCCTCGGACAAACATCGTCCCGGTGCGTTGGCCGGCGCTGGCCAACGCCAAAGTGCCGCCACCAAAGGCGGTTGGAAATTCCGCAAACCGACAGTGGGAGGAGAGATGCAGCTCAGCCTATAGCTGTAGGATGGTGCAGCTGCAGACTCGATGGGCCGAATGGCCTAATTCCTGCTCCTATCACTCCCGGCCTATGGCAGAGGTGTTAGAAACATAGAAACATAGAAATTAGGTGCAGGAGTAGGCCATTCAGCCCTTCGAGCCTGCACCGCCATTCAATATGATCATGGCTGATCATCCAACTCAGTATCCCGTACCTGCCTTCTCTCCATACCCTCTGATCCCCTTAGCCACAAGGGCCACATCCAACTCACTCTTAAATATAGCCAATGAACTGGCCTCAACTACCCTCTGTGGCAGAGAGTTCCAGAGACTCACCACTCTCTGTGTGAAAAAAGTCTTTCTCATCTCGGATCTTAAAGGATTTCCCCCTTATCCTTAAGCTGTGACCCCTTGTCCTGGACTTCGTCAACATCGGGAACAATCTTCCTGCATCTAGCCTGTCCAACCCCTTAAGAATTTTGTAAGTTTCTATAAGACCCCCTCTCAATCTCCTAAATTCCAGAGAGTATAAACCGAGTCTATCCAGTCTTTCTTCATAAGACAGTCCTGACATCCCAGGAATCAGTCTGGTGAACCTTCTCTGCACTCCCTCTATGGCAATAATGTCCTTCCTCAGATTTGGAGACCAAAACTGTACGCAATACTCCAGGTGTGGTCTCACCAAGACCCTGTACAACTGAAGTAGAACCTCCCTGCTCCTATACTCAAATCCTTTTGCTATGAAAGCTAACGTACCATTCGCTTTCTTCACTGCCTGCTGCACCTGCATGCATACTTTCAATGACTGGTGTACCATAACACCCAGGTCTGAAGGTTTGAAGAAGGGTCTCGACCCGAAACGTCGCCTATCTCCTTCGCTCCTTAGATGCTGCTGCACCCGCTGAGTTTCTCCAGCTTTTTGTGTACCCTGCCTACTTTCAATGACTGGTGTACCATAACACCCAGGTCTCGCTGCATCTCCCCTTTTCCTAATCATTTAAATAATAGTCTGCTTTCCTGTTTTTGCCACCAAAGTGGATAACCTCACATTTATCCACATTATACTGCATCTGCCAAACATTTGCCCACTCACCCAGCCTATTCAAGTCACCTTGCAGTCTCCTAGCATCCTCCTCACAGCTAACACTGCCCCCCAGCTTAGTGTCATCCGCAAACTTGGAGATCATTAATATATATTGTAAATAGCTGGGGTCCCAGCACTGAGCCCTGCGGTACCCCACGAGTCACTGCCTGCCATTGTGAAAAGGACCCATTTACTCCTACTCTTTGCTTCCTGTTTGCCAGCCAGTTCTCTATCCACATCAATACTGAACCCCTAATGCCGTATGCTTTAAGTTTGTTAATGGTTGTTTTGAAAGTGCTGTTAACGGGTTTGCAGGCAGCGGCCGTTATCAGGGCGACAGTGGCCGCTGCCTGCAAATCAAAAGATATTGCTGCAAATCCACCAACTGCGCTTTCAAAACAACCCCTCTCGCACTCCGAGGCCGGGAGGCGGGAGGGAGGGAGGGAGGGAGGGAGAGGGAGGCATCCTTCCGCTGGGCGGGGTGCGGGAGGAGGAGAAGATGGAGCCGCTGTCGCGGCGGCTGTTGCCGCTGTTCGAGACCCGTCATTCGCTCCGACCCTTCGTCACCACGCAACTAGTATCTTCATCCCCCAATCAAAGATACTAGAGGAATACAGCCGCCGCCGTCGACACAAGACGTCACGCTCCTATTCTCCAGAGATGCTGCCTGACCCGCGGAGTTAATCCTATCGGTATAAACCAGTATTTGCTTGCCAAGCCGGGCAAAATGAGTCTGCGTTTAGGTTGCCCGGCGGCACTTTGAGTGGTCATTGGCACCCGGGCAACCGCTAATTTCAAGCCCTGCATTTACACCTGCATTATTCCCTTTCCTCCCTTCGTCTAGCAGGCAGTAGGTACAAAAGCATGAAAGCACATGCCACCTGATTCAGGAATAGATTCTTCCCCACTGTTTGATTATTAATCATTGTTGAAACTGCTGAATTGGGGCTTGGATTATTAATCGCCAACAACTACAACATCTTTTTTGTCCAGATAAGGGCAGCAGAGCGCACAGCTGGTGAAGCTGCTGCCTTACAGTGCCAGAGACCTGGGTTCTAACTTGACCTTGGGTACGGTGTGTGGGTGGGATTTGCACAATCTCCCTTCATCTATAAATTGTGCTGTTCCAGTATATATTTTCATTCTCTGTTTAGATCCATAAGAATGTAGTTCCATTATATTTTATGTAGCTTCCTTTTCTTTAATCTACAATCTACCAGCTGACATTTTCTCTTTACCACAACATTTTCATTGGGATGTTCAAAAGTCAAGAAAGACAATATATGAATGTAAGTTTGTTTTATAACATGTCCCCAACATTGCGATAATCAGCAAGGACCCACCTAATTTGTGGGATAAACTTCGAACAATTATTGCAGTCGAGTTGCAGACAGCAGTGAGATAATCCCAAAGTGAGAAATTTATTAATTGCAGTACTATTAAAAATGTATTAATTGCAGCATTAAAAAAAGTTTCTTACAACATTTACTGGTTACTAAAAGTACCGTTTACAAACATTATCTGAACCAGATTTCTTATCAGATCTAACAATGTGGACAAAAAAAACACAACAAATAGGACATGGGTCAAATAATAGTCACATTGAGTAAAATGGCAATTGAAGTGAGGCAACAGGTCTCATGTTTCTAATGTTTCTAAACACCTGAATGCAATCACATGCAAAACTGCAGTTAAACCACTGGCTGTCATTCGGAAACAGCAATACTTTAAAGTTCTTGAGTCTAAGTATCACACCCAAAGAGGTGTTATTCAGAGCAACAATTCAACCAAAACATAAACAGCTGAAATCAGGGGTCGGCAACCTTGTTCTGCATAGGGGCCGGGACGAATATCTGTGAGCGGATGGCGGGCCACATCTATCACGTGTATACATGGATCCTGCCCCCACCCCGCCCGGCAGGCATCAAAATACGTATTCACAGAAGGTAGACAAAAATGCTGGAGAAACTCAGCGGCTGAGGCAGTCTCATGCAATCCTTACATGTCTCACCCGCTGAGTTTCACCAGCATTTTTGTCTACCGTCGATTTTTCTAGCATCTGCAGTTCCTTCTTAATCGTGTTCACAGAAGGTGCGCGGCCGTGCCGGTGGCTTTGCGCAGGATGTGCTACAGCCGAGAGCTCGGCCACTGCTCGGGGCGCTCGGCCACTGCTCGGGGCGCTCGGCAGGCCGGATGGTTACGGGAAAAGAATGCGCCTGCAGGCTGGATGATTTCGGGTTAAGACCGCATTCGGCCCGGGGCCATAGGTTGCCAACCCCTGGCTTAAATCAACCAAAATTAAAATGTGAAGAAACATGTACTAATAAGAAGCCACCTACAATTTAAAAAAAAATCTCAAATAAAGTGCACTGACATATTTCAACAGCATTCTGCCAGAGAATACATTTTGACCAAAATTTGTAAATTCATGAACTTTTTTTGCACTAATAGATAGGGGCAGAAAAGGAACCAATTATTTGATTTACAATGAAACGTTCATATTCCACAAAACGTGATATTAAGCCATATTCAAAGAAAGGAGAGAGTACAATGCCCCTGATGGTTCAGGAAGATTTTCCAGTGTGTACCCAAGCCGGTCAATCCAAGATGATCGCAGATTTCAATCTGTAGTCTGCGCAGTAAAAGTGGGTTGAAGCCAGCACTGTGAAAAGGGTGCTACAAATTGGCCTCGGCTCTAGCTTCTTATTTTTGATTACCATAGTCTGTCAACATTTATTTAAGGTTCACACATATATATTGGCCACCTGGGTAAGGTGTTGGAAGAACCACACCCTAGCACGTCAATTCCTTCAGAAGAAGAAAGGAAAAAAACAAATATGGAAGGCTCTCTACTTCTCCGGTGTTGAACAAGAAAATCTTCACTGTAAATATCACCTTTTGATACTTAATATGTTTAGCAGTGGACAAATTGCGAAAAGTCTTGTCAGTCAGGCTCAAATCACATGTATGTTAAAACAGAAAAACAATCAGAATCATTTTGAAGTACCCTCCACAGAATTTAGCATTGTGCACACAAATCTCTTCCATTCAAAAGAAACAAAGATTACTTTACAGTAAAAATGCATCATGTGTAGAGCTGGTATGCATATCTTCCAAGTTATTTGCCAGTAAGTTTGAAGAAAATAACTTTCTCATGTAGTTTCAAACTGAAATAGTATGAACATTGCAATTTTTTCTGAGATGATCAATCCAAGAATTTATAGCCACCCATGCCAGATATATCAGGCATATTACAACATTCAGTTTCCCCTCTTTCAGGGAAGACATTCTCATTCCACCAGATGTTGAAGAGGTAAAGAATTTCAGATCTGAGTCCAGAAAGCTGAAGACAAAAGCCATTATCAGTGGGGGAAAAGAAAGTCAGGAAAGCTAATTAGAAGAATGCCTTTTTCTTTTTTAAGAGGGTTATAGCACCGAAGGAGTTTACAAAAAAAAGCAGCAGATCCATGAGAAGAATACTAATTTTAAATTCAAGTTATTAATTCTTTGCAAGGTGGGTTATAAACAATAAATTAGTCATCTTGTTGAAGCTGATGAGGCTTGACATAAATACAAAAAAGCTTTTTTCTTCATGTTAAAAATAATCACTTTTGGGATCATTATTGATTGCCTAACCTTAATTTCATTTGAGAAGCTAGTGGTGAGCTGCCTGCTTCAACCACCATAAACCCCTGTCTCACTGTGCGAGTTGGCCCACGAGTGACCCCGAGATTTCACTCGTGGTGATCACGTAGCGGGAACGTCGGAACTCGCACGAGCAACTTATCGACTCGTGGCGCTAACGGCAGGTACTCGGGAAACTTGTTAACTCGTGAAAAAAATCAAACATGTTTGATTTTTTCCACGAGTCAAATTAACTGTTCAAGTTAAAAATGGAAACATTTAAACTCGTTGTAATAACGTAGTGGCTCGTGCGTTTATCTTAGTGTCTCGTGAGTCTACCGTGGGAACTTTAATAATCTGTTCTTTTGCTCGAGTAAAGACTGAACCAAAGATAGACACAAAATGCTGGAGTAACTCAGCAGACCAGGCAGCATCTCTGGAGAGAAGGAATGGAGTCGAGACCCTTCTTCAGACTTACCCGAAATGCCACCCATTCCTTCTCTCCAGAGATGCGGCCTGTCCTGCTGAGTTACTCCAGCATTTTGTGTCTATCTTCGGCCTTTCTGCGATGATCTGCCACTTGTCCTTTATTACTGAGGCGCCTGCCCCGTGGCTTCGTATTCGTCACTCTGTCTCATGAGGACGCGGTTAAAAGACCTGCCGAAGGGGCAAGTCTGGGGTGGTGGGTGGGATGTGTCCACGTGTGATGCTCCATCCACCCCCCGGGGCCGAGAGTGTGGGATTGGGAAGAAACTGCAGATGCTGGTTTACACCGGAGATAGACACACACAATGCTGGAGTAACTCCGAGGGACAGGCAGCATCTCTGGAGAGATGGGATGGGTGAGATTTCGGGTCGAGACCTTACTTCAGACTTCTCCAGAGATCCCGCTGAGTTTGCTCCAGTAGTTGGTGTCTATCCCGGTGGTGGGGAGCCGGGCTTGGCCGACCCGCTGCCTCTACAAATATGTTGTTAGTTCTGTAGTGGTATTTTAACTCGCAGACATTGACAGACACACACAAGTAAACGTACAGTCTGTGTATTTGTGGACACCACATGTATGTGTCCAACATGTATGAAGTGAGCTGGCTAATGTGTACATGATGCCCCCACTCCTGGCCAACGTCCCCACCTGTTCTCATACTCCTGGTACTGACAGATCCGGGCAGGGCTGCTTATGCTAGGAATTTGGTAAAGAAATGCACATGGGCCAAATATGCAG
Source organism: Okamejei kenojei (assembly GCA_035221665.1). Taxonomy (NCBI): domain Eukaryota; kingdom Metazoa; phylum Chordata; class Chondrichthyes; order Rajiformes; family Rajidae; genus Okamejei; species Okamejei kenojei. The sequence continues at coordinate 71,660,892 of CM069136.1, read as the reverse complement.
CCAATCACAATTACCCATTTCTTCACTACAAAAGCTTCATCTCATATCCCCTCTCGTTTTCTACCATGAACTTTGAAAGCGAGATCTGGCCCCGATATCCAGCGTGAACAAGCGCACGGACGAACCGCAGAATGCCTCATATTTCATTATGACACTGGACCTGTTGAGCCCATCCAGTCTATTTGTGTGTATCAAGTCACTCCTGTTAGAAACACTGTGTCACATTTCAGGAGATGTTGTCAGCTCAAGAGTTAACGGGAGACGAACTTTGTCAGCTCAAGAGTAAACGGGAGACGAACTTGGAACATCGCAGTATACCATACCCGTGGGAACTCGGTTCAAACACTTGAACATCAACTTGGGATATCGTGCACAACCACGAGTCTCTCACTCGGGGTACCTCGTGGGTCAAGTCGCACAGTGAGACAGGGCCAATAGTCTGACTGGTGAAGGTACTCCAAAAGCACTGTTGGTCCAGGTGTTCCAAGATTGGGACCAAGGAAAAATATTTGTCCGTCAGGATGGAATGCGACTTCATGTGGAATCTGCAAGTGATGATGCTTGCATACATCTGAAGCCCTTGTCCTTATCGGTGGTAGAGCCACAGGTCTGGGACAATTTGTCAGAGTAGCCTGTGAAAGTAACTGCAGTACATATTGCAGATTGTTCATACTCTAACCACATTTTGCTAATGGTGGAGGCAATGAATGTCTAGGGAGGTTGACAGGGTACCAACCAAGAGAGCCGGTTTGCCCTGGATGGTGTCAAGTTTCTTGGAGTTGTTTGCGTTTAATTCATCAAGTAAAAAGTACTCTATCATGCTCTTGACTTCTCTTGTACTTAGTGGAAAGGCTTTGTCAAAAGGCAAATCATTACCTCTGGATACCCAGCATTTGAATGTTCTTGCCACAGTATTTAATGGCTCGTCCAGGTGAATTTCTGGTCTATGGTAACTGCAGAAGATTCTGTGATGTTTACACCATTGAATATTAAGTGCAGGTGGCTAAAATTCTCATTGAAGATGGTCACTGTCTGGCACTTTTGTGGTACAAATATTATGTGTTGCCTAACAGCTAGTGCCTGAATATTGTCTCGGTCTTTCTATGTGCAAATACAGACTGCTTCATTAGTTAAAAAGTTGCAATTGGAATTGAATTGAACATTGTGCAATCATTGGCAAGCGTCCTCAATTGCGAGCTCATTAAGATCATTGATGAAGTTCATAGAACAATACTGCACAGGAATAGGCCCTGCAGCCCACAATGTCTGTGCTGAACATGATGCCAAGTCTAATCCTAATCTACCTACACATAATCCATATTCCTCCATATCCATGTGCTTACCTAAAAGTCTCCTAAATGCCATTATCATATCTGCCTCCATCACCAACCATGGCAGCACATTCCAGGCACTCACCACCTTCTCTATAGTAAAAGGTGCCTCGCACATATCCTTTAAACTTTGCCCCTCTCGCCTTAAAGCTATGCCTTCTAGTATTTGACGTGTAGATGAAGTAGTTGAAGATGACTGTACCCAAGACACTGCCCTGAACAATTTAACGAAGTACATGTAGTGACTAACTCTGTTTTCCCTTTGATGCTCATTGACCAGTTTTACCCAGGCACCTTAAGACTACACTTGATTGGTCAAATGTTGCTTTGTTGTCAAGGGCAGTCGCTGTTAGCTCATAAGGTCATAAGTGATAGGAGCAGAATTAGGCCATTCGGCCCATCGAGTCTGCTCCACCATTCAATCATGGCTGAGCTATCTCTCCTAACCCCAACTATATTTCAGCTCTTTGGTTCTTTATTGGGCAATGTTACAAGAAGTATGAGTGCCAGGGCAGATTACTGTTCTGGATGTCAGATGTGGGAGGTCATGGAGCCGAGTAGCCCTCCAGACGTCCACATCTGCGCCAGGTGTGTCGAGATGGGGCTCCTAAAGGAGTGTGTTAGGAACCTGGAGCAGCAGCTCGATGACCTCCGTCTGGTCAGGGAGAGTGAGGAGGTCATAGAGAGGAGTTACAGGGAGGTAGTCTCTTCAAAACCACATGAGACAGACACGTGGGTCACGGTTAGGCGAGGCAAGGGGCAGAGGCGGGCGCTAGAGAGTACACCAGTGGCTGTACACCTTGGAAATAAGCACTCCTGTTTGAGTGTTAAATAAGGAACTGCAGATGCTGGAGAATCGAGGGTACACAAAAGGCTGGAGAAACTCAGCGGGTGCAGCAGCATCTAAGGAGCGAAGGAGATAGGCGACGTTTCGGGTCGAGACCCTTCTTCAGAGTGCTGTTCGGGGGGATAGCCTACCTGGGGGTAGCAACAGCGACCTGGCCTGCGGTACAGACACCGGCCCTGTTGCTCAGAAGGGTAAGGAAAAGAAGAGGAGGGCATTAGTAATAGGGGACTCTATAGTTAGGGGGTCAGATTGGCAATTCTGTGGACACTGTCCGGAGACCCGGATGGTAGTTTGCCTCCCTGGTGCCAGGGTCCGGGATGTGTCTGAACGTGAACAAGATATCCTGAAAAGGGAGGGAGAGGAGCCTGAGGTCGTGGTACATATTGATACCAATGACATAGGTAAAAAAAGAGAAGAGATCCTGAAAGGAGAATTTACGGAGTTAGGAACAGAGTTAAGGAAAAGAACATAACAATCTCAGTATTACTTCCCGAGCCACGCGACAGTGAGAGTAGGAATGGAGCAAGGTGGAGGATAAATGCCTGGCTGAAGGACTGGTGCAGAGGGCAGGGATTCAAGTTTCTGGGTCAATGGAACCTCTTTTGGGGAAGGAGTGAGCTGTATAAAAAGGACGGGTTGCACTTGAACCCGAGGGCGACCAGTATCCTGGCAGGGAAATTTGCAAAGGCTACCGGGGGGACTTTAAACTTGAATGGTTGGGGGGAGGGACTCAAATAGAGAAAGCCAGTAGACAGGGTCTGAGGCAGGAGACAGAGAAGGGAAGCATTCAGACCCAACATGTAGGGGGGGAAAGAAGAAAAAATAATAATAAACAGAGAATAAGAGGTGGTGGGTTTCCAGGGCAAAAATCAAAAGGGACCACTCGTCAACATAATTGTATAAGGAGTAAGAGTGATGTAAAAACAAGCCTGATGGCTTTATGTCTCAATGCAAGGAGCATTCGTAATAAGGTGGACGCGTTGAATGTGCAGATAGCTATTAATGACTATGCTATAGTTGGGATCACGGAGACATGGCTCCAGGGGGACCAAGGCTGGAAGCTGAACATCCAGGGATATTCAATATTCAGGAGGGATAGACAGAAAGGAAAGGGAGGTGGGGTAGCATTGCTGGTGAGAGGAGATTAATGCAATAGAAAGGAAGGACATTAGCTTGGAGGATGTGGAATTGATATGGGTAGAGCTGCAAAACTCTCTCACCAGCAACGCAGAAAACGCTAGTGGGAGTTGTGTAGAGGCCACCTAACAGTAGTAGTGGAGTTGGGGATGGCATCAAACAGGAAATTAGAAATGTGTGCAACATGGGTAAAACAGGTATAATGGGTGACTTCAATCTACACATAGATTGGGTGAATCAAATGGGTAGGGATGCTGAGGAAGAGGATTTCTTGGAATGTATACGGGATAGTTTTCTAAACCAACATGTAGAGGAACCAACGAGAGAGCAGGCTATTCTAGACTGGGTATTGAGTAATGAGGAAGGGTTAGTTAGCAGTCTTGTTGTGCGGGGCCCCTTGGGCAAGAGTGACCATAATATGGTTGAGTTCTTCATTAGGATGGAGAGTGATACAATTAAGTCAGAAACAAGAGTTCTGAACTTAAACAAAGGTAACTTTGAAGGTATGAGAAGTGAATTGGCCAAGATAGACTGGCAAGTGATTCTTAAAGGGTTGACAGTGGATGTGCAATGGAAGGTATTTAAAGACTGCATGGATGAACTACAACAATTGTTCATCCCAGTTTGGCAAAAGAATAAATCAGGGTAGGTAGTGCATCTATGGATAACAAGGGAAATCAGGGATAGTATAAAAACAAAAGATGAAGTGTACAAATTAGCCAGAAAAAGCAGCCTACCAGAGAACTGGAAGAAATTCAGAGTTCAGCAGAGGAGGACAATGGGCTTAATTAGGAAAGGGAAAATAGATTATGAAAGAAAACTGGCAGGGAACATAAAAACTGACTGCAAAAGTTTTTATAGATATGTGAAGAGAAAGAGTTAAAACAAATGTAGGTCCCTTGCAGTCAGAAACAGGTGAATTGATCATGGGGGACAAGGACATGGCAATTGAATAACTACTTTGGTTCTGTCTTCACTAAGACATAAATAATCTGCCGGAAATAGCAGGGGACCGGGGGTCAAATAAGGTGGAGGAACTGAGTGAAATCCAGGTTAGCCGAGAAGTGGTGTTGAGTAAATTGAATGGATTAAAGGCCGATAAATCCCCAGGGCCAGATAGTCTGCATCCAAGAGTACTCAAGGAAGTAGCCACAGAAATAGTGGATGCATTAGTGATAATTTTTCAAAACTCCTTAGATTCTGGAGTAGTTCCTGAGGATTGGAGGGTAGCTAATGTAATCCCACTTTTTAAAAGAGAGAAAACGGGGAATTACAGACCAGTTAGTCTAACTTCGGTAGTGGGGAAACTGCTAGAGTCAATTATTAAAGATGGGATAGCAGTACATTTGGAAAGTGGTGAAATCATTACACAAAGTCAGCATGGATTTACGAAAGGTAAATCATGTCTGACGAATCCCATAGAGTTTTTCGAGGATATAACTAGCAGAGTTGAGAAGGGAGAACCAGTGGATGTGTTAGATCTAGACTTTCAGAAGGCTTTCGACAAGGTCCCACATAAGAGATTAGTATACAAACTTAAAGCACACGGTATTGGGGGTTCAGTATTGATGTGGATAGAGAACTGGCTGGCAGACAGGAAGCAAAGAGTAGGAGTAAACGGGTGCTTTTCAGAATGGCAGGCAGTGACTAGTGGGGTACCGCAAGGCTCAGTGCTGGGACCCCAGCTATTTATAATATATATTAATGATTTGGACGAGGGAATTGAATGCAACATCTCCAAGTTTGCGGATGACACTAAGCTGGAGGGGTAGTGTTAGGTGTGAGGAGGATGCTAGGAGGCTGCAAGGTGACGTGGATAGGCTGGGTGAGTGGGCAAATGCATGGCAAATGCAGTATAATGTGGATAAATGTGAGGTTATCCACTTTGGTGGCAGATGCATGGCAAATTAGGAAAAGGGAAGATGCAACAAGACCTGGGCGTCATGGTACACCAATCATTGAAAGTAGGCATGGAGGTGCAGCAGGCAGTGAAGAAAGCAAATGGTATGTTAGCATTCATAGCGAAAGGATTTGAGTATAGGAGCAGGGAGGTTCTACTGCAGTTGTACTGGGTTTTGGTGAGACCACACCTGAAGTATTGCGTACAGTTTTGGACTCCAAATCTGAGAAAAGACATTCTTGCCATAGAAGGGGTACAGAGAAGGTTCACCAGACTGATTCCTGGGATGTCAGGACTTTCATATGAGGAAAGACTGGATAGACTTGGCTTGTACTCGCTAGAATTTAGAAGACTGAGGGGGGGATCTTATAGAAACGTACAAAATTCTTAAGGGGTTGGATAGGCTAGATGCAGGAAGATTGTTCCCGATGTTGGGGAGGTCCAGAACAAGGGGTCACAGTCCAAGGACAAGGGGGAATTCCTTTAGGACCGAGATGAGGAAAACATTTTTCACAGAGAGTAGTGAGTCTCTGGAATTCTCTGCCACAGAGGGTAGTTGAGGCCAGTTCATTGGCTATATTTAAGAGGGAGTTAGATGTGGCCCTTGTGGCTAAAGGGATCAGTGGGTAAGGAGAGAAGGCAGGTACAGGATACCGAGTTGGATGATCAGCCATGATCATATTGAATGGCGGTGCAGGCTCGAAGGGCCGAATGGCCTACTCCTGCACCTATTTTCTATGTTTCTATGTCTACAATGAAATTTAGAACCCAGTGATCTTGATGAAACTCATACTGGGCATTGGTAAAAAAAAAAAAGCCATTTGATAGAACTATTGATGATAATCTTCACTTTGCTGGTGTTTGAGAGTCACTTATCAGTAATTAGCTAGACCAAATTTGTTTTGTTTTTTGTGTGAAAGGGACATATCCAAGCAATCTGCTACATTGTCAGTGCTGTACTGGAACGATTTAGCAGCTGGGTCTGGAATGCAGTTTTTCAGGAATATAGCTACAAAGTTGCCCGATTTCAACTATTTCTTGATATCACATGAAGTGGCTGGAGATTGGCTTCCATGACAGCAAAGATCATCTATTTGGCACTTCTGATTGACCAAGATGGCAAATGATTCAATCTTTTCTCCAGCACTCATTTACTGACTCTACCATCAAGGTTGGGCATGTGCTTGGAACCTCCACCAACAGCAGGTAGCTTTACAAGCAAGTACATTTTGTTTTCAAATATTCAGAAGTGCATAATTTTAAACAAGCATATCAAAGCATTGCAGCAAGAACTCCCTACCCCATTGCCACATCTCCTGCATTAACAGCATAGCGATTAAAAAAGAATGGCCTTTTTAATATAATGTTCATTTGTAGAAGCAGTTTCCAGAACATCAGATCCTAGAATTGTAAACAGCATGCTTCAAAACAGAAAATACTGGAGCCATTCAGGTTAGGCAATATCGGATGAGGGTCTGATGAAAGGTCTTCAACCCTAAACACCATCTGTTTATCTTTTGACTGACCTGCTGAGTATGTCCAATATTTTCTGTTTCTATTTCCAGACATTGCAGCTCGTTTTGATTTAGAATGCTTAGGTTTTGACAGATTTCATTCTAACCAAATTATCACAACACAGATGAGGAACCAACAAACTTTGCCTCATCGTTATGTCCCTTATCCCTACCAAATGCAAGATTGAATAATGAATGAAATTTCTGATATTTGTCAATTAATCTACCTAAATGGGTCTTTTCTATCTGAGAAGTGTTATATACAGCTGGTAATACATCAGACATACATTTCTCCTTCCACTCTGATATATAGCATTGACTTCAAATGACCTCTTCTGCTCTTTTGAAAAATCTCAAAACAAATTAGTTGTAAATCATACTCATTATTAAAATAAAAGGTGAGGAGAGTTGATGAGATATGTATTGAATCACTTGTAGCTTACCTGGGGCTAAGCCAGCTGCTGATGGACTGCCCAAGGATGGATGAGAAAATAAGGCTGGTGAAAAGGCAGACATGTTGGATTGGGACACAGAATTTAGCCTTGGGGTTGATCCTCCTTTTGGGATGAATTCACTTGCAGCTGGATTTGGTGTCTGGCAATAAAACAACATTCTATGCAATTATCGGGCAAGATCTATAACATCCATTGCTTAACACTTAACTTGAAGTACAAATTCTGCAGCATGGCAAACGTTTATAGCAAGTAAATATAGTTTTTAGAAAGGGATGGTAAAGTTAAATATAGGCCCTTTCACATAAATAATCAATAAGAGGTTTCACTCCTGTGAACATTCACTTCAAAGTTTCAAACATTTAAAAACATAAAATTAGAGCTGTATTGCTCAGAAACAGACCCTTTGGTCCACCTTGTCCACGCCAACCATTGGCATATTGGGCTAGTCCTATCTATCTGCATTCAGCCAATTTTCCTCTTAACCCGTTCTATCCATATATCTATCCAAATGTCTTTTTAATTGGATTATAACAGTTTGGTTCCACTATGTACTTCAGTTTGCACTATCATGTCTCCTATTACTGATTATTAGTTTATTGTATTTTGTTTGGTGATTTTTATTTGTGCGTTATTTTTATTTGGGCTTGTAAAGCTGCTGCAAGTAAAAATTTGATTTGTTCCATTGCCAGTATATAGGACAATTAAACATGTTCGACTTGATTCTTGAGGTTTCAAGGTCCAATATTATAAATCACACTAGTTAGATAATCAAAATATTCTTTAAAACTCAATGCTATGGATTCAGTTACTAAGCGACTTGCCTATTCCTAAACCAATCTCAAAAGGTAATGAGTTATGTGTTAAAGAAGGAACTGCAGATGCTGGAGAATCGAGGGTTACACAAAAGGCTGGAGAAACTCAGCGGATGCAGCAGCATCTAAGGAGCGAAGGAGATCGACGTTTCGGGTCGAGACCCTTCTTCAGACTGGTCAGGGATCAGGGAAACGAGAGATATAGACGGTGATGTGAAGAGATAAAGAACAATGAATGAAAGATATGCAAAAAAGTATCAATGATAATGGGAACAAGCCATTGTAAGCTGTTTGTGGTGTGAAAATGAGAAGCTAGTGCGACTAGGGTGGGGGAGGGAGATAGAGATAGAGGGAATGCCAGGGCCCGAAGACTGAGGGAGAGGTGGTAAGGGGAGGAGACAGCAAGGGTTAACAGAATTGAGAAAATTCAATGTTCAAGCCCAAAGGATGCAGACTCCCCAAGCAGAATATGAGGTGCTGTTCCTCCAACTTGCGGTGTTGCTCACTCTGGCCGTGGAGGAGGCCCAGGACCGAGAGGTCGGATACGGAATGGGAGGGGGAGTTGAAGTGCTGAGCCACCGGGAGGTCGGGTTGGTTTTTGCGGACCGAGCAGAAGTGTTCGGCGAAACGATTGGAGGCGGCGATGGATGTTTGTGTAAATTGTGTTAAGTGTGTGTTTTTTTTGTGTAATGTTATGACTGAAGGAATTAAATTTTGTTCAAACCTTGTCTGTTTGAATGACAATAAAAGGCATTCTATTCTATTCTAGGAGTGTTAATGAAACAACTAGAGAACTGCTTTAACTAGCTCACAGGATAGGATCAAAAGACCAATGGATTTGTAGAAACAGAGCCAATAAACTAGACAATTATTACAATCCTTACCAACTGCTGACGATACTTCCAAAAAGTATTTCTCAAGACAATTTATTTTTGAAATATCTGATGTAAGCAGATATTAACATGAAACTAGCATTTTAATCATTGAATAAACGGGTCAGAAATTTGAGTCAGGCAAACCCTAATTATTAAATTCACCCAGCAGCTTCATATTCAGGCACATTTATTTAATACAAACTAAAAATACAGTTTAGTTTAGAGATACAGCATGGAAGCAGTCCCTTTGGCCCACCATCAATCACGTGTTTGCACTAGTTTTATTTATCCCGCTTTCTTGTCTGCTCCCTACACAATAGGGGCAATTTACAGAGAGAGGCCAATTAACTTATAAACCCACACGTCTTTGGGATGTGGGAGGAAACCCACGTGGTCACAGGGAGAACGTGCACATTACACAGATAGCACCCAAGGTCAGGATCAAATCCTGGCACTGTGGGGCAGAAGCTCTGCCAAATACACAACTGTGCCACCCCAGGATCAAGTTGAAAGTTAGATTATTTAAAAAAAATTAAATGATGTAACTGGCAAACCAAAATTCTAAAAGTCCTCACTTGAAACTGTATAAACATTAATAAAATAAAAGTATAAAATGTGCTCCCTTTATGTTAATGACGTTTAAGTATTACTTTGCCTGATACTGAAGCATGTTTGCCAATGCTCAAAAATAACTTGTTGATTCTATCATTATACAGACTTGGTGTTTTATCTACATTCGAATCTAGAAATTCGATACAAGCGCAAAGTGTGCTAGACGGGAAAAATAAATCACATATTCAGTAGTATTTATTTGTAAAGAACTGTTTCAAATCCCACTTTCTAGTTTTGAACCCTAATGTAAACCCATTCCCATTTTTACTATACCAACAATACACCTCGGTCATTGTACCAATCAGTAATTCTACTAAAGACATTAAAGTAGATAAGTAGGTAGAATAAGTATGTTCTCCCAAACTTCACATAATAATTTTAAATGGAACACAGAGTATATATTTTTTTAATTGCTACTGCTGCCTGGCCTGCTAAGTTCCTCCAGCACTTTGTTTATTGTTCAAGATTCTATCATCTCAGTGCCTCATTTTTTTCAATTGTTTGTTGGACTAAAGATCAAGTACCTTTTACTTTTGAAACTACTTTTACAAGCTACCAAACTCAATCCATTTACCAAGGAGGTTATTTTGAAAATAGCCAACTTTTCATGCACAAAATATTTTGTTGCCAGTAGATATCAAAATCATTTAAGGCATTTTAGCAAAGCAATGTTGCTTTGCATGTGATATAACTACTGATAATCAGTGCAGGAAATATTTCAGTAATATCTCTTGTATGCTGTGACTACAAAAATCATGGGGTAATGAACAATTAGGGCATGAATAAAAACTAAGTTACTTCTGACCAATAGGTTCAAAAAGTCCTACATACCAAACATTGCACCACAATAATTCACGAATCATGAGATCAAGAGATTTTTCAACTGCTTAAGTAGCTTTACCTATGGCCATTTCAGTTTCTCAACGAAGAACAAACATTACAGGCACTATTCATATGAAACCAGGAACAAGTATTTAAAAAGCTACTTCACGAAATTAGCACTGTTGAGAAACTAGATCCAAACAATTATTAATGATTTACTTTCCAGTAGTAACTTCAACGATACATAAACCAGCGATATGGTCAAAATTAAAACAACCCTAAAATATCGTACTGTAGAAAAGTATAACACAATATATCAAAGAAGAAGTTAGATTTTAGTGGCATGTTTTAGTATCCAAATTATGTTGATATTGTAAATTATAAAAACTGTAAAACTCAGGCTTTCCTTATTCACTTTCTTTGCTTAAAGATAAATAATGCAACTATTGTCATCCACATCAAGGTGGAGCAGAGAAAATACTCTGTTGGACTGAAACATCAAGGCACAGAATTGCAAGGAAGTAGGAAAATTATCAGTTTAAATCATAGTAAACTGCCTACCTTTCTCCTTTGGGAGATGTTGAGGCTAGAGAAATCACTGAACAATGAGGCAGGTAAATTTAGTTGATCTGCAAGAAGGAAAAAAAAGCTCTTAGATTAGAAGTCAATTATCATTTCTTATTTAATTATTCAATCAGAGGTTACGGGCATTGTTGACAAGATCAGCAAATCATGACATTCCCTAGGGTTACACAAAAAGCTGGAGAAACTCAGCGGGTGCAGCAGCATCTAAGGAGCGAAGGAGATAGGCGACGTTTCGGGTCGAGACCCTTCTTCAGACTGGTCAGGGATCAGGGAAACGAGAGATATAGACGGTGACGTGGAGAGATAAAGAACAATGAATGAAAGATATGCAAAAAAGTATCGATGATAAAGGGAACAAGCCATTGTAAGCTGTTTGTGGTGTGAAAATGAGAAGCTAGTGCGACTAGGGTGGGGGAGGGAGATAGAGATAGAGGGGATGCCAGGGCCCGAGGGGTGAGGGAGAGGTGGGAAGGGGAGGAGACAGCAAGGGTTAACAGAATTGAGAAAATTCAATGTTCAAGCCCAAACGATGCAGACTCCCCAAGCGGAATATGAGGTGCTGTTCCTCCAACTTGCGGTGTTGCTCACTCTGGCCGTGGAGGAGGCCCAGGACCGAGAGGTCGGATACGGAATGGGAGGGGGAGTTGAAGTGCTGAGCCACCGGGAGGTCGGGTTGGTTTTTGCGGACCGAGCGGAGGTGTTCGGCGAAACGATCGCCAAGCCTCCGCTTGGTCTCACCGATATAGATCATCTGGCATCGGGAGCAGCGGATGCAGTAGATGAGGTTGGAGGAGGTGCAGGTGAACCTCTGTCGGACCTGGAAGGACTGCTTGGGTCCTTGAAAGGAGTGGAGGGGGGGAGGTGAGGGAAAGTGCCCGGGGAAGGGGTAGAGCGGGAGGGGAGGGAAGAATTGACAAGGGAGTTGCAGAGGGAGCGGTCTTTGTGGAAGGCAGACAGGGGGGGGGGGGAAGATGGGAAGATGTGAGTTGTCCTTGAAACGGTGGCATGCCATATGGCTAAATTAGGAAACAGAGTTAAGAAACAAAGAGATTCTGGTACAATACTACGTGCAATGTAGGTAGCCAACTACTGGGAAATGTAGGCGCCATTAAGCTTAAGTCAGTATATTATAGCCATGTCTAACATTTTTTAATATTTTAGTCTTCATCTATTAGTATTTTTGTAGGTGGGATTTGATACGTAGAAGGGGTGTGTCTAGAGGAAACTAGCGCACTCATAGATTAGGAGTCAGTTGGGTCTCGGAAGGATGGTGAGAATAGTTTTTTACCATTCATTCACACACGTTAATGAGACAACATACTTTTATAAGAAGCTTTCATATGATTTAAATGACATGAATGGAACAGCGATTGAAAGTAAGAAGAAAGTTTATTCCAGGTGATATCGTTTTGGTGTTTGATTCTACTGTACCACGAGGTTCTTGGTTGACGGGAAGGATACTGGAAATCATGCCGGAAGTTAAAGGTTTGGTGCATACAGTACGACTTCAGACTAAGAATGTCTTGGTAAGACCGATAACCAAGATATATCTGCTTCTAGAAGGCGAAGGTGAAGATGGAAGAATAGTTAAAGAAGTCTGAATGCTAAACATAATGCATATTACTTTTTTTAAATATATGTTTAGCTTTTATAGCTCCTTCTTTAATATTTATGAGTAATTGCTTCGTTATATACATAATAATATTATATGTTATAGCCATATCTAACATTTTTTTATATTTTAGTCTTTATCTGTCTGTATTTTTGTAGCTACAGTGGCTTGCAAAAGTTTCCATACTCCTTGAACTTTTCCACATTTTGTCACGTTTCAACCACAAACGTAAATGTATTTTACTGGGATTTTATGTGATAGACCAACACAAAGTGGTGCATAATTGTGAAATGTTGGAAAATGATACATGGTTTCCAAATTTTATTACAAATAAAAAAATGAAAAGTGCGGCGTGCAAAAGTATTCAGCCCCCCTAAGTCAATACTTTGTAGAACCACCTTTTGCTGCAATTACAGCTGCAAGTCTTTTGGGGTATGTCTCTACCAGCTTTGCACATCTAGAGATTGACATTTTTGCCCATTCTTCTTTGCAAAATAGCTCAAGCTCAGTCAGATTGGATGGAGAGTGCCTGTGAACAGCATTTTTCAAGTCTTGCCAGAGATTCTTAATTGGATTTTGACTGGGCCATTCTAACACATGAATATGCTTTGATCTAAACCATTCCATTGTAGCTCTGGCTGTATGTTTAGGGTCGTTGTCCTGCTAGAAGGTGAACCTCCGCCCCAGTCTCAAGTTCTTTGCAGACTCTAACAGGTTTTCTTCCAAGATTGCCCTGTATTCGGTTCCAGGGTGATGTGCAGTGTTAGTTTTCCACCATACATAGCGTTTTGCATTTAGGCCAAAAACTTCAATTTTGGTCTCATCAGACCAGAGCACCTTCCTCCACATGTTTGCTGTGTCCCCCACATGGCTTGTGGCAAACTGCAAACGGGACTTCTTATGGCTTTCTTCTTGCCGCTCTTCCATAAAGGCCCGATTTGTGGAGTGCACGACTAATAGTTGTCCTGTGGACAGATTCTCCCACCTGAGCTGTGGATCTCTGCAGCTCCTCCAGAGTTACCATGGGGCTCTTGGCTGCTTCTCTGATCAATGCTCTCCTTGCCCGACCAGTCAGTTTAGGTGGACGGCCATGTCTTGGTAGGTTTGTAGTTGTGCCATACTCTTTCCATTTTCGGATGATGGATTGAATAGTGCTCCGTGAGATGTTCAAAGCTTGGGATATTTTTTTTATAACATAACCCTGCTTTAAACTTCTCTGCAACTTTATCCCTGACCTGTCTGGTGTGTTCCTTGGGTTTCATGATGCTGTTTGTTTACTAATGTTCTCTAGCAAACCTCTGAGGCCTTCACAGAACACCTGTATATATACACTTAGATTAGATTACACACAAGTGGACTCTATTTACTAATTAGGTGACTTCTGAAGGCAATTGGTTGCACTTGATTTTATTTAGGGGTATCAGAGTAAAGGGGGCTGAATACTTTTGCACGCCACACTTTTCAGTTTTTTTAAATTTGTAAAAAAATTTGAAAACCATGTAACATTTTCCTTCCACTTCACAATTATGCGCCACTTTGTATCCCAATAAAATACATTTACGTTTATGGTTGTAACGTGACAAAATGTGGAAACGTTCAAGGGGTATGAAATCTTTTGCAAGCCACTGTAGGATTTGATACGTAGAAGAGGTGTGTTTATTTCTGGAGTAGACTAGTGCAGACTCATAGATTAGGTTGGGTCTCAGAAGGATGGTGAGAATAGTTTTTTACCGTTCATTCACACATGCACACATTTATAAGTTAATGAAACGACATACTATTATTAGAAGAAGCTTTCATATGATTTATATGACATGAATGGAACAGCGATTAGGAAGGGAAAGTGACGGATTATTTCTTTGCTATGTTCTACTTCAATAAAAGACCAATTAATCAAGAAATAACGTTTGGAAGATTCGTTTTTACTATCTTAAGTGTTTCATGAGCACGTAAAATATACCTCCTAACCATCCCCGAGAAGTAATGGCTATCGAATTTGGACTTTGAGAACATCGTAAAGAGTCCCATTATATTGAGTAAAAAACTGTGTACTACCAGGAGGTACAAGACCCATTCAACAGTGGACTGAAGGAACTGACACGGTTGACACCTGGGTCAGTAGAGGAAGAGAAGATTTAATTGTCCGAGCTTGCTTGCCATATTTGAAAACTGCCAGAAGCATTCAAGTTTAAAAGCCCGTGAGAACATTCTGCAGAAATAAAGTTGGAAGCTTGTTTATGCAGACATGAAAACAGCTTAGAGATAAGCTACAATGCTGTATTGAAGCGATCTTGAAGCCGATGTTTTGCATTCCTGAAGATTGTTTTGAATTTCAGACTGGAAGCATACATCAATACGTCTTACGTAAACACGTCATTACGTCGAAACATTAAAGGGACAGCCTGCAGAAATATAGAAAACAGCCGAGGAAGCATGTTTACAGTAGTTTAAAGATAAAGCAACCAGTGCTGAGCCATGACCTCGGAAATAACGATGTTTTGAACTTTGACAAGAAAAGACGTACTCAGCTAATGATTGTTTTGAAGAAGGCTATTTTTTAAACTGGTATAACGATCTGGCAGCCAGCCAAGGATACACCAACTCATGGAGCCACGGACAGGTGAGTACGAAGAAGCGCCACAAGACGGAGCCGTGGAGCCAGAAGATAGAAGATATGGAAAGAGAGAAACCAAGCACACTGAAAAGGGAGAAGCAGCCTATCTGGAAAGATGACTGGGAAAGAAACAAGTTATGGAAACAGATAGCCAAGAAAATTGAAATCCAGAAGAAACGAATGGAACCAGATGAGAATGCGAAGATGGTGCAATCTAATATGTACGAATTATTCAGCCTCGGCCGCTAGGTTGGAGACCAGTAAAACTCATTGCTGAGTTTACAACTGCCTGAGGGAGAACTCAAAAGGCACACCCAGTGGTTCCAAGAAAAAGTTGAATTTTTCAATGGTTTTGTAGAGTATGTGAAGAAGTGGTTACTTGAAATCGAACAACTTTACGCACTCTACAGTCAGAAGTGCAATGCAACAAGGTGTTGATGTGGGAGAAGAAATTGGACCACAGGATAGTATCTCAAACGTCTCAACATGAGGATCTGGACAAAAATCTAGTTCTGTAGCCAGTTCAAACTACAAGGGTCTCTACTCAAATGGAAGCCGAAGCTGAATTAGTTGCTCTCTCGCAAGCAACTGTCACCTTGGAGGAAAAATATTCTTTAATGGAAAAGTAGCAGCTAAATCAAACCCACTGGCAGAGCCACTCTGGTCTCGCAACTCGGAGCTAGCACGGAGTGGGAGGGCAGTCGGCAAAACTTCATTTCAACATCAAGTAGCTAGACCAAAGCAAACCTACCCAGACCAGTACTCTTTTCAGAGGCCTGTCCATCATCCATTTGCTCCTAGCTCAACAAATTCTCTCTTCCACCTTACCCCCAATGGAAATCCCCGAGTATGATGGTGATCCTTTGCAATATGAAACTTTCATACTAGCGTTTCACGAAGGAGTGGAAATGAAAACTACTAATGAAAGAGACCGCTTACGATTTCTGGAGCACCACACAAGTGGATATGCACAGCAGCTTGCAATAAGTTGCTGAAATGTGCCTGCAGAGGCGGGCTAGAAAATTGCTTTAAGAACATTTTGGTAATGAACAGAAGATTGAAAATGCATACATGAAGAAGGCCTATGCTTGGACAACTATCAAGGCAGAAGATATGAAGGCATTGTACGAGTTTGTGATATTTCTTAGAGGTTGTTGTAGCTCGATGGGAAATCTCGACCACATGGAAGAAACAAATGTTAGTAATATATGAATTATTATTCTAAAACTCCCCTATAAGTTTATAGCTCCCCTATAAGCTTATGGTCCAGAACCAGGGGCCACAGTTTAAGAATAAGGGGTAAGCCATTTAGAACGGAGACGAGGAAACGCTTTTTCCTCACAGAGAGTTGTGAGTCTGTGGAATTCTCTGCCGCAGAGGGCGGTGGAGGCTGGTTCTCTGGATACAGGTTCTTAAAGATAGCAGAGTCCAGGGATATTGGGAGAAGGCAGGAACGGGGTGCTGATTGGGGATGATCAGCCATGATCACATTGAATGGCGGTGCTGGCTCGAAGGGCCAAATGGCCTACTCCTGCACCTATTGTCTATTATCTTAGAAATAAGTGGTGGGATAGAGCAGATCTGATACTGGAAGTTGAAAAATGAGAAGTCATGCTTCCTGATCTGGTGAGTTTCATGGAAAGGGAAGTATGGTTAATGTCAAATCTATGCCATGGGAATATTCAAGATCCTAAACCAGCAACTGTTAAAGGTTCTACCTTTACTAAAACAAAAGGAAGATCAGGCCTTAAGGAAAGCAGTTTTGCTACCGCTATAATACCTGTAGAAACGACAGTAGGAATGAAAGGAGATGAATCTACTATTAAGCAAAAAGGATTTTGTTTATCATGTGATGAGGTTGGTCACACCATAAGGTGGTGATGAAAATTCAAGAAGAAGAAATATAAAGAAAAGATGGGCTTCTTCTAGGAGAATGGAATCTGCTTTGGATGTTTGAAGAAAGGACACATGGTTAAAGACTGAGTCACATAACGTGTAATAAGTGCAGACAAGATCATCCAGAATCACTTCATACTGAACTGTACAGCCAGAGCAAATAGAACAGAAGGAGAAGCTAGCTACTAGTGATGCTGTTACCTCACCTCAAATAAATGCGGATATTGGGGCCGGGGTAAAAACCTGCATTTTCTCCATCTTACCAGTAAAGGCAAGGGGCAGCCAAGCTAATACAGTGTTGCAAACATATGCATTTTTGGATCATGGAAGTTTGGCTACCTTTTGCACAGAAAACGATGAGAAGGCTGGACATCACAGGAGAAAAGATTAAGATTTTCTTAATCTTCATTCTCTTCATAAATGAAGAGAAATTCTGCGATAGTCATCATATTACAGGTGTGGATATATCTAGTCTGGATGAAGATAATGTTATACAACTATCTGGTGTGTTTACACATGAGACCATGCCTGTTTCTCATCAAGACTTGAAACAATGGCCTTACATGAAGGATGTCAAGGTACATAAAATAATTTCTGGTATTGACCTACTTATCAGAACGAATGCTTTGAAGGCATTGGCACCTAAAGAGTTTGTCAGCAATCAAGGGGACGGACCATTTGCTGTGAGAACCCTACTCGGATAGGTTATCTATGACTCCTTGAGAAGGAAAAACAGAAGAAGGAACCAGAATAACCACCCTACTGCTGCTGTAAATCAGATATCTCCTGTCAAATTAGAAGAGCTATAGATCAAGCAATACGACTTCAATTAAAGTACCAGTAAGGAATCAGAAGAAATGTCCAGAGAAGAGTTAAAGTTCTTGGATATTGTGAACTACTCAGTAAAGATGATAGACGGACACTATTGTCTAGACTTGCCTTTCAAACAAGAAAGTGTTAAGTCTGCCGAATAACCGTCACATTGCAGAGCAACGCACCCAGCATCTGAAACGCAAATTTGGCAAGTATACGAAATTTCATGATGAATATACATTTTTCCTAAAGACATGATTGATAATGATAATGCCGAAATGGCACCAACAAACCAGCTGAATCGAAAGTGACAGAGAGCTTTGGTATATTCCGCACCACGGGGTATATCACGCGAAGAAAGGGACCTTGAGGGTGGTCTTTGACTGTGCTGCAGTCTTCAAAGGAACATCACTTAACTGTCAACTATTGTAGTCCTTACCAACTCACTCATTGGAGACAAGAACCGGTTGCTTTGATGGCTGATATTAAAGCGATGTTTCATCAAGTCAATGTATCAGAAAAGTATATTGACTATGTGATTCCGATGGTGGCCTGATGGTGATGCACAACAAGATCTCATCGAATACCGGCTAAAGGTACTTCTCTTTGAAGTGATATCATCATCAAGTTGTGCAAACTGTGCATTAAGGGAGACCGCCGAGGACAATAAAGCTCACTTCCCAGAAGAAGTGACAAACACAGTAAAGAATAATTTCTATATGGATGATTGTTTAAAATCCATGTCTTCGGAAGAGGAAGCAATTCAAATGCTAAATCATCTGAATTCCCTTTGCAATAATGGAGGTTTCATGTTAACCAAATGGATCAGCAACAGCCAGGCTGTATTGGAAACCAAATAACAGAGCTAGGGAGACCAGGGAGTTGGATTTGGACAAAGACAATCTGCCAATGGTAAGGGCACTGGGATTGCACTGGTGTGCCTGCGGCTAGAAGCTCTGCAGACCGCAGCTTCAAGATGTGGTAGTCGGCGGACCAGCAATCGGAGTACTTCTTCTGGCGACCCCTGGCAAACTGGTCGAATCAGATATGCACAGCTGCATCACTTTTCAGACGCAAGTGGAAGTGGCTACGGTACTGTTTCATATCTAAGACTGGAAAATGATAACAATGAAGTACATGTTGCATTCTTAATGGGAAAGATCAGAGTGGCACCATTGAAGCAAATGACAATTCCCAGAAAGGAACTTACTGCTGCAGTCTTAGCTGTTAAAGTTGACATAATGCTGCAAAAGGAACTGCAGCTTCAGCTGGAGAAATCTCTCTTCTGGACTGATAGTACTACAGTGCTTAAATACTTTAACAACAAGAACAAGCGTATTCTAACATTGTAGCAAACAGTCTCTTAAGTAAGGAGAGTTACTCCTTACTCCGTATCACAGTGGAAATATGTTAATACAAAAGAAAATTCTGCGGATGAAGCTTCTACAGGATTAACAGCAGATCGCTTTGTAAGCAATAAGAGATGGATCAATGGACCAGAGTTTCTCTGTAAGCCAGACAGAGAATGGCCAAAGCTTCAGCTGGGATTTCAAATCCCTGCTAATGATCCAGAAATTAAACAAAACATCTAAGTGAATGTTATTGTTAAGGATTCATCAAACTAAACAAATGACTTAATTACCCACTTACTCATGGAATATGTGGTGACTGTGGTAGCTTGGGTTGTTAAAGCTAAAACAAAATTATTGCTGTTTGTTCAAAAAAGGAAAGATTGTTGAGTATTTCTGAAGAAGATCCTGAAAAACTAAAGGAAAAGATTGAAAAGAAGATGCAAGTCTTTAAGGCATCGTATTGTGGACTGGGTTTACGTCTTGAAGATCTTCTTGGAGCAGAAAACACAATTATCATTTTTTTGTGAAAGACAAAGATACAAAGAAGAGATATTGACGTTAGAAGCTGGAGTACATGGTGTCAAAAGAGACAGTCAATTGTATAAGCTTGATCCAGTATTGGAAGAAGTACTTCTGAGAGTAGGTGGTCGCCTGAATATACCAGCAATGCCTGAGGAGGCTAAGCATCCTATTATTCTCTCGGAGGATTGTCATATTTCAACATTATTGTTACGACATAGTCATGAACGGATTGGACATGGAGGAAGGAACCACATGCTTTCGCAATTTCGTAAGAAATATTAGATTATCAAAGCTAATTCTGCTGCAAGAAATAATAAAAAATTGCGTTGTGTGCAGACCTCAGCAGGGAGAACAGATGATGGCAGACTTGCCTCTGGAGAGGATTCAACCTGATAATCCTCCATTTACAGATGCAGGAGTAGATGTAGGAGTCAGTCCTATAGAGGTTAAGAGAGGACGAGGTCTTGTGAAAAGGTATGGTGTAATCTTCATTTGCATGGCAAGCAGAGCAGTATATCTTGAAGTCTACACTTGACACAGACTCATGTATTCACACATCACGGAGATTTATCTGTCAACGAGGTCAACTTTAATCGTTAAGATCTGATAATGGTACGGATTTTGTTGGAGCGGAAAGAGAATTGAGAGAAACACTTAAAAGCTTAAATCAGAAGAAAATCCAGAGTGTAATGCATCAGGATGGGATAGAATAGAATTTTTATTCTCCTGCGGGATCTCATTATGGCGGTGTTTGGGAACGGTTGATCCACATGGTTAGAAATGTGCTATGTTCTGTTCTTAAACAATAAGTTTTGGATGATGAAGGATTACAAACTTTATTTTGTGAAGTTGAAGCAATTTTAAATGGTCGACCCATTACTAGGAGTTCTGATGATCCGAATGACCTGGAAGCACTTACACCAAATCATATTCTTCTGTTGAAGACCAATCCAATGCTAACATCTGGGATCTTTGTGAAGGAAGATTTGTATATTAGACGCAGGTGGAGACAAGTACAATATATGGCAGATCTTTTTTGGAAAAGGTGGACAAGAATATTTGCCTCGAATCCAAGAACAACAACGATGGTTGAAAGTAAGACGACATTTTATTCCAGGTGACATTGTTTAGGTGGTTGATTCTACTGCACCATGAGGTTCTTGGTTGACGAGAAGGATACTAGAAATCATGCCGGACGTTAAAGGTTTGGTGCAAACAGTACGACTTCAGACTAAGAACAACGTCTTGGTAAGACCGATAACCAAGCTTCTAAGGTGAAGACGGAACAATCACTAAAGAAGTCTGAATGTTAAACATAATGCATATTGCTTTTGTTTTTTGATATATGTTAAGCTTTTATAGCTCCTTTTTTAATGTTTATTAGTAATTGCTTCGTTATATACGTAGAATAATTAGGGGTCGGTATGTAGGAGCCATTACGCTCAAGCCAGTATATTATAGCCCTATCTTACATTTTTAATATTTTAGTCTTTATCTGTCTGTATTTTTGTAGGTAGGATTTGATACGTAGAAGAAGTGTGTCTATTTCTAGAGGAGACTAGCGCAGACTCATAGATTAGGAGTCAGTTGAGTCTCAGAAGGATGGCGAGAATACAGTTTTTTACCATTCATTCACACACACAAGTTAATGAGACGACAAACTTTTATTAGCAGAAGCTTTCATATGACGTATATGAAATGAATGGAACAGCGATTAAGAATGGAAAGTGAAGGATGATTTATTTGCTATGTACTACTTCAATAAAAGACCAATTAATCAAGAAACAACGTTTGGAAGATTTGTTTTTACTTTCTTAAGTGTGTCGTGAGTGCGTAAAATATACCTCCTAACCATCCCCGAGTAGTAATGGCTATCGAAGTTGGACTTTGAGAACGTCGTAAAGAGTACCATTATAGGAAAGTTAGAGGAGGGGAAAAAAAACAGGGAAATTAGTGGTGCAATAGCTATATGATAGAGATCGGCGTCATATGGCACTTGCAAAATAATAACATTTCAAATGTTAAAAGGGTGCTAACCATGGGAATTATGTTTGATTGGGCTAAAATCAATGACAAAACAGTAAAATTAAATACCCTAAATAGAGGACAGAAAGTGCAAAATATGGGCACCTACAAAGTATTTTTGAAAGATCAGGGTATTGAGACCTATGGGGAACAAGCAAAGAAGAAATGAGATCCGGGACAGATCTGCCATGATCATAGCGTGGCAGGCTTGACAGCCCAGCTGGGCCACTCTTGCTTCTATTTTCTATGTTGTCCCATTTCATTAAATCCCAAGTAGAGTTCTCCCAACTCCTCAAAAAGTGATTTTATTCTGACACAATGCTAACATCAATGATCAAAAATATATCCCAGAACCCTTACAAGAGTAGAAGGTTGAAGCTTTCTTTCAGCACGTCTCCAAAGGCAACAATGCTTGTCAATATACTCCAACAATTGTAATACACTCTGAATCCTAAATTGGCAGAGAGCCATTTCTACCTTATCTTTTGACGACACGCTCCAACTGCACAAGGTAGAATTTTCATGATACTTTGGAATGCAGGATCCACGAGTGTTTAGGAAGGCAGGATGACAATAGTAAACTCGTTTGTCCTTTGATATATTTTATGAATCTATTTAATCAAAGTAAAGAATGTTGCATTGTATGCAACTCAATACAACTCATGGGGCAGCACAGTGGTAGAGTTGCTGCCTTACAGCAATAGAGACCCAGGATCAATCCTGACTATGGGTACAAATGGGAGTTTGTACGTTCTCCCTGTAACTATGTGGGTTTTCTATGAGTATTCTGGTTTCCTCCCACATTCCAAAAACATACAGGTTTTTAGGTTAATTGACTTCAGTAAAATATTAAAATTGTCCCTGTAGAATAGTGTTAGTGTAAGTGTGATTGCTGGTAGACGCGGACTCAGTGGGCCAAAGGGTCTGTTTCTGTGCTGTATCTCTAAAGTCTAACATACAACTCAACCCACTTTTCCTTGACAAAGGGAGGCTCCCTGAAATACTATCTTTGAGTTAGCATCACCCTGCACAAAAATACGCAAAATCCTATGTCAATGTGCTGACTGTGATAAAAGCCACTCTTTCTGACTAAAGTACTGCTGAATATCACTGGTAGATAACATCCATATCCTCACTTTCCATGTGATTTTGCATACAACACCAACACACAATTTTAATGGAAATGTTAACATGATAAGACGGGTCTTGACCAGTTTTGTCAGACTGGTTTACTGGCACTGACTTCATTCCCTATTATTTACGTATAAATGTAAATAATACCCATTGTCTAACAAGTTTCTTAGGTAATGAAATGTTTTAAATTCAAGGCATTGAAAGTGTTAGTGACATAGAAAGGTATTTTTAATCTTTATTTTATATTGGAGTGACAACTGGTCTTGACAACCTCTGAAATCTGGCACAATAATCCAGTACTCTTTGATAAAATAGCAACGAAGACAAAATAGAGATGGACAATTCCAAAGCAAGCTGTTTCTCTGCCTTTGCAAAGGGTCATTGGTAATGTACTCCGGGTGATAAGTGTCAAGAAAATTCTACCTTGCAAAATTGTGGTCAAAAGATTAGATATAAATGGCAATATGCAAATTAAAGACTCAAACTATGTTCTGTACTTTCATCTCCTTCAGGTTAAAACTCATATTTGTATCATGAAAAACAAAAACAGTGAGCCACTAGACTCCTCAACTTGCTTGACCAGTCAGTGAGATTGTAGTCAATCTACACTTCTGCTCACCACTGGTCATCTCTCATCCTTTGCTTAGCAAATGCATTTTAACACTGATGCTGTAATGGTTATGAACATATTAGCATATTTTATTACATATGTGAAAATAATGAAATGGGCCAGTAAAAAAAAAAGTTAAGATATTGATCAGCTTGAACTAGTGAAACCATTTTTTTTATCCACACCACTATCAACATTTTATAGATAACCAAACCAACACTAAATGTATCTCTACTAACCATTAGATGGGAAATTGTAAATTTTATTTCACTGCTTTGGACAGGATACAATTTAGCAGTTCAGTATATTTTGAGTTGAGGCAACAGAGAAGTGGAAAGTCAAATATGTCACATATTCCACAGCATTATCTTTGGTGCAGTGACATCCTAACTAAAGGTTTTCATTACACATTAGAAACAGAATACAAAAACAAACAAAAATACAATTAAAGTGCCCTGTCCCAAAAAAAATCAAAAAAACTCCACACCATAATACCGGGATGAATAAAATTTCATACCATAGCACCCTACTAACTTGGCAACTATTTTCCATTTTCCAATTCCATGCCATTTAGCAGTAGTTCAAGGAGCATATTATCCACGCCTTTACAGCCTTCCAGACTTGACAATGAACTGAATCTCAAACTACCACAACCATTCATCATTTGAGACCAGCCTCAACCGGTCATGATTGTACTGCTCTCATTTATACTTCTAATACAGCCATATTTTGTTTCTCTTAATAGGTCCTTTTGCTTAGTTTAGTTTAGAGATACAGTGGAAACAGGCCTTTCTGCCCACCAAGTCCACATCGACCATTGATCTTCCGTACACTGGTTTTATGTTATCCCACGTTCGTACATACTAGGGACAATTTACAGACAATTAGCCTACAAACCTGCACATCTTTGGAATGTGGGAGAAAACCCACACTGTCAAAGGTGGAACGTACAACCTTCATTCGGACAGTGCTCGTAGTTAGGATCAAACCTGGGTCGTCCGGTGCTGTGAGGCAGCAGCTCCACCGCTGCGCCATTGGGCTGTCACCCTCTTGGTTCTTTACTCCACACACATCCTATCTCAATTCCAGTTTAAAATTTATAACATCACCAACTATTTTCTATGCTGATAAATGCAATTGATTTGAAATGAAAATTGTTTCAATCCCCACTAATGCTGCCTGATCTGCTAAATATTATCTGCATTTTTTTTTAACTACAGATTCCAAGCACTCACTGTGTTTAGTCTATCCTGTGACCATAGTTCATCCACAGCAGAAACAAGGTAAATAAGGATTAAGTAATTAAGTGTTTTAAGATGCAATATTACAAGTACAAGTTCTACACATTTTAGTTACCCAATTTTCAATTTTGAAAACAAGAACTGTAAACCCTCTCTACACATCTCAAAACTCTGCAAAAGAGTACTTTTCATTATAAAATGACACAGCTGAATTACAATAAAAATATTTTACCATGTCCTGCACAGGCATAGGCTTTGGCACAATCACTCAACAGGCTGGGTGAACTGCTGCTGTTAGCTTGCCTCTGTGGGGAAAAGAAAAGCGTTTTTATATGTCCATTGTCTCACACCTCACAAGTTTACCAATTCCTGCAGAATTTAATTATTTTCTGCAAGGGAAAGTACCAGGGGAGGGGGTGGTTTGGGTGGGAAGGGACAAATTGACCAAGGAGTTACGGAGAGAGCGGTCTCTGCAGAAAGCTGAAAGGGGAGATTGAAGATGGGTGGATCCAACCACTGGCCACATCTTCCCATCTCCTCCCCTTTCGGCTCTCCGCAGAGACGGCTCCCTGCATAACTCAAACCACCCCCTCCCTCCGGTACTTTCCCTTGCAACCGCAGGAAATGCTACACTTGTCGCTGTACCTCCCTCCTCGACTCCATCCAAAGACCCAAGCAGTCTTTCCAGGTGAGGCAGAGTGTACCTCCTCCAACCTCACCTGTTGCATCCGATGTTCTAGGTGTCAACTGCTCTACTTCGGTGAGACCAAGCGCAGGCCTGGCAATCGCTTCACCCAACACCCCCGTTCAGTTCGCATTAACCAACCTGATCTCCCAGTGGCTCAGCACTTCATCTCCCCCTCCCATTCCGAATTCGACCTTTTTGTCCTGGGCCTCCTCCACGGCCAGAGTTAGTCCCACTGCAAATTGGAGGAGCAGCACCTCATATTTCGCTTGGGTAGTTTACACCCCAGCTGTATGAACATTGACCTCCAATTTCAGGCAGTCCGTGATTTCCCCCCCCCCCCCCCCCCCCCAGCTCTCCCACACCATACTGTCTCTGACTCATCCTTTCTTCTTCCCGCTTCCCCCACACCCACATCACTGAAGAAGGGTCTCGACACGAAATGTCACCTATTCCTTCGCCCCATAGGTGATGCCTCACCCGCTGAGTTTTTCCAGCATTTTTGTCTGCCCTCTAATCACAAGTGATATCATTTGTGTCCTTAGAAAATGCCTCTTTTCAGATTCTTCAATTGGTGTTTAAATATTGTTAGTTTCTCTCTCATTAGCAATGTGTCCAAATCACCTAATATGTAAAATATTTTTCCATCTAGCTCTCTCTTTTACCATTACCTGTCGATGCAGAGCTGCTGTGAACTATTAACCTTTTCAAAATTTGTCTTGCATGAGAAATTTCCCCGTTAACCAATTCTCGCCGCTTTCCCTGACATACAAACTATCTTTACTTGTGTTACAATAATGAATGCAAACTCTTTCCCGAACACTAATTGTATTGCAAAGTGGAACTTAAAACAGCAATCTGCATTCATGTAATGCTTCTAATGTCATAAGAACATTACAAAAAACTTCAAAAGGGCTTCTAATGAGCCCTTATAATAAGGTAAGCAAAGATTTGGTCAGGCGATTGATTTAGGAAAAAGGGAGAGGTAAAAAAGTTTAGGGAGAGAATTCCAGAACCAGGTCAGCTGCAGCACAACCATCAAATGTAAAGTTATAAAAATCAGAAGACATAAAAAGCCAGAAATGTTCAGATTTCAAAGAGCTGAGGGAGTTGGAAATGGCAGGAATACACAAGTACAGATGACTGCTGAGTTATAGCAATTTGGGTAACAGAAAATTACCCTTGCAGAATTCACACAGCACTACACAAAAATTTGAGAAACTAAATTAATTTGCTCTTATGAAAATGATTTGAGAAAGGAAAAAAGAGAAAAAAAAAAAATTGGGGCCAGGTTCACAGAGGTACAAGTCCAAATTAGGTGATAATCTATCCAGTGGACCTGTCAAGGTGCAAGAGATGCAGACATTTTTATGGCCCCACACACAAAATGATAAAATCTAACAGTGTGCATCTCCAAGTCTGAACAAGGTGTTTGCGATGACAAAGCCACACACCTTTGTCAAGTGAACGACACCAGTGGAGTTGCCTCCCCAACCAAGCTTTACTGCATGGACATCAATGTTCACATACATGTGGCCATATACCCCTACCACATCTCACATTCCTGTTTCTGATTTGGCTGCAGTGTTCATGTTATGCCAATTTTGGAGATCATACTTTTAGAATGAGAGGCAAAGTGAATAATTATGAAAGGAAATTAAATATTCCCCAAGAAGTATTTCTGTGTTATAGGGCAGAGTGAAACAAGACAAATAGACAGCTTTTTAGAGGTAATGATCAAAATGGTCTTGTTCTATACAATTCACTGAATTTATGAAAATACACTTGGCATAAATGCTTAGGACACACCACTATTATTGCCACGTGGACAGAGATAGTGAAAAACGTTGCTTGCTATCCAGTCAAATCATACTGTACATGAGCACAATCAAGCCATGACTGAGACAGAAGGTGAGATAGTTGAGGGAATCTCGATTATTAATGCGACAAACAGCCAATACAAGCTCTCTCATACTTACTCTCTAAATATTAACCTACAACCTGGATGACTTCAATCACAGCTTATCCTACAGCAACCACACTCTTGCCCAAACAAATATTCCCTTTACCCCAATTTTTTTGTCCAACACCCTCTCCAAATTAGTTATTTTTATTTGCATGAATATGCAAAACCTCTAACAACCACAGATAAACCATAATGCTCTTTAGCAAGAACAATCTCTGCAATCTATCACATTCAGCGCAGCACTTGGTTTAATTATTTTGGTGGTGAAAATTATTTCACAATGATAAATTTATAATACCTGAATCAAAGGGTACTTTGGCTCAGGTGGCCCTCCTCCAAAGCCATTGACCCCAATAAAGCTGCTGCTGAAGTACGAGTTGGTGAGGTTATCTGGTATTGTTGTATCCATTCCTGGAACTGGAAAATAAGAACATTTCAAATTGTTTTATCCTTATTAAAATAATACTTAAACTAGTTATTTTTTGTGCTCTTGGTATGCAAGCAATATTAACATTTATTTCTCATCTGTAAGGTTATTGTTTATTACCACTGGCGATTTAAAAAAGACCGCCAGACCACTGGATGGCCACAGGTGGCATTGCGTGCGACCCACACTCTTTCAGTACGCGTGTCTCCGTCCCAAAAGAGTTACTTGTTTACATCTGCAGTTGTTGGTGGTGTTCCCTCAGTTTTATGGAATTCTTATTTTATTTTGCTTACATTTAACCCCAGCTATAACTTCTAAGTGACAGTCATGAAGACATTTCACATTTGTTTTATTTATGTTTTCAGTAGGTGCTTTAGAGAAACGGGAGTGGTACCATTGTTACATGTGTTCTCCGTTGGTGTGGCAAAATGAATAATCCAGCAACTGTCTGGAACCTAAGGTGCCAGAATATCAGTGGTAGACCTGTACAAATTAAACTACCCAAAAATCTTTAAGAGATGCATATTGTTTTATTGTCCAGGAGTTAGAGAGATACAGCTGAGAAACCAGCCCTTCGAATTTGTGCCAATAATCTACTTTACAAGAATCATACATTTTCTAAAATTCTCCTCACATTCTCTTCAACTCACCTAGATTCTACCTACACTCCAAGGGCAATTTACAAAGACCAAACCCATGTCTTTGGGATGCAGGAGAAATCCAGAACACCTGGGGGAGGCCCACGTGCTTACAGTAAGAATGTGCAAATTCTAGACAGACAGGTACAGCATTGAACAACTGACTCTGGTGCTGTGAGACCGTGATTCTATCTGCTGCACCACTGTGCCACCAATTGTATCCCTCAAGAAACACTTGACATAGTTTTCCTAAAACAATAATCACACTGCATTTGAACATTTGCAAGTTATGCCTATAACTCACTGGTCTGCCATACAGAAGGAAGAAAATTCTGCAATACGTGAGAATACAGACTTTATTCCTTTCTGAGCAATTTATTTTTGAAGAATCACAACAGATTTTCCAAGTTTAACCCTTTAAAACAATACAAGAACAGGTAAAGATATTTAAGCCAAAATGATTTCATCAAGAACTGATAATCCAGAGCAGGCATTAGAAATTAGAGCCAGGCAGCATGAAACCAGATTTTTACTTCCCATCCATACACAAGATAGGAAAAATATATAATACAAATTGAACAGAACTATTAAATGAAAGAGATACTCTGTACTTTTATTCCAGAAGTCCAGACCACTTCCAATTTAACTAAAGCATAATCGGCAACTTTATTAAAGTTATTCTACTTGCAACCACTTGTTGCTATTAGCTCGTTAAGGCTTTCTTTTGCTTTTATTAAAATAATTGGTCACAAATAGTGCCAGAATATAACAATTGCAGCACGGAAACAGGCCCTCTCGGCCCTTCCAGTCCGTGCCAAGATATATTGCCAGAGATTTAAACAAAACTAAATCATTTTTTTAAAACTGCATATTGCAGTTAAAATACACTGATCATTGCAACTCCAATTTTTTGCGTAAACCAACCTCAAATGTTACCCCATCCCCATCTCAACCTCCACCACGCCAAATGTCATTCTATTATTGTAACCATCAGTGCACGTTCTATGCCACATCTATTTGAAAATATTTTTTATCATCTCTACTAATTTTCCATGGCTCAACGTCTATTTCCACCTCCTCTAAGTGCAGGTTTCCCTCCCTAAAAAATAAAACAATTATATAAACGTGGGCTTGCATAACATTTAAAGCCAGATGTTTAAAAGTGTTCATCTAACTCCGTTCCTGACAACATGAAACACATGAACGTGTATGTTATATCTACAAATTTCAAAAAATGAATGCATAAATGTTAACTGATACATTATATTAACAGACATACTAAAGAGAACCTACAAACAATTTGGATGTCAGTTGTCATCTTTAACAACGCTAAGCCGATCCCTAGATAATGCAGCACCAGTTAGTCTAACAATGCGTTATTTTCTTTTCCCCTCAGAAAATAAGCATCCCTCAACCCAATAAAAATGTAGTCACTTCCAAAACAAGGATCGACTTGGAATAGTTGGTCCTTTTTGTGTAGCACCATCCTTTCAGGGTCAACTTGACAAACGCAAACCGCCGTTTCCTTCCAATGAGCATTTTGTTTTAAAAAAAAAGGAAACAGAGTTTATTTGCATCTTGCGACAGAACATCCTTCGGACCGCGGTTGGTTTTAATAAACTGAAATAATATCCACAACACACTCACTGGTGAGAAGCTGCCCAGGCTCCACCAAGCTGCTGAGCTCGTTTTTCTTGGGCCCTCCGTGCGGGAATCCTACTCCTGCTACTACTGATGTTATCCCGCCACCGCCACCGCTTACACCCCCTCCACAACCGCTAACGGAGGCGACACCTCCAGCCGCCGCTGCTGCTCCGCCGCCGCCGCCGCCGCCCCCCGGTGCGGCCGCCCCGACTCCCAGTCCTGGGTGGTTGTTATTGACGACAAGACCGAGGCTCGCGGAAGCGGCGCCATTACTGGGATCCTCGTGTAGGAACTGACACTCGTCGCCGTAGAAACAGGTCTTGTCCTTGGCGTAGTAACGGCAGTACTTCGCCTTGCAGCTCACGCCTTGCAGCCCGCCGCCGCCGCCGCCGCCGCTGTTCATGGCAGGCGGGGACGGGAAAAGACTGGAGAAATCCACCTCAGCGGCGGAGAAGGCGGCGACAGGGCCGCACAGCCGCCGTTCCAGGTCCGCTGATCCTCCCGCGATTCAAATCCGGTGCGGCGGGGACGGAGGCGAGCACGGACAACATTGGAAGGAGGGCTGGCGGCGGCAGGGCGGGAGGAAAACACGCACTGACAGGTAGGCCCAGTGCCTCCGTCTGCTTCGGTAAATGCAATGACCGGGTGAGGCCGAGACTTGACTTGCCCTCCCCCGCGGCGATGTATGTGTTACTACGCCTGCCGATGTCCCGGGGAGCTGGAAGCTTTCCTCCTCCTGTATATATATATATATATGTTTTTTTTATTCCGGCTGAAAGCGGCCTCCTCCTCGGACCCGGCTGGCGCCTCGCTGCGCATGCGCGACCCTGGCGCATTCTGGGCGCCAGAAGGAATCAAAACAAATTGGAGGCGCGTCGGCGGCGGCCCGGCCCGGCCCGGCCTGTGGGCAGCGCTCAACCTACAACCTCCTCGCTTTTCCATCGCAGTGTTGCATACATTTAGCGGGCGGAAAAAAAAGAGGTAAAGTGAAGGCGAAACTGATCGGTGTTAAGGTTTACATGCGGTTTTTTTTTTGTTATGGTGTTGGTTTATTATTGTCACGTGTAACGAGGTACACCGAAAAGCTTTGTTTTCCGTGCTCTTAACTCGGATATACATACATAAATAAATGCAATCGAGCTAGACTCGAGTGCAACAGTCGACAAATGGAGATGCAAAGTACTGCAGATGTTGGTGTTTATGCCAAACACAAACACAAACGTCAGCCAGCATATCTGAAGAAGGGCTTTGACCCAAAACGTCACGTATTCATTTTCGCCAGTGATGCTGTCTGTTCTGCTGAGTTACTGTAAAATTTTGTGTCTACCTTCGGTGTAAACCAGCATCTGCAGTTCCTTCCTACACATCCCTGGAGTCCATGGATAGGGCTCTCACTTAACCTTTTTTTCCTCAGTTTCCAGTCAGGCAATTAAGCAGCTTTTTGGGTTGCCAAATGACAGTTTAGGTGGTCATTTAAGAAGGCTTGCATAACGCGTGTGATAATGCGCTCGGACGAAGTACGTTGTTACCAGTCGGAATTATGCTCAATGAAGCATTCACATATTATTTTTGCTTCAGCTAAAGTCACAAACTAAACATATTCACCAATCAAGACATGATATATACCACATTAACATGCAGCAAAATTATAATACAGTATCTCAACTATTTTTACATGTTGCAATGAATGCAATTTCTATTATTTCTTTCCACTTCCAAACAAAAATGTGGTTCGATTATTCAGCGTATGATCAACCTCGGTGAGACCATGTGCAGGCTTGGCGATCGCTTCGTACAACACCTCCACTCAGTTTGCAATAACCAACCTGATCTCCTGGTGGCTCAGCATTTCAACTCGCCCTCCCATTCCGAATCTGACCTTTCTGTCCTCCATGGCCAGAGTGAGGCCCACCGCAAATTGGAGGAACAGCACCTCATATTTTGCTTCGGTAGTTTACACCCCAGCAGTATGAAGATTGATTTCTCCCCTTCCCAGCTCTCCCCCTGCCCACTGTCTCCGCCTCTTCCTTTCTTCTTCCTGCCCCACCCTCACATCAGTCTGAAGAAGGGTATCGACCCGAAACAACGCCTATTTCATTCGCTCCATAGATGCTGCCTTACCCGCTGAGTTTCTCCAGCATTTTTGCTACCCATTCACACAAGTTCTGTTATCCCACTTTCCTCACCCACTCCCTACACATTAGGAGCAATTTTACAGAGACAAGTTAACCTACAAAACCAATGCGCCTTTGGGATGTGGGAGGAAACCCACACGCTTGTAGAGAGAATGTGCTAATTCAACACAGCCAGTGCCCGTGGACAGGATTGAACACAGATCTCCGGAGTGCGAGGCAGCAAGTCCATCAGCTGTGCCACTATATTTTGTTTTCCAACACACAAAAAATTTCCACAGATCTCCCACAATGTAAAGGGAGGGAGAAAGTGCCCGGCGGCGATCAGTTGCCGTGGCAGTGTGCATGTGCAGGGCGGCACATATGCACAAACACAGACGATGATGTGCTGGCCGTGGTTGTGTGCATGTGCTGGCAGTGCGCAGAGATGCCAAGTGTCCCGGATTCACCGTATTTTGTCCCGGCGAAATAACCTTTTTACATGCTGTTACGGAACACCGCCGCGCCGGTGTTCCTCCCGTGGTGAACGCCGGCGCCATGTGTCCCCGGTTTGCCGGCCCGCGCGATCAGCGGCACTTTGCCAGGCCCTAGTGTCCGCGCCTGCGCAGTGGGGGAGGGTTTCCGGGCCCCAGTGGCCGCGCGTGCGCAGTGGGGGAGGGTTGCCGGGCACAAGTGGCCGCGCGTGCGCAGTGGGGGAGGGTTGCCGGCCCCAGTGGCCGCGCGTGCGCAGTGGGGGAGGGTTGCCGGGCCTGGCGCCATTTCGAGCCACGCCACGCCCGGCCCAGAACCCGGGCGGCGCCGGCCCGCGCGATCAGCGGCACTTCCTTGCCGCCAGCCGGCCGCTCG
Organism: Okamejei kenojei; assembly: GCA_035221665.1. Taxonomy (NCBI): domain Eukaryota; kingdom Metazoa; phylum Chordata; class Chondrichthyes; order Rajiformes; family Rajidae; genus Okamejei; species Okamejei kenojei. The sequence continues at coordinate 71,627,845 of CM069136.1, read as the reverse complement.
CGGCAGCCCCATCACCGGGCCTCCCCCCCACCCCCACCCAGTGCGCAGGCGCAGACCCGCCGGCAACCTTGCCAAGTGCGCATGTGCCGCACCCGCCCGCCGGCAGCCCGCTGATCTGCACCAGTGCGCAGGCGAATAGCCGCCGGCAACAACCCCAAGTGAGTATGTTACGGAGAGAAATGCATTTAACCCCATTTGTTACGGACAAATGGGTTGAATGTTACTGTGAACTAAATTTAGGGTTGGCATCTCTGAGTGCGCATGTGCAAGGCGGCCGGCCCAGGAGCGGCTGGTGCAACGTCCGGGCGGTAAGTTTAAAAACCGAGCGCGGGGCTTTGTTCCACAGAGGCCCAGGAGCGGCTGGTGTAAGGTCAGGCAGTAAGTTTAAAAACCGAGCAGGTAAAAGTTAAGCGGTCAGAAAGGGAACGGGTGGCCACTAGCCAGCGTAGCAGTAGGCAGGTAGTGCAGGAGTCCCCTGCGGTCATCTCTCCTAAACAGATATACCATTTTGGATAATGTTGGGGGGAGATGGCTCATCAGGGGAAGGCAGCAACAGCCTAGTTCATGGCACCGTGGGTGGCTCTGCGGCACAGGAGGGGAGGAAAAATAGTGGAAGGGCTATAGTAATAGGAGATCCAATTGTAAGGGGAATAGATAAGTGTTTCTGCGGCCGCAAACGCGACTCCAGGATTGTATGTTGCCTCCCTAGTGCACGGGTCAGGGATGTCTCTGAGTGGCTGCAGAACATTCTGGGGGGGAGGGTGAACAGCCAGTTGTCATGGTGCACATTGGCACCAACGATATAGGTAAAAAACGGGATGAGGTCCTACAAAGTGAATTTAGGGAGCCAGGAGATAAACTTAAAAATAGGACCTCAAAGGTAATAATCCCTGGATTACTGCCAGTGCCACGTGCTAGTCAGAGTAGAAATAGGAGGATATTTCAGATGATATATACGTGGCTTGAAAAATGGTGCAAAGGGGAGGAATTCTAATTTCTAGGGCATTGGAACCAGTTCTGGGGGAGATGGGACCAGTACAAACAGGACGGTCTGCACCTGGGCTGGTATGGAACCAATGTCCTTGGGGGAGTGTTTGCTAGTGCTGTCGGAGTGGATTTAAACTAAATCCTCTCCGACAGTCTGAAGAAGGGTCTCGACCCGAAACGTTGCCTATCTCCTTCGCTCCTTAGATGCTACTGCACCCGCTGTGTTTCTCCAGCTTTTTGTGTACCCTCGATTCTCCAGCATCTGCAGTTCCTTCTTTAAAAAAAAAAGGATTTAAACTAATGTGGCAGGGGGATGGGAGCATGAGCAGAGAGACAGAGGGATGTAAAATAGTAAGATTAAACGAGAACTTACCAGTTCGAAGTTTGATCGTTATTTTATGAGGAGTTACGATGAGGGATTACGTGAAGAGCCCACCTGGCGCTGGCAAACGGCATACTTCAAAGCAGCGGCATGAAAAACACAGAACACAAAATAGCCGAAGTAACATAGTAAGGCTCATAATAGACTTAGAACTACCAGATGATCATTTATTTTATGAGGGTGGGGAGTGGAGGGCACGTAATCCCTCATCGTAACTCCTCATAAAATAACGATCAAACTTCGAACTGGTAAGTTCTCGTTTAATCTTACTATTTTACTTCGGAGTCACGTGAGTGACTACGTGAAGATTTTAAAGCTTTCTGTGTTTTTTATGTCGTAGAATTAATCAGTACGACAGTCCGGCTAAGTAAATACATACATGAGAAACCAGACTAATTTTAGTTCTTTCCATAATTAATTTTTAATGGTTTAAAGAACATCATAATAACCCTCCTTATATCCGAGGGATCATTACAAGTGATAAAAGATATAAGTGACTACATAACTGATTATAGCAATCAATAGTAAACAAAGCAGGTGACTATAGTGATCCCAACACCGCGTGGCCAAAGCTTGTCATAGTGTGAACAGGTTTATTGTAGAACTTTGAAAAAGTTTCTTCTTTACTCCACCCTGCGATTTTTAAAATATGCTCGAGCAGTACGTCCCGCACCTTCGCCGCGGACGTAGCTGCAGCCCTGGTGGAGTGAGATTTGAACACATCAGTGTCTACTCCTGCTAACAGTAACACCTGTTTCAACCACTTTGAGATAGTTTGAACTGAAGCTTTAGTGTGTGGTTTTTTATGCGTAATCATTAACGTTATTTCATTTCCTCAAAGAGTTTTGGTAACTTTTATATATTGGTTCAAATGTCTAACCACACATAAAGTAGGATCAAAATAGGATAAGCTTGAAAGATTACCTTTGCTCCAGTTCTTCCTGGTCTGCTTTGTTTGATCAGATCGTAAACATAGAACACAATGTTATCTGTAGTCACATGCATACAGTCTAAACGCAACATTTGTAAAGTTTGCACTCTTTGAGCTGAAACCAATGACATTAACATTATTAATTTGAATGTTAATCTTTCCAATGACAATCCTTCAATTGGAGTCCACTGTCTAAGTAAGGTAAGTACAATGCTCACATCCCAAATCTCTGTGTATCTAGGTTTGGGTGGATTAATGTTAAAGATTCCTTTCATGAATCTAGATATTAGTGGATGTGATCCAATTGATTTCTGGTCAGACATAAGTCCTAAATAAGATGATAAGGCACTGCGTGCACAGAGATGCCAAGTGTCCCGGATTCGCTGTATTTTGTCCCGGCGAAATAACCTTTTTACGGTGTTCCGGCAGCCAAACATGCTGTTACGGAACACCGCCGCGCCGGTGTTCCTCCCGTGGTGAACGCCGGCGCCATGTGCCCCCGGTTTGCCAGCCCGGCAGCTCGCAGCCACGCCCGGCCCAGAGCCCGGGCGGCGCCGGCCCGCGCGATCAGCGGCACTTTCTTGCCGCCAGCCGGCCGCTCGCGGCAGCCCCATCACCGGGCCTCCCCCCCCCCACCCCCACCCAGTGCGCAGGCGCAGACCCGCCGGCAACCTTACCAAGTGCGCATGTGCCGCACCCGCCCGCCGGCAGCCCGCTGATCTGCACCAGTGCGCAGGCGCAGACCCGCCGGCAACCTTGCCAAGTGCGCATGTGCCGCACCCGCCCGCCGGCAGCCCGCTGATCTGCACCAGTGCGCAGGCGCATAGCCGCCGGCAACAACTCCAAGTGAGTATGTTACGGAGAGAAATGCATTTAACCCCATTTGTTACGGACAAATGGGTTGAATGTTACTGTGAACTAAATTTAGGGTTGGCATCTATGCGTGCAGTGTTAATGGCACTGTAACTTAAATGTTGCTCAAAATGCAATTTAGCAAGGAACTCCAATACATTTGCAATATTCACAGTATCATAAGAAATATTTGACTGTGTGCAAAATTCTTCCCATTTCTTAATATGTGTCATATATTGTTTTTGTGTGTTATCTCGCCATGATGCGACTATAACTTCCATAGTTTTGTCCGACAATCCCAGCTCCTGTAGTGGTCTGGTCAAAACCTGCAGATTAATAAATTCATATATGCATATAATGGATAAATTTCTTTGGTTACTGGATTAATCAAAATATCACTACAGTTAGGAATTGACATATATGGTTCTTTAATCATATTCAGCATTAATGGGAACCAAGATTGTGTTGGCCAATTTGGAACTACCAACAATCCTGTGGCAGAATCTTGTTCTATTTCCTTCAGACATTGCTGAACCAAAGCAAAAGGTGGAAAAGCATAAAAGAACATATTCCCCCAGTTCAATGAAAAAGCATCTACTGCTACTGCATCTGGATCGTGTTCCCAAGACACATATTTAGGCAATTGATGATTAAGCCTTGATGCAAACAAATCAATTTCTGGTAAACCAAATTGAGTTACAATATTCTTAAATATTGCTGGATTAAGCATCCATTCTGTGTTATCTTTAAATATCCTTGATCTTTTATCTGCCACCACATTGTCTTTACCTGGAATGTAGTTTGCTGAAATCCAAATTTGGCGATCAATACACCATTGCCATATTTCATTGACCAGACAATCACATGATACTGATCTGACTCCCCCCATGTGATTAATATATGCAACAGCCGTTTTATTGTCTAACTGTATTAATACATGTAGACCCTTTTTTGAACAGCAATATGCTTTTAGACCATAGAAAGCACCCAATAACTCTAAATAGTTATACCATAAGTTTGAAGAAACATTTCTTCTTGGACTTTCCATCTACCTCCACAACTGGAGGATGAATCTGTTGCCCCCCATCCGAGAGCACTAGCATCTGTTTGTAAAACCATTTCAGGCTGTTTAATCAGAATGTTTTTAGCAGCTTGTGGGACATTTTTAACCCACCATTGTAATTCCAACAAAGCTCCTTTTGTTAATTGCATAGGCCCATCAAAGTGGCCTGCCCTCTCTTTGAGAGCTCTTATTTTGTCCCTTTGAAGATTTTGATAATGTAATGGACCAAATTCTACTGCAGGAAATGCTGCTACTAGTTTACCAATAGTTTTCACTACTTCTCGGATGGAAGGATAAGGTTTGTGAATGAGATTATTACAAGTCACCAAAATATCATCAACTTTATCTGTTGGTAAAGTTATTAACATAGTCTCTGAGTTAATTACAAACCCCAAATAGTTAATTGATTGTGCTGGCTGCAGCTGGGATTTAATTGGATGAATCAAGAACCCTAGCTTTTCAAACAAAGCTTTTGTAACTGAAACTGAATTCTCAGCTGACTCTTGATTATCATTAATGATTAGAATGTCATCGAGATAAGCCATAACGATGTGTTTTTGTGCTCTTAATTGGGCTAAAACTGGTTTCAACAGTTTCGTAAAGAGCCTGGGAGCTGAACTCAATCCATTTGGCAAAGCTTTAAACTGCCATAATTGTCCCAGCCAATTAAATTTTAAGTACCTCCGGAAGAACTGATGTATTGGTACAGAATAATAGGCGTCTTTCAAATCAATCTTAGCCATATAACAACCTGCTGATATTAAAAATCTTGCAGTATTAAATGTTTCCATTTTAAAATGTTTGTATTCTACAACTTATTTAGATCTGTAAGGTCCAGAATAATTCTGCAACCACCATCTTTTTATGTCTTTTGAAATATATTAGACACAATTGATGCTCGTGTTCATAAGTTTTTTTCAATAACCCCTTTTTCAGATAATTTGTCAATTTCCACATTAATCTCTGCTTTTCCAATTGCAGTAAACACGAAAGCATAGGCAGGTTTATTCTGTACTGGAGGATTAACCCCTTCTTTAAATGTAATAGTGGCTCCTGAAACTGCTTGTAAAATAAATCGATCAGAAGTAATGGTAAGCCAGTCTTTATAAACTTTTGTAATCTCCTTCCACCTGGAGATTTATCCGCAGTTTCTTTAAGGATAGAACAAGTCTTCAATACCTCTCCATATGAGCGTGGTGGTCTCCTTCTCCCCGAGTACGGGTAAGCATTGGACTGTGCAGGACGATAATATTTCCTTGACATATTTCTGCCTCTATTTCCAAAATCAAATCCCCTTCTGGACGAAAAATACCTTTTTTGTCCAAAGACGAAAGGTTTCATGCAGCTAAAATATTTAGCTTCTTCATCCAATTTTTAATTATTTAGGCAGATTTTCTCCAAACAGATAACCAGGAGCTTGAACACCACTTGCTCGGCACAGGCTTGCAAACCTTGGGTGAAATATGGGCCGAATAGCCATTTTCCTCATACAATTAATTTCATAGAAATAATTGCACAATAAGCCCAAAATATCTTTTTGAATCTTATCCATCTCCCCATAAGCCGTAATGGCAGCAGAATTAATTTGAGGATTTTTTAAAAACCTTACTTCTTGAGCTCTCATACTTGGGGTCATGGATGCCCATATCAACGGATAAACCGTAGGCACTTCCAATGAGGCACAATTCCCTGTGCGTTAATATAATTCTGATGTTTCAATCATCACAGAATCATGAAGTTGGTGAGATACCATATATTAATGTTGGCAGCTAGGTTTTCTTCCATAGCCTCACCACTTCCTTCATATATAGCAAATTCTTTTGCTATCCCAGGCACATTTGGCCTTTTCTTTTATTTTGTGGTGTGCTTTCAAATGCAAATCACCACCAGCAGGGTCTGCCTTCTGCAGCCCTAAATCAATTGGGATTTCATCCCATGAGACTTCCTCCGGCCCAAATCCTGGGTCCGGAGTTCCAACTCCCAATCTGGCCCACAGCCATATTCAGAATAATAAACCCCTCAGGGCTTTTTTGGGACCTTCTGGGTACTGTGACCCTAGTCTCATGATTTTTTGGAGAACTTTCTCCATATGCTCCATTTTTAGCCACATAGTTTTATTATCTGGAGGACTTTCAGTATCAGAGTCATCAGAACCACGGGCCTCTCAGATTTCTTTTACATTTTTAGGAGCATTTCTCTCCGTGGTTATAACTTCTGGAGAATCTAGAACTCGCTAACGGGTAGATCAGCGGCCACCGGTATCGGAACCGGATCCGCACTAGCTTTTTGTCCCGTATTTTTATTTTCACCCCGGGAAGATCTTTTTTACCCGCGAATTTTCTTTGCCGATTTCTCCATTTCTTTCATTAATCTGTGCTAAAACAGCACGTTAACGTGACTCTGACTATAATTTTACTTTTACTTTTACTGCTGGACCCACCCAGCGTACGCTAAAGAACGTCCCGACTTTGCCTCACTTACCTGCGGGTCCGTTCCGACCGCTGCGAGGAGCTGCGCCTTACTGCAGCTCCTCCTTCTGCCGTCAGCGTCGACGTAATGCCGTTTGCCAGCGCCAGGCGGGCTCTTCACGTAGTCACTCACGTGACTCCGAAGTAAAATGAGGGTAGAAGCAATAGGTAGCAAGGTGAAAAGTAAAAGTGGCAGGCCGACAAATCCAGGGCAAAAATCTAAAAGGGCCACTTTTCAACATAATTGTATAAGGGGTAAGAGTGTTGTAAAAACAAGCCTGACTAGTTTTGTGTCTCAATGCATGGAGCATTCGTAATAAGGTGGGTGAGTTGAATGTGCAGATAGCTACTAATGAATATGATATCGTTGGCATCACGGAGACATGGCTCCAGGGTGACCAAGGGTGGGAGCTGAACATCCAGGGATATTCAATATTCAGGAGGGATAGACGGAAAGGAAAAGGAGATGGGGTAGTGTTGCTGATTAGAGAGGAGATTAACTCAATAGAAAGCAAGGACATTAGCTTGGAGGATGTGGAATCGATATGGGTAGAGCTGTGAAACACTAAAGGGCAGAAAACGCTAGTGGGAGTTGTGTACAGGCCACCTAACAGTAGTAGTGGAGTTGGGGATGGCATCAAACAGGAAATTAAAAATGCGTGCAACAAAGGTAAAACAGTTATAATGGGTGACTTAAATCTACATATAGATTGGGTGAATCAAATTGGCAGGGGTGCTGAGGAAGAGGATTTCTTGGAATGTATGCGGGATAGTTTTCTAAACCAACATGTAGAGGAACCAACGAGAGAGCAGACTGTTCTAGACTGCGTATTTGAGTAATGAGGAAGGGTTAGTTAGCAGTCTTGTTGTACTTGGCCCCTTGGGCAAGAGTGACCATAATATGGTTGAGTTCTTCATAAGAATGGAGAGTGACATAGTTAATTCAGAAGCAAGGGTTCTGAGCTTAAAGAAAGGTTACTTTGAGGGTATGAGACATGAATTGGCCAAGATAGACTGTCAATTGATTCTTAAATGGTTGACGGTGGATATGCAATGGAAGGCATGGATGAATTACAACAATTGTTCGTCCCAGTTTGGCAAAATAATAAATCAGGGAAGGTAGTGCATCCGTGGATAACAAGGGAAATGAGGGATAGTGTCAAAACAAAAGATGAAGCATACAAATTAACCAGAAAAAGCAGCCTACCAGAGGACTGGGAGAAATTCAGAGTCCAGCAGAGGAGGACAAAGGGCTTAATTAGGAAAGGGGAACTAGATTATGAAAGAAACCTGGCAGGGAACATAAAAACTGACTGCAAAAGCTTTTATAGATATGTGAAGAGAAAAAGATAAGTTAAAACAAATGTAGGTCCCTTGCAGTCAGAAACAGGTGAACTGATAATGGGGAACAAGGACATGGCAGACCAATTGAATAACTACTTTGGTTCTGTCTTCACTAAGACGGACATAATCTGCCGGAAATAACAGGGGACCGGGGGTCAAATGGAGGAACTGAGGGAAATCCAGGTTAGTCGGGAAGTGGTTAGGTAAATTGAATGGATTAAAGGCTGATAAATCCCCAGGGCCAGAGAGGCTGCATCCCAGAGTGCTTAAGGAAGTAGCCCCAGAAATAGTGGATGCATTAGTGATAATTTTTAAAAACTCTTTGGATTCTGGAGTAGTTCCTGAGGATTGGAGGGTAGCTAATGTAACCCCGCTTTTTAAAAAGAGAGGGAGAGAGAAAACAGGGAATTACAGACCAGTTTAACATCGGTAGTGGGGAAAATAATAGTCAGTTATTAAAGATGGGGTAGCAGCACATTTGGAAAGTGGCTAAATCATTGGATAAAGTCAGCATGGATTTATGAAAGGTTAATCAGGTTTGACGAATCTTATAGAATTTTTCGAGGATGTAACTAGTAGAGTTGATAAGGGTACACCAGTCATTGAAAGTAGGCATGCAGGTGCAGCAGGCAGTGAAGAAAGCGAAAGGTCTGTTAGCATTCATAGCAAAAGGATTTGAGTATAGGAGCAGGGAGGTTCTACTGCAGTTGTACAGGGCCTTGGTGATTCCACACCTGGAGTATTGCGTACAGTTTTGGTCTTCTAATCTGAGGAAAGGCGTTCTTGCCATAGAGGGAGTACAGAGAAGATTCACCAGACTGATTCCTGGGATGGCAGGACTTTCATATGAAGGAAGACTGGTTAGACTCGGCTTGTACTCACTAGAATTTGGAAGATTGAGGGGGGAATCTTATAGAAACTTACAAAATTCTTAAGGGGTTGGACAGGCTAGGTGCAGGAAGATTGTTCCCGATGTTGGAGAAGTCCAGAATAAGGGGTCACAGTTTGAGGATAAGGGAGAAGTCTTTTAGGACCGAGATGAGAATTTTTTTTTTTCACACAGTGGTGAATCTGTGGAATTCTCTGCCACAGAAAGTAGTTGAGGCCAGTTCATTGGTTATATTTAAGAGGGAGTTAGATGTGGTCCTTGTGGCTGAAGGGATCAGGGAGTATGGAGAGAAGGCAGGTACAGGATACTGAGTTGGATGATCAGCCATGATCATATTGAATGGTGGTGCGGGCTCGAAGGGCCGAATGGCCTACTCCTGCACCTATTTTCTATGTTTCCATGTACTGGCGGATGAGGAGCGGGCGGAGAACTGAGAACCAGCTGCCCGGATACGGATGGTAAATGGAGACTGAGAGTGACAGAGAGAGATATAGAGAGGGGGCATGCTCAGAGTTGAACGATAGGTCTCCCGGGTGCTTGCCAAGCCGGGCAAAATGGCACAGCTTTTAGGTTGCGCGGCGGGACTTTAGGTCGCCATTGGCACCCGGGCAACCATTAATTTCGAGCCCTGTGATATTTCAGGTCAAGCCCTTCCTCAGACGTCTGGGGAAGGATCCTGACCCAAAACGTCACCCGTCCTTTTTGATGGATGCTGCCTGACTCACTGAGTTATTCCAAATCTTTGTGCCTGTCTTAGAAAAGAAAGTACACAAACTGGTGGAGTACTTCAGCAGGTCAGGCAGCATCTCTAGAAAATATGAATAGGCAATGCTTTGCGTGGGGACAACAGGGTTATGGACCGTGTGCATGGTGATAGGGGATAGACACAAAATGCTGGAGTAACTCAGCAGGTCAGGCAGCATCTCTGTATTAAAGCTCTTTCTTAAATTCCATCGACCATTCCTCATCTCACTTGGCCAACCAATCAAGATCCTGCTGCAATTTTTGACAACCATTTTCACTATCTGCTGGATCGGAGTAGGTCTGAAGAAGAACTCCGACCCAAAACGTAATTTATCCATGTTCTCGAGAGATGCTGCCTGACCTGCTGAGTTACTTCTGCACTTTGCAGAGTTGGTCTTGGCATATTGTTCAGCACAGACATAGTGGACTGAAGGGCCAGTTCCTGTTCTGTTCCATTAGGTTTATTATTGACATCTCTGCTGAGATACAGTGCAAAGCTTTGGGTTGTCAAAGCTATCAAATCAAATCAGTATGATTTGCATGCTATCAAATCAGATCACATAATACTGTACATAAATATAATCGCCATAAATTATACATAAATTGTACGTAAATTATAATTAAGTTCAATAGGTAGAGAGAAGGGAAAGGTACAGAATGTAGTTCTCAGCATTGTAGCACAACAGTTCCAGAAACAATGTCCTCCATGAGGTAGAGGTGAATTGGACAGTACCCTGGCTTATGGAAGGACTGTTCAAAAGCCTGATAGGAGGGGAAGATGCTGTTCTTGAGTTTGGTGGTGCACACTTACAAGCTTCTATATATACTGCCTGACATAAGTGGCGAAAAGGGATGACTGGGCTGGGACCAGTCTTTGATTATGTTAGTCTGTGAATCATTTTTTTGTGGGCAAATTAATATATTTGAAACAAAATACTGGAGGAATTTGGCTGGTAAAACAGCATCTGTGAAAGGAGAAACCAGTTTCAGGTCAGGAATCCTTCCCCACAGATGGAGGGAGAAACAGGCTTGAGGAGAATGTGACCACGCAGGATATCCGATACTGCCTGCTCAGTTTTCTCCCATAGCATTTTCGTTTTTTATTGAAAAAGATGATGAACTAGGCAGTGTAACTAAAAACTATTTACAACTTATTGGATGGGGAAAAAACAACACATTTCATCAATCACAAATGAAATTTAAAACATTAAAGCTGTGTTATCGAAACACTTACAAATGTTTATACAGAGGGTGCAGATGCCTGCAACGCGATGGTGGTAGTGGCAGATGCGATAGTGGCCTTTAAGAGGAGTTTAGATAGGCACATGGATATGCAGGGAATGGGTGAATCTGAATCATGTATAGGAAGGTGAAATTAGTTTAACTTGGCATCATGTTCAGCACATACATTGTGGGTTGAATGGCCTGTTCCTGTGCTGTACTGTATATTCCAATCATTTTTTTTAAATTGATGCAATGATAAACTGGGATATCAATGAACATAGGAGTGATTCCTGAATGGAGCATGGTTTGAGTTTGGAAAAGCAGCAGAGGTGTGGGATATATGGAAACTAAGTTGAGGGGAAACTGGCCAAATGAACCTTGGAATGATCAAATCTACAAGTAACAAACACATGGATGAGAGTCTCAATTGAAGAATGTCTGGGTAGAGCCAATCACAGTTATAGAGTTAGGAATGAGTATCCCTAGCAATGGCACAGATTTGTAATCTGACACTGATTTTGGCGTCAAGCATACACAAAATAGATTTGATTCGGAATTGAAATTTGTGGCAGAATTTTTTCTCAAAGACAGTGGCTTTCGTTATCACAATATTTAGTTTGAGGAACATTTTGATTGTCCAATATTGCATAACAGACAGAAATTTGGCAATGTAGAAGCACTGGGAGCAATTAATGTGATAGAGTGGATTTAAGTGCCCTCAGTGTTTATCTGACTCCGTCCTTTCAGGTGGTTGTGATTAGGTGGTACACAAAAAGCTGGAGAAACTCAGCGGGTGCAGCAGCATCTAAGGAGCGAAGGAGATAGGCGACGTTTCGGGTCGAGACCCTTCTACAGACTGGTCAGGGATCAGGGAAACGAGAGATATAGACGGTGATGTGGAGAGATAAGGAACAATGAGTGAAAGATATGCAAAAAAGTATCGGTGATGAAGGGAACAAGCCATTGTAAGCTGTTTGTGGTGTGAAAATGAGAAGCTGGTGCGACTGGGGTGGGGGAGGGAGATAGAGATAGAGGGAATGCCAGGGCCCGAGGGCTGAGGGAGAGGTGGGAAGGGGAGGAGACAGCAAGGGTTAACAGAATTGAGAAAATTCAATATTCAAGCCCAAAGGATGCAGACTCCCCAAGCGGAATATGAGGTGCTGTTCCTCCAGCTTGCGGTGTTGCTCACTCTGGCCGTGGAGGAGGCCCAGGACCGAGAGGTCGGATGTGGAATGGGAGGGGGAGTTGAAGTGCTGAGCCACCGGGAGGTCGGGTTGGTTATTGCGGACCGAGCGGAGGTGTTCGGCGAAGCGATCGCCAAGCCTCCGCTTGGTCTCACCGATATAGATCATCTGGCATCTGGAGCAGCGGATGCAGTAGATGAGGTTGGAGGAGGTGCAGGTGAACCTCTGTCGGACCTGGAAGGACTGCTTGGGTCCCTGAAAGGAGTGGAGGGGGGAGGTGAAGGGACAAGTGTTGCATTTCTTGCGGTTGCAAGGGAAAGTGCCCGGGGAAGGGGTAGAGTGGGAGGGGAGGGAAGAATTGACAAGGGAGTTGCGGAGGGAGCGGTCTTTGCGGAAGGCAGGCAGGGGGGGAGATGGGAAGATGTGGCGGGTGGAGGGGTCACGTTGGAGGTGGCGAAACTGGCGGAGGACTATATGTTGTATTTGCCGGCTGGTGGGGTGAAAGGTGAGGACCAGAGGGACTCTGCCCTGTTTGCGAGTGGGGGAATGGGGAGCGAGGGCAGTGTTGCGGGGTATGGAGGAGACCCTGGTGCGAGCCTCATCAATAGTGGGGGAGGGGAATCCCCGTTCTCTGAAGAATGAGGCCATTTGTGATGACCTGGTGTGGAACACCTCATCCTGGGAGCAGATGCGGCGTAGACGGAGGAATTGGGAATAGGGGATGGAGTCCTTACAGGGAGCAGGGTGGGAGGAAGAGTAGTCCAGGTAGCTGTGGGAGTCAGTAGGTTTGTAGTGGATGTCGGTCAGGAGCGTATCACCTGCAATAGAGATGGTGAGGTCAAGGAATGGTAGGGAAGTGTTGTGATTAGGTGTTAGCTCTTTTATTAAAATAAAATCAACGACTAATCCTTGGAAGTGATAGAGTTGCAGCCTCAAGGGCCTGTCCCACGGGCGTCATTTGCGCGTAATTTACGCTACATCATTTACGAGCACGTGATGCGCGCATGGTGCGCATTACGCGTGCGTGGTGATGTAGGCAGTGGCGCCCTAGGCTTTTGGGATGTACAAAATCATTGCGTGGTGCACAAATGACGCCTAAGTGGGACAGCGCCAAAGACCTGGGTTCAATCCTGACTATAGGTGCTGTCTGGACGGAATTTGTACCTTCTCCCTGTGACCTCGTGGGTTCTCCCCAGGTGCTCCCACACTGTAAAGACTTGCAGGTTTGTAGGTTAATTGGCTTCTGTCAATTGTCCCTAGAGTGTAGGATAGTGCGAGTGTGCGCTACTTGGTGCAGACTCCATAGACCCAATGCCCTGTTTCCACGCTGTATCCCTAAAGTGGTGGGGTGAGTTGCCAATGGTACAGTTTGGAGTAGAAAAGAAAGCTAATGCACATGATATTCTGGTTATGCCTGGATTGATTCATCAAAAAATACATAGACGACTGTATTATGACAAAGATAATTAGAGGATAACATAACTAGAATCCTTGGATGAACAGGGAGATTCACACTGCTAAAGTCCAGGTCTTGCTCTTTAAAGATGAACTAGACTAAGTGGGACCCGTTGGCTCCCTGTCACACGGAAGGCTTGGTACCCCAACGCAATATTACACCACTCACACATATCACCCAACTACACAGGCGCAGCACATTTCCCCTCAACCCTAGTGCTCTCTCCCCTCCTCTTCACCCTCCCTCTTCTTTCCCCTCTCCCATCCCTTCTCCCCTCCTCCCATCCCCCAATCCCTCCATCACCTCTCTCTCCCTCTCCTTTCCCCTACCCTCAGTCACTCCTTCCCTCCATCCCTCCTCTCCCCTCTCTACCTCCTCCTATCCCTCTATCCGCCACCTCCCCCGCTCTCCCTCCCCCCCTTCTGTTTCCTCTCCTCCTACCCTCCCCCAATTTCTCCCTCGCCTCTCCTTTCCCCTACCCTCTGACACTCGCTCCCTACTCCCTTCCTCCCTCTATCCCCTCTCCTCCCCAATCTCCCTCCCCAGGATCTCGAGGTTGCCGCTCCTCTCCCTTCTTGCGTGCCCCGGAGGAGCATCAGACGTCAGCGCGGATCCTCGGCTCGGCCCGGAAGCACCTTCTCCTTCCTATTCCCTGACATTTCTGTCCTAGGTCTCCTCCATTGTCAGTGAAGCTAAATGCAAATTGGAGGAGCAGTGTCTCATATTTCGCTTGGGCATCTTACAGTCCAGTGGTATGAATTTTGATTTCTCTAACTTCAAGTAACCCCGGCATTCCCTCTCTCCATCGTTCTCCCATCCAAGTCGCACCAGCTTCTCGTTTTCACCCAACAAACAACTAACAATGTATATATGAAAAAAACTGCAGATGCTGGTTTAAACCGAAGATCGACACAAAAAGCTGAAGTAACTCAGCGGGACAGGCAGCATCTCTGGAGAGAAGGAATTTGTGACATTTTGGGTTGAGACCCTTTTTCAGACTGGTCAACTAACAACTAACAATGACCTGTTTCCTTTATCATCATTACTTTTTTGCATATCTTTCATTCATTGGTCTTTATCTCTACATCATAGTGAGGCCCAGGAGCGGTTGCAGTGGGAGGAGCGACATCCGAGCTGTAAGTTTAAAAACTCAATCGCGGGGCTTGTTTCCACAGAGGCCCAGGAGCGGTTGCAGCGGGAGGAACCCAAATCCGTAACGTTCCATTCGCAGCTCGCAGTTCAAAACAAGTGGGCTTGAGGAAGCTGCTGATTGATGGAAGCGGACTCGAGGGAGCCGCTGATTGGCAGTTAGATCCCTGCTGATTTCTTCCAGCTATAATCCTTGCTTTGTACTGTATTGTATTGTACATTGTATTGTATTGTAGCCAGGGTAAGGGGGAGTATGAGTGCCAGGGCACTTTACTGGTCTGGATGTCAGGTGTGGGAGGTCATGCAGTCAAGATGGGGCTCCAAAGGGACCGTATTCGGCAGCAGCTCGATGACCTCCGTCTGGTCAGGGAGAGTGAGGAGGTCATAGAGAGGAGTTACAGGGAGGTAGTCACTCCAAAACCACAGGAGGCAGACACGTGGGTCACAGTTAGGAGAGGCAATGGGCAGAGGCAGGGACTAGAGAGTACCCCGGTGGCTGTACACCTTGGCAATAAGTACTCCTGTTTGAGTACTGTTGGGGGAGACAGCCTACCTGGGGGTAGCAAAAGCGGCCGGGCCTCGGGTACAGAGACCAGCCCTGTTGCTCAGAAGGGTAAGGAAAAGAAGAGGAGGGCAGCAGTAATAGGGGACTCTATAGTTAGGGGGTCAGATAGGCGATTCTGTGGACGCAGTCAGGAGACCCGGATGGTAGTTTGCCTCCCTGGTGCCAGGGTCCAGGATGTGACTGAACGTGTCCAAGATATCCTGAAATGGGAGGGAGAGGAGCCAGAGGTCGTGGTACATATAGGTACCAATGACATAGATAGAAAAAGAGAAGAGGTCCTGAAAGGAGAATTTAGGGAGTTAGGAGGAGAGTTAAGGAGAAGGACCGCAAAGGTAACAATCTCAGGATTACTGCCTGTGCCGCGCGACAGTGAGAGTAGGAATGGAGTGAGGTGGAGGATAAATGTGTGGCTAAAGGACTGGTGCAGAGGGCAAGGATTCAAGTTTCTGGATCATTGCGACCTCTTTTGGGGAAGGTGTGACCTGTACAAAAAGGACGGGTTGCACTTGAACCCGAGGGGAACCAATATCCTTGCGGGGAGATTTGCAAAGGCTACTGGGGAGACTTTAAACTTGATCGGTTGGGGGGAGGGACTAATAGAGAAAGCAAGTAGACCATGTGTGAGGCAGGAGGCAGAGAAGGTAAGCAGTCAGAAGCAACACGTAGGGGGGAAAGAAGAAAAAAATAATAAACAGAATAAGAGGTGGCGGGTTTCTTAAATGTGTGCGCAGACGGACAGGGGTGTAAAATGAGGATAGAAGCAATGGGTAGCAAGGTGAAAAGTGGCAGGCAGACAAATCCAGGTCAAAAATCAAAAAGGGCCACCTTTCAACATAATTGTAAAAGGGGCAAGAGCGTTGTAAAAACAAGCTTGAAGGCTTTGTGTCTCAATGCGAGGAGCATTCGTAATAAGGTGGATGAGTTGAATGTGCAGATAGCTATTAATGATTATGATATAGTTGGGATCACGGAGACATGGCTCCAGGGGGACCAAGGCTGGGAGCTGAACATCCAGGGATATTCAATATTCAGGAGGGATAGACAGAGAGGAAAAGGAGGTGGGGTAGCGTTGATGGTTAGCAGAGATGCCAAGTGTCCCGGATTCGCCGTATTTTGTCCCGGCGAAATAACTTTTTTACGGTGTTCCGGCAGCCAAACATGCTGTTACGGAACACCGCCGCGCCGGTGTTCCTCCCGTGGTGAACGCCGGCGCCATGTGTCCCCGGTTTGCCAGCCCGCGCGATCAGCGGCATTTTGCCGGGCCCTAGTGACCGCGCGTGCGCAGTGGGGGAGGGTTGCCGGGCCCTAGTGACCGCGCCTGCGCAGTGGGGGAGGGTTGCCGGGCCACAGTGGCCGCGCGTGCGCAGTGGGGGAGGGTTGCCGGGCCTGGCGCGATTTCGAGCCACGCCCGGCCCAGAGCCCGGGCGGCGCCGGCCCGCGCGATCAGCGGCACTTTCTTGCTGCCAGCCGGCCGCTCGCGGCAGCCCCATCACCGGGCCTCCCACCCAGTGCGCAGGCGCAGACCCGCCGGCAACCATGCCAAGTGCGCATGTGCCGCACCCGCCCGCCGGCAGCCCGCTGATCTGCACCAGTGCGCAGGCGCATAGCCGCCGGCAACAACCCCAGGTGAGTGTTACGGAGAGAAATGCATTTAACCCCATTTGTTACGGACAAATGGGTTAAATGTTACTGTGAACTAAATTTAGGGTTGGCATCTCTGGGTTAGAGAGGAGATTAACGCAATAGAAAGGAAGGACATTAGCTTGGAGGATGTGGAATCGATATGGGTGGAGCTGCGAAACATTAAGGGGCAGAAAACGCTAGCGGGTGTTGTGTACAGGCCACCTAACATTAGTAGTGGCGTTGGGGATGGCATCAAACAGGAAATTAGAAATGCGTGCAACAAAGGTAAAACCGTTATAATGGGTGACTTCAATCTACATATAGATTGGGTGAATCAAATTGGCAGGGGTGCTGAGGAAGAGGATTTCTTGGAATGTATGCGGGATAGTTTTCTAAACCAACATGTAGAGGAACCAACGAGAGAGCAGGCTATTCTAGACTGGGTATTGAGTAATGAGGAAGGGTTAGTTAGCAGCCTTGTTATGCGTGGCCCCTTGGGCAAGAGTGACCATAATATGGTTGAGTTCTTCATTAGGATGGAGAGTGACATTGTTAATTCAGAAACACGGGTCCTGAACTTAAAGAAAGGTAACTGTGAGGGTATGAGACGTGAATTGGCCAAGATAGACTGGCAATTGATTCTTGAAGGGTTGACGGTGGATATGCATGGATGAGCTACAACAAATGTTCATCCCAGTATGGCGAAAGAATAAATCAGGGAAGGTAGTGCTTCCATGGATAACAAGGGAAATCAGGGATAGTATCAAAGCAAAAGATGAAGCGTACAAATTAGCCAGAGAAAGCAGCCTACCAGAGGACTGGGAGAGGAGGGCAAAGGGTTTAATTAGGAAAGGGAAAATGGATTATGAAAGAAAACTGGCAGGAAACATAAAAACTGACTGCAAATGTTTTTATCGATATGTGAAGCGAAAAAGATTAGTTAAAACAAATGTAGGTCCCTTGCAGTCAGAAACAGGTGAATAGATCATGGAGAACAAGGTCATGGCAGACCAATTGAATAACTACTTTGGTTCTGTCTTCACTAAGGAAGACATAAATAATTTGCCAGAAATAGCAGGGGATCGCGGGTCAAATAGATGGAAGAACTGAGTGAAATCCAGGTTAGCCGGAAAGTGGTGTTAGGTAAATTGAATGGATTAAAGGCCGATAAATCCCC
Organism: Okamejei kenojei; assembly: GCA_035221665.1. NCBI lineage: Eukaryota > Metazoa > Chordata > Chondrichthyes > Rajiformes > Rajidae > Okamejei > Okamejei kenojei. The sequence continues at coordinate 71,609,807 of CM069136.1, read as the reverse complement.
AGGGCCAGATAGGCTGCATCCCAGGGTACTTAAGGAAGTAGCCCCAGAAATAGTGGGTGCCTTAGTGATAATTTTTCAAAACTCTTTAGATTCTGGAGTAGTTCCTGAGGATTGGAGGGTAGCTAATGTAACCCCACTTTTTAAAAAGGGAGGGAGAGAGAAAACGGGGAATTACAGACCAGTTAGTCTAACATCGGTAGTGGGGAAACTGCTAGAGTCAGTTATTAAAGATGGGATAGCAGCGCATTCGGAAAGTGGTGAAATCATTGGACAAAGTCAGCATGGATTTACGAAAGGTAAATCATGTCTGACGAATCTTATTGAATTATTTGAGGATGTAACTAGTAGAGTGGATAAGGGAGAATCAGTGGATGTGTGTATCTGGACTTTCAGAAGGCTTTCGACAAAGTCCCACACAAGAGATTAGTATACAAACTTAAAGCACACGGTATTGGCGGTTCAGTATTGATGTGGATAGAGAACTGGCTGGCAGACAGGAAGCAAAGAGTAGGAGTGAACAGGTCCTTTTCAGGATGGCAGGCAGTGACTAGTGGGGTGCCGCAAGGCTCAGTGCTGGGACCCCAGCTATTTACAATATATTAATGATTTGGACGAGGGAATTAAATGCAACATCTCCAAGTTTGCGGCTGACATGAAGTTGGGGGGCAGCGTTAGCTGTGAGGAGGATGCTTGGAGGCTGCAAGGTGACTTGGCTAGACTGGGTGAGTGGGCAAATGTATGGCAGATGCAGTATAATGTGACTAAATGTGAGGTTATCCACTTTGGTGGAAAAAACAGGAAAGTAGACTCTTATTTGAATGGTGACCGATTAGGAAAAGGGGAGATGCAACGAGACCCGGGTGTCATGGTACACCAATCATTGAAAGTAGGCATGCAGGTGCAGCAGGCTGTGAAGAAAGCGAATGGTCTATTGGCATTCATAGCAAAAGGATTTGAGTACAAGAGCAGTTGTACAGGGTCTTGGTGAGGCCACACCTGGAGTATTGCGTACAGTTATGGTGTCCTAATCTGAGGAAAGACATTCTTGCCACAGAGGGAGTACAGAGAAGGTTCACCAGACTGATTCCTGGGATGGCAGGACTTCCATATGAAGAAAGTGGATAGACTCGGCTTGTATTTAGAAGATTGAGAGGGGATCTCATAGAGACTTACAAAATTCTTAAGGGGTTGGACAGGCTAGATGCAGGAAGATTGTTCCCGATGTTGGGGAAGTCCAGGACAAGGGGTCACAGTTTAAGGATAAGGGGGAAGTCTTTTAGGACTGAGATGAGAAAATCATTTTTCACACAGAGAGTGGTGAATCTGTGGAATTCTCTGCCACAGAAGGTAGTTGAGGCCAGTTTGTTGGCTATATTTAAGAGGGAGTTAGATGTGGCCCTTGTGGCTAAAGGGATCAGGGGGTATGGAGAGAAGGCAGGTACAGGATACTGAGTTGGATGATCAGTCATGATCATGTTGAATGGTGGTGCAGGCTCGAAGGGCCGAATGGCCTACTCCTGCACCTATTTTCTATGTAGTACCTCCTATTTTCTATCATCAGCTATATCTCTCGTTTCCCTATCCCCTGACCAGTCTGAAGAAATGCATATTTTGGTATGTTCCTTGATCGAATTTGTTTTCCCATTAGTTGTGGACTTTTGTTTTCTAATTTTCACCCTGAGGACAGATCCAAAAAAATTATTAAATGTGAGAGATAATAAATTGGTGAAATATTTCTTATTCACTGTTTTATTTTTCCTGTTCCTGCATGTAAAGAGAACAATCTACTTGTGTTATTTTTTTTTAACTTGTTTAGAAATCTTTACAATTCACCTTGTGTTGTTTTTTTTCCTATCTATTTCATGGTCAACCTTGAAGAAATTCCTGTCAGATTTTCAGATATTTACCAATGCTTATCCACCAATTTGTCTTTGAAAGAATCAAAGTGCTGGAGTAACTCAGCGGGTCAGGCAGCATCACTAGAGAAGATGAACAGGTGATGTTTTGGGTCAGGACCTTTCTTCAGTCTTCTTCTGTTTGAAGAAGGGTCCTAATCCAAAACATCACCTTTCCATGTTCTCCAGCAATGCTGCCTCATCCATCTAAATTAATCCAAATCCAGCACTTTGTGTCTTTTTTGGTAAAACCAGCAACTGCAGTTCCTCATGTCTCCAATGTCTTTTAATCTAGTTTCTCAATCTGCTTCAGCCAACTTGACATTCAAATACATCCAGTTAAGCCATTGAACTGATCACAGTTTAACCACCTGGATAACTTTAACGTTTTTCGGATGCAGGTTTAAGTTCTAAGATTACTCCAATGTTTTTTCTCTTTTTCTCTAAGTGGACCATTAATTTTTAAATTATTCTTTTTGCAGATATATCCAAGGATATCTTGTGGATCCTCTTAGAAAATCTATTCAAAGATAAGGATAAGTTCTTCTCTGCCCAAATATTTTTTCCCCCCAGAACAATCAATTATTATAATTGGATACAGCATACAAGGTGCAGTGTCTTAAAGGCGCTGATTATTAAGAAGGAACAAATATATTTACAATGACCGATCAACATTCCAAAGTCATACATGGGCAATAAAGTAATGATAAAGAGTATTTGTTATATGGTAGAAAGCATTGCAACCAATTTAAGCAGACCAGGGTCATGCTATAAAGACCGAGCAATCTGTGAATTGAAGAGTAAATCTTGGCCATGATATTAAGAAATTCTCACCGACTTGAATGAAAGAATATTACGTGATCTTTTTCATCTACTATGAGGTGTCAGATAAGGCCTTGGCATAAAGACCTAGATTGTGCTTAAACTGCCCACACCAAGTCCATCTCCTGCAGTATTCCCAGAGCTGTACTAACCGTTTGCGACCATATCGGTGGAAAGGAACGCAAGGCCTAATGCCACAGCTGTGCTATAGAACGGAGGAGTTCATGAGCAGCGACTAACTCTACTGTGGCAGAACTGAAGACATCGCACCCAGACTACCCTGAGGTAATTTTGACAATGTTCAGTCAAATTGCCTTTTAGTTGTTTCTAAATGTCTTTTATGATAAATAATTGAAATAGATATATAATTTTAAAAATTGTGAAAATAAGTAATACATGTATTTTATGTAAATGAATTAAAATATAAACAAACAACTGTGTTTTCCATCCAAATTCAAAGATACACTTAAATGGATGGGCTTGCACAAAGCTGACATGTATGGAGGTGTCTCAATTCAGTTCAATCGAACACCACCCCATCTCTCTGGAACCCATTGTTGGCAGAGGCGAACATGATATTTAATGCATCTGGCCCCAGTATACGGCTTCTCTGCACTGCAGTACACAGATGTGAAAGGCACAAATTCATTGACCTGCACATGTAGTCTGCTGGTTAATCAGCCCATTATTCATCAGCACACTGGCCCAAAGTCATATGTGAAGTAAGTTGCATCCAACAGTGCAGAACACCCTCAGTGTGTACTAGAGCACCACAATGGTGGCAAAATGGTGCAGCAGAGAGTACTGCTACCTCCAAACTCTGGGGATCTGGCTTCAATTCTGACTAAGCAGTTTGCAAGTACACCCAGTGATCATGTGGATTTACTCCACATGCCATAGTTTTCTCCCACATCCCTGATTGGCAGGCTAATTGGCTACTGTAAAGTACCTCTTCGTTGGGTTTGGAATAATCGGGGTAGTGGATGGGCATGTGAGAGATAATAGATTTTGGGACAGTACTTGGAGAATGGCAGACTCAATGGGCCAATTCGCCGCCTCCTATGTCATAAGAAGACTTGGACGTGCAATCCAGAAGCAAAAGATCACATTAGACATCAACAATAAATGTATACTTTAAATATGAGAATTCTGCTGTGCCATTGAAAGTAAAAATAGGAACTTTGGTATCTTCAATTTTGGACCCAAACTCTGAAATGTAAGGAATATATCCAAATATTTGGACCAAACGGGATCAAATTGGTGGGTTAAGGGGTCTTTCTGATATCCTACAGAAGTTATATTTATTCAAATCTTCAATCTGGCTTTCTATTCATTCAAATGATTTTAAAGGAATTGAAGAAAAATTACATGCTTTTGATAAACATCTGCCCCAGTATGTTATTAAAGCTCACCTTTACAAGTCTGTTAACATTAGTTTGATCTTATTTCTTTCTTTGATAACATTATATTAAGTAAACTACTATAAACATTGAACATTTATGTCATTTCAATATACCCATATATGTTTGGTTAATAATGTGACTGAACTGTCTAATACTGTAATTTCCATTGTTTTTTTTTCTTTTTAGACAATAGACAATAGGTGCAGGAGTAGGCCATTTGGCCCTTCGAGCCAGCACCGCCAATCAAAGTGATCATGGCTGATCATCCCCAATCAGTACCCCTTTCCTGCCTTCTCCCCATATCCCCTGACTCCGCTATTTTTAAGAGCCCTATGTAGCTCTCTTGAAAGCATGCAGAGAACCTGCCTCCACCGCCCTCCGAGGCAGAGAATTCCACATACTCACCACTCTCTGTGAGAAAAAGTGTTTCCTCCTCTCCGTTCCAAATGGCTTACTCCTTATTCTTAAACTGTGGCCCCTGGTTCTGGACTCCCCCAACGTCGGGAACATGTTTCCTGCCTCTAGTGTGTCCAAGCCCTTAACAATCTTATATGATTCAATGAGATTCCCGCTCATCCTTCTAAACTCCAGAGTGTACAAGCCCAGCTGCTCCATTCTCTCAGCATATGACAGTCCTGCCAAACCGGGAATTAACCTTGTAAACCTACGCTGCGCTCCCTCAATAGCAAGAATGTCCTTCCTCAAATTAGGGAGCAAAACTGCACACAATACCCCAGGTGTGGTCTCACTAGGGCTCTGTACAACTGCGCATTTTTGAGTGATGTGAAAATATGTTTCTTAGCAATTAATTGCGAGCTCAAACTTAACGTCGGTAATACTCCCATGTGGGGTGTCAGAGTGTACAGGCCCAGCTGCACCATTCTCTCAGCATATGACAGTTCTGCCATCCCGGGAATTAACCTTGTAAACCTACGCTGCGCTCCCTCAATAGCAAGAATGTCCTTCCTCAAATTAGGGGAGCAAAACGGCACACAATACCCAGGTGTGGTCTCACTAGGGCTCTGTACAACTGCACTAGGGCGCTGTACAACTGCGCATTTTTGAGTGATGTGAAAATATGTTTCTTAGCAATTAATTGCGTGCTCAAACTTAATGTCGGTAATACTCCCATGTGGGGTGTCAGTTTTCAGTTTCCTAACGTTAAAAGATTGAAAGTTGAAGTATAAAAGGTAATATTAGAACATGTACCCAGCAAATTTATTTGAAAGCAAGTCCTGTTTTTTTTCCTATTATGCTAACAGCTGAAGCAATATGCGATTATTTTATTAGATTTCAAGTGCTGACCTGAAATCCATTTGACCTTCAACTCTGCATTTGATACTGCACATTTGGAATTTACTTAACACTGAAACCACCTTCACTGATGGAAATCATCTTGCATTTTGTAATATTTTCAAGTATTTACCTGTATCTTGCATCTTTTTGCTTAATCGTTTTGTTACTGGCTTGGTACCTCAGGAAACCTTGGACGTGGGCTGAAGAAGGGTCTTGTCCCAAAACATCACCTATTCTTTTTCTCCAGAGATGCTGTCTGAGTTACTCCAGCTTTGTGTCTATCCTCTGGAGAACTTGATCTACAATCACTATTGTATTTTGAGGTTTAACTTTGTACGTTTTAATCTTTCTACTATAAACAAATCAATCCATCAAATGCCCTTTAGGGAAGGCGACATGACATCAATGACCTGCTTTGCTTTATGCTCTATTTCTCACAATTTCCGTGTAAACACTTAACAGTCATCTGGTTTATCAAGGTATTCAACTGCATTGACACCGATACTAGGATATTGTTGCTCCTATTGTAACTGATACAGGCTGCAAATGATTGAATTGTAAAAAAGATCTTGCCTTTCTAATAGAATTATGAGCAAAATTGCCTCAATAGAAACATATCTAGCATTAAATATGCAATTTTGATTGTATTGCACTCTATAGATATATCGCCAGGTGCGAAATTAAAGTAACGATTGAATGTTAACAATTGAAGAGAGTCAATAATGTTTTATTGTCATTGTTGCTGATAGAACAATGAAGTTCTTACTTGCAGCAGCACAACAGAATATGTAAACATGGTACACTAAATATAATGATTGAGGAAATAAAGTTCACACAAAGTATATATATATACACACACACACACACAGGTACACATAAACAAATAAAGAATAATAGTGCAATAATATTCTATAGATCAGAGCTTATTTGAGGTTATAGTGTTTAATAGCCTAATGGCTGTAGGGAAGAAACTGTTCCTGAACCTGAACATTACATTTTTCAGGCTCCTGTGCCTTTTTCCTGATGGCAGGGGTGAAGAGTGTGTGGCCAGGGTGGTGTGGGTCTCTGATGATGAGTAAGCAACTCTGGTAAATCCTTTCGATGGTGGGGAGGTCAGAACCCATGAGAGACTGGGCAATGTTCACAACTTTTTGCAGTCTTCGCTCCTGGGCATTCAAGTTGCTGAACTAGGCTGAGATGCAACAGGTCAATATGCTCTGTACTGTATGCCTGTAGAAGTTCAAGTGAATTCTCTCTGACATACCAAATCTTCCTAATCTTTTCAGGAAGTAGAAGCATTGATGAGCTTTCTTTATAATTACATCAGTGTGCTGGGTCCAGGAAAGATCTTCAGAAATATGCACGTCTGGGAATTTGAAGTTTTTGACCATCTCCACCATCGTCCCATCAATATGAACAGCTTAATGGGTCCTCATCCTTCCTCTTCCAAAGTCTGCAATCAGTAACTTGGTCCCACTGACACTGAAAGCCAGGTTGTTGTGCTGGCAGTGATTGATCTCAGTTCTATATTGCGACTCATCACCATCTGTATTTCTCCAACCACCAACTTGAGGATGGAGTTTGCACTGTGATGGCTATACAGTCATGACTGCTAATTGAAGAATAAGTCTGGTAATGTGGTATTGCAAAGATGTGGAGTTGTTGCTAGTTCCTGTTTCGTGACGTATAACCGGGCTTCAACAACACCAATATTATTTCTTGCTCAGTTCACTTGCAACGTGGAGAATGTGAACACAGTAGTCAGCTTTTCATATCTTGTTTTGATGATTTTTATGAAGTGATAGAGACACAATGTTGGGATTAAAACCTGAGAGGCCGATCAAGCTGTGTGTTCTTATTCTGAGTACGTATACCTGTATTTGATCATTGATTTATAAACGTCTTTGAAATACTTTTAAGGATGTGGAATATATTTGATTTGCATATTTTAAAATTGTTTAACAATTGTTCTTCAGCTTGTGATATGAACGAGATTGATACTTAAATGCAAATTGATAGAGGTATCAGTGTAAAATGAACACGCACGTTTGGTTTTGATTGAATTTGTGTCGCTGATTTATCTAAATAAGACACTCAGACACCACGTGCGTGTAGAGAGGATTCTATAACTACGAGAATAACTTAATTCGCATCTAAGTTGTAATTGATGTTATCACTTGAGCCACAGTTAAGCCACAACATACAGATGTGCTATATTTAGGTGGTATCGCTTTTGTTCGAACCAGTATCGCCTGGATTATTTAAAGTTGAGTCACAGTTTGCTGTAACATACGATAATATTGGTTACACTTCTAAGAAGTCAACCGGCCGCAGACTTGAGTTGGGAAATTATGTAATAGTCCCTGTGAAATTGTCTAATGGTCTATTTTTTAACTCGTTGTCAGATCAGTAGTTCAGAAAATAAAACCATTAAAAAAGATCAAAGCACCTGGCGAGAACGCACATGTCGGAGACGTGTTGTCCAGTAAAGTTCAACGCTGTGCATCATTTAATGTGTTCGACTTGTACCGTTGTTTTTCTAAAAAAAAAGCTAATGTGAAAACTGTACAACTGAAAGTGGGACTAGTCGAGATTTCTATCTGAAGAAGGGTTTCGGCCTGAAACGTTGCCTATTTCCTTCGCTCCATAGATGCTGCCTCACCCGCTGAGTTTCTCCAGCACTTTTGTCTACCTTCCAGCATCTGCAGTTCCTTCTTGAACTTTTTATCTTGTCATATTGTTACAGGACATTTTTCATTTGGATGAGCATTTTACGTCCATGCCTGCAGACTCTGGACATAGCTTCACGGGCGCCAAGTAGCCAATCTTGCACGGGGACGTAATATGTTTTACACGGATTTGATTTAGTCCGAACTCATCAGTTGTGTTTCGTTTAGTTTGGTATTTAAACGTCTATCTACATTTTATCTATTGTGTTTAGTTTGAAGAAAATATTTCCGGAACAAATTAACCGTGCAATCTTTTGTTGGTTTGTAAACCGAAGCTTATGCGTATATCGACGTTGCACTGTAATATCCAGCATGACTCCAGAAATGAATTCCCGAGTTGTAGCTTCGATCAGGCAAGTAAAAAGATCAAAGCCAACAGCAGAGAGGTGTAAATTCGGCTCGGCAGCTGTAAAGTAGCTTCTCTCCTGTGCCGAATAGCGCGCAGACACGGAGACTGCCTGCTTGGGTGTTTTGCTTGCAATCGGATATGTTGGAGAGAAACGGAAAGAAGACATTAATACACTCGAAAGTACAAGTAATAATTCACCAGCCCCTCCCGGTCCTTAAACTGCCCCCTGTCTGTGTAGTGATCCGGAAAGCAACAAAAACAGTAACAAAAAAATACGCAAACCCCACCTTTTGCTGTTGAAGACCAATCACAGTACTTACCCTCTAGAGAATTAGTCGATTTCATTTTCGGTACTATAGCATGACTGCAAACATCTTTAACGGAAGGGAAACCATAATTCAAATAACGAATTTGATCATCATATGGTTAATCTTGTATTATTATTATTGTTGCACTGTTATTGTGTGTTCCTTTTTTCTGTTTGTGTTTATTTGTTATGATTACATATTCTGTTATACTGCAGCAAGTAAACATGTCTATCTGGGACATATGACAATAACACACTCTTGACTCTTAATAAAAACAATTGTCCCCATTATGACGAGATAGTATTAAAAGCCATCATCTTACATTTTTATGCGAGATCCAGCCACCGTGTCCCGAGTTACCGATACTGGAACCCGGGAATATCGGATTCATGGGAACCTAACCCAATCTGAACACCATTTACGTAGGATACCTGTTATTTTTTGAAGTAATACAGTTTAATTCTATGTTTCATAGTTATAGAGCAGCAATGAATCATAACTTCACAGCGAGTGAGCTGTCAAACAGCAACACTTCGAACAGCTAATCCTGAACCAGTTACTGTAAATCAATTATCAATGAAAAGCAAACCGTTTAAAGAGAAAAAGATTTTGATGCAAATTCCACAACAAAAGTGTATGTTAGAAAATAGATTAACTTCGTACTTTTTTTTTAAGAGCTGTAGAATAATAATTTGATTGCTAAGATGAGTCGAATAATGTTTCCCACATGTGTCTGGAAGTCTTTGTTCCTGTGTGCGCGTTTTATGCCGAACCGAAGATTGGAAGTATCAAATCCAAGCGGGCATGCACGCGTTCAGCGCACCAACTGCAGCTCCGGCAGGTACCCAGCTCTGATAAAGTCACAGCACAGGAGTCCCGGATCTTTCACAAATGTAAAATAAGAAGTCTTACGTTTATTTTGCAAAATCGTGGTGCTCTGGAATATCGGAGTCGGTGGTCCAAACACCAAGCTGGTTAAAGCGACCTCTGGAGTCTGCCTTCAATTAGTCTAATGATTGGGCTGAAGTTCAGTGCGCTACGTTTTTCCCGCTACACCTTCCATTTACTCTTATTCCCTAGTCTGAAGAAGGGTCTCGACCCGAAACGTCGCCTATCTCCTTCGTTCCTTAGATGCTGCTGCACCCGCTGAGTTTCTCCAGCTTTTTGTGTACCCTACTCTTATTCCAGATTGATTTCTTCTCATTTCTGATCGCACGCTCTCTTGAATCAACCGGGGCTGCTGCCGGTAATTATATCTGTCTGAAACCATTTTCTCGTTCCTGCACCACCATTTCTTTGCTGATTCCTTATATCTGATGGGAGAGTCGCTGATGGCAAAGGGATTATTCGTTTAAGAGATATGTGTTTTCCAGAATATTGAAGGAGGTTATGGATTTTTGTTTTAAATCTTCCATTGTGTTGAAACAGCACATTGCATCCACGTCCAAAAAAAAGTAGGTTAAATCGATCAGTCTGAAGAAGAGTCTGGACCCGAAACGTTCTGCAGAGATACTGTCCTTCCATGTTCTGCAGAGATACTGTCTGCCCTACTGAGTTACTCCTGCACTTTGTGTCCTTTTGGGAACATTATCGACCTTTTAACCAACCCAAATCTGATAGATGTAAATATCGGAGGTGATTTTCAATAGAATGAATTATCATGGAAATCAGCATGTTTTAAATTGTATGTGTTGGTTGGAAGGAACTGCAAATGCTGGTTTACAACGAAGATAGACACAAAACGATGGAGTAACTCAGCTGGACAGGCAGCATCACTAGAGAGAAGGAATGGGTGATGTTTCAGGCCCGTCTGAAGCGTCCAGAAACGTCACCCATTCCTTCTCTTCAAAGGTGCTGCCTATCCTGAGTTACTCAAGCATTTTGTGTCTATATATTTTAAATTATATTTGGCTTCAGTAGTGTATCAGAGATCAGATAAAGATTGTTGCTGATGCTTATTATTGAAGGATTTTGAAAGAGATATGGAAATGATGGTGGATGTTGGTTGTGATTTAGGAAAATTCCCTAAATTCTGTTACCATCCCATCAGATTGGTAAAGATTGTTTTCAAGAAAGGAGGGGAAAGAAAAAGCCTCTTGGCTTGATATCAGTAGGAAAAAATGTTGATCAATTATATTAAGGAATTGCCAGTAGGTTGATAAAACAACACAATTAGTCAAAAGTTTGGTGTGGTTTTGGAAAGGAAAACTGCTTCACAAATATATCAGAGCTTTTTGATGATACAATAAGGTAGATAAAGGCAAACTGGAGTGCGTAGAATATTTATATCTTATTGTGTTCAAAAGGCATTCGGGAAAGGCACAAATTGTAAAGTGATATTTGGGATCCTTTGTGAGTGTTCACAGAGAAGTAATAATATGTAGAAATCTGAGATTAATTACTTGGGTAAAACTTTTGGTAAAAACAAAAATATTTTAAATGGACCGGGACTACTTTGCAGTTGGATTCAGAGATACTTGGATGTCCTTGGACCTGATTCACAGAAAGTTGGTCTGATACAGCCAACGGAAAACAAAACCCTGCAGATACTGGGAATCTGAAATGAATGTTACCAGCAATTTTGGTCTCATAAACATGCATTGGACAAAGTGCAACATAAATTTACTAGATTTATTCCTGGCATAAGAAGATTGTCTATGAGGAGGTGTAATAGGTTTACATTCATTAAAAGAAGCAAGGATGATCCCATTGAAAGACTGAAGGGTTTATACTGAGAGAGGCTGGAGTGTGTAGAATTGGAGTGCACGTTTGTATGAAACAGACAACTAGAACTGAAGCCAAGAGAAATTTCTCCCAAAAGACAGTTGCAAATCTTGGGAATTATTGATCTTAGATAGCTACAGAATCTCACTCTCTGAGTGTGCTCAAGGTTGAGATGGAAACCAGGAAAATGGAGATTAGCTAATATGTTTAATGGCCGAGATGGCTCAAGGCCGAGTACAGTCTTTTCTTGAATCAATTTACAATGTTATAATATCAGCATAGAAATTACCAACTGAACTTTCAATGATCAAAATCAAACCTGGTCATGCCTTACATACCATTTCCCAGTGTATGCGTGTGAAATTGCTTATTTAACTATTTGGGAGGGCGTAGCAGATGCTACACAAGCACCATGCTAGTTTGATTTTGAACACCAAAAATCTCCAGCAATGTTACCCAAAGCAAATGATATATGAAGGTGAAATTTAGGGACACAGGAACTGCAGATGTTGGTTTACAAAAATAAGACAAAGTGCTGCAGTATGTCAGTGGGTCAGGCAATGGACGATAGGTGCAGGAGTAGGTCATTCGGCTCTTCGAGCCTGCACCGCCATTCATCCCCAATCAGTACCCTGTTCCTGCCTTCTCCCCATATCCCTTGACTCCACTATCTTTAAGAGCCCTATCTAGCTCTCTTGAAAGTATCCAGAGAACCACCCTCTGAGGCAGAGAATTCCACAGACTCACAACTCTGTGTGAAAAAGTGTTTCCTTATCTCCATTCTAAATGGGTTACCCCTTATTCTTAAACTGTGGCCCCTGGTTCTGGACTCCCCCAACTTCGGGAACATGTTTCTTGCCTCAATTATTACGTGTCCAAACCCTTAATAATCTTATATGGCTCAATAAGATCCCCTCTCATCCTTCTAAATTCCAGAGTATACAAGCCCAGCCACTCCATTCTCTCAGCATATGACAGTCCCGCCATCCCGGGAATTAATCTTGTAAACCTACGCTGCACTCTCTCAATAGCAAGAATGTCCTTCCTCAAATTAGGGGACCAAAACTGCACACAATACTCCAGGTGTGCACTAGGACCCTGAACAACTGCAGAAGAATCTCTTTGCTCCTATACTAACTCCTCTTGTTATGAAGGCCAACATTCCATTCGCTTTCTGCACTGCCTGCTTTACCTGCATGCTTACTTTCATTGACTTTCATTCAGGCAGCATCTCTGGAAGACATGGATTGGGTGATATTTTGTGTGGGTACCCTTCTTCAGACTTTAGACGTCTTTTTAATAGTGTTAATTAAACTAAAGTCAAAACAGTACGATGACTGAAAGGTGGGATTATTATGCAGACATAGTTTATCTGGGGCTAGGATATGAAATGTCTCCCGAAGCAGACATTGTAGACCTCCAGAGTTGATGGTCTTTAGGTTAGAAATTGAGTACATCTTCAGTAATAGTTTACAGGATGATCAGTGCACCCTTTAAGACCCCTTAACTATTTGTCAAAACTACTTAGATTTGAGTTATTATAGTAATTATAGCATTATATTATAGTAATATAGTAGTTAAGCAATTTAATCTCTTTCTGTAAATATAAATGCTTATAACATTCCGTCCATGTGGCTATGTATTTAAACAATTCACCTCTTTGGATAAGAATTGGATTTTCAGCCAGGTTGTATCAAAAGAGCACTCACTGGCTAGAATCAATACTATAGTTAATAAAGCAAGAGTAGTACCAATAATTACAGTGTAAATGCAAGTTGAAGGCTGAAAATAAACATTTGTGTTATTAAAATGTTATGACTGGAGAAAAACATAGACATGTTCAAACATTTCCCTTCTTCCAGAGCACCTTTTGTTTGCTAACACCGAGCCCTAACACCGTCACAGACTTCCCCTTTTCTCATTTCTTCTCTCACTTTCCTTGCACGTTAAAATTTGCTTTATTTATTCCCAATTCTGATGAAAGCTCAACAACCTGAAACAATAACTGTTTCTCTGTTTGTGGATGCTGCTGATCTGCTGAGTATTTCCAGCTTTTTTTGATTTTTTTCTATTGTTGTCATTACCTGAACAAGTGTGTACCCAGTATCAGTGATTGGAAGTTAATCAAAATCAAAAGCCCCAGTATAATGTTCTCCTTCCTGACATGTCTGCAGAGATGAAATACCTTTCCTACAGCTATTTTTAAGGCAGGTACGTGCAAATGAGACTGGCTTGGATAGGGCATCTTGGTCGGCATGGATGAGTTTGGCCAACAGGCCTGTTTCCATGCTGTATGGCTCTATCCTAACATCAGTTAAAACTGAATGTGGTTTGAACCAGAAATCAAGAATGAAAGAATAAACAGAGATTCCGTCAAAATCTGTAGGCCCTTCCCATATACGAGATTTGCCTGTTTTCCAGAAAGCTCCAGAAGGTGCAGGAGCTATTTAATCATAAAAAAGTAAATGTTGGATTGGATTTTTTTAATGTAGCAACATAGGTAGCAACTTCCTATCTTTCACTGTTAGCATACATTCTTGATGTATAAAATCATCAACATGTAGCTGCTTTTATAATGCAGATCATGCGCAAGTGATCAAACAGCCATTTTTCTGCATTTCTTTTTTAGTATGCAATTTGTCTTCCTGTAAGTCTATTTCCTTATTTTGGTCCAATGATCTACGTACTTACTCATTGTGACATTATAAACTAATAACCCCGACTTGTTATAATTTAAAACCTTTAATGTGGTAAAATATCTCAAGATATCTTAACTTAGCTGCATACTAGAAGCTCCAGATGTTTCTTCTCCTTCGATCATTGAGAACTGACCACCTCCAATCAACGTATTATTCAACTTTAATTTTGACATCGCCCGGTTAATACTATCAAATAAATTTGACACCACTGCACAAAAAAGATTTTGGGGGCATCATGGGCACAACCTTACCCACCATTAAGCGCATCAACATGAGGCATGCCTCAGGCAGATAGCGTCTTATCATCAAACATCCCGCCATGCTCTCTTCTGACTGCTACATTTGGGCAGGAAGCACAGATTAAAGTCCCTCGCCACCAGGTTCAGGAGTAAAATAAAAGTCAAACAAACTTTATTGTCATTTAGAAATACATCGATATGTGCAATTCCAAATGAAATTCCGTTGCATTTGGCTCCCCCCCCCCCCCCCCCCCCCCCCCCCCCCCCCCCCCCCCCCCCCCCCCCCCCCCCCCCCCCCCCCCCCCCCCCCCCCCCACGTGCAACACGATAATAAACAGAAGGATATAATGGATAAAAGGATAAAATAGACAATGGTGGCAGCCCATTACATGGCATTCAGGAGTCTGAATGGCTTGTGGGAAGAAGCCGTTGCAGAACCTTAATGTTCTGCTCCTTATGCGACAATATCTTTTGCCCGAGGGCAGCAGAGTGAACAGTCCGTGATGGAGATGTGTGGGGTCCTTTGGAGGGAACAACTATTTTCCTACAACTATCAAGTTCCTGAATCGAGGACCCTAATCTAATCTCAGCAAGCGAACAACCTTGACCTTTTTTGCCTTATCATGAACATGTTTTCCAATTATGATTTGTTTACACTAATATCTTGATTTTATTTTTGCACATTCTTTATTGTTCCACTGTCTTGAAAAAAATATATGTAAATTATGTACATTTTTTTATTTTGTCTGACTTTACGTGTCTGATGCTGGGTAAGTTTTTTTATTTTACCTGTACCTCACAACAGTTGTGCATGTGACAGGTCCAAGCTCCCCCTTCAGCTGGTCAACGCTGCAGGGGCTGACATTGAGGTGGTGCAGACATATAAATACCTTGGAGTGCACCTGGATAACAAACTGGACTGGTTTGTCAACTCTGATGCCATCTACAAAAAATGCCAGAGCAGACTCTTTTTCCTTAGAAGGGCCAAATCCTTCAATGTGCGTAATGATATGCTGCACATGTTTTACAACACTGTGGTTGCAAGTGTTATTTTCTAAGCTGTTGTCTGTTAGGCAACAGCATTAGTGCAAAAAACAACAAGAAAAGCTGGACAAACTGGTTAAACGAGCTAGCTCGGTGCTGGAGGGGAGAGTGGACGCTGGGATGGATGTGCTTGAGAGGTGTATGAGGCACAAGGTGCAGGTCATCCTGAAAAACCCCAGGCATCCCCTCCATGTAATTCTGGAGTCAAAAGAGTACTCGGAACAACAACCGGCTCCTCCCCCTGCGCTGTAGAACGGAGCGGTTCAGGTGATCCTTCATCCCTGCAGCCATTAGATTTTATAATTCAGACCGCTAGGCTGTAGGGGGATGCATTTTTGCATTTTTTAATTTTTAATTGTTAATTATTGGTCTTTTTAAATATTTATTGCTCTCAGGTAGTGTCCACATTGTATTTTATGTATTTTCTGTCTGCTTTCGTTTTGAATGTGTGGGTTTGTTGGTTGGGGGCTTCTGGACATCTGAATTTTCCTGAGGGGATCAATAAAGTATTTATTATTATTATTATTATTATTATTATTTATTATTACAATAAACTTGATTTGGCTTAGGGAAGATCTCCAAAAGCAGGAACAAAGAAGTGCAGATTATGCTGTGTTGAAAAGTAGGGTAGTGAACTAGAGAGGTTGACATGTTTTAGGACACAATTCTCAAGATCAGAAATAATGTTGATACAATTTTTATGCTTGGCTTAATCTTGTCGTTTGTTTATAGTTATTTTTTTTACTGATTATGTGCCTGTAAGGTATCTTAACCTAAATAGAATATATTATTGTTGTATAGTGTTAGATGAAGGACAACCGAGAGAAATATGTGGAGCTGCTCCCTTTGGGTTATGCTGTGGATCTGTTAGTGATGCTGTGGATCTGTTAGTGATGCTGTTAGTCATTAATCTCGTTATTCTGCAAACAACCAGTTCTACCTTTATGCATGAAGACATTATCCTTTTCTTTTCAGGAAGCCTCATGCTGTTACTTTCTTGGAGATCATTGCTGGCAGAGACACAATGACACTGATTCGCATGTCTGTTTCTTTAGCGTGTATGTTTAACCTGAGGATAATTCACTGGGATTGCTGCATTGTCTTTTATCCCTTCTTGATGACACTTTCATAAATTATCCTTTTTATTTAATTGTGGTGGTTGATATCAAATGACAAATCTCAACATCCTGCAAGCCCCCCCCAAAATATTGAGTATATCTCCTATTATTTACCAAGGTTGAAATTGTGTGGTAGAACGAACTAAATCCCTCCTGCAGATCTCGTATAGGTCACAAGTACATAGACAGTTTCTGTGATAAATTGCTTTTCAGATCAGAAGCTGTGATGTCAGGACCACTGACATACTAACCAAGAATCAAACCTACTTGATGTTGACCCAAATCAAGTTTTGTAATTGGTTTCAGTGGTGCTCACCATCCTATCGTAAATCTTCCAAACGCACACACTCATCTAACATCCAATAATAGGCCATTTAGAACAGAGACGAGGAAACACTTTTTCTCACAGAGAGTGGTGAGTCTGTGGAATTCTCTGCCTCAGAGGGCGGTGGAGGCAAGTTCTCAAGAGAGAGCTAGATAGGGCTCTTAAAAATAGCGGAGTCAGGGGATATGGGGAGAAGGCAGGAACGGGGTACTAATAGGGGATAAACAGCCATGATCACATTGAATGGCGGTGCTGGCTCGAAAGGCCGAATGGTCAACACCTGCACCTATTGTCTATTTTGGACTAGGTAATTACTGATGTCAGCATCATATTGGATTTCTCAGTGTGGAAACCTATTTGTACCAAGATCCCGAGTGCAAATTTGGCACTTATGCTGGTTAGTATCTCTCGATCAACCAGTACCTGAGACACGAACCAAACAAATGATCTGGGATCCTAATCCTTTATTGTTATTGTATATATTGTCCATGAATTAACTAATTACTCTTAACTGCCAATCAACGCCCAACTCTTCTTCATACTTGCTGTTGGGAATACATGTTGATTTATGTGATGAAGGCATTCACTGGCTTTGCTCACCCAATTTACTCAGCTGAAAATTTCTAGACATATCACAGTTACAACTTCCAGCATCAAATCGACCATAACTCACTTAGTTTGTGTATACAGTCTTCCAGTTTCAGAGAAAGTGATAATGTGGAGAATTCTAGTAGGTGTTGATGAGGGGCAGGAATATTTCCCCTATGATTCACTTTGTATAGTTTGGAATTTTTAAACCATTAGAGGTTATTATTACCACCTTACCTTTCATAGTGCTTGGATGATCAATGGCGAAGAAAATCCCAAAATTGAACTTAAATCAATAGTTAGAATTTTTGTACTGAAGAAATCAAGGGAGTTTTTCACTGGGAAAGTACTTAAGAACAATTTTACATTCCACAGTCATTGATGCTGCCCTCCTTGTGGTTTCTGAACAAACGGTGAAGGAAAAAAGATCTCAAACTGAATACATGTTGATCTATCTTCCCAAAATGGATCCTCTAGAATCATCTCCGGTATTAAACAATTTATATTATTGTTCTTGTTGCAATTTTTTTTTTTCTTCTACTTTTAATGCAGTTTTTGTTTCATTTCTGAAGTGAATCATTCATGAACTATAGCCTTGTTTAGCTTCTTGAAAATAGCCATAATTCTGAAGTAAGCCTGCATTAAAATGCAAGTCACTTATTGGAGCATTAAGCATCATAGAGTCATAGTGACGCAGTTAATTTCAAATCATGTGGTCAACTAATATTCACTGCAAGGAATTTATAATGGTGATCATTCAGGATAAACTATTGATGACATTTTTATTCTCAAACGTCAGGCCTTTTGAGGCCAAAAGTAACATCTTTGTTACTGCCCAGGCCAGTGCTAACAGTTCCCTCCATCTAGTGATAAAACCAAGCACAATTCAGATTGATGTACTACATTGAAGATTCATTTACAAAGTAAGATATCAAGTTACTTGACAAAACATGCAGCTGACTATTGATATTTTGAAAGGATGCTATTAGCAACCTCTTAATTTTCCAAACTAGTGTAGAGGTTCAGACCTCAATAGATCTTGCAAATTATTTTTGAAACAAATGTCTTTGTGTCCTTGCCTTATCTGCACATTTCTGCAATGACCTCAGCAGGACTGATGACCTCAGCAGTAATGTAGCTCTGTCAAAATATCAGACTAGGAATTGTGGAGACATTATAAACTGTAGTCATTATCCCTTATAATCCCGACCCTGAGAGGTCAAGGGCACCTGATGAGACCCAAGCAAAGGACAACTGTGGGGAGGGGATGGATTTGGGAGGGAGGGCATCTTTTCCTTGCTGGGATCATATGTATATATAAATATATATAGGACACTCCCTGCAAAAAATAATATATTTTTCCTTTTTAATGGAACACCTTATTTAAAGAAGCTGAGAGAGTAATCATAAGTGCAAAAGGAATAATTCTTTGGTCTTGATCTTGAATTTCACTTTGATGCGTTGAAAAGGTGTAGAGGGAAAAGGGCCAAATACGAGCAGGTGTGACTGGTGTAAAGGTCCAGATCAAGTTGGGCCAAAGGGCCTGTTATCCTGCTGTATGACTCTGACTATACCTCAAGACTCCCAACCCTTCCACAGTTGATAAAGTTAGTATGATAATGGCAGAAACAACCCCAACAACACCATCAATCATCAGGTGGCTATTGAAACTATCCAATAAAATCCTGGAACATGAATGGGTCTATTGTGGAAGAGAAAGATTGGAGTTAACAGTTATGGATCAGTCTGGTCAGTGGTTGGAGGCATATGGTTATTTTGATTAGTTTAGAGATACTGCATGGAATCTGGCCCTTCGGCCCACTGGGTCCACACTAATCATCGATCACCCGTTAACACAAGTTCTATGTTATCCCACTTTCTTGTTCACTCGCTACACATTAGAGGCCAATTAATCTACAAACTCGCACATCTTTGGCATGTGGAGGGAAACTGGAATACCCGGAGCAAACCCACGTGTTCATAGTGAGGGCAGCACGGTGGCGCAGAGGTAGAGTTGCAGCCTTACAGCGCCAGAGACCGGGGTTCGATCTCGACTACGGGTGCTGTCTGTACAGAGTTTGTACGTTCTCCCCGTGACTGTGTGGGTTTTCTCTGAGATCTTCGGTTTCCTCCCACATTCCAAAGACGTACAGTATAGGTTAATTGGTTTGGTGTATGTGTATATTGTCCCCAGTGTGTGTAGGATAGTGTTAATGTGTGGGGATCACTGGTCGGCACGGACTCGGTGGGCCGAAGGGCCTGTTTCCGTACTGTATTTCTAAACTAAACTTAAAAAATGAATGTGCATGCAAACTCCACACAGACAACACCCCGAGTCAGGATCAAACCTGGATCTCTGGCATTGTGAGGAAGCAGCTCTACCAGCTGCGCCACTGTGCTCCCATTCCTGTCTTCGTTTGGGGATTATTTTTGGCTCTTGCAGGAGATTACGGCAGCAGGGGGAAGGGGCTATGTCTTCTTGTGATGCTCCAGACATCTTGAGTATGGGAAATGTTAAAAGACTAGATGGTTGTTTCCAACTCAGTGTTTTTATATGTCCTTATAATTGCATGAAGAATATTAATAATCCTTATGTTAGGAATTTAATTAAATGGTCATATGTTCCATTAAATGGAAGTCATGTAGTCTAAATCATGAGATTTTATGGGGGAAGAGGGCAATTCAGCCTATTGAATAATTGAATTGATTGAAAGATACAGTAGGAAACTGCCTCTCAGCCCACCAAATACATACTTACTATCGATCACCCATTCACACTATTTCTATGTTATCCCGCTTTTGCATTCATTCCATACACACCAGGGGCTAATTTACAGGGGCCAATTAATCTATAAAACCTCCACATCTTTGGCATGTGGAAGGAAACCAGAGCACCCTGAGGAAACCTACATGGTTACAAGGAGAACGTGCAAACGCCACAAGGACAGAACCCAAAGTCAGGATTGAACCTAGCTCCCTGATGCTGAGGCAGCAGCTCAACCAGCTGTCCTCTAGTTATTTTTCCAGAAGAAAATATAATACCGCATTAATTAAAAAGAAAACCCTGCTATTTTGAAACTAAATCCTTATTTTGCTTTTGTTTTTGCATTGCCTACTTATAAGCCCATTCTATGTGTTGAAGATTAAGTATTACAGAGCATATTTTCAGCTGTCTTTAGCATTTCATATTCAGTCAAGTAACACTAGGAAATGATAACATGAATTAAAAATGATAATATGAATGAATGAGTGAAGAAAGCGAATGGCATGTTGGCCTTTATAACAAGAGGAGTCGAATATAGGAGTAAAGAGATCCTTCTGCAGTTGTACAGAGCCCTAGTGAGACCACACCTGGAGTATTGTGTCCAGTTTTGGTCCCCTAATTTGAGGAAGGACATTCTTGCTATTGAGGGAGTGCAACGTAGGTTTACAAAGTTAATTCCCGGGATGGCGGGACTGTCATATGCTGAGAGAATGGAGCGGCTGAGGTTGTACACTCTGGAGTTTAGAAGGATGAGAGATGATCTCATTATATAAGATTGTTAAGGGTTTGGACACACTAGAGGCAGGAAACTTGTTCCCGATGTTGGGAGAGTCCAGAACCAGGGGCCACAGTTTAAGAATAAGGAGTAAGCCATTTAGAACGGAGACGAGGAAACACTTTTTCTCATAGAGAGTTGTGAGTTTGTGGAATTCTCTGCCTCAGAGGGTGGTGGAGGCAGGTTCTCTGGATGCTTTCAAGAGAGAGCTGGATAGGGCTCTTAAAAATAGCGGAGTCAGGGGATATGGGGAGAAGGCAGGAATGGGGTACTGATTGGGGATGATCAGCCATGATCACATTAAATGGTGGCGCTGGCACGAAGGGCTGAATGGCCTACTCCTGCACCTATTGTCTATTGTCTATTGTCTATTGTCTAAAAGTATATATGAAGCATTCAACTTAATTTTTTGCAGATATTTGTTGATGAAAATCAAACCCAAAGTCAACTCTGTTTGGATGGCAACAATTCAACAAGAAGAATATGTTCTATGTGTAATGCCAGTGGTATGAGTTCAGATATTTGTGATTTAAATTTATTTAAAAACGTAAAATTTATAGTATAATAGCAACAAATTTCTTGTATCAGATTTTAACTAAATTATGTCTTATAGAATTTGCTTTTAACAAATCACCTTAACGTGCAATATGATTTAGAATTTCAGGTTAATAGCTGCAAAGTGGAAGTTAATGTTTTGGACACTATAACTCTGAAAGTAATCATGAATATTTCTGGGAATATATCTTGTCATTGGAGTTTTAAGAGCAACAGAATTCAATATAATGTGAGCAGTTGCACGTTGCACAGGTATTTTCTTTAATAGATTTTCTCATTCAGTAAATGTTGTTATGTGACATTCTTCATTTAAAAATTTGAACTGAGCAAATGTTAGAAGCCAAAAATTTTGGTTCTACAAATAACATGATTTATAATAATAGGAATAAGTCATTCATTCCTTGGAGTCTGTTCTTCCCATTTAAAGAGATTGGGGTTGATTTATGGCCTGACCACAAAAGCTGTCTTCGTTACATTGTCTTTAAAGTCATTAGCTAATAAAAATCGAACTATCCGAGTGCATATTCATCTGTTTTACAATTGATTTAAAGTACAACGGGCATTTCTCATGTATGCCTGGTACACAATGGAAAATTGATTTGTAGGTCTCCATGCATTTGATGTGATGGAGGGCTATGTGAGTGTAGGTTAAGGGCCGCACTAATTTCAGGAAGACATCATAATCACTCTTCCCAATCCTCATAGCTCTCATAGTATGCAAATTATGTTTTTTGGAAGCCCTTATGCACAGATCCCACTGCTCCCACACGTGACCTTCCCTCCATCCAGATTCCAGAATGGTTATTGGAAAAGGTTCAAATTACATAACCTTGACCATCAGAATTGTGCTTAGAAACCCTCAATGTTGGCTGGTCTATCTAACCATAGGACAAGAGTTGGGGTGAACGGGGGAACATTCAAAAGGTGACGTTGGCAGAATTGTGCAGCAAGATAAATAATATATCTGCGAGGGATCAGCAGACTTGCATGCTACAGAACCACAGTCATATCTACTGGGTATATTCTCAGCGATCCCCGTAATCTGCGGAGGACAGGGTTCTTTATTGTTAATTCGATTTAAAATTTTGCTGCATTTATTTATTGAAAAATGTCAAATGCGTGATAGGAACTCTAAGTAAACGTTATGATCAAATGAAATAAAATTTGATGAGAAAATGCAATAGCACATAAAAAATCTCTTTTAAAAGGCATTTAATTTGTGTGATTTTTTGCTGCTGGCAGAACAACAATTTGTCGTGTATTCCAACCTACATATCATATTCTAGTTCTATTTTAGTTTAGTTTAGAGATACAGCGCATAAACGGGCCCTTCGGCCCACCGCATCCGCGCCGACCAGCGATCCCCGCATATTAACACTATTATTCATACTATCCCAGGGCCAGTTTTTACATTTATTGCTTTTCAATGAGATCCCACTAATTTTCTGATTTCACCTTCTGTCCAAAGAGAGGAAGAAAGTGCATCCAAAAGTAATAATGCAGCAACAATGAACAGTTGCAATAATTACATCGCCAATAGGTAATGAGATTAATTAACTGTTAATAACTTGATCTAATTTTTACTTTACTTTACAGTCAAGTTACGAATTTCACTATTTCCCGAGTCAGGGAAAGGCATGCAGGGATATATACTCTCACATTTGAAAGCGGAAACTCAAATTGTATAGTCAACTTTCTAGTCCTTGTTAAAGGTGAGTAATAAAATAATTAAATATAATTCCAAGTGTGTGAAGAACTAATGGCTATTGTTCATCTACAGTCCCAGATCAATAGTATTCAACTTCTCCAATTTATTTTCCTACATTTTGGGTAATATTGAGAAGGAAATATATATTAACATATCTGTGATAAGAAAGTGGTGGCTTGAGGATTTGAGCATGAAATCTAATGTGACATTTGTGTTCAGTACTCAAGATGTAACTGAGGAGACTAGTGGCATCCTTGAACATCTGCACCTGGACTTTTAGAGAAGGGGAACATCACAAATAAACTAAAATATTAGTGGGAAGCAGTTATGACTGAAATACCCATTCCTGGGTTTGAGTACTGCACCTAAGGTAGCATTTCAGTTAAATACTGAAAGTGTGCCTCATTACTGGATATTTTGGCTTTGGGTGAGACATGAATTGAGGTTTGATCTGATTGTTCAAGAAGCAGATAATGGGGATGAAAATTGATCTTCTTTGGGTATAATGAAAGGACTGCACCTCCACACTTGCGATGTGAGTCATGGTGGATGCCAAATTGATAAAGGCACTAGTTCAGACATACAGATGGCTTCTGGTGACAGGCATGATTGGATAATCATGATGTTAAATGACAACGGATCTACAGGTCATGTACTATCTTAAATCAATGCATCTGCATACACAATTAACAGAAGGTAGAAATCCTCAGCAATTTCCCAGAGGGATTATTAATTGGTTCCAGGTTTTTTTTTTTGTTGACATCTTCTTTCTGTTTCTTCGCTGCCATCCACCAAGAGTCCTCACTACCTATTTTTATTTGTATAATGGTTTGATTGTACTCATGGATAGTATGATCTGACTGGACAGCCGCATATAGTTTTTCATTGTATTTCGGTACATGTGACAATAATAAACCAATACCTTCCTTCCAGTTGGCTCGGGCTCCTTAGCTGTACTAATATGGTGCAGATCTGCCTCATTACTGTCTTCATTTTCACTATATTCCTGATCTTCTCTTCCTAGGTAAGTTTCAATTCTTGTTAATAAGACACAAAAATAACACTGAAATGGGATAGTGACATGGGAGAGGGGAGTGAAGAAGGAGGAAGGAAAATTGAAAGGTTCTTGTGCACACCCTCTGCAGCTTGAAAATAAAAAACGTTTCAGGTTGATGGAGAAGTGGGGTGTGAGTAAGAGGATTAAGAATAGGTGATACCATCATCATTAATGTTTCAGGCTAACAGTGGACATGGTTCCGTTAATGGACTTCCCAGTTCTGGTCAGTACAGTCTTCTCCATAACAATGTGTGGACATGTGTACATCCTTCTCCCTTTTCTCTTTGTTCGTGATGAATTCAGTTCATTAATACTTTGTCTTGCAAAAAAAGCAGAAGTATGCCAGTGAACATTGTACAATTTGTGTGATGTGGTAGTAAAGGTTAAACAGATAGAATTGTGTGCATGTGGTAGGATTTGCTTTGAGTATTAAGTTAGTGATTGTGATGTGAAGCATGTGAATTTAGGTATGATTCCTGATTGAAAACTAGAATGGTGAATTGAAGAGTGAATGTGGACAATGGCATGTTTGGCAGGAAGATGTTTTCACTCATCTTAACCATGAATGTGAGGTTCTTCAACATCTTGTAGCACCAAATCCTGCAGGGCTTTCATGATTATCTGTTGACTTCTGAATGTGTACTTTCATAATCTTAACGACTTTTAATTAGGTAATTATTCAGCATTATCTTTTAGGTAATCATTCAGCATTCTCTTTTCCAGAGAACAGAGATGTTGCATGTCCAATCTTTCTTGGTGTATTACTTAATGTAGTATTAAAATTATTTCCCTGCTTTGTCCAAGAAGTATGGAAATGAGAGGGACTGCACTGTTATGTATATAGATACTGGCATATCCCTTGATTTCTCTACCCAAGGCAGAAACTTAAGGGCATGTCCCACTTAGCCGTCATTTACGCAACAGGCCGATAGTGACTGAAGCGCGGCGGTCGCGCCGGTCATCATGCGTCCGCACAGCCGTCTGGAGTGCGTGACGTCATTTGAAGATAGACACAAAATGCAGGAGTAACTCAGCGGGACTGGCAGTATCTCTGGAGAGAAGGAATGGATGATGATTTGGGTCGAGACTCTTCTTCAGTCTGAAGAAGTGTCTCGACCCGAAACGTCACCCATTGCTTCTCTCCAGAGATGCTGCCGGTCCCGCTGAGTTACTCCAGCATTTTGTGTCTATCTCCAATCGTCTTCGCCCCACTCTGGGAGTAGGAGTGGTGGCGGATCCGGAGCGTGAGCCCCAGGCCGAGCTCGGCGATCGTTTGACTACTTCTGCTGCTGTTAGAGGTGAGACGTTGCGCCACGCCAGGGTCTTGGGCCTGTCCCACTTTGGGTGTCAGTTACGCGACAGGCCGGTGGCGCGCGAAGATTTCGTGCAGGACAAAGTCCGTACTCCTCCACACCACTCCATGCGCCCGTCCCACACTACCCACGCACTACCCACACGCTACCCACACGCTAGCAGGTCGTGTAAATGGCGTGCGAATGACGGCCAAGTGAGACAGGCCCTTTACTTTCTGAAGGATGTTGAACCTCTTTACTCTTCCCAGCAAAATGTACTTCTGCATACTAATTTTCAAATGCCCATTTTGCAAGTATATTAATATTTCCTGAATTTTGTTAATTCAAACTATAATTCCCAATTTACCAACAAAGTGTACAAAATCATGAAAGGAATAGATTGGGTCGGGTAGACGCACAGTCTCTTGCCCAGAGTAGGGGAATTGAGAGCCAGAGGACTTTAAGGTGAGGGAGAAAAGATTTAATAGGAACCCGAGGGTTAACTTTTCCACACAAAGGGTGGTGGGTGTAAGATGGATGTATGAAACGAGCTGCCGGGGGAGGTAGTTGAGGCACGTACTATCACAACACTTAGGCAGGTACATGGATAGGACGGGTTTAGAGGGGTATGGGTCAAACACAGGCAGGTGGGACTAGTGTAGATAGGACATGTTGGTCGATGAGGGCAAGTTGACCCAAAAGGTCTGTTCCCATGCTGTATGGCTCTATGACCCTAAAGGCTTAAAAAAGAGTGGACAAAGTTACGTTGCCCAATGAAACCATCCATTCTGAACCTATATATAGTGCTTTTGAAATGTGAAAAGGAAGATATTAATGTGGGTTCACATGTGTCAATAATATTTAGAGAACAAAAATACAAGAGGATAGTAAATATGCCGTAGTTTCACAAAGCTGTTGATAGACAACATCAGGAGCACGGTAAACAGTTCTGAGTACGAGAGCCTATTGCAAGAAGAGCAGCTTGGATTTATCAGTGTGATAGCAGAACTCAAATGTTTTTCTTGGAAATTAAGTTACTTCTAGTTATGGAAGGTGATAGAAATGTAGAATCTTTTTTTCCACAATTGATAACTTATGCCACATCAATGACCTGGTGGCCTCGTCCAGTATATTTTATGCTTTTACTCACATGCTTGCATTTACTCACATAAAGGGTTTTCCCTGGAGCCCGGGGGTTACAGGTTGAAGTTTGCAATATATTATGGGAAACTGGTAGGAAAGATAGAGAAAAGGTACTTTTGTGAGTGTGAGAGAGTCATGGAATCTTACAGCACAGAAGTATCATACACATGCCAATTATCAACTACGTATCAATACTCGCAGACTTGGGAGTATTTGACTTGGGACATTGTCCAATAATTTTAATCAGCCTGTCAGCAGTAGAATTACTTTTATTTGATGCATGATGGAAGTGTAGTTATTGACCACATTTGACAAATAACCCAGGTCATGTGTTTATTTTTAATATGGAAATGATGGATGTGGGGAAAAGCTTGTGTATGGGAGTAGAAGACAGATGGCCTGAGAGCTCATCGGATGGTGGAGCAGGCTCAAGGAGCTAAATTATTTTTTTGTTTTTTCTTTATTTCCTATGAGAAGGCACGAACAGTGCTATTAAGTACAGTTCTCAGTGTAGATCTTTGCAGAAATTTTCACGTTTAAAACATGCCACATAAATGAAAGTTATAGTTATTGTTCTTAATTATTCTACAAATGTATTCATATTTATCAATTACTTTTATTGTAACATTCACCTAATTGTGATAAATGCATTGAAGTTTATGACAAACCTAGATCTCTGTTTCACAATCTTATAGTTGGGAACTAAGAACTCCATAATTTGAGTAAAGTTAGTCCTCTTGCAAACTATAGTTAACTGGAGAAATGTTCGTCATTAGTTTGTTAGTAAAGTTTTACATTTCTGAAGGCAAGTAATTTCATTTCACAGCAAAACCCAGGAAGCCAAAGTTAGCTATGAAAAAAACCACATTGGACTGCACAGCAGAAAATTACCTTGATGCACAGCTCAATTGGAGACGTAACTGTACAAGGTAAGCTTCACTTTCATGCTTAGCTGCTACCATCTCCAATTGATCTCTTTGTTACATACACTATTTCTCAACATAAAAGTGGGAACTGTTACAAAGTGCCAGGCCATGATTTAATTATGTTTCAAAAAAAGAATGGGAGATATTGGAGATTGAGTTGGGATAAGAAGTGCATTTCACCATGTAGCATTTCCAAATAAGTAACAGGACTAGGAAGTAGTTACGTGACAAAATTATGGTGCAAACACACACTTTCCCACTTTGTGGTTCAACTCTTGAATACACTAGTACAGTGGTGACCAATGGTGGAACTTAGTAGGATTACTTTGTTATTTTTTTATTCTTTAAAAGTTTATGAAACTTGTATTGTAATAAACATTTAAATATGTCATGTAACAGGTCAGACTGCATAAAGGGAATAATTATTATTCATATATATTGGAAGGTAAAGTTCAATTTGGTTTTCCCACGTACCTGCAATGACATTACAGTTCCTGCTTTGTCTGGGATTTCAACATCCCTTCTGCTTACATTATAAGTGACAATAAGGAGAACTCCTTCAGAAATTATCAAAAGATAGATAAATGATTTGATCCCTACAAAACACCCGCCATATTGTCTGTCAAAGTCAGACAGAAAGATCTTTACAAAATGATTTTAAACATATGAAACCTACTTCACTGGGTGGATGGCAAATAAATTCAAGACTTGTTCAATAAACTTCAGTTATGAAGAAGATTTAACATGATAAAATGTAGCAACAAATTCCATTCTTAGCCAATTTGTTATAACACAATGCTCTCATAAACCTTGGAAGAATTTGTTAGTTCCCTGCATTAACAACATATTTTGAAATTGCAGTTCTTCAGATTTGATCGCTGGTAAAAGTTTTCAATCCACTGGATCGTTTGGCATGACAAGAGTTAAAAAAGTGGTTCCAATTAAATACTTAATTCTTGGTAATGAATGTTGTTGTTCCAGCAATATCCTGGGATCAGAGTGTTCAAGTCTTTACACACTAGGTAATTATATACCATCAGTAGCCCATAAAAGTATCAAACGTTGCAGGGTAAATTTTATTGATAATTCTAAGAATTGTTCCAATAACACCATGGTATTTTAAGGAAGTAATGAAAATAACTGTCTCTTTCTTCCTGGTGTTTGATTTAATGTTAAGCATTCTGTAGGCTGTGCCTAAAGGTTTTGGGGCTGTAAATGCATAAGAAACTAATTGCTAACAAGAGTGAACTTAGATTTTATGATTGAATTCACTTAAACTGCATTCCATGTATTGGACTACTTTAACCTCTGGTGGTTGGGTATGGGATCAGGAATGATATGGGTGGGAGGGGGGGAAGAGGGATGTGGGCGGGGGGGGTGTGTGTGGGCGTGGGGGTGTGTGTGGGCGTGGGGTGTGTGTGGGCGGGGGGAGTGTGTGTGGGCGGGAGGGGTTTGTGGGCGGGGGGTGTGTGTGGGCGGGGAAGGGAGCTGTGAACGGGGGAGGGGTGTGTGGGGGCGGCGGGGGGGGGGGGTTGTGTGGGAGGAGAGGGGTGTGTGGGTGGCGGTGTGTGTGGGTGGGGAGGGGTGTGTGGGTGGAGGGGTAGGTGTGCATGTGGGGGTGTGTGGGGTTGTGTGGGAGGAGAGGGGTGTGTGGAGGGGAGGGGGTGTGGCTGGAATTGGCAGTGGGATAGGGACTCGCAGCGGGCGCTGGTCGTTCTCCTCCACCGGGATCATAGTCTCCGCTTTCCGTTTGGCGACATCTCCGACTCTGGGCTGGGCTGGGTCGGATTTCCAACGCTGGGCTGCTGCTTAGGGCTGGGTTAGGGCTGGGGGGCTCCAAAATTCCGGTTGGAAACCTCTGCCAGCCATTCTCAGCTCCAGTAAAGATGCGATGGTGCAGGAAGGGGCGGACTGTCCCGGGGAATGACAGGCTCTTCAGACTAATCTGCGCGGAGCTGGAAGGCAGGAGAAGAGATCGATCTGTGCACGCGCGGTTTTAAATATTTTTAAACCTCGCTAACTTTTACGACATTCAACCGATCGGAATGAAACTTGGTGCAATCGCAGCACAGGAGAACGATGAGTGAACTGGCAAAAAATCGTAGCACTATCGCAAACCGATTTTGCAAAATAGAAAGCCCGCCAAACCAGAAGATAACAAGATCAGAGTTGTAGTTATGTATCAATAGATAGATAGATATCCAAACCTTTCCTATTACCATAATCCAATCAAAGAAATGTAAGGTAATGCATTTGGAAAGGACAAACAAAACAAGAGGATATACAATAAATAGTAGGGCACTAAGAAGTAAGAATATTGTGGGATATACCTGACATTATCACAACCTGAAATTCAACCCATGGCTGATTCTGTTAAGTGTGGACAAAAGTGATGGCTGCACATTGTGTTCTACTTCCTAAATTCAGCTTCATTGACATTGAAGTAACAATACTTTGGGAGTGGAGTTCAACACATATTCTCTGTTATTTCTTGGATTTATGAGTACTAATCATGCACCATCTTAGCTCGTCATTTGCCCACATTTGGTCTATATCCCTTTCCTATCCATGTAGCTGTCCAAGTGTCTTTTAAATGTTGAAACAAAGAGCTGCAGATGCTGGTTAATGGATGCCGAATGCTGGAGTAACTCAGTAGGTTCATAAGTTATAGGAGCAGAATTAGCCCATTTGACCCATCAAGTCTGCTCCGCCATTCACTCATGGTTGATCTATCTTTCCCTCTCAACCCCATATTCCTGCCTGCTCCGCATAACCCCAAACACCCCTACTAATTGAGAATCTAGCAATCCACCTTAAACATATCCATTGATTTGGCCTCCAAAGCCTTCAGGCAATATCTCTGAGGACGTGATTTACCCCCTTCTGTCGTAGATGGACCTCTAACCCATGCCTCCTCTGTCCCGTAGTTCTGCTCTTGCTTCCCCTCCTCCCAGACAGAATATGGAAAGATTTTCCAGAGTTCTCATCTTTCACCCCACCAGCTGCCACATCCAATACATCATACTCTGATATTTCTGACACCTCTAACGTGATACCTCCACTAGTCACATCTTCCCATCTCCACCCCTTTTTGCATGCCGCAGAGAATGTTCCCTCTGCAACTCATTCCTTCCCACCTAAACCATCCTCCTCCCCAGGTACTTTCCCTTGCAACCATAGGAGATGTAACACCTGTCCATATACTTCCTCCCTCACCTCCATCCAGGGACCCAAGCAGTCTTTCCAGGTGAGACAGAGGTTCACGTGCACCTCCTCTAAGTTCTTCTACTGCATCCGGTGTCCCCGATGTAGCCTCCTGTATGTCAGCAACACAAGCGTAGACTTGGCGACTGTTCACTGAACACTTTCCCTTGGTCCCTCTGCACCTACTGGATCTCCCGGTTGAAAACCATTTTAACTCCCCTTTCCACTCCTCCAATTCCAGAGAGACAATAGACAATAGACAAAAAGTGCAGGAGTAGGCCATTTGGCTCTTCGAGCCAGCACCGCCATTCAATGTGATCATGGCCGACCATCCCAAATCAGTACCCCATTCCTGCCTTCTCCCCATATCCCCGGACTCTACTATTTTCAAGTGCCCTATCTAGCTCTCTATTGAAAGCAGTGAGGCCACATTCAAACTGGAGGAACAGCACCTCATATTCCGCTTGGGTAGTTTACAACCCAACAGTGTGAACATTGAAAATTCTCCAATTTGAACTAACCTATACCCCCCCTCTTTTCTCCCCATGTTCTCCCCCACACTCCTCCTGCTGCCTTTTCCCTCCCCTGAACTCCAACCTGTTTCTCCCCTCCACCAACCCCCCTCCCCCACTACTTTCCACTCCCTGCCCCCACAAACCACAACTCTTCCAACCTGTGTCACACCTTCAGCTCTTATTGTGTCTTTTATTCCAACCATCTGCCTATCAATAACCCCATTGCCTGTACCTACCTATTACCTGTCACACTTTGTGCTGCCTTCCCCCTTTTCCAACTTTCTACCCCCCCCCCCTTCCCATAATCAGTCCGAAGAAGGGTGTCAACCTGAAACATAATCTATCCATGTTCTCCAGAGATGCTGCCTGGCCTGCTGAGTTACTTCAGCATGTTGTGTCCTTTTGTCTTTTGAATGATGTTATAGTACCTGTCTGACAGCTCATTCCATACACCCACCATCCTCTGAGTGAAAAAGTTACCCTTCAAGCCCCCTTTTCCCGTAAACCTGTCCCTTGGTTTTTGATTCCCCTACTCTGAGTAAAATACTCTGTGCTTTCACCCTACCTATTCCCCTCATATACACCTCTATACGTTCACCCCTCAGCCTCCTGTTATCCAGGGAAATCTTAATATTTTCTTTTGGTCATAAAAGTTGATTTCCATATTTTAAGGTTAATATAACATGATGTGTACACCTATAATCTTTTTAGAATTTTGTAAAGATATTTTAAATTGATATTTCCAAAAGCTTGGAATTAGAACCTTGGTCATTTTATCTTTTCCTTGCACCATCTACTACTTTCCAACCACTTCTCTTTCTCAAATCACAATCACTTCCCTAACTGCCTACACTTCTCTTTTCTGAGACTGCCCCCACTTCTGTCTCTGAGAACAACGCTGCTTCCCTTCTCTAGGTCACCCTCCTTCTGTTCTGTGAGATGACAAGCATTTTCCTCCCTTGTTTAACAGCTGTTCCTATCATGGTCACAGCACCTGCTCAAAGAATTTCATACAAACAAACAAAGTAATCAACCGGTTGATAAATACTTCAAAATACTGATCCACATACCCAACACAAATGGTACTTGGTAAGGGGCAGCACAGTGGTGCAGCTGGTAGTGCTGCTGCCTCACAATTCCAGCAACCTTGGTTCAAGGTTATTTACGTGTATTGTGTTTACAGTACCGTTAAGCTGCTGCAAATAAGAATTTCTTTATTCCATTGACAACTAAACACTCTTGACTTAATCAAATCCTAACCTCCACTTTTGCCTGCATGGAGTTTGTACAATTTCCATTTGACCTTGCAGGATTCTCCTGGATGATCCTCATTTCTTTTTGGGAATGGTGGAAGGTGTCAGCCTAAACACCAACTATCCCTTTGCCTCCGTAGATGATGCCTGACCTGTTGAGCTCCTGCAGCAATTTGCTTCTTGGTCCAGAACGGCAGGTTAATTGGCTGTGGTATATTGCCCTGTGCGCATAGAGCGTGCATGAAAATCTGAAGAGTGTTCTTTAGGCAGCATCTCTATAGAACATAGATGCATGATGTTTTGGGATCCTTTTTAGACTGATTGTACATAGGGGAGAAACATGAAAGATAAGTGTGGGGGGTGGGGGGCAGGACAGGACAAAGCTTGGCAAGTGATGGGTGGCTTCAGGTGAGGGGAGATTTTGATTGGCAGATGGGTGGACAAAGGGGAGAGATGAGAAGGAGAGAAAGGGGAATTTGGTTAGTTTCTGTCTGAAAATTAGTCACTGAAATGTACTTTCCTAGCTAAAAGTATCGTTTTTTAATTCATTTGTGTCAATTCATGTTTAGTGTTGCAAGGCCTTTAGTGAATTTTATAATTACAATGTTTTTTGCCTTTGAATTGTAGATCTTAATATCAAATCAGACATAAAAAGTCCAGTCCTACATGTTTACCGTAAAGTTGGTGAACAATTTCTGATAAGGTGTATTGCTTCATACAAAGATTTAAAATTCAATGTAGCCTGGACTAATGACACAAAGGCAGGAAATACAACAGAGGTATGACAATCACTTTAATTGTTTTAGTGTGTATTACTTCATAAACTTCAATGCAGTTATTATTATTTTATCAATATTGATCAAATCCTAAACACAGGTCCTGCACACTGGAAGCTCACGTCAAACAGTTGATGTACGTGTACAATATAAGTACCAGTTTATTAATTCAGTAAGTTTAAAAGATAGTGGATCATATACATGTACTTCTACACAGCATTCAAACAAGACAATCAAGTTAACAGTATTTGGTAAGTTAATGTTTCATAATTTCGCATTTGAATAATTGGAGTTGTAATGTGCTACAATGAGCTAAATATTAACCTCAAAAGCCAAGACAGATCTCAAGATACTTAAAAGAAGAGCTATCAAACAAAACTGACAACATATGTTACGGAGTGACAAAAAGAACTATCAGGACAGATATCCAAATCCAGATATTCAAAGAGGTAGAATTTTTGGAACATCGGATGAGAGAGGGGGTTCACAGATAAAGGTGTAGATTAGGATGTCAGTGACAGATGGGCTGAGATAATTGGATGTAAGAAAATAAGTGATAGAAGCAAGAGTGGTCCATTCAACCACCGTCTACCCTGCTGTTCATGTCCAAAGATCTACAGATCTGTGATAAAGATATAAAGCCATACCGCATGGAAAAAGTACCTTCATCCACAAAGTCCACACTTGCTGTCAAGTACCCATTTGCAAAAATACTTCACTTCTCTCATTTAAGATTATCTGAAATTAATCTGAAGAAAGGTCTCGACACGAAACGTCACCTATTTCCTTCAATCCGTAGATGCTGCCTCACCTGCTGAGTTTCTCTAGCATTTTTGTCTACCTTCACTTATCTCATTTTATGCTTTTCCCCCTTCCCATCAACTTCTCACTGATTTTATCACCTACCTAAACCACAGACAATTTACAGTGAACAATTAACCTACCAACCTGCATGTTATTGGGATGTGGGGAAGAGCAGAGAACAAAAGGAAAACCCCATGCAGTCCTGAAGTTGAGGAACCCGGGTTGCTGGAGCTATAAGGTAGCAGTTCTGCTAATCGCACCAGAATGCCATCCCCTGCCTTGAATATACAAAGCTGGCCCTTTGGCCCTTTAAACCTTCTCTGTCATTTATTAAACTTGTGTTTAATGTTCTACCTCACCTTTGTTTTACTGCAATATCCCTATGTAACACGATTTCCTTAATATCCGGAAATCTATCAATCTTTGTTTTGAATTAATTCAATGGCTGAACGCATACAACACTCTGGGGAGAGAATTCCCAAAGTTTCACCACCTTCTGAAGGAAGAAACTTTTCCACATCTCTGTCCTAGCTAGCCTGCCCCTTGTTCTGAGATTATGACCCTTGCTCAAGATTTCTCAGCCAGGAGAAACATTCTTCATAGAAACAAACAACTGCAGACAAAATGCGTAGGAAGGAACTGCAGATGCTGATTTACACCAAAGATAGACACAAAATGCTGGAGTAATTTTGTTCAGCAGGTCAGGCAGCATCTCTGGAGAAAATAAATAGGTGATTTTGAAGACAGGTTCAGACTTGAAACATCATCTAATCCTTTTCTCCAGAGATGCTGCCTGACCTGCTGAGCTACTCCAACATTTTGTGTCTATCTTTGGAATAAGCCAGTGTGCAGTTCCTTCCTACACCCCAGGTTTAGTCGCACTATGAAAATGAAAAAGGCTACAGATGCTGGATATATGAAACAGAAAATGTTGGAAATTCTCAGCAAGTTGGGCAGCATATGTGGAAGCCGAAATAGAGTTAATGCTTGAGACGAACAAAACATTGGGCTCTCTGTTTTTCTTGCTGAATCTGAATGTTTATCTCTAGCAATTAATGTAAAAGGATACCAAACCAACATCTTTAAATCTCTGACATATAATAAAATATTCCACCTTTTTATTAGCAGTCAACAGTGATCACTAGAGGATCAAATTAACTAGCTCTCATTTCTTAATCAAATGAAAGGAGGTCTAGTGGATAGCTTGTGCCTGGAGAGAGAAGGCGGAAAATGGGGTGGAATCAAGAGAAATATGTAATTTTAGATCAGAAGAGGGTCAAAGGGAAGGATGCAAGCAACTGCGTAGCAGAATGGATAGACTCGATCATTGTGACAAAAACGTTTGAGTTGTACATGCTTGTTACTAGTAAAGTTGGAGAAAATTAAATTGGTGTTTAAAAAAGTTTGTGCTGACAAATAGAGGTTAGAAGTTAACTTTGGGTTTTGAGACAATAATTAAATAATGATCAGTTTTAACTAGGAGGACACAACTAAGAACTTAATTGTGCTTAGTGTAGTTTAACCCAATCTTGCAATTGGTGGTTAAACCAATTTTCAGCCAAAACATTTGAAGTTGAATCATCTTGAAGGTGAGATCATGTGGGATCCAGTATAAGCTGACCAATTGGATAACAAATTGGCTTGTTGCTAGGAGTCAGAGTGTAAAGTGAAGGGTGGATTGTCAGATTGGAGGCCTGTGACTATTGATGTGTCACAGGGATCGGTGAAGAAGCCCCACCAGGCGCATGCGCGTCATACTTCAAAGCAGCGGCGTGAAAACACAGAAACTATAGTCTAAGTGATATAGTAAGACTCAGAAGACTAGAACTGCCAGATGATCTTTGCGATTATGAGGGCCGGGAGCGGAGGGCACGTAATCCCTCATCGTAACTCCTCATAAAATAAAGATCAAACTTCAAACTTGTAAGTTCTCATTTAAACTTACTATTTTACTTCGGAGTCACGTGAGTGACTATGTGATTTCAAAGCTCTGTGATTTCATGGCGTAGATCCATTCCATACGACACACTGCGTCAGTTGACACAGTAGTGAATATATAATGTATTGAACATTGCTTCGAATTATCCAATAATCATTTTTTAAATAACAAAACAGTAATAATCCCTATATCTCTCGTTTCCCTGATCCCTGACCAGTCTGAAGAGGGGTCTCGACCCGAAACGTCGCCTATCTCCTTCGCTCCTTAGATGCTGCTGCACCCGCTGAGTTTCTCCAGCCTTTTGTGTACACCCAATAATACCTCTGTCCCAGGGGGAAATTACAAATGAAATTTAGAAAGAGAAGAATTCAAACCAAACCCAAAACAGCATGCCCAGAACCTTGCACTCTCAGAACAGGTTTATCATAACATTTGGAGAAGGTCGCCTCCTTAGACCATCCTGCGGCCCCAAGGATTTGGTCTAGAGGCACATCCTGTGCCTTCACTGCGGATGTTGATGCCCCCCTGGTGGAGTGAGATTTACACATGAGTGTCTACTCCAGCACAATCCAAAACCTGTTTTAACCATCTAAAAATAGTTTGTACTGACTTTTTTTATGAGTTTCCTTCTGGCTGATGAGCATTGCTGTCTCAGAGCCTCTGAGACTCTTAGTTAACTCGATATATTGACTCAGGTGCTTGACTACACATAACGTTTGGTCAACGGGGTATGCTTTAAACTTACTTTGGTTCTGGCCATTCCTGGCCTGCATTGTTTGATTAAATCATACACATAAAACGTAATGTTATGTACAGAAAGTACATCCTATCTAACTGTAGCTTTTGCAATGTTTGAATTTGTTGCACTGATACTAGTGCCATGAGCATAACCACTTTAGGTGTTAACTTCTGAAAAACAGTGACGTAATTGGAGCCCATTGCCGAAGCAGTGTGAGAATTTATACTGACATCACGATTTGTATATATCTAGACTTAGGAGGGTTCTTGTTCAAGATTCCTCTCATGAATCGGCATACTAACGGATGACCCGATAGATTGTTGTTCTGAAAACTGCCCTAAATAGGAGGACAAAGCACTCCGAGCACTATTAATGGTACTATAGCTCAAGTGTTCATCAAAATACAATGTAGCAAGGAACTC
The DNA here is from genome assembly GCA_035221665.1 of Okamejei kenojei. NCBI lineage: Eukaryota > Metazoa > Chordata > Chondrichthyes > Rajiformes > Rajidae > Okamejei > Okamejei kenojei. The sequence continues at coordinate 71,572,396 of CM069136.1, read as the reverse complement.
CAATACATCCGGAATGCTTGCAGGACGATAATATATATCTGACTGCTAGCTCTCATTTCTTAATATGAGACACATTGTTTTTTAGTGCTATCTCTCCAAGCTGCAGTTATCACATCCTACTTGACAGTCCAACCCTTGGAACGGTTTGGTCAGAACCTGCAAATTAACAAATTAGTATGATCATGTAACGGATGACTTTCTCCTGTTACTGGATGCACCCACAAATTACTGCAGTTGAGGACAGCTATGAATGGCTGAGTCATCATTCTCAGCACCAATGGGAACCACCGGAACCACCAAAACGCCTGAGGCGGAGTCCTGCTCTATTTTGGTGAGGCATTGCCTAATGAGGCAGAATGGGGGAAAAGCGTAAAAGAACGTACGTCCCAATGTAGCGAGAATGCATCCACCGCTACTGCTCCTGGATCTGGTTCCCACGAAACGTATTTAGGCAACTGGTGATTTCACCTGGATGCCACAGATCAATATCTGGCAAACCAAAGTGGCTGACAATCATTTTAAACATCAGGATTTAGCATCCATTCTATGTTGTCATTAAATTTCCGTTACCTGTTGTCTGCCACCATATTATCTCTACCTGGCAGGTAGATATCTGAGGCCCAGATATTTCTGGAATACACCAGTCCCAAATGAGGTTAGCCAGATTATCACATGATACTGACCTTATTCCTCCCATGTGTATTGATATAGGCAACAGCCATGGTATTGTCAATCTGAACATGTAAATATTCATTGCTGAACAATAAGTTTTTAACCCATAGAATGCCCCCAGCAATTCCAAGTAATTTATACCATGATAGTGCAGGATTAACCCTCTTGCGCACTCCATCTACCACCACAGCTAGACTCGCTGTCTGTGGCTCCCCATCCGAAAGCACTCACATCTGTTTGTAAAACCACTGAAGGTTGTTGAACCAAAATATTGTTTGGTAGTTTGTGCCACATTAATAATCCACCATTATAATTCAGCGATGGCTGTGGCTGGCAACCGCATAGGTCTATCAAAATGACCTGCATGTTCTTTAAGTGCTTGTTGTCTAGCATATTGCAGACTTTGACAGTGCAGGGGTCGAATAATACTGGCTACTTCCCGTATGGAGGGGTGTTGTTTTTCAGCGAGACTAATACAGACCTCCCTGATTTCCACAGCCTTGGCTGTAGGCAAACTCACTGACATATCAACTGAATCAATGACAAACCCCAAATAATCAAGTTTTTGAGATGGTTCTAACTTGTATTTTTGTTGGATGGACCAGAAACGTTACCTTTCAAACAGGTATTTGGTTGCTGAAACCGACTCCTCAGCTGTCTCCTGAGCGTTGCTTATGATTAAAATATCATCTAGATAAGCCATTACAATGTGATTCTGGACACGAAGCAGCGCCAGCAATGGTTTTAACAATTTCGTGAACAACCTAGGAGCTGAGGTCAACCCATTGGGTAATACTTTAATTGCCACAGCTATCCCATCCAACTAAATTTCAAGTATCTTCGATGATGACTTGGTACTGAATAATATGCATCTTTCAGATCTATGGTTGCCATATAACAACCTTCTGATAACAGCTGTTTAGCCGTATTGAAGGTGTCCTTTTTTAAAATGCCTATACTGGACATGGAATTTAACTGAGTTAGACCCAGAATAACTCGACATCCACCATCTTTTTTCTGTCTGGGGAATATATTAGACATAAATTGTTGAGGATGATATGTCGTCCTCTTAATTACCCATTTTTTGGCACAAACCCGCAATTTCTTAATTTACTTGCTGAGTTTCTGGTGCAGAAAACGCAATACCTGACTAGGCATATTTTGTGCAGGTGGATGAATTCCTGACATAAACTCTATTCGAGACCCTGAGACAGTGTCCAGTATAAACAGATCAGATGTTATGCAGCACCATTCATCATAAATAACTGCAACCTACCCCCACTGGAGGTTGTTCTCCAGAAGATTTATCCTAAACTGAATGAATCATCTATTGTCGACCTTTGGAGTTCTTGTCTTATTCACTATACTGGGGTTGTAATTGGCGTATAGAGGTGTGTAATACCACCGTCCCACTGACCCCACTCTACTTGGCCATGCCCCCAGGATCTGACCCCCTTTGTGTCGGAAACCAACCTGCGAGGTGGCATCCTGGCAGAAGGGACGTAGTCTTCATGAGGCGTATTGTCTTGGCCTCTTCTTCCAGGTCTTTGACTTGTTTGAGCAGGTCCTCCCCAAATAAATAATTTGGTGCTTGAATATTGGTCGACTTGCATAAAACTGCATATCGCGGGTTTATGTGTAGGTTTTGCGGCTATTTTCCGGATGCAATTCACTTCGAAATGCATTACACAGCAGGGCCAGCATATCCTGTTGTGTGCCGGACATCGCTCCCCTCCGACCATTTTGCTAAAAGCCGTGATGCCTGCTCCCACCAATTTGAGGACCTGCTGGATCTTGTCCACGCATCGTTGCACTCATTTGTGCCCAGATAGCAGAATTCACAGTGAGCACTTTGAGCGACACACAATTAACGGGTGTTATGTATCGGGCGGCTGTTTGTTCATCTTGTAACTGGTGAGAGGCCATGTAATTGATGTCAGCCGCCAGGTTTTCCTCCATGGCCTTGCTACATCCGGGACACCTAGAGATTGGCTCATGTGCTTTGGTGTGTGCCCAAAAGCAGTGACACCAATTTCAGGGTCAGACTCCACCTGCCCTGGCTCTCCCAAGTCTTGCTCTAGGGAGGTCTCTTCCAGCCCTAAACAAGGTGCTGGAGAGGGTGATTCCCACTGGTATCCATAAGCGGTGTATTCTTCTTCGCTGTATGGACCTCTGCGAGAGGCTGTGTGGGGAATCCTAGGGGCATTCGACCCCGATTGAAATTTTACATGGCTCATTAAGTTTGGAGCATTTTCCCATTTGGTTGAGCTGTCCCCATACCTTTATATTAAAAGGAGGGGAGTCTTCCACATCATCAGACCCATCAGATAAGATAGGCCTGAGAGTACTTTCTTTTGCCCTTCCTCCCTGGTGGAGTGGCCTCAGTGCCCTGAAGCACTGGAACTGATGGAGGCAGTTGAACTGCCGGTAGAAACAGTAGCCGGTATCGGAGCCGACATTAGCGCAGCCGTTATCTCCAAACCCGATCTACAAGCGGTAATCGCGGAGCAGGCATTAGCGCAGACATTATCTCCCGACCCGATCTATAAGCGGTAACCGCGGTCCCCGTGCGTTCTGCTCCTACTGCGGCAGTTACATTTGCAACACCCTCCATATACTAACTCTCGCTGGCTCCCGAGCCAGACTTACAGAGTTTAAAATACACGCAGGGAAAGTTTAACATTGACTTACCTGCGAGTTTACTACTTACCGCTGGTGGAGCAGCGCTCTCCAGCCCGTCAGTGCGCCATGCGTCGGACGTAATGATGGGCACGCGCGTGGCGGGGCTTCTTCACGTAGTCACTCACTCGGAAGTAAAATTGATAGCATAATGCACAGTAAAACGATTAAGTGAGATTTTGAGGATCCAGATCAACTGAGATAGTGTTATATTTTGCTAAGTTGAACCAGGGGCATTGGTGAGTCTTCACCTGGAGTATTGTTTACAATTTTGATCCTTGCTAGACACTGGTTTAGATGCAGCAAAGGTTCATAAGATTCTTGCTGATACTAGACGGCTTAAGGAGACACTGGATAGGCTGGGACGTTTGATCCTGGGGAGAAGGAGACTGAGGGATGATCTTATAGACAATAGACAATAGGTGCAGGAGTAGGCCATTCGGCCCTTCGAGCCAGCACCGCCATTCAATGTGATCATGGCTGATCATCCCCAATCAGTACCCCGTTCCTGCCTTCTCCCCATATCCCCTGACTCCGCTATTTTTAAGAGCCCTATCTAGCTCTCTCTTGAAAGCATCCAGAGAACCTGCCTCCACCGCCCTCTGAGGCAGAGAATTCCACAGACTCACCACTCTCTGTGAGAAAAAGTGTTTCCTCGTCTCCGTTCTAAATGGCTTACTCGTTATTCTTACTCTGGCCCCTAGTTCTGGACTCCCCCAACACCGGGAACATGTTTCCTGCCTCTAGTGTGTCCAAATGCTTAACAATCTTATATGTTTCAATGAGATATCCTCTCACCCTTCTAAACTCCAGAGTGTACAAGCTCAGCTGCTCCATTCTCTCAGCATATGACAGTCCCGCCATCCCGGAAATTAACCTTGTAAACCTACGCTGCACTCCCTCAATAGCAAGAATGTCCTTCCTCAAATTAGGGGACCAAAACTGCACACAATACTCCAGGTGTGGTTTCGCTGGGGCTCTGTACAGCTGCAGAAGGACCTCTTTGCTGCTATATTCGATTCCTCTTGTTATGAAGGCCAACATGCCATTCGCTCTCTTCACTGCCTGCTGTACCTGCATGCTTACTTTCATAGACTGATGTACAAGGACCCCCGTTGTAATTCCCCTTTTCATAACTTGACGCCATTTAGATAGTAATCTGCCTTCCTGTTTTATCTACCAAAGTGGATAATGTTATTGTGGCACTGACTATATAAGGGAGGTAAGAAAGGCAGATTTTATGCAGTAGGAATATTAGTCACTTCCTTTGTTGAGAATGAAAAGCGAGAATACTTACTATTGGCCTCTTGGACAATTAGCTATCCTGGCCTATAGGGCCTGTCCCACCAGCATGTGATTGCATGCGTCTAGCGCGACCTAACGTGGTCGCTTGAGCCGTACGGCTTCGCGCGGCCGGTCCCACTTCGATCGCCGGAGGCGTATGGAGTTGTGCGGGGCTGATCCCGACATCGCGCGGGGCTCCGAAAAACTGACACTGTCCAAGAATTCCGCGCGCCAGCGGCCTGTCGGCCCGCAGCCGCATTGAGAACGTACGCAGTGTCTCGACGTCGTACGCAGTGTCTTGACGTCTTACGCAGCGCCTTGACGGCGTACGCCTAGTGCGTGGCGTTGCGCAATGACGTCACCGCCCGGCGTGCCGTTGCGTGATGATGTCACTGCCCGACGCCGTGCGACGTCAGTCAGCCCGCCTCCTGCCCAGCTGATTGGTGAGTATGATGTCGGGACCAGCACAACTCCACGCGCCTCCGCGGTTCGAATTGGGACAGGCCACGCGAGGCCATACGCCTCAAACAACCACGTTTGGTCGCGTTAGACGCATGCAAACGCATGCAAACGCATGCTGGTGGGACAGGCCCTTAAGACAATCTCATTGCACTAATTTGTCAATGTGTTTCCCTGCTCATTCCCGACCTGCAGATTATCATACCATCCACTGTAAGATCCGGTCAGCGCAATATGACCACCTCACCATTTGACTTCTCACAACACCCTCCTGCCCTTCCTTCAATAATTGGACTACCCTCGTATGATGGGCCAAATTGGTTATAATGCAATTTTGCTTGGTAACTAGAGAATCATTATAAAGTTACTTTGCAAATTGGCAAGACAAGCACTAGGCCTTAATCCCATATACCATTTCTGATTTCATCACTTCTGGATGTTTCCCCTTCCACAGCCTCCAACCTTATTGTTTCCCAGCCCCGTACAGCCCAGTTTTACCTTCTCCCCAAAATCCATAAACACAACTGCCCTGGCAGACCCATTGTTTCTGCCTGGTCGTGTCCCATGGAAATGAATTCCACGTACCTCAACTCCATTCTATCCCCCTGGTCCAATCTCTCCCGACCTATGTCCAAGATACCTCACATGCCCTTCATCTCTTTAATGACCTGCTTTTCGAGCCCCCACTCCCTCATCTTTGCTATGGACGTCCAGTCACTCCATCCCCCACAAGGAAGGCCTTAAAGTCCATTTCTTCTTCGACCGCAGATCTGATAACACTCTACTCTACCTAGCGGTTCTGGTCCTTACCCTTAACAACCTCCTTCGACTGCTCCCACTTCCTCCAAGTCCAAGGCATAGTTATGGGCACCTGCATGGGCCCCAGCTATGCCAGCCTCTTTGTAGTGCACCTTGACCAATCCCTGTTCCAGGCATACACTGGCTCAATTCCCCAAACTCTATCTCCGTTACGTTGATGACTGCATCGGTGCTACCTCTTGCACCCATGCAGAACTCATGGACTTCATCAACTTCACAATTAAGTTCCATCCTGTACTCAAATTCACTTGGACCATCTCCGACATCTCCCTACCATTTCTAGATCTCACCGTCTCCATCACAGAAAACAGACTAATGACCGACATCTATTACTGACTTCCATAGCTGTCATTCTACACTACACTTCTTCCCACCCTGCTTCCTGTAAAGACTCTATCCCCTACTCCCAATTCCTCCATCTATGCAGCACCTGCGCCCAGAATGCAGTTTTCCATACTAGGTCATCGGAGATGTCCTCATTCTTTAGGAAACGGGCGTTCCCCTCTTGCATTATAGATGAGGCTCTCACTAGGCTGTCATCGATATCCCGCGGCTCCGCTCTTCCTCACCCTCCCCCCATTGATAACAAGGACAGAGTCCCCCTTGTCCTCACTTTCCACCCCATCAGCCGTCGCATACAGCATATAATCATACAACATTTTCGCCATCTCCAACGGGATCCCACTACTGGCCACATCTTCCCATCTCCACCCCTTTCTGCTTTCCGCAAAGACCGTTCCCTCCGCAACTCCCTGGTCAACTCGTCCATTCCCACCCAAAGCACCCCCTCCCCCCTCGACTCCATCCAAGGACCCCAACAGTCTTTCCAGGTGAGGCAGAGGTTCACTTGCGCCTCCTCCAACTTCATCTACTGTATCAGCTGTTCGAGGTGTCAACTCGTGTACATCGGCGAGACCAAGCGCAGGCTCGGCATCGTTTTGCTGAAAACCTCCGCTCAGTCTGCCTTACCCTGCCTGATCTCCCAGTTGCTCAGCATTTTAACTCCCGCTCCCATTCCCAATCTGACCTTTCTGTCGTTGGCCTCCACGATTGTCAGAGTGAGGCTCAGCGCAAATTGGAGGAATCATATTTCCCTTGTTTCGCTTGGGTAGCTTACACTCCAGCAGTATAAACATTGACTTCTCTAACTTCAAATAGCCCTTGCTTTCTACTCCATCACATACAACCCTTAATCCTCCAAAATCTCCGCCACCTCCAAAGGGATCCCACCACTAGCTACATTTTCTCATCACCCCTTTCCGCCTACCGCCGAGACCGTTCCCTCTGCAACTCCCTGGTTAACTCATTCCTTCTCACCCAAACCACCCCCTCCCCAGGTATCTTCCCCTGCAACCGTAAAAGATGCAACACCTGTCCCTATACCTTCTCCCTCGACCCTCTCCAGGGACCACAACAGTCCTTTCAGGTTAAGCAGAGGTTCACTTGCACCTCCTCCAACCTCATCTACTGTATCTGTTGTTCAAGATGTGGACTCTTGTACATCGGCGAGACCAAACGTGGACTGGGCGATCGTTTCGCTGAATACCTTCGCTCAGCCTGCCTGAACCAACCTGATCTCCTGGTTGTCAAACACTTTAACTCTCCTTCCCATTTCCACACGGACTTTTCTGTCCTAGGTCTCCTCCATTGTCTGAGTGCAAATTGGAGAAAAAGCATCTCATATTTCGCTTGGGCAGCTTACAGCCCAGTGGTATGAATATTGATTTCTCTCACTTCAGGTGGCCTGGCATTCCCTCTCTCTCTCTCTCTCTATCCCTCCCACACACAAGTCACACTAGCTTCACGTTTTCACCTAACAAACAGCTAACAATGGCCTGGGTTTCCTTTATCATCGTTAATTTTTGCATATCTTGTATTCATTGATCTTGATCTCTCGACTTCATCGTCTTTATCTCTCGTTTCCCTTATCCCAGCCAGCCTGAAGAATGGTCTCGACCCGAAATGTCACCCATTCCTTCTATCCAGAGATGCTGCTTGTCCCACTAAGTTACTCCCGTTTTTTGTGTCTAAGCAGGGAACAAAGCTGTCTTGGAAAAAAACAGTCTATAAAATAAATTCTATGTAACCCCACCACAGTAATCGGATACTATTGTCTCTTAGGAACAACATATTTTATAAAACAATTTTCTGTAATGGGAGGTTTCTTAGTAATGCTACATTCTAACAGAGCTACTTGTATGTCAGTTGCAGGAATTAAGAGTAATCTCTGGTAGAGTTGCAAGTGCTATCATTGAGTCAAAATAAAATTTGTAATTCGAGCAAGAGAGGTTATGTGGCTTTTCCTTGTTTTTTTTGTGGTCTAATCGAATTAGAGCAGAAACTCAGCAGTGGTCACTGAATATCGATCAGAAATGGAAAACCTAATACCAGTCAGACAATGCATTTTCCCCTACATTGTGCTGTAAATATTTATAATTTAATTAGCTAATAATATATGTTACTGATATTAACAGTGAGTGAATACATTGTATTTCCATTTTATATGTTAATAAATGTAAAGGCTTCATAAAATAATCTGTGTCCTCTGATTCATTTCTTTGTACAGAGAAAGGATTTATAAATTCATCAACTCTAAACAAAGTCTATGATGTTGGTAAAGATGAAAACTTTTGCTTTGAAGCCATACTTAATGCATATCCACTTATAAGGTGCCAGTGGTATTTTTCAGAAACAATCTTCCCTTGTGAACCTACAAATTTATTTGGGAACAGGTACAAGTTTTTGAATTTGTTGGACGATTAACGGAAAGCTAATGTTTTCAGAGACAGTTTATTACTATATATAGTCTTTTATAGTCGTATGTGTTAAAGCAGATCCTAACTCAAGTTTTGTGAATTACATTCATTTGGTATTTGAAATTCAAACTTTTTTCTGTTTAGCACACACATAGTCCAGAGTTGCCAGGCATGCCTGCTATGTTACTATCTTCATTTCTCATTGAACCAAGTTTAATCCACTGGCACCACATTCAGCTCTGGATCACCTTGACTACAAGAACACCTGTGCAAGGTTGCTATTCATTGATTGTAGCACTGCCTTCAGCACCATCTCTAATTTTTTTTTTATAGAATAAAATAAAATAAAACATTTTTTAAAAAGGTCGGCATTAGAGTTGCTGCTTTACAGCGGCATAGGCCCGGGTTCAATCCTGACTATGGGTGTTATCTGTACGGAGTTTGCACGTACTCCTTGTGACCACGTGGGTTTTCTCATGGTGCTCTGGTTTCCTCCCACATTCCAAAGACTGACGGTTTGTAGGTTAACTGGCCTCTGTATCCACACTGTATCTCTAAACTAAACTAAACTCTAGGCTACAGACAATAGGTGCAGGAGTGGGCCATACGGCCCTTCAAGCCAGCACCGCCATTCAATGTGATCATGGCTGATCATCCACAATCAGTACCCATTTCCTGCTTTCTCCCCATATCCCTTGACTCTGCTACCTTCAAGAACCCTATCTAGCTCTCTCTTGAAAGTTTCCAGAATTCCACAGACTCACAACTCTCTGTGTGAAAAAGTGTTTCCTCATCTCCATTCTAAACGGCTTACCCCTTATTCTTAAACTGTGACCCCTGGTTCTGGGCTCCCCCAACATCGGGAACATGTTTTCTCTAGCGTGTTCAAACCCTTAATAATCTTATATGTTTCAATAAGATCCCCTCTCATCTAAATTCCAGAATATACAAGCCCAGCCGCTCCATTCTCTCAGCTTTGACATCTGCAATAAGCTTCTGGACTTTCTGATTAGCTTCAGTCAATAGAATTGGTTGTAACATTTTTCCCACCCTGATTATCAGCACTGATACACCTCAGGGTTATGTGCTTAGTCCTCTGCTCTACTCCTTGTACACCTTCAATTGGTTGGCCAAGTACAGCGGCATCTCAAACTTTATGTTCGTTGATGATACCACTGTTGTCATCCAGATATACAACAATGAAAGCGATCCCGAACCTTGTCATGGTGTCAGAACAACAGCCCTGCCCTTTGTCGGCAATTTATTTGCCCGTACCTTATTCCTTTTATCAATTAATCAGCAGAGGAGACGGCAGTTCCTTACAACGCTGTTTTATTGAGGGAGAGTCATACAGCAAGCAGGCCAGTGACTGTAAGAGTCTCTCTGGCTTTTTTGTCTATGCATAGGCTTTTTATACAATGTAGTAAACAGGTAATTGTGTGATAAGATATTGCAACCCTCACACACATACAGCTTAATCTTGCAAGTGCCAACTGTCTGTCGGGAGGGTGCGTTTGCTGTTACTAAGAGCTACGTGTTTCTGTTTTTAGTACAGATGGTTCCTGCTTTTTCCTAATCGGATCATTTGCAGTTTGTTATGTGCTGTTTGGCACATCTTGAATCTTGCAAGGTTCAGCATGTCTTGGTTACATTTTAAGGCTACATCTGGCAATTAGCTAGTACAGTGTTTTACTTTACAATTTATTTCACACCTTACCATCAGCAAAATGCAAAAGTTGCTTAAGAAAGCCAGTGGAAGGAGAGGGTTGAACACAACTCTATTGTCAATGAGCCACTGTAGAGATAGTCAACAGCTTCAAGTCCCTAAACTGGTCCCTACATGCTGATGTGGTGGTTGAGAAAGCACATCAGTATAGTTATGTTTGCAAGGATTCTCTCAAATTTCTACAGATGTGTTGTAGAATGTATACTGACAGGAGATTTTTCAGCCTGGCCCAACAATTGTTCTGTTCGTGACCATCTGAACCAACTTCCCCTTTCTCTTGACTCTCAGTCTGAAGAAGGGTCTCGACTCAGAAAGTCACCAATTCCTTTTCTCCAGAGATCAATCAATCAATCAATCAATCAATCAATCAATCAACCTTTATTGTCATCTTGCAAAGCAACAGTTGTACAGTGCAAAAAGAGAAGACGTTTCCCAGGAAATACCAGAGCATCGCACATAAAGCTTAAACATTTCACACACAAATAAAAACAATAAAAAACAATCCAGTCCCTGATAAAAACAATACAATTGTTAAAAGTGCAGGTAAAAAAACCCAGCAATATTAAAATACTAGTAAAAACAGTCATAAATTGTCCAGGGCAGCTGATTTAAGTGGCCAGTGCCAGAGTTTGTTATTAAATTGTCAGTGCAAAAAAGCAGCAGAATCAAGTGGAGTGACTGTTGAGCAGCCTCACAGCCTGTGGAAGGAAGCTGTTTAGCATTCTGGTTGTCCGGGCTTTGATGCTACGGTATCTCTTGCCTGATGGCAGGAGATCCAGATATGTGCAGAGGGGTTGCAGTCTGTGCTGACCAACCGCTGCCTGACTAACTGAGCTTTTTGTGTCTATCTTCGGTTTGAACCAATTTCAATATACTTCTCACTCTGACTCAATACTACCACTCATCAAAGCAGGCAAAACACGAACTGAAAGCAAGGGGTTTCTACTTATTAACATTTTCCCCAAGTGTCAGGTTAACCTTTGAACATTTTAATATTATTATTGCATAAACAGGAATCCAGATAATTAATATAACAGCTGCTCTAAAGTCAATATTATGAGACAGAGATGGAGTAGATATGGAGAGGATATTTCCTGCAGTGGGAGAGTTAGGGACCAGAAGGCATAGAATGAAAGGTGCACCTTTAGAATGGAGATGATGAAGAATTGTTTAGCCAGGGGGTGGTGAATCTGTGGAATTCATTGCAGTAGAGGCCAAGTCAGTGGGTATTTTTAAAGTCGAGATTGATACGTTCTTGGTTTGTAAGAGTGTCAAAGGTTACGGGGAGAAGGCAGGAGAATGGGGTTGACTGAAACCTAGATCAGCCATGAGCGAATGGTGGAGCAGACTTGATGGGCCAAATGACCTACATTAGCTATGCCTCATGGTCTTACATTAAAATCTGTTATATTAAGCAACTTTTTCTGCTGAAAAGCACAAGGTGCATTGCATAAAATGTGTCATAGAGTGCAGGCTTTTGTTAACGGTCATAACACGCTATGGCGCCATTGGAGACAAATGCTGAGTTGGTATTGACTGTTTCATGTCAGGAATTGGGACCCTTAGATTGGGATTTTGGTCAGCATGAATGAATTGAACTGAAGGGTCTGTTTCCATGCTCTATGACACTAATCATACTAGACCTTTGTCATAAAGCACCTATGTATACATTTATTTGATGGCATATCTGAGCAGCTTGATTGTTTCCATGGTTAGAGAGTCTCAAGACCAGCAGAAGTCCACAATGTCATCATACTAATTTTGAAATAAGAGCTGCATTTGCATATCTCTAAAGTATCAATTTGCTTTAAACTTTTTAACTGCTGATTTTTTTTCCCTGCTTGTACATTGCATAATTATTTTCACTGTTCCCTAGTTTCTCTGCATCATTTTGTGATCATGGACATAAACCTGGAATCTACGAATTTTTTGCAGAAAACGAGGAGACAGAATTTCAGACATCTTTTACTTTATATGTAAAAAGTAAGTAAAGGCTATATAGCTACGTGCATACATTTTATTAGTAAGCTGATAACATAATCCAATAATCTGATATAGACAAGATTTGTGAGCATCCAAATGATGAAAAGTATCGTTAAATACTATTTTTTGTAAACAGAATGGTGTTGTTTATTGTTAGGGAAAATGAGTACAAAAGTAAGAATATTTTATTTCAATTACATAGGTGAGACCATATTGGGAATACTTTGTAGAGTTTTGATTTAGACTTTAGAAATATAGCACGGAAACAAGCCATTTAGTCACCGAGTCCTCGCTGACCAACCCCGTACACCAGCACTATCAACCCCGTACACCGGAACACGGGACAATTTATAATTTTTTACCGAGGCCAATTAACCTATAAACCTGAATGTCTTTGGAGTGTGGGAAGAACTGGAGCACCTGGAGAAAACCCACACAGTCACAGGGAGAACATACAAACTCTGTGTGGACAGCAACTGTAGTCAGGATCGAACCCGGGTCTCTGGCACTGTGAGTCAGCAACTCTACCGCTGCGCCACCGTGCCACCCCTTGAAAAGTGTCTTATTTCTTCTTTCAATGAGTTGTCTTATGAGAAGAGATGAGATCGATTTGGCTACCCCACAGTGGCAGAGCTAGTAAGGTTACTGCCTGACAGCACCAGAGACATTGGTTCAATCCTGATATATGGTGGTTTCTGTGGAATTTCCAAGTTGTGATCACATGGTTTCCAGCAGATTTCCTCTAACATCCCAAAGGTTTGTGGATAGGTAGGTTAATTTGCCACTATAATTTGTCCCTAGTTTGTAAGTGATTGGTAAAATCTGGGGAGCATTGAAGATAATGTACAGAGATTGGATTAATTAAAATTGGGTGGTTGATGAATGGTGTGGACTTGATGGACCAAAGAGCCTGTGTAAGTCTTCAACGTAAGGTTAGCCAATTACAATGGTATGAAGATGGAGTTGTTGCATGTGGACTGGGCAAATAAACTATGAGACAAGTCAGTGGATCACAAAGGAGATCCATTGTTATTATTGGAGGTGAACCTACCAGACCCGGGATATCACTGGGAGTGTAGTGCTGTGTTTTCATGTCTAACCATCCACAGCTGCTTCATCAATTACCCATCATAAGAACAGATGTAGGCGTGTTTGCTGAGGACTGCACAATGTTCAATTCCACTTGCAGCTGCTGAGCAAATTAAGCAGTTCATGCCAGTAAGCACTAAGACCTTGCAAACATTCAGGCACAAGCTGTTAAGTGGCAGGTAACAGGTCAGGCAATGACGATTTCTAACAAGAGAAAATCGAACACCTACCCTTGACATTCATTGGTATTGCTATCATCAAGGCACTTGCAGAAAATATTCCAGAGCTGAGCTGCCTTTCCATTGGCCAGAAACTGAAGTGTGGCCAGCCATATTAATACTGTGACTACCAGAAAATGTCCGAGCATAGTTATCCTTAAATTAGTGATTCACCACCTGACATCGCAAATACTTTCCACTATCCACAAGCCATGTCAGGATTATGATGGAATATTCACCTCCTCTTTGGATGAGCATAGTTCCAACAAAACTTTTGATGTGATCCAAGACAAAACAGTCGACTTGTCTTGGAACAGTAGAAACGTGTAGAACAGTCATTATATCTGTAAGATAGATTTTTTTTTTAAATTACTGTTGGTAGTTCAGATGAACTTGATAACATATTCATAAACTTATGTTCATAACACTTGATAACATGTTCATAAATATGACCATCCACTAAATTTATAAACTGCACGTTTGACAGCAAAACCATCTCTGGAGTTTTCAATGACAAAAAGTCATCTTTCGTGCATGTCTGCAAGTTATCCTTCAGTCAGAATAAACTGGACAAAATGCAATGGAGAGATGTAAGTACAAAAAAATGTAACGGCTACTTGATGTTACCATTAAAATATTAACATGAAAATTATTCAATTGACTCAAGGTGTTTTAAACTTACTATTTACTTCCTACAGTAAACACAAATTCTTTATCTGCCTTCCTTTCCATTGTTCACATTTCGGCACAGTTTTCAGTGCCACTAAGTTGCTATTTTTTGCAATAAACCCATTTTCAGCTGTGTATAACTATCTGCCTGCTGCTCTTACAGACATTAAAAAAATTATTTAAATAAAATAAAGACTTTGATCTATTTAGTTTAGTTAATTGTCATGTGTATCGAGGTACAGTGAAAAGCTTTTTGTTGTGTGCGGAACCGTTAGCGGAAACACTAGACATGATTACAATCGACAGAAGCATGATAAAGGGAATAACGTTTTGTGCAAGATAAAGTCCCGTAAAGTCCAATTGAAAAATTTGCAACTGCAATCATGAATAAGATTTCTACACAATAAGTTTAATTTGTGCAAAAGAGACATTCTATTCCCATGTTCTTCCCAAAGTCCAGAAGGATTCAACCAAATATACTGGTACTCCTGTGCACGATAAACAAGCCGCTGGAAAACTTGATCTAATTGTTCTTAATTTTTTTTGCCATCATAAATATATCTTGAAAATATTAGTCAATTAGGAGAGCAACTATATCTCAAGGATATCAACGCAACATGATTCTTCTATTTTTAGTTAACTTATTTAAATTCTTCATGCTCTTGACACAATACTGAAGTAAACAAAATAAAAATGTTTAAAGAGTAACCAAATAATTAAGTGATTTCCGTCCAACGCACTTGGATGATGTGTAAAGCTGATGTCAGTGCAATTACAACTATTAAGAGCATATATATTCTGTGATGTGGTTTTCTAATCTGGCCTATTTTTTGTCATATTTAAGTTGTACTGAAGGAGAGTCTGTTACTGAAGGTATTCGGATTGAGCTGTCAGATGGAAAAGAATTTGGCTCGAAAATTACAACAAGTGTACTGGACTCTGGGAACATGGTGGGAGGGTTTTCAATGAAGTGCTGTGCGGAGAATATCGTAGGATCAATCTGCAAGAAAATATTTCTTCCAAAGCAAGGTAATGTTGCTTCATTCATTCAAGTTTTATCATGCCTTAAGCAAAGTTAGTATCAACATTTTGAACTAATAATGATGCAGGAGTCTGGTAGAATGTACATAGAACAGTACCACACAGGTACGGACCCTTTAGGTCACATCGTCCAAAATGATGCCAAGTTAAACAAATCTCATGTGCTTGCACATGATCCATATCCCTGCATTCCCGTGTGCCTATCTAAAAGAACATAGAAGAATATGTACAAGGAATAATAATGTTGGTGCTATACTATATTGTTTTTATCATGAGATCATTGAAATTGTATGGCTAAGAAGTAGGTAATGCAGCCTATCAAGCTGTAATTTATTTATACAAAATAAAAATGAATACCCTCTTTTTTACAGATGTGAAAGTTTTACAGTCTCTCTTCTACATCTCAGCTGGAATCTTTATTCTGGTTACAATTGCTTTAATGACTTTCATATTCTACAAATACAAGAAGGTAAATGATCATAGTATTAATAATGGATATGTATTAAATATTTTATGTATGTAATATGATCAACTCAAAAAATATGTTCAATGAGAAAGTTACAGTTGTTCCACATGCATTCTGAAAAGGCTGCTCAGGTCACAAGCATGCGGTTTATATCCAGTTGGCAGGTTGAAATTGGAGTTGCGAAAGATGTGTCTCAAATGTATATTCTCACCTCGTAAACTTCCATGGAGTTGTTTCTAATTGTGTTGTTGCACCAAAATCTTGCTTTTCTTTTCACTGTGTAAGTTATGTTCTATTTATTGCCTATATCCCTATAATGCTGGTGTGAACAAACTTTTCATTGTACCTGTACCTTAATCTGTACTTGTGCATATGACAATAAAGTCAACTTGACTGGATTGAGCTTGACACAACACTGGTGACTGGTGCATTCCAGGTGAGAGTTCACTTGTTCCATTCCTTAGATACTGATATAAGAACAATAAAAGAAGAAACTGAAGGCCATTCTTATCCTAACTAAAGCAGATTAATATTATTTTTGGGATATGCTTGCACTAAAGTGGAAATTAAATTAGAACAGAAATATTGTATATTAGAATACAGTGTTCAGATTTCTATAGTTCTATAATCATCATTTTCTTCTTAAGAATAGCTGCTCTCGAAATAACTAATGATGCAACAGAAATTTGTACTTGAATAATGGGTATCCTTATCTTCATTTAAGCAACCTGGCTATGAAAGTCAATTCCAAATGATACAGATGGTTGGATCTTCTGAGAATGAATACCATTATGTCGATTTTAGTCAAATTGCTTATGATATAAAATGGGAATTTCCTCGAGAAAATTTAGAACTGGGTAAGTATCTGTTCCAAAATGTGCTGCAAAATATATACTTCCTCGGGAAGGGCATGGATGGCATAGTGACTAATAAGATTGGCTGCCCAACTTCAGAGCAAGTTTTTAAAAAATAATTTGTGTTTACTTAATTGCCATACTACAAATTCAATTTCTATTTCATATCCATAATAATTATTCCTTATTTGAAATCATTGTCCAGTATGAACTGTAAATAAGATTTGGTCCAGTTCCCTGCTAATTGTTTTTCCCCCGCAGGGAGTGTACTTGGCTCTGGAGCATTTGGAAAAGTAGTTGAAGCCACAGCATACGGAATTAGTAAAGTCGATATTCGTGTCAAAGTAGCTGTGAAGATGTTAAAAGGTATGTTCAATTTATGGCACACTTTCTTCGTAGGATATTTATGCTCAAGAAACCATTCAAATGAAAATTGTAGACACAAAAAGCTGGAGCAACTCAGTGGTTCAGGCAGCATCTCTGGAGAAAAAGAATAAGCGATGTTTTGGGTTGAGGCCCTTCTCCAGAAGAAGGGTAAACCAGCATCTGCAGTTCCTTCCTACACAAATAAGCATGATATCAGTTTTCAAGGTTTTGGTGGATTTTTCTATTCACATGAATTAATTCATTTATTAAAAGTTATTTTGGATTATTAAATAAAAATAAAAGCTGCAACACTTAACTATAGCTAAAAGCAATTTGCTGACTGCAACACACAAATAACTGGAGTAACTCAGCAGGACAGGCAGCATCTCTGGAGAAAAGGCATAGGTGACATTGCGGGTTGAGACCCTTCTCCAGACTGACTGTTTTTTTAGGGTTTCTGTTGTTTTATTATCTTGTATTTGGAATACTATTTATTTTATTCATGGTAATGTTTACCAATGTGATCAATGTGACCCACTTAGGAAACCTGAACGGAAACCTCTGGAGACTTTGCGCCCCACCCAAGGTTTTCGTGCGGTTCCCGGAGGTTTTTGTCCTCCGGCAACCACCTTCAACTAGCATCGCAACCGGCTTCGACTAACAAATTACCGATTTTTAAAACGGAAACCACTTTCGACCATTAGGGAGACTGACAAAAAACTCCGGGAACCTCTGGGTACCGCACGGAAACCTTGGGTGGGGCGCAAAGTCTCCAGAGGTTTCCATTCAGGTTTCCTAAGTGGGACAGGGACATTATAAAGTTATTTCCCAACATTATAGATTAGTCATAATTGATACAATTTAATATAAGTAAATAACATATTTTTTGTTCAATTAATTGGATAACACATAAATAGCAATGATATGTGATGTTTTGTGTTGAAACGTTGATAGTTGGAGGCTACGGTACTAACAATGCAAGTTTTCAAACCTGAGTACATTTTATTAGTAAAGTACCAATTTGTAGACTTGGTTATTAGGATCTTGTAAGTGAGTTCACATTCATCAGAACAATTGGGGCATTAGTGTAAACAGCATGGGAATGTTTGCAGCAAAATAGCAAGAACCATATTAGATTAATTTGAATGCAACAAGAAAATGTAAACAAAAGGAACTGGAGGTGCTAGTTTACAAAAAAAAAGCACAAAATGCTGGATTAACTCAATGGGGAAGGCAGCATCTTTGGAGAATATGGATAGATGACATTTTGGGTCAGGACTCTTCTTCATTGAACTATGTTAATACCCTCTGATCTGATCTTGTTGATAGTGCATTGTGGCGGAGGATGACTTCAGTTCTGTGGGTTTGAGGCAGCCAGTGACATGGGATCTTCATATTGTTCCACTGGTGGAGCAGAAGATGCTTGGCTAGTGAGATACTTGGAGAGTTCCATTGTGCCATTTCGCTTAGAGCCCATGTGTATCATAGAGTCATACAGCGTAGAAGCAGGTCCTTCAGCCCAACTTGTCCACACTGAGCAACATGTACCATCTACACTAGTCCCACCTGCCTGCGTTTGGTTCATGTCCCTCTATACCTGTCCTATCCATGTACCTGTCTAATTGGTTGCAATAAACGTTGCTATAGCCCCTAGCTCAACTGCCTCATCTGGCAACTCGTTCCATACACCCACCACCCTTTTAGTGAAAAAATACCCCTCGGGTTCCTATTAAATCTTTTCCCCCTCACCTTAAACCTATGTCCTCTGGCTCTCAATTCCTCTGCTCTGGGCAAGAGACTCAGTGCAAGAGACCAGATCTATTCCTTTCATGATTTTAAGGTTTGCTTGAGGTTCTCTGCCTTTCTCTGTTCCCTCTCCCTATTTTGAACAATCATAGGTCAGGGATTGCCATGAACTTTATGACAATGTAACAATTTTTCAAGGAAGGTTCATGAATATAATTGAAGCGTGTAAAATAATGGCTTAGAACACACACGCACTTCATGATTTAAATTAAAATAAGAGACTCATGAATATATTTTCATTCTCCACTTAAAAGAAAAATATGAACCTTCTGAAAAAGATGCCTTGATGTCTGAATTGAAAATGATGATCCACATGGGGAGCCATGAAAACATTGTGAATCTTTTAGGAGCTTGCACTCATTTGGGTAAGTAACTGCACTCTTGTATTTATGTCTTTTTTTATATCCAAATCATGCTATTTATAAATGCTTTAATTTGTGCTGTTTTAGGTCCAGTTTATTTAATCTTTGAATATTGTTGCTATGGAGACCTCCTTAATTACTTAAAAAATAACCGGGAGAAATTCCATAGGACATTAACAGATGTCTTTGCACACAACAACTTCAGCTTCTATCACAATCTTCACAATGACCAACAATTACGGTAATGTGGATTTTCTACTGGAATTATCTGGTCAAAATTGTTACTTTCTGCAATCTGTTAAATTGCCCTGAATGGCAAAATTAATGGCAATATCATTGCATGGTTTAAATATATATTTCTGGTTTAGTTCAATATATATATATATATATATATATTTTGTGTGTGTTGTCTGTGTCTCTGTGCTGGTGATTTTCATTATACCTGTCCCTCACCATATTTGTGCATTTGACAATAAACACAACATAACTTGAAATGGACTTGCAATATTTAAAACAGATAGATTTTTTTTTCAAATCTGCCCGGCTCTGTTGTCTTTAAGTATTAACATAGTTAAAAAAATGTGTGTTTCCTGTGGTAAGTTATAGGATCAATTTATACTTCAAAATATCCATACTATTTGAGGCATGAATGTCAGTGGTGATGTATATTTGAGATAGATCATGACCCAGTCTGCTGGTTCATGTGCAAATGACCCTTTTTTTTGCCATGGTAGTGGATAGTGCCTACAATTATCCTTCAACAAGAGAAATGAACCAGCCATTTATCTCATCCTTATTTGTGCAGATATACTGTGTGCAAATAGGCATTTGTCTGCAATGTAGCAGTACAGTCCCATTTCTTTCCACATGTCAAACATGCAAGTTGGAAGGTTAATTTTACTATTATAAATTGCTCCCTGTGTAGGCAGTTAATGAGGGGGGGGGGAGAGAGGGGAGGTGTGGTGATAGTTGGTGGTGGAGGGGAGAGTTGTTGGGGATGCAAAAGGAAAGTTTGAATTCATAAAAGAGTGGGTTATGGTTGGCATGGACGTGGTGTGCCAAAGGCCCTGTTTCATTGCAGTTTGACTTAATAATCTCCATAACTTGTGTAAAATGGATGAATTGATTATGAAGCATTTTGATAAACTCTCAGAAATATGAAAGTATTATACAAATTCATGTCATTTTTTAAAATCTAACTGTAAATATAGTTTATCTTTGCTTTAGATAAACCAGTCGCTAGTCAAGAAGATTTTGCAGGGAGATTTGCACCTGAGAGGAATGGCAAATAACTTGCCATAGATTGCTGGAACAAATAATTATGTTTCCCGGATGTGACAGAGTTCTGGAAGCTGTGATAATAATGACATCAGTTGTAGACATTGTTTTCTGCCTGGTTCTGTCTGAGTTCAGTTATCTATATGTGGAGGCCATTATTCTCACCTGGTATCCACCAATTTAATTCCCTTCGAACATTGAAATGCTTCATTTATTTAGAGTACTTAAAAAAGTGTGTGTGTGTGTGTGTGTGGACAATGTAATTTTGAGAAGTGAAAGAGTGCTTTTGAAGAATGTGCCTTTGTACCATCCTTGTACATAAGAGCCTTTGTACAGCTCTTTACACTCCTGCCTAAGGTCAGTGCAACCAACTAATTCCCCCATCCATTGCAACTGGGCGGCAATGCAGTGGTGCAGCGGTAGAGTTGCTGCCTTACAGTGCTTACAGCGGTGGAGACTCTAGTTTGATCCCGACTACGGGTGCTGTCTGTACGGAGTTGGCACGTTTTCCCTGTGACCACGTAGGTTTTCTCCAAGATCTTCGGTTTCATCACACACTCGATGTGCCAGTATGTAGATTAATTGGCCTGGGTATGTGTAAATTATCCCTAGTGTGTGTGTGTAGGGTACTGTTAATGTGCGGGGATCGCTGGTCAGCCGGCCTTGGTGGGCCGAAGGGCCTGTTTCCGCGCTGTATTTGTAAACTAAACTAAGCTAAACTGCTGTGCGACCACTGATCTACAATAATAATTTTTATTAGAAGTATCTCTGCTACTTGTAGAAGACAGACCATGAGAAAGCACTAACAGTAAAATGTCTAAGAGCAAAGAAAAAAGTGGGGAAGTGGGAGGAAGGGAGATATGGGAATGATTAACCAAAGAAGTACAGGGGGAGGGGGAACGTAGAGAGTGAGACACAAAGAGGCAGAATGTGTGTTTTCCCCTTCTACTTCTGTGGAGAGAGGGAGAGAGGAGGGAGAAGGAGAGAGGGAAAGAGAGAGGGAGGGAATAAGAGGGAGGGAAAAAAAAGGAAGGAAGAGAGTGGGAGGGTGGAAGGGAAAGGGGGAGGGGGAGGGAGGAAGAGGGAGGGGATAGAGAGGAAGGTTGGAGAGAGAGAGTGAGCGAGGGAGGGAGGGAGGGAGGGAGAGGGAGGCTTCCAAAATGGCTTCTACATCATCATCTGGTGCTAAAAGCAGGAAGCTGCCGTTCAAACAGCAATATGCAAAGAGATGGCAATGAATGCACTCTCAAGTACGGTGCATAGAAGACGTGTCAATTAGTAGCAAAGTTATGCAATCTTGTACTCTAACATGGGTATGACTGCACATTACAAATAAAAAAAAATCAGCAAAATGGGTGTGTAAAAATACTGATTTCCTCAGCAAAATACTGATTTTCAGGTACTAGGATAATGAAATGCTCTGACAAAACTTGTCAGCTCTGAGCGTGAGTATTTTCTCCTATCTGTCATTGGCCACAGCGGCCAATTATGGTGTTACAGTTGAGAATGGAGAATTCCTTCGCTCCTTAGATGCTGCTGCACCCGCTGAGTTTCTCCAGCTTTTTGTGTTACCCATGGTGTTACAGTTGTTGCCTTGCTGAAGACCAGCAAACACAGCACATTTCAGTATTAACATTTGGTGACTTCCTTACCTCGATAACCCAACTTTGAGTTTGTGTTGAGTTTCTGACCGAGGTAGAGTGAAAAACTTTTGTTGTGTGCTAGCCAGTCAGCAGAATGACAATATATGATTACAATCAAGCCATCCACAGCATACAGATACACGATAAAGGGAGTTGTCTTGCTTTAAAAAAAAGACACAAGATGCTGAAGTAACTCAGCTGGTCAGACTGCATTACCAGAGAACATGGATAGGCGACGTTTCAGGTCAGGGCCCTAATTCAGAAGAAAATTTCTGACCTGAAATACCACCTATTCATGTATTCCAGAGATGCTGCCTGACCCGTTGAGTTACTGCAACAGGTTGTGTCTTTTTTTGTAAAGCAGCATCTGCTGTTCTTTGTATCTTGTTCTTGCTTTAGCTAATCAATAAGAGTGGAAACTTTTAAATGGATTTTGTTCAAGATCATTCTTATTTTCAGATTTGATGTTTAATTATAAATCAACCACTAGAAGTAATGAGTGTTTTGCTTTACTTATCGATATTTGCTTTCCAAGAAAATGCTTTGAACTGGGAATTGTATGTGTTACCGTAATATCTTTATTTCACATTTTGATTAGATACAATGGTAGAAATATACTACAAAATGAATCGTACATACCAATGAACAGAAAGACTGGTACAGATACATTGTCACATATCAGTGACTGTGATTTATTGTTCAGCGAGAATGAGCTAACGTGCCCAATCAATATGGGTAAGCAGTTTCCTGCAAACAAGTGCAGTTTGTGAACAGCCGATTCTTTGGTACTGTGTGTAAACTATAGAGAACTATAATGTGTGATTAGCAGATGTTTATCTAGTTTTTTTATTTTGAGCGGATAGAACATTGTTACAATGAGTTCTCTTTATCTTATAAAAGGCATAAGTTCTCAATTGCTTGAAATCCGTAGCATAGAGTCATATAGCACAGAAACAGGCCCTTCGGCCCAACTTGTCCATACCAACCAAGATGCCCCATCTACACTAGTCTCACCTGCCTGCATTTGGCCCATATTCCTCTAAACATTTCCTATCCGTGTATCTGTCCAAATGACTTTTACTGTTGTTATAATACCTGTCTCGACCACCTCCTATGGCAGTTCGTTCCATACACCCACCACTCTCTGTGTGAACATAAACAACATGTTAGACTGCAGTTCAGTAAAGATATTCAACCAAGGAATAAATCACATTCTGGCAGATATTTTCCACAGATGATCCACTCAGGATATGATACTCAGGATAGCTAATGCAAAGCAATAAGACATGCATCATGTTTCTTGAGTATGGAAAACCTTGTCATAGAATTGAGATGTGTAGCAAGTTTCCTTTTGCACAGAGAGTTTTGGAGGCCTGGAACACCCTACCATCTGAGGTAATGGGGGCAAATATGATTGTCACGTTTAAGAGACTTTTAGATAGGCACATGGAAGGACAGGGAATAGAGGGATATAGATCGTGTGCAAACAGATGAGATCAGTTGGCATCAAGTTCGGCACATACATTATGGGCTAAAGGGCCAATTCCTGTGCCGTTCTAATTAAAAATTGAAGGGTTTTTTTACACTCAGAAATAACTTCTATTCACATTTTTTATGCTTTAAGATTTACTTTTAATAATTTGAAATACTAATAAAGCTAGTAAATAATTAAGTTGCTATTGGTAAGCAATTTTCCATTGATCATTGTTACAACCTTAAAATTATTAGAATTATGTTGTGGCT
The DNA here is from genome assembly GCA_035221665.1 of Okamejei kenojei. NCBI lineage: Eukaryota > Metazoa > Chordata > Chondrichthyes > Rajiformes > Rajidae > Okamejei > Okamejei kenojei. The sequence goes on along the minus strand of CM069136.1, from coordinate 71,548,483 downwards.
CTTGTGACTTTATTCTTACATTATAATAAACTTGAATGTGAAACAAAATCTTGACTGCAAATCCCAAGTCCTTTTGTGGCATTAATTCATATTAAGTCTCTGTGCAAACATAGTAATCAAATCAGAAAACGCGGGAACAGTCCCTTCGGCCCAACTTGCCCACGCTGACCAACATGTCCCATCTACACTAGTCCCATCTGCCTGTGTTTGGCCCATATTCCTCAGAGAATTTAAAAGCAATTGTACGCAACTAAACCTAGTCCAAATAAAAGAGAAAAAGTTATCTCAAGTTATCTAATGCTGTAATTTTGATTTCTACAAGTGGTTAAAGTATATGTCTATAGCAAACAACAAACTTGATATGCGTTTTCCAACAAAGAGCAAATGCACTTTTGTGTAAATACCCCAGTATTTTGTATAAATATCACAGTTACAATTAAACCATAAATACAATTTTGGGTCTTTTAATTTATTAGCTGACTATCAGAATGCCAGTAAGTATGAAGATGATGATCTACACGTTGTTACGTTTGAAGATCTTCTCAGCTTTTCATACCAAGTTGCCAAAGGAATGGACTTCCTCACATCAAGAAGTGTAAGCTTACTTAAGCAGTCTTTGTGTCAAGTATTTAAAGTCTGCCAGTCTGCATTGCCACAGTAAGTTAATCACTGGCTGTTTTGTTAGTGCATTCACAGGGACCTGGCAGCCAGGAATGTGTTAGTGACACATGGGAAAGTTGCAAAGATATGTGACTTTGGATTGGCAAGAGACATCATGCAAGATTCCAATTATGTCATGAGAGGCAATGTAAGTCTATGTTCTTATTTTGTTGTTCCCTTGTCCAATCTCATATCTGCACTTTGGAATTAATTTTGTTATTTGACACCAGTGTACATCAAACAAGAGACAGTCATCTACTTGTTGTACATACCTTGCAATTCTTCTTTCTATTTTTTCTCCTTCGTCCAAAAGAAGATCAGGAATGGTTAAATGAAGTTCTAATCTGCAGGGGTTTTTTTGAACGTGGAAAAATTTAGAAATATTCTCACAAGAATTCTTCTGGCGCCATCTGCTAGGTAACAATCAGAAGGAAATGTCCTGTAACCAACATTAATTGCCAATTATAGTTGCTGCCTGCAGTTGATAAGATGAACCAACTCATAGAAAGATAGACATAGAAAATAGGTGCAGGAGTAGACTTTTTTTAAATCTCTTCCTTCGACGGAGATGCAACCTTTTTCCGCGTCGTATCTCCATTCGCGCTTAACATCGAGGAAATGGCGGCCTCCAACTGGAATTGACCATAAGGGCTCCGGTCGCAGAGCCTGAGGAGTTACCACAGTTGGTTGACTTTCGGGGGCTGTGGTGGCGCTGCGGTTGCGGCTGTGACTCGATTTCGGAGGCTTCGGCCACAGGCCCTGCGGACTGTAACATCGGGAGCTCACAACAGCTTCGCCCACCCCAACTCGTAAGGCTTAAGTCAGCCCGTTCGCAGGGCCTTTCATCGGCCGGCGCGGCTTAAAATCAGCCACCGGATCTTCCATCGCCGGGCGAGGCCTACAACATCGGGAGCCTCGATCGCCTCGATGCAGCAGTTTGACTGCTTGACCATGGGAAGAGAAGCAAGGAAGAGATAAGACTTATTTAACCTTTTATCACAGTGAGGAGGAGCCTGGAGGAGAGTCACTATGATGGATGTTTGTGTTAAATTGTGCTGATTGTGTGTTTTGATGCTTTTTTTACTGTTATGACTGCATGGTAACAAAATTTCGTTCAAACTTGTTTTGAATGACAAATAAAGAAATTCTAACTACAGAAAATTCTGGAAATTCATACACTATCCATCAATTTCAGTGAAAGACCTCAGCAATTAATGATGCTGATGTGATTCTTTATTAATTCTGTTAAATTTCATGGAATTAAATAAATTGTTTGTCATTTGCTAAACCACATCAAAGCATCATTTTGTGTATGAAGAAGGGGTCCGGACCCAAAACGTCACCTTTGTTTCTGCAGGTTTATTCTCTCCCTCGTGCTACCACCGTCATTCATCTCCCTCTACTTACTTTCCTCCACACAGATGAGCTATAATAAGAAAGCATTACATTTCTTCTTCTATTTAGCACCAAAAGCAATTACGTCACCTTGACACCCTTGGTGTGCAGTCTATCATTGATACTCCAGTTGAAAATATAATTATTTTCTCACTTTGCCAGTCTTCAAACTGAAACATGAACGTGGTCCTTTCTCCACAGAGGCTGTTTGACCTACTGAATCACTGCAGTGTTTTATACTTTTAGTTAAGCAATCATTGAAGTGCTCTGCAGAAGAATCTCATTATTAGGCCTTTCATTATACTGAGAAAAAGTTATTAAGGTGGCTTGCTACCGAATCTCACATAGTCACAGCACAGAAACAGGCCCTTTCACCCACCTCATCCATGCCAACCAAGATGTCCCATCTTAGCTTCTCCCATTTGCCCGCATTTGGCTCGTATTCCTCTAAACCTTTCCTACCCATGTACCTACCCAAGTGTCTTTTAAAATGTTGCTATTGTACCTGCCTCAACTACCTCTGGCAGCTCATTCCATATTCCCATCACCCTCTGAGTGAGAAAGTTGTCCCTCAGGGGTCCCTTCTATTAAATCTTTCCTCTCTCACTTTAAATCTTTAATCTTTTGACCTTTAATTATTCTATTTTGTTTCCCTATTAAATATAGGCACGATTACCTGTCAAGTGGATGGCTCCTGAAAGCTTGTTTGAAGGCAGTTACACAATTCATAGTGATGTCTGGTCATATGGAATCTTATTATGGGAAATATTCTCACTTGGTAATGATGGATTTTTTTAATGTCCAAATTTTATCCCATGATTTCTGCTCAGTTGTATTGCTTAATATCACATCTTGACTTTGTTCAGGTGTCAATCCATATCCTGGAATCCAAGTAGATACAAACTTTTACAAGTTAATTAAGAATGGATTTAAGATGGATCAACCATTTTACGCAACAGAAGCAATGTAAGTTTTTCTAAAGATTATCACAAATTGCTGGAGTAACTCAGCGGGTCAGACAGCATCTCTTGAGAAAAGGAATAGGCAATGTTTCGGGTCGGAATCCTTCTTCAGATTGAAAGATAGAGGTGGGGGGGGCAGGGGAATCTGGAGGGTTCTTATTAAATCTTTTTACCTCTCACCAGTTGATTAAATTCACTTTGTCCTTTGGGTGCAGGGGTCCACAGGCATCATTGACAGTGAAGTTCGAATGTGAAACCATCCTTGAAAAATGTGAAATGCCTTTCAATGAAAGAAACCAGTAAATAATTGCTGTATTGCAATATATAGCAATGGCATTTTGGATCCTACTAGACCATAATTTCAGTCATTCTTAGCCACTCATTAGGGGGAAAGCGGCAAGCACATTCATTTCAAGCAAGCATTATGGGATTGAAGTAGTTCATTTATTTTGATCCAATGTCTTCTTTTGTTCCCCATTTCCTAACTTACTTTTCCATGTTTCCACAGCTACCATGTGATACTAAACTGCTGGGCTCTTGATCCAGGAAAAAGACTCGCATTTTCAGACTTAGTTTGTATTTTTGAAAAGCAGCTTGCAGATGCCGAAGTGGCTGTAAGTGAACGTGAGATTATTTAGTTTAGTTTATTGTCACGTGTACCGAGGTATAGTGAAATGCTTTTTTGTTGCGTGCTATCCAGTCAGCGGAAGGACTATACATAATTTCAATCAAGCCATCCACAGCGCACAGATACAGGACAAAGGAAATAATGTTTAGTGAAAGATATAGTCCAGTGAAGTCCAATCAAACGTAGTCCAAGGGTCTCCAATGAGCTAGATAGTAGTTCAGGACCGCTCTCTAACTGGGGCAGCTCTTAGTATAATTATAGGACTTGATAAGAAGGGGTTTGTATTCATGCAAAATAATCTCTCTGTATGGCACCTGAACATCACTGGCTATTTTACTAGTTAGTAACAAATAAGTTAATTAGTCACTACTGTTATCTAGGCAAACATGTAACTTGTTTGCCCATGGTAAGGTCTTGTGCACAGTCAGTGATAAGTGGCCTGTTGATTTAATTTTGATAATGATGGCTGAGAAATAAATTTGCCCAAGACCCTAGTGCAATGTGCCTGCTCTTCCAGATAGGACAGCAAGGATAGGGTGGCACAGTGATGTAGCGGTAGAGTAGCTCCCTCTCAGAGCCAGAGACCTGGGTTTGATCCTGTCTATGGGCGCTGTCTGTACGGAGTTTGTACGTTCTCCCTGTGACCATGTGGGTTTTCCCCGGGTGCTCCGGTTTCCTCCCACATTCCAAAGACGTGCACATTTGTAGGTTACTTAGCTTCTGTAAATTATCCCTAGTGTGTAGGATAGAGCCAGTGTACGGGTGATCACTGGTCAGCATGGACTCGGTGGGCCAAGGGGCCTGTTCCATGGTGTATTTCTAAACTAAACAAACCTAAACTAAGTCCTGTTTTAACAAGTTAGGCAGCATCTCTGGAAGACATAGATAGGCAACATTTCCAGTTGTGACCCTTCTTCAGACTAATTAGTCCGGACCCAAAACCTCACCTATTCATGTCCTCCAATGTTGCTCCCTAAACCGCTGAGTTACTCCAGCACTTTGCGTCTTATTATTATATTTTGTGTTTGGTTAGTGAGTTATTAGCTGAGTTATTCTGTTCATCTTAGTATTATCTATCCTGCCTTTAATAGTTTTCTTTCAAGCCATTTTTTTAAACCACATTGTGGAAGTATTATCATCTCGCACACTTATTACGAACTATAATACATAATAGATTCCATTGACTGTGTAATTATACACTAATTTATTGTTTTGGTTTATTTATGTTCAGGTTTACCACAACAATATGGAGTCCAAATGCAATCTAGACTATAAAAATTTAAAATCTCAGAGGAGAGTCTCAATCCAGTCTGCAACATCACTGAATGAAAATGATCCAATGGATGAAGAAATCAAAATGTAATTTCTCTGTTGCATCTGACCAAAATGACGGGTGTAACTTTTGAACGTTTTAGTTTTACTTTAAACTAATCAATGAATTTCAAAGCTGCTAACATATAGAACGGTATAATGCTTCCAGCTATTTGGGTTTTCCTGTGTTGTCGTTAAATTGTTCTGGAATTCTGAGCTGTCACAAATTTATATGTTTCTCTTTTGTATTACAAACCGGCAGATTTAATAACTGTTGAAATTAAATGATGAAGATTCACAAAATGTATAATGGAAAACTGGGAGATGAGAGTCTCTTGAAATGCTGAGGTGAAGAGGTTTCGAAGAGCATCATTCTAGGCAGGAAAGAGACACCATAAGCTAAGAGTGAAAAGGTGGAGGGAATGAATAAGGGAATTCCAGGGTTTATAGTGTGGATATAAAAACAGAGAATGGAGGTCAGACTTAATCTGTGGAAAAGAGACAGTGTTAATGTTTCATGTCCAAAAATTGGTCAGTCTCTGGGATTGCCGGTGACTGATGTCCTGGTGTCATTGAAGGGCTGAGTAGAATGGGCTGTGTAGAAGAGGACACACAGTAGGAATGCAGAGTTCCTGAAATGTTACTAGGCTAGTGGAAGTTATGGAGATAGCAAGAGTCAAAGTTATGAAGGATTTGTAAAAATATGAGCACTAGCAGGGCACAGAGAATGACTTTTTGTTTCCTTTCCCCAGATGTTAAATGAATTGAATAAAATGTGAGAAAAACTATTCTGCATGTTCTGTTGGATAGATGTAGGTAAACAAATCTGATGTCCATATGTTATAGCCAGGCTGATGACAACTTTGCTCACTATTATATAGGGAATTTTTTACTTAATGATTTACTACAATGGTTTTGTTGAGAAAGGCATCTTCCAGTTCCTATCCTTAATGGCCTTACAAGAGTGGGATATGACAGACTAATTTAGAGATAAGTTGAAAGCCATACAAATTGCTGTGAATCTGAAGTAACATCTAGGCCAGCACCGCAAGCTATAAGAGATTTACATTATTTGGTGTTTTAGTTGACATTTGAATATTTATGACATCCTGTGGTTTCTGGATCATCATAACAAGCTTTTATTTCAGATTAATTTCAGTAACTAAATTTAAATACCTGGTGGAATTTTATTGATTGCCTTCAAATTATGTGTCCACGTTTTTGCATTGCTAGCCTGGTGACTGAGCATGGTGCCCCTAAACTATTTTATAACTGAACAAAATAAAGCGTGTCCAATCAGGTTATGCTGCTGACCAGGGAGAGCATTGCAGCAATACTCCACAAGGATATCCTGGATCAATATCAACATTCTTTTTTATTTAAATTTGCTTTGGTATGCTTGAATTGGTTAAAATTGTATTTATATTGCTCTGTTAACAATGTCAGCTATGTTTTCTGGAAGCACTTGAGCATTTGAGTATATCTGTAGTGTGTCGTTAGACAATAGACAATAGGTGCAGGAGTAGGCCATTCGGCCCTTCGAGCCAGCACCACCATTCAATGTGATCATGGCTGATCATCCCCAATCAGTACCCCGTTCCTGCCTTCTCTTCATATCCCCTGACTCCGCCATCTTTAAGAGCCCTATCAAGCTCTCTTGAAAACAGCCAGAGAACCGGCCTCCACTGCCCTCTGAGGCAGAATTCCACAGACTCACAACTCTCTGTGTGAAAAAGTGTTTCCTCATCTCCGTTCTAAATGCCTTACCCCTTAAGGGGCTGTTTTCCCTCTACTCAAACTCGCAGCATGGTCGACACGTGGTCCTAGGAGGACACTGGAACTCTCCTTCATGCTCGAGGGAAGTTCCCGAATACTCGCGGCCTCAGCATGATGAAAAATGTTCCGCAATTAAAATTTGGTCGGCATGGTTCTTTATAACTTGTAGTGCAGTGGAGTGGAGTCTCCTTCGCTGACCGGGCACTTTGATTGGCTCATTGGAGTTTTCAGGACCGAAGAAAACCAACCAGAAGGTAAAATGCCCGCTAAACTTTATTATACTTCTTAAAGTGTCTCCACTCCTACTCCCCCTCCCCCCCACTCCCCCCTCTCCCCCTTCTCCCCCTCCCCCTTCTCCCCCCTTTCTCTCCCCGTCTCTCCCCCTTTCTCTCCCCCCTTCTCTCTCCCCTTCTCTCTCCTACTCTCCCCTTCTCTCCCTTCTCTCCCCTTCTCTCCCCTTCCCTTCTCTCCCCTTCTCTCACCTTCCCTCCCCTTCTCTCTCTCCTCCCCCCCTCCCCGCACTCTCTAAAGAATTTACCATACACTGTGCAACCGTCTTTTACTTCCTCTCATCGCGGGTGTGAATTTCAGACGGCGCTCCCCTGTTTTCCCTGCCCCCGCCTTTGTGATATGTTGTGTGCGCGGGCGGTCGATCCAGCTCACGTTTCAACGCTGACGGTCGATCCAGCTCGAGGGTTTTCCAGCGAGCACCCTCGAGCTTGGAAGGTCAAAGACACTCTTCTTAACTCGTGGATTAGGTCGCATGCATGTAGGACAGCCCCTTTATTCTTAAACTGTGGCCCCTGCTTCTGGACACCCCACCATCGGGAACCATGTTGCTTGCCTCTAGCGTGTCCAAACCCTTAATAATCTTATGTTTCAATATGATCCTTTCTCATCTTTCTGAATTCCAGAGTATACATGCCCAGGCCACTCCATCTCTCAGCATAGACAGTCCGCATTCCTGGGAATTAACCTGGTGCACTCCCTCAATAATCAAGAATGTCTCTTCCTCAAATTAGGGGACCAAAAACTGCACACAATCTCCATGTGAGGTCACACCAGGGCCCTACACAACTGCAGAAGAATAAGTGTGAAGTGCTACATCTTGGCAGGACAAATCAAAATAGGGACGTACATAGTAAAGGTAGGGAATTGAGGAATTGCTGTGGAACAGAGGGATCTAGGAATAACTGTGCATAGTTCCCTGAAGGTGGAATCACATGTAGAATAGGGTGGTAAAGAAAGCCTTTGGATGTGCTGGCCTTTATAAATCAGAGCATTGAATATAGGAGTAGGGAAGTAATGTTAAAATTATACAAGGCATTGGTAAGACCAATTCTGGAGTATGGTGTACAATTTTGGTCATCTAGTTATAGGATGGATGTCAACAAAATAGAGAGAGTACAGAGGTAGATTTACTAGAATGTTGCCAGGGTTCCAGCAACTATGTACAGAGAAAGGGTTGAACAAGTTAGGTCTTTATTCTTTGGAGCGCAGAAGGTTAAGGGGGGACTTGATTGAAGGTCTTTAAAAATGATGAAAAGGGATAGACAGAGTTAACTGTGCGTTTAGTTTATCCCAATAACGTATTGAGGGTAGGGAAGATTCAAACAAGAGGGCATGACATGAGAATTAAGGGACAGAAGGTTTAGTGGGTAAACGTGAGGGGGAACTTCTTTACTCAGAGGGTGATGGCTGTGTGGAATGAGCTTCCAGCAGAAGTGGTGGAGGCAGGATTGATTTTAACATTTAAGAGTAAAGTGGATAGGTATATGGACGTGAAGGGAATGGAGGGGTATGGTCTGAGTGCAGGTAGATGGGACTAGGGGAAAACAAATGGTCGGCACGGACTGGAAGGGCCAGAGAGGGCCTGTTTCCGTGCTGTAATTGCTATATGGTTATATGGTTATATGGTTAACATCTTTGCTCCTATACTCAACTCCTCTTGTTATGAAGGTCAACATGCCATTCGCTCTCTTCACTGCCTGCTGTACCTGCATGCTTACTTTCAATGACTGATGAACAAGAACGCACAGATCCCGTTGTACTTCCCCCTTTCCCAACTTGACACCATTTAGGTAGCTTCCTGTTTTTGCTACCAAAGTGGATAACCTCACATTTATCCACATATTATGAAGGTCGGCTTCTTTATAGATTATAGACAATAACACAAAGCAGCTGTAGCCAAGGCTAACACAATGGCACCATTCTTGAGGTGAACATGATGTGGATCTAAAGAAAAACAACTTTGGATCATTTGAATCACTAGTGGAGCCCATCTCTAGCAATTCACTGATTTAGAAACATAGAAAAATAGGTGTAGGCCATTCGGCCCTTCGATCCAGCACCGCCATTCAACGTGATCAAGGCAGATCATCTAAAATCAGTACCCGTTCCGGCTTTTTCCCCATATCCCTTGATTCTTTTAGCCCAAAGAGCTAAATCTTGCTCTCTCTTGAAACATTTCTATGATTTTGAAAGAAACAATTTTTTTTTAGTTTAGTTTATTGTCATGTGTCCAGGGAAAAGCTTTTGATGCGTGCTAAGCATCAGCGAAAAAACTACATGATTTTGATCCCAGAATTATGAGAATTAAGGGACAGAAGTTTCGGGGTAACGTGAGGGGGAACTTCTTTACTCAGAGGGTGGTGGCTGTGTGGAATGAGCTTCCAGCAGAAGTGGTGGAGGCAGGATTGATTTTAACATTTAAGAGTAAAGTGGATAGGTATATGGACGTGAAGGGAATGGAGGGGTATGGTCTGAGTGCAGGTAGATGGGACTAAGGGAAAACAAATGGTCGGCACGGACTGGAAGGGCCAAGAGGGCCTGTTTCCGTGCTGTAATTGTTATATGGTTATATGGTTATTTGTATTCGGCATCAAAATCCATAAATGTGGAACATGATAATTTTGCATGGGTGATTACTGACTTGCGTTTGGCCTGCCAACATTAATAAAACTCAAAAACGACTCCGTTGGAAATGATCATTTTGATAGATATGAATCCTACTTGCTTGCTATTTTACTTTAATTTATTTTTTTCTTTTCCATAATTATGCCATGGCATTTGTATAGTTGTTTACAATATCTCTCCACTAGCACTTTATCTTCAGTGACATTCGTATTTAAAAAAAGTGCTGCTGGTTTCCCTTACTACTAACTTCCTCATTTTGAGCTAATGCCCCATTATATTTGAGGTACATGGCATGTTCTGTGGTATTCTGAGCTGGTGGAAGGAGAGTTCAGTTTGTGGACCAGATTATTTTATGCAGAAAGGGGAAGGAAACTGGGGGGTGGGGGGTGGGGGAGGGAGGGGTGGGAGGGATGGAGGGGGGGGGGAGTGCTGCATGGGCACTAAAGGAAAGATAATGCATTATTGGCATAATGCTGATTTGCATTACAGTTGAACTATGCCATACTAATATAACGTATTATGCTGTAATTGCTATTTGTGCAATTTGAAACAATTATTCAAACCAGTATTATTCAGCCTGCTCTGCACTTATCTTGAACATGTAAAAAGCATACTTACTTATCATCACGGCAAGGATAATGGAAAGCTATAACGTGATGTACTGCTGTTATATCTTGAGAATAGTTTTTCGTGACTTCATTTCTATCTTCCTGTTCATTGTTATATTTATACTAATGACTACCAGAAGCTGTATTTTTATTAGAGCACTTCTCATATTATATTTGAATAAAATCTGATGTTGAATTGTTAATGCATGTGGGTTTTTTTTTCAGTCTCCAAACAAATGACTTTAAATACCCCTTTCTTTTACACTTATTTCCATCAGCACGGTTTGGGCAACAATTAAAACAATTGTACGGTTGGTAGCCATCCTAACTCCTCGTCCCATTCCAATACTGACTTTTCTGCCCTGGGCCTCCTCCATGGACAGAGTGCCACACACAAACTGGAGAAACGACACCTCATAGTCCACTTGGGTAGCGAACAACAGCACATGCAACACGCACGCACGCACGCTGTTGTATCAGATCTAGGATCTGTTTGTGACCGTGCCCTCTGGTGATTACAGAGTACAAATGCTTCTCGACCTACGATGCTTCGACTTACGATATTTCAACTTTACGATAGTGCAAAAGCGATACACATTCGGTAGAATCCGTACTTCGAATTTTGAATTTTGATCTTTTTGACGAACTAAGCGTGCAACTGATGCACGGAAAGTGACAGGACGTCAACCAAGTCACCAAGTCCGGGGCAATTCGTTGACCGACTCGGCCGTGGCTGGGTGAATGATGAGTTGGCCCAAGTGCGGGGGGGGTTCTCTTCTATGGATGGACTGCACACAAAACCCAGCCGACGGGCCAGCTGAGGAGTTTTGGCCTGGGCCATGTGACGTCGCGCGCAAAGTCCGGCACCCGGGCTAAAACCGCTCAGCTCGCCCGCCGGCTGGGCTTACTGTTCTGCTGCACGCAAAGTCCAGCACCCCATCCAACTCCTGAACCGAAGATCGTGTGGGCGGTAAGCGAAGGTCCGAAGGTCGGGGACAGCTGGCCAGGCCACAGTCCGAAAGGACCATGGGCGAGATGCTGCTGCTGCACTCCATGGGATACACTACATCGGGACGGGCGAGGTGGGGCCGGACGCGGCACTCCGACCCAACAGTCCCTTCGACCCGAGTAGTAGCAGTCAAATACGGGACAAGGGCGGTCACGTATGGGACAAACCAATTTTGCCCAATATACGGGACAGTTGGCAACCCTACTCACCAGGCCCAGAGGAAAGCAGTTACGTTGCAAGAGGAACATGGCCGCTGTGGATTGAGAAGGGCCTCGTTAGATCAGTACGTGAGGGAGAAGGAACAAAGGATAGGTTGCACACCACCACAAACACACTACTCACACCCCACACATGCAGCACACTCTGCACATTCCTCTCACACACCCACCTCACTCACACCACACACCACATGCACACTCTCACACACACACACCCACTAACTCACCACCCAAACATGCGCACTCACTCACATGTCCACACATCACACACACACCCTCACATGCACACACACTCACATGTCCACACACACCAACCCACACATGCACACACACTCACACACACACACACCACACACACACACACACACACACACACTTGCACGCACACTCACTCACACACTCACTCACAAACCAATACATTCATTCACTCACTCACACACTCACTCACATCATCAACACACCACTCACTCACAAACGCTGCACGCAAATTCCGGCGCATGGGCCAAAACTTCTCTCCTGGCCCACTGGCTGGGCTTTGTGTTCTGCTGCATGCAAAGTCCAGCACCCATCCAACTCATGGACCGATGATCAGCCATGAGAAGGAGGGATGGTGGTGTGGGCTGTAAGTGAAGGTCGGACAGCTGGCCGGGCTGCTGACCGACGGGGCCATGGGCGAGGCGCCGCTGCTGCACTCCAGGGGCAGCACTACGTCGGGGTGGGTGAGGTGGGGCCGGACGCGGCGCTCTGACCCGACAGTCCCCTCGACCTGAGTAGTAGCAGTCAAATACGGGACGGGGCGGTCCAGTATGGGACAAACCAATTTAGCCCAATATACGGGATGTCCTGGCTAATACGGGACAGTTGGCAACCTTACTATTACCACACCTATTCTCTATTTCTCTTCTCCACCCACTCCTCCTACATTTCTTCCTCTAGCTTCATAATTCACAGCTCTTTAATCCTTTACTCACATTTTCTGTCCTTTCACCTCTGGCCTTTGTCCTATCATCTGCCCATCAAAAACCCTTCTTCGCCTGTATCAACCTATTTCCTGCCATGCTTTGCTCTGTCCCTCCTCTTTTCTAGCTTTCTCCCCCCACCACACTACAATCGGCCTGAAGAAGGGTCCCAACCCAAACCACCACCTATCCATGTCCTCCAGGGATGCTGCCTGACTTGTTGAGTTACTCCAGCACTTTGTGTCTTCTCTTCTAAACTTGCATTAGCAGTTCCTTGTTTTCTCATTTATAGAAATAGTTCACCTACAGTCTGTTCATGATTTGATATTTGATAATCCTTCTTCTTTCGTGTGGCGTGCACCGCCTAAAGTTGTAGGACAACTTGTTCTATTTGATCTTCCGTTTGTGCATGTCGACCTTCCTTTTTTTTTTTTTGTCCCAGTTGATTGCATTAGTCGAAACAGGGCGGACCACGTGAAGGTTGCAATCTTCCACCCCTTTGATAATCCTCAGATCAAAGCACTGCTGAGGATTCGTTAGAAATTAGTGAACTTACATTGTTAACATGAACCAAAGCATGAAGGAGAAAATACTTCAATGGGGTGGAGATAAACCCAGCACACAGGGACAGACACAACAGGTTGTAGTAACTCAGTGGTTCAGGCAGTATCTCTGGCGAAAAGGAATAGGTGACATTTCGGGTCGAGACTGAGAGTCATGGGAAAGAGGAATGAGAGGTGTAGATGGTACTTAGGAGAAATGAAGATATGCAAAAAGCAACGATAATCAAGGAAATAGGCCGTTGTTGCCTGTGGAATAGGCGAGTATACAAACAGAGGATCTCAACAGCACGACAGTAAAACTAGTATGATATCTAGGGTGGGTGAGGACAGAGAGAGAGGGGATGCAAGGGTTACACTGCTGGGTTGTAAGCTGCCTGAACAATATCTGAGATGCTTCTTCTTCAGTTTACATTTGTCCTCACTGACAAGGAAGGAGGCCCAGGACAGAAAGGTCAGTATGGGAATGAGAAGAGGAGTTAAAGTTTTTGGCAACTGGGAGTTTACGTAGGCCGAGGCAGACTGAGCGGAGGTGTTCAGCGAAACAATCGCCGAGTCTGCGCTTTGTCTCGCTGATTTGTAGGAGTCCACACCTGGAACAGGGGATGCAGTTGGAGGAGCTGTAGTCCTCGGCTCAACCGTCTCCAGCCGCTTCTTCATTGATCTTAAGGCCAGAAGTGGGGATGTTTGTTGATGTCTACACTGGGTTCACTGATCTCCATATATTGAGGATGGAGATGAGGAATTTCCTACTCTAGAGGGCTGCGGCGGTTGAGACTGAATATATTCAAGGCAAAAATAGATTTTTATACAAGGAAGTTAAACGTTTTGGTAGGAAAGTGCAAAGAAGTAGAGCTGAGACCAAGATCAGATCAGCTTTGATTTTATTAAAAGATGGGCTTAGATAAAGCCTTGCATGATTGACATCTGCTCTTAATTCTTATATTCTTACATTTCCTAAAATCCTCTCCCAACACCTGCTTCACATGTACCCAACCGATCACCATCGACACCAACATACCTCTTATCTCCACCACAATCCTGCCCCTTCCCACCAAATCATCCACAAATCATTTCACTTCTCACTCTCACTCAACGCTGCCACCACATCAAAAAAAACAATTCCTTAAATCGAATCCCAAATTTCCTGGAATTTTTGATTGGTATTTCTGACATTTTCAAAGATGCTTCCTGCATGCTATTTGTTGGGTTATTTTTCGTGGCACACGTTAACAAACACAAAGAATAACAAGGCATATCTATCTATCTATCCATCTATCCAACTCTATCCATCTATCCATCTATCCATCTATCCATCTATCCATCATCCAACTAACCATCTATCCATCTAGCCATCTATCCTCTATATATCCATCTCTCCATCAAACTCCATCTCTCCATCCATCTATCCATCCAACGATCCATCCATCTATCCATCCATCTATCCATCCATCAATTATCCCATCTATCCATCCATCTATCTATCCATTATCTATTCATCTATCTATCCATCTAACCCCATCTATCTCTATCTATCTCATCTAACCTATCCATCGATCTATCTATTCCATCTATCCATCCAACTAACTATCCATCTATCTATCCATCTATCCATCTATCCATCTATCCATTCCCCCTCTCCATCCCCCCCTATCCATCTAACCATCAATCTAATCTATCAATCAAATCTATATCTATCTATCATCTATCTACTATCTATCTATCATCTATCTATCTATCTATCTCCCGTACTGTATCTACTGCTCTTCTGTTACTCACTTGTTACAGTGTTACTTATGCAAGGCAGCTTTTCGTTGCCTCCACAGTTTTGTTGGTCTTCGTTTTTATCAACCTCTCATGTGTCTCAGTCTCTGCTCTCCTCTCCCTGCCTCGTCTCTCCCTCCCTCCCTTTTCCTCCCTCCCCTCTCTCTCTCCCATCCCACACTCTCACCCCCTCTCCCTCCCTTCCCTCTCCTCCCTCCTTCCCTCCCATTCCCTCCTCTCTCACTCCCTCCCCTCCTTCCCTCCCTCTCCTCCCTCCTCCATCCTCTCCTCGTCTCCCCCCCTTCTCTCTCTCCCCCTCTCTCTCTCTCCCTCCCACAATCTCTTCATCCCCTCCCTCGCTCCCTTCCCCTTTCCCTTCTCCCTTCCTCCCTCTCTCTCTCCTTCCTAATCTCTCCCTCCCACATCTCTCGCTCCCCCTTCCCCTCCCCACCTCTCCCTCTACCCTCCCACGCCCTCCACACCAACCCAGCTCTTCTCCCTCCCTCTTCTCTCTCTCCCTCTCACCTCGCCACCTTCGCTCAACCCTCCGCTCTCTTTCCCGCTCTTTGTCCCCTTCCCTTGCCACATCCCTCCAACCCTCCCCCTTCCAACTCCCTCTTCTGCCTCTCTTCTTCTCCCTATTCATTTTTCCCTCCGCCTCCCCTTTCCCTGGTCGCCACACCCCCCAACCAACCCATCTTCCCTCCGCTCTCTCTTCTCCCTCCTTTTTTTCTCTCCCTCCCTTTGCTCTTATTCCCTCGCTCCCTCCCTCCTTCCCTCCCTCCCTCCAACTCTTCTTCCGCTCCCTCCCTCTCCCTCCCCAACCCAACCAAAAACCACCACCCCACCACCAACTCCCTCAACCCCCATCCCCCCAAAAACCAACCACCCCGCAAACCACAACCACCCCCCCCCAACCCAAAACCCCAACACCCCCACACTCACCCAACCCCACCACCCCCACCAAACCCCACACACACACCAGGACTTACCTCCCTCCCGTTTCCGAACGCCACCTTCTCCCTCCAACACACCCACCCTCCCAATCCCTCTTGGGCCCCCTTGAGCCCACCCACCGTTCTGTAAAGTCAAGGGCCAATCCCAAGTATCTGCAAAACCCACCGCCCTCTGGTAACGTATCCACCACTAGGCCATATCCAGAATTCTACACTGCCTGAAAAATTAATCAAAGACTCAGACTTCCACTGAGAAAGAAAATTACCAAAGACTCATTGTTTTACGAGAACTTTTCCGAACAGTCAGTGACCCGTAGCGTGTGGCCATAGCGGATGTTTAAAGTCCATAGCGCTGCAGCTGACTGCTCTTTGTTTAAATTCCCACGCGTTAAACTGACAGCGTTCTGTTTAAACCTTTGAGCATCAAACTGGCAGTGCTTTGTGTATTACCTTTACACCCCTTCGCGGGCCGGATGCGGAAATTTCCCAAAATTCCCGAAATTATTCAATTTCCCTAAAATTACTCGAAGACAAGCAGAATTTCCCAAAGTGGAAATACTGCTCTCACTGGAGCTTCAGAACTGCTCAGGTCTTTCCTCCTTTGCTACTTATACAACATCTGGTACTCTTCTAAGAAATATAATGGTTCCTCACAAAGAAAATATGCATTGCCTAGAACATAAAAGAATAGAGCGCAATGTCTGTGTCAACATAATACCAATATGGAACTATTCTCATCTGCCTATGCATGATCCAAATCCCTTAATCCCCTGCATACCCATGAACCTACAAAACGCTTCTTAAATGTCACTCTGGTATCCGCCTCCACCACCATCCCTGGCAGTGCCTTCCAGACACCCACCAACCTCTGTGTAAAAAAAAACCATGGCTGTCACTTTGCTCTCTTCCCTTTCAATTTGCTCTCTCTGCGATCCAAATAATTGATTCCAGCATCTTCCCCACCACGATGGAAGGCTAACTGCTCTTAAATTCCCGGTTTTCTCATATCACTCCACGAAGTAAGAGGCAACGTGGCAGACAATGGAAGTCATGACAGTATAAAACTAAAGAGCAGATGTTTAACGAGCAAAAGATGAGCATGAAGCCCAGAGGATGGGAAACTTTTAAAGAGCAACAGAAGGTAATTAAAAGGCAATACGGGGAGAAAAGATGAAAACGAAGGTAGCTAGCCAAGAATATAAGGGAGGATAGTAAAATGCTTCTTTTGGAAAAGAGTAATTAAGACAATATGGGTCCCTTGAAGACAGAAACATCGTGGAATTATTTTGAAGGAAAAGGAAATGGCAGACGCGTGAAACAGGTACTTGGTTCTGTCTTCACTATGGAAGATACAAACATTTCCAGATTACTAGAGAGAATGAGGATTATAGGCTGACGGAGAAACTGAAGGAAATTCAACATTGTAGGAAATGATGTTGGAGTAGACTGTTGAGACTGAAGGCTGATAGATCACCAGGGCCTGGTGGTCTGACATCCCAGGGTACTCAAAGAGTTGGCTCGCAAAATTGTGGACGCAATGGTGTTCATTTTCAATGTTCTTTTAGATTCTGGATCAGTTCCTGTTGGTTTGGAGCGTAGACTAATATTTCCCACTTTTTAAGAAAAGGAGGGAGAGAGAATACAGGGATTATAGACCAGATTTAGCCTGTATCAGTGGTGGGGAAGATGTGGAATCCATTTATTGGATCGGCAGTAGTTAACAGGAATCAGTCAAAGTCAGCATGATTTTTGAGGAATCTGGCTAATGGAAGGATCTCGACTAGGTTTCTGTCATCAGAGCCACTTATGATGTTCTTGCTCTTCTGCAGCCTGTCGGTGATTGGAAAATGGAAATGGACTTAGAGAAATGGCTTGTGTTTCCCCAGACATTGTGGATACAACGCTCTGGCCATTCATGTCCTGTGGTCCACAACAGCCAAGTTGGCATACGTTGTGGAATTGGACAGTTCTCATGGGAAGACGGAGTTGAAGAAGCTTATGAGAGGAAAATTACCAAGTACTCTGTACTGAACTGAAGCTTCCCAGAATGGCTGGGAAGACCAATGATTTTCCCTGTCGAAGTGGGTTGCAGGGGATTTATTGCTTCATTTATGACTGGCTATTATAGGAAAATGGGGGTGAGGGGCGCTGCCTCCAACAAGCAAATCAATCATTATCAATTCTGCAGAAAAAAGCAGCAATTGGATCTGGATCTTAAAGGAGAGGACAACAATTGGGCTACAGATGAATACAGGAGGGTATGGAATTGAGGGGGGTGGTAACTGGACGCCAGGTATACGTTGAGACCCTCTGGAGATGTTGTGGGCATTATCATAATGATAACGTCAAGAAGGAGGGTGCCCACCTGATGACCCCGATGACATACCTACCCTACTTTCACCACTCCAATTTCCCACTGCAAATAGCAAGAGTGCGACTTATTGTAGGATTGAAAACATCAAGTCCTTTTATACTTTACTGGAATTTGTTTGAGGATTTTGTGTAAAGCGCATCCGCAGTCCCTTGATTTCTTACTCTCAGTCTGCAGTCTCTTTACTTGAAATAAGAGGTAATTTACATGAAATGCAAGCGGGTTTGAAGCAAGCAACAGAAAACAGGAGACAGCCAGGAAACTGCAGAAATGGGATGTGGTGAAGGTATGCTGCTCTTAATAAAATGTTTGACCTTATGAGGAAACATGAAGGGGGAAAAGTGTGAACACAAAAGAAGGAACTCACTGAAATTCTGTTTCTAAACCAGTTAAACCTAGAAGGTTGTAGACTTTGTTTTAAGGAACACCTGTGTGCGATGGGATGCAGTTTTGCACTATAAGGAAATGGAGTAGTGCATTTTGTACTGTTGTTTCTGTAGAAATCTGCATTTCTTTGAGTCAGCGGCTGACATTGGTGAATTTAAGGTGCCCTTGATCTGAACATGGAACTAAATGGCAGCGAGTTGCCTGAAATGAGCTTGGCTGTTGTCTCCACTGCCCTCCACAGGAGCAGTCTTGCTTCCACTTTTGTGTCCACCGCACCAACAGTGCAGTGGAAAATAAGCAGAACTCGACTATTTATGATCAGCTCTTGTAATACATTTACATTCCTAAGCAACCCTTTTCACCATCGGCCACTTTCTGTGAATTTGTCCCTGGTTTTCTCGGTCCGTGCACCCCTTTCAGAACAATAACCTTCCTTCTATATTCAGTGTAAACCAACATCTTCACAATCTTCCTTCTCTTTTACCTCTCCTCATCTTGGTTCTCCTCACTCTTGACAGGAGATGAAGGGACAGTCTGGTTTCTCCATCCAGTCTTCCTGCCTGATTATCCCTTCTCATATGTGGACCACGTAGCAGTGCAGCGGTAGAGTTTCTGCCTATGCCGTGTCCCACTTAGGAAACCTGAACGGAAACCTCTGGAGATTCCCGGCGGTCCAAGAGGTTTTGTTCAGGTTCCGAGGTTTTTGTCAGGTTCCTGTAGGTTTTTTCTATTTTTTTTTTAAATAATCGCTCGGTACATAGAAAGTGGAAACCACTTCGCACTATAGGAGACTGACAAAAAACCTCTCCCGGGAAACTCCGGGAATGGCACGGAAACCTTGGGTGGGGCGCAAAGTCTCCAGAGGTTTCCGTTCAGGTTTCCTAAGTGGGACAGGGGAATTACAGCGCCAGAGACCCGGGTTCAATCCTGACTACTGGTGATGTCTGTATGGAGTTCGTACGTTCTTCCCATGACTGGAGTGGGTTTCTCCAGGTGCCCAGGTTTCAAAGGCGTACAGGTTTATATACTAATTGGCTTGGTAAAATTGTAAATTCTGTCTAGGGTATGCAGGATAGTATTACTGTGCGGGTTCCGCTTGTCGGCACGGACTCGGTGGGCCGAAGGGCCTGTTTCCGCACTACATCTCTAAACTAAACAAAGTGCTGGAGTAACTCAGTGGGTCAGGCAGCATCTCTGGAGAACATGGGTAGGCGATGTTTCATCCCAACCCGAAATGTCACCTATCCAAAACTTTTGTGGACCCGGACTGAGTAGATTCAACAGATAACGTTTCTCCTGGCTGAGTATCAGCAGTCACATCACTAAAAATAGGGCTGAGCATTCAGGATGAAAATGAGTTAAAGAAGGAACTGCAGATGATGGAGAAGCGAGGGTTACACAAAATGCTGGAGAAAACTCAGGGTGCAGCAGCATCTAAGGAGCGAAGGAGATAGGCGACGTTTCGGGTCGAGAACCTTCTTCAGATGGTCAGGGATCGGGGAATCGAGTGATTATAGACGGTGGAGGAGGCACAGGACGAGAGAGGATGTCGGTTACGGAATGGGAGGGGGAGTTGTGTGCTGAGCCACCAAGTGCTTTTCCCCCCCCCGGAACCAGAGTGAGCAACACCGAAGTTGAGGAACAGCACTCAATTCCGGCTTGGGAGTTGCTTTCCTTTGGGCTTGAACATTGTATGTTCTCAATTCTGTTAACCTTGCTGTCTCCTCCCCTTCCCACCTCTCCCTCAGACCTCGGGCCCTGGGCATTCCCTCTTTCTCTATCTCCCTCCCCCACCCTAGTCGCACCAGTTCTCATTTTTCACACCACAAACAGCTTACAATGGCTTGTTCCCTTTATCATCGATACTTTTTTGCATATCTTTCATTCATTGTTCTTTATCTCTCCACATCACCGTCTATATCTCTCGTTTCCCTGATCCCTGACCAGTCTGAAGAAGGGTCTCGACCCGAAACGTCGCCTATCTCCTTCGCTCCTTAGATGCTGCTGCACCCGCTGAGTTTCTCCAGCTTTTTGTGTAACCCCCAGGATGAAAATGAGTAGTTTCCACAAGGAAAAGTCAACATTTCCAAGGGAGCTGCAGAGGTTCTCTTGCTCAGTATTTTCATGAGAGTTTTGGGAAGGAGAGGTAAGTGGTAAGAGTTTCTGAGTAAAGATCAACCATAACTTATGAACTATGGAGCAGGTGTATGTATCATTTTATACTTTACTTTTAGACTTTGAGACAACGTGGGAAACAGGGCTTTCCAGCCACGATGATTCGCGCCGACCATTCTAACACTATCCTACAAACGAGGGAAAAGCAATTTTACATAGCATATTAAAACCTACTAACCTGCACGTCTTTGGTGTGTGGATGGAAAAACATGAAATCCCGTGCAATCATGGGGAGAACGTACAACTCCTCACAGTAGCACGCAGAGACAGGATCAAACTCAGCTTCAAGGCGATGTAAGGGCAGCAAATGTAATGCTGTGTTCATTGTGCCACCCGACAAAAAAAGAGGGCGGACCTGGGATTTTGAACTGGGGATCTCTTGAGATTTCAGTTAATTGGTCTACCATACTTCTATCATATCTCCGTTCGGATTCTCTTTTCACAGAAGAGAAACAACCCAGGTCGAAACAACCTTTCGAATTGATTCCTGCGAATGTCAAGGTTTCAAGGTCAAGGCCGCTTTATTGTCACGTACCATAAGGTACCATAAGGTACAGTGACATTTGAGTTTCTCATTCCAAGTACCTTTCCCATAATTACTTTCTGGACACATTTCTAATGTCTGAACATCCTTCCTAGATCATGGTGACCAGACCAGGACTAAACACAGCTGATGCCATACCAATGTTTTATAAAGGCTGTGCTGACCCCCCTCCCCCCCCCCCACTCACAACACACCCCCCCCCCCCCCCCCTATGTTTGTAGATTCTGGTCCACTCTTGTTTAAGCCCAGATTTGTGCAGGACTCATTAACCACCGTTTCAACCCTCCCTTTCACTTTCAATGTCTTTGTTCGCCTGGGTTTCTCTGTCCCTGCATCCCTTTCAGAACAATAACCCTCCCTCTCTTTTGCCTCTCCTTGTCTTAGTTCTCTCTCTTGAGAGGGGACGAAGGGCAAGGCTGGTGTGCGGCCCGCTCAAGGAAAGGCTTTCACCATCTAGTTTTCCCCTGACCCGGAAATCTCTCTCCTTGACTAAAGTCAGATGTTTCAGATTCAATGGTTCGCCCTCAGTATCTTGTTTATTCCAGTAAGACTGCAGGAACTGGTGAGTAGATTTAAGTGGTGATTACACGAATTGCTATCTCTATAAGACTAGATATGACATTTGGAGACTTGGGAAGTTGCAACTTGTACTGATGTGGCGACTCTCTGCGGGCTGCTCCAGCGAGTGGATCTATTTGCTCAGGTATATGCTGCTGAATAAGGTTATAACTGTATCTCTGTACACTTTACTACAAATAAATCATTGATCTGTTGGAATTGCACTCTGTTGAAGAGTTTCAGCAGGGATGGAGAATTCTAACCCATTCTCAAATGAATGTATTGTACACCTCGCCTGCTTTCATCAGTTCAGTTTCTTTCCTAAACACATTGCTCGTTTTGTCCATTGATTAGATCCTATTATAAGAGACAAGGATATGGGTAGTGCCAGGAGGTCTGAAAAATAGAGCCGGAAGCAACTGGAAGTGAGAGAGGGGGTCTCACAGAGGGAAGAGTGAGAGATGGTGTGAGTTAGAACGTGGGGGAGTCAGTGAGAGTCCCGCTTCTCTTTGCTCCCTTCTTTCAATTGCCCTCTCTCAACTCGGCCCCTTGCTCACTCTAACCTTATGAAACCCTCCCTCTCTCATTCTCCTTTTCTCCTGCGAACCCTTCTCTTTCTCTCTCGTTCTCTTCACTGCTCGCTCACTCTGGCTTCCCCCTCTAAACACCTTTCTCACACTCCCTCTCTCGTCTCTCTCTCTCCCTCTGTAATTCCCCACCACATTCTTACCAAGACTCACTCCTGCAGTCACCAGTCCTTCCTCAGTACAGCTCGTCACCACCTTCTCATACCATGTGGGTTCCAGCTCCATTTCAGGCTCACTCTCGTTGCTGATCATGCTCTCCCATCCTTGCCTCTTTATACTGGGCTATGTCCCTTACTCAGATCTAATTAATGGTCCAAAGATGCAATGTTTTCATGTAGGAAATGAACTGTTGAAGGCAGGCAAGATAATAGGAATCACCCATTGAAAACATTTTCAAAGTAGGCGTACCTTGAAGAGATTTGGCAGGGAGCAATAACATGGAGATGCCATTTTATTCTATGCTGTCTCTTGAGTCTGTAAGACTGAGTGCTTTCTCAAGTTACAGAGACTTTGCAACTTTGCTTTTTTGTTCAACATCTGAACCAGAAGAGTGTTTCCACTGGCCGTGACTGACATTGCATGTTGATGACACAGGAGCTCAGCACGGGGAGGCACGGTGGTGCTGCAGTAAAGTTGCTGCCTTCCAGTACCAGAGACCAGGTTCGATTGTGACCAAGGGCCCTGTCTGTATGGAGTTTGTACGTTCTCCCTGTGAACGCGTGGGTTTACTCCGGGTGCTTCAGTTTCCTCCCACATCCCAAAGACGTTCAGGTTAGTCGTCTTCTGTAAATTGTGCCCCGTGTGAAGTGAACTAGAACTAGTGTAAAGGGGCTGTCCCACTGCGGCAAACCTATTTGGCGAGTACAGGAGAGTTTCCCTCGACTCATACTCACAAGCAAGAGACGACCGAGGTCCTAGGAGGTCTTTGTAACTCTCCTTCATGCTCGAGAGTTGTCCCCCACATACTCGAGGGACTCAGCTAGGTCGCTGCGTATTTTTCAACATGCTTGTAATATGCCCGCGAGTAAAAAAGGTCGCCATGGAAAAAATCGATAATTTTTTATCGTAGGTTTAGTCGAAGTAGGTCGTAGTAGGTCGACATGTTATTTGTAGTGTAATCGGGGTCGTCAAAGGTTATCTGCAGGTACTCGATGGTGGTCGTCGATAGTCTTCCAACATAGTCGTAGGGAGGTCGAAGCAGATGAAGGAGGTGTCTTCACTCTCCACTATTACGGTGCTATTTTCAGGAAGCTGGTCGAAGCTATCTTCAACATAGCGAAGGAGGTCTTTATAGATTGTCGAAGGAGGTCTTCACATGACACTTTTTTCAAACTCTCTAAACTCTTTGAACTCGCCAATTAGGTCGCCGCTTTGGGACAGCCCTCAAGGGTGTCTTGGTTTGCACTGACTTGGTGGACGAAGGGCCTGTTTTCACACTGTGTTTCTAAACTAGCAAATTATACATCAACTAAGTCGTGTGCACTTCCAAAGAGATTCCCCGAGGCTGTGAGCTGACAAAAGAGCCGCATATCAACCACACATTAATACACATAATCTGTGTGAACAACTGTATGTCTAACTATAGTACAAAGCTGAAATTCACACATATGCATCATCACTACCTGTATCCCCTCACGCCCCCCCGTCCAGCCGCACCCGTCCACACTGTCCGGCAAACACGGTCCTTTCATAATGACGCTCCTAAAAGATATTTCCCAGAAAGTTACGTTTTTTTTGTGGGTAAGGACTTCCTTTTCCTGACATTACAACTATCAGGGCATCAATTTCCCTATAGCGCACAGGTTTGTCAGACGCAGCAAATGAGGGGGGAGGGGAGGAGCACCCTTAATTACCAGACGTGCATTGCTACGATTAAATTGCAAAACTAAAAATCCCTTTTTAATTTGAATATTTGTCCCACGGAAATAAAAAAAAACATTAAAAAAAAAAAAAAAAAAAAAAAAAAAAAAAAAAAAAAAACAAAAAAAAAAAAAAAAAAAAAAACAAAAAAAAAAAAAAAAAAAAAAAAAAAAACACACAAAACACACGCAATAGTAACTAGAGGGTCGGTTGCATCTCCTGAGAAACATGGATAGGTGACTTTTGATCTGCAAGATACCAAGATTACATTTATTTGTAACATGTTCCAATTGGTTACAGTGATGTGTGGTCCGCAATTACTGCCACAGAATATTAGAGCACGGAACAACAATAGTCTTTAATCACAGACATCACACACAGCGGGATCAAGGGTTTTTTTTCCCACTGTGAGGGAAGGCTCATAGTTCAGTCATCTCCTCTGTTGTCCTCCCATGGTCAGGGGGGGTGTCCTGAACCCACGATGTCGCCGCTATGGGCTGCCGATGTCAGGGCACGCTCGCCGGGTGATGGAAGTCCTACGTCGGGGACTGGAGGACATCCTCGCGGGCATTGGACATCCGAATCGGCCAACTCCTACCGGAAGTCCGCGGCTCCCGAGTCCACAGGCCGGCATTGGGCGGAGATTCAATGCTGGAGGCATCAGGCAATGGGCCCAGGTCTCCGCGATGGTGAAGGTCAGCGCCCGCCGCGTTGGGAAGCTCTTCAAACCATAGCTCTGTGGTGGTTGAAGCCGCAGGCCAAACACTGCGGAGCTTCAACGGCGAGCCAGCAAGGCATCGCCCGATCCGCATTGAATCCAGCGCTGCGCCGCCGCTTGCTGGAGATCTGGTCCGGGTCCCGGCAGGAAAGGCAGGCTCCAATCCAGGTGGTAGGCGAGTAGGGGGGGCGGAGGAGCGTCTTCGGAGATTAGTCACGTCCTCGCCAGGAAGTGACTGGGAAACGGTTTCCCCTTACCCTACCCCTCCACACATAGAAAAGCTAAAGAAAAATCTAAAAGAAAATACTTTTATAAAATAAACTAAAATAAAAAAAAGATTGGAAATTCAGGGATGTAGGCAGATGTGCTTCAATTGTGGCGCCCCTAGTGGCCAGTGTGGGTATCAGTTCCTGTGGATTGGAGGGTAGCTAATGTTTCCCCACTTTTTAAGAAAGGAGGGAGAGAGAAAGCTGGGAATGATATACAAGTTAGCCTGACGTCAGTGGTAGGGGAAGATGGATGAGTCAATTAGTAACGAAAAATAGCGGGCATTTAGATAGACAGTACAGGATTGGTCCAAGTCAGCATGGATTTACGAAGGGGATCTTGCTTGATTAATCTTCTGGGATTATTTTAGGATATAACAAGTAAAATGGATAAGGGAGAGCCAGTGGATGTAGTGTATCTGGACTTTCAGAAAGTCTTTGATAAGGTCCCACACAGAAGAGTAGAGCACATGGTATTGGGGGTAGGGTATTGGCATGGATAGAAAATTAGGTCGGCAGACAGGAAACAGAGTAGGAATGAACCAGTTTCCCTTTCGGAAATGCAAAATTAAGTGGGTTGTCCGCAAGGTTCGCTGCTGGGTGACCGCAGATATCACAATATGTGTAATGATTTAGATGAAGAAATTATAGTAACATTAGCAAAATTTTTTTTGCAGAGGACACAAAGCCGGGTGCTGTGCAAACCTATGAAGACGATGCTATGAGGATGCAGGGTGACTTGTGGATAGGTTGGTGAGTGGGCAGATGCATGACAGATGCAGTATATAATGTGGATAAATGTGAGGTTATCACTTTTGGTGGGCAAGAATAGAAGGCAGATTATTATCTGAATGGTGTCAGAGTAGGAAAAAGGGGGAAGTACAACGAGACCTGGGTTGTTCTTGAACATCAGTCCTGATGATATAAAGCTTGCATGTACAGAGGCAGTGAGAAAGCTAATGGCGATGGTTCACCTTCAGAACAAGAGGATTTGAGTATCGGAGCAAAGAGGTCCTTCTGCAGTTGTACAGGGCTTTGAGGAAGGACATTCATGCTATTGAGAGTAGTGCAGCGCATGTTCACAGGGTTAATTCCGGGGATGGTGGCAGGACTGTCATGTGATGATAGAATGGAACGACTGGGCTTGTATGCACTGGAATTTAGAAGGATGAGGGGAAATATTATAGTGCATATAAAAATTATTAATGGATTGGGACATGCTAGATACAGGAAATTGGTTCCCGATTTGGGGGAGTCCGAACCAGGAGGCCACAGTATAAGAATAAGGATAGGTCATTTTAGAACTGAGATGATTAAAACTTTTTCACGCAGGCAAGTTATGAATTTGGGGGATTCTATGCTTCTAGAAGGCAAAGGTTTTGGAGGCCGATTCAACTAGTTGTTCCAAAGAGAGTTAGAATCATAGAATATAGATAATAGATGCAGGAGTAGGCCATTCGGCCTTCGAGCCTGCACTATTCTTATTTGATCATGGCTGATCATCAACTCAGTATCTGTACCTGCCTTCTTCATACCCCCTGATCCCTTTAGCCACAAGGCCGATCTAAGTCCCTCAATTAAATTAGCCAATTGAAACTGGCCTCAACTACCTTCTGTGGCAGAGAATTCCCCACAGACTCACCCCTCTCTGTGTGAATACTGATCTTTATCTCGGTCCTAAAAAGGAATCCTTATCCTGAAACGGTGACCCTTTGTTCTGGAGTTCGCCAACATCAGGAACTGATAGAGCTCTAGGGCTAGTGGAATCAAGGGAAATGGGGAGATGGCTGGAACTGGTACTGATTGGGGATGATCAGCCTTGATCACTTCGAATGGCGGTGCTGGACCGACGGGCAGTATGGCCTACTCCTGCACCTATGTTTCTATGTATCTATCTATGGTCTCTGAACTTTCTTTCAGATGATTGTGGTGTGGGGAGAGGAGAATGCAGGAGGGAGGTTGGGACAGATCTAAGTCCAGCAATGATGGTTGATGCAAGTGAGAAGGGTTATGTGTGGACAAAGGCCAGAGACGAAAATGCAAAATGAGGTGGAGATATGCGGGATAAAGATAAAGAGGCACAAATTGGGTTGCCAGAGGAATATAGTTGCAGGGATGGGGGGGAGGGGTGGGGGTTGGTGAAGAAATGGAGGAATAGGTGAAAATCGAAGGTGGGGACAGGCAACAATGCGCATAGTGCAGAAGTATAGATCATAGGGGTACGGGAGGAGATTTGTTGTGAGATGGTGGTGGATTGAGTGTAGGCATGAAATTGTGAAAGGTTCAGCAGCGATAGATTGCCTTGTTTCTTATAGAAGGGCACTAGCCTCCGTTCACCGTCGCGCCGAGAGTAAACACAACTCATTCCTTGTATTTGCTTCTGCTTGTGCAACAGACAAACAACAAACCATGGATGTTCACATCTTTAACACCAGGGATTACGTAAGAGTTTGTCGGTTAAATTCGGGAATGTGGGTCGAGAGATGTCAAGATCGCGGCTGCAGTTTGGTTTCAGCGTTCCCTTCGCAAGTCTGGAAACATTGGAAATACCTTGGGAGACTTCATAGATCAATTGCTTCCACCTGGTAAGAATCGCCAGATCATTTATTTAAAAAACTCCACTACAGGCATATTAAATATAAACTTGCATGACCTCAGTGAACACTACTGTGGATAAGTTTATTTTATCAAGAAAGCCCAAAACAAAAGCAAATTGTAAACTAAGGTAAATCTTGAAAGGAGATTTCCATTATTTACATGGCAGCGGCACAGAACTAAATTGATAGGATCGTTTTCATTGAGCGTTTCAACTGAAGTGACAGAAACCACATTTCTAAAAACTTGGAATTTGAGCTAACCTAACCAAGGAAGAAACGTAAACCTTGTTCATTTTTATTCATCACAGTAAAAAATTATACAATGGAAGACTTGTAGAACCAGGGCTATTGAACATTGTGGGCCCATGGACCTCCTCTTGCTTGTAGATGAAATGTATTCTCCATTGCTTATGGCGTGGGATTAATATGAACTTTAAGCTTGAGAAGTATTATTTTGTTTATTTCAATATAGCCAACGAAATTCTTCCCGCACTATCCTGCAGAAACAGGCATTGAGGCTGTTATTTTAAGTTTAGGTCTTCGGCAATATTTTGCAACAAGACATAATTCCCCCGCTCTTTAAGGTGTATACCTGTCCTCCACCACAATGACACTGTTAATTATTAACAACATATTATATATTGTATATACAATATTACATTAAACAATAGCTAAGGGGACCGTTGGGTCACAGGTCACACGGGGGGTGTTGGGTGGGAGGGGAAGTGTGTATGTGCGTGGGAGGGATTTGCGAGGGGGGGGGAGGAGGGATGTGGGGGGGGGAGGAGGGAGTGTGTGGGGGGAGTGTGGGGGTGAGGGTGGATGTGGTAGGGGGAGGGGCGGTTGGGGGGAGGGGGGTATTTGGGTAGGGGGGTGTGGAGGGGGGTGTATTGTGCGTGGGCGGGAGGTTAATGTTGTGGGCAGGGGTTGTCGGGGTAGGGGGCTTGTGGGGGGTGGGGGGTTTGGGGCAGGGGGGTGGGCGGGGGTGTTGGGGAGGATGGGTCTTGTGTGGCGGTTGGGAAGTTGGGGTATTGGATATTTTTTGGAAGTGGTGAAGTGTTGGGAATAGGTGGGTGAGGGTTGTGTGGGGAGGAGGGAGGGTTGTGTGGGAGGAGGTGGGGGTTGTGTGGGGGGAGAGGTTGTGGGAGGTCAGGAGGAGGGGGGGGTCGTGGGGGAGGAGGGGTGTGGGCGAGGGGTGTGTGTGGGCAGGGAGGTGTTGTGGATGGGTAGAGGGGTGTTTGGGGAGGTTGTGGGGGGGGGTTGTTGTGGGGGGCGGGGTGTTGTGGGAGGGAGGGTTGTTGTGGGGGGGAGGGGTGTGGGGAGGGGGGTTTGGTTATGGGGGGGAGGGGTGTGTGGGAGGGGAGTCTGTGTAGTCAAGTGGGTTGTGGGGGGGGAGGGGTGTGTGGAGTGGGTATCCGTGGGGGAGAGGGGTGTGAGGGCGGGTGGGGGGGAGGGGGGGTGCGTTGGGGGGGTATGTGTGGGAGGTGCGGGGGGTTGTGGGGGAGAGGGGTGTGAGGGCAGGGGGGGAGGGGTGTGTGGAGGGTGGTATTTGTGAGGAGATGGAGGTTGTGAGGGGTGTGTGGAAGGGTGGGGTGTGTGGGGGGGGATTGGGGTGTGGTGGCAGAGGGGGAGGAGGGGAGGGGGGTGGGGGCCAGGGGAGCAGGGGGTGGGGGGGGGTGTTGGGAACAGGGGGGCGGGGGGATAGAGCTCGGAGAAAAGACGGGGGATGAGCCTTGGGGGAAAGAGTGCGGATATCACAGGGAGGGGGCAGGAGCCAGCGAGGGGGACCAGAGGGGAGGGGTTCGGCAGCATTCTGGAGAACTCACTGACTTTTATGTATAGATTTACCCTATTATAACTATATTCCATATTCCATTTGCTCTATTTTATTCTGTAAGTATGTGTAAATTGAGAGAATGAGACACAAGGACACTGCAGTTGCTAAATCAGAGCACAAAGACAATGTTCCTCCTATGAAGGGTCTGACCGAAACGTGCCTATCTCCCTTGCTCAGTAGATGCGCTGCCCCCGCTGAGTTTATCAGCCCTTTTGTGTACCCCAAGTTCCCCCGGCAATCTGCTTTTTAAATTCGAGGAATTCAATTTGCTGATCAGCCAGCAGGTGGTGGTATGTTCCTATTGACTGATAATGAATCTCATTCATGGATTTGACAGAAAGGCCTAACAAGGTTCACAAAGAACTGCTAACATTCCCCCCACGCAAATGCCAGCAAGTTTGCGATTTCCCTCATGTACACTCAAAAAATGAGAAAGTCAAAACACTCTTATGGTTTTTCCCGGAGTCTATCAGCACATCTCAGGGAATAAGCATGGAAAAAGGCCCTTCAGCACAACTTGCCATGGCTGAATCAAGGTTGCCGTTATCTAAGTTAGTCCCATTTGATCTCCTTCCCCTTTTAAACCTTTCCTTCTTAGTACTGTTCAAGTAGTTTTAAATGCTGTCATAGTACCATTACCTCCGGCTGGTAACTCGTTCCGTTTTACCACCACCCTCTGTGTGAAATGGATTTTGCCTTCAGATACCTATTAATTTTTCCCCTTCCTTTTTTAACCTACATCCTCTGGCTTTTGATTCCGCTACTCTGGGTAAAAGACTGCGTATTCGCCTATCATCACCCCTCAGAGAGTTTCTACACTCCGAAGATCTCTCCTCAGCCTCCTGCACTGCAAGGAATAAAGTCCTAGCCTGCAACAACTTTCTACCTATGCTCAGGCCCTCAGTCCTTGCTAAATCTCATAAAATTTCTCTGCACTGCCTAGAAAGTGACAGGTGGATACAAGGTGGGTGGAGGGAGGGGGTGGCTTGTTGTTTAATTGGAAGATGGGTGGATTTCGTGACAAAGGGCCTGGAGGTGATAAGAACCTAAAGAGTATTAGTTGAGATATGTGATAAGGTAATCGCAACACCCCCCCCACCCCCCCCACTTGTATCCGTCTATTCACTCGCACGGCTTTTTCCTGCCCCAACCTCTTATTCGCTTTCTCCCCCACTACTACAATTCTGTAGGAATAAGGATCCGATCCAAAATATATTTGTCAATTCTCCACAAATGCAGTCTGTCGTGCTGACTTCACCAGACCATTGTGTTTTGCTCTAGATGCAGTATCTGCAGTTCCTTGTGGAACTTTACACTATTGTCTTCAGAAAATACAGCGTGGAAACATAGAAGCATAGAAAATAGGTGAGGAGTAGCATTTCCGGCCCTTCGAGCATGCACCACCATTCAATGTGTTCATGGTGATTCTTCCATTCTGGATCCTGTACCTGACTACTCTCCATACCCCTGGTCCCTTTAGCCACAAGGGCCACAATCTAAACTCCCTCTTAAATCTAAGCAATGAACTGGCCTCAAACTACTTCTATGGCAGGAGAATTCCAGAGATTCACCACTCTTGATGTGTGAAAAATGTTTTCTCATCTCGGTCCTAAAAGACTCCCCCTTATCCTTAAACTGTGACTTGTTGGGAGTTCCCCCCTACATCTGAACAATCTTCCTGCATCTAGCCTGTCCAACCCCTTAAGAATTTTGTACGGTTCTATAAGTTTCACCCTCAAACTTCTAAATGCTAGCGAGAGTTCAAGCGAAAGTCTATCGTCTTTCTTCATATGAAGTCCTGACATCAAGGAATCAGTACTGGTGAACCTTGCTCTGTTACCTATCCCAGGAATCAGTTGGTGTAAATCTTCTCCGTACTTCTCTAAAAAGGCCTTCCAGCCCCACGAATCTGCTCCAAACACGATGACCCTGTACACTAGCACTGTTCCTATACACTAGAGACAATTTACAATTACAGAAGCCAATTAACCTACACATAGAGTATATTGGGTGTGGGAGGCAACGGAGCACCTGGACAAAATCATTCGGATCACGGGTAGAGGGAACGTACAAAACTCGTGCAGACCCTTAACTAAAATGGTTGCGGATTTAATATTATTCTGTTTTTGTGTTTTTTAAGGGAAGGGAGGGAATCTTGCGATGTCACCTGATATCGCTGGAGAGAGACAGGTGGGGGGAAACACTACATCTGAGTTCCCGGAGTGAGGCAGATTAAGCATGAATGACAACTCTCACTCCGGCCAGAGGTCCCAGCTGAATGAGTTAAACGCTAGTACAAGAACAGGTTTCACTTTCCCCTTTGTGATCTGTGCCAGGAATGAATGACAAGGACCCATAATTGAGCCGATGCCATCAGGGATCACACAGGCCTGGAGAGGGAGCTTGAGACGGGCTCTTGGGGAGGTCAAGAAGATTGCCATCTGCGTCTTTTGGACAACTTAATCAAGTGGGCCCCCGCACCAAAGCTCTAACACCAGCACTGGTAATGCACGTCGAATGTGTTCATAGAGCCTCGTGTTGGGTATCAACCCAATAGATCTACATAGATGACTTTGGCCCACCATGTCATGTGACCAAGATGGAAATCGGAAAGTCGGATATAATGCCTCGTGTTTGCTTCCATCACCCAATGATGTCAAAGCATTGCCACAGGCCAGAATGGGATGTTTGTGTGACTGGTTGATTGACGGTCAGCATGGCCCATGATGGGCCGTATTGGCCTGATTTCCATGTGTATCTTTCAGTCATTCATTCTGCACTAACCACAGACATAATTTACCGAGTCATAATGTGCCAATCCCATTATGCATCCACAGTTTCCTTCGGGAGAAAATTCCAACCGTTCATTCTCAAAATGAAGAAGACAATAAGAACATAGATACCTGTACAAGATTGGGATCGGTCCCTTCAGACCATAATGTCATTAACGAATCCAACACCAAGATAAACAGCTCTCCTCTGACTGCATATGATCTATTCCTATATTCTTACATCCACGTGCTACCTAAAACACCATTCTCTATCTGTCACCAACCCCACCCCTGGCAGCCACATTCCAGGCACCCACCACCCTCTGTGTTAAAAAAAAAGTACCCACACATCCCTTTAAACTTTTCCGCCCTCACCTTAAAAACCTATGCCTCTAGTCTTTGAATATTTCCACCCTCGGAGAAAGATCAGTCTGTCTACCTTTTCTATGACCTTAATAATTTTATATATTTTATAGGTCGACCCTCACCTCCCGCTTCTCAGAGAAAAAAATCCTTAAGGTGTCCAATTCTCCATGTTTTACAATACTCCCTATAGCAGCAGCATTCTGATAAACCTCCTCTGCACCCTCTTCAATGCTTGCCCCTCTTCCTGTCTGGGACAGCCATAATGGATGCAATACTCCAATGCGTTTTAACCAAAGTCCTATGAAGCTGCAATTCATGTCTTCTGGGTCTTTACTCAGGCTCCGACCAATGAAGGCAAGCGAAGAAGGGTCTCGACCCGAACCATCACCCATTCCTTCTTCCTGAATGCTGCCTGTCCGCGAGTTACTCCAGATTTTTGTGTCTATCTTATGGTTTAAATCAGCATTGGAGTTCCTTCTTACTCATCCTTCTACCTCTTCTCAGTTCTGAATAACGAACAATTTATTTTGAGTTCCCAACTCTTAGTTCTGAGGATTCCGCTATCAATCTCTGTAATGCTTTGTCTGTTCTTCTTAGAGAGTAAAGTTGTTGTAAAGATTATTGGGGAGTGAGAAATATTCCAACAACAAAAAAACAGCAAATTTACTTTCCTAGAATATTGTGTTGGAAATAAAAACATGAAAGGATCTATGGAATATTTAGAATTAATTCACAAAATCTTTTAATTTGGACTTTACTGGACATTATCTTGCACTGAACATTATTACCTTTATACTGTATCTGTACACTGTGGACAGCTTGATTGTAATATGTATAAGTCTTTTCGTTGACTGGATAGCACGTGACAAAAACTCTTTTCACTGTCGCTCAGTACATGTGTATGATAAACTAAAAAAACTTAAATAAACTAAAATTGCTATGATATTTGATGAGTGAGTTGAATATATCTTGATGTTATTGCATTGAATGTGTTAGAATCGATACAGTGATTTACAGTGGGATCCTTCTTCAGGACTCAACCCGGGAAGACCTGAAAACATCACCTAACAAAGTCAAGTTCAAGTCAAGTTTATTCGTCACATACACTGACGGGATGTGCAGTGAAATGAAAAGTGGCAATGCCTGCGGACTTTTGTGCAAAAAAACAAACAAACAAACAACCAAAAACTACAAACAGACTCACATGTCTTTTTCATATTAAATATTTTGGGCGGTATTGTGGTACAGTATGTTAGCAGATTTTGTCCCTGGTTAGATAGGAGTTTACGTCCGAATGGCCTTGGGAAGAAACGCCTTCTCATCCTCTCGTCTCACAGCATGGCAAGGAGGCGTTTGCTGACCGTTAGCAGCTGGAAACAGTCCGTTGCAGGGGTGGAAGGTGTCGCCCATGATCTTATTGGCTCTGGGAGTTGCACCTCCTGATGTATAGTTCTGCAGAGGGGAGGAGAGAAGTTCCCATAGTGCGTTCGGTCGAACGCACTACTCTCTTGCCTGAGCCTTCTTGTCCTGGGCAGAGCAAATCCCCCCCACCCGATTGTAATGGTTTCCGGACAAGATGCTTTCCACGCGCAGAGTAGTAGCATGGGGATCCTCGGACGACACTAATAGCCTGAGGTGGTTAAAGGCGCTGCCTTGACTTACTCACAAGGCTGCAGCAAGCGTGCGGATGTCCATGTGTATCCTCAGAGATGTGGACTCCCAGGTATTTAAACAATCACCCTATCATAGTATTCCCCATTTATCCTCAATGTGTGTACGCCCAAGGATTGATGTGCCCTCCATGTGAAGGAGAACCATGTTCTCCTTCAATGCTGCCTGCCTGCTGAGTTACCCAATTTGTGTCTTTTTTTATGTTAAAACTGATCCGCTGTTCTTTGTGTTACATTCCAATGGAAAACCCTGAAAACAGTGATTAAACTAGAGGTGGTGTCGAGCCTATTGGCGTGATCTGATGCCTTGAGACAATGGATGGATGGAGATGATGCACAGTAACCAGGGTTTTGTATTGGATTGGAGAATAGAATAGAAAAATAAAAATAGAAATAGAACGGCCTTTTATTGTCAAAAACAGCTGGGTTTTGTGCTGTTCTACATTCTTATGTTATAAAACAGTAAAACATGCAGTCCAACAGATACAGTTGGCAGCGATGGCTATCCTTGGTCAGGTGGGTGTGTTTATATCCTAATGGAGCACTATCCTCATGTTTACCAAACACGGGAGTAAGTAAACAAAATTGTTCCACGATATTTGCATTCTGCTTGCGGCAAACAGACAAGCAAAAACATTGGATAAGTCACGTCTTTAATTCATGGATTATGAAGAGTTTGTCGGTAAAATTGGAATGTGGTCGAGAGATGTCCAAGACGCGGCCTGTGTTTGGTACTGATAGTTCCTTTTGCTAATCTGGAAGCATTAGGAAAATACCTTTGGAGACTTCTAGATCTTGTCTCCATCGGTAGTATGACAGAGATATTTATTTTAAACTCATATAGGCATATTAATTATACACTGCCAGACCCCTCAGCTGAAAACACTGGGGACACGATTTCACTTTCATCACGTAGAGCTGGAAAATAAAAACAAAGTGAAATTGATCGGCAAAACAAAATATAAAATTACAGTATTTACCCGTCAGCAAGGCCCAGAATAGATTCATTATAGGAATGCATCATTGCAAAATTTGATTAATCATAGCATAAACAGCGTTCTTGAGCTTCCCATTATGGGAGTCTTCGCATAGCTTTTGCATAAATCTAGGGCAAAATTATACGAAAACGATGCGATAGAAGAAAGTTCAATGTATCACATTGTATCGTATCGTTATTTGCAACATGACAAAGTTTTATTAACGTTGTTATTTTTCCAATACAATGACACAGATTAATATTACAACTAAGCTCTGACATATTATTTACTGTTGGGTTTTGGGGTTGTGAAGTGTGACGACTAGCTAGCAAAAATTCTGCTCCCTTTAATTTTGGTCTCACTTCACTCGGAAATACAAAAAGTAGTTCAAAATTTATTTCATTTAGCTCTGGGCATAAACTTAGGGCTTCATTTTTTAACTTGGCCAGGGATGGGAAGTGCGTGTAGTGGTCGAGTTGCTGCTCACAACCCAGACCACCGGGGTTTGATCCTGGTATGGGTGATGTCTATACAGAGTTTGTTACTTTTCCCCGTGACTGCGTTCGGTTTTCCTTAGGTGCTCAGAAAATAGTAATTGTCCGAATGCGATGTGGGAATA